>JAKFHU010001798.1:17500000-18750000 GCA_023783475.1 Daubentonia madagascariensis
ACTTACAGAAAGTCTAGATTGATGCATTTAAGTTGGATCACTTTTTCTAATTCTTCCTTCATTTCCTGTAAATTATGAAACACTCACCCTGTAACTTTTCCGTATTTCCCCACCGTGGGTAGAGCATTTTCCCCACAACACTGGTATTAGATAAGGCCTTTAGACTTGGATTGGCCAACGAAATATTAGCAGATGTGACACTAATAGTGGATTTTAACTTTTTGCATAGCTCAGTTTGCCCTCTTGCACTGCTGAGATCTGCCATCAGTAGAGCATATCCTGGGTAGAATGCTTTTCTGCATGTATCTAGAAGAAACCATAATTACCTAAAAATATTTTAATAATAGTATTACTGTTAATAGTTACCATATATTATGTGCTACTATTATGTGCCTGGCATTTTTCTAAGCGTTTTACTATCTAATCCATACATCCTATCTACTATTTTAGAGTTAAAAACTGGGCTTCAGAGAATCCATATAACTTGCAAGTAAGTATCAGAATTTAGATTCAAACCATGACTTATTTGACTTTAATTCCATGATCTTTCTGAAAATGTACCTAAAAGTTACCTCATTTCTGGTTAATATATGAAAACACTACTTAGGTTTCAACTGTCATAAGATTCTGAGATGTTAATGGAAATTTTCAGCAATATTAATATTTTAGAAGAAAATAGAAATTGAATAATGACTTACTTTATGATTTATTGAGTCAATAAAACTATCGGAGAAGAATTCCCTCATTATTCCAAAACCAAATATATTTAGTTCCCTGCCAATATTTTCTTTCCCTCCTGGACTTGAATCCCATTCTTATGTTTTCAATTTTTTCTCATTCAGTTTTCCCTTTATACTCTTGTAATATTATTTTCTCTTTTTATAGGTCCACTTCAGTCCTTCACATCCCTTTCCAGCAGATTCCTCCAACTCCTTATGTCTCATGGACTCTACAATCCTGTAAGATATAAGTCTTTGCCACTCCACTGAAGCATGCCCTCATCCAGCAGCATGGATTTGCATACCTCACGCATTCGAACTCCAGACGTAAATATCCAACTGCTTACCTGGGATCTGTAAGTCAATGGTAAGTAGGCACATCCAGGTTCAGACGTCAAAAAGTCCTTTTGAAATAAAACACTTTCAATATATGATGTGCTTAGGAAGAGGAAGATGAAAAGATCAGAACTGGAACTGAAATTTCAACCATCTCTTTTCATGGTAACAAATGGACACGTGGTAACAATTATAAGCACTGAATTATATTTTGATGCATAATTTCATTTCCATTGCAATATTAGTATACTTAATTAAAAGACATTTAAGAATTTATTATAAAACTAACAACTAAATCCATCAAAAGCTCTAATTTATATTTCTGCAATTTTGAAGGGTTTAAACTTTCATCTTTTATTTAAAAGCAAGATGAAGCTGTTTCTGGGTGTGTCTGTATAAGTTTATATATACATTTATATGCATATATAATGTTATTCAGAATATATATGAACTTATATTAGTTACATTGGTAATTATTCGACTGTTGTTGCTTTGGCAAAACACCAGCAGAACACTTTCTATTTGACCATTTGACCCAGATATTCTTCCACCTGGAATAAGAAAATATCTATTTGTGCTATTTACTACCTACACTTAATGATATAATTAATGTATATACAATTCTATTTTGTATTTGGTCTATATTAGATAGCATTTAAATTTAGTACTACATGCATGAAAAAAGATAATTGACATTATAAAATAATATGCTCTTTGTATATTTGAAGGCATTTAAATTTAGTTCTTTACAGAGCCAATAAAAACAATTGGCATTATAAAATAACATGCCCTTTGTAAAGAACGGAATATAAAATGTAAGTGTATTTACCATGATGATGAGTTGAGCAGGTGCATTAATATTTATCATGAGAATATTGGTTATAAATTAAAAGTTACAGAATCATTATAAAAACACAAAATATTTGATGAACTCAGTCTATACTCATGCTTAGTATTTTTTGCCTGTATTATTAACAATCATATACAAACACAGAGGCAGTCATGTTTACAAAAATCAAGACCACACTATAGGTGGAGGGAGAATTTTAAGATGCCCTCCAAGGAGTCATATTGTTGCATAATTCCCTCCCTTGTCATGTGTGTCTAGCAATAGGATATGGCAAACGTGATGAATAGTCATTGCCATGATTGTGTTATGTTATGTGAGACTCCATCTTAGCAGTATGCAGAAGAGATTCTCTAGCTGGCTGTGCAGTAACTGACATATAGTGAGAGGGCCTGTGAGTGGGCTATTTGACAAGGAACTACAGGGGCTGCTAGTTCCTAAGAGTGGACCCTGGCTGTCCACCAGTATAAAAAGGGGACTTCAGTCCTACAACTAAAAGAAACTGAACTCTGAAAACAACCACTTGAGCTTGAAAAAAGACTCTGGGCTTGAAAGAACGCAGCTGAGCCAACAATGTGATTGCAGCTTTGTGAGATCCAGAGACGAGAACTTAGTTTAGCTGGGCCCAAACTGAGTTAAGAAATGTATTAATGTATTATTTTAAGTTGCTAAGTTTCTGGTAATTATTACTAGCAATAGAAAACTAATACACTGTACATAAATTTCCTGCTCTAGTCAATAAACAGTACTTCAAGTTTTCTTCCCTATGACATTATGTTTTTAAATACATTTTTACATTGTTATAAAAATTTAAACATATGGAGATGTAATACATTATCATGTTATTGTCATTAAGTATACAGGTTGTTTTTTTATTTTTTTTTTATTTTAGAATATTACAGGGGTATAAACTTACTGGTTACATGAATTGCTTTTTTACAGATTGAGTCCAAGTTATAAGGGTGTCTACCACCCAGATGGCGTGCATTGTACCCATTGGGTGTGAATTCACCCATTCCTTCCTCCCTCCTCCCACCTGCTTGATTTCCATTGAATTTTACTACCATATGTGCACATGAGAAGTTTATCTATTAGTTCCAATTTAGTAGTAAGTTCATGTGGTTTTTGTTTTTCCATTCTTGTGATACTTCACTTAAAAAATATCTCCAGTTTAATACAGGTTTTTATGAAAGGCATTAGTTCACCATTTTTTTTTATTGCTGAGTAGTACTCCATGGTATACATATACCACATTTGATTAATCCACTCATGTATTGATGGGCACTTGGGTTGTTTCCACATCTTTGCAAATGTGAATTGTGCTGCTATAAACATTCAAACCCAAGCAACTTTTTTATAAAATGTCTTTTTTTCCTTTGGGTAAATACTCAGTAGTAGGATTCCTGGATCAAATGGTAGGTCTATTTTCAGTTCTTTGAGGTATCTCCATACTATTTCCATAGAGGCTGTACTAGTTTGCAGTCCCACCAACAAGGTATAAGTGCTCCTTTCTGTTGGCATCCACATCAGCATCTGTTGTTTTGGGACTTTTTGATAAAAGCCATTCTCACTGGAGTTAGGTGATATACCATTGTGATTTTGATTTGCATTTCCCTGATGAAAACCTCCCTAGGCTCAATCGGGAAGAAAAAGAACTCCTGAACAGACCAATATTGAGTAATGAAACTGAAGCAGCATAAATAATCTCCCAACAAAATAAGTCCCAGACCAGATGGTTTCATGGCCTAATTTTACTGGACCAGCAAAGAACTGGTACCTATACTGCAGAAATTATTTCCTAACATAGAGAAGGAAAGAATCTTCCCCAACTCATTCTCCAAAGGCAATATCACCCTGATACCAAAGCCAGGAAAAGACATGACAAAAAAAGAAAACTACAGACCAATATCCGTTATGAATATAGATGCAAAAACTCTTGATAAAATCCTAGCAAACCAAATTCAGCTGTGCATCAAAAAAATAATCCATCATGATCAAGTGGGTTTCATACCAAAGATGCAAGGATGGTTCAACATATGCAAACCTATAAATGTGATTTACCCCATAAATAGAAGCAAAAACAAAGAACGTATGATCGTCTCAATAGATACAGGAGAAGCATTTGACTAAATTCAGCACCCATTTATGATAAGAACTCTCAAGAAAATAGGCATAGATGGAACATACCTCAATATATAAAAGCCATATACAACAAACCCACAGCCAACATCATACTGAATGGGGAAAAATTGAAAGCATTCTCGCTTAGAACTGGAACCAGACAAAACTACCCACTGTCACTACTTCTGTTCAACATAGTGCTGGAAGCCCTAGCCAGAGCAGTCAGGCAAGAGAAGGAAATCAAGGGTATCCAAAAGGGGAAAAGAGATTAAATTATTGCTCTTTGCTTTTTATATCAAAAAAACCCAAAGACTCTGCCAAGAGACTCCTGGAATTGATAAATAAATTCAGCAAAGTCTCAGGCTACACAATCAATGTACACAAATCAGCATTCCTATACACCAACCACAGTCAAGCTCAGAATCAAATCTAAAGACTCAATACCTTTCACAATAGCAACAAAGAAAATAAAATACCTAGGAATATTATTAATCAAGGAGGTGAAAGACAGGGAGAACTATGAAACACTGAGGAAGGAAATTGCAGGGGATATAAACAAATGGAAAAACATATCATGCTCATGGATCAGCAGAATCAACATTGTTAAAATGTCTATACTACCCAAAGTGATTTACTGATTCAATGCAATCCCCATTAAAGTACCAACATCATTTTTGGCATATCTAGAAAAAACAATTCCATGCTTCCTATGGAACAAGAAAAGACCCCAAATATCCAAAGCAACCTTAAGTAAAAAGAACAAATCAGAAGGCATCACTCTACCAGACTTCAGGCTATACTGCAAGGCTATAGTAACCAAAATAACATGGTACTGGCACAATAACAGAGACCTAGACCAATGCATCAGAACAGAGAACCCAAATACAAAACCATTATCATATTGCCATCTGATCTTTGACAAAGCAGACAAAAACATACACTGGGGAAACGAATCCCTATTCAATAAATGGTACTGGGAAAAATGAATAGCCACATGCAGAAAACTGAAACAGGATCTGCACCTCTCACCACTCATAAAAATTAATTCACAATGGATAACAGACTTAAACCTAAGGCATGAAACTATAAGAATTCTAGAAGAAGGTGTTTGAAAAAATTCTTATAGATATTAACCTAGGCAAAGAATTTATGAAGAAGACCCCAGAGGCAATCATGGCAACAACCAAAATAAATAAATGGGACCTGATTAAATTAAAAAGCTTCTGCAGAGCCAAGGAGACAATCAATAGAGTGAATAGACAAACCACAGAATGGGAGAAAATATTTGCCTGCTATATATCCAATAAAGGACTAACAACCAGAATCTACAAAGAATTCACGTGAATCAGCAAGAAAACATCAAATAACCCCATTAAAAAGTGGGCAAAAGACATGAACAGAAGCTTTTCAAAAGAAGATAGACTAATGGCAAATAAGCATATGAAAAAATGCTCAAGGTCTCTAATCATCAGAGAAATGGAAATCAAAACTACAGGTTGTTTTAAATTTTGCTTTTGCAAAAAATGTTCCAATGAACATCCTTAGCTAAGCTATAAATTGTTTTGTATGCCATATTAGGTTTGTAAGAGATTCCAAGCAGTGGAAATGCGGTGTCCAATGGTAGGAATAAGTTACATATATTGAGTCATAGTCTCAAATTGCAATCTAGAAGAATTGTACCAATTTGTGTGCCTTCCAAGAGTGTATCAAAGTTTACACTGTACAACCTCACTGGCATTCAGGAAAAAAAAAACATATATGTATGTGTATATATGTTGTATACATGTATATATAATTATGTTAATATCATTTGCAATTTTATAGAAAGTCATGGCAAGACAACATTGAGCTGCATTTCTTTGATTGCTAGTAATTTTGAACATATATTTGACCTGTAGTCTGTTTTCTCTGTCTTTCAAATTATATTTCTTTTTTTAATAGTATGGGATACTAGGAAGCCTCTATATATTTAGGACATTAATCTTTGGCCATATTGTTTTTGTTAGTTTTTATGGTTTGTTTCATTTGTCTTTTAATTCTATTTTTTTTCTTTTTGTAAACAGCTGTTTGACTTTAATATGTAACACATGTATCATTAATTTCTTTATGGTTTCATGACTTTGTGTTCAGAATGTTACTGCTCAACTTGAAATTAATTAAGCTCTTAAGAAATATTTGATAAATTAATAACATCTATAGAAAATTAGCTCTTAGTGCTTTCATTTTTCTTTCATGTAATACCTCTGGACATTTCTTGGAATGTCGTAGAAGTGTTTTTCCTTTGAATTTTTTGAATTTGAATTTTTTTCACAGATAGACAATTTTTCAAAGATCATAGTTTGAATTATCTTCTCTGTTGGTTTGTTTTGTTTCTTATTTTTTTATATATTAAATGTATATGTATACAGATATATATTCTGTCTATAAGTTTTAATGATCTGTTGGTTAAATTTTACATGAGGCTCCCTCTCACTTTATTGTATTTTCATTATATGTTTTAAGATCTAATTGGCAGGTCCCCACTTATATATATATATTTTTTTTACAAAATGTTATTAGTTCCTCACTGTTTTATCCTTTCAAAACAAGTTCTGAATTATTTCATCAAAATCAAATAAAAATGGAAGATTTTGCTTGAGATTCTATTATTTTGCCAGTGTGTATGATTTTTACTTCTTGTTTAAAATAGATATCTTTTGCTAATGTGAGGAATATACATTTTTTTTTTTGGTTTTTTTTTTGGACTTGATTGTGTTCAACATTTTATTATGGTGCTGTCTATATAGTTAGCACTTAACTCATATTGGTTAAATGGGTGGAAAATGGATAAAAGAATGCTGGAGAGAAACTATAGGATTCTAGCTCCTAAAGTGCTTCTGTGTCTTCTGGAAGTTTGAAGAGGACGACATGGAGCAAGGCGTGGGGCCTTGCTGAAGGTCCCTAACCACATTCCTACCCTCTGCCATGACCTCTCCCCTCTGAATCCTCTGTCCCACTAAATCCTCTCTCCCTAGCTCTTGGAGCCTCTCAAGCATGCTTCTCATGGTGGACTTCCAGCATCCATGCAGGGAAAGAGTTAAGAGCTTCACAGTTATGCCACTGGCAATAGAGGGGATCCTTATTGCTCTCCTTGGGAATAGCCTCCTCATCTTCATCATCATCATGAATGGAGCCTCCATGAACCCATGTACCTCTTCCTCTGCATGCTGGCTGTGGCTGACCTCATTCTGTCCACTACCACTGTGCCCAAGGCCCTAGCCACATTCTGGTTCCATGCTGGAGTGATCTCCCTTGATGGCTGCATCACCCAAATCTTTTTCATCCACGCTACCTTCATCGCTGAATCAGGAATTCTGTTGGCAATGGCATTTGACCACTATGTGGCCATCTGTGACCCTACTGCACTATACCACAGTGCTCAGTCTTTCAGTAATCATAAGGTTTGGCTTGGCTGTGGTCCTGAGAAGCTTCTGTGTGATACTCCCAGATGTGTTTCTGGTGAAGCGACTGCCTTTCTGCCGTAGCAATCTGTTGCCTCACACCTACTGTGAGCACATGGCTGTGGCCAAGTTTGCTTGTGCTGATACTTGTGTCAATGTCTGGTATGGCTTGTCTGTCCTCTCTACTGTAGTGCTAGATGCCTTGTTCATCTTAGTTTCCTACAACCTCGTCCTCTATGCAGTCTTTCAGCTGCCCTCCCGAGGAGCTCGGCAAAAGGCTCTGGGCACATGTGGCTCCCACCTTGGGGTCATTTCCATGTTCTACTTGCCTGGCATTTTTATGATAATTACCCAGCGGTTTGGGCACCATGTGCCTCTCCATACGCACATTCTGTTGCCCAATGTTTTCATGTTGGCCCTGCTCATGCTGAACCCCATCATTTATGGTATCAAGACCAGGCAGATTTGAGAGCGTGGGCTCAGTACTTTGTCTTCACAGTGTAAACAATTCTGAGTTTGGCTGACCAGGTGGTATGGGTTTTGTTTTGTTTTGTTTTGTTTTGTTTTGTTTATTTCAGAATATTATGGGGGTACAACACTTTGGCTATATATATTGCCCATGCACTGCCCGTGTCAGAGCCATAATTGTGGTCATCCCCCAAGGGGTTTCTATGTGAGTAAAGAGAAGGCAGGAGAGAGGGATGTAGCTGACATTAGCTCCAGACTCTTCCTTAAAACACAATATTTCTTCTTTAATCTGTTTTAGGTACCTGAGATTTTTTAGCATTTAAAAGATTTGTGTATTTTGTTTTTTGTCTTTTACAAGCAATGGATTAAAGTTATAGTTAGTGTTGTTATTTGAGTGTTGCCAACTTTTTTAAATGAATTTTATAACTTTTAATATTGTCAACGCTGGAACAGTGTATATGACATGAGAATTTCCTATTACCTTAAGGTTTGTAGGGACAAATTGATGATATTTGGGCTGTGACATGAAAAGAAAAATAGTATGTTAAAAAATTCAAGATATTATTCCCATGTAATGAGTCTGTTCACACATTTTTAATATTACTATTATTTTGATAGCTTATATTGTCTTTCAAATTACCCACTTAGAGATTTTCAATTTATTAATATAAAATCAATTATTCAATCCCTGTATCTGTTTATTAAAATCTATTTTTTAATCCTAATAATTTTTATTCTTTTTTCCCAGATCCTAATTACTAAAGGTTTTATATTTTGCTGGGGAGTTATGTTTGAAGAATTCAGCCTTTATTTTAAAATTCTACTTTTTCCATTATTTTTACTCTCAGGTTTAATTTTCTGTAATTGAATGGCTATTTCATTTATTAATAACATATTCTTTCTTGTTTCATAAATATAGCTCTTAAAGCCATGCATGTTTGTATCAAATATCATTTTAATATTTTACAAATATTCTATAATTATAGTTTTGTTTAACATAAATCAATAATTTGTTCAGTAGATACTTCCCATTTTCAGATTCGGGAAATCTTCTTGTATCAATTTTTGTTATAATTTCCATTTTTTAATATTGTGATCAGAAAATGAGGTTTATATCATTTATACTTTAAGAAATTAATTGCCATTTTCTTTGTAGCATGCTTTTAATCATTTTTGTATGTATTACATATATACTTAAAAGATGTATATGCTCTGTAGAGTGTAAAATTTAATATATAACAATAATTTTAAACTATATTATCCATATTTCTTTTTGTATAACAATTTGACAAATTTAGCATAAATAATACTTTTCAACTTTTCTTTCTCTAACTTTTTTTGTTATTTACATCTGAATGATATTATTATAAGCTGAAATTTTTATTATAATATTTTCTCTAGATTTTAATTACTACTATTTTATTTAGTAATATAATAAATTTTTTGTGTTATATTGTTATACCTCATAATTTTGCCCTGGATTATTTTTTGTCTAGTATATATAGGGCTACACCTGTTTAAACTTTGTAATTTCATGATACATCTTTTTTTGTTTTCATATGTTTCACATATCTTTATTTTTTAATGTGTGTACCACTTACATCATATAATTATATTTTCTTGAATCAAGTTGGAGGACATATTGATAAAAAAGATTAATATGTTTATATGAAACAAATATGTTTTGCCCTATTTTCCTCACCAAGTTCCATGTAATGTTTTTAATGACTCCTGGACCTTTTTTAGTGATATCTTAATCTTCTTTGCATTTAAAAATAAATATGTACAGTTTTATTGATTCTTTTTGTTGTTGAAGATATGTACTATTTGGGTAATTCTATGAATATGTTATATTCACATTTTAGATATAGTCCATTAGAATATCATACTGGCTCTATGTTCTATATATATATTTTTTCTTTTTTACCTTTAAGAGGGAGGTTTATACTTTCATATTCTTTCATGTTATTGTTTAGTATTTTTCATTTCAATTTGAAGAACTTCTTATAAATTTCTTGTAGGGTAGGTCTAGCGGTGACAAACTCCCTCAGTTTTTGTTTTTCTGGGAAAAGTATTTATCTTTCCATTCTTAAAGGACAGTTTTGCTTAGTAAAAGATTTTTGATTGGCAATTTTTTTCATTTAGTATTTTGAATATATCATTTTACTCTCTCCTGGCTGAAAGGTTTCTGCTCAGAAATCTGCCAAGTCTTATGATGCCTCCCTTGCATATGACAAATCGGTTTTCTCATGCTGCTTTCAAAATTTGCTTTCTCCTTGTTTGATTGTAGACAATTTATTTATAATGTGCCTCAGTGTAGGCCTTTTTGAGTTCAACCTATTTGAAGACTTTTGGGCTTTATAAATCTGGATGTCTATTTCCCTCCCTAGATTTGGGAGGCTTTAGCCATTATTTCTTTAAATATTATTTCTTCCCCTTTCTATTTCTCTTCCTTTTGTGGAACTCTCATAATGTGTATATTGGTTTTCTCTATGATATCTCTTATGTCCCTTAAGTTTTCTTCACACATTTTTATTCTTTTTCCTTTTTGCGCCTCTAACTGGATAACTTAAATGATCTGTCTTTGATTTTGCTGATTCTTCCTTCTGCCTCATTGAGTCTGCTGTTAAAGCTGTCTATTTAGTTTTTCAATTCAGTTGTTGTCTTCTTCACTTCCAAAATTTCTGTTTGGTTCTTTTTTATGGCACCTATTTCTTATTGAACTACTTTTGTTCGTGTGTGTTTCTGTGATTTTGTTTAGTTGCCTGTCTAAGTATTCTTGTCATTTGTTGAGCTCTTTTGAGATGATTATTTTGAATTTTTTGTCAAGCAGTTCATGGATCTCCATTTCTTTAGAATAAGTTTCCTTTGTTGATGTCCTGTTTGCATGATTCATTTTGATCCTTGCAACCTTGAATTGGTGTCTGAGCATGTGAAAAAGCAGTTACCTCTTCCAGTCTTTCTGCAGGTAAAGACTTTTTCCTGCTGGAATCCTAAATGTTTGAGACTGCCTCTAGAATGGTGTCAGTCTCCTGTATTCCTTTAATTGAAAACTAAAAAAGCAGCTATATAGTTTCAAAATTCTTTTAATTTTTACTAGCCATGGTAAATTATTCTTCAGTAAACCACTTTAACTAACCCAAATCTTATGAGAGATGGAATAGTTATCATTCATTATAAACCTTATCCTTGAAAATCAGAGGGAAAATAAGGAAAAAGAAAAATAGATCACTTTTTTAAAAAGCAATCATTTATACAAGTTAAAGATTTAAAATAGACTGTTTAAGGAAGCCGTGTTTTTCTTTCAGTATATTTATTTTTCCTATGCACAGATTTTTTTTTCAGCTGGAATGGTACTTATAAGCTTATAAGAGCAAATATTACTGACATATTTACTTAGCATCATATAACTATCACCCTAGTAAATTAGTGACAGCTATAAGGGGTTATATATACATTTATTTACTTACTTTTACTATACTGAGGTTTAAAAGGTAATTTCTGCATATTTTACATGATAAAATGCAATTCAACTCAATAAGTCTTATTCTCTGAACTGTTAGATGTATACTGAATTCACATATATTTCTGGATGCAAATAAGTGTGTACAAATTGAAGGATGGGGGCACCTCTAGCTCTCATGTTATATGAGGATGGCATTTCTATATTCACTCTAACTTTGCCCATGCTGTCCTAGGATATTTAATCTGGAAAGACTTAGATTTTCCCATTCAGCAAATGTTCCTAAACCAAGATACATAAGCCCCTGAAACAGCCCCTGCTTATTTAACCCTATTTTGCAAATATTACATAAGATTATGACTTATGAAGTACATTTATCGAGGGTGGGGGGAAACAGGTAGATCTGGCAATATCTCAATAGGCGTGATGTGTGTGTATGACATTTTCCCCCTAGTTTTGAAGTAGGATATAAGATATATTAGAGTTGTAATGGATTATTTCCCTGAAGACTATGTCCCTGCACTCTTGGAATTTTGTTCAATTTCCTTTAAATTCAAGCAGAATCTTTGACAAGAGAGAACTATACTGCACATTATTGGTATCTAACTTTATGACCCTGCTTTCTATGCAGACATAAACTGCTAAAATGGCTTTTTATTCTTAGGCTTCTAATCATCTCCTCTTTCCACAATGTTCACAGTAAGAGAAGAGGTGGAATCTGTCAGATTTTCAAGTCTGATCAGGGCAAAGTTCTAAGTTGCAGGGGACTATATAGTCTTATATATTTTTTGACTTTAAGTATTTTTCTAAAACCAACTGTCCGTATCCACACATTTCACATAAATGATGCAAAGAAGATAATTTTTGTCCTAAAAGTAAGAAGAAAGAAAAACATATGGTTCACAATATAAGGGTTATATGTATGTAATGAGAAAATCATTTAACCAAATGTCCACCTTGGTGAAAAGTTGAGAAAAGTTGTAAGTGTTGGAATATTGTCCTTTACTGTGATGCTTGGAGATTGCTAAAGCACTAATGTCCAAGGAAATGATACCATATAAGAATGTGCAGTTTTGCACCATGTTCAAAAGTCTAGTGGACCATTTTAAGTTTGCTTAGAGTAGGCTACAGTAACAGAGATATTGTAAAAAAAAAAAAAAGCCGGGGGGAAGGGGACAGCTGCTTAGCTGCCAAGATGTCACAATGTGAGGCAGTGGCTCTGCCTTAGGGGATCAAATAAACTCACATGGGCAAAAACTAAGTATTTGGTCAAGTCATCTTCATTAGCTCTTTTCATATTCGCACTCTTACTTTACAGTCTCACCTATAAAGCCTGCCTAACCAGATTTTCAATTTTATCTATTTATTTCTTCACTTGTAACATATTGGATTGTTGACCTTGAGATGTCCCACCTATCTAAATGATACTTTTAATTGTTACATGTCAAAATTTTAAAGAAGCCATAGGAAGAGCCTAATGTAAAATTATACTAGGACTTGAAATAAATTAATTCTATATCAAGTAGCATAATAAGTGTATATATAAATATATGCACACATATGTATATTACAACATATTACAACATATATACTTTATAAGAATATATATTCCACACAGCATTATATATAATATAGAGTATAAATATATCATATTTCACTATATATAGTGTATATATAGCTTGTTATACAAATAGTTTGTGCCATGTATATATTATATAATTTTATCAAGCTATCTACCTATTTATCTAGGATGTTCTGTTAAACCAATTTTGCAAATAATCCTATGCCAAATATCTTTCCAAATTCATGGTGTTGTCTGCATGTGGTGCCCTTAGAGATAACTTTTATTGCCTTTCTAGTTGTTTATTCAAATAATCTTGCTATTTTAATATATTTTAAATGATGTAAGAGGCAACAGGTAATACAACAGAAGTAATTACTGACTTCCAGAAGAATGACAATTTTCCCATTACCACATAGTAGACAATATATAACCTTAGAGTACCTCTAAAATATCAGAATCACAATTGATATATATGAAGAACAAATATGCCATGTAATTTTAGAGAGAAACACTATTAAGATTTTGAGGAGAAAAATGTCAAGCTCCTATAAAAGCAGCACGTAAACATTGTGTATTTATTTATAGTTTTAAAAGCCTATATTTAAGTTCTACAATTCACCAGTCACTGTGTAAGGTTCAAGAAATACAATGATTAATGTTTTGTTCTTGCCCTCAAAGAGCACTTATTCTGGTGGGAAAAAGCTGACATTAAAAATATAATTACAATTCAGTGTCAGAAGCAATACAGAATGAGTATACTAACTCTGAGGGAGTCAGGAAAATTTTACAGAAGGGATAAACTTGTGCTGAAAAGTTGAAAGGGGATTTGAAGGTCACCAGTCAGGAAAAGCAGAAAAGGTAATTCCAAACAAGTACATGGATGTTTCAAAGAGCATGCCTTCATATAGTAGTTCATATGACTAAAGCAGATAATAGATGGAGGAAGGGGAGGACCTTGTTAAAACCTCCAGTATCTATAAATTACAGTAGTGGTGTCAAGCATCCTTGTTAATAACTCTAAAGTTTATATATAAAAACTTTTGCTTATATTATTTTGTTCTGTATTATTTAATGTGGCTTTCACTTAGGTATCCTTTACCAAGTAGGGAAATAGCCCTTTATTCCTAAATTGCCAGTATTTTTTGTTTACCATTATTTAGAAATTTTATTTAATCCTTGGGCATCTATCAAGATGATTATATTAATTTTCTTCTCCTTATTCTTTTATTTTGAATTGTATTAATAGATATCTAATGTTGAGATAATTTTTATTACATTTTTTAGATAAATATATTAATCACAATTTATTATTATTTCAAAATGTGTATTGTACATGCAGTTATTTTACTTAGGACTTTTCATCAGTGTTCATAAAGTAAAGTTGACTTATACTTTTTATTTTTCTACCTAATTTTGTCTAATCCTGGAAAAAAGGAAAGAAGCCAACTTGGAAGCAGATTCTCCATCCCCCAAATGTTCCAGCAGTTACCATGTGGATCAGAAAAGAAGCTCCCATACAAGCCCTTTATAAATTCCTGACTCATAAAATCATAGGAAAAATAAAATGTTTGTTTAAAGCCATTAAGTCTTGGGGTGGTTTGTTATATAATAGGTAACTGACTATCAATTCACTTCTGTAAAGCTTTATGTTCTTGACAAAAACAGGGACTTATCTAAGGTTTTTACAGTCCCTCAGTATCAATTCGTAGCCCATAGTGCAATACTGCTGTGATATAAAATCACCTGGTTCTATTGTTGTTTCAGAGTAAGGGATTTTTTTACTTGCTTTTAGATTTATTCTATTATTATTAGTATATTCTCTTTCCAACTACATTTTGAGTTAATATTACTGAAATATAAAGTCATCATTTTAATTATATTTTCAAATTAACTGATAAGAAATGCTATATCAAAAAAATAAAGTATAAAGTACCTACAACTTGTTTTCTCTCTACCTTAACTTTTACCCCCAGATAAGAATTTTCTTTGTTTTTTGCTGCTTGGTCATAAGACGTTTAGCTTTTGTATTTTTTTTTTTTAAGTGAGGTAAAGGGGACAAATGTAGTTCTAAGGAAGCCAAAATAAGTGAATATATAACTTCACATAAGAAAATACAAGGCCTGGTGTGGTGGCTCACTCCTGTAATCCTTGCTCTTTGGGAGGCCAGAATGGGAGGATTGCTTGAGTCCAGGAGTTTGAGACTAGCCTGGGCAACAGAGCAAGACCCCTCTCACAAAAAATAATAACAATTAGGTGGGTGTGGTGGCATATGCCTGTAGTCCCAGCTACTCAGGAGGCTAAGGCAAGAGGATTCCTTGAGCTCAGGAGTTTGAGTTTGCAGTGAGCAATGATGACGCCACTGCACTCCAGCCTGGGCAACAGAATGAGACACTATCTCAAAAAAAGCAAAGAAAAAAGAAAACACAGGTTATTATCTGTCTGTCTGTCTCTCTATCTACCTATCCACCTATCTATCATCTATAAATCAGTCTATAGGTTTTTAATCTCTGTCATAAATGTATATGTATAGTACAAAAATAACTGGTATAGAAATCATAATATTTTTAAATACATATTTTACTATATATGCATACATAAATACATATCATTAACAACAAACAGAGCAACATACAGCCAAATAAATGAAAAATTCATCAAGAAGATAAAGCAATCACAAACATATCTAATAAAATCTCAAAAGTGTAAAGCAAAAACAGACCAAAATATAGGGAAAAATTGAGTGGCAGATTTTAACATATCTCTCTAAGAAATGAGCATAGAAAGTGAAAATTGTATGGATATGAAATATTTGATTAAAATATAATAGATATTATCAAATCATAGCTTCAATGAAGAATATATATATTCTCAACTCAGAAGATTTGTCCACAAGGGCATTTGGTAGTGTTTTAAGACATCTGTGGTTGTCACAAATAGCGGATGAGAAAGGAGGTTGCTACTAACATCTAGTTGGTAGAGGCAGGAATGTTGCTAAGCATCCTACAGTGCATAGGACCACAAAGAATTACCCAGCTTAAAATGTGTTAATAGTGCCTCTGTTGAGAAATTCTCATATCTATCTATGTATTATATGCACACGTGCGCGCACACACACACACAAGATAGATCTATATCTATCTGTATATATACATATTAGATAGGTACCTTTATTCACTGTATCAATTTAAGAGATAATGTGATATTTATGGCTAGTCCAATCTTCAAGCAGATTTATCAAACAAAATTTCCCTGTTTCTTGCTCTGCTGGGTAAATCACAATAGAAAAGAAAAACCTCCAAGTTGATCTTAGATATATATTAAGTGAGTATGATATTTGAGAGGGAAATTTCATATTTTGCAGCACGGTATTATTTTCTTATAATGTAAGTGACTGCATTCTTTCAACCTATTTGCTTCTAAATTAACTAGAAATTTTATATATTGTGACTATAGTGAATACATATGTTCTGCCCCAAATATATCCAACTTTGAATAAATATTTTTCAAATTGAACCCAACATAAGGCAATCTCTCTTTGGAAGTAAAATTAAAGGATCCAGGAGCATTTGGAAGCCATGTCTCCCAAGTTGTAAAGGTGTCAGATGCTATCATTGGTCCTGCCCTATTTTCACTGCCAATATGAGTGATTATTACTAAGTAATAATATATCCCTGCAGTATACTAAAAAAGATAAACGGATAAGACTTTCAGGATTATATAATTTGAATGCTTATTAATGGATATTAGATACTTTGTATTAACTTACCCAAAACAAACAATCCAAAAACAAACAAAATTCATTAACTCCTAGAATCAAAACACACACACAAAAGCAAGGGTGGAGCTCCTCCAGGGATTGGAAAGCCATCCGGACTCTTTCTCCGCCTTCCATCCCTACTCACCTCTGCATGCAAATTGTTTCGATTTTCTTTTATTGCAGATGCCTTTCTTTCCCGGGCAGAAAACAGCTTCTTTGAGAAGTCTGCATGTGCCTTTGTAAAATGTCATCATCACTAGAGAAAGAGAATCCACATACTACCCCCAAGGCCCAGCTGAAAATAAGAGGAATGACTCACAGTGATCCAATTTGACCCTAAATCAGGGAGAAGAGGTATCACAATTGAATAAGTATGAATTATAGTCAATGGAGCTCATGAAGATCTGTGGTCCTCATCAGAAACAACACAGCTAGAGTGTGGTAGCCATCTCTACAAAAGGCACAGTATCATTGTTATGGGCTGAGTTGCGTCCTCCCCAAAATTCATTTATTGAAATCCTAACCCCCAGTATCTCAGAATATGACTGTATTTGGAGATAAGGTCTTTAAAGAGGTAATTACATTACAATGAGGTTATTAGGGTAGGCCTTAATCCAATATCATTGGTGTCTTTATAGGAAGAGGAAATTAGAACACAGGCATGTACATGTATGAAGGGAAGACCATATGAAGACACAGGGAGAAGACAGCTATCTACAAACCAAGAAGAGAGGCCTCAGAAGGAACTGACCCTGCCAATATCTTCATCTCAGGCTTCTATCCTCCAGAACTATGAGAAATAAATTTCTGTTGTTTAAGCCACATGGTCTATGGTACTTGGTTATGGCAGACCTAGCAAAGAAAAGTCATTCAAAGAAGGGAATCTGCATCTACTAAAATCAACTCCTCTTCTTTTTCCATGAAAAATATCAATGGTAATCCCAGTATGAGACTATTCAACCAATATATATCTGGATTAAAAAAGTAGTTGATTATAAGAGCTTTTTCTTTGATTTTATTCCTCACTTTTGGGAATCATAGCATTGGTCTCACTAAACATTGCATAATCCAGTTCTCTTCCTCCACCGTTTTCACGTTTCCAAGTTATTTATCTTTCTTCCTTTTTTACTAGTAAAATGCTTACTGTGTTTATTACAATAGTTTAGTACTAGTCCAAAAATGGCATATTCCAGTAATCACAGCTCAGAATAAGTTTAGTGACTCAGTCTGGCTCTGAGGAATGTTCCCAGTATTTTCCCCGCATGCCCTTCCACTGTTTTTATCTACTTTGCTCATGGTAACAATCTACTGTGACTTTCAATGTTATTTTTTCTTATTCTAATAAAAAACAAAAAGGAATATATGTACATGTACTAATTATATACTAATGGAGAATAAATATAGAGGACATTTTAAAGTTAAAAATCCTTTTCATTTTGCCAAGGTCGAAGTGTCAGTTTTTGGGATCTGAAATGTCGGTTCTTGGTGCGCTCATGGCTGAAGAATGACCAGATACACCAAAGCTAGGCAAGCATGAAAATGAGGTTTATTGAAGAGAGAAAGATAGGATTACAGAGCAAGAGCAAGATATAGATTGACAGAGGAAGATACATTGTTGCAGCGGAAGAGAAGGAGAAGAGCTTGGTTACAGTCTCAGTCTTGTTTTACAATGTCCCTCGTGGCTCAGACATCACCATGGATCCACTTTGATTGGACAGTTAGGAGTTATGTGACCTGAGTCTTACTATGCGTGTGGGGATCTCCCATGAGTCTCTCTAAAAGCTGGTTGTTCTAGGTCACTTTCTGGATTCTATCGCACCTATGCTGCTTGGCCCATGGGCTACAGAGTTCTCTGCATTCTTTTGTCATTGGCACGCTAAGCTCTGATTGGCAGATTCATAGAGTGTTCCTTCCTCCCACAGGTATGGCAGTAGCTCAGGACAGGATTAATGTGGGGCAGGACCAAGACGGGGCCTGGGGCCCACCCTTTTCCTCCTTCCCAGGTGCGGCAATTGGACCAAGGCAAGGCACCCACATTCATCCCTAGGAGACCCAGAATCCCTCACTAACTACCTAACAAAAGTACCATATAATTGGCATAGAAAACCTTTAAATCACATTAGAGTTTAAAAAAATGCACAATGCACATTTTGATTGGTGTTTCCATAAAGATGTAGCACTCAATAAAAATTCATATCAATGGTACATAAATGCAAAGCATTTTCTCTTTCTTTTGCTCTTATAATCAATCAATTTTGGTTATTATTAGAAATACTCTAAGAAAAAAGTTTGCAACATCATTCTTTTTCCATTATGAACATGTAGATGAGTTGCAAACAATTATCTTTGTATGGAAAAAAATGTCAAATTCTACATATAAATATGGAAAATAATTTCCAAAATCCCATATATGTACTGAAACTGTGAAAAAAACAACAAATTTCAAATGGCAACTAGAACAACAAATTTTTTTCAAAATATATTTAAGAATTTCAATGAAAATAATTTCTATCCAACATACTCCTACTCATAAGAAAACTGGTTATACTGAGTTTGTTTAATTTTGTTCTGTTGAGCAAAACATTGAGACATTATAACTTGGGGGAAACTGAGTATAAGAAAGATGTCTTTGTGGCATAAAAGAATAAGATTTACTTTCTGTGGTGAGAGTTTTCATGTGTGTCAATAGATTTGTATATACTTAGTGATATCTTTATATGCAAAAGAAGTCCCAGAAGCAATTATTAATGTTTGAAATCATATTTTTCTGCTTTAAGGCACACATAGCATGTACAAAATTATTTATCAGACATATGGATCTCAATTCATAAGAGGCCATTCAAACTCCATTATCATTTTTAATAATTATTTTCCTTTAAAAAAGGCAATGTAAATTTAGTGAAGAATACAAGATGTTCTGCCCAATTTATATGTAATATTCACACTGTCGTAAATTTAAATAATGAAGATTATTTTGTTGTTCCTCAGACAGGCGGATAAAATATTCAGTGGGGGAAAAAAGTTATTTCAGATATACAAGCATCAGGGGAAATAAGTGGTAGTAACATTTTATCTGAGAAAAGGGTTTTTTTTTCCTTTTTTTTCAAACTAGGTATAAACATGGCACAAAACCAGGATGAAGAATTGTGTTTTTAAAGTCAGAAAGCACCTAAAGGAAAATTATTGATCATACTTTAGAGTCAAAGTAGGAAAGAGTAGCTTTGCACTATCATTCTTATAGGCCATTGAATATTAGAATCCACATCAATCTGCCCGTAGATAGGGAAAGCAGGACAAATTAAATCAGAATTTTAAGCTCCAATTTGATCTAACCATTTGTGTAGATAAAATCTCAAAGTTCTATCATGATAAATATATCATCTTAAGCAATTTGTTTCCTTATCATCTTTCGTTTGACATTTATTCTGTGACAGACCAAGAAACAACATTGATTTCCCTTGGAGAGTTTAATTCACATCTGGTATCTTTTAGAAAGCTTTCCTGTCAAGAATAGCAACCATAATATGAAATCATTCACTTTTAATAACATCTTTAAATATCATATGATTTACTTGCACACAAATTAAAGTTCTGGAAGAAATATGTCCAAGTGGCTTCAATAATGATGTAGTTGAATTCTTTCCCAAGGCCTGAAGAGAAATCTAGCAACCTGAGACGCATTCTCAACTTTATTTGTAACACATGGACACATATCTGACTGCCCCTGGGAAATGTACACAGTATAATAATTTATTCAAACTTTTCACAAGGGGCTATCTAAGCAATAAGGACATACTGGAGGAGATTCCCCTGGAGAAATTTAGAAAGATTGAACACAGTGAGGCACAACTAGTTTATTTTGTGCATTTCCCCTCTATTTCTTCTGTTAAATATCTTCATTGCAGAAAATGTAATCCTTTCATTTCATTTTTGTGGTTATGGCAAAAGTTCAAGTTTATTACGCAGGTAGTAGGATCTAGTCTCTCTATTCACATACTCCCCCAAACTCCAGGATACCCATTTTAGGCATTCCCAAGAACTCCTTCACCAAGTGCCACTCTATACCAATGACACTAGAGGGATATGCAGATCTGAAACTTGTCCAGCTGCTAATAGAGGTTTAAGAGGCCAGACCTGTCAGGGATTATGGACATTTTTTTTTTAAGTTTACTTCACTTGGCTTGGGTTGGGGAGGAAATTCCCACTACCCTGCCTCATTTGAGTGAATAGCAAATCCACAATACTCACCAGGTGGCTAAAAATGCATAATATCATTTCCTTTAGAAAGTGGAGTCCTCTGACTTATTTAGTTTCTGGTCAATTTTTTGTTGATAGCATACACTATTTTTCTCTATTCTAATAATTATAAAAATGTACCAGATACTTCTTTTGCTTATGTATATATTATATTTCTATAATGGAGGGTGGAATAGTAGTCAAACAGGTTTGATTTTTACTCATGAATGGATGCATTCTATGCCACCTCAAGCAAGTTTCTTAATTTTTCTGTACCTCAGTACACTCTATAAAATAAGGACTAAAATTGTACCTACTTCATAGATTTGTTTTTGGAACATCATATGGCATATATGTTATTTAGAATAGTATCTAGCATGTATTAAAAACTCAATAAAAGTTAATTATTAGAATTTTCAATAGATACTCTGAATATTAATTTGCATTGTCCAAGGCTATAGTCTACATACAAGAATTTTGGATAATATTTTTATGAGACCTCTTGCATCTATTTTTTTTGTTTTATTGCATAAGTGAAAGAGTGGCCAACATTTTGTTCCCATCATCACAAAATGTTACATGGGAGACAAATAATGGTAATTTCTGATCTTCTGATACAATAAAAAGATCAACAATTAAAGAAAAATAATTCTTTAAAATTTCAGGATTCCTGGGGGTGCTGTAGGTAAGAAATCTAAGTTCACTCTACACAATACTTGTATTCACTGACATTATTTGAAGGGGAAAATGTCATATTTAACTAAGGGTAATATGTATTTTCTATCTTTCCTCAGAATGGATGTAGACTTTACATTTTTCTTGTAATGTAATAATGAGAGTTTAATAAGTGTTCTAGATTATATATCTTAACCTAAACATATCAGAAACTTAAAAATAACAGTAAATAAGGAAGTTTAGTTCAACAAAGAAACCTTGACCTTAGGTTAAGAAGAGAGCTACGTTTTAGCCTCTTTGACCATTCCATACTGTTATTTGGGAGGCATAAGAGTCCCCAGGGTTCTGTTTTAATCAGGGACATACAAAGGAAAATTAAATATGTTTGGGGGAAGAAGTCCTCCCTGTAAGCAAGAGTGAGTCTTCCTGAGAAGTGTTTGAGCATTCATAAAGAAAATAATAAAGATAATGCATGTGGAGAAATGAGTTCAAAACTAAAATCGAAGGATCCAGGTTAGGACTTGGGCATTCATGTGAAAATCCTTTGGGTTCTATCAAAAGTTTAAATCAGTGAGAACTTCATCACTGCTACCCCCATTCTTTAAAGAAGAAACCAGTCACAAGATCCCAAACGAATTTGAAGTCTGGGAATTATAATTTTCTTTAGGCTGGGAGAAAGGAAACAAATTGATGAGTCTCTAGCTAGTTTCCACCACACTCTCCATTATTTAATTAAATATGAATACATATTTAAATACATATTCAATTATATACTTATTAAATAAGAAAAAGTTCTTATTTTGCTCATTATCAAATTTATTGAGGAATAATACACATACATCTTTAAATTGTACAATTTAATCAGTTTTGACAGTTATAGACACCACTCATGCACAAATATGGAATACTTTTATCACCTCAAAAATCACCTCAAAAGATTTCCAGAGTCATTGTGCATGCTATCCCTCTTCAAATCTGACTACAAGAAAACATGAATTTGTTTTTTGTCATTGTAGTTTATTTTGCATTAATATAATTGAAATCATACATACTGTACTCTCGTATCTTTAGTTTCTTTTTTATAGGATAATAATTTTAAGATTAATCTATACTGCATGCATCAGTTTATTCCTTTTATTGCTGAGTGTTAGCATATTATTAGGCAAATACATTAAATACTATTTATCTGTTCACTTCAGATGAAAACTTTTTTCTTAGTTTTGAACTTATACAGCTGATATAAATACTTATGTACAAGTCTTTGGATAGACATATGATATCAATTATTTTAGGGAAGTACCTAGGCATAGAATGACTGGATTAGGTGATGTATATGTAACTTTTTATAAAATTGTCCAGTGATTCTCCAAAATGTTTAGATTTACAGCCCCATAATCAGTGAATGACAGTTTCCCGTTGGTTCACATTCTGGTCAATGCTTGGTATTAACAATGCTTTTCCTTTTAGCTATTTTAATGTTGTGTGCTAGTGTCTTATTGTAGTTTTAATTTGTGTTTCTCATATGAGTAATGATTATGAATGTCATTTTATATACTCATTGGCCATTTATGTGTATACTAATGTAAAGTCTCTATTCAACACTTTGTCCACCTTTTATTTTGATAAGATATAATTTTTTTTTATTTTTTGGTTTATGATTTTTGTGTTCTAACATATATATATGGACATATATATATATGGGTCTATTTATTTCTGGACTCTATCTTGTTCCACTGATATACATATCCATCGTGTTACCAAAACCACATGTCCTTGATTAATATCACTTTATAAAAAGTTGTGAAATCAGGTAGTATATGTCTTCCAATTTGGTTCTTCTTTTTAAAATTGCTTTATTAAATATATAATATTACTGAATATATTTGTTATATATTATATTGTTTGATTTCATTTCCATATACATTTTAAATTCAACTTGTGAAAATTTTAGAAAAATACTACTATTACATTTATTTTGATCACACTGAATATATCAACCAATTTGCAAAGAATTGGTATCGTAATATGAAGTTTTCTTTTTTTTTTTAAGAAATTACAATTTAATTTGAAAAAATACAGCACAAAGGATGGGGGAAAGGAAAAGTATCCTATTATAAAGTTGTTACACTATACATGAAGTAGTATATTATTTGAAGATAACTATCTAAAAGATGTGATAAATTAAATAGAAAACTAGTAAATGGTAATTTTTTTTTTTATTATTTCAGAATATTATGGGGGTACAACACTTTGGCTATATACATTGCCCATGCACTGCCTATCTCAGAGCTACAATCGTGGTCATCCCCCAAACTGTGCTCCCCGCGTCCATTCAGTGAGAATTTTTCCGATCCCCTCAACCCCTCTCCCGCCTGCCCGCCCCCTGATGAATATTATTGCCCTGTGTGATGTAAGTGTTGATCAATTAGTACCAACTTGATGGTGAGTACCAGTGGTGCTTGTTTTTCCATTCCTGTGACACTTCGCTTCGAAGAATGGGTTCTAGCTCCAACCAAGATAATACCAGATGTGTTAATTCACTATTGTTCCTTATTGCTGAGTAATACTCCATGGTATACATATACCACATTTTATTAATCCACTCGTGTATTGATGGGCACCTGGGTTGTTTCCACATCTTTGCAATTGTGAATTTTGCTGCTATAAACATTTGCGAGCAGATGTCTTTATTATAAAATGTCTTTTTTTCCTTTGGGTAAATACCCAGTAGTGGGATTGCTGGGTCAAATGGTAATTCTACTTTTAATTCTTTGAGGTATCTCCATATTCTTTTCCATAGAGGTTGTACTAATTTGCAGTCCCACCAGCAGTGTATGAGTGTTCCTATCTGTCCACATCCCCGCCAACATTTGTTGTTTGGGGATTTTTTGATATGATAACTGGAGTTAAGTGATATCTCATGGTGGTTTTGATTTGCATTTCCCTGATGATTAGAGAAGTTGAGCACTTTTTTATATGTTTGCTGGCCATTATTCTCTCTTCTTTTGAAAAGTTTCTGTTTATGTCCTTTGCCCATTTTGTAATAGGGTTGTTTGATTTTTTCTTGTTGATTTTCCTAAGTTCTGTATAGATTCTGGTTATCAGCCCTTTATCAGAGGTGTAGCATGCAAATATTTTCTCCCATTTTGTAGGTTGTCTGTTCACTCTAGTGATAGTTTCCTTGGCTGTGCAGAAGCTTTTTAATTTGATCAGATCCCATGTATTTATTTTTTTTGCTGCTGTGATTGCTTTGGGGTTCTTCTTCATAAATTCTTTGCCTAGGCCAATGTCCATAAGAGTTTTTCCAATGTTTTCTTTGAGAATTTTTCCAGTTTCATGTCTTAGGTTTAGATCTGTTATCCATTGTGAGTTGATTTTTGTGAGAGGTAAGAGGTGTGGGTCCAGTTTCAGTCTTCTACATATGGCCATCCAGTTTTCCCAGCACCATTTGTTGAATAGGGAATCTCTTCCCCAGTGTACAGTTTTTTGGAATTTGTCAAAGATCAGGTGACTGTATGAGGTTGGTTTTATATTTGGGTTCTCAGTCTTGTTCCATTGGTCTACGTCTCTGTTCTTGTGCCAATACCATGCAGTTTTGGTTACTATAGCCTTGTAGTATAGTTTGAAGTCTGGTAATAGATGCCTCCCAATTTGTTCTTTTGCTTAAGATTGCTTTGGCTAGACGGGGTCTTCTCTGCTTCCACACGAAGCGTAGAATTATTTTTTCTAGATCGGTAAAAAATGATGTTGGTATTTTGATAGGGACTGCATTGATTCTGTAAATCAATTTAGGTAGCAAAGCCATTTTTACTATGTTGACTCTGCCTATCCAAGAGCATGGTAGGGCTTTCCATCTATTTACATCCTCTGCAATTTCTTTTCTCAGTGTTTTGTAATTCTCTCTATATAGGTCTTTGACCTTCTTGGTTAGATATGTTCCTAAATATTTAATTTTCTTTGGTGCTATTGTGAAAGGTATTGCATCTTTAATTTGTTTCTCGGCTTGATTGTTATTAGCATATATGAAGGCTATGGATTTGTGTTTATTAATTTTGTATCCTGAGACTTTGCTGAATTCATTTATCAATTCCAGTAATCTCTTGGTTGAATCTTTGGGGTTTTCTATGTATAATATCATATCGTCTGCGAATAGTGAAAGTTTGACCTCTTCTGCCCCCATCTGGACACCCCTGATTCCTCTGTCTTGTCTGATTGCTCTGGCTAGGACTTCCAGCACTATGTTGAAAAGAAGTGGAGATAGTGGGCACCCTTGTCTGGTGCCAGTTTTAAGGGGGAATCCTTTCAATTTTTCCCCATTCAGTATGATATTGGCTGTGAGTTTATCATATATGGCTTTAATAGTTTCAAGGTATGAGCCATCTATGCCTATGTTGTTAAGAGTTCTTATCATGAAAGGATGCTGGATTTTGTCAGAAGCCCTTTCTGCATCTATTGAAAGGATCATATAATCTTTGTTCTTGCTTTTATTTATATGGTGAATGACATTTATAGATTTGCATATGTTGAACCATCCCTGCATCTCGGGAATGAAGCCCACCTGATTGTGATGAATTATTTTTTTGATGTACATTTGAATTCGGTTTGCAAGGATTTTATTGAGAATTTTTGCATCTATATTCATAAGGGATATTGGTCTGTAGTTTTCTTTTTTTGTTGTGTCCTTTCCTGGCTTTGGTATCAAGGTGATATTGGCTTCATAGAATGAGTTTGGGAGGACTCCTTCCTTCTGGATATATTCAAATAATTTCTGCACTATAGGCACCAGTTCTTCTTTGTGGGCTTGGTAGAATTCAGGTGTGAACCCATCTGGTCCAGGACTTTTTTTTGTGGGAAGATTTTTTATTACTGCTTTGATTTCGGTGCTTGATATTGGTCTGTTTAGAAATTCTGTTTCTTCCTGGTTGAGCCTAGGGAGGTAGTATGTTTCTAAGAATTTGTCTATTTCCTCCACGTTTTCGTGTTTGTGGGCATAGAGATTTTTGTAGTATTCGAAGATGATGTTTTGTATTTCCATGGTATCAGCTGTGAATTCTCCTTTCTCATTTCTAATTGAGCTTATTAGAGTCCTTTCCTTTCTGCTCCTGGTCAACCTGGCAAGTGGCCTGTCTATTTTGTTTATCTTTTCAAAGAACCAACTTTTCATTTTATTAATCTTCTGTGTTGTTCTTTTGTTCTCGATTTCTTTTAATTCTGCTCTGATCTTGGTTATTTCTTTTCTTCTGCTGGCTTTAGGATTGCTTTGTTCTTCCTTTTCCATTTCCTTAAGATGATTCAACCCCAGAAACCAGATTCCACAATGATGCAAGAGGTAAAACAAAAGACACCACCCAATAGAATAATCAGAAATTTACCCCAAATATCAATTCTCTCAATAAATGTAAATGGCTTGAATTGCCCATTGAAGAGACATAGGCTGGCTGAATGGATTAAAAAGCACAAGCCAAGTATCTGTTGTCTCCAGGAAACACACCTTACACACAAAGACGTATTCAGACTCAAGGTGAATGGACGGAATACAATTTTCCAGGCTAATGGAAACCAAAAGAAATCCGGAGTAGCCATCCTTATTTCAGATGATATAAACTTTAAAGCAACAAAAGTAAAGAAGGACAAAAATGGACACTATATAGTGGTGAAGGGAAAAATCTTACAAGAGGATTTAACAATCCTAAACATTTATGCACCCAACACAGGAGCACCCAGGTACATAAAGCAAATACTGCTAGATCTAGACAACATAATAAGCAGCAATGCTGTAATAGCAGGGGACTTCAACACCCCACTGACGGAACTGGACAGATCCTCCAAACAAAAAACAAATAGAGAAACAAAAGACCTAAACAGGATTATAGAACATTTGGGCCTAACAGATATCTACAGAACACTCCACCCAAATAACACCGAATATACATTCTTCTCATCAGCTCATGGAACTTTCTCTAAAATTGACCACATCCTAGGCCACAAAACAGATATAAACAAATTCAAAAAAGTAGAAATCATCCCATGTATCTTTTCAGACCACAGCAGAATAAAATTAGAAATCAATTCCAACAGAAACTCACTTCTTCATCCAAAAACTTGGAAACTAAACAATCTGTTGCTGAACGACTATTGGGTCAAGGAGGAGATTCAAATGGAAATCAAAAGATTCTTAACATGAAGTTTTCTAATCCATGACCTCTTCAATTATGTAGGTCTTCAATATTGTCCACAAATACGTTGTAGTTTCTAGTTTAGAGGTTTTCACATCTTTTGTTAAAAATATTTCTAGCAATTTTATGATTTTTTTGCACCACACTAAAGGAATTTTCTTTTTAAATTAAATATTCAATTTTAGCTACTAGTTTAGAAAAAACACAATTGATCTTTATATTAACATTGTATCCTAAAAACTTCTAAACTTTTTTTTTTTGGTAGTTTTTTTGTTATTGTTAATTCCTTCAGAGTTGCTAGGTAAACCATCAACAATCTTGTCATCTGCAAGCAGTGTTATTTTTATTTATTTATTACTAAATCTTTATGCCTTTTTTTCTTATCTCATTGCAAAGGCTAGAAACTTTATACAATATTGAATAAAAATGATTAAAGAGGACATCCTTCCTTGTTCACTGTTTTAGGGATAATGCATTCAATAGTTTAACAGAAAAAAATGAGGTGAGTTGTGGAGTATTTATAGATAATCTTTTCAAAATTGACAAATGGCAAATTGTTTATATTTATGGTGTACAACATGTTTTGATATATTGTAGAATATACACTATGGAACAATTAAATCAAGCTAATTAATATATCAGCACCTGATATACTTAATTTTTTGTATGAGAACATTTAAAATATACCTTTTAGCAATTTTAAAGTACACTACACATTATTATTAATTATAGTCAGCATGCTGACAATAGATCTCCAGAACTTATTATGTCTAACTGAAACTTTGTACCCTTTAACCAACATCTCCTTGACCCCTCCCCAGCTCCTGGTAATCACCATTCTATTCTCTGCTTCTAAGAGTTTGACTATTTTAGATTTCACATATATACGAGATCATGCAGTATTTGCCTTCCTGTGCCTGGGCATTTCATTAAGCATAATGTCTTCCAGGTTCATCCATATAACAACAAATGACTGGGTTTCCTTTTTTTCTTTAAAGTTGAATAATATTCTATTATATATATACACCACATTTTCTTTATCCATTCATCTGTTGAAGAACACTTCAGTTAACTTAGTATCTTGGCTATTGTGAATAATGCTGCAATGCACATGGGAGTGACTATATCTCTTGGACATACTTTTACTTCCGTTAGATATACATTCAAAAGAGAAATTACTGGATTATATGGTAGTTCTAGTTTTAATTTTTTGAGGAACCTTCATATTCTTTCCCATAATAGCTGTACTAATTTAAATTCCCACCAACAGCCTACCTGTGTGTACTTTTCTCCATATTCTCACCAACATTGTTTTTATTTTACTAAAATCCATTCTTACAGGTGTGTAGTGATATCTCATTATGGTTTTAATTTGGATTTTCCTGGTGATTCGTGATGTTGAGCACTTTTCATATATCTGTCAGCCTGTATATATCTTCTTTTGAGAACAGTCTATTCAAGGTGCTCTGCTTAGATAGTCTTTATCCGTTTATGAAGTTTCACCTCTATTCCTATTTTGATAATTTTTTAATAAGTAAGGATTGACTTTTTCTAAGTTCCTTTTCTAATTCTATTGAAAGGATCACATGATTTTCTCCTTTATTCTGTGGGTGTACTGATGGACTTTCAAATGTTAAACCTACATTCTAAAGATAAATTCACTTGGTCACTACATGTATTCTTTTTATACATTGCTGAATATAATTTGCCAATATTTTCTTATAAATTTATGCACTCATGATTAAATTTATGAAGGATATTTTATGTAGTTGGTTTATTTTCATAATCTGCTTATTTGGTTTTAGTAAAAGGTTAATGCTCACCTCATAAATTTAGTCAGAAGTATCCCTTCCTCTATGAATTTCTGGAAAAGTTTGTACAGAATTGGCAATATTTCTTCCTTAAATGTTTTGCATAATTTACTAATTAAGCCATCTGGTCTTGTAGTTGCCTTTGTGGGAAGTATTGTATATTAGTTTGCTAGGGCTGCCATAACAAAATACCATAGACTGGTTGGCTTAAACAACAGTAATTTCTTTTCTTACAGTTCTGGAGGCTAGAAGTCCAAGATCAAAGTATCCACAGATTTGATTTCTCCTGAGGCTTCTTTCATTGAACTGCAGAAGCTGCCTTCTGACTGCATTCTCACATGGTCTTTCCTCTATGCTTGGATGCACATGCCTAGTGTCTCTTTGTATATTCAAATTTCCTCTTTCTACCAGTCAGATTGGATTATGGCCCACATTAATGGGCTCATTTTGACTTATCTTTTTGAAGATCTTATCTTCAAACACAGTCACATTCTAAAGTACTAGGGCTTAAGACTTCAACGTATGAATTTGGGGAGCACACCATTTAGTCCATAACATTGTTAAGCTAGAAATTCAATTTAATAAATACAGAGTTATTCAAGTTATTTGCTTCTTTTTGAGTGAGCTTTGGAAATTTGTATCTTTCAATAATTTGACAATTTCTTCTGATATGCGTTTGTAACCAGCTTAGCTCAGTGTTTATCAACTTTATTGATCTTTTTTAAGAACCAGCTTTTAGCTTTGTTAATTTTCTCTATTGTTTGCTTTTTCTTTTGTTGTTTCTATTCTTTATCATTTCACTTTTTTGATATACTTTGGTTTTATTTTACTGCAATATTCTTAGTTTCTAGAGTGTTTGAGTTTAAATCTTTCTTTTTTTCTAATATAACCATTTAATGCTATAAATGTTTCTCTAAACAATGCTTTATCTGTATCTTATAAATGTTGATATAGTATATTTCCATTATCATTAATTTTAATTTTTTTCTGATTTTTTAAATTTCTTTTTTGACTGATGTGTTTGTGCTATGAAGCATTTTATTTAAGTTTTGAACATTCAGAGTTTTCCTAAATATCTTATTGTTATTAGTTACTACTTTAATACTACTTTTGTCAGAGACCATTCATGGTGTGGTTTTATTAGGTAGATAGCGAGGGATTCCAGCTTTCATAGGAACAAAGGTGGATGCCTTGCCTTGGTACTGCCTTGAGCAATTGCCCCACCAGGGAAGAAGGGCAAGGGCAGGCACCCTGTCTTGGTGCTGCTCCACCCTTAATCCTGCCCTAAGCAACTGCCACACCTTCGGGAAGGAGGAACCCCTGCTAATCTGCAAAAGAATGCAGGAAATCCCTAGACCACAGGCCAGGCAGCCCAGGCACAACAGGAATTGGAAAGTGACCTAGAGTCACATAAGGCTAATTATGTTGTTAACTGTCCATCAAAGTGGTTGCATGGTGACAACTGAACCAAGAGGGGAGCCCAATCTGGACAGTATAAAACAGGACCCCAGATCATAATCAGAGCCCTTTTGTCATGACATGGGGTCTGTTCGTAGTCTGTGGTGAACATATCTTGCTCTTGCTCTGTGAACCTATATCTAGCTCTTGCTCTGTAAACCTATTTGTCCTTCCTTAACAAACTTCATTTCATGCTTGCCTTGCTTTTGGTGTATCTGGTCATTCTTCAGCCAAGAGCACACTGAGAACCAAGAACAGATAACTACAACCCACGCTTTGCTCTAATTTAAATTTATCAAGATTTGTTTCATAGTTCAGCATGTGGTGTAATTCTATTGTTGTGTTAGTTCATTTAATTGATGTTTTGCTTTGTTATATGGGTGGTCTTTGTCAATTAGGGTTTTTCATACATATGCATATTTTCCATTAAAAATGAATGAGCTTAACACGCAGCTTCAAGGCTTTGACCAAAAGATATGTAGTACCTGTCACAAGATAGGAGTTTTATGTACCCAAAAAGGTACTGTTCAAAGATATTTTTAAATTAGTAAAATTTCAATTTTCCCATTTTGGGCTAAATAAGATGCCTTTAAGTGGAGAAGTATTTAGTAAATAATTATTTGATAAATTCTGATTTACTTCCTCAAGTTTGATAAAAATATATGATACAAATTCAAGAAAGAAAATCATTTTAATAGTCAAGTGGTTTCTAGTAATTTGTTTTCAATAAAACTGAAGAAGAAACAGCTTGAATTGTCAACCTATAAATCATTTGAGAAAATAATTCTGTTCATAGACCTTTATGTGATTTTTGACATACAAGTAGGAAGAAATTTGAGGAATTAAATATCACTTTAATAACAAAATTTCTATTATTATTTACTTAAATATACAAATAAATTTTCTCAACACTTACATTTATTAAAATTAAAAACGTATGGCCACAGAGGTGGGAAAGAAGTGAATTTTAATTTTCCATCAATATTTGCTGATGTACCAGTTATTGTTTTAACAGTTGTCAACATCATAAAACACTAACTGGAAAGACAGAGACTCTTGGTGTGACCCCTAATTCTGGCCTGGACTGACAAAGTTGGCTACTGCTTACAACTCCAGCTATGCTAGAACATATAAAGTAGAAAAAAATGGGACCAGTTAGTAGTAAACTCTAGACACTAGAGACATATCTCAGCACAGGAGAGGAAGGTGTAGCAGAACATACTAGCTCTGTTCTCCCTGCAAGGTTACTCATTACTTGAAACCTAAAAATTCAAAATAGAATAAAGGCAAAATTTTACAGAAGAGTGTTCAGCAAGTGGAAATTCCTGACTGGACCCCTGACAACAACTACGGAAATTTTATAAATGACAACTTCTGTACAGGAATCTGCTGAAAGTGGTTCATCATCTTATCACATAGATTAATAATAAGAATATCTAAATGTTATTCTATAAAAGAGAAATTCTTTATCTTTTATAATTTTAGTTCTAGTGATATCCAGGGTAAAGTGTTCTGTCTTCAGCTCATATAATACCATGCAGCCAATTCTCTTTTTAAGCTAAATTTTGTACCCCACCACTCACCCATGCATTCAAATTAATTGGGTTACTGATGACTTTCAAGTTATTTGAGAATAAAGTTTTGTTTATTTCTAACTAAAATGTCTCACCCACTCCACACATAGATCCCCTCTTGGTAGTAACCACTTACTGAACTCTCAGAACAATTCCATAACTTTGTAATTAGTTTTAAATTACCAAAATACTTTCATTGCACTTCCTAAAATTTAGTCCAGTTTATTTTAAAATTTCAATTTCAGATTTTATACAAAGCTTTCCTTATAGCTACCTCTTTCTTTGTTTGACATGATAGAAAAGGGTTTTTTGAAGATAAACAGGGAAAATATAGGTAACACCTTATATGACTGAGAGTGGTCATGTTCTGCCCTCATCCCCCAACGTCAACCCCCATTTGGTTTGACCATTGAAATTATCCTTATTCATGGGCTGTGAGATTCACAGAGATGTCACAACATACCTCAATAATGGATAGATCATTCCAGAGCAGTTCACTTTAGCAATGATGTTTCTTTACAAGTTTAGCCACCATTTAGGGCTATGCATTTAAGGATGCACAATGTTCTTTGCATCCCATATTATGGCCATGCCCTCAATATTGTCTCAGCCTTGAGGCAGTCATGCCTGTGTACATGTTTGGAATCCATCCTCTTTAATTTTGGAGAACTGGTTCTCTTTGCCCATATTCCAGTAGCACAGGCACCCAACTCATATATGAAAGACCAATACACCCACCATTTATGGGGCCCCAGTCTTTAAAAGTAATTCTTTTGGAACTCAACTCGCTTGGATTTAGAAAAGGAAAGTGCACCTTTTCTTCTCTCTTATGTGGAAAACTACTCACCTCTTTCCATAATAACGTTATTTTTCGTATGGTTTATTATTCTTTAAATTATCACTTGTATCAACTAGGGGTGAATGAGTGTTGGCAAAACTGGGCTCAAATACTACTCACTGCATCTTATGGAGAGGAAGCTGGCCACAACTGGTGTCTGAACTTAGATTGAAGTCTCCTGGTGCCTTTTGTACACACGGAGAACAAGTATCTTGTTATATGACAATCCAGCAGTTCCTGACACATACACACACTTGTACCTCACCAGGTACTATTAAGGGTGCAACAACAGTAATCTCAGACTGCTCTAATTTACAGCCAAGAAAATAAGGGGCTAATTAACCACTATTTCTGAGAATATAGGATAGATCCAGGCATAAGAGAAAATTAGACTTGTCAGTTATTAGAGAAACGATTGGATATGTTAAAGGTAACATTGAAAACTTAACAATTTGCCTGGAATCTCATAATATTTTTACACAAATAGAATCCATTTCTGAGAAATACTTCATGTCTCAGTGGGCTCTGCAGATAAGGATTGTGACCATAAGCCTCTAACTCAGTAAAAAGTGCTTTAAAACACATTGTTTCCTATACCCATTATTGACAGGCTTGTCTAAAATTTGACTGTTTTCAAGGAAGAATGTTTTTAAAAATCAAAGCAAAGTAAAACTTAATATGAGATTTCTGTTCCTTATATTTTTAGCTGTGTCTGAAACATCCCTATCCAATCTCTCTTTTGATGTTTTTCATTACCAGCCAACCATCTCTACACTTCAAGCCCATTTTTATCTCAAAAAATTTGCTAATCCTAAACTATTTTCATTTCATCTCGCATGATTCTCTATCCTTTATCTTATCTTGCCCTAACTCCACACTGCCCAAGACTCACAGCACAGCAAGTTTCCTTTCACAGACTTCCTGCTTCTCTGCAGATGTCAAGTTAGATTCCATAGCACAACTTTAGAAATAGATTAGAAGTTAACGTCACTTCAAGAATCTTATCTTTCATTTTTTTCTCCTTTTTCTTCTAGTAGCATAGAATATCAGTATGTTTTATACTTGGGCTATTTATTGAGAGTAGTAGCCTAGGTCATATCATTTGCAAACATCTTTTTCCTACTTCTAGACTAAGAAAAGGCATATTAGTATATAGTTAGCACTATACCTTTATCTTCTTTCAGAGGCTTTCCCTAGTAAAAGGCACATAGTTCCTAAGAACCAGTGCCCCTCTTAGATCAACTCAGGAATGTATGTCTCCAGGGTGATACATAGTTCTTAAAGATCATGAACTACATAAAGGTCTCATGCAGCACAATACAGTGTATCATAATTCTTTTGCTTCTTCCTCCTATGTATAATGCTTTCCTCTCTTGGAAATTTATGTTAAATTGGCTCAATAACCAATAATAGATTCTGGCTTATAGATTTTTTTCATAATTCTAACTGTCCTAGAATCTATAAGGATACTTGGAGAGAGTTGCAAAGACAATATTAAGTTTTTCTCATCTTATATTTTTAATTATCCCTAGTTCATTAATTTCCCAGGAATTAGTATTAGCACCAAAGTTGATGGCCCCTCTTCTATTAAAACCCATAATCAAAGAATTAGTAAATAGGTCAAGCACGATTAATAGATAACAAAAATATACTATAATATCTTCTCATTAGTTTGGCCTATATGTTTCTATAAGTTGACCTATATCTGGGCAGTTTTTCTAACTTTGTCTTCATATCATGGCATAAAAGTTCTGTCCTGCTTCAGTCCTTAAATTGGTAGTATCAAGACAGAAGTGGTAAAACAAGAAATGGGGTAAGCCATGATGAGTTACCAGAGATTTATGTGACTGTCCCTAATCAGACTCCAAGAGAACAATATAAGTTAATATTAGGGCAGGTGCAATAACCAACATCTGAGGATAAATCAAAAGTCAGAGGTAAGAGAGGGCAACGAGGGAGTAACATTCATAGCCAGTCTCTCAGGTGATCCCAAATATATCTTAAATACACAAGGCACAATATTCACAATACTAAAACTAGATTAAAAATGTCCAAACCAGGATAGGTTTGTAATTAATTAATTAGTTATTTTTAATTGACAAATAAGAATCATGTATATTTATGGGGTAAAATGTGATGTTTTGATCTATGTATACATTGTAGAAAGATTCAATCAAGCAAATTAACATATATATCATTTTACCAACTTATCATTTTTGGTGATAATAATGTCATTTTGGTGGTGAGAATGTTAAAATTTATTATTTTAACAATTTTGAAAATATTAGCTGAATGATATAGAGCAAATTACTCAAACTCTCTGAACCCCAAATAGACTTTTGGAAGATTAAATACAATAGCATACAAAAAGATTTTTGTAATGTATTACATAAATAAATATCAAGTAAATGGTACCTGTTATTTTTTATAAACTTCTAAACAATCCATAGTATAGCTATTAGTTACCTTAAATACTTTCACAAACAAGGATAGCTATAAGAAATAGAGTATTAGAACTATCAATTTTCTCAGAAGAGTTTTCATCAGTTATGAGAGTTCTGAGTCAGGAAAACAGAATTATCCTCATTTTATTTATAATAATTCTTGTGGCCAAAGAATTTAAATAACTTAACCATGATAACAAAGCTAATGCATCTTGCTCTATTTACTACATACACTTCTTTCTTTAAGGTTAGCATTTTAAAATCTTTTAGTATGACATTTCAAACATCTGTAAGGTTAGAAGTAAAATTATACATTCTTAGTAAACGTATTGAGTAATAAATTCTAGTCATGTAAATAATCTTAAATTGATTTTGTATGATTGACTTAAGAAAAATAAGAGTCTAAAAACTTACCAATTTTAGGAAAGTAATTAGCATTAGCAATTATAAAATGTGTCAAAAATTTGCACCCTTCTTACACTCTTCAAGTATAATTGAATGATAAGAACTTTTTTTAGAAAAATAAATTTATGAAGGGGTCTATTTTACAAAACCACCAATATGTATAGGTAGATAATTACTTGAGACCATTACTCATAATGAAACCACATGCATGTTTTATGGTTGAAATATCAGCAACAGAAAGTTAGTAAAGAATGATTTTGTTTTTATGCACATTTAAGCAGAGGGTAAGAAACAATTCAGTTTTCTTTGAATGTCATTCCTTATTCCAAGGTTACCTCTCATTTGATATAATTTTAAAAGTATTATGACTAATGACATCCCTAAGCTCCAATTAAGTTCTGCAAATTAGAATTAGGTCAAATGCTACACCATATACAAACAGTCTAACAAATGTGCTCAGAAATCTTGAAAATGAAGACAAATTTCTTTAATTATAACATCTGTTTCAAAAGAGGAAGCCTATTCTTTTGGAGACAAGTATGCCCAAAAGAGAAATAATTTTACAAGAAGTAGAATTTTGAATTTAATTGAAAACTAATGCAATATACAAATAAATAAAAGTTTCAGAGTGCACTTTAATTTTGAAGTATGAGTTCTCTGAAGTTACATCTTAATAAATCTCTGTAATTATGTTCATTTTCCTCCTTTCTTGACACAGCAAATTGACCTTTCATCATCTCAAAGCCCATCTGCTCAAGTCCATTATTTTAATTGGTGACTCTGGTGAACTGAGTAGGAAAGCAAACTAGTACAATCAAATTGATCACTTTAAGGGGTGTAAATTTGGTCACTTTTAGTTAGTTAGATTTGATTTTTTTTCAATTGTAGCCTAGGGGAAAAGGGACTATATTCATATATTATTTCTTGCAATAGATAATCTAGCACAGGATAAAAAAGATATGCAAATAGTGAGAAGCCATAACATATTTCTGCTCATGTATACAGTTGGAAATCTATATGTCCTCATCTATAAAATCCCAAAACACCCTATTATTTTAGTTAAAGTATAGGTCACCTAATTGGTAGGGGTAAGGGAAGATGGCAAGTTTGAAAGTTAAAACTTTTTAGAATCCTACGTGTATGTATATATTACATTTTACCATGGTATTACTTTACAATTCCACTTTTTGCAGACTGTAAATCACAATAATTTATTTACATCCAATTCTTCAAGTCAGCAATTAGGGCTGGTCTCAGCTTCACTCATGTACATTTAGTCACAAGCAGTGTAACTAGGGGCATGGACAAACTAGATTTCTTGAGGTCTAGGCTCAGACTGGCACATCATCACTTCTCCTGCATCCTATAGGTCTAAGAAAACCACAAAGGCAGATTTAAGGGGTAGGGAAATAGACTCCACCTCTTGATAAGAATACCCATAAATTTGTTTAAAAGGGACATGAATACAAGGAGAGGAATAATCAGGGCCATTTTTGTGAACAGTATACCACAATACTTTTTAGATATTGAAATAACATGTGCCCATAATAAAAATTTCAAACCGTATAGAACAACATTTTAAAAAAATAACACCCAATATTCTACACCCATAGATTTGTTTTTAATTTGTTTATCAAAAGCTTTGAGAACTGAACCAATGAGTAGAAAATCATTCAGGTTCAAGAATGATTATTTGGCTGGCACATAACCGGGATAGAGTCAAAGAATTTTGAAAAAAATAAGCTAACAATGGAACCGTAGCCTACATAAGGCATGTTATAAATTGTTGCCTGATTAGTTAGCCACATTGATTGCCTGCTTAACATTATGCAACATTATGTAAAGGACTTAGAAAAGATCCAGAGTTTTACAAAATAACCAGGTTATAATACACAGTTGCCTGGCAAACAAAGAAATACACACAAAAAAATGAACTCACATCAAAATGACACAGATAAGTTACCTGATAAAAACTTCAAGGTGACTAGCATAAAAATGCTGAAATAAGTTATTGTAAACATTCCTTTAAAATAGAAAAATAAAAGGGGTCAGCAAAGAAATAAAAGACTAAAGAAGAAATCAATGGACATTTTAGGACTAAAAAAATTCAATAAGTAAAGTAAAAAATCTCATTGGATAGTTTCAATAGAAAACTGGAGGTGGCAGAGGAGAGTCAATGAACACTTAAAGATAGAGCAATAGAAAGTATTCAAACTAAATGGCAGGGAGAAAAGATTGAAAAAAAATTATATCGCTTCAGGGATAGTGGGACATTAACAAGCACTCTGAAGTTTGTTGTCGGAGTCCCCAAAGGCAAAAGAAAGAACATGGTGGTGAAAAGTACTTGAAGAAATAATGTATGAAAACCCAAACATGGTGAAAAACACAAATTCATAAATTCTAGGATCTCAATGAACCCAGATTGGAATAAATACAATGAATCTTTGCCTACATGCATCATAATCAAACTGCCGAACTCTAAATACAAAGAAAAAATATTAGAATCATCCAGAGAATAACAACATACTAATGATACAAAATAATTCAAATGACTGCAGATTTCTTATCAAAAACTGTGAACACTGGTGTTGGAGAAGGCAAGGAAAATGAGCACAGGACTTTGCCTTGGACCCCAAAGCTCGTCTACCCCAGTGAAACCCAGCACCAAGCAATCCCCAACAGCCCCAGACTCCAGTTCAATATCTGCAGACGGAGACTTCAAGCCCTCCCCAGTGCCAGGCCTGATATCTCAGCACCAGGCTGGGCCCTGCAGCCACAGGCTTCAGGCCCATCCCAGCACTAGGTTGGTACCTGAACCCCTAGTCATTAGGCAGACACCCATGGGCCCAGCCTCCAGGCTGACCCCTGCCAATACAAGATCTAGGCCCACTCATTGCTAGGCCAGCCCCTGATCTTTCAGGTTGCAGGACAGCCCCATCACTAGGTCAGCACCCCCAGCCTCAATCACTGGGCAAGCACCCACAGAAACAGGCTCCAGGCCTGCCCAATTCCAGGCTGGTTCACATGGCCCTGTACTCCAACAGATCCAGGGTTCAGGTCTGCTCCAGAAGACCAGTGTCCAGGCCTGCCCTGCAGACCTCAGAATTGGATGGGTCCCCATGAACCAAGGCTCCAGGACCACCTATATATACCCTGGTTTCAGGCCAGCCTCAGGGACCTAGCCTCTATGGCACCAATGGCACACACAGCCTCCAGGCCAGCATCAGTGAGGTTTTTTCTTTTAATGTAACCAAAATTAATTGTGATCAGCTTAAAATAACCTCAACTTGTAAATATGAGATATTTCTTGTAAGTCTCTTGGTAACCACAGAGCAAAAACCTATAGTAGATAGACTGAAGATAAAAAGTAAGGAATCAAAGCATAATGCTTAATCACAAAGGAGGAACACACAAAGGATGAAGGGAACAAAGGATCTACCAAAAAGAAAAAAAGAAAAAAAAGAAAAAGAAAACAATTAACAAAATAGCAATAGTAACTTCTTATCTATCAACAGTTATCTTGAATGTAAATGAACAAAACTCTGGAATCAAAAGACATAGATTAACTGAATGGATTTAAAAAAAAAAGACCCAGGTATGAACTATATAAAAGAGACTTGCTTCTCCTGGAAGGACACACATAGATTGAAAGTGAAAGAATAAAAAAAGATAAGCAATGGAAGCCAAGGGAGAGCAGGAGCAGCTGTTCTTACATCAGATAAAACAGACTTTAGGTCAAAACTGCAAAAAGAGACAAAAGAAGTTTATTATATAATGATAAAACAATCAATCCATCAAGAGAATATAACAATTGCAAATATATATGCACATAACATCAAAGCACTTAAACACATGTAGTAAATATTAATAGAACTGAATAGAGAGATACACTGTAATACAACAATAGCAGGAGACTATAATACCCCACTTTCGGTAATGGACCAATCATCCAGACAGAAAATCAATAGGAAACATCAACTAAAACAATACTTCAGATGAAATGGATCTACCAGACACATTCAGTGCACTCCCTTCAACAGCAGTGGAATACACATTCTTTTCAAGCACAAATGGAACATTCTCCAGGATAAAGTGATCATATGTTAGGCCATAAAGCAAGTCTTCATAAATTTAAGGAAATCTAAATCATATCAGTATCTTTTCTGAGCACAATAGCATGAAATTAGAAATTAATAACAAGAGGATTTTGGAAAATTCAAAAATACATGAAAATTAAGCAGCATGCTCCTGAATAACCAATGAGTCAATGAAGAAATTAAAGGAAAATTTTAAAAAAATCTTGAGACAAATGAAAATTGAAACAAAATATATTAAAATTCATGGGAAGCAGCAAAAGTAGTTTGAAGAGGAAAATTTATGGCAATAAATGCCTAGATAAAAAACAAATAAAGATTTCAAGCAAACAACCCAATGTTGTACCTCAAGGAACTAGAAATAGAAGAACAAATTAAGCCCAAAATTAGAAGGAAAAAAAATAAATAAAGATCAGAGCAGAAATAAGTGAAATAGAAACCAGAACAAACAATAGAAAAGACCAATGAAACTAAGAGCTCACTTTTGGAAAGACAAACAAAGTCAACAAACCTTTAGCTAGACTAACTTAGAAAAAAAAGGAAATACTCAAATCAATAAAATCAGAAATGAAAGAGGAGACATTACAACTGACAGCAGAGTTGTATGTATAGGGTATCATAAGAGACTAATGAGAAAAAATGTACAATAAATTAGGTAACTTAGAAGAACTGGATGAATTTCAAGATACATACAACTACCAAGACTGAATCACAAAAACATAGAAAAATCTGAGTAGACTAATAATGAGTAAGATGATTAAATCAGTAATAAAAAGTCTCCCATCAAGTAAAAGTTCAGGACCCGATTGCTTCACTGCTGAATTCTACCAAATATTTTAAGAGAAACTAATACCAATCCATCTCAAACACTTCCAAAATTTGAATAGGAGGGAATACTTCCAAATTCATTTTACAAGGCCAGCATTACCCTCATACCAAAAGCTGACAAGGACACTACAAGAAAACAAAATTACAGTCCAATATCCTGTATGACCATAGATGCAAAAATCTTCAACAAAATTCTAGCAAATTGAATTCAACAGCATATTTAAAGGATCATTCACCATAATCAAGTGGGATTTATTCCAGGGATGCAAGAATGGTTCAACATATGCAAATCTATAAATGTGATACACCACATTAAAAGAATGAAGGACAAAAATCATATGATCATCTCAATATATGCAGAAAAAGGATCTGACATAATTCAACATCCTTTCATAATAAAAACTCTCAACAAATTAGGTATAGAGGGAATTTACCTCAACACGATAAAGGCCATATACGACAAACCCACAGTTAACATCATACTCTAACGTGAAAGTTGAAAGATTTTCATCTAAGATCAGGAACAAAACAAGGATGCCCACTCTGGCTGCTTCTATTCAACGTAGTACTGGATGTCCTGGACAGAGCAATTAGGCAAGAAAGAAAGATAAATGATATCCAAAATGGAAAGGAAGAAATTAAATTGCCCCTGTTTGTAGACAACATGATTTTATATATATTAATAGAAAACCCTAAAGACTCTACCAAAAAACTGTCAGAACTAATAAACAAATTTGGTAAAATTATATGAGACAAAATCAGTGTACAAAAATCAGTAGTGTTTCTATACACTAACAACAAATTATACAAAAAGGAATCAAGGAAACAATCCCATTTATATAGCTACCAAAAAGTACTTAGGAAGAATTTTAACCAAGCAGGTAAAAAACCTGTACACTGAAAACTATAGAACATTAATGACAGAAATTGAAGACAACACAAATAAATGGAAAGATATCTTGTGTTCATGGATTGGAAGAATTAGTACTATAAAAATATCCAAACTATCCAAAGTGATTTACAAATTCAATGGAATTCCCATCAAAATTCCAATGACATTCTTCACAGAAAAAATAAAACCAATCCTAAAAATTTATATGAAAGCACAAAAGACTATGAATAGCCAAAGCAATCTTGAGCAAAAAAGGCAAAGTTGGAGGTATCACACTTTCTGATTTCAAAATATATTACAAACAGCATACACTGGGGAAAAGAAGCACTGCTCAATAAATGGTGCTGGGGAAATTGGATAGTCACATGCAGAAGAATGAAACAGGACCCCTATCTGTCACCACTCACAAAAATTAATTCAAGATGGATAAAGGACTTAAATGTAAGGCATGAAACCATAAGAATTCTAAAAGAAAATGTTGGAAAACTCTTCTAGATATTGGTGTAGGCAAAGAATTTATGACTAAGACACCAAAGGCAATTACAGCAACAACAAAAATAAATAAATAGGACTTGATTAAATTAAAAAGCTTCTGCACAGTTAAGGAAATAATTAACAGAGCAAATAGACAACCTACAGAATGGGAGAAAATATTTGCAAGCTATAGATCTGATAAAGGGTTAATATGCATAATCTACAAAGAACTCAAACAAATCATCAAGAAAAAAAACAAATAAGCCCATTAAAAAGTGGGCAAAAGACATGAACAGAAGCTTTTCAAAAGAAGATAGACAAATGGCCAACAAGACCATGAAAAAATGCTCAATGTCACTAATCATCAGGGAAATGCAAATTAAAACCACAGTGAAATATCACCTTACCCCTATTAGAGTGGCTTTTATTAAAAAGTCCAAAAACAACAGATGCTGGCATGGATACAGAGAGAAAAGAACATTTATACACTGTTGATGGGACTGCAAATTACTACAACCTATATGGAGATTTCTCAAAGAACTAAAAGTAAACATACCATTAGGGCCAGCAATCCTATCGCTGGGTATCTACCCAAAGGAAAATAGGTCATTTTATCAATAAGACACCTGCATTCTGTTTATTGAAGCACAATTCACAATTGCAAAGATACGGAATTAGCCCAAGTGCCCATCAATTCATGAGTTGATTAACAAAATGTGGTATATGTATACCATGGAGTACTACTCAGCCATAAAAAAGGATGAATTAATGCCTTTTGCAGCAATTTGGTGGAAGTAGAGACCATTATCCTAAGTGAAGTATCTCAAGAATGGCAAAACAAACACCACATGTACTTTGTAATCAATTGGAACTAACCGAGGGGCACACATGTGCACAGAGGGAAGTGAAAATCACTGGAAATAAAGCAGAGGGGAGGGGGGAGAAGAAGAGGATCAAAAACCTGTCTAATGGGTAAAATGAATACTACTCAGGTTAGGGACACACTTATAGCCGTGACTCAAGCATTACAAAAGCTATCCATGTAACAAAAACATTTGTAGCCCCTTAATATTGTGAAATTAAAAAAATATTACAAAGCTATAGCAACCCAAACAGTATAGTACTGGCATAATAACAGACACATAGACCAATGGAATAGAATTGAAGGCAAAGAAAAATCCACACATCTATGATCAATTGATTTTCAACAAGTGTGCAAAGAACACATATTTGTGAAAGGACATTCTGTTCAATAATTGGTGTTAGGACTACTGCATATTCACATGCACAGAAGGATGAAATTAGACTTATATCTTATACCATAAACAAAAAGCAACTCAAAAAGTGTTGAAGACTTAAATGTAAGTCTACTTGAAGAAAACATGGGGGAAATACTCCATGACATTGGTCTGAGTAATAGTTTTTTGCATATGAACTAAAAAGTTTCTGCTCAAAGTAACAATCAATAGAGTGAAGAGACAACCTACAGAATGGGAAAAAAATATTTGCTAACCGTAAATTTGATAAGGGGTTACTATCCAAAATATATAAGGAACTTAATTTGAATAAAAATTTCTCAAAAAAAGATACACAAATGGCAAGCAGATATATTTAAAAATGGTTGACATCATTAATCATTGAAGAAATGCAAATTAAAAGCACAATGAGCTATCACCTCATACCAATTAGAATGGATATTATCAAAAAAATGAACGATAACAGGTACTGGTGAGGCTGTGGAGAAAAGGGAACCTTTCAACACTGTTGGTGGCATTGTAAACCAGTACAGTCATTATGGAAAACAGTATGGAAGTTCCTCAAAAAATTAAAAATTGAAATACTGTAAGATCCAGCAATGCCAACTACCAGGCATAGATCCAAAGGAAATAAAATCAGTATGTTGAAAAGATATATATCTTCACCCCCGTGTTCACTGCAGAATTACTCACAATAGCCAAGATATGTAATCAATCTAAGTGTACATCAAAAGATGAATGGATAAGGGAATTATGATATATATTCACAATGGGATAATATTCTGCTATAAAAAAATAAAGAAATCATGTCATTTGCAACAAAATGGATGAATCTGGAAGACATTATGTTAAGTGAAATAAGGCATTCATATAAAGACAAATACTGCATGATCTCATTTATACGTAGAATCTAACAAAGTTGAACTCATAGAAGTAGAGAGTAGAATGATGGTTACCAGGGGCTGGGGGTGGAATGGAGTTGGGAAGATGTTGGTCAAGGAATACAAAATTTCAGTTAGATAGGAGGAATAAAGTCAAGAGATCTATTGTACAACACGGTGACTATCATTAATAACAATGTATTATATTCTTGAAAATTGCTAAAAGCAGATTTTAAGTGTTTTCACCCAAAAAAGTATATATGGTAATACATATATTAATTAGCTTGATTTAGCCATTCCACAATGTATACATATTTCAAAACAACATGTTATATTTAAGTATATATAGTTTTTATTTGTCAATTTAGAAAATAAATTAATTTAAAATAAATAAATAAAAAGAAAGCTAAATTGAAAATATGGTCCTTCATTATTGCTAAACTGACAATAATAAATGCCCTTCCTACAAAAAAAAAAATTGGAGGCCAGAAAGAAGTAGCATATTTTTAAAGTGCAAAATGAAAATATCTATCAACCCAGAACTCTGCATTAACTGAGAACATTCTTAAGGAATGAAGGTAAATTAACAACTTTCTCAGATGAAAGAAATCATGGAGAATCATAGCCATTAACCCTGACCTAAAAGAATTGATAAAGAATGTTCTATACATAGAGAGAAATGATATCAGAAGGAAACTTGGAAAATTAAAAATGAAGAAAAACAAGACAAATAGTAAATAAACAATGTAAATTAATGACCATTCTACTCTTGAATTCTTCAATATATGTTTGACCTTTTAAACAAAAATTGAAACATTGTCTGATGGGAGTTTCAATACATGGAGATGTAATACATAAGACAACTATAGCATTAAGGAGAGAAAGTAAAAAAATCTTTATGGTGGTAACACTTCCACATTCCAATTTAAGAACAAAAAGTTTGATTTTAAATAGACTATAAAGAGTTATTTGTGTATTTTGTAAACCCTAGGGTAACAAAACTATAACAAGAAATATATTCAAAATCATAATACATAAATTAAAATAGACTACTAATTTAAAAAAAAAACTTAAGAGAAAGCAGGAAATGAGAAATAGAAGAACCAAAATAATGAACAAACAAAAAACCCAATAAAATGATAAACTAAATCCAAACAATAATTACCTTAAACGTAAATAATCTGAAAACACCAAATAAAAGACAGAACTTGTCCAAGTAGATTAAAAAAAAACACGATACAACTCTACACTATCAACAAGAAAGTCATTATAACTACAGTGATATAGGTAGGCTAAAAGTAAAAGGATGGGAAAAGATATACCATACTAACACTATTCAATAGTAGGTAGTAGTGGCTATATTAATATAAGAGGAAGTAAACTTCAGAGCAAAAAAAATTACTATCTATAAAAGGAATATTTTTTATTTCTCAATTTACTGTAAGTAACTTTAATACTGTCACAACATCTATTATTTAATTTATAACTTATAAAGTATTAATATTTTACTGCTAATTGTTAAGTATTTCTTATAGTTCTTTATCAACTAGTTACCTCTGAAACATTTAGACAAAAATGTTACTAAATTATTATCCCAAATTAATGTCACAGTCCTCAACATAGATGACTGTAAAGGAGCAGAATTAGTCTTCTATCACTGAATAACGTAAAATGTTAGAATTTTAATTCTACTAACATGAAAAATAAATAAAACTATATATCAATAGGAAATAGAATAATTAGCCCATTGAAAATATGAAAACCTTGATATTATGAATAGTAACAGGTTAAAGAAAAATGTATTCTTAGGTCACATTTAACCTGTGAGAAATTACAGTAAGATTGCATTGAAAAATTATTAGTTATTAATTTATTGATGCTTAGGTCAGGCACAATCTTAGATCTGGCATTTAACCATTATATGGCTTAGGACTCCAATCACAAACATCACTTCTACACATGAAGCATATACTTGCACATGCACACTTTCATATAAAGGTTAAATATTAAAGGATATACAACAGGTAAGACTCCCATATGGCCTTTAGTTAAGGTGAGAAAATGACACATTTTAAGTTTCAGTATGTGGATAATATGTAACTTTTAGAAGCTATATTTCATCGGTAAAACAAATTTAAAAATATTGCTTTAGTCTTCAAGAAGGCTCATTGAGCAAGTAATGTAATATGCCAAACAGATAACCTTGTTCAAGGTTGGTCTTATATTTTAGTCCACATACCTTGCTAGTGCCTTCAACTGGCATACTTTTGCATAAATAAACCACAGCTCAGAACTGATTGCAATTAGGAAGTCAAATTACTGTAAGTTGTTCTTTGAGTAATATAAACAGTTGGAATATATGTTACACACCATATATTATAAAAAGAGATACCTAATTACTCTCTTACTCAATAATAAATATTCTGTGTTAGGTATCTACTGAATAAAATTAATGTAAATGTATATAATCCTGCAAAGACTTTCACTTTATAAAATGGGGGAGAAAGGTGTCCCAGCTATACTTAATCAAATGTACCATACAAAATGTATATAGCTTGGCATACAAGCCAGAATAAAAAACAAATACTTACAATACAGATATTAATAAAAGTGGACCTATTTGTCAATCATTTGAAAGTAGAATCATATGACATAGGATATCCAATTGTTCAGGAAAGCAGATATTCAATCAGTTTATTTAATGCCATGTGTTTTTGAAGATCACACAAGTAAAAAAAAAACCCAAAAACTAATTTATTTCTGGTCAATAAATTTTGATTAAAAAGAGATAATACTATTTTTTTTCATAATTTAGGAAGTAAACCTATGACGAAGACAAAAGACTTTTAAAAATCATATAACTTTTCTTCAATTAAAAAAGAATACAAAATTGTAAAATTCAAATTTTTTAATAAACATTAGCTATGGTATTTCATCAGATTCAAGCATTGAATACATTTTTCCTGCATGTTCAATTGATTCAATATTCAGTATAGATTTTTTTTTTGGTTTTATAATCCACCAAACCTAAGTGTTTTTATAATGAAAAATAGAAAATATGTTATTTTTACCAACTAATTTATGTGAAAAATATAAAAATGGTGGTACAATGTTTTACCAGTATATCTCTAGCACTCATTAAAATACAACTTAATACAACATTTAAAAATGTTTTAACTGTTAGTTATTAAAGATTTTAAAATACACAAAAGCAAAATAATAAAACAAACCCAAATATAACAATTATGACATTAGTCATACTTGCTTCAGATCTTTGTAGGAAATAAAATATTGCAAATAATTTGAAGTGTCCCAACTCATTTCATTGTTCCACCTTCCCTTCTTCTGCTGAATTTAATACATCTTCTTCCAATGCATATTTTTAAGAAATTTGCAACATATACATAGATCCATAGGCAATACAGTAGTGTTTTATTTTTCACAATCGTAAATTGTGTCACATTTAAATTCATGTAACCTGCTTTCTTTTTTCCCTCAACATAGAGTTGACATACACCTGATTTATCCATTTTGACTGTATTGTAGAAATAAATTACAGTAAAATAATTGTGTTTGTTTATACATTTCACTATAGTTGGATATTTACTTTGTTTCCAAATTATTCCTATTAAAAATATAATTGAAATAAAAATACTTGTATGTACGTATTGTGCACAAATGCAAGGTTACCCCTTTGCAGCATATACCTTGAATGGCTATTTCATAGGATATGTTTATCTTTAATGTCACAAAATTTTGCCAAAAAATTTCTGGAGAAATATCATTAAGTTACAAATCTATGGCACTGTGTTAAGATTTCCTCTCCATAGCCTTGTTAGCAATTGGCAGTATTAGACTTTCTAATTTGCGCACAATTGAAGTATGTGAAACGGTACCTCATCATTTGAGAATAAGCCAATCTTTGTAGTTTTATTCCGCACATGGGCTTTGTCTCTTGTGATATGTATTTTTTGATTATTACATATATGAAATATGTAAATTATTCCTTATGCTCACTCATAAAGTTTGATGCTATAGAATTTGAAATTTCTAATCTTTCAATAGAACAAAAAATTGTTCTTTATGATTATGATTTACAAGTTGGTATAAGCCTTTAGGAAAATGATGAAATAGAGTACATTTAATCAAGATACCCTATCTGTCAGAGTTTTATATAACTTTATTCTTCAAAGCAAGTAGATATCTTGCTTGTAGACATATAATTTGATCCTACTATTAAAAGAAAGATAAAGCATAATATTTAATCTAAATCTAAATATGCAATTCTGATTTGTCCCAAGGTCAACTTTCTAACTCATGTCTTATCTGTAGCCATTTCTCCTCTACTACTTAAGACAAGGAAACACATATTGCAGTTTATTACCCAGCTTCCCCCATCTCTTCTGCAATCCTCCTATCTAACAGTGGAGCCCAAAGAAGTATAGGATTCATGTGTGGCAGAAAATGATTGTATCATCATGTCAGGCCCTGCTGGCATTGTCATTAGAATTAGCATACTTCCCCCTCCATTGAATAATTTTCATTTTTATGTATTACAATATTATTCAATATTTACAAAGAAACTTCACAATTTTTATGGCAGTGATCCCCTTGGAAATACAGTCATAAGAACTTAAAATATGAAGTATAAAGTGGAATGATTCTATCAGAAAGGTTTAAAATGAACTCCTTGTTGCTACCATGTGTTGCTAGATTGATTTTGTGCATGTATTAGAGTTCCCCAGAGAAACAGGGCTAATAAGATATACACACACACACACACAGAGAGAGAGAGAGAGAGAGAGGAGAGAGAGAGAGAGGATACTTTAAGGAATTGATTGTGGAGGCAGAAAGTGTGAAAATGGTAAGGTAGATTTGCAGGCTGTAGACCCAGGGAAGAGGTGATGTTGCACTTTCTACTCCACATACTGTCTGAAGGAGGAATTTCTTCTTCCTTGGGAATCTCAATTTTTTCTCTTAAGGCCTTCAACTGACTGGATGAGGCACACCAATATCATTGAGATGTAATCTGCTTTACACAAATCTGCTGACTTAAATGTTAATCACATCTTTAACAACATCTCCATAGAAACATTTAGAACATCTGGAGTTGTGTTTCACCAAAAATTGGATTCCATGGCCTACCCAAATTAACACATAAGATTAACCATCACAGTGATTTCCAATGAAATCCCACAGAACAGAGTATAAGATACTGTCAGTCGAATATTTGTAAAACTATATTTATAGTTTACAAAAACTACTGTAGATCTTGATAAATTTGACTTCTCAAGGGACTCTTTTGGCAGACTTTTCACTAATCCTAGGTTGCTCAAGACTTGTCTAAATTGGTGGCATGGAGTGTGGTGAGATGATGAGAGATTCACGAGAATGTTAAAGAAAAATTGTTCTGGACAGAGTTAAACAGCCCAGACTTTATTCAAGCCATTGCATTAGGAGAGAGATTAAACTTGACTCTGCTGAAACGAAAAGGAGAGTTTTTAAGCACTGGAGTGAACTAAGGGACAAGCACTGGAGAATGTTAAATGGGGAAAAGGAGGTTGGCGATGTGATTAAGCAGTCTGTGTTTGCTAATTGGTGCTAACTGGCTCACTGAAGTTAGGTTCCTACCCTTGAACAGACACTAAGACAGAGGCACTTTCTTGATGATTACATTTAAAAGGATGGCTCCCGGGCCTTGAGAAAGACACTCCTGGGTTATAAAACTGGTAAAAGACTGCAGGAAGATTTGCACCTCAAAGAGGCAGAAAAAGCATGGCAATATATATAACCAAAGTGTTGTACCCCCATAATATTCTGAAATAAAAGAAAAAAAAAAGAATTTACAAATCCAAGTTTTCTAAAGAAAGTAACTGCTCTAAGAAAAGGTAAGTCAGGGGCCTGTAGGCAGGAAGAAACCTGTCGAAAGTTCAGTCAAGTTGACAGGAACCTTAAGACTGTCTTGGTCAAACAAAATTTGATGATAAGTCAGGTGGCACAGGAGAGAGAAATGACAGAAAGACTGGCAGTTTATATCTGTCATGTGTATAGCATTCAGCATTGTGCGGAATTTTGGGAAAAGACTCTATTTTAAGAATCTTATAGCACATATATTCTCTAGCTATGTATCCAAAAGATTGCTGGCAAATACCAATATGTAAATGGGAACGATCAAGTTAAGATTTTCTTTGGAACTAAAATTTTCCTTTGGTTATGAAAATGCATAGATTAATCAGATGATTGAATGTACTTTAGATCTAAATCCCAGAAGTAAAGATCAGATCTGGGAGCAAGCTTATTAAAAATAAGAAATAAAATTTTAAAAATCAACTTTGAAATAGTATTCTCTACTATTCATTTACATGTCATATATGTAACATATATTACATATATTATATATAACATATTACATATATACATAATATTATTACATATACACACATACCATTACATATTACATATATAACATACATGTATTCATTTACATATATCCATATGTAAGTGGCCAATAAATTTCCATAAAGGCTTAAAATGATCCTTACTTTGAACTTGACCTTTTTTGCAAATATTATTAGTGCTTTATTTTATTGACTTAATATGTTACAAAAATAAAATTGAGTCACACTTATCTAAATAAGAATGTACTTGCTAGCTAGTTTCTGGGAATTTACTCACAGGATTTATTTCAAGAAAAGATAATAAGTTGATGTTTATAAAAGCATTTTGGCATAATAACAAAATAAATAAATACATTATAATTGGGAATAAGTAAACATACTTTCTCCATTTGAATACCTATTTCATGGAACATTATGTAGATGTTAGAAATTATAAATATGAATATAGAAATATATGGGAATGTCATGTAATAATAATGTGTTAAAAATACAAAATAACACCAGTTGTATTTGCAGTGTGATTGAACATGTTTAAAAATTAGATATCACAGATATGTTAAGGTTGAGGGTAATTTTAATATTTTGTGAAGAATTTTGAAATAATATTTTCAGGATCCCTTTTTAAAGTATCACAGGTGTTAGTATCATTGCAGAATATTTTTGCATAAATTCTAAATCTCTTTACTTAACTTTTCATTTAAGAAAAATTTGAAAAACAGTTTCATGGCATTTTCTTTTACAGGTAGGAGATATTTAACTATTAGGATGGAAGCAGTAGGTCAAGAAGCTCTCAAGGCCCTTAACTTTCTAGGCATATGAGAATTACAAAAAGGTCTTTAATTCAATAAAATTTTTCTTTTTTTAATCATATACCTACTACTTTGAGCAAAGCACCTTGCTGGGCACATAACAATACAAGAAAGTAAAAAAAAAATGAGAGTAGGCATTCAGTCTTGTATGTGCTAAGTAGATTATGACACAGGTTATGCCAAAGCTATGGTTTTTAAAGGTCAATGTGCTTGGTTAACGCTACAGCATGAATCCATCAAATGTAGCTCCAAAAGATATAAAACAATATGTTTTTCCACAATTAATACAGAAAGAAATGAGTTACAAACATCACTTTTTTTCTGTAGAATGTAGAAATGGAAAGAATAATAAAACTTAGATTTTTGCAATAAATTAGGTCAGCAAGAATAAAGAATAAGCATATAAGGGAAAAATGTCAAGACAAAAATAAGGATCATTTTAAGTTTTTAAGCAAATTTACTGGTCATAATAATCCAAACAAAAGGGATGACAATAATCATAGATGGTGGTTTATATTACATGACAATAATGAAAAGCCTATGTAGGATTCAACAAAACATCTATTGATTAAAAGCATTGGCTAGACTCAGAAAATGTATTCTGTCAATTAAAAGGAAAAGAAAAGAAATTCAACAGATCTTCAAGAAAAATAAAAATTATTGACAAATCTGAGTTTCTTTGCAGAAAAGGCAGAACAAAATTCTAACCTGATTTTATAAACCTCTGTATTCAAAGCCTCCTCATAAATATTTGGTAAAATTTGATTTTTATTATTAATATTATTTTGATTGACAAATCATAATTGTATACATTTATGGGGTACATTGTGATGTTTTGATATATGTATACAATCTAGAATGATTAAATCAAGTTCATTAACATAATTATCACCTTGCTTTCCTATCTTTATGATGAGACATTTGAAATGTACTCTCTTGGTTATTTTGAAATATACAATACATGATTATTGACTATAGTCATCCTGCTGTGCCATGGATCTCAAATGGATCTGAAACTTTGTACCCTTGATAAACAACTCCTCATTCCATTCCTCCTCATCCCCACCCCCAGCCTCTGGCAACCACCATTCTACTCTCTACTTCTGTGAGTTCAACGTTTTTAGATTCCACATGCAAGTGAGATCATGCAGTATTTGTCTTTCCGTCCCGGGCTTTACACTTTATATAATGTCCTTCAGATTCATCCATATTGCTGCAAATGACAGGATTTTCTCCTTTTTAAGGCTGAATAGTATGCCTTTGTGTATATATATCACATTTTCTTGATCCATTCATCTGCTAATGAACATTTAGGTTGATTCCATATCTTGGCTAATGCTGCAATGAACATGGGAGGGCACATATCACTTCAACATATTGATCTCAGTTCCTTTGGATATACACCCAGAAGTAGGAGTACTGGATCATATGGTAGTTCTACTTTTAGTTTTTTGGAAAACCTCAACAGTTTTCCATAATGGATATATTAATTTACATTCCCATCAAAAATTGTTAATTGTTTAATTCAGAAGGGCATCCAACATTTTGGAGAAAATAAAATTTCTTAAAAATTTAATGACATTTTGAAAGAAAAACTTGAATTAGCCACTTCAGATATTGTTACTTTGCCCTGTATTGTCTGACAAGTTTATTAAAGAGTAGATTTTGTTATTTTATTAAAGATTAAAAAAATGGTTCAATAGCCACTGCCTTGAAGAAGATAAATAAAAATTTAAAACACTTAGAATGAATTCAGGGGTGCAAAAAGAAAAAAGTTTAATAAGTAAAAAGTGTCTGGAATTCTCTTTGTATTTCCCCCATTTCTATTTTTTTATCTGCACAGAGTTGTTTAAGATTATGTGTATAAATTTATTTCACATCAAGTGGAAAAATTAGGACTTTCAGAATAGTCAGCAGGAAATAAAGCACACCAGCTATTGTCCTGTTCTTGTAATCAAATTCTGGTCTTTACATGCAGTGAGGCAGATTGATTGATGAACTAGCTTTTCAATATCCTTTCCTTTGTTGAAGGCTCATTGTGAGTAGAGTCCATCCTCAAATTTGAGCTCCACCATGGCAGATATGACTAATTGAGAGCTCTGACTTCTAGTCATGATGCCAATGAACCTCTTAAGAAAATTTTTCTTTTAAAATCTTAATTGAGATTTGCAAGTCAAGTGATTCATTTTGTTTACAGTCACATCCATTACATTTGGAGCTGGCCAGATTCCACTAGGAATACTGCATTTAATCCTGACTACCACAATTCAAGTGGGACATACACAATGGAACTCATCTAGAATACAATAATGAGAACAGTAAGGAAAGTCAGAACAGGCTTAATTATAAATTAGGCATATAAGACAGTCATTTTCAAGTATTTGAATGAAGTTTGAAAGTAGTAGATTTATTCCTAGTATGGTCTTGAAATATTAGACCAGGTATAGACATTACAAGAAGATAATTTTAGACTCTATGTCATGAAGAACTTTCTGAAAGTTATAATTGGTTCAAAGATGGCTCAATCTACCTTAAGAAGAGAGATTTCTATCTAATAGATCAAGGGGTGCCACATTAGATATTTTCTTGAGACTTTTTGTAAGGTGGCCTCCAGCGGAGTTCTGAAGAAGAAACAAGGCACAAGTCCCCTCTCTTTTGAGTTTTCCTTTCAACTTGAGTTGGAGTAGGGAGAAAGCAAGAACATTTCCAAAAATACCACTTGTCTCACTTCTGTCTCATTCTTCCAAAGGACCTTCTACTTTCTCTTGCTATTAAGACCTTCCTTATAAGGTAAGAATCTTTCTACCAATGACTTGGGATCAATAATCTAGACTCAAGTCTTCAAAATTCATGTCCTAATATAGAAAGGGAGATATACTAATTTAGAAAAGGAAATAAACAACTTTTATCTGTGCAGAAAATGACCAGATTGTGAAAGTTTTTTCCCTGCAATTGACACAGTAAGTCAACCAAAGCTTATAAATAGATCTGTTCTTATGGTCACTAAATACCCTCTCCTCACTTCTGACAGTAAGCCTCATAATGGCAATAGGCTTTAAAAGTAGAACATTTTCAGAGAAACATCAGTTATTGGAAAACAAATATATATATAATATTCCCAAAATATTATTCATCACTTCAGTTTCTGGGAAAATGGAGACGTATTTTTCTCTTTTCCTCCTCAGATATTATGTTTAAAACAAATATAAGAAGGTTCTGAAAGGTAAAGTGAAGATGGCAAATTGGCTAGGGACTTCACTGGGTTTCCTTTTGGCCTTCTATATCTGAGGCTTGGAGATGAAGAAACCGTCAACTCCGAAATACCAACAGGCAAAGACAAATAAAAAGCTAAAAGACGGCCCTCTTTAGTGGCAGATTGGGAAAAGGGAAATATAGCAAATATGGAAAACTTGTAAATAATAACCACTCTATTCCATACAACAACACAGGAAAAACAAATTGCTCCCCCCCACAAGCATCCCTCCCTGCCAGCGATGCTGAGCACAGCCTAGACTTCTACCCTTGCCAGGCTGTACTAAGGAACCCCAGCCACCACCAGGATGGTGGTCAGAGAAGGCTGAGGGTAGAGGGGGACTTTTCTTTTCTGCCATGGAGTAATGGCACCCCCCTTTTGCCTGAAGATTCAGTGGCGACTGCAGGGAAAGTGGTCTCCACTGGTTCCTTCTATCCACCCAGCAGTAAGGAGGCATCCTTGCCCACCCCCTTCCTCTGACGTGGTATAACAGGAAAAGTAATGGAGAGTTAGAACATTTATAACCACCTAATGTGAACAACGTCACCACGTTTTCCCCAGGGGGTGACAGTGGAAGCCATATGGGGAACAATAATGACACAGCTCTATGCTCTTAGCCAGAGGTATGAGTGGAGGCTTACTGGGTAGCTGAAACTTCCGCACTCACCAAGCAGCAACTGGGGCTTCTCCCCATCAAGTGTCAGTGGAGAACGAGTGAGGAACCTGAATTTCTAACCTACTTAGCAGTAATGAGGTAGTGCCTCTGATTCCCCTGCCAGATTGCTGTCACAGGAAGCAAATGAACAGAGAAGGTTTAAATAAGATCCAGAGTCCTATAACATAATACTCAAAATATCCACATTTCAATAGAAAATTACTTGCTATACCAAGAACCAGGAAGGTCTTAACTGGATAAAAAAGATAATCAATAGATGACAACAAAAATCTCGGAAATGTCAGAATTATCTGACAAAGATTTTAAAGCAAGCATCAGAACAGTCACAGGATCTTAATATGCATTTCTCAAGAAAAGATATACAAATAGCCAACAGGTATATGAAAAAAATGTTCCACAAAACTAATCAACAGAGAAAAGTAAATTAAAACTACAATGAGATATCACCTCACACTTGTTAGAATGGTTATTTTAAAAAAAATGAAACGTAAGTGTTGATGAGGATGCAGAGAAAAGTGTACCCTTGCACGTTGTTGGTGGGAATATTAACTGGTATGGCCATTACAGAAAACAGTGTGGAGGCTCCTCAAAAAATTAAAAATAGAACTACCAAATCATCCAGCAATTTCACTTCTGGGTATATAGCTAAAAGAAATGAAATTAGTATGTTGAAGAGATACCTTCACTCTCATGTTCATTGCAGCACTATTCACAATGGTCACAATATGGAATCAACCTAAGTGTCCATCAACAAACGAATGGATTAAAAAGTGTGGTGTTATACACAATGGAATGCTACTCAGCCTCAAAAAAGAAGAAAATTCTCTTATTCATGACATGAATATTATGTTAAGTGAAAAAAGCCAGGCACAGAAAGACAAATACTGCATGATCTCACTTATATGTGGAATCTAAAAAAGCTGAACTCATACAAGTAGAGAGTAGATGGTGGTTACCAGGGGCTAAGGTGTGGGGTGGGTTTGGGACGATGTTGGTCAAAGGATACAAAATTTCGTTTAAATGGAAGGTATAAGTTCAAGAGATCTATTGTACAACATGGTGACTATAGTAATGGTACTTTTGAAAATTGCTAAGAGAGTAGTTTTTAAGTGTCCTCACCACAAAAAAAAATAAATAAATAAGTGTGTGAAGAGATGTATATGTTAACTAACTCCCTTTAGTCATTCCATAATGTACATATATTTCAAAACAACGTGGTTACACGATAAATATATAAAATTTTGTCAACTAAAACTAAATTTATTACTTAAATATGGAGGAAAAAAAAACCCAATAGACTCCTAAGGGATAATCTGTGAGAACATTGCAGCTATATACAAAGATAATTGAATATGATTTAAGTTGAATAATTATTAAACCAAAACTTCCTACTAAAATTATAGCTTGATCATGCAATAGATTTCAAAGATTTAGTCTCACATCTCATTAATTAGTTACTCAGAATTTAAGCTACTATAAATTTATAAATAAAATGTTACACAGAGGAATTAACAAAAAGCTCCAAAATCACTGTTTATTAATTTTACATTTGCTAAAAGCAGTTTATCAGAAGAGAAGATTAAACAGTAAATTAAAACTTAAGCCCCATTATACTGACATAATGCAGTTAGCCTTGTCATAAGGCACACCTATGAGCCTCAGAAGTATTAAAACTTATTCAAAAGGCTGACACTTACATGACTTTGGAAATATTAAGAGGCATTTGAGTATTCTTAGTACATTTTTAATATATTACATTAAAAGTACCTTGGTTTGAGAGAAGTTTAGCTAATTTATTCCTTTTTCCAGTATTTTCTTTTTAGAAATTCAATTTAAATGTTTCAGATAATTCTTAAATGAATGCTTTAAGTGCTATCTCTCAAATATTTGAATTAATTGGCAATATTAACCATGTAATACAACATTTTTCCACCTAATATCACTAAAAATATGTAATTAAAATATATTTTCTCCCTTTCTGGGCAGGAGTGAGGGTTGCTTTACATAGCAGAGTTTCTTAGGAACCTGCAAGTATAATTATCTATTTTCATGATGTCCTTTTCTAAGATATAATGTTATATCTTTCTATCAGTCAAATATATTTACTGACACAGAAAAATAAAAATGAATAGTAAAAATATCTACTGTTGGTGGATTATCTGGCAAAGATAAGCAAAGCCAGACTCTAATTAAAGTGGTAAGGATAGATGTTATAGGTCATTAAATATGAATGTCTGATTTTGTATCAAAAGTGTAGTTTATTATGTCTCAAACAAGAAGCAGTACAATTAAAGCATTTGCCTAAACTATCAACACAGTTTTGCCATCTTAATGGTAGCTTGTGTATGCCAGCAGCAAAGAAGCCTGGAGAGAGGGTGGTGACGAAATCGCAAAAGGCATTTTCCATGGCTTGTTAAGAATTGAATATTTTTCCTTGCAAGAAGTGGTCCAAAACCTGGAAGATGTGATATTTGGTGCAAGGTCTGGTGAATATGGTGGATGACAGAGAGTTTCAAGTCCAGCCTCTATAGTTTGAGCAGCGTTGTTTGTGCGACATGTGGTTAAGCATTGTCTTGCCTGTCTCTATAGACCAATCTCGGCTGCTTAATCACAAGCATCCTCATCATTTCATCCAATTGGTTGCAGTAGACATTGCTGTAATCGATTAACCAGATTTCATGAAGCTGTAATAGATAATACCAGCACTGGACCATCAAACAGACACCATTAGACTTTTTTTTAAGAATATACTGTTTTGGACTGTGTTTTGGCACTTTATCTTTATCAAATCATTGTGCTGAACACTTGCAATTGTCAAAAATAATCCATTTTTCATCACGTGTAATAATATGGTGTAGAAATGGTTCGCCTTTATGTCGTGACAGCAAAGAAAGGCAAGCTTCCAGACGATTTCTCTTCTGATGTTCGTTTAATTCATGCAGAACCCATCTATCCAGCTTCTTTACCTTGCCCATTTGTTTCAAATGGTCCAATATTGTTAGAATAGTAATGTCAAACCACTGCTAATTCACATGTAGGTTGAGATGGATTCGCTTCCACTACAGCTTTCAGCTCATCATTATCCATGTTGGTCTCAGGTCACCCACAGGGTTCATTCTCCAAATTAAAATCACCAGAATGAAACTTCTCAAACCATCGATGTACTGTGTGTTCATTAGCCACATCCTTCCCAAACATTTCATTGATATTTTGAGCTGTCTGCACTGCATCAGTTCCACAACAAAATTCATATACAAAAATAACATGAATTTTTGACTTATCCATGGATTCACAAAAATTTCTCTAAAAAAAAAATCTGAAAGATAATCAAAAGCCAAACCATGCATTTGAAAGAATGAGGATGTACCTTCACAATAAAAATAAAACTAGAAGTGTCAAAGTGAAATGTCAGAGATATCAACTATCAAACTTAGTACTTAAGGTGATTGCACATTTCATACTTAATAACCTTAATAATTAGTAATATACTATAGCAATAGGGAAGAGCCCAGTGTGAACTGAACCCAAATTTGTACAGAGTGACTCGGTGATTATTTTCAAATTTTTATTTATTTATTTTTGTTTTTTATTAATACATAATGTGCGTATTTTGGATACATGTGATATTTTGATACATTCATATAATGTGTAATAACCAAGTCAGGATAACTGGGATGTCCATCACCTTAAAAATTTATCTTTTCCTTATATTTGAACATTCAAATTACTCTCTACCAGCCACTTTGAAATAACAGTAGATTACTATTTACTAAAATCACTCTACTGATTTTTTGGATACTAGCTGTTATTTCTTCTATCAACCTATATTTTTACACCCAGTGTTTTAAAAGGAGAATGAGGGAATACGGAGAGAGGTAAGTGGGTGCTCAGTAGAGTCAAAGCAAAATGTTACAAAAAGCTGGAAGGACAGGTTGAGTCAGGCTCCTGCCCTCCCACAGAGGCTGACAGACAGGGGCCCTACCTTCAGGTGTTGTTAGTTGAAACACACAGTAAATTCTCTTAATAGCCTTGAGTTCTCCCAGGCAGGCACTTTAAGGGCAGCTACCATCAGCCTAGGGATATGGCCCTGAGGAGCTGGAAACCACCTTAGTGCTTTATTCAAGTCTTTACAGGCCAAGGTTGAAGCCTAGTTGACAAAAGGGCTTAGAGGAGCCTGACGAGAATTTGGTCAAGGAGAGAATCATTTCTAGTCTTAACAAATTTTAAAATAAAAATAAAGAATAACCTAATCATTATATTAAAAAAATATATATAGAGAAAAAGTAATTTGACTCTCTTAAGCTTCTATTTTCTTCCATCATTAAATTTATTTGACAGATGTCATATTTCTGCAATTGATATTTTACTTAGAATAAAAATGGGTGTGCATATATTGAGCACTTAATATGTGCCAGGCTACATAACAAAGATACATCATTGAACCAAAGGAATAGTGCCATGCTTCATGAGCTTACACTCTACTAGCAGCAGAAGAAAAAGTATGAATATCACTGAAAAAGACTCTCAGAAGATTAGACTTAATATAGCAATGGATAGAGACACTGTAAAGGTTCTTAGACTATTAGACACGTTATAACATTATGAGATGCAAATAGTGAAAAAAAATCATATTAAGGAACATTTTTCAATTATCAGAAAAGAATCCAATTAATGTTTAACTTCCTAAGTTTTAGTTCATAGCCTGCCTCTCTAATCAGGGGAAAAAAAAAAAAGCTAAGGCAGTAACTGATAAGTTGTTAAATCTGCCAATTTCAATATACATGTAAGTTAAGCATAAATGTTTCTTAAAGTTAAGAAACAGGCAAGGAAACATGATGAATGATTAATGTAAGCATTAATTTAATTATAATAAAAATAACTGAATTTTAGATTATTCCATTTTGTGTTCAAGGTAAAGTTATATCTCATTAATAACAAGATATAGGCGTGGCGGCGAATGCCTGTAGTCCCAGTTACATGAGAGGCCGAGGCAGGAGGATTGTGTGAGCCCAGGAGTTCAAGACCAGCCTGACAGCCTGGGCAACATAGCTGGATCCTGTTCAAAAAAAAAAACTGAAGCTCTGAACATGTATCCATCTCCTAAATGCATAGCTACATTGAGTTTTTCATACATTTTGCTCAAAATATGGCTGACACTTCAGAACACGTTTCAGAGAAAAATGATATTTTAGGCACAGATATCTGTGTAAATAATTAAAAATAGGTTTTTTTTCTCTCTCTCTCATACTATGGTTCATCTTATTAATAAAGTACAGGTAAAACTTCTTTATATATTGTCATTTTCAAAAACATTTTGTTTTGTTCCCAATGTTTAATAAGCTCTCAAATTTTTGAGGTTTTTTTTTTTATCAAAACAGACTACATGCAAAACATACCAAAATTCTTAACATTGCACACCATTGCATCTAGCAAATTCTACAGATTATTTAACAAAATGTGTATAAAATTTAGTTCCATAGATATTTATCAAAGCATGAGAATTCTAACTCATCAAAAACTGAGTTTTAATTAAAATAACTTAAGTACATACACACAGTAGAATATATGAAGTCATTAAAACATAGGTAGAAAATATTTTAAAACATGGAAATTGCCCATAGTAAATGATAGAACCAATGACAATAAGTATTCACAGTAAGCTACTATAGGAACAGAAAGAAATTATCTCAGTCTTGTAATAATATCTACAAATGCATCTAATTAACATTATACTTAATGTGAAAGGTTGACTATTCCTGATAAGAACGGAAAGGCAAGGACAACTGTTCTCACTACTTTTACTCAGATTTTCAGTGGAAGCACAATAATTGTAGGGGAAAAATATAAAATGAATAAAAATTGGAAAGAAGGAAATAATTTTTTTCTCAGATGATATGATTACATAGAAAATTACTAAGGAGTCCTTAAAAGTCTACTAGGATTAAAAGGAAAAGAATCCACTAGGACTAATAAGTGAATCTGGAAGGGTTGAAAGCTTAGCAAGGTCAGTTTTCATAAAGTCAATTGTATTTCTGTATCAAACCACAAATAATTGGAAAATAAAATTTAAAAAACATAATTTACAGCAATATCATAAAATACAACATTCTTCAGAATAAATTAAGCAAAACACATACAAGACCTCTACAATTAAAATTCTAAAATATTTCTGATGTAAACTAATAAGAACTTAATAAATTGAGAAATGCATTGTCCATGGGTGGGAAAACTCAAAAGTGTTACATCCAAATTGGTCTAAAGTCTCAATGCAATTTTTAGAAAAATTTCATCAGGCATTTCAAAGTAATTGATAAGTTGCTTCTAAAATACCTATGGAAATACAAAAGAACCATATTATCCAATATAACTTTTTAAAAAATAACAAAATTGGATAATGTTTTGGTTATCTATTGCTGCTTGATAAACCATGACAACGCTATGCACCTAATCAATAATTTATTATCTCTCAAGCTCTGTTGGTTGACAAGGTTTATCTGGGCAGTTCTCACTACTTGGGTGTCTCTCTTAAATTTGTACCAGGCAGTGGCTTGTGTTCAAGTTATCTTAAGACTCAATCTAAGATGGCTTATTTACTTCCATACCTGGCATTTCAGTTGGGATGCCTAAAACATCTGGGACTGGCTGACCATCTCTCTTTCTACACATGACTTCTTCATGTGACCAGCTTGAACTTTCTCATGCCATGGTGGTCTCTGCATAGACTTCTTCCATGCATGGCAGCTCACTTCTCCCAAAGCAAGTGACCCAGAAGACTAAAGCAGAATCTCTAAGATTTCTTATTACCTAGCCTCTGATGTTTCACAGCATTACTTTTGCCACACTCTATTAATTACACAAGGGTAGCTAAGATTCAGTGTGGAAAGGACCATATTAGGGTTTGAATGCATGCTAGGAAGTGAGGTTCTCTTGAAGGGCAACCATGAAGACTAGCTACTATTAATACAATCTTCCCTCTGGCCCTGAATGAGGCATATCCCTTCCACATTAAAAACATATACACTTCCTTTAAAGACCTCCAAAACCTATTTCAATACTAGTTTTAGGTTTGATGTCCATGATATGATCATACATGTCCGGTCTGGGGTGAATGAAGTTTCTCAGGTGTGGGTTACCTGGGTGGATTCATTTCTTTCAATATGAAAATTTATGAATAAAAGAGACACATTATTTTCCTCATGCACACCTAACTTACAACTGTGAAGCAGGGAGAAGAAAAGCACACTAGACACTGCCATTCAAAAAGGAGAGTAAATGGAGGCATATAGTAGCCATTAGTTTATAGCAATTTTGAAATGCAATCAGGCACGTGTAGCTAGTTTCATGATTAGTATCTTTTCCTTAGGAGTGGTTCTCTGCGGGTCTTGAATCTGCTCTCTGAACTTTTGAGTCCATACATGGAATTGTCTTTCATTTTCAATTAGAAATGGTCCATGATTGCAGCTGAGTTTCTTTCTCAGTCAGCACCTGGCTGTTGAAGTTCAGAGGCTCTAAGGGCTCTTTTCATTTTGATCTGTGTCTAAATGGGCTGTAATTTTACCAATACAATCTTATTAAAACTTTATGGGTTTTCTATATGTCTTACTGGAAATCACCCCCATTAGGTTAAAGTCACACCCACAAATCTTTAGACAGGCCTTTCTCTGTCTTGGGTTGAGTGGTAAGGTGCTGCACATAAATGCCGTTAAGATATTTATAAGTCTTCTTGCCTAGAAGAGGGAGTCTAAAAGGCACAGTATTAATATTCTCTCTCCTCTCTACATTATTTTCATCTATACTGAATTTCTAGTTGTTTCAGGAACATACTATAATATCTTTTGCATTTGGGTTTTTGGAAATGTTGTTATATCTATTCTGAAAAATATCTTTCTCAATCCACGTTTCCCTTAAATTTGATATGGTTTCACCTCCTAAAGTCTCCATGCATCTTCATAAATGTCATTAGGTGTCCTTCCAAGGTGCTCATACAGCACTCTGCACTTATTTGTGTCATTGTACATTTTATTATTTGTTTCCTTCACTATTATATAAAGTCTTTGAGGACCAAATCTGTATATTGTTTACTATTGTATACCAAAGACCTCACATGCTGTCCACAAGTAGTGCATGCATCACGTGTGTTGTGAAATCAATAAATACTTCCTGTATTTAGTCTTTTAAACTGCAAAGTATTTTGTCTAATTCCAGCATTCTTATACTTGATAAATAGGTAATGGCTAAAGTATACATATATTTTATACACACAGATTTTTACAATTTTTTTGCCTTTGAATTTTTGAATGCTTTTTAAAATTCTTTTCATCTTATGGTATGATGGTTTAACTCATTGTTTTGGTGAGGTTTGCAAAATCCATTATGTTTTCCCATAAATATTTATCCAGGAATACATTCAGAATTTCAACTATATTTTTGTTGTTTTCATTTTATGAAATGCATAAACTCACCAAATGAGAAAATTAATCTGAAGCCACAGCAAATAGTAGTTAATAAGAAGAACATTAAAAACCTAATGTAAGCCCACAACACAAATGAATTTTCTGTTAATGAATTTTCCGGATTTCCACATTGTCAATGAATTGGGTGTTATTAGACTCACACTTTTGCTTGATGGATCTTTCAGTAGCCATGTATATTTCAATAGCCATGTGTATTGAAGGTAGCAACAGGGAAATATTCTTGAGATTAGCCCACATTTTAAAGATCTTCTCAGTTTGATCCCATCATTCTTCACTACATTATTTGTTACAGTTTGACCCTTCTTCTCCGTGTATGCCTCAGATTAGTGTTTGGAAGCGGTTATCTTGTTCTTCATTTCATCCCTTGACAGAATGCAGAGTATACATACCAAACACTTTTCATCTTGCCACATAAATCAATTCTCAAAATTCTTTAATCATTTCACTCTAAACATTCACTCAACTTTCTCCAGTTAGAAATTTTTTATTACGTAGTGCTCCAATTTAAATACAGAATTGAAAACATGGTCTTACAAGAGTACTGTGGACTATGGTTTCTTGGCATGATTATCTTCAATGGGATTGGAGCATCTTTAATGGCTCCCAATATATGAAGTCTTCAGGGAGGCAAATTAAAGGAAAAAATGCAAACAAATTATGTCTCCAACTGCTCTTTTTATTGGTAAATTATTCATTTTCATATCTTGTCCAGCTAACCATGGTTTTGATTTTTCCCTAATACCTTGGTTTGCAATAACACAAAAGGAACTTAATTTATTGGAATCTATTCCTGATTTCTAACTTCTCTAATTTCATTAATAGGAAAAGATAATGTCACTGTCTTTCAAATTAATACATAATTTACATTATTCAAAGAATTTATGTCAGTATAGACAATAACTTCCAATTCCCTGGTGTTTTTTCATATACATAATATTCTTCTCACCTCTATTTCTTGGGAGGCAAGCCTTCATGGATGGTGAATGGGACTTCTGTGGTCTCTGACTTCTGTTTGGTTTAACCAAAGAAGAACTCTGGAAAGAGATCAGATAAGGTAAAGTCAGGGTATTTATTCCCTGACTCATTTCCTCTAGAGCTACCTCTAGAAAACAGTATCACTTGACTGAAGGTCACTGCTACTCCTAAAAGAAGTCTCTTCAGAGAGTTAAACTTCTAGGTTGAAGATGTGAGGACATTGGTGAATTTGTTTGCCCTTTAAAACAATTAAAATATGGGTAAAACAACTAAAATCAACCATTTTGATACTCTGGCAATTAATAAAATCTCATAAAGAAAGAAAAAATACTCTATTCAAAAGAAACTACTAAACCTTGGTAAGACAGCAGCTTCTGTTATGTTTCCCATCGCCCTTCCCTCTCCAGCTCAGTGGTACAGTAGCTACAAGCCAGTAATATGGTGAGAGAGAGAGAGAGTGTCAGAGAGACAGAGATAGAGATACACAGAAAGAGAAGAGATCTCTGAACACTCTTGGACCTCTGTTGAAAGCACCATCCCTATAGCACAATCAACATTTTGTCTACATATTAAGTTCACTGGAAAATATGTATTATTAGAGTACAGTGCCTATTCAATTTGACTCAGAACTGATCTCAAAAGAGGACAGTCTACCACTGGGTCATTATCCATGTAACAGCAAACTCCTGGCCATATCTCAGTTATATAAAGTTGTGATTTTAGTTGGGCCAAACAAGAGCCTGCATGTGGATTTAAAAGGAAATCCTAGACAACTAGATGACCATAAGAAACTTTGAAAAGTGCCCACATATTCTTAGTAATCTAAAAGACTGTGTGCATGTGCAAGCCAGTGCACATGCCAGGAAAGACCTGAGTGAGAAGAAGGCACCAGTCAACCACCTTTAACTAACACTGAAGCTCTTTATCTTTAGAAGGAGAAAGTGAAAGCTATCTTTCTTATAAACTGCTTAAAGTATGAAGGCATACCTTCTCACTCAGGTCATCTTTTCAAAGAGTGAAATACACACAGACAATGAAATAAAGGACATCTACACACCAATCATCAGCTCACTACTAAATTATACTGCATAAAGTATGACACCTAGGAAACTGAGCTTAAAATTTAAAAAAAAAAAATTAAAAAACACATTGCAGGGAATACAGAATCTACAGAATTGTTCCAGGAAGTATGCTAAATAACTAAAAAAGAGCAAAAATTTAAAAAGAAAAATCAACGCAGCCACAAAAAAACAGCAACAACACAGACCTTGGTGGGGGAGGGGAGGTGGAAGAATCTGATATTTGCTTGTTATATATAATATATTATATAAAATGTGCAGTTCCCAACAAAAAGTGAAGTACAATGGGGCAATAAAGCATGAGTCAGGGCTTAGATCTTTGGATCATACACGGTCCCACCACCCACCATCACTCTGCATTTCCTTTTATTTTTCCAAAATATTACAGAGGTACAAATGTTTTTGGTTACATGGATTGCTTTTGTAATCACATTTCTGGGATGGTTCACAGCCTCCCTCTCCCCTGTACTCTGCTTCTAAGGAGGGGCCTAAGTATTGACAAGAGAGTGCAGGCACCAGGCCTCAGGTTTCTGTAAGGATCTACATTTACTGTCCCCAATGGAGTATATTATATGGCAAATAAAAATATTGCGATAGGTCATGAGAGACCACAAAAAAAGAGAAAAAGCTCTTTCTTTTTTTGTCTTTCAAAAAAGGGACCCCACACCACATCTGAATTTTGCACTAAACCTTTTAAATTATGTAGCTGGCCCTGCTACACTGAACACACTTCTCAATGTCAACCAATCAACAGCTTCATGCTTCTACAGTGACATCAATGTACTAATACCTATGAAAGCTGACCAATCCCTGATATCTACACTCCCAAAAATCAGCAGTTTGCTCTTTTAGGAGGGATTGCTTCTGAGCAATATAACACTCTGTTACTTTAGCTTGCAATAAATTCAATTTGGTGGGATTTTTGTTGTTGTTGTTGTTTATTTCAGATATTTTATGACAGTCTCATTATTTGACAGCACCAACATTTGGCTATATGAGGATGACAGAGGATCTGATGGTTTGTTTCCAGTTCTTTGGACAGCGAAAAGAATTTTTTCAAAGACAGAGAGTAGTATTTGGAATTGACAAGAACTCCTAAGAAACAGCAGTGATGCTCTCTTCTCAAAAAATTTCTCCCTACATGTTTCAGGAAAGAGCTTTATTGCTGATTAATAATTTAGTTTTCATAATATAATTATTCTAGGCTCAGGATAGAAAGTAAGAAAGTTATCATTCATTCATAATTTATTGAAAAATTTTCCAACCCAATTGTACATATGTGACTGCCAAATAGTAAGTGCTCAATAGATGTTAAATTGATTAATGAATATATTAATTCAAGAATACTCTAATGAATAATTGAATGCTTCCTCTCAATTATTAGCTGAAACCACATTGAAAAAGTGAATAAATGCAAAGTCTTGTAGAGATAAATCTTTAAATTATAAAATACAAAGAAACCATAAAGTGCAAAGAAAAGAAAAGTATTTGGGTTTCCTAAATATGTAGTGAAGACTTTAGTCAAACAGGTGGTATCATAAAAGTGCATGCATACAAGATATTTAGGCAATGGCACTTATTAGAAACATAAGAGAAAGTCAAGAAGGAGTATGACAATGCCCCAAACATAACTTCTACCCTAGTTTTATTTTCTTGAGCTTGCTGTTTCATGTGACCTAAAAGTATCCAGGAATGCCTTTTGACACATATGCTATACATTGGCAATGCTTTATATTCACTGATTTGGAGAGAAAGGCTAAAAACAATAGAACAAGTATTTAGATGATTTTGTATAGAAAATCAACTCATTATTTACCTTTTAACAGTTTACGTGCTATGAGGGAAAGTAAATTGATAATATATGCTAAAATTTGTTTTGCCCCACCATTAATATGAAAAGGAAGTGGAGATATTTATTATACCCAGAAGATGATAGAGTTCACTACTCTTCACTTTCATTATTTTATTAAAAAACAAATCCTCACTTTAATATTGGATTCAAGAGTCTTTCTCTAATAAAACCTGTCAGAATGGTATTAATAATCTTGTGGAGTTGCTTTATTGCTACTTTTCATCTAATGTTTCCAGTAATGAACCTGTTTGACTATAAGATCTTACTACTTTTGTAAATACAGTCTCTTGGTATAGCAGGTTTATAGTCACTGGTATTTATTTTTCCTAGTAGGAGGAACATTTTAGCTCATCATAAAGAAAGTATAAATAAATGAAACAATCAAAATGAATTACAGATTCTTCTGTTGTTTTGTACCTCTTTTCTTTGCCCTACTTAGAATTCTTTATAGTTTGGTGAAATAAACAGAAGAGAAAGTTGCGGAAGGGGATTGTCACATACAATAGCCACAAGGTGGGAGAACATTTATGTGTTCAGCTAGTACTGAATGTAGTCAAGTTGTGAATTATGTGGTTGGTCTAGCATTTTATTACTCTCCTCATTGTGTTTGGATATCTAGAATGCAGGGATTTATATCATTAATTGCACATTAGGAAAATTTTATTCTAACATGTACGTAGGTAGAAGTTTATCTTTAGGAGTAAATTTTAATCTATTCTCTGAAAATTAACACTATTAAGAAGAGAAATTAATAGGCCACTAGTAAATCCAAGGCTTTCAAAGGATGTCACTTACTGTTTTATTGATTTTTTTTTTAAAATAGAACCTACATATTCCGATTGAGGAAATATAAATCCAATAAGTACAGGGTAGAAATGAATGAATGAACAGGAAAGTGGTTGACAAGTGAAAATGAAAAGGAGACTTATGTAAAAGTAAAAAACAACATAAACGTATATGACACACAATTTTTGCCAGAGAAAATGGAAATATTTCTACTATAAGTAACAAATGCATATGTCTTAAGACATTATCATATATCCACTATATATGTTTCTTTTATTCCAAGGTATAATGTTGATTTGTCTGAAATAAACAAGAAACATTTTTTTTTTTATCTTCCATCAAATCATACATAACATGCAACTAAGCAAAGTTGCACCTGGTGACTTCATAGCAATTAAAATTTCTAAACATGAGTTTTAGAAATCTAAATCTATGTGTAAATGGAGAGACAGATAAAATAGGGAGCCTTTCCTTAAATTTCCATATGTTTGAAAATAAGAAATGCACTCACCAATAAACCACGGGTCAAAGAAAATGTCACAATGTAAAGCATAAAAATTTGAACTCAATGAAAAATCTGCACATGAAAATGTGTAGAATGAAATTAAAGTTGTACTTTAAAGGAAAATACACATATTAGAAAAGGAGCTGACATTGAGCTCCTCTTAGAAATTAGGAGAAAGCAGCAGCCAAATAGAGAGTGTTTCTGAGTTTACTGTACACAATAGTTTAGTAGTTAGTTGAAAATTGAAATTCCTGTATGGAAAAATATTGTAGAAAAGAGGGAAAAGATGTTAATATATTTATTACTAATTCTGTTAAGCACAATAGCAGTTGAGAAGGTATTTATTAATTTTATTTAAAATTATCTGATACCATATATCAATTATAAAGTATTTTCTCTTTAATGTGTCATCTACAGAGTTTTCTAAAAAAGAAACACATAAAATAATTTTAAAAGTACTGCTAACTGATAATGTTTTCAGGAACTAGTTAAAATTGTTTTCATGTTTATCAGCTATATTGAGGACCCTGGGAAATAATCAGGAATAACAATGACATAGAATGAAATGGACTATTGCAATAATTAAGAAAACAACTGAGTTCTTTCTACTGGGATGAGAATTAAATTTCAGATTTATACAGCAGTACTTTTTTCTGCCTTGCTATGGTTGCCAAATAATTGATCCTGGTCAGGTAAGAATTCAAAACTCTAGAGAAAAAAAGAATTAAATTAATGCAAGCATTATGAAAAACAGTGTGGAGATTTCTCAAAAAACTAAAAATAAAACTACCATATGATCCAGCAATCCCACTACAGGGTATCTATCCAAAGGAAAAGAAATCTGTGTATCAAAGGTTTACCTGCACTTGCATGTTTATCTCAGCACTATTCACATTAGCAAAGATATGGAATCAACCTAAGTGTCTATCAGTGGACAAATGAATTAAAAAAAGTGGTATATATACACAATGAAATACTATTCAGCCATAAAAAAGAATGAAATCATGTCATTTGCAACAACATGGATGACTGGATGTCATTATGTTAATTAAGTAAAATAAGCCAAACACCAAAAGACAAATATTGCATGTTCTCACTCATATGTGAGAGCTAAAAAAACTTGGCCTTATGGAGACAGAGAATAGAATGATAGATACCAGAGGCCAGAAAGGATATGTGGGTGGGAGGGGAAGAGGAAGAGAGGTTGGTTAATGGGTACAAACTATAGTTAGATAGAAGAAATAGTTTCTAATGTTTTATAGCAGACTAGGGTGACTATAGTCAAGAATATATTGTATATTTTAAAGTAGCTAGAAGAAAGGACTTGAAATGTTGCCAAGACATAGAAATGATAAATACTTAAGGTGACAGATACCCCAAGTATGCTCACCTGATCATTACACATTCTATGCATGTAAAAAATACTCACTCACATGTACCCCATAAATATGTAGAATGCTATGTGTCAATAAAGGAAACAGAATTTTTAAAAAAGTATTATACTTAAACAATAAAAATTTTATTTTACTAAAAAAAGTATTTGGTGTCTTTGTTAATATGTTATTGAGGGTATTAGTTTTAATTTAAAATGAGGTTTTCGTAAACACCACTGCAATCTCATATTATTTGTATAACAGAAATATCACTAGGGTGTAAGCACTCTGGGCTATTTTCTTAAAGGAAAAACAAATACTTGTCTGTAAGTGGAAAAAAAAAAAATCTCCTGACCCCATATCTTCGAGCGGCTATAGAAAATCATCTAGACAGTAAAATTTACAGAGACATATTCTGGAAATGTAGAGACTTCCTTCTGAGTTTTCTAGGCTGCCTTGACACTGGGAAAAATTTTCAGTTAAGCTATGAATCAATTTCAACAGGATAAATGGGCCGCTGTGACAATTTCAGGCCTAACAACAAATACTTGGGGCCAGCGACAGATGCTAAGGGAGACAGAATAAGTTCTAGTAAGCCAAACGGCCTGCGCTGCGGCCAGCCGCCCGTGGCAGAGCGTGGGATTTTGCCTCTACAGAACCGACTCAGCAGAAGAACGTAAAGAGCATAGCATGCGTGAGAGCAGGGCAGTGGAGGACGTTGCTGCTGAGCACGAAAGTTTCCATGTTAGCGATACATTTTCATGCTCTCCCAGTTAAGAGGGAGTGCCAGAGGCTGCCACAGGAGAGGAAGCATCTGCAGCTATCTTAATATCCCCAGAAATATAAACAAATTCAAAATGAAATGTATTTTAGTCATCTAAACTCAAAAAATAACATATCATATATACAAATACCAGGAGTCAAAAAAAAATCCTGTGAGAAACAAAACAAATCAAAATGAAGATAAAGAAAAGATGCAAATAATAATGGGGCATCTTAATTTCTCGCCAGGAAGGAAGGCGAGAAACTGCCAAGAAATAAGATGTTGCTTGACTTTCTGTTTACCTTTCAATCTTTATATTTTGGTACTCACTTTACAACTCTACTGCATTTTCTTTCCTGTGTTTCTTGATGCTATGTGAATCTGCTCAACTCATCAACCCCCTGCCTTTGCTGTTTTCCAAGCCACATGTGTTTTCCTGCAAGGAGACTGGGGAACTTGGAGGACTAGCCAAGTCCCCTCAACAGGGGTAGGCAGATTTGTATGTTCCTTCTATAGTAAACCACAGAAGGACAATGCTTTATCATTCACCACTTGTGAGTCTGTGAGCTTTAGGACCCCTCCAAAAACTAGATCTGATCTGCTATACCCAGAAGCTAGAGAATGGGAGATCATTTAAAAAAAAAAAAAAAAAAAACTACACCGTCAATAAAACAGAGTGCTGCAGGAAATACATAACAATTTACAATTTTAAAAGAATACAATAAGAGCAAAATATAAGCTATAAGACTTTCTGCATCAAAAAATAAAGAGCTACTGCATTTCAGTTAGCAATATAATACATAGAATGAAGGAATGCCGGTCTCTGTTAAAAGCTGATTTAATGGTCTAAAAGACTATTCCAAAGTCAGGTTCAAAACACAAAAAATAAAAATCATAAAAAATTAATAAAGAGGGATAATATTAGTCTATGAAAACCAATATGAACATATTAGAAGGAACCATAATGGGTAACAGATCCTAAGCTGGGTGAGGAGGACATCCACGTGGGAGGACTTCCCAGAGTGGGATGTTAGAGCTTAAATGGCGTGAGGAAGACATTCCTGTGGCAATAGGGTAGCCTGGCACATGGTGCCAGAAACCAAGCTGGGTGAAGAGAGTAAGGAGGGAATCTCCATGGGGGTGCAGGCCAGCTTGGGGCATTTAGTCCACGCAGAGAAGGAGGGAACCCATCCAGTGCAGTATGTTGGAGCCTGAGCAGGGTGAAGGGGGCTTTCATGACAGGGAAGCCATTGTGAACTGTTGGAGACTGACATGGGTGAGGAGGGTATTCTTGTATGTGAGGTATGTGGTCCTGTGTGGGATATCCCAGTCTGAATTAGAAGGTAAAGAGGGTATCTAAGCAGAACAGCTTGTTGCAGGGTTTTGGAGACTGAGCCAGGTACAAAGGTCATCTACGCAAAGGAAAGGGAGTAGGAGTGATCAGCCTGTGCTGGTTATTGAAGCTGCACTGGGGAGTGAGGGGCAGGGTTTCAGAGTGGGGAGATGAGGATTTGTGGGCAGGTGAAGCAGTGGTGATGGGAGATTGGTACACTCAGGTATTGATCAAACAAATAAATACATTAAATGTAAAGGAAGCCAGGTTTCTCAGGAGAAGAAAGTCACAAATATGGAGCAAGGTAGACTGAACATGGTGGCACTGTATTGAAGGTGCTGGTGTGTACTCATGGCTTTTAAAAGAAATAAATGTATAAATAATTTTAGATACAATATGTGTATGGGTATATATACACATATGTATGTTTATTTATATGCATACATAACTTTCTAAGTTCTGTCCATGGAGAGGAGCTTGGAGCAGAACATTCCAATAGCAAGGATTGTATCTAGTACCCAGATACTGGCTTCTGAATGGCATTTTCTATAAAAATAACCAGACAGCATTCCAAGCATTGCACAGATGATGGACGCCACCCCTCTCCACACCTTGCCTTCAACCCTGCATGATAAATTATAAAATAAGTGTAAGGATTCAGAAAAGTTCTATTTTTTTCCAAAAATGACTACATTCTTTCTTTCCTCAAAATGTCAAAAAACTAAACTATTCAAAAAGAAAAATCAGCCTTATTTTGTTGATACACTAAGCACATACTTGCCCTGAGTACTGGATAATTCATCTATTAAACGTGGATTAACTGGTTGTCTCATTCCTCAGCTTGTACAACTCATTTATTTTCCTAAGTTGATCTGAGTGTTTCGCTATGCATTTGCCCTATGCTAGCCTGCCCTAGGAAGGGAAGCTATAGTAGGTTTACGTATTTGTGACCACAAAGGAAAGGTGCGTTAGGAAAAAAGCTGCAGTTTATCCAAGTGCAGCAGCAGACCCAGCAGAGAATAAAATGTAAAGGTATAATTTCTGGTTATCCCTGTTGTGGGCATCCTCCTCATGATGATAATATATTGATGAAATAAGTCATACATAAATGATGACACTAATTAGGTACAGAGTGATGTGTAGTAGAGGGAAAAGTTTTGACTGTGGATGATGTATGAAATTGCAGTGCTTTGGCCACAAGTGATAACTTTTTAAAAACGTGCTGAAATTTCAACATAGAGAACTTCGGACATTCTGTGGATCTGTCTCACTCTGCGACACGAGCATAGTCAGTTCATACACACCGGGTGTGAATGCATCAATGTGGCTTCCGTTTTTCTACCTAGAGCCACTGCTATATGGGTAGAAGCCCCAAGCCTGGATGACAGAAAATCACATTCTCCAGGTGACTGTAGACTTGAGCTGCTAACAACTGTAGCTGCTCACTCCATTGAGTGAGTTTCCTCTACTCCCCTACCACCAGGAAGGACTGAATGCCCTCAAAGGCATTAAGATTTGCAAAGACTGATGATGATGATAATGACAGTAACAATAACTACAACAACTAAATTGTTAGCAGCACTATTGAACACTTCATATGGTATGTCCCATGTAGTCCTCAAAACAATTATATGACACCTTTATTATCCCCTTTGGAAAATGGATAAACTAAGGCTCAGAAATGTTAACAAGCATTCGAAAAATCACAGGGCTGGCAATTCATGGTTTAAAGGAAACTTTAATCAAAATATGTGAATTTTAGACAGTTAACTAGCAATAAAAGAAGGGCTCTATATTTTATAATGGGAGGTAGAGGGACACTTATATCCTCCAAAACACTAGTCTGCAGACAGCTGTCTTTTCTGTCTAAATACCTTGCTAATTTTGGCAAACCTGCATGGAAGCCATTGTATCATATAAAGGTAAGCCAAAAAACAGGTCAGGTTTTCTCCATAGGTACCAGAAAGCAATATGCCTGGATTTCTTGTAAATATAATAATACACCACATATGAATCAAAAGCTTGGAGTTGTCTCATATTTGCTTATAGCAAGCTGTGCCTTGACAACACAGATATGGCCTTAGGCTTTCAAGAGCTGCCCAGGGTTGAAAATTTTTTGGTCTATACCAGAGTGTCTATTAATGTTTTCATGACTGCATATAAGCAAAAGCACAGTAGCCCATCTGTTAGGTTTATCACTTACTATTGCCAGTAAATGAACAGTCTGGAAGTCTGATCAATATAAACTTAGAATCATGTAGAGTCAGTCACCTGGCCCATATTGAGTTCTACTCTCAGAACAAAATCAGCTAGGGGGATAATGAGAATTTGGTTTACAAACACCAGTACATTTAGAGGCTTTGCAGTGTGCAAAAGAAATGAATTATCACCACAGGAAAGTCCAGCATTTTAAAAAGAATGCTTCTTAGAATTTGAATTTATTGGGACTCACATTTATTGTATTGGATAATCCCACAGTTAGAGCTTATCATTTTAAGAATATTTCTGGCAGTATTCTGGGATGTCTACCAAAGGAGTTTAATTACACAAAGATTAAACCAAACCACAAAGCAAGACATACTGCTTGCTCTTATAATTTCTGCTTTTGTTTTTTTCTTCTCAGGTTCCAGCTATAGTATTTAGAGCATATCCTCAGGTTGGTTGAGTTTGAAGATCAAAACAGGTAGGACAATAGTTTAAAATTTATTTACATATAGGCTTCCTCTACTATTATTGATTTCTTCCTTCAGAGAATTGACTCCTTCAAAACAAGAAATATGAATCCTAGTTTGGTTCCACACTCTGGGAGTTGAGGAAAGTTTTGTTCTTTTTTTCTAATGATGAATATGAAAGCACTGTTGTCTCAATGACGAGTAAAGACAATATTCACTCACATTATATTGTTTCCATAAAATATTCTGAAAAATTGAGTAGAAAGTAACATTTCAAACACAATCACGTGCCCGGTTAGTTCATCAACCCTATGACTGAGAAACTCTAACGGAGCCTCATACAGTCCTACTTTACAGAGTAGGTCACCAAACAACAGTCTTGGGGAATTAATGAAGAAAGTGGTTCAAGAAGAAGCAGATTTTAGTGAAAATGTAAGTGAGTAGCATCAGAAAACTGAGCTATATAATATACATTATAAAATGTATAATGTATGTAATATACATTATAAAAAAATAAAAATTCCTTCTACAGAGAGAAGTATCTTTCACTCAAACGCTCAGTAACACATGACTGGCCTCAAATGTCAAAAAAGCCAGATAAGAGAAAGTGACAAAAGGTGAAAGGGAAATGAAGCAGAATGGCCACAGCATTTAGAACACAAAAACGTCAGGAGCAGAACTGTGTACCTTTGTATATGCAGGGGATTTTAAAAGTCTTGCTGCTATCGAATGCCTTAACAGCATTACCATCAGCAGAATGAAACCACAACCCATGAAGACCAGGACGTGATGAGGAGGAAAGGCTGATTAAACAAGTCAGACATGGATATGTTGGATGTATTGCAACCAGTTTCAGATGTGTTTGAATTAACTAGGAAATATATATTAAGCCATTACTATAGTTCTCCTCAGATCCTTTGTTTCAAAAGTTAAAGAAATTCATACCAGTGTTGTTTAAGTAAAAACATCAGTACCGACTATCTCATCATGGTCATGTAGTCCAGGTAGGAAACATCTTTAATTATTTTTAGTGGGCCATGAATTATAAACATTCTCAGGAATTATTAAGATTCCTAGTTTGGGTCCACCTATTGGCTACATGTGTCAGACATCATTTCCACGTGACAGTCACAAGGATACCTAACAGCACTATCAATACAAATTGGAAAGAGGGGAAGAAGCAGAGCCTAAGAATAAATTCTAGATTCTTTATTAACTCTTCATATATGTTTGCAAGAAATTAAACAAAATATGCTTTATCATTTATTTTGATACTAATTATAATCTACTTTCTCAAATGTACTCAATGAATTTTCCTAAAATAAACAAATAAAATAGAAATGTTGAAAGTAGGGGCTGTTTAAGACTGTTTGGCCATTAGCTAGATTCACCTTATTCTCCCTCTCATACCTGCCAGGGAAATACATATAGAAACACAGAAGAAGTTGGAAAATAACAATGGCACCGGAAACTATGTTGATTATATTAGGTGGAACCATATGCTAAACACTGAAAAGAATTCCACATATATGCCAATGGGCTAGTTTGAAACATAATTGACAACTCTCTCAGGACATGACCTTCGAATTACAGAAGCATGGTACCATAGGCAGGAAGTACATGCTACAAAGCCTGGGGATATTAAGGTTCTCTCAATTTACCAAAAAAAAAATCTGTTCCAACTTTTCATGCGATCTGCCTTCTGAGGTAATACGAATGACTCTGTGCCTCTCACTACTCCAGCATTACCTATCTTTCTGTCTACATTCAGAAGCATTAAATCCTGGGATTCCAGCATGGCCTTGGGGGGAAAGAGGCTGACGATTACATTTTTGTCATGAGACGTAAAGACGGTATAAATCAGGATAGAATAAAAAGAAAGAACACTGAGAAATGTACTCTGGGAGTTATACATTTTATGAGAAAGGTATGATAAGTTCTTTCAAATTATACCTAAACAAACACCCAAACAGAAAAATCCTTATCTTCTTATAGTCACTTTATTAGACACTAAAAGAAGGAGAAAATTGTTCAAACCAGCAAACCCACTAGACATATCTGCTGCATATTGGTATTTAGCTAGATGCTGTGGAAATGAAATTGTCTGGGATATAAGTTCTAAAAATGCAATCAAAGAATTATTACTTCCTCCATCCCCCCAACAAAAAAAGAAACCTAGGGTTACAAGCATTTTTTAAATTTCAAAACATAAAAAATATCAAAGCATCTCTACTCATTTAAGAAATCTAGAATCATTGCAACACCAATTGTTAAAAATTTCATAATAATATAAAAATAAGACCCGAGATAGCTTTCTTTTAAGACACACTGAGGGATAAAGTGTATAATGGTCACAAGAACATTCATGAAATAATTAATTACACAATAAAAAAGTATATAAATAAAAATTAAAAAAATAACATTCACTTAATTATGAACTGATGCTTTTATATCTTTACCTGATTTTGGCAGTGCATGTGTATCGTTACATATACCCTTTATATTCAAAATCTCATTAACACTTATGTATTTCTTTAGATATACATAAGTAAGTTATCACAGTAGAAACATCCAGGATCTTATGTTAAATTTGCTTGGATTCTATATTTCTTTGCTGAAAAACTGGACCTCAGAGATCATGTTGGAAACCTTTCAGAAAAATTGCTATACACACACAAACACACATATGCACAGTTTGCCACATAATGACATTTCAGTCAACAACAGACCACATATACAGCAGTGGTCCCCTAAGACTATAAAGGAGCTCAAAAATTCCTATCGCATAGTAGCCATGGTAACGTGGTATGTAAAGCAATACTTTTTCTATGTCTTAAAATGTTTGGATACACAAATACTTACCATTGTGTTACAATTGCTTACAGTAGTCAGTATAGTATCATGCTGTGCAGGTTTGTAGGCCAAGAGGAATAGGCTATATAACCAAGGTATATAGAGGTTTATGTAAATATATTCTATGATGTTTATACAATGACAAAATCACCTAATGACACAGTTCTTAGAACATATTCCCATTGTTATGTGATGCATGACTGCATAGTAATTACTATATACATATACACACATATACATATATAATCTTGGCCAGTTCATGCTGCTATAAAAAATTATCATAGACTGTGTGGTTTAACAACAGACATTTATTTCTCATGGTCCTGGAAAGGCTGGAAATTGAAAATCAATGTGCCAGCAGATCCACTGTCTGGTGAGGGCCTGCTTCCTGGTTTGTAGATGGCCATCTTCATACTACATCCTAACCTGACAGAGAGCAGAGAGAGGGATGGCTCTCTTCCTCTTCTTATACGGACACTAATCGCATCATGGGGGCTCCACCCTCATGACTTAATTACTTCCCAAAATCCCCAGGTCCCAATACCATCACATTAGGGCTTCCGTATATGAATTTGCAGGGGACACAAACATTCAGTCCATAGTGTTTTACCCCTAGTCCCCCAAAATTCATGTCCTTCTCACATGCAAAATACATTCATTCCTTCCCAACAGCCCCAAAAGGCTTAACTAGTTCCAACATCAACTCTACAGACTCAAGGTACAATTCATTTTGAAGCAAAATTCCTCCCTAGGTATAAACCTGTGAAACCAAGTGAGTTGTATTCTTCCAAAATACCATAGTGGGACATGCATAAGATAGAAATTCCCATTCCAAAATATAAAAATGGGAAAGATGGAAGAGGTAATGTGTCCCAAGAAAGCCAAAACCTAGCAAGACAAATTCCATGACATCTTAAATCTCAAGAATAGTCCTATTTGGCTTGATGTTTTGCTCTCCATGCCCACAGGGGTGGCAATGTCATCTGCACAGCTCCGTGGGGTGCTGCCCATGCCACAACTCCATCCCACGGGCCCATGTAAGCTCTCTGCTGAGGCAGGAGTCACTCCCGAGGGCTCCATTAGGCAGCCACATCCCTACAGCTTCTCTTGGAAACGTTTTATGCTGTTAAAACCTAGGTAATAGCCCTGATGAGCTGTGACTCATCTTCTGGGTTGTCTTTCTTCCCTTTTCTTGAAAGACAGGATACATTTGTAGCCTTCTTTAATTTGATCTTATTTGTTCTGTTCCTTTTAGTTTATGGGAGTGTTTATGCTAATACAATACCATCTCTATTCCTGGTTTTTGTTGAGGTGACTGATTAAGTCCATGGTAATCTCACCCATACTAATCTTCTTGTGAAATAGTCAGTCGCACCCTTTGTGTTCTCTTCCAAACAGGCTTTCTCATTTTTTGTAATATGAACAGGATGAAAATTTTCAAATCTTTAAGTTCTGGTTCCTTTTTGCTTAGTGATTCATCTTCAATTTACTTCTCTCTTCTCAAATTCTACTGTAAGCAATCCAAACAAAGTTGTTCCTTCAATACTTTGTTTAGAAACCTCCTTAGCTAAATATCCAATTTCACAGCTCCCAAGTGCTACCTACCACAAAACACAAACAAAATTCAGTCAAGTTCTTTGTCAAATTATAATAAGGACCATCTTACCTTTTCTCCATTTCCCTAAAATATGTTTCTCATTCCTGCCTGAGACCTCATCAGAATGGCCTTGACATCCATATTTCTACCAACATTTTATACATGATTATTTATATATTCTCTACAAAGATGGAGGTTTTCTCTAAAGCTCCCCTCTTTTTTTCTGCCCATATTGGAACACATTTAAAAGTTCTTTCACATCAATAATCAGCTTTTACTAGCAGGTGGCTTAAAATTTTCCAGCCTTTATCCATTACCCAGTTCCAAAGCTGCTTCCATATTTTAAAATATTTTTAAATAGCAGCACCCCACTTCTCAGCAACAATTCTGTGTTAGTCAGTTTGGATTGCTATACAGAATTATCATAAACTGATTGGCTTAAACAAAAAACATTCACAGTTCTGGAGGAGCTGGGCAGTCCAAGATAAATATGCCAGCAGATCCAGTGTCTGGTGAGAGCCTACTTATTGGTTTGCAGATGGCTGTCTTCTTATTGCATCCTCACATGGCATAGAGCAGAGAGGGCTAGTCTCTTCCTCTTCTTATAAGGACACTAATTTCATCATGAGGGTTCCACCCTTATGACCTAATTACTTCCCAAAGGCCCCATCTCCCAATACCATCACATTAGAATTTGGGAAAGACACATTCACTCCATAGCATATATATTCTTTCTTTCTCTTAGAAGATGCAAATGGCTCTGCAGTTATTGTATAGTAGACTGTGCCCTGAGCTTACCTCTTTCTCTTTAGTACTACATATTGGTGGCATTTTTGTATTCAGCCCCATGCATACCTCAAGGCCTGAGTAAGATACATGGCATTCTTTTGGAACAATATCTTATCTTCTTTTTCAAAATACTCAGGATTTCTTGAAGGTCTTACCAATGGAGTTTATCCCTCTGCCACCTCACTCACTTCCTGTCTTATTAATCTTAATCTAACTCTGCCTTATGACTTTAACACTCAGACAATGGTCTGTATTTTCACAGCAACTTCTGTCAACATAAACATAAACTTATAGAACTGCAAGGAAAAATTGACAAACACACAATTATAATAAAATATTTCAATATCTTTCTCTCAATAATTGAATGGACAATAAAACAGAACATCAATAAAGATATAGAAGACTTAAAAACAATATCAATGAACTTGATCTAATTTGCTTTTATAGAACACTCAGTGACAGAATACATATTTTTATTGTGCACAAAGAGAGGCCAACTTAACAATAAAACACATATAAATACATTTAAAAGGATTCAAGTAACTTGAAATGTTTTCTAACCAGAGTGGGATTACATAAGAAATTATAGAAAGATATCTGAAAAATTACAGAAGATATAAAATCAAGATAATATACTTCTAAATAACTCATCTCAAAAGGAAAGCTACAAAATACTTTATCTGAATGAAAATGGTAGCACAATATTTTTAAAATATGGGTGATGTCACTAAACCAGTACTTAGAATGAAAATTATGGCTTTAAATGCCCACTAGAAAAAAAGAAGATTTCAAACAAAGTAAACAGAACTGAAATAATAAACAGGAGAGAAAATCGATGGAATACAAAAACAGAAAAACAGAAAAATCAGTAAGTTCAAAATCTAGTTCTTTCCCAAGTTCCATAAAATTAATAAACCTCTAAGACTTAGCATACTGATGAGGGTAAGCAAAAAGTGACAGATTACTAATGTCAGAAAAGAGAGAGGTGACATTACTGTAAATACACAGATACTAAAAGCATAATAGGGGAATATTATGAACATATTTATGCCAATAAATTTGAAAACTTAAATAAAATAGACCAATTTCTTGTGTATATTGATGTTTCAATATACACAAATCAATAAATGTGATATTGTATCAACAGAATGAAGGTAAAAAACCATACGATCACCTTAATAGATGCAGAAAAAGTATTTGACAAAATTCAACATCATTTAATGATAAAAACTCTTAACAAATTAAGCATATAAGAAATGTACCTCAACACAACCAAGGCCATATATAAAATGCCTATAGCTAACATTATACTCTAAAGTGAAAAGCTGAAAGTTTTTTCTCCAAGATTAGAAATAAGACAATAATGCCCACTCTCACCACTTCTATTCAACATAGTATTGTAAGTTCTGGTCAGAGCAATTAGGCAAGAAAAAGAAATGAAATGCATCTAAATAGGAAATGAAAAAGTTTAATTTTCTCTGTTTGGTGATGACATAATCTCATATAGATAACCCTAAAGACTCCACCACAAAACTGTTAGAACTGAGAAACTAATTCAGGAATTCTGCAGGGTACAAAATCAACATTCAAAAATCAGTAGCATTTCTTTATGCTAACAACATACTATCTGAAAAAAGAAATTAAGAAATCAACCCCATTCACAGTAGTGTCAAAAAAAATTTAGTAAATTTAAACAAAAAGGTGAAAGATTTGTATACGGAAATTATCAATCATTGCTAAAATAAATTGTATATGACATAAATAAATGGAAAGTTATCTCTTGTTCATGGATTGGAGGAATTAATATTGTTGAAATATCCATACTACACAAAGCAATCTACAGATTCAATATAATCCCTATCAAAATTCCAATGTTATTTTTTATAGGAATAGAAAAAACAATTGTAAATTGTTTATAGAATCACAAAAGACCTGGAATAGCCAAAGCAATCTGGAGCAAAAAGAACTATGCTGGAGGTATCACACTGTCTTACTTCAAAATATACTACAAAGCTATAGTAGTCAAAACCACATGGCACTGACATAAAAACAGATGCAATGATCAATGGAACAGGATAGAGAGCTCAAAACTAAACCCACATATTATGCTCATTTGATTTTTGACAAAGCTGACAAGAACATACAATGGAGAAACAACAGTTTCCCCAACAAATGGTGTTGGGAAAACTGGATATTCACAAGCAGAAAAATGAAATTGGATCCTTATCTTACACCCTATACAAAAATCAACTTGAAATGAATTAAAAACTTAAATGTAAGACCTGAAACTGTAAAACTTCTAGTAGAAAACATAGGGGAAATGTTTTATGATATTGGCCTGGGAAAAGATTTCTTAAATATGACCCCAAAAACACAACCAACAAAAGCAAAAATAAAGCAATGTGATTTCAACAAACTAAAAAGCTCCTGCACAGCAAAAGAAACAATGAATAGAGTGAAGAGAAAACCCTTGTATTGGGAGAAAATATTTGTAAACCATACATGTGAGAAGGGGATAATATTCCAAATATATGAGGAACTAAAACACCTCAATAATAAGGAAACAAATAACCTAATCAGAAAATAAGCAAAGGACCTAAATAGACACTTCCCAAAAAAGACATACTAGTGGCAAAAAGTTATATGAAAAAATGCTCATCATCACTGATCATTAAGAAAATGCAAATTAAAATCACAATGAGATACCACCTCCCATTTGTTAGAATGGCTAGTAACAAAAAGACGAGAGATAATAAGTATTGGCAAGGGTGTACAGAAAAGGGAACACTTGTGCACTGTTGGTAGAAATGTAAATTAATAGAGCCATTACGGAAAAAAGTATGGAGGATTTTCAAAAAACTAAAAATAGAATTAACATATGATCCAGTAACATTACTTCTGAGTATATAAAAAAATAATTTAAAAAGGTATACAGAATAAATATCTGCACTCCCAAATTCATTGCACTGTTATTCACAATACCTAAGATATGTAAGCAACCTGGGTGTTCATCATCAGACAAATGAATAAAGAAGATGTGATATATATATATATATATATATATATATATATATATATATAAAAATGTGGATGTATATATTTATATATATGTATATATATAAATGGAATACTATCCAGGCTTTGAAAAGGAGGGAAATACAGTCATTTTCTTTTTCTTTTTTCCTTTACTTCAGAATATTATGGGGGTACAACACTTTGGTTATATAATTTCCCCATGCACTGCCCATGTCAGAGCTACAACCATGGACATCCCCGAAACTGTGCACCCCGCACCCATTCAGTGAGAGTTTTCCCATCCACTCCACCCCCCTCCCGCCTGCCGGCGCCCGATGAATATTAATGCCATGTGTGACATAAGTATTGATCAGTTAGTACCAATTTGATGGTGAGTACAAATGGTGCTTGTTTTTCCATTCTTGTGATACTTTGCTTCAAAGAATGGGCTCTAGCTCCATTCAGAATGATACCAGATGTGTTACTTCACTGTTGTTTTTTATTGCTGAGTAATACTCCATGGTATACATATACCACACTTTATTAATCCACTCATGTGTTGATGTGCACCTGGATTGTTTCCACATCTTTGCAATTGCAAATTGTGCTGCTATAAACATTCACATGCAGCTGTCTTTATTATAGAATATCTTTTTTCCTTTGGGTAAATACCCAGTAGTGGGATTGTGGGAACAAATGGTAGTTCTACTTTTAGTTCTTTAAAGTATCTCCATATTACTTTCCATAGAGGTTTTACTAGTTTGCAGTCCCACCAGCAGTGTATGAGTGTTCCTATCTGTCCACATCCCCGCCAACATTTGTTGTTTTGGGACTTTTTGATATGAGCCAATCTCACTGGAGTTAAGTGATATCTCATTGTGGTTTTGATTTTCATTTTCCTGATGATTAGAGAAGTTGAGCAATTTTTTATAGGTTTGCTGGCCATGATTCTGTCTTCTTTTGAAAAGTTTCTGTTCACATCCTTGGCCCACTTTATAATGGGGTTGTTTAATTTTTTCTTGTTGATTTTCCTAAGTTCTGTATAGATTCTGGTTATCAGCCCTTTATCAGATAAGTAGCATGCAAATATTTTCTCCCATTCTGTAGGTTGTCTGTTCACTCTAGTGATAGATTCCTTGGCTGTGTAGAAGATTTTAATTTGATCAAGTCCCATTTATTTATATTTGTTGCTGCTGTGATTGCTTTGGGGGGTCTTCTTCATTAATTCTTTGCCTAGGCCAATGTCCATAAGAGTTTTTCCAACATTTGCTTCTAGAATTCTTCGGGTTTCACGTCTTAGGTTTAAATCTGTTATCCATTGTGAGTTGATTTTTGTGAGAGGTGAGAGGTGTGGATCTAGTTTCAGTCTTCTACATGTGGCCATCCAGTTTTCCCAGCACCATTTATCGATTAGGGAATCTTTTCCCTAGTGTATGTTTCTGTGTAATTTGTCAAAGATCAATGACAGTAGGAGGATGGTTTCATATTTGTGTTCTCAGTCCTGTTCCATTGCTCTATGTCTCTGTGCTTGTGCCAGTACCATGCTGTTTTGGTTACTATAGCCTTTAAGTATAGTTTGAAGTATGGTAGCTTCATGCCTCCCAATTTTTTCTTTTTGCTTAAGATTGCTTTAGCTAGATGGGGTCTTCTCTGGTTCCACACGAAGCATAGAATTATTTTTTCTAGATCACCAAAAAATGATGTTGGTATTTTGATAGGGACTACTTGATTCTGTAAATCACTTTAGGTAGCAAAGACACTTTAACAATGTTGATTCTACCTATCCAAGAGCATGGTAGGGTGTTCCATATGTTTACATCCTCTGCAATTTCTTTTCTCAGTGTTTCATAATTCTCTCTATATAGGTATTTCATCACCTTACTTAGATATGTTTCTAAATATTTAATTTTCTTTGGTGCTATTGTGAAAGGTATTGCATGTTTAATTTGTTTCTCAGCTCCACTGTTATTGGCATATATGAAGGCTTTTGATTTGTGTGCACTGATTGGATATCCTGAGACTTTGCTGAATTCATTTATCACTTCCAGTAATCTCTCGGTTGAATCTTTGGGGTTTTCTAGATATAATATCATATCGTCCGTGAACAATGAAAATTTTACCTCTTCTGCCCCCATCTGGACACCACTGATTCTTCTCTCTTGTCTGATTGGTCTGGAAAGGACTTCCAACATTATGTTGAATAGAAGCAGAGATAGTGGGCAACCTTGTCTGGTTCCAGTTGTTAGGGGGAATGCTTTCAATTTTTCCCCATTCAGTATGATATTGGCTGTGGGTTTATCATATATGGCTTTAATAGTTTTGAGGTATGAGCCATCTATGCCTATATTGCTTAGAGTTCTTAACATAAAATGGTGCTGGATTTTGTCAAAAGCCTTTTCTGCATCTATTGAAAGGCTCATATAATCTTTGTTCTAGCTTTTATTTATGTGGTGAATTACATTTATAGATTTGAATATGTTGAACGATCCTGCATCTCGGGGATGAAGCCCACCTGATAGTGATGAATTATTTTTTTGATGTACATTTGAATTCGGTTTGCTAGGGTTTTATTGAGAATTTTTGCATCTATATTGATAAGGGATATTGGCCTGTAGTTTTCTTGTTCTGTCCTTTCCTGGCTTTGGTATCAAGGTGATATTGGCTTCATAGAATGAGTTTGGGAGGAATCCATCCTTCTTGATGTTTTCAAATAATTTCTGCAGTATAGGCACCAGTTGTTCTTTGTAGGTTTGGGAGAATTCAGGTGTGTACTCATCTGGTCCAGTGCTCTTTTTTGTTGGAAAATTTTTTATTACTGCTTCAATTTCAGTGCTTGATATTGGTCTGTTTAGGAATTCCATGTCTTCCTGATTGAGCCTAGGGAGGTAGTGTATTTCTAAGAATTTGTCCATTTCCTCAACATTTTCACATTTATGGGCATAGGGATTTTTGTAGTATTCGAAGACAATGTTTTGTGTTTCCATGATATCAGTTTTGACCTCTCCTTTTTCATTTCTAATTGAGCTTATTAGAATCCTTTCCTTTCTGCTTCTGGTCAACCTGGCAAGTGGCCTATTTGTTTATCTTTTCAAAGAACCAACTTTTCATTTTATTAATCTTCTGCATTGTTCTTTTGTTCTCAATTACATTTAATTCTGCTCTGATCTTGGTTATTTCTTTTCTTCTGCTAGGTTTAGGATTGGTTTGCTCTTCCTTTTCCATTTCCTTAAGATGATTCATTAGTTTACTGATTTGTGATCTCTCTGTCTTTTGGATGTGAGCATTTAAGGTGACAAGTTTTCCTTTCAGGACTGCTTTTGCTGTACCCCACAGATTTTGATAACTTGTGTCCCCATTATCATTTAGTTCAAAGAATCTTCTGATTTCCATCTGAATCTCCTCCTTGACCCAATAGTCATTCAGCAACAGATTGTTTAACTTCCATGTTTTTGGATGAAGATGTGAGTTTCTGTTGGAATTGATTTCTAATTTTATTCTGCTGTGGTCTGAAAAGAGACATGGTATGATTTCTACTTTTTTAAATTTGTTGAGATCTGTTTTGTGGCCTAGGATGTGATAAATTTTGGAGAAAGTTCCATAAGCTGATGAGAAGAATGTATATTCAGTGTTATTTGGATGGAGTGTTCTGTAGATGTATGTTAGGCCCAAATGTTCTAGAGTCCTCTTTAGGTCCATTGTTTCTTTGCTTATTTTCAGTTTAGAGGATCATTCCAGTTGTGTCAGTGGGGTGTTGAGGTCCTCTGCTATTATGGCATTGCTATTTATTATGTTGTCTAGATCAAGCAGTATTTGTTTTATGTACCTGGGTGCTCCTGTGTTGGGTGCATAAATATTTAGGATTGTTAAATCCTCTTGTAAGATTTTTCCCTTCACCACTATGTAGTGTCCATTTTTGTCCTTCTTTACTTTTGTTGCTTTAAAGTTTATATCATCTGATATAAGAATGGCTACTCCACATTTCTTTTGGTTTCCATTTGTCTGGAAAATTGTATTCCATCCTTTCACCTTGAGTCTGAATGAGTCCTTGTGTGTAAGATGTGTTTCCTGGAGACAGCAGAGACTTGGCTTGTAATTTTTAATCCATTCAGCCAGCCTATGTCTCATCAATGGGCAATTCAAGCCATTCACGTTTATTGAGAGAATTGATATTTGGGGTAGACTTCTGTTTATTCTCTTGGGTAGTCTCTTTTTCTGTTTTATCTCTTGAGTCATTGTGAAATCTGGGTACTGGAATTTTGGCTTTTGGGTAGTTTTACACTGGTGGGTGTCTGTTGTGCTGGTTAGTGTACAGTGCAGGTCTAAGCACTTCTTGCGGGCTGGTCTGGACTTCACAAATTCTATCAGTGATTGCTTGTCTGGAAAAATCTTTATTTCTCCCTCATATAAGAAGATACTTTGGCGGGGTAAAGAATTCTGGGTTGGCCATTATTTTGTTTTGGAAGACTGAGGATTCATCCCCAGTCCCTTCTAGCTTGTAAGGTTTCAGCTGAGAAATCTGCAGTTAATCTGATAGGTTTCCCTTTGTAGGTAACCTGTCTTTTTGCCTCACTGCGCAGAGCTGTTCCTCTTTTGTGTTTACTTTGCTCAGTCTAATAATTATGTGGCGTGGTGAGTGCCTTTTGATGTTGAATCTCCCAGGAGTCCTGTGTGCTTCTTGTACTTGGGTATCAAAATTTCTGGCTAGGCCATGGAAATTTTCCTCTATTATTTCTTCAAATTGATTTTCCTGCCCATGCAAATTTTCTTCCTTTCCCTCAGGGATGCCTATGATCCTTATGTTTGGTCTCTTTACATAATCTCACATTTGTCGTATGCTCTGTTCATGTCTCTTGTTTTTGTGTTCTTTCTCTTTGACTAATTCATTTAGCACATAGGAGTTATCTTCCAGCTCTGAGATTCTTTCCTCTGCATGATCCAGCCTATTCTTAAGGCTTTCCATTGTGTTTCGTAGATCCTTGAGTGCCTCTTTCATTTCTAGAATTTCTATTTGATTTTTCCTTAATACTTCTATTTCTTTAGAAAATTTTTTGTTCATTTCTTGCATTTGTCGTGTGGTTTCTTTGTGCTGGGATTCAATTTCCTCTTGAATTTCATCGAACTTTCTTATAATCCTTAAACAAAATTCCTCTTCTGTGAGGAATTCACCCATTTCATATGAGTTGGTATCTGTTGCTAAGGAACTAATAATTTATTTTGGGGGTGATTTTCACTCTGATTTTTCATGTTTCCTGAGTTCTTTCATTGATTTTTTTCTCATCTGGCCTCTTGGTTGAGAGCTGGGGATGTTAGGGCTAGTTTATGGTCCTGTCTCCAAGCCCCCGAGGTTCATTCCTTGGCAAAGGAAGGGAGAGAAGTACTGGTCTGTATTGCCTTAGGTATATTTTAACAAGTTTGGTGGACCTCTTGGGTCACCTCTGACCTGTTGTCTTCACCTCTTCCTGGTGGAATGTAGTGAGTTTGTTCTCCCAGGTTGAGCTCCAAGCTGGTGAATTGTACTTGAGGGTATGAATCCACACCTCCCTAATAGCTAGGTATTCTGTTGTGCCCATGGCAGACTCTGGTCCCCCATGTGGGGTATACGAAAGCCCCAAGCTTTGGGAGGGGTCTTGTAGCTCCTAGGAGTTACTTTGACCCTGCTCCTCCTGAGGTGTGGGTAGAAACACAATTGCTTTTGGCTGCAGTGTGAGAGCTGAATTTGGATAATTCTACACAGCTTAGAGATTACTTATCTAGCCACATGTGTCTGGTCCTCTGACGCACATCTCCATGTGTCTCTGGCTGATAGGGAGATCTCCAATTGTGTACCCTTTTTCCACCACTAGTCCCCAAGGAGATGTGGGTGGGCATCTCTATCCTCAGAAGTCTCTGCCAGGGGAATGTTCCCACCGGGGGAAAATAGCGGCCACTGGAGGCACTCTTGGATGGAGCAACATTCCCTAATGAAGTGGGCAGGGTTAGTGGGAGCTGCTCTGCTTCAGCCTGTGGCTCTTGAGGCATTCAGTTGCCATGAGAACTGGTACTTATACAAAATGAGTCACTATAACCAGCAACCTTCAAAATGACCAATCTCTGGGGTACAGGAGGGTTGGGACCTGAAGAGCGAGCACTAGGACCAGCACGTAGGGGACTTGTAGGAGGCCAGGGAAGCAGAATCGGATGGACGAGCTGCAAACTGTTTCCGATACACAAAGGTTCTGCCACCACGGTTCTGCGATCTCATCCTACCTGGAACCCTTGGATGCAGCTGTCCCTGGCCATCAAGGGTGAAACCGGTGGCACCCCAGCAGAAAAGCCCCCAGGCCGGGGTGGGGCGGAGCTAGATACGCAACTCACAGCTCCGGGAGGGAGGCTTTAAAGATGGCTGCCGGCCACCACCCTGGTGTACAGCAGGGCTCAGATGGTACCGTGAACGCTGCTCTTCTCAACCAGCCTGGGTCCCGTGGAGGCAATTGCCAGCAGCCCCTAAGGGCATGTCCCGCTTTCTGTTCAACTCCTGTGCCCAGGTCCCACTGACTGCCAGTGGCAAGGTGCCACTCTACAGATTCCTGCGCACTGTCCCGGGAAGCTGTATCTCTGCCCAGTCCCTACCCTGCCCTGAGCGGTCCCTGTATATTGTAGCTGAGAGTTCCGTATGGCTCTCACAATTGCTTCCTCTCCACAGAGCCTGCTGTCTTGAGCTACAGCTTTGCCCCGACTCCGGGCTTATCCCTGACCGAGTGGATGGGAAGTCTGTGGAGAAAGTGCGTAACCACTTGTAGGTCAGGTTGCGCTGTGCTGACCTGGCCAGCACGTCCTTCCCGCGCTCTGGGCTCTATCGCACTCCCTGCGCTCTCCGATCTTTGTGAATGAATCTCCCAGTCACTTGTTTTCTTGGGCTGAGTGTCCCACGATGTTTCTCTGTAAATTCACAATGCTGTTTTCGGAGTGAGCGATCCGTGCACAGGCAGCCAATAGCATTTTTCACCTCCTTCCCTGGGAGTGGTGGGGTGGGAGGACTCTATCAGACCACCATTTTTCCTCCTCCCTGAAATACTGTCATTTTCAACAACCTGAATGATTCTGGAGGACCTTATGCTAAATGAAATAAGCCAGGCACAAAAAGACAAACAGTGCATGATCTCACTTTTATGTGAAATCTAAAAAGGCTGAATTCATAGCAGCAGACAATAGAATGATGGTTACCAGAGACATGATGGATTTTTTAGTAAACCTGATTTAATTATTCCACATTATAAACATGTATGAAAACATCACATTGTACCCCATAAATATAGACAATTATTTGTCAATTTAAAATAAAAAATAAATTAAAAACAAAAATAATACAAAATTTATAATACATATCCCTCATGAACACAGACACAAAAATCATTAGCAAAATTTTAGCAAATCAAATATTCAATATATAAAAATAATAATATTTCATGACCAAATGGGATTTTATCCCAGGAAAAAAGACTTGGTTAGCATTGAAAATTAATCATTGGAATATATCATGTTAAAAAACTCAAAGAAAACCATATGATATCTCAAAAGATACAGAGAAAGCATCGACAAAATCCAACATCCTTTCCTGATAAAATTCACAGCAAAGTCAGAATAGATGAGAGTTTCCTCAAATGTATGAAAAGCAACTGCTAAGAACTTACAGCTAACATCATAGTTCATATGCTTACTTCTCAAAAGAAGTAAAAAGACAAAGATGTCTGCTCTCACCATGTCTAATAAATATTTTACTGGAGGTAAAATATTTACTGGCGTGATCAGAAAAGATAAGGAACTAAAAGGTATGTATATTGGAAAAATAAATGGAACTGCTATTATATTTATATGACATTATCATCAATGTAGAAAACCTGAAAGAACAGAAAATGTTATTAGAACTAATAAATCAGTATAGGAAGGTGGTAGGATACAAGATCAATATACAGAAGAAAACTGTATTTCTAGATACTGTCCACAAGCAAACAGAAATTGATATGAAGTAAAATACCATTTATAATAACATCAGAAATTTGAAATGATTAAGATAATTTTGGCAAAAGATGAGAAAGAATTGTATATTGAAAACTACAAACTGTTGCCAACAGAAAGTAAAGCAGATCTAAAGAAGTGGAAAGACACATACTAAATTTATGGGTTGGATAAGATCTCACTGTTAACATGTCAATTCTTCCCAAATTGATCTATGGATTCAACATAAGCCCATTAAAAAAATGTTGGCAGTCAGTTTTACAGAATTTGACAAACTGGTTCTAAAATTTGTACGGAAATGGAAAAATAAGTTTGAAAAAGAATAAATTTAGAAGACAAACATTACCCAATTTCAAGATTTATTATACAGCTACAATAACCATGACATTATGATATTGAAATCAAAATAGGCACGTATTTCAATAGAACACAATAGAGAGTCCAGAAAACATCCACACATAAGTGGACAACTAATTTTTGACAAAGGTCTAAAAATAATTAAGTGGAGAACAGATAGTATTTCAACAAATAGTGCTAGTAAAATTGGATATCCATATATGGCAAATGTTATTATAATTCATACTTCATACCATATTCAACAGCTAACTCAAAATGAATCATAGAACTAAATGTAAAACAACTTATAAAACTTCCAGAAAAATACCTTTGAGTTATACAAAGATTTCTTGGATATGACACCAGTATTACAGACCATGAAAGGAAAACAGTGTGAAAATTTTTTAAGAAGTTCAATATGCCATATTATTCACCCATGTCCACACAAAGACTTCTATACAAATGCTCATAGAAGTTTTAATTTTAGAAGCTAAAACTTAAAACAACCTATCTGTCCTTCAACAAGTGATTCAATTAAAAATTGTAGAATATTCATTTAATAAGTTACTACTAAGCAATAAAAGCATATGAAATATTGGTACACACAACAGCATGGATGAATCTCAAATTGTGCCAAATAAAAGAAGTCAAGAAAAAGTAGTTCACACTGTACAATTTCATTTGTATAAAATTCTAAAAAATCAAACTAATATATAGTAACAGAATGCAGACATTCTAGTAACAATTGTCTGGCTGGGTACAAAAGGAGGGACAAAAGGCTAGGGACAAAGGAGAGAGGCAGAGAGGAATAAGAGTGAAGGACTACAATGGGAACAAGAAAATTCTTGGGGTGATGGGGGTATGTTCGTTATCGTGATCATGGTGATGGCTTTATGTGTGTATAATTATGTCAAAACTCATCAAATAGTACACTTTAAATATGAGAGGTTTATTTCTTGTATGCCAGTTTTACCCCAATAAAGTTGTTGAAAAAATATATAATACATTATGGAAATGTCTTCGTTGATGTCAAATCCAACTGTCATATCTATACCTTTCTTTCAATCGACAAAGAAGGTGCATTTGACGGACCTGACTATTCCTTCCTCCTTAAGAGGAATAAACCCTGCCGCCATTCCTCTTTTCTTTCTAACTTCTCTTTACCAGTCACTTCTGCAAGTTGTTCTCTCTCTGCCTAAACTCTCTCTTCTCAACCTTTCTATGTTGGAATACTTGTTGTAGCTCATCTTCTTTAGCCCAATGACTTAAACTTCCCTCTCAGTGCTAACTACACCCAAATGCAAACCTCTAGACTCTGTACTTTTGAAATACTCCTAATGCATATATTTCTAATTAAATAGTAATTACACTAGGCATCTTAAAGATATATTCAAAAAAGAACTATCAATTTTACCCCTAACTTATCATTCTCCTAGTTTTCACCATTTTGGTAAATGGCACCACCCTCTACACCTTATGATTAAAGATAAACATTAGTTATTATCCTTGATTTTGTCCTTTCCCTTGCAGCTTCTATCCAATCCAACAGGGAATTGCATTGGTTCTATCTTCAACATACAAATGAATCCAATTATTTCTCATCACTTTCACTATTACCATCCTTGACTAAGCCATTATCACCTCTTACATGAGCCATTGCAATAGTTCTCTTACCCTCATATAAGCCATTTGCCACATAGCAGATATTTTAACATTATAAAATATTACAATTTAATAATAAATACATAAATACCTTATAAATGAGACTTTTATCACTAGTTTACTTAAAACCCATCTTTGGTTTCTCATTGCTCTTATGATAAAATCCAAACTTTATATGGCCTAAAAGGCTCTATATGATCCCAACTTCATCTCCTATCCTCATGTCACTTATCTGCTGGGCACTCTGACCTACCTTCTATGCCTTAACCACACTATGCTTGGTAACAGGTAGAAGGAGGATTTGTTGATTAAGGGGAAGGAAAGAGAAGACAGAATATTTGGGTTCAAATCTTAGCTTTGCCAAATATTCCTTGCGTGATTATGGTGAGTACTTGGTCAGATAGCTATATGTAACTAAAAGAGTCAGGAATATAATCTGATCTGTATGCCCAGAAAGGAGAGAAGACAGACAGACAATAATTAGTTCTGTTTTTCTTGTCTGTTTTTCCTAGTCCAGACTTTTCCCATCCATAACACATTCCTAAGTGACTTTTAATGTCTTCATATTAAGTTATCTTTGAGTTCTTGCTCTGATGTTTTCCAATTCACAGAAAAAAATCACTTTAACAAACTGAGGGCCTGTGTCTGAGATATGTGGCATTTCAGGTCTAAACAATGCTGAGTACAGTTCTGCCAACTTAACAACAGACAAGAAACATAAAATAAGCTTGACTAAATGCTTGCAAGCAAAACCAGTCATTCTGTGCTGATTAGAATTGCCTTGCTTAAGGCACAAATAAATTTGGCATTAAAGGCTTCCAAGAAGTCACTAACTCTAAACTGCCCCAAGCAGAATTAGCCACTTTTTCATCTAAGCTTTCATAAAACTTTGTAATTGACCTTTTTAAACCATTCACCTAATAAATAAATATCAAGTATTTAGTTAAATGTCACCCTGGCCATAGTTATTCAAGAATAAGGACCCTGTGTTCTGTAGAACAAAGGCCACCTTCTCTTTAACTTTCGATTGCATCACTCATTGTTAACTCTGATTGCCTCCTACTTTCTTTGACCAACTAACTCATAATCACTGTCCAAAAATCATCTTTTAAGAATAATGCTTGATATATAACAAGTGCTTGATATATTTGTGGAATTAATTATTTATATTAAAATATTGGTGGTAATTTCCTGTAATGGTAGAGGCAGGGTCAAAAAGTACAGAAGAAAAATAGAAACAAACATTTAGAATGTCTCTGCTAGCTCCAGATGTCTTTGCCAGCAGAGCTCAAAGAGAAATGTGATTTTCAAGAATGTACAAGTGACAGATAAAATTTTTTCTCCGAATGTGTTTCCTTATCATCAAATGAGTTTATTTTACCCTCCTACTCACCTTCTTTTAATGCTGAGCGACAGAGCTCTGTGTTCCTGAGAAGAAGGAGGATGTGACATAATAGGCAGTCTTCTCTCAAGAAAAAGAAGTAGAAGTCCCATCCCTTCTGACCTGAGGATATGTAGAAAGAAGGGGAGACAGACGTGAGGGGGGCAGGTCAGGAATCAGTCATTGATTTACTGCCTTCCTGGTGCTAAAGTTTATTGTGAGGGATTAAACTTTAATATGAAGGAAACTGAGAATATCAGAGTAAGTGACACAATTCCCAAGGCATAGCCTGGATGAAGCTTTAATGCTCTGGGATGTCTGGCATTTGGCTTGTTCCCAAAGCCAATATGAGGCAGGAGTACTAGGATGGAACAGACAGAAAGACATGTCAAGATTGATGAGACTGAGACAAAGCTCATGGCACCCTATGGCCTGAAAATAGTGCTTATGGCTTCCAGAAGGTGCCACATGCCCCAGTGAGGGGACTTAGAAGTGCTGAGAGAACCAGTGGACAAGTGAAGTCCTGAGATTGAAAAGGAGTGTAAAGAGTAAGATCTTTACAACAGGAGGCAAGTGGTGTGGACTATGGACGTTAGCAATGGAAGCCTGCAAGAGGCTGGATGAAAGCAGGGTCATCTTGTCGGGCAGCAGTAGAGTGTTTAGGCCAAACTAACCAGCACGTATCAGAGAACATAAAAAACCAGAAAGGAGCTCGTCCATTCAATGGCCCAACGTCATCTCCCTGTAGTCAAGTAAGTCTCCGTGCAGCGGAGGAGAAGAGGAGGGTGAGAAAATTTGTAGGACCTAGCGTTTGGCCCCAAGAAACAGAGTCAAACAACAGATACTATTGAAATAGGAATTGAACAGGTTTTAAGTGTCTTCTCCCTCTCCAGTCTCCCACCCTTCCTAGCAACCCTATTGTCTAGGGTCTCATGAGAAATACTGGATCAAGCTGTAGAAAATATATGTAAGAAATTTTCTAGGATTCTTTAAAATCTCTGTGCAGCAGTTATTGCCATGTTAGACTAAAGTAAGAGGGCTAAACATCTCAACTCTATTAGCAAATCCACTAGCAATTGTGCACAGTGCTGCTAAGTATCATTCACCACAAATCCAGACATAAATGTCTATTTAGGACACTTTGGGGAATGTGAATGTCATTTTCCATCATTCAGTTTTTCGAACATTTATAAGTCTTAGAGAATTGTACTTAAATAGCATGGGTGCCTTTCTTGATTCCTATTCACCAATAAAGATTATATTTTACCTATCCACTACCCTTGTCTTACCATGTGACACTCTTTATGAGTTGGTCAAAACAAAATAACAATTCAAGCCATCTGCTACTTTAAAAGAGGAGAGTTATATTAAACCTAACAAAAAATTATTGCAAAGGAATCTGTAACCATCTTGATGTCCCAGATGTGACCCTGAAGCAGCAAGCGTACAAAGGCACAGAGAAAATAGAAAACAGAAAAGTAAAAAAAGATTATCTATCTATTATCTATCATCTATCTATCTATCATCTATCGAGAGAGAGAGAGAGAGAGAGAGAGAGATAAATGGATTCATTGCCAATTCACTTTTGGAGACTCTGAATTTGAAAGGCCTGAACTCAGTTCCAGTTGCAGAAACTGCATTCATAAATTGGGTGCCTTAGGCTGCAATTGGCTATACTTGTGTTTTGTAGGATAAGAGAAAATTCCCCAAGCAGGCCAGAAATAGAAGCCACAGCCAAAAATGCAAAAGCTAAGGGAAGTTGGAAAGTTTAGTCAAGCCAGAAAATGAACCACACGATTTGTGGAAAACTAACCCAGCTCATCTGCATTGGCTGTAAAGCTAGAACCTAAGACCAGATACTGAACAATGACTTTAGTAGCTCATAATCCTCATATTCAAAATAATCACCTGGCGTGCTTTTAAAAAACATTAGCTTTCAGATATTATGATTCAACTAGGTTAGGTGAGTTCTGTGCCACCTATTTTTGAAAGCTCTGTAGATGATGCCAATGTGTAGATATGTTTAGAACCTCTGCTCTTAATTCTAAGGAAAATGGGTTATGGTCAAGATTAGGGTTGGGATGCCAGCCCATACTTCCTTCTATCTTTAAGTAAGATAGTGATTCATTATGGCAGAATGCTAGAACCTGAGACTTGGTTTTATGCAATAAATGTTTCACCTGCTCCTATGGCTTGCTGGGCAAAGAGTTTTTGACCCAGTACTATGAGAAGTCAATTTTTCTGGACATTGATTAGTACTTACTAGTTGCAAGAAGTGATAATTTCACTTAGCATCTAGGGTTAACCCAGAAACATCTTTTTTTAAAATTGACAAATAACTATTGTATGTATTTATGGGATAAAATATGATGTTTTTATACGTGAATACATTGTGAAATAATTCAATCAAGCTAATTAACATATCCATCCCTTCACATACTTATCATTTTTTGTGGTGAGAACATAACATAGAGTATTCCACTCTTTGAGCAATTTTAAAATATATATTATTAGTACTATTAACTGTAATCACTATGCTGAGTAATAGATCGTTAAACTTATTCCTCCTGTCTAACTGAAACTTTGCACCCTTTGACCAACAGTTCTTTTTTCCCCAATCCTGTCCCCTCTACCAGACTCTGGTAACCACCATTCTACTCTCTACTTCTGTGAGTTCAACTTCATGTTGTCACAAATGACAAGATTTTCTTCTTTTTTGAGGTGGAATAATATTTCACTATGTATATGTACCACAATTTCTGTATTTATCCGTATGATGATAGATACTTAAGTTGATTCCATATCTTGGCTATTGGGAATAATGCTGCAATGAACATAGGAGTGCTGATACCTATTTAACACACTGATTGGAATGACTGGCTAATACAATATCACTTTTTGGTTTTTGAGGAATTTTCATACTGTTTTCCATAATAACTACTAATTTACATTCCTACCAACAATTCACAAGGGTTCCCTTTTCTTCACATCCTCTCTGACACTTGTTATCTTTTGTCTTTTTGATAATAGCCATTCTAACAAGTGTGAGGTGATATCTATTGTGATTTTAATTTGCATTTTCCTGATTATTAGTGATTTTGAGCATTTTTTTCCATGAACCAGCTGGCCATTTGTATATCTTCTTTTGAGAAATATCTACTCAGATCTTTTGCCCATTTTTTATTCAGGTTATTTGTTTTCTTGCTATTGATTTATTTGAGTTCCTTATATATTTTGGATATTAACCCCTTATCAGATATATGATTTGCAAATATTTTCTCCCATCTCATAGGTTATTTCTGTAGTCTATTGATTGTTTTCTTGGCTGTGCAGAAGATTTTTAGTTTGATGAAGTCCCATTTGTCTATTTTTGCTTTTGTTGCCTGTGCTTTTGGTGTCATGTTTTAAAAATCATTATCCAGACCAATGTCATAGAGATTTCCCCCTATGTTTTCTTCTACTAGTTTTATACTTTCAAGTCTTCCTTTATGTCTTTAACTCATTTTGAGTTGATTTTTGTATACAGTATAAGATTCCAGTTTTATTCCTCTGCATGCAGATATTCAGTTGTCCCAATACCATTTATTGAAGAAACTATCCTTTCCCCATTGTGTGTTCTTGGCAACCTTGTTGAAAATCAATTGACTGAAAATATGTGGGTTTTATTTTTGGGCTCTCTATCTTATTTCATTGGTCAATGTGTTTCTTTTTGTGCCAATGCCTTGTTGTTTTGATTATTATACCTTTGTAATGTACAGTCATTTCTCAGTATATGCAGAGGATCAGTTCCAGGATCCCCATGTATACAAAAATCTGCACGTACTGAATTCCCACAGTTGGTCCTGCAGAACCTGAGAATACGAAAAGTCGGCCCTCTATATATGCAGTTTTCACATCCAAGGAATACTGTATTTTCAATCCATGTTAGGTTGAAAAAAAATCCCTGCATAAGTGGACCTGTGCAGTTCAAACCCATGTTGTTCAAGGGTCAACTACATTTTGAAATCAGAAAGTGTGATGCCTTCAGTTTTGATCTTCTTTCTCAAGATTAGTTGCTTTGATTACTTGGGGTCTTTAAAGTATGATACCTCTAGATTTGTTCTTTCTCAAGATTACTTACTTTGATTACTGGGGGTCTTTTGTTGTTCCATACAAATTTTAGGATTTTTTTTTCTATTTCTGTGAAAAGTGTCATTGGAATTTTGACAGGAATTGCATTGAATCTGTAGATCGCTTTGGGTAGTTTGGACATTTTAACAATATTAGTTATTCCAATCCATGAGCATAGGACATCTTTCCATTTGTTTCTTTTTCAATTTCTTTCATCAGTGTTTTATAGTTTTTAGGGTACAGATCTTCCACTTTCTTGGTTAAATTTATTCCTAAATATATTTTGTGTCTACTGTAAATGGGATTGTTTTCTTGATATCTTCTCTAGAAAGTTCATTGGTAGTGTATAGAAACACTAATGATTTTTGTATGTTGATTTTGTGTGCTACAACTTTACTGGATTTGTTTATCCATTCTAATAGCTTTTTGGAAGAGTCTTTAGGGTTGCCTATATGTAAGATCATGTCATCAGCAAAGACAAGTAAACTTTTTCTTTTATACTTGGATGCCTTTTATTTCTTTTTCTTGCCTAATTGTTCTGGTTAAGACTTCCAGTACTAAGTTGAATAAAAGGGATGAGTTGAATAAAAGGCATCTTATTCTTGTTCCAGATCTTAAAGGAAAAGCTTTCAACTTTTCACCATTAAATATAATGTTAGCAGTGTATTTGTTATATATACCTTTTATTGAGTTGAAGAACATTTCTTCTATACCTAATTTGTTAAGCATTTTTACTATGAAAGGATACTGAATTTTGTCAAGTGCTTTTTCTGTATCTATTGGGAGGATATGGTTTTTGTTTATATGGTTATATGGTTTTTGTTCTTCATTCTGTTAATGATGGTATATCATATTTATAGATTTGTGTATGTTGAAACATCCTTGCATCCCTGGGATAAATCCCACTTGATCATGAAGTATGATCCTTTTAATGTGTTGTTGAATTTAGTTTGCTAGTATTTCATTGAGGAGTTTTACATCTATGTTCATCAGAGATATTGAACTATAATTTTCTTTTCCTGTAGTATCTTTGTCTGGCTTTGGTATGAGAGTAATGTTGGTCTTGTAAAATGAGTTTCAAAGTATTCCCTGCTCTTCAATTTTTTGGAAGAGTTTCAGCTGGACTGGTATTAGTTCTTTAAATGTTTGGTTGATTTCAGCAGTGAAGCCATCCCTTCCTGAGCTTTTCTTTGATGGGAAAATTTTGATTATTGATTCATCTCCATACTTTTATTACTGATTATTGTGTTCAGATTTTTTTGTCTCTTCATGATTCAGTCTTGGTAGATTGGACATGTCTAAAAATGTATTCATTTCTTCTAGGTTATACAAATTCTTGGTATATAATTGTTCATAGTAGTCTGTTATGATCCTTTGTGCTTTTGTGCTATCAATTGTGATGTCTCCTCTTTCATTTCTGATTTTATTTGTTTGTGTCTTCTTTCTTTTTTTCTAAGTTAGTTTAGCAAACTATTTGTCAATTAGTTTATCTTTTTTTAAAAAAAAACTCAGTTTCATTGATCATTTCTATTGTTATTCTAGCCTTTATGAAAGTTAATATTTCTGCTCTGATCTTTGTAATTTCCTTCTTTCTGCTAATTTTAGGCTTAGTTTGTTCTTTCTAGTCTAGTTCCTTGAGGCATAACATTACATTATTTGAGCTCTTTCTTCTTTTTTGATGTAGGCATTTATTGCTGTAAACTTCCCTCTTAGAACTGCTTTTACTACATCCATAAGTTTTGGTATGTTGTGTTTTCATTTTTGTCTGTCTCAAGATATTTTTAAATTTTCCTTTTAATGTCTCCTTTGACCCCTTGAACAATATGTTCAAGAGCATATTGTTTAATTTTCAAATATTTGTGAATTTTCTAAGATTCTTCCCATTATTGATTTTTACTTTTACACCATGTGGTCAGAAGAGATACCTAATGTGATTTCAATCTTCTTAAATATATTAAGACATTTAACATATGACGTATCTTGGAGAATGTTCTGTATGTGTTTGAGAAGAATATGTATGTGTTGTTGTTGGATGGAATGTTCTGTATGTGTATATTACATTTATTTGGTCTAGTGCATAGTTTAAGATCAATATTTCCTCATGATTTTCTGCCCAGACAAATCTTGAATACTGGAGATTTGGACCTGAAATAGAAAAATCTTCAAAATTTCTGATTTCCTCCTTCTTGGAAGCAGGGTGATAGCTAGATGACAATAATATGTCTTCCAATAAACAAAGAATTCATCTAGATAAAAAAATGTAATAAAAATACTATTTTTAAAATGATTCCTTTCTTGTAAGTGTTCCTGTATTAGTACACCACTATTTTCTTCTTGTTCTTGTAAGGCATTAAAGTAAAGCTAAGAAACTTTGTATCACTTGAAGTTCCTTCAAAGAATAAAAGGCCTAATTCACAACCTTAGGAGTATGGAAAAGTAATGAGAAACAAAAGTATTTTGGAGAATTTTGTTGCCACAGTGTTGTCCCATGCTTTTGTACTGTCTATCTGCCTTAAAGCTAAATCTTGATCACTTATAGAAGAAGATACACAAGAAGATATTTTGGGCTATACACTACTTCCCTAGGAATAACAAGGGAAAGGTTTCAGGCTTCTAAAGGAAGTTTGGAATTTATCTTGATGATTTCCCACAGTGCACTGGATCTATGTCTCAATATTATCACAGAAAGTGACTAGATAAACTTGAAAAACGGTCTTTCTGCCATGGCCTGGATATTGTGTGAGCATATCTAGAATTTTTCTCTTTCCTTGGTTGGGAAGAATGCACACAATTATTGAATGAACTGGCAAGCCAGTGGAAGACTGGAGTCAAGACAAAGAGGTTAGAATGTTCATGGACTTCCTAACTAGAAGTACATGGGTAGATATGGACTTCAGCAAAGAGTCCTGGTAGACTGTCCCCAAAGCTCAGTTGAAACCAGCCACCATTTGATGGAAAACAATCAAGACCAGCCATTCAAGTCAGAGGTGGCAAGGCCCAAAGCAATCTAATTACCCTTCCCCCATTGCCTTAAAAATGTGTACATCTTCCCTCATACCCAGAGGGCCTCTCAAAAAGGAATGGATTGGGGGAAGGATGATAGGACATCTAAAAGGCGAGCATTTTCCTCAGAGAGAATGAGTCATCTAAAGAAGACCATATTAAGGGAGAAAGACTGAGGTACCATTAGTTGGTCAATGTAAAGCTGTTTCCGTTATTTTCTTGAATATCCCATATGTTGAGAGCTTGGGATGAAGATTACATAGGTAATAAAAATAAACTAAAAGCTACAATGTCTTTGTTCGTGTGGCACAGTTTCAGTAAATTTGTGACTTGTCTATATAATTAAAGGTCTGATATCAAAAAATGTTTAACAACGCTGGAAGGAACTCCAAAGTTTGTCAGGTTTATCTCTGCTTTTAAACAGAGCTGTTGTCCACTCAAGTTCTCCTGGGCTGGCGAACTGCCATATCTTTGTCAGCATAAACAATCTATCCCAGAAGCAGGCAGAGGGTGGAACAGTTAGATAATTAATTTAGATCCAATTTTATACCATCAGGAAAAGTTCCATAATCTTATATACAGAGATATTTAGGTATCAAGTTTGGTCTTCTCATCATTTTTTAAGTTAGCTACGTTAAATTGTTCATTCATTCAGCAAAACTGTGTTAAGTCTCTGCAATGTATATGGAGTTATTGAAAGGAATTTCTCTCATTCCCTTCAACCAAAAAGTGACTGGGTCCTTTGAAGAGTTACAGGGCAGGAGCTTTCAACACAAGAAAGCAGAACGTCAGTACCAATTTCAGTGATTCTCCGTCTCCAGGAATGGGTACCTTCACATGCCTGTGTTTCAGGAATCCTAGAAATGCTCAACTATCACCAATTACCCCTGTTAGTTCAGTTACTCATGTCTTGAGAACACACAGACCAGGCTGAGGAAAACCATTATTTTTTCCAACTCTTCATTCCCCATTATCAAAACTTCAAAGAAAATCTTCACTTAGGACCCAAGAACTCTTGAAAACCTGTATAATTATATCTCCTTTATAACTTTACATGGAAAGCTGATAGTTTCAATAGTTCTGTATAATTTTTCTCAGAAATTAAAAAAAGAATATTTAGCAGCTGAAAAATTCCTTGCCAAAGCTCTTTTTTATAAAGAGATCATGCTTTCCTATCAAACTTAAGAGAAGAGTTTATCCCTTTGTATCCCAAATACACTAATAGAAAAGTGTGCTTGAACACCACATATTTCCACAATGTCTGCTCTGAGGAGGATAATAAAGGAGTCAGACATCACAATAGCCCCCCAACTCCCATTGCCTTGTCTATCTCCTGGTTGTTCCACAGGGGCTAGGAGGAAGGGTGTGGTAAAAACTCCTATGGATATACTCCAATTCCAGCTTCCAGCTAATATGCCACATCAGCTCAGGGGCTAATGGCTGTATCCCTGAAGAATCTCATCTCTAGGATACAGCAAGAAATACTGTGAGCAGAGTTAGAGAATAAAGGTAGAGTAAAATCTAGTCATTGACTCTTTGTTTATTGAAAATTGAATTAATTTATAATAAAAAGCTTAAGAATCATCTACCTTAAATAAATAGATTTTTATTTATATTTAAAAAGTAAAAAAAAAATTATCAGAAGATAGAAACATCTCTAAATTTGGGAGATTCTGTAAGTCATCAGGAAAGACAAATTAGATGCAAATACATAGTTACTTATACATAGTAGGGGCTCAATAAATGCTTATTGAAAAATGAAGCAGATGTTAATAGAATGGTTAAGTTAAAGTAATACATTTCCATTAAGAAGCATATATGAATGAGTTGTAATTTGCAAATCCATATGTAAACAGGGTATTTTAAATCATAAAGATAGTCTTTAAGAGCATATGTTAAGAGGGTGTGCCTTTTCCTTTGAAAACTTAATTTATGCACAGTATCTCAAGTGCTCTACATACAACACTAGTGATACATAAGATGATTTTAGGTAGTACATCTAAATTTTTAATCTCAACAATTTTCTGCTTATTTTATGTATAACAAAAAAAATATAATTAGCCCATCAAACCTTATGATTTCTGATATAATATTGTTTAGGTTAAAGCTAGCTTTTAGAGTGAAATTCAAAAAAGTTACCTAAAAAATCTTTTGTTTATATATAATATGAGTTAAAATGTTGGCATATACTATTGCCAATAACTTCCAAATAGTGTATATTAAATGCCCAATGAAACATAAACATAAGGCATCTTTATTTTTTTAATAATATCAGCTGCTTCTTCCTTCCATCTTATAGATATGTGAAGAAACATTTTTATATGTTGGAGAAGAATAAAAGGAGGAATGTGGATAAACATTTCAACTTGGCATCTGTGGACTTATTTTTTTTAGACTTATGAGCTAGGAATAGGAATAGATGTTGGCAATTACTTTTTATGTATCTGTCATATTAAGTGGAGAACCAGGCTTTATAGCCTTGATTTGGTCTAAGATTGTGTAATAAAGAAGTTGGCAGGCCTTTGTCCCTGGTTCCTAAGAGGTAACTGCAAAATCCTTGGAATTTCCCAAGTCACAGAAGTGTCTTCATTATTCATGGTGACCCCCTTGAACCACACCTGATAGTTTATGCTAATGAGGTGACTCATGGTGGGTCCCTGGATGGTTTATGCTAAAAAGATAACTCAGAATGGGGGCTGGTCATACTAGAAAGAGCAATCATGTGATTAGGAGTTGGAGCCATTTGATATTAGCCCAACCTCCATGGTGATGAGGAGGGCTGGTGATTGAATTCAACCAAACAGCCAATGATTCATTCAATCATTTCCATATAATACAACCCCAACAAAAACTCCAAATACCAATGCTCAGGTGAGCTTTCTAGTTGGCAATACTCTTTGAATATTGTCACACTTCAATGCTGGGAGAGTAATACATCCCTGAGAATGACAGAAACCATGTTTGGAATACTCCCAGACCTAACGCTATGCACCCTACCCTTTGGCTAATTCTGATTTGCACTGTTTTGCTATAATAAAACTGTAATCATAAGTATAGTGCGTAGTTAAGTTCTGTGAGTCATTTTAGCAAATTATCAAACATGAAGGTGGTTTGAAATTTTTAACCAGCTGGTCAGAAATAAGGGTGGCCATATGAACCCTTGAACTTATGGCTTATGTCTCAGGTGAAGTTAGCCTTGCGGAAGATTATGCCCTTAACCTTGAGTTTGGCAAACTGATTGTAAGGTTCTCATCTCAAGGCTTTATTTGGGGCTGCTTCTCTAGTTTTGGACACAAAACTAACTTCTGATGAATACCTTCCCTAGATAAACATTCAGGGGCAAATATTTTACTTGTTGTTAAAAGAACCCAAATGTATATCTCACACACTAATTGAAGTTACATAATCTGTTGTGCCCTGAGTTGAGTATTTACCCCATAATGTATAATTAGTGCACATTTTGTCACTGATGGTTAAATACTTAACAATAATTGCTTTGCCAATATGATTAATTAAGTGCACATAACCTGTCAAAAAGATATCAAAGGTGTTTTTTTTTTTTCTGATAGGAAAAATAAATGACTCACAGAACATTCAGAGATGTCTCCAAGAGTCACACATAGCATTTTTGGCACAAACAGTGATAGGAAAAAATAGGAAATAAGTCACTTCAATAACTTAAATGCAGCAATACAAAAAAAATCCATAAACCAGTATTTGAGTTCCTTATATCGCAAGATCATATACATTTGCTCAAAGTTGTAGATTAGTGTAATCTGGTACATTTTGAGGTAAAGATACTGGCAGTTTTCACTGCACAGAATCATGATCCATATATCATCAGGAATTTAATCTATGAGAAATTTCTTTGACTGCCTGATTATTCATCTTTCATAGTTTCAACTGTAACTTTGTGCTTTAACTGACAGAGTTTGTAATTTAATTTTCAGTAACTTTCAGATGATATATAATGGTCTTCTAGGCAAGAAATGTTCACATCTCTGTGTATGGTTGGTAACACTTAAAATATCTACTTATAGCATTGCAAAGAAATGGTGACAGTGTTAATGTTCTTAGACTAACTCACACTATTTTTTTTTCAAAATAACAGAACAATAAAATTTTTTAGAACACTAAGAAGCATTTTCAACTTCCAAAAGGTATACCAGCATTTTTTAATTCTACATTTTTATTTAATTTCAGGAGGAAAAAAATATAATCACACTCCTTCAAAAGGTCTTACCTTTTCTTCTCTACAACATTTAAATACACAGCTTTCTGCACATTAATGCATAATTTTTTAAATTACCAACATTATCCCAAATACATTTTTATGGTTCCCCCGACCTTTGAAAAAGTTATGGTACAATTGAAGGGTTAGAGACAATTTCTGGAATGACAGAGTAAGGAAATTGGTGAACTGCTCTCTAACAAAAATAACAATGTCACAGGCCAGCTAAGATTTAAAAGACGGAGAAATAAACTCTACACTTCATGTGAGGAGTTTCAAAGGCATATTCAAAAAAGCATGTATCTTTTCAACAAATGATGCTGAGAAATTGGACATCCACATTCAGAAGAATAAATTTTTATTCCTTCCTAATGCCATACACAAAAAATAACTCAAAGTGGACTATAAGTTTACATGCAAGAACTAAAACTATAAAATTCCTAGGAAAAAAGTACATATTCATGATATATAACACCAAAAGTACAGCATCAAAAGAAAAAAAACCAAATAAATAGAACCTCATCAAATTAAAAACTTTTGTATCTCAAAGGACACCATCAAGAAAATGAAAAGACAGCCCATAGACAACCCACCCAAATTAAAAATGGACAAGGATTTGAATGGATATTTCTCCAAAGAACATATACAAATGGCCAATAAGAACAAGAAAGGATGTTCAACATCATTAGTGACAAGATACCATTTCACATGCACTAGGATGTCTAAAGTTAAAAAGAAAATAACAAATGTTGATAAGGATATGGAAAAATTGGACTTCTCATACATTGTTGGTGGGAATGCAAAATGCTGCAGGCACTTTGGAAAGTAGTTTGGCAGTTCTTCAGGCCTTAATCATGGAGTTTTCATATGACCCAACAATTCCACTTCTGCGTATATACCCAGGATAAATGAAAACATGCTCACAAAAACTTGTACATGAATATTCAGAGCAGCATTATTCATATAGGCAAAAAGGAAGACCGACTACATTTCCATCAGCTGATGAATGGATAAACAAAACATGGCACATTCATATAATGGAATATTATTCAGAAATAAAAAGAATGATGTATCAATACATGCTACAACATAGGTGAACCTTGAAAACATTTATGCTAAGTGAAAGCAGTCATGAAAGGCTATACATATTATATAATTCCATTTATGTGAAATGTCCAGAATAGGCAAATCTATAGACAGAAAGCAGATTAGTAGTTGCTGGAGCTGAGGTAGGAAGGTAGGTGACAACAGAGATGGAATGGGGAATGACTGCTAGTGGGTATGGGATTTTTGGAGGGAGAAGATAATAAAAATTTTCTAAAATTAGATTGTTTTGAGGGTTTCACATCCTGCAAATATATTAAACAATACTGAACTGTACACTTTAAATAAGAGAAGTATATGATGTGCAAATTGTCTCAATTTAAAAAAAAAACAACAAATGACCAGACAGTAGTAAATATTTCCTGTTCTCTGGCATAAGAATTTTGTCTAAGACATTTCAAAAATGTAACTTATGCCTTTTAAAAATAATCTAAATATCTTGGAAATTAATATGGCAGCATGTCACATGGACTCAAAGTTTGTAATTGTAAGTAACAGTCAACCCAAATATAAGAGGCTTAAGCTATCAAAGACTTCATGATCTCACATAACCAGAAATCTAGACTAGGGCACTGTTGAGAGTTGATTAATACAGTGATTTGATATTTTCATTAAAAACCCAAGTACCTTTCATTTTTCCAGTATTTCATTGTCAACATGTTCTCTCCAGCTAAGCTTCTCTCGTGACTCTAGACAGTTGCTAAAATCTCATGTACCATATGCTGACATGTCTAAGACAAGTTGCAAAAGAAGAACTATTTAAAACTCTCTTTGTAAAACTTTATAAACCTCAAGTAAATCCTTCCCAGAGCCTTCTGGTAAACTTCCCATCCTCACAATAACTGTCTAGAACTGCATTGCCTGCCTCACCCACCCAAAGCTACACAAAATTCACTCTGTAGGGCTAGAGAGGGGTCTGTTCCCTTGCATAACATGAAGTTCGGATAACTAAAGAAAATCAGAGAATTCAGTTATCTCAAGAAAAGTATGGAATGACTACTGATGATAATATAATGGGGAAGAATAATTATATGCTATATATAACCATCCCATTTTTATTTTCACTCTACGCATTAATTAAAATATGCCCAATACTAATTTCTTCTAATCTGTATCCATAAATTTCTCCAAGGGCAGTATATTCACCTTATGTAGAAAAAAAAAAAAACATTCACTATCTCTAGCCACTCACTCCCATACAGTGTTTCCTTTACTCTTTAATGAGAGCAATTGGTCCTATGATAGTGATTTAGGAATTATGGTGGTGAGTAACTTAAAGACCATCTTATCCAACCCCAATATTTTGCAGGTAGCAGAACAAAGTAAACAAGAAAAAAAAGCTGAAGGAAATCAGGAAGAAGAGCAATTAGAAAGAAAAGGAGGAGAGGAAATAGGGAAAATGAAGGGGATTAAAAAAAAGAAAAGGAGATAGAAGAAATGGAGAAACCAGAAGAGAGGAAAAAGGAAGAGGTGAAAGGAGGAGAGGAAGAGGAGAAGAAATAGGAGGAAAAAGGAAAGAAGAGGAAAAAATGAGAAAAATAGCAGAAGGGAAAGAGAAATGAAAAGTAAATCCAGACACATAAGACACATAAATGCATGAAATGTGGAGTTAGACCACACTTTGCTTAAAGAGGCCAAGGAACATATAACCATGTGGGAACCAATGCTGGCAGCAAAACTTCACAGCACGAAGAGTGAACGTTCATGTAAGCAAATAAAAAAAGTTATTTAGAAGTTGAAGGGATCTCAGAAAGGAATGCAGGCTGTGGCAAATGAATCTAACTGTATTATAAATGTGTTAAACAAATTCACTGAAGGAAGTGATAGGAAAAGTGCTGAGATAAGTAATTTTGGAAATGAGAGGATTCAATAAACTTCATCAAAAGGAACTTCTTTATTATAAGCATTGTATTCTAGTCAATAAATATCTTGCACATGGAAGTAGACATTAACAATGCTGATACTGCTATATATGGGTATTGGAAATGAACAATGAAGTAATTGGATGGCAAATTGTGGGAGCCAGGTTTCTCATTGTTGGAGTGGAAATTTACTGATAAGCCAATGAAGGAGGCTAGAGTGACCTATGTGGTAATGAATTAGAGTTGGGGACATCAGTGTGAACTCATGTTTAATTTAATATAGAAAATGATGGTTACATAAAGCAATATCTATAGATATGTCTGTACACATGAGTTATATGCACACATTTCCTAGTTTGTCAGCTGAGAGGGCCTGATAGCAATGACAGCCAGTAGTAATAAGCATAATTAATGCCCCGATCTTGTTTTCTAATACCTTTCTCCCAGGGAAGAAACTAAGGTTCCTTGGAGAAATGTCTGATTCTAGGACTTGGACAGGAAATATAACAGATGAGCTTGGAGAATCTTGTTGTGCCAGAAAGTAAAGAAGTGTTCAAACACACACACCCATACACACTCACACTCTCACATGCATATATACACATGAACAGACACACACAGTTGCAGAGTCATGTCAAAAGGACACAGGAATGAATTGAAAGAGCTTCCAATGGCCCACACAGGAACAATTTAAGCAAACAGGGGAAAAAAAAGAATAAGGTAGTACTGGATCATAACTGAAAATATAAAATAAATATCCATGAGTACATAGTGATAAAAACAAATGATTCGACAAATAAACAAATGGGAGGAAAAACAGACAAATTTCCTGCACAGAATTCCAAATAGTTAATGTAAATACTCTACCCTCAAAGACTGGGAGCATAACTCCCCAATCCTTGAATGTGGATTGTATATAGTACTTCCTTCACAAGAATACAAAATGGAAAGGGGGAGGAGAGAGAATAATTAATATTAGTCTATAAAATTACAGTAGAAAAACCTGACAAACACTACGTCAGCCAGGTGATTAAGGTCAATATCAGCAGTGATATATGATGTTGATAGTATGTGCTCTTACTATGATATAATAAAAATGGCAATTTTTGTTTATGGTCTTTCTCCCCAAACCTATAACCCCAGTCTAATTATGAGAAAAACATACAAATTCCAATAAAGGGGTATCTCACAAAAATACCTAACCAATATTCCTTAAAACTGTTAAGAGCATCAAAAATAAGCAAAGTCTGAGAAACTCTAACAGCCAAGAGGAGCCTTGGAGACATGACAACTAAATACAATGTGGTGTCCTATACTGGATTCTGGAACAGGAAAAGGACATTAGGTAAAAACTAAGGAAATCAGAATAAAGTATGGACTTTTGTTAATAATAATATTAGTTAATTAATTTTATCAAATAAGCCATATTAAAGGAACATGTTAATAATTAGGGAAATGGTACAAAATATATTAGAACACTTCCTATATCTCAATGTTTTGTAAACCTAAAACTGTTACAAAAATTTTGGTTTTTTAAAAGTCAGACACCAAAGTCTAAAAACAAATAAAACAAAGGCAAAATAAACCTTCTTTAGAAAAAATAACACTGAAAATTTCTTGTTAGTACACCTGCAATACAATAAATATGAAAGGGAGTTCTTCATGTAGAAATGATTTGATACCAAGCAAAAATCTGCATTTACACAAAGAAATGGAAAACTGAAAATGGTAAAAATTGAGGTACACAAAAATAAATATTTTCTTATTTAATTTTTAAAAGAAAATCAAATGTCTAAAACATAAATAGTAACACTGCCTTGTGGATTTTATAACATAGCATAGTAAAATATATGAAACAATAGCCAAAAGAATGGAAAGAAGAAATAAAAGTATTAATATATATCAACTTTTTACACTGTAAATAAAGCAGTATAATATTATTTGAAGATAGACTTTGATAACTAAAGATATATAGTATAAGCTTTAGAGCAACCCTTAAAATTTAAAACTAAGAAGTATAGCTAGTCAATCAATAGTGGAGATAAAAGTGAATCATAAAAATAATCAATTAACCCAAAAGAAGTTATGAAAGGAGGAAAAAATAAAGTAAAAATGGTAAATAATAGAAAATAAATAGCAAGTGGTAAATTTAAGCCCAACCATATAGAAAATTACATTATGAACATATAGCTTAAATTTTCTTATTAAAAGATAGAGATTTTCAGGTTGGATTAAAAAAAACATAATTATATATCTACAAGAAACCTATTTTGAGTATAACAATACAGACGAGTGAAAATAAAATTTATTAACCTTTGGGCTAACTGGTCAAGGAAAAAATGGAGAAGACACAAATTACCCACTATCAAGAATGAATAATGGGACAATGCACCAGACCCTCTGAACTTAAAAGAATAATAAAGGAATAATATTAATAGCTCTTTGCTTTTAGAGGTGATGGAAATGTTCTATATCCTTATGATGATGATGAATTGTAATGGTTTTCCTGGTATATACACATTTGTCAAAATTTAAGGATGATAAAGCTTAGATGGCTAAATTTGACATTTGAAGTAGAAAGATATATGCCATAGAAAATAGAATAATACTGAAACATATACAATATGACATATTTTGGTGAAGTTACAAAACTTTAAAGATAAAAGAGAAAAAAAATTGTATTGCCATCCACATGGGGAAAAAATAATTTACTGAAGAGAGGAAGGACTGGAGGTTACTGAGACTCTGACAGTCTGCATCACTCACCTCAAGCTCGGATTCATCTTTACTAGATGTGTACAACTCTGAATTATGGTGGTTGAATTTACAGTTTTCCAACTTTATGATGGTGTGAAACATATGGAAAAACTGTACTTCCAACTTTGACCTTTTCCCTGGCTAGCGGTAAGCAGGATGACACTCTTACATGATGCTGGGCAGTGGCAGTGAGCCGAAGCTTCCTGTCAGCCACAGGATTACGAGGGTAAATAACTGATACTGTACAGTGTACTGTGTTGTCAGCATTTTTTGGATATTGTGTTTTGTGTTTTCACATTCCATCATGTCTACAAAACACCCATCTGTATCTCCTGCTTCTGGTGAAAAGAAGAGGAAAGCAATTATTCTTGAGATGAAACTCGAGTTTCATCTCAAGAGTAATTGCCTAGCATGAAGGCGGCAAGCCAGGAATGACCATAGTATGTGAGTTAAGATTTTTGCAATCCACAGTCTCAACCATCTTAGAGGATAAAAAGTGAATTAGTGATGCAGTGAAATTGTCAGCATTGGTTAAGTCCACTGTCATCATGAAGAAGAGAGCTGGGCCAAGATTGGTAATATGGAAAAACTACTTGTCACATAGGTGGAAGACTAGACATAGGAGTGCATTCTGCTTACCCTCCTGACAATTCAGACTAAGGTAACAAGTCTTTTCCATAAGCTATGAGAGTATGACAGTGATCCTACATATACCAAATGTCTATAACAAGTCTTAGATGGTTCCAAAGTTTCAAAAGGCATCACAATTTTAATAAAATGAAATCAGTGATGAAACAGCAAGTGCCAAAACTGAAGTTATTGAAGCTTTTTAAATTTATTATTTTCTTAAATTTATTTCAAAGTATCATGGGGGTACAGATGTTTTTGGTTACATGGATCACTTTTGTAATGCTCAAGTCAGGGTTACAAGTGTGCCCATCATCCAGATAGTGTTCATTGTACCCATTAGGTAGATTTTTGCCCAACCCCTCCTCTCCCTCCCTGTTCCCCCCTGTTTGATTTCCTTTGAGATTCACTTCCCTCTGTGCACATGTGTGCTCATCAGTTAGTTCTAATTTAATTGATCCAGCAATCCCACTAGTGGGTATTTACCCAAAGGAAAAGAAGTCATTTTATCAAAAACACACCTGCACTTGAATGTTTACTGCAGCTCAATTCACAATTGCAAAGATGTGGAATCAACCCAAATGTCCATCAATTCACAAGTGTATTGACAAAATGTGGTATATGTATACCACGGAATACTACTCAGCCATGAAGAAGGATGACTTAATGCCTTTTGCAACAATTTGGATGGAACTGGAGACCATTATCCTAAGTGAAGTATCTAAAGAATGGTTCTGAAGCTTTTTAGGAAGAGCTACACAGGATAATTGTGGATGAGAAATATTTGCCAGAATATTTAATGTCCACGAAATGAGCTTACTCTGGAAGTGTATGCCAGAGCATACATACATTAATATGAAGTCCAAGACAATGCCAGGATCCAAGGCATTTGAAGACCATGTAATGCTGCTTTTGGGTGGAAATGTTGCAAGGTTAAAATCAAAGACTCCAAAAAAATCTACCACTGGGTGAACTGTAAAGCATTCAAGAATGGGAGCAAGCATGTATTTTCCATTTATTTTCTTCATAACAGGAAAACCTGTATGGTATCAGCACTGTCTGAAGACTGGTTTTTTAAATGATTTATGCTGCAGGTAAGAGAATATTGTAGGCAAAACAACATCCCTTTAAGATTATTCTGTTCTTAGACAATGCTCCAAGGCATACACAGCATATTGGTGACATGAATTCTGATGTAAAGTTTGTGTATTTGCCGAGAAATACAACTGCACTCATTTAACCAGGAAACCAAGGCCCAATAGCTGCATTCAAAGCACACAGTACTATTTACCTCAATTGTTTTGCATATGCTGTTGAAGTGACTGAATATGGGCAAATGCTCTGAGGGTTTTGGAAAGATTTTTGACATTCTAAATGCTATCTGGAACATCGCTGCAAGATGGGAAAAAGTCACACAGTAATGCATGAACGGCATTTGGAAGAAAGTTTTGAAGACATATGTGAACATATTCAAAGGCTTTAACAAAGATTCTGCTGTTGATGAAATAGTAAGTAACAAGATATTAGGGCTTGGGAAACAGCTAGAATTGGACATTGGTGAAGAGATTGTTCACGAACTTGTTGGCATTTGTGCTGAAGGCTTTCCAATGAGGTGATCAGACTGGAAGAAGAAAGAAACAAAAAAGTTGAAGCAGAGGAAGAAGTTATACTCAAGGCACCAAGAAAGTTCACAGCAAATGAACTGGTGGAGGCATTTCTTACTATCAGCGGTGGTGTACAGGTGTTAGAAGAAACAGATGTCAATTACAAAAGATAAGTAAAAGCTGACAGGCAGATACAGGATGCTCTTGCTTGCTATAGAAAAAAATACATAATTAAAAAAAGAAAGAAACTTAACAGTCAAAACTTGATATCTTCCTCAAGAACATTACACTTGCTAAACTATCAACAAGTGCTGACGCCTCAGTGCCCTCTACCAGCTATCTTCAAACCTCATCAAAAGAAAGAGAAATTGATCACCCTGTCACAGTAGCATCCCTGTCATCCAGCAACTAATTTTAGTTCAGTATTTCAAACATTCTTCAGGTCCAGTGTGCTTTCAGCTGTGTTTGTTAATGATGAGTACCCATACAACCATTCTGGTTTTTTACTTTCAGGATAGTATTCAACAAATTACATGAGATAGTCAACTTTACTATAAAATAGGCTTTGTGTTAGATGATTTTGCCCAACTGTAAGCTAATGTAAGTGTTCTGAGCACATTTAGTGTAGGGAAGGCTAAGCTACGGTGTTCCATAGGTTGGGTGTACTGAACGCATTTTTACTTATAATATTTTCAACTTATGATGAGTTTTTTGGAACATAATCCCATTGTAAGCCTAGGAGCATCTGTATCGTGGTTCCCTTGTAACAACTTTTAGTTAAACGTAATATAACTCTCCTCTTTTAAAAATAGACTCCTTTTTTAAGATGTTGAATAGACATTTGTGACTAGATTTATGATAAATGATACTCTTTTTAGCTGAATTATGCATAATTGCTAGTGGGGTTGAGAGACGTGTTTCTGCAAGTTTAAGTCCAGAAGACAAAGTCTTAATATAAGTCTACATCAATGTCAGGTACTTTGTGACTATAATCAAATAATGGATATTAAATCTGAATACAACTTTTATAAACATATACTCTTTGTGTGGTCCCTGCTATTTGTCAAAAAAGATACCCTACTAGTTTCCTAGTTAGCATCTCTAAGACTATAAATGTGATCATGTGCAGAACTACCAGAACCAATAATGTCAACTGATTTGAACAGTGACTTTAGACAGAGTTAATACACTTAGTTCAAGAAATTTTTTGGCTGATTTTTTATTAATTACTTATTTAGTGTAGTTAATCTAATTTTAAAACTTTTTATTTTAAGATAACTTCAGTATTATAGAAAAGTTATAAAAATTGTGCAAACAGTTCCCATTTACCACTTACCCAGAAGCCCGAGTGTTCACATTTACTACATTTACACCCTCTCTCTTTTTCCCCATTTCAGAGTAAATTCTAGACAAATGATATTTCACTCTTAAATGTTTCAATTAGGTATTCCCTAAAGATAAGGACTTTTTTTTATAATCATAGCACAATTATTAGCATCCGAATTGTAACATTAATGTGACATTATTACCTAATAATAAGTCAATTTTGACAATTTTCCCATTAATGACCTTTATAGCAAGAATGATTTTTTTCCCCTGCTCCAGGATACAATTCAGGACCACTCATTGTCATCAGTGTCCATGTCTCTTTTGTCCATTTTTATCTGGCAAAGTACCTTAGTTTTTATTTTTCATGGCTTCGATATTTTTAAAGTGTTGGCCACTTATTTTATTTATTCCTTATTCCTCAAATTGGGTTTGCTTGGGTTTCCTCATGAATAGATTCCTGTTACAAGTTTTTAGAAGAGATACTACAGAAATGATGTGTTCTTTTAAGTGCATCACATTAGTAGGCAAATAATGTCTGCTGTGTTCTTTTATTGGTAATGTTAACTTTGATTACTTAGTTTAGGTAGTATTTGCCAGATTTCTTTTCACTGCAAAGTTAATCTTTTTCGCTTTGTATTTAGTAAATAACTTATGGGGAAATACTTTGAGAGTATGTAAATATATCATTTCTAGTTAAATTTTCACCCACTATTTTTAATATCATTAGTGATTACTAACTGAAACTATTATTAATGTAATGGTTACCAAATGATTTTTTTAAAAAATTTCAATCTATGTAATTTGCAATCTACGTATACCTGATTGATTGGTCTTTAGTGGGTAAAAATACTGGAATAGTCAGTACATGAAGATACTTAATTCATTTTTTCAAGATTTAAAAAAAGTCTTTATTTTAAGGTAGAGTAGGAATATGTATGTTAACCAAAAAATAGCTTCTGTAGTGATGTACCAAATACCCTTTAAATATAATAATTTAAACATTTTCTATTTTTAGATTAGATTTTTAGCATATCTTTTGATGTTGACTAAGTGAATATTTTAAGCCATCTTTCACTTTTATCTAATCAAGTTTCACTGTTGTGTCACAAAATAAAATTAGTGTTAGTAGAACTAATTTTGCAATATAGCTCAAAGCAAATTATAAATCTATCTGTATACAACGGACTGGAACAAGATGAAAAGTAAATCAATATACTCAAATTCACTTCACTAGTGTCATTTACCAGACAGTGTATCATATGATAGTTAAAGTAAATCTCTATACAAACAGATAGAATGAACCTCCAGGAAACAATGTTATTAGCAAATTATTTTTATTAAATAGAAGTACTTATCTGTCATTGCTCATATAATGGAATGGACTTAGTCTATTTAAGGCATGAGATTTTTCTATAAACAGCTCATTGTTGAAGCAATATTATTTTTACAATAAAAGGAATCGTAAGAACAAAACATTTAAAAAGTAGAAATATGCCTAAATTATAAGCAAAAATAGGGATATCCTTAGAGAAACTGTATCAAAGATGTACCTGAAAAGAGAAACATGACACAATACATGACACAAGTTTCTCAAAGAATATCTTTTTAAAATACTGATATCAACTAAAATATAACTGGAAGCCAATAGCCTTTCGTTTTGACCCAATAGTCAGCTTGTCAAAATTAAGAGGCTATTGAACTAACTTCTGGAACAAGGAGACAATTTGAATCACACTACCATATACTTCATTCAGAATGACACCATATCATGACCCTCTGGCAAATGTTCCCAGGAAATGCTTACGCTTTCCAACACTTCCTTGTCTGGGCAAATGTCTTCTCAATACCTAGGCATTTATGAAGGTAACAATCATCCCCTGGTTTTCTGAAAGGTCTTACCTGGGGAGAAAAGGAAGGTAAAGGAACAGATTTTCAGCCAGAAATTGTTTCTCTCCAGAGGCTTCTTGAGCCCACTGGTAGTAGAAATCAGTTTCTTCGCACTTGGAATGGCATTTATGTGATTTTTCCACTTTCTTCTTATCTATTTTAATCCATCTTTCACATACTGACAAAGAGATCATAACAGAATTTTTAAAAATGTAAATGAGGCTTCAGTACTTTCCTACAACTATAGGTGTAAATTTTATACTCCTTAGTGTAGAATCATCAGATCTTAATAAGCTGATTAAGAAGTTTAAGTGAGTCTATAAACATTCTTTACCTGTTATATCCAGTTTTTACTATTTCTCATTATTCTTTAGGTTTTTGATTTGATATCAATTTTTAAATCCAGAATAACTAGTGATTAATAAATAAGAATTCAAATTTTATTTTAAATGAAATCTTAACTGAGTGAGGGAAAGTGCTATAATTTTTGTAACTATAACATCATATTTACTTGAATCTTCTAAGAACATCTAAATTCATGATGGCTTCTTTGTTCCTGTTCTACCCTTTGAAAACCTCCAAAGTATTTTTATTCCATATACCAATATTTAACTGCTACACATTTCTGTAATATTAATACATATTCTGTAATATTAATAAATAATCCATAGTTACAGTGTCAGAATTGCTGCTAAGTAAATCATTAGTAGAGAATGGAATATGTTTATACTGTATACATCATAGCACTTAGAATTCTGCTGAATAAACCAGAATAGAGAAAGGATATACATTGAGTTATTATACATGAGTTATCAATACTACATATTTTTAATAGTTAATTTTCAAATCACTTCTATGAGATAGATATTATTACCCTCAATTTACAGATGTGCAATCTGAAGCTTAAAGTGGCCACATAACTTTTTAACGATGATTCACCCAGTCAGTGGGAGGGATGGAAATCAAAAGCACTTTTCTTTAACCACAGCCTGAGACTTTTCTACTACACAATGCTGTGTCTAGGTCTAGGTCTTTATTAAATGAGTACTTGTTTCTATATATTACCTTCTATTTATTCCATGTGTGTATTTTTGTAACTTTTCCTTGATTTTACACTCATTAAATAAAAATAGTATATATCACATTACTTTTATATTCTGTTCCCTATAGAAAATCAGTATGGTTTTTGGCCATAGCAAATGCAAGAACGGCCTCACATTAAGTCATGATACATTCCAAAATGTCAAAATGAGATTTGCATGTTAAAATTTGTATACTCAAGAGTGAAAAATGCTAACAATCCTATATATAGTAGGGCATTGGACATGGTAGAGGATGACGTGAATTATGTAACTGGCAACCATACATGATTTGCATTAGTTTGAAGTCAATGTAAAAATTATAAATTCTTCATAAGATAGAAACTAAAAACTAAAATTAATTTTACTCTGTGAGAGAAAGTTACCATGAATATTCATAGCCGGATGTGTTCTTTGCCCTGCCCCCATTTTTCATGGAAGAAATTACTTTAGAAATCTATTTTAAATCTGTGTTCTATTATATTTAAGTGGATTTTGCAAAGTTGTTATATGAAGTGATGCACATTCCATTAAAATAGAAAAGTCTCTTTCAAAGTATAGGCAGTAAACTATTCTAAAGAACATGAGTGTTTTATAGTTTTTTTAAATGGAAGTTTTTTCAATTATATATAAAGAAATTTTGGATCACCAAAAACATGGAAAGTCATAAAACTTCTTAAAAATAAAGGGATAGCAACACTTACAAGTTGTGTGCAAAAGATATTTTGGGAGGAAAAACCCTCAAAATTATTATGAAGTTTTAATGAAAGCTAGCATCTTATATACTGTGATTTTTTAAAAAATCTTTATTGCAAATTATGGGGAGAAAGGATTCAAAAAAACTATGGAACAAAAAATGGTTTTAAAAAAAAGGAAAATAAGTCTTTCCTTTAAAAGGTTAGAAATGGGAAACTACATATGTCTCCTCCTTAGGAGAAATCAAAGCCTGCTAATAGATGCCTGAAAAGGATTTTAAAGCATTTCTTTTCCCAAAGCACATTAGGGCCAGAAAGAGGCTCTTCACATGTTAAAAAGTAAGATTAAGTTAGCACTAAGGGAACATTGAGAAAGTTTTACAGGTCAGTTATGTGCAAGTGCATAACTTTATTTTAAATTTCATCTCAATTAGTTTATTTTATAAAGAAGGTCTTTACTATTACTAATTGTGCATGCTTACTTCTTGAGCTTAAAACAAATTTGATACAAGATGGGGAAGACCTATACATTGGAAACTACAAAATATTTCTGAGAAAAATTGAAGAGGACCTAAACAAATTGAGAGATAGACCATGCTCCTGGATTAGACAACTCAATAGTGGTAAGATGTCAATTCTTCCGAAATTGATCTATAGAATTGGTGTAATTCAAATCGAAATCCAAGCTGATTTTTTAGTGGAAATTGACAAACTGATTCTAAATTTTGTATAAGAATGAAAGAACCTAGAAATGTCAAAAACAACATTGATAAAGGAGAACAAAGTCGGTAGACTTAACTTGCCAATTTTAAGAATTATATTAAAATAACAATCCAGTGTAGTATTAGCATCAAAGCAAAACAGAAAGTTGAGTCCAAAATAAATTGGCACATCTATGGTCAATTGATTTCCAAAAAAAATTCAAAAGCAATTTAATGGAAAAAAATTATTTTCAAAAAGTTACTGGAACAATTCAATATCCATATTAAAAATGAACAATATGTATGTCCCATCACATGAAATAAATAGCCCAAAATGAATTCTAGACTTAAATATAAAAGCTAAAGCTATGAAATTTCTTGAAGGAAGCATAGGTGAAAACCTTTGAGATTTTGGATTAGATAAAGATTTCATAGATGTGACAGCAAATGCATGATTCATTAAAAATAAGATAGTACTTCATCAAAATTAAGAATGTCTGCTGTTTGAAAGACACTGTTAAGAAAATGAAAAGAAAGCCCAGACTGGAAAAATGGATTCTCAAGTCACATTATCTGAAAAAGTACTTGTATCCAAAATACATTTTTTAAAAACACTCAAAAGACAAGCCCAAACAAATCAATCAAAAAATAGGCAAAAAATTTGAACAACACTTCACCAAAATCAATATACTAATCATAAACACCCATTTAAAAAGATTTTCCACATCATTAGTCATTAGTTAAATATGAATTAAAACCACAATAAGGTACCACTACACACCTTTCAGAATGGCCACAATTATCAAAACAGCATTACCAAGTGTTGGTGAGCATGTTGAGCAACTAAAGCTCTCAAACAGTGCTACTTGGGAATGTAAAATGTTACAATCACTTTGGGAAACAGCTTAGCAGGTCTTTTTTTAAAAATTAAACAAATACGTGGCATATAACCCAGACACTATACTTATTCCTAGATATGTACTTAAAAATAAATGAAAGCGTATCTTCATACAAAGACTTATACATGAATGTTCGTGATGTCCTTATTCAGAATAGCCAAAATCTGGGAATAACCCAAATGTCCAAAAACAGGTGAATCAATAAATGAATCATGGCATATCCATAAAAGGGAATACTACTCAGCTATAAATAAAATGAATTAATGATGCATGCAGCAACACGGATGACTCTCAAAACAACAATGCTCAGTGAAAAGGGCAGACAAAAGATGGTACATACTGTAGGATCCCATTTATATAAAATTATGAAAAATATAAAATACTCTATAATAGCAAAAAGCTGATTTTCTTGGGTAAACTGGAAAGGATGGAGGGATTACAAAGAAGTCAAGCGAAATTTGCAGTAACAGATATGTTCATTATCTTGATTACAGTGATAGCTTCATAGGTGTATAACTATGTCAAAACTTATCAGATTGCATACTTTAAATACGGGCACTTCATCATATGTCAATTATACTTTATTAAAGTTGTAAAAAATAGTCATAAAGACAAAAGGCATGTTTCTGCACTTGCTTATATATATTCGTTATATATTAAAAGGCCAGAATATGTAAAATTGCCCAGTCACCTGACTTTTCTCTCTACTAAATAAATAAAAGTAAATACTACTTACTTATATTTTTCAATTTCCATTGTTCATCTGGTATCTAATTTCATGTGAAAAGAGAAACGGTAAATTCCAGATTATGGAATACAGTAAATCCTCAAATCAGGAGGCATCTAATTATATTGTAATAATAAAAGGTTTAAAATAGGTATCACAGGTATCTCAGTGCCTATGCCCCAGTTTCTTCTCTTAGCTTTCTCTCCCTTCATAAGAAAGATAATGCAAGAACTTTAAGCAAAACCTCACTCTTATGAAATTCAAATTCTGTTCTCCAAAATCCCCCCCAAAACAAAAAATGTTGGACCTTAAAATGCTGCAGACCACACATGTAAAGAAAACACAGCTAGAACTTGTGAAATGTAGCAGGGAAGGTCTTACTTCACAAGACTCTTAAATTTGAAAAATGTACATGAGCTGGATAATAAAATTCTTTTACTTCCTAAGTATCATGATTTAACTTTTCTTCTTTATTGAAAATACAAAGTGCATTTTATGAATAAATTGCTTCGAAGCTAGAGCACCAGACAGGTCAACTAAAGAGGACTGCAGTCATTTACTTGCATATTTGCAAAGACTGGCATATATGTCATTAAATAAATAAATTCCCCTAAGGCAATTTATTTTAAATTATGAGATTCATTTTTTTAAAAAGTATATGCAGTCTTGATTTACACTGTTAATATATTTTAACTTTACAACTATAGATGTTATGTATTAGTCAAGACATAACAGGTGGAATTTTCATTTTAACAATAAAGTCTCCCTAAGGCAATAGAGTTCAGAAATAAAGACAGTTACAGAAAATCCCTTCTGCTCTTTTCCATTGGCTAAATTGCTCTTCCAAGCAAGTTGGCCATTTGTTGAAGTAAAAAAACAAAAAAAAACAAGAGAAATTTATTAACTGAGCATGGCATTATAAAAGATAAAACAAACAATAGGAAAATATGTAACTACTAGAGCAGTGTATCCTGACCTTTTCCACATCATAGCACACATAGGAAAAGATAATATTTGCAAGGCACACTGAAGTAAGTTGAGAATGATTATGGCCAGAGGGAATTCTATAAATTCCAGCCTCCTCGGGCCCTATCAGACCATGTCAAGGGCTACAGGGATCAAAATCTCAGACATATCCATCATTCATTTGTGGCACACACACTGCGTGCTCTGACACTGGGAAGTGCTGTGCTAGAAGATTTTTATGTCCATCCACCACAGGGAAAACTGGTTGTAAAAGGAATACTGAATTTTCCATATGCTATGATTTAGGATAAGTAGATATATTGTTTCTAGGATTCCCCAATACTTGTGATCCATATGATAGCATTTCTTCTAACAGATCTTATATTTGTAAAGAATTATATTCTTAAAAAGATACTATGTGTTAAAAATATTCTAATTTAAGTGTACTTTTTTCCTATCACTTACATTTTACCAGATACTTTAATATTTGTTATCAAACTCAAGACCTTTCATAAGTCAGTGTAATTACCACAGCAACCACTTAATTTATGTATTTTATGTGAAAGACCTACCGTCCCTGTATACCTTTGTTAAAGTGGTTGTAAATCAATTAAAATTAAACAAGATAGCATATAACTAATACCAGAAACCCTATGTACATATCTCTATAATTCCTCTTGTTTTTAATACTAGAAAATGGATAGGTCTTCTGCTTTGGGAAGCAAAGAATAACAGTGACCAGATTTACTTTTTTGCTTGAAACAATCAAAGAAAGGAAAATATATATTAAACAATGGTTTTCATGATAATATACCAGTGATCCCAGAAAAATGGGAAACAAAAATGCAATCCCTATGATTGTTTCAGTTTACTGCCTGGAGAGCATATCCTGGTCATAGTATAGGGCAGAGGGACCGAGGCAGAGCCCAGTAATCTCCCTCAGTGGAGCAGATGGATCTGGAAATCTGAAGAGGCCACGACAGCTAGAATTTACTGAGTAGAGTAGCAGAAAAGATAGAGCTGCAGAGATGAAGTACTCTAGAAATCTACAGAGGATCAGAACATGCATGGGTGGAAGCTACCTCTACCTAACATCTGGGAAAGAGTCACCCAAAAATATTAAAGAAACAATCCTCCTAGGACCGAGTATGGTAATATAATTCAGGAGGTATCAAGTAGAGGACTCAAAAGGGTTTTTCCTCAGAACTGGGATAAAACCAGACCTAGATAAAACAGTGTCCTGGCTTCATTTAACAAAACTTAAGAGCAAGACCCAAAATGATCAAAATGTTTCCAAGTAACTTAACTGCATCACACAACAAAGTCCAGATATATTTACAAGAATACCAACATATTTAGCACCCAAGAAGGTAAAATCTACAAAGTCTAGCATCCAATAAAAAATTACTAGCCATGAAAAGAAGTAACAAAATATGGCCCATAATAAGAAAAATCAGTCAAGTAAATTCAGACCAATTTATAAATTGAACTTCTTTAAAATTAAAAACTTCTGCTCTTCAAAAAACACTGCTACAAAAATGAAAAACCAAATAAAGACTGGGAAAAACATTTGCAAGCCACACGTATCACAAAGGATTTCTACCTAAAATACATTTTTTAAAATCTTCAAAGCAGAGTAACAACATGACAAATTAAAAATGGGCAAATATGAAAATATTCCTTATGACCTAAGAAGGTAATGAATCATAAACTACATGAAAAGGTCGTCAATATCATTAATACAGAAATATGAATAAAAACTACAATGAGATACCAGTATATTCCTGTTAGAATGACTAATATTTAAAAAGACTGATCATACAGTACTGTTTGTGAGGATGTGAAGAAACTGGAACTCTCAAACTTTGTGGGATGAACAATAATATAATGACAATATTTTACAAAATGCCCATTAATAGGTAAATAAATGAACAAATTCTAATATAACCAAACAAGGAAATACTACTTCCTCATAAAAAGGAATTGGTTATTGGAAACAACAATGTGGATGAATTTCAAAATAATTATGATGAGAGAAACAAAAGAAAGCACATACTCTGATTCCATTTACATAAAATTCTGGAAAATGCTAGTTAATCTATAGTGACAGAAAGTAGATCAATAGTTGTCTGAGGAGGGGGAGGAACAGAAATAGATTAGAAAGAGTGATTAAAAAAGGGCACAAGAAAACTTCTGGGGTGTGATATGTTCATGATCCTGATTTTGGTGATGGTTTCACAGGTATACAAACTTGTCCAAGTTTATCAAATGATGTACTTTATGTAAGTGCATTATCATATGTCAATTAAACTTCAACAGAGCTCTTAAGATTTTTTAATCGAACAATTAAGAAAGATTTATTTCAGGATTTTGAATACTATTGTATTAGGAATTGTACTAGAATAAAAATCCTAGCGTCTTCCATACCTTCACTAACTTCTTCCCGGGGGGAGTGATTTGTTGGGTGAACTTCGGAGAAGAAAATGGTGTTTATGGTTTGGTTCCTTCTGGGTTCCCTCTTCCCAGACCTGCCTCCCTCAGACAGCATCATTCCGGTCTTCCCTCTGCTGTGCAGCAACAGAACTGGACTGTTTTCAAAAACTACATGAATGACCCATATTATTTGCAATAAAATTTGCTTTCTTTTATTTATTTAACCAATATTTTGGAGTACTTACTATGTGTCAGTCATTCTTTAAAGCACCATGGATAGTAGAGGGATTTGGTTTCTGCCTTCATAAATCCAATATACTAGATTCAATTGTGATTGGTTGATTAAATTATCAGACCCAGTACTTTACCGCTCCTTATTTCTGCTTCCTTTTCCCTTTCCTTCATCTGTAAAAAAAAGAAAAAAAAAGTAATAAATATGTTGCATCCTGTCATTTCTTAGTTTCTCCCACTGGAACCCTCCATTTGTACTGTTGCCCCTGTTCGTGTCAGGGTTACAAGAGCTGTTCTCAAACTTCATTGTGAAACCAATTCACCTGAAGGTCTTGTTAAAACTCAATTAACAGAACCCATACCTAGAGTTCTTGATTCTGTAGGTCTGCAGTGGAGCACAAAAATTTGCAATTTTAACAAGTTCCCAGGTGAAATTAATGCTACTGATCATGGAACCACACCTTGAGAACCACTGTTTTAAAGGCAGGTCTATAGGTGCTAACAGGAGTTTAAGGAGACCCTGATGCTTACAGAAGAAAGATTTACACTGCCATCAGAACTGGCCCTACTCCTCCAGATTCTCTTCCGTTGGAGCCCTTTTCTAAAAATACCTTGACAACTTATGGGTTTTATTTTCCTGAAGGAGGTTATTTCTGTAAATGTTCATATGCAGTTTATTGCCTACAAAGTTTACTATTGCTGAGTCCAGTATTGTCTTTCTATACTTCTCTTGACTTCCTTCAGCTTTGCCCACTTCTACTTTCCCTTCTCTGTCATCATTAACCAAGTATTATAGTTATACTATCTACAAGGTAACAGACCTTATGGGTATAGGTGATGATAAAATAATACAGAGTCAGACTGAGTTATAAAGATCTTCAGAAACTGCAGCAGCAATGAGGGTTATTTGGGTATACCTCCAGCTTACAAAATAAATGATTACAGTGTGAGATACTGATTTAATACCCTAGAAGCAAGTCCTCCTAACTTGGGTACTCTATATTTATCATATAAAAAAGAGTTTCATTTTGGGATCTGATATCTGAGTGGGATCTGGCTAAGATTAAGAAGGCAAAAGAAGGGTCAGCAATTTCAACTATGTAGACTTAGAGCCAGTAGGGTACTTTGCTGCCTCTCAGGTAAACCTCATCCATGCACCAAGGCTGATGAGTCGAACATTCCAGTAAGAGCAGCCAAAGACAGCAGAGAGTAAGCTGATTCAACTGTGGTGTGATGTCCAGGCCTCCTATTTGACTTTATACTGCAAGTGTGGCATATTTGCTTCTCTTTATCCACAGGCATGGTCCTGGCCCTCCACTCCTAGTTCAGAATGTTTGGTTTTGTTCTTAAGTGCCTGGCGGTCATTTGCCACTACTCTTCCCAGCATCTGAAGTTTATCCTCTGCATTGGATTTTGATTCTTACTGCTAGCCTCATCTAGGTTTATCCTAGAATGTCTCCCTTATTCCTCCTTATCAACTCTTTTCTCTGGCAAAGAGATAAAATGTAGCAACCATGGTAATGACAAACTCATTCACCAACGAAGGCCTGGCTGACTAGTGTCATTGCAGCAGAATTGAACTTTGGTAATCGATAATGTATTTTATCAAAGCTTTCTGTATGAGTTAAGATGACAATTCTGTCACTTTCAGAATACCCATATCATGCATTTATCATCCTAATTAAATGAAACAACCAGCTTTTCAAATATACACCTAAGTTTTAATATTGAAATTTTCACTTATTTTCATATGTGGAAACATACTGACACTAAACATTAAGTAGCTATAATGCTTTTTAAAATTCAAAACAATGTGCCATTATTCAGTCTATGGAAATATTTACCAATGGGCTAAAAAGAACAATCTTGTTTTAGGAGGGAATAAAGAAAAAACAAAAATGAGAATGACAACCTAACTACTCCAAACTAAGATATATAGGAAAAGATGCACTTTAAACTAAATACAACCGCATATGTATATATACATATATATATATTTTTATAAAGATATGCCCATAAAAATCGTGTTTAAAACCATCAAATTTAAATTTATTTTAATTTGATATACTTTGTAAATTTAAAATTAAAATTATTAATGCTATAAAGGCATTTCCTTAATGAAACAATGATATTACTATTACAAATTATAATTTTTACATTCTGAAAATTCAACCTAATATGCTCAGCTTGCCAAAGTTTTATAATGAAAGGTAGATACAGATATTCATTTATTCCACTGTAACCTAACAAGAGAAATTATAGTTATATAAGTCTAATTTTCTGTATACTAACATAACATGCCCTTATCTGGTATCTAGAGGACACTACTGGAATACTAAATATTGTTGAGTCATTTGTATTACCAAATTATTGATTTCTCATTGCTAATAATTTCTTGGTAAACATTTGTGACATACAACTCCCAGATATACAAGCATGTTACTTAACTGGCACTATAAATGTCTAGAATAGACCTGTGTTCATCTCCTAAAACAAATGCCACCTTCCTGCCAAGCTGCTAGTCATCCCTATGCCTTCCTCTAGAGTAAATTCTAGGACCCTGCAGAAGAGTCAATCCAGGAACCAAGTGACACAACTAGGGACCTTTGTGAATTCTTCATTAGTATAGTTAAGGCTAGAGGTAAAAAGATTCCTGGATTCAAGAAATTATATTAATGTGACACCATAGTGTTGTTATGATGAGTGTATAGTCTAAATCAAGGTCTGCAAAGATAATTTTTTTAGTCTGGAGGTAAATTTTACATGCACTGTTTGCTCCTCTCCTGAATTGCCACTTCTGCAGCCCCTTCTCCTGGCATGGTAGGCTTTCTCCTTGTTTAGGTCTGTGTTCACTAAGTTTATAATGCATGGGGGTCTTCTTTACTGTTATGGAATTTCCATAGAGTTTTCATAAGTCTCCCATAGTGAAGCCCCAGAAGACCATTAAAAATCACTGTGGTAAAAGTCTCTCAGGCAAAACTAATGCTTGAACAGGGAGTAGCAAGTTAGCTTCAATCTCTAGTAGATTGACTACTTATAGCCTTACCAAAGTCAGTCATAAGTAAACACAGATTTGTAATTTGTAAGTTTTCTAATCATACTGTGCATTTATCATATTCATGAAAACATCCTCATCTCCACCACATAAAGTAGAGGCAGTAGAAAAGAATAAAAATTGATTTTTACATTGCCAAAATAGGTGTCAAATTCAGTAAGCACCAATACTAAAATATATTATCATTAATTACTCAAAACTTAGTATAAACAAGGTAGAAATAATCAAAGTGTTTTAGTCAACTCAGGCTGCTATGAAAATATACCATACACCGGTTGGTTTAAACAACATTTACTTCTTATAATTCTGGAGACTGGGAAGTTCTGCCATATGGAAGCAAGCCAATTTGGTGTTTGGTGACATAAGAAGGAAAGTGTGAGTGCAAGAAGGAATAGTAGACAGAAAATTGATGGTAAAAGATATATTAATATAAACACTAACAGCATAAGACAATAGTTAAAATGTTTAATATTGGATATAAAATATAGAATTAAAATTGAAAATAAATAAAATTTCTACTTGAGATATTAGGAAAAAGGTGCAAAGTAATCTCAAAGAAAGGATACAAGAAAGTAGTAAAAAATAATGAATTGGAATATAAAAATAAATAAGTGGATTGATGAAGCCAAGGCATGATACATTGAAAAGATTAATAATAAATATTTTGCAATTTTGGTTCAGAAAAATAAATAGAAAGGTAGAAAATAAATATTCAGAAGAGATTAAAAAGATAATAAAAGAACATTATAAGATATTCAATGTCAATAATTTGAAAATGGAGTGTTATGGTTTGAATATTTGTCCCCTCAAAACTCATGTTGAAATTTAATCTCAAATGTGACAATATTGAGAGGTGGGGTTTTTAAGAGTTGATTGGCTTAAGAGGGCTCTGCCCTCCTGAATGGATTAATTCATTCTGGCTTAGTTGATTAATGGGTTATAATAGCATACTCCCCAATTTGTTTTTTGTGACAAATATAACCTTGACACAGCTCAAGGGGAACAAGAGAAAGGAAAGTTACAGGCTAGTTAATGTATGAACAATGTTACAAAAATTCTAATAGAAAATATCAGTAAACTATATAAAGCAATATAGGAAAAAAGATAATGCATCATTAAAAAGTGGCTTTATAAGAAGAGGAAGAGAGACCTGAGCTAGTGCACTCAGCCCCTTTGTCATATGATGCCCTGGACTTCCTCAGAACATTGCAAAGGGTCCCCACCAGCAAGAACGTCCTCACCATATGGGACCCCTCACCCTGGATGTCTCAGCCTCTATAACTGTAAGAAATAAATTCATTTTCCTTATAAATTACCCAGTTTCAAGTATTCTGTTATAAGCAACAGGAAATGGATTAAGACATGTTGGAAAATGGAAGTTAAATTAAAATTAACAAAACAAACTTGGAAGTCATAGAAATTTAAAGTAATATATGTTTATTATTGCAAGCAGGATCTTGAAGAGATACTGAACTCCATATTCATTACAGCATTATTCATAGTCAACATATGGAAACAATCTAAATGTCCATGGATGGATGAATGGATAAAGAAAATATGGTACATAATACAATGAATATTATTCAGCCTTAAAAAAAAGGAAATACTGTCATTTTTGACAACATGGATAGACCTGGAGGACATTATGCTAAGTGAAATGAGCCAGACACAGAAAGACAAATACTATATGATCACATTTATGTGGAATCTAAAATAGTCAAATTCATAGAAGCAGAGAGCAGAATGGTAGTTGCCAAGACTGGAGATAGGAGAAAATGAGCAGATTACGGTCAAAGTATATAAAGTTTCAATTATCCAAGGTAAGTTCTGGAGATCTACCATACAGCATAGTGCCTACAGCTAGCAATACTGTTATTGTATACTTAAAATTGGCCAGGAAGGTAGATCTTATTTTAAATGTTCTTACCATACATACTCTAAAATAATAATAATTATTATAATAAAGGGGAAAGGAGGAAATTTTGGGAGGTGACAGATATGTCTATGGCCTTGATGGTGATGATAGTCTCATGGGTATTTACTTATCCCCAAACTCATAAAGTTGTATACATTAAATATGCACAGCTTTTTATTGTCAAACAGAACTTAATGAAGTAGTTTTAAAAGTAAAAAGAAATTAAAAAAAATAGAAAACCCAAATCACTCATTGACCAGTGAAGAAAATATGTCAATATTTAACTTTTCTCTTTCATAAATAAAAACAAACATCCAGATCAATCTGATTTTATGTGTGTTCTGATTTGGAATTAAAAAAAAAACTAGCTCAAAAAACTGAAAAAAAATGGACTGCCCCCAACTTATTTTTTGTGACAAATATAACCTTGACATGACTTAAGGAGAATAAGAGAAAGAAAAGTTACAGGCCAGGTAACGTGAACAATGTTACAAAAATTCTAATAGAAAATATTGATAAACTATGTATATAGCAAGATAGAAAAAAATAATGTGTCATACTAAGTTAGCTTTAAAACTAAGACAAAATTGTTCTAACATTAAAAAATCAGTTAATATAGTTTACCCCATTTATAAAGGAGAAAAAACAAATAACTCTCTAAATATTTACTTTTTAAAATACTGAAAATGTAGCATTGGATCACATTTTAAATTAAAATTTTTAATAAATGATAAATTAAGGGAATTTTTTTAATCTAATGAAGACTACCAGTAAAGGTTCATAAAGCATCATAATATACAATGGTGGAAAATTAGAAGCATTTCCTTTAAACTAAGTTTAGAAAAAAATGTATTTGTTTTTACTACTTCTGTTCAATATTGTACTGGAAGTCCTAAAACACATTAAAAGGTAATAAAAGGAAATTAAACATATAAGAATAAAAATGAAAAATTATCTTTATTTGCAAATGATATCCTACACTCTAGAGAATTCACAGATAAATTATGAAATTTATATAAGGGAACTAAGAAAAGTTACCAAATATAACATGAATTTTTAAAAGTCAACTTCATTTATATCTGCCTTCAAAAAACAGCTTGAAAAAGGAATTTTCAAAAAATACCATTTACAATAAGAACAAAAATATATTATAAAATACATAGGAATAAATCAAATTAAAGATATGCAAGACCTTCAAGAAGAAAGTGCAGAAAATTTATTACATATTTTAAGAAAGATCTACAAAGTGAAGAGGTATACCATACTGCTAAATAGTAATATGAAATATAATGAAAATGTCCAAATCTCCCCAAATTTTTTAACAAGTACATTTTTTAATGGAGCTTTGTGAGCTAATTCTAAAATTTACATGGAAGAACAGAGGACAAAAAGAGTCCATGCTCTCCTAATGAACAGGATGTCTTATTAAATAATTCATCTTCCTATTGTTTTACAAGTTCGTACTTACCATATCCCAAATTCTAACATATAATACGGAACTACTTCATTTTCCATTCATGTGATAGTAACAAATTCTTTTAATTGGTACAGCATTGTCACGTGTAAATATTTTGTATGGTTTTCAGAATGTTCCTGGTTATCATTAGGTGTTATTTTTCTAAATAAAATCCACCCTAGTTTTCCCAATTTTTTAAAACCAATTTGTGAGGGGGGAGGGGCAAGATGTCAGACTAGAAGCAGCCTGCAGGTGCCACTCTCAAGGAGGGGGTTAAAAGTTGCAGGTGGATGCCCACCTACAAATGGATCTTCCTGGAAAGAGCACTGTAAAACACCAGAGAAGCAACGGGGGACATTCAGAGAGAAGAAGGTGGTGATGGGGCAATTCATTCTGCAAGATGGGAAGGTATCCGGGGGAGGTATCCACACGTGGGGAAGGACAGGAGAAGACAGCCCTGGGGCTCCAGCTTCTCCTGCAGACACTGTAACCTGAGCTGTGAGGGGGGGGCCCTCAATGCCACCACAGATCTCAGGTCTGATCAGGGAGCTGTTTGGAGTCTGTGCAGCGATATTGCACTGGAGAGCAGGCACAGCAGGGACCTGTTGGCTTCCGTTCCTGGGTTGCTGCAACTGACGCCTTTCTGAGCTCTCAGGTACAGAGCACCAACTCTGCAAGGGGCTCAGCTTTGCTGCAGTCGCCTCCGCATTGTCTCCTCTGGGCCAGGAAAGTAGCAAGCAGAGCGAAGGCTCTCCTGTGCTGTGCCCTGTGACTGGGAGCTAAGCACCCCTCCCCCGCAACAGGGAATTTGAGCAGAGTAGGCACCACACACACCCAGATGCCACCTGAGAAACCATGCAGGGACTGCGTGTCCCCCCCTGAGGCTCCACCATTGCTGCCGCAGGCCAACTTCACCTGTGAGACACTGGCATTCCTATCGGCCTCCAGGCCCCACCCATGAGGCTTCACCACAGCTGCTGGACCCACAGCTTCTCCCCTGAGGCACCAGTGCTGCTGTCAGGTCCTGCCGCTCCACCCCTGAGGCTCCATCGCTCCCGTAGGGCACCCAGGCCCTGTTCCCAAGGATTCACTGCAGCTGCCGGGCCCATGGCTCCTCCCTATGAGGCTTTAGTGCTCCCAATGGCCCCGAGACTACATACAACCTGAGGAACCACTGCTTCCACTGGGCGTGTAGTCACCCCCCGAGGCTCCAGCACTGCTGCTGGGCTCCACAACTCAGCCCCTGAAGCTCCAGTGCTCCTGTCAGGCCCCCAGGCTCAACCACTGCCCCTGGGCTGGCACCTCCTCCATCGAGGATCCTCTGCTACTGCAAAGCCCTGCAGCTCCACCCCTGAGGCTCCAATGCTGCTACCCACCCCCAGACCTGGGTATGAGGCTCCCCACTGTTGTGGAACCCCACAGCCCTGCTCCTGGGGCTCCCACTGGCCACCATCTCAAATACCCCATGGTCCAATGCTCCACCAAGGACTCGCCAGCCTTGAGCCACCAGTGCACCTGGACCCAGTTCAAACAAATGCCGACAGCCTGGACACCCACGAACACTGCCTAGATAGCCTCACCCAGCTGCCACTGTCACCACCATGGGGAGAACTGTGCAGAGCAATCCCCTGCAATGCCAGCCTCCATGGAGAGGGTCTCACCCAGCCCTCAACTTAAGAGTCCAACACAGCCTGGGTAACAACCTACCACTCCATACGAAGATCATCCAGCACTGACTTGAGTTGTGATAATCACAGGGGAATGCAACAAAACAGTACAGCTGCATTACAGGCACTCAGTGTGCCTGCCCCACACCTGCCAGGTCAATCTTCTAGAGTAGGATGCAAAGCAGCATCCAAGGATCTCTACTTTTCCTCACTAAATAGGAGAGTTCCCAGCAAAGGAGAACAGGTGCAATGCAAACCTGTCAGCCCTGAGCTGAGACAAGAGGATTCAGGTGAGAAAAAACCAGCAAAAGAACTTTGGCAACATGAAAAAGCAAAACAGTTCAACACCCCCAAGGGATCACAATAGATCTACAACAATGGGCCAAAAGGAAATTGTTGAAATGTCAGAAATGGAATTCAGAATATTGATGGCAAATAAGATGAACAGAATTGAAGAGAAAGTTGAAAACTGACAAAAATAAGCCAAAAAAAAATTTCAGGACATCAATGCAAAAAATGAAAAAGTTGCTAAAGAGCTAGTCAAGATAAGAAAGGATATAGTAGAATGTAAAGAAATGAAAGAGTCATTTAGGGAATTTCAAAATACAGCAAAAATCTTCAACAGGCTAAAGTAAGCAGAAGAAAGAATCTCAGAGCTTGAAACAAGGCTGTCAAACTAACCCATCAGTCAAAGATGTAGAAAAGAGAATAAAGAATGAACAGTCATTCAGAGAAATATGCAACTATATCAAATGAACTAATATGCAAATTATAGGTATCCCTGAGGGAGAAGAAGAAAAAGAAAAAGCATGGAAAATCTATTCAAGGGAACTATTGAGGAAAACTTCCCTGGTGTCAAATACCTAGATACAAGATCATCATCCAACACCAGGAAGATTCATGGCAAATAGAACAGCTCCAAGATGCATAATCATCAACCTGGCCAAAGTCAAAATGAAGGAGAAAATTCTACAAGCAGCAAGACAAAAGCAACAATTAACCTACAAAGGAAAACCTATCAGGCTAACAGCAGACTTCTTACCAGATACCTTATAAGCTATAAGGCATTGAGGCCCCATTTTTAGTCTTCTTAAACAGAACAACTTCCAGTCAAGAATTTTGTATTCTGCAAAACTAATTTTCATAATGGATGGAGAAATAAAGATTTTTCCAGACAAGCAAACACTAAGGAAATTTGTCACTACTAGACCTGACCTACAGGGAAAACTCAGAACTGCATTATACATGGAAAAGCACAATAGATACTGACCAGTGTAAAAACATGCAAAAGTAAAAGCTCACAGCTCTAATAAAATAATAGCAAAAATGGGAAAATAAATCACTCAGCATGATGAAGAGAACAGCATCCTACATACTAATGCTAACACTCAATGTGAATAGTCTGAATGCCCCACTCTAAAGACATAGATGGCTGAATGGATGAAAAAACACAAGAATCTTCTGTCTCAAGGAAACACATCTAACACACAAGGACTCGCACAGACTCAAGGTGAAGGGATGGAAAAAATATTTCAGGCAAATGGAAACCAAAAGAGAGCAGGTGTAACCATTTCCTTATCATATAAAATAGACTTTAAATTAAAAATGGTAAAAAAGAAAGGACAAATATGGTTGATGTGTAATGGTAAAGGGAGGAATTCAACCAGAAGGCATAATAATACTAAATATATATGCAGGACCTCCAATATTCATAAAGCACAAGCTACTAGACCTAACCAAAGACATAAACAGTAACAATGTAATTGCTGGGGACTTCAACACCCACTGACAGAGCTGGACAGTTCACTGAAGCAGAAAATCAATAAATAAACCATGGATGTAAATGGGATTCTAGAACAAATGGACCAAACAGACATCTATAGAACATTCTACCCAACAACTACTGATTATACATTCTTCTCATCAGCACATGGGACATTCTCCAAGACTGATCACGTATCAGGCCACAAAATGTGTCTCAGCAAATTCAAAAAAATCAAAATCATACCAAGTATCATCTCAGATCGCAGTAAAATAAAACTAGAAAACAATTCCAAGAGAAACATTCAAATCTACATGCATTCATGGAAATCAAACAACCTGCTGCTCAACAATCCTTGGGTCAATGATGAAATTAAGATGGAAATCAAAAGATGCTGCAAACTGAATGACCAAAGGGACATAAGCTATCAAAATCTGTGGGATACAGAAAAAGCAGTCTTAAGAGCAAAATTCATAACCTTAAATGCCTACATCAAAAAGAGAGAAAGATCACAAATTAACAACCTAATGTCACATCTCAAGGAATTAGAAAAGGAAGAAAGCAAACCAAACCCAAAGTCAGAAGAAGGAAAAAAAACAACAAAGAAAACACAGCTCACAACAGAACTAAATGAAATGGAAACCAAAAAAAGAAACAATACAAAGGATCAAGAAAACAAAAACTTGCTTCTTTGAAAAGATAAACAAAATTGATAGACCTCTAGCTAGATTAACTAGAAATATAAGAGAAAGGACCCAAATAAACTCATTCAGAAATGAAAACTGAGCTATTACAACTGATGCTACAGTAATACACAATATCCTCTGTGAATACTATGAAAATATCTATGCACATAAATCAGAAAACATAGAGGAAATTGATAAATTCTAGGAAACACACAACCTCCCAAGACTCAGTTAGGAAGAAATAGAAATCCTAAAGACACCAATAATGAGCAGAGAGATTGTAGTAGTAATTAAAAAATCTCCCAATGAAGAAAAAACTCCTGGACCATACTGATTCACAGCCCAATTCTACCAGACTTGCACAGAATAACTGGTTCCTATCCTACAGAAATTCTTCCATAGCATCAAGAAGGAGGAAATCCTAACTCATTCTATGAAGCCAGTATCACCTTGATAGTGAAGCCTGAAAGGGACACAACAGAAAAAGAAAACTTCAGACAAATATCCCTTATGAACATAGATGCAAAAATCCTCAAAAAAATACTAGCAAACTGAATTCAACAACATATCAAAAAGATAATTCATCATGATCAAGTGGGTTTCATCCCAGGCATGCAAGGATGGTTCGACATATGCAAATCAACAAATGTGATTCACCACATAAACAGAAACAAAAGCAAAGATTATATGATCATTTCAATAGATGCAGAAAAGGCATTCAGTAAAATCCATCACCACTTCATGATAAAAACCCCCAACAAACTAGGAATAGAAAGAATATAACTCAAAATTTTTAAAGCCATATATAACAAACCCATAGTGAACATCATACTGAATGGGGAAAACTTAAAAGCATTCTCCCTAAGAACTGGAACAGGGGAAGACTGCCCACAGTCACCACTTCTATTTAACATAGTAATGGAAGTCCTAACCAGAGCAATCAGGTAAGAGAAAGAAGTAAATTGTATCCAAATTGGGAAATAGGAGGTCAAACGATTGCTTTTTGCTGATGATATGATCTTGTATCTAGAAAATCCTAAAGACTCCACCAAAAGACTCCTAGAATTGATAAATAAATTCAGCAAAGTCTCAGGTTACAAAATCAATGTACAAAAATCAGTAGCATTTCTATACACTAATAACAGTGAAGCTGAGAGTCAAATCAAAGACTCAGTACCATTCACAATAGCTACAAAGAAAATAAAATACTTAGGAATATACTTAAACAAAGAGGTGAAAGCTCTCTACAAGGAGAACTATGAAACACTGATGAAATAAATCGCAGATGACCCAAACAAATGGAAATACATCTCATGCTCATGGATTGGTAAAATCAATATTGTTAAAATGTCCATACTGCCCAAAGTGATTTACAAATTCAATGCAATCTCCATCAAAATACCAACATCATATTTCACAGATATAGAAAAAATAATTCTATGCTTTGTTTGGAACCAAAAAAGAGCCCAGATACCCAAAGCAAACTTAAGCAAAAGGAAAAATCTGGAAGCAACACATTACCAGGCTTTAAATTATACTACAAGGCTATAGTAGCCAAAACAGCATGTTACTGGTATCAAAGTAGAGACATAGACCAATGGAACAGAATGGAGAATATAGATATAAAACCATCTACCTACAACAAACTGATCTTCACCAAAGCAGACAACAACATATACTGGGGAAAGGAAGCCCTATTCAATAAATAGCGTTGGGAAAACTGGATAGCCATATGCAGAAGAATGAAACAGGACCTATTTCTCTCACCATGTACAAAAATCAACTCAAGATGGATAAAAGACTTAAAAGTAAGGCATGACACCATAAAAATTCTAGAAGAAAATGTAGAAAAAACTCTTCTAGACATCAGCCTAAGCAAAGAATTTATAACTAAGACACCAAAGGCAATTATAGCAACAACAAAAGCAAATAAATAGGACTTGATTAAATTAAAAAGCTTCTGTATGGCAATGGAAATAATCAACAGAGTAAACAGAAACCTACAAAATAGGAGAAAATATTTGCAAACTATACATCCAATAAAGTGCTAAATCCGGAATCTACAAAGAACTCAAGCAAATCAGCAAGAAAAAAACCAAACAACCCCATTAAAAAGTGGGCAAAAGACATGAACAGAAGTTTTTCCAAAGATGATAGACAAATGGCCAACAAACATATAAAGAAATGCTTAACATCACTAACCATCAGGGAAATGCAAATCAAAACCACAATGAGATATCACCTTATACTTGTCAGAATGGCAATTATTAAAAAGTCAAAAAACAATAGATGCTGGCTTGGATGCAGAGAGAAAAGAACCCTTACATACTGTTGGTGGGACTGCAAACTAGTACAACCTCTTTAGAAAACACTATGGAGATTCCTCAAAGAAATAAATATAGTCTTACCATTCGACCGAGCAATCCCACTACACGGTATCTACCCAAAGGAAAAGAAGTCATTTTATAAAAAAGATACCTGCACTCAAATGTTTATTTCAGCAAAATTCACAATTGCAAAGGTGTGGAATCAACTTAAGTGCCCATCATTTCATGAGTGGATTAAGAAAACGTGGTATATAATTACCGTGGAGTACTACTCATTCATGAAAGTGATTGAAATGATGTTTTTCACAGCAACTTGGATGGAATTGGAGACCATTATCCTAAGTGAAGTATCTTAGCAATGGAAAAACAAATACCACATGTACTCTCCAATAATTGGGCACTAATTGTGGGACACACACAGGCACAAAGAGCTGTAAAGGTCTTATGAAATCAAGAAGAGGGAAAGGGGCAGGAGGAAAGGGGTAACACCTACCTAACAGGTGCAATGGACACTATTCAGGTGATAGGCGCACTAAAACCCCTGACTTAAACATTATTAAGGGTAGCCATGTAACCCCCTTAATATTTTGAAATTAAAAAAAACCCCACCAACTTCTCTTTTGTTGTAGTGATAATGAATTAATTATCATAGATTAATCTATGGATAAGTGACATTTCTATAATAGTGACTCTTTCCTCCTAAATATAAAATATCAGTTTCCATTCATTCAAAATATTTCATGCCTTTTGGTAGTGAATTTTAAATAGTTTTTCATATAAGTCACATATATTTCTCACGTAAATTTATAGTTTTTTATTTTATTTTCAATTTTTTTCTCTGGAAAAAGGAAAGTTTTTGCCTTTGAAATGTTTTTTTTGTTCACAGTCATTTTACTGAATAGTTTTGTTTTCTAATCTCCTGTTTCAGTTGATTCTCTAGGTCTTTCCAGGTAGATAATTTTATGATCAACAAATAATGATATTTTACTCCTCAGTCCTTATGATTATATTTTTTATTACATTGCAATACCTAATGTTAATAGAACATGTGCATCTCTGTGGTATTCCTGATTTTAGAGAGTCCATGTTTAGATTTTCATCATTTACCATGTTTCTGCTTTTTTTTTTGGTGGAGATGTATCTTTTCTATGGTGTTAAGCAAGCACACATATGTACTGTTCTTTTTTCTTTGTAATTACTTATGAGAAATGGTTTTGGAATTTGGCAAATTATGTTCAGAATTTATGAATTTTTCCAATTGCTTTCAGGTTTTTCTCCATTATTATGTCATAAAAACCCACAAATATTTCCTGAGTTTAATTTCTTTCTTACTGATGTACATGTTTCATAAATTTGTTAGTATAAGGTAAAGTCAGCCTTTATCAGAAAATGTCCTTGTTCCACCTTTATGCTTCATTTGTAATTTAGCTGGTTTAAAATTATAGATTAGTCAATATCTCCTCTCATTACTTAGAAGACATTCCCCTGTCTTGTGGCATTTATCTTTGCTAATTTGAAATTTGCAGTCAGTTTAATGATCATCCCTTCATAAACTGTGTGTCTTTTCCTCCTTGTATTTAAAATTATCTCTTTTTATTTGATGTCCTGCCTTTTGTGTTTACTTTATTTTTCTGAATTTTTATATTTTTATTTTAAAATATTTAATTGATATAGATTGTATATATTAATAAAGATTTTATATATTCACAGTGTACAATATGATGATTTGATATATGTATCCATTGCATAATGATTATCACAAATTAACTAACATATCTATCACCGCTCATGATTTAAAATAGATACCCAGAACTTGTTCATCTAATAATTGAACGTTTGTACCCTTTGATCAACATCTTCCCACGTTTTCATTGACAGAGAGAGTGTGTGTGTTACATGTTCCGAAAGATTTTCTTAGCAGTTTAATAGTTTTTCAATATCTTACCTAATGTACTGTTTAACCCATTGAATGTTTAATTTCTATTAACTACATTTTTATTTCAAGAAATCATATTTTGGTTAATTTCATACCTGTCTGTGGTTTCTTTTGTTTAATTTGGTTAGTTTGTTTTATTTAATTAATTTTACACCTGCCCTTCTTTTCTTTAATGATTTTAAATTTTTTAATTTTCATCTCTCAAACTTGGGGTGTGGTTTATCTACAACTTTTAAAGTGTTTATTCTCTGTTTATAGGTATTTGATGACTTCATAGTTATAAATATTCTTATTTGGTTTTCATTTTTAATTGTGATCTCCTTTTTGTGGAGAGTTTTTTTGTTTGTTTCGATTGGTGTTCAATGTCCTCTGGGTTGTGAAAATGTCCCCACAGTACTGAAACATGTTCTCACATCCAATGCCCTGGAAACATTTTGCTTCCATTTAAGGCTTACATTTCCCATACCATGAAAGTAATATAAATTCACATCTCATATTAAAGCATTATGCTGGAATTGGTTTGTTAATTCTTGAGAGTGACACTGTTGGGAATGGATTGAAATGACCTACAAATTCTTTATTAATTCACTCTCCAAAATGGAGAGTGTATTTTCCCTTCCTGTAAATCTGGGCTGGCCCCGTGACTGTTTCAGCCAATAAAGTGTAGCTTAAATAACTCTGTGCCGGTTCTAGGATCAAGACAAAAAAGTTAGAAGCTTCTACTTTTATAATTTTGGCTGTCCTGAGCTATGATGTAAGAAGTCAGCTACTCTTCTAGAGAGATCATGTGAGGAGATCACATAGACACACAAAGGTCCTGAGACTATATGAGAACTAGAGAGCTAGAGACAGTGTTAGTGTCCTAGGGCTGCCATAGCAAAGTTCCACAAACTGGGTGGCTTTGAACAACAGAAATTTACTGTTTCACAATCCTGGAGGCTAGAAGTCCAAAATTAAGACATCACCAGGGCAAGGCTTTCTCTGAGACTCTGGGTAGAATCTTTCCTTGCCTATTCCTCCCTTCTAGTGTTGGCTGTCAATCCTTGGCATTCCTTAGCTTGCCACTGTACTACACCATTCTCTGCCTCTATTGTCACATGGCATCCTCTCTATGTGTCTCCTGTCTCTTCTTAGAAGGCTACCAGTCAAATTGGATTAAGGGTCCACCATACTTTTATATGACCTGATCTTAACTAATTACATCTACAATTGTTTTCAAATAAGGTCACATTCTGGGGCACTGGAGGTTAGTATTTCAACATACCTTTTCGAAGGACACAATTTAACCCATAACAGTATGGTTTCTAACCCCCCAAAATTCATGTCCTTCTGATATGCAAATTACATTCATCACATTCCAACATCCCCCGAAATCTTAACTCATTTCAACATCAACTCTGTGTACAAAATTTCATGTAAATATCATCAATTGAAAATGTCTTAAATTTCATTATTAGAATCATCTAAATCATTTATGTGTGAGACTTGGGTTCATCCTGGGGCAAAATTCCTCTCCATTTGTGGGCCTGTGAAAACAAAAGAAGTCATCTGCTTCCAAAATACAGTGGAGGGACAAGCGTAGAATAGACACTCCTATTCCAAAAGGGAGAAATGGATGAAAAAAAATGAGTCCCAGGTCTCAGGCAAGTCCAAAAACCAGAAAGATAAACTTCATTAGATTCTGAGGCTTGAGAATGATCCCTTATGGCTTGATGCCCTGCCCTCGGGGTCCCCTGGGGTAGCATCCCTGCCCTCTCAGTTCACCAGGGTGGCAGGCCCATCAACCCAGGCTTTTGTATCTGTGGCTTTGTCCTCAAAGCCATTTTTCTTTTAATATGTCCTGTCTCTGTCACTTTCAGTCCAGGCTTGCATTGTTTTTGCTGGTATGAGACTGACTTTGTCAGTCTTCAATGGATGTTCAGGGGATCCATATCATTACGTACAAAGGTTCTCTACAAATCCTTCCTGGATAATCACACCTCTATTCCTGGCTTCTGCTGAGATGGTTGATTGAATCGATGAGTCACGTGCTAATCTCCTTAGCGAATGAGATTAGGGTTGTTCAGTCACATTCTTGGCTGTTACCAGAGCACACTATCTGGAGAGGCTAAAAATTTTTCCAAATTATCAAGTGCCTGTTTTTTCTGGTTTAACCAATCATTTCTTAATTTATCTTTCTTCTTGCATTTTACCAAAAACAGCAATGAGAAACCAGGCTGCACTTCCCATACTTTGCTTGGAAATTTTCTCAGCTAAATATCCAAGTTCATTGCTTACAAGTTCTACTATCCACCTGACAGGAGAATGTACTTCAGCCAAGCCCTCTCCTACTTTATAACAAGGATCACCTTTCCTCTATTGTTCAATAATACGTTCCATTTGAAGCTTCACCAGAAACACCATTAACTTTGATATTTTTCACAACATTCTGCATATGATCATATATATATTTCCAAGATGATTAAAGATTTATCTACAGCTTTTCTCGCTTCTTTCTGAGCCTTCACAGAAATCACTTTTAATACCCATATTCACAGCAACAGTCTCTTCAGTGCAATCTAGGTTTTTACTATCAAGTGCCTCAAAATACTTCCAAGGCTCTACCAATTACTCAATTCCAAGCCACTTCCACATTTTTAGTTATTTGTTACAACAGTGGCCCTCTTCCCAGTACCAAAATATTTTTTAACTTCCCCTGACTACAATAACAAAGTACCACAAATGGGGTGGTTTAAAGCAGCAGAAATTTATCCTCTTGCAGTCCTAGAGACTAGCAGTTTGAAATCACAATGTTAGCAGGGCCATGTGCCCCCTGAAACTCTAGAGAGAATCTTTACTTGCCTCTTAGAAGCTTCCAGTGGTGGCCACAATCCTTGGTGTTTCTTAGCTTGCAGCTGTATTACTACACTCTCTGTCTCTGTCATCACATAGCATTCTCCATGTGTGTTTCTGTGTGTCTCTATGTCCCCATTTCCCTCTACTTATAGGGCCCTAGCCATCTCATTATCAGGACCCAGTGGTTAGGCTTCAGTTCATTCTGAGTAATCTGGGAGAGAATCTAAGGAAGGTGGGAATCAGTTTTGAATTGGTTGCTGTTTCTGAGTTGAGATGAGGATACATGGAGGTAAACTAGAGAGTGAGTACTAGTCATGTGGTGGGGGGCAGCTTAGCAATTGGTATCCCCACTTATAGACGGGTATAGACAAAGAGGTTTGGTAGCATCACTAATAATAAAGCAGTAATCACTCAAAGAGGGGATTGTTTTGGCCTTCTCCAGCTGCAATAAAACTTGCTTTTGAGAAAAATGTTTCCTGTTAACGTTGCAGCTGGCTTTATCTGTGTCTGTTCTCCCAGACTGATTAATTGCAGGGCTGCTTTTCTCTTTTTCAGCCTAAGTGGATTTTTCCCTCTTTCAGTCTGGAGAGATTTTTACTCTTTCCTGACTAAAATTCAATATGGTATGGATTGTTTCCAAGCATCCTGAGTTTTGTCCAAAGATCATTTCATTTGTCAGTTTCTTCATAGATGATGCCTCTTTAAAGTAATGTTTCATAGAGGAGTTTTGGTTTGTTTTGTTTTATCTCTTCTGCCTTTTGTTGTTGTTTTGGTTGGTTTTGGGGAGAAGAGTGAGTTAAGAAATGTCACACTCCTTCATGCCTCACTCAGGTGAAGAAGTTATTGTATTTTAAGTCAGAACAAGTGTATAAAGTGGAATCTTAGTAAACATTTATTCACCACAGGATGACCTTGATAGAATACAACATGACATGATTAGTTAGTAACTAAGGTTAAAAAAACCCTAAACTTTAGAATGAAAAACCAGTTATTTTGCTGATGTGTATGTGTAATTTCCAATTAACATATAAGATCATGTCTACATACAAATAATACCTGTTTGGAAAATAATTTAATCAATTAATCAGTTATTTTTACATCATCAGTGTTTTTTCACACATAGGCAAATGAATGCTAGTGTTCATGTTGGCTTTTCTAACACTAGGAAGATGCTTCTGATTCAAAAGTGCAATTTTAAACAGAAGTGAGTATCAAAAGTTATTAGTTATAGGACAACATCAAGGAGATGGATGCAAATTATTTTTTAAGATTTTTGTGGATCATAAAAGTGTAAGATATAATTTGATTTTATAAAGTACAATTTAGAGTACAATATAAAGTAACATAATACTTCAGTGCTAATCTTGGAACAACAGAAATTTAATTGAAAAAAGATCTTAAAGATGTTCAACTAAGTGAAAATTATGAATGTTTACAAAAAATTGAATAATTTTGATGCACCTAAACAAAATCCACACATTCTTAAAAGTGTAATAAAACTGCCAGTTGCAAATCACTTCCCTCCATTTATACTTGTGAACTTCATCTTCTGGTACATGCATAAAATAAATATTTTTCAAAATTTAATGCAAACTTCTTTGAACTGGCATCTTGTTTCTGGGAAATGCTGTGGTTGTTACACATATTTGTCACAAAAGCAATTACTGTGAGTGCACTTTCAAGTAACAAATATAAAAAAGCATATTGTCACATGGCACGAATGTTCATTTACACAAAATTAAAACAGCAGTAGTAACATACAAAACAATCCTGTCAATTAAACAAAGTGAACACCACTCTGAGGAAGATGCTCAGTGAAGAAAGTAGAAGATAAAAATGTGCTCTTAAAAATAGAAGCCTCCCCCACCCCCGCCAAAAGAAATATGGAAGCCTATTCTTTGAAAAGAGTTGAGCTAAATACGGAACAGAGAAGGTATGGCCAGTAAGTGGGTGGGTGAGGAGAAAGAGTTATGGAAAGGAATTTTTTTTAGAACTATGTATTACTAAGATTGATATATTCATAGTGCCAGATATAGAACTTGTCATAAATGCATTGCTGGTATGAGCTTTTTCAAGCAGAGTTCTAAAATAATTTTTGATGGGAAAATTTGCTTATATCAGCATATAAGCTTAACTGGAATACACTGCTAAAATTTTTTTAAAAATGAAATAAAAAATCCTTGAAAGATGTAAAGAATTCCAAGAATTTGTAAAGCCCTGAAAATTCAAAATCTGATAGACTATTAAACTTTGTCAAAATACCTTTTAAATCAGTTTAACAACAAAATGATTTTCCATATTTTGTTACCAATATTTAAAACAAATCAAATATGGGTATTGTAGAGGAAATAGGTGTCTGTTGGAAGAACATTAGAAAGGCCACATGTAGTAGCAGTTAAGGTAAAGTCTAAAAGCTGTCTCAGGAATGGGCAACTTTATTAGTGAACTGTACACTATACTTATTTGGAGGTCTCTGGGTCCATCAATGTTGGTTTACTTCAAGAATCTTGGATATTACCTAAGCTTATTACTTCAGTAATAAACCTTGACTATGACTATAATGGCTTTTTTGAGTCCTGTGAATCTTTCTAGGGAGTCATCAAACCTGAGAGTAGAACTGGGGATCTTCCGGACTACAATGGCACTACCATCTATCCACAACTACTATCTTAGTGGATGCATCATGTGTATTTGAAAAGCACATCTTCTGTAATCATAGGTGGAATATCCTGTAAATGTCAGTTAGGTAAAGTCAGTTAATACTATTGTTAAAGTCTTTTATATCCTTACACTTTTGCAACTACTCATTTACTGAGAAAGGATTGTTGCTATCACCAACTATAACCATGTGTCTATTTCTTTTTCTCAGTTTTGTCATTTTTCTGCCTCCTACATTTTAAAGTTCAGTTTTTAGGTAAATACACATTTATGATATATTTTCCCAATGAACTGAATGATCGATCATTATAAAATGCTCCTCTTTACTACTGGCACAATTCTTTACCCTGAATTCTATTATTAATGTGTGCTTGTAGTATATTTTCCCATATTTTTACTTTTAACTAAACTTGTATATTTAAATGTGGCTCTTTAAACATTAGGATCCTCAAAGGACTTGATCTCTTTAAAGACAGAAGTCCTAAGGATTATTAGGGAGAGTTTGTGGGTTTCTGTTCTGAGGTAGAGTGTAATCACAGGTCTTTTGGCAGAGTGGTCAGCTTTTAGAAAAATGAACCACATACCATATTATTCACTTAATACAGTGAATAGTCCTGGCTGCAGCCATATCCAGCAGTCAATCTATTCCCTCAATTCAAAACATTCCTATTTTCGAATCTTCTCTGGGAAACAAAACAGTCACAAAATCTGAGTCCATTCAAAGAAAGAATTAAAATCTCAGTCTTACTTTTCCTGTTCCCTTCAAACATTTTAGGACTCAGCATCAGTCATTCTTCCTGATCATTTTTCAGACAAGGAAAGGATGGCATAGATAGATTAATTGATGTAATCAAGGTAGTACACCAGACTCCACTGTGAACATTGGGCTCCCTGCTCTCAGTCCAGAGTACTTTCCTTCAAGACCATTACCATTCTTCTCTACTCCACCTGAAAAAGGTTTAGAATCCTGTTACTAAAGCATCCTATCACCCCACACCAAACCCAGGAAAACACACACACACACATATATGCATGCACACACACCCACAAACCTACACGCATTTACTCTTATTTTTTCCTGCACTAACCAAAAAAAGTGCAACTAAGTCACTCCAGACATCATCATTATTCTTGGTAAAAATGGATCTCCAAACTTGGCCTTGGTCATGTATGCTTGAGGAGGGAGGAGAAATTCAGCTTTCAATTTTTCTTATGGTTTAATACAAGAAAGGCAGAGTTCAAAATTCTTATTTCAGATAGATATTTGTGTGTGTGTGTGTGAGAGAGAGAGAGAGACAGAGAGAGAATTGTCTGCTAATAAATTGGTGATTAAATTTGAATATACTTCTAAAGTAATACATAGAATATTTTTCATCATCACTGTTGGATAGGAGGCACTCTGCTTGTTAGTGTTGAAGATAGAACATTAGCAGTATGTAGTGTCCTCATTCAAAAGGGCTTAAACTCCAACATTGACATTGGTAAGGCACATAAATAAGTAGCTATAATTCAAAGCAGAAGATAAAGATACACTTTGATAAATAAGTGTGCACAAAGGCAGACAATGGAGCATGAGGAATGGCTCTATGAAGAATCTTCATTGGATGCCTTTATCCACACAGTAATCTTGGAAGATACACAGAAGAAGGTGACTATTATCTGAACTTTATAAATAAGGGCACTAAAGCTTAGAGCATCCAGTTGCTTAGCTTACCTTCTTCCAGCTAAGGGGTGATGGAATCATTTTCTAACTCAAGTCATCAACATTCACATGCAGAGGAAACTCTGTGTTCTACTTTAGAGCACTGCCTTCTATTTCTAACCTGCTAACAGACTTAAATTATTTTAAAAATATCCTATGGACACTGCATCCTATGGAGGGAGAGAGAATATTTTTATATTTATGATTCTATGTCAATTATTAAGTCCATTCAAGCTGTAACATTTGTCATGTAGCAAAATAATTTTGTAAGTGTCCATTGGTGAGTTATACAGGAAGCAAATAGGAATTGTACCTTCCACAAAGAAACTATGAAATCTTATTTCCTGGGCAATCTATGACTCAGAAAACCATACACAAATATATCATTTGGGAAGACTGACATTAGATAAATAATAACCAGAGTGGGAAGAAATCCAATAGTAGGCAAATGGCCGTCTGACTTTTTTTCCTTTTTTTTTTCCTTTTAATTTAGTGCTTTATTTGGGGCTCCTTATTCCAGTTGTAAGAAGAAGAACCTGGTGCTGCTTCTTCGTTCCTCATCATGTGTGGGTGATTATGGGGGTGGATGGCTGTCTGTCAAAAGTAGAAGATGCCCACGGAATGTCTGAAAATATAAAACTGCTTGTTGCAAAGTGATTTGCTTGGGTTTATCTGCCATGCACAGACTGCCTGGTTAATAGTCACTAAAATTTGAATAAGACGGTTGTGTTGAAATGTAGTACTGAAAACCAGCCTTTAATTCTTGATTAACTACACTAACTGAATTTTCTTAATTCTTCAAAGAATTAACTTGAAAATTAAGTATTGATTATATGTAACAGGCTCATACTCAACATTATTCCATTATTAGCAAATAAAATCACTTTCTCACTTTGCTACTAGTTTTAAATATCACAAAACTGCATTCGTGCTTGATTGTGATATGTTTCAATTCTGAGATATTAATACTTTATTTCATTAGTCATTTATGCATACAGATGCTGTTTAATTTATTTTTAAAAAGTATAGCCATACTAGACTATTATTATTATAGTAAAATTATATGTACTCACAAAAATTCTGAAATAATCAAATGTAAATTTTATACTTGTACACGGAGATGAATGAATGTGATAAATATATCACCTGACTAATATCCATGCAGAATTTACAGGACTACTAGAATTTCCTTTGTGATTCAAATTGTATATGAAATAAATAGATAAGTATAAAGTAATTAGTAGTGAGCACTCTCACCCTGTAACCCTGTTAAAAAATATTTTTAGAAAGATTAATAAATACAATGACTAGCTGAAAATAATTCTGAGTGTGAGTTACCACAATCTACACTAAAATTTTAATTCCCCATTCTTTTTATAAGTTTCACATTTTTATTAAAATAACTCAATATTTTAGGTAAATTCTTATAGGCACACTGATTTTTTTCACTTTTGGAATATGTGGGATGGAAGCCTAATTAATACATAGTAGCTATTGAAGTTATTTTCTTGACAGGATGAATTTTTAAATTCTTGAATTCTTCCTTCATCTACTTAAAATGACTAGGACTATTAGTGAAGATTGGCATAAGGATCTGCATTAATTATACATTAAGCACCTTAAGTGTTCAACTACTGAAAAGATTTATAGGACTAAAACAGCTTTATTACAAGTTCAACAACAGCAAGAGAAGAATACACATGGAAAGGGGTGCCAGGTCATAGGTGCAGGCTTATTGGTCCTCTTACAACTGGGACTTATAGGCCATACTTTGACTCTATTATACATAGAAGCATCTTCTATAAAGTATTTTGATATCACAAAGTCCAAAATCTGTTCATTATGTGGGGAGGGAGGGATTTCTTATAGTTAGCTGCTCATGTAGGCATATTCTGTGCACATTCCAGCTATGTGAACATCTGTGATATGTTTTCCAACATCAACAACGAATTCAACAACCAATTCTCCAATTCTGCAACACTAACTGGGTATCCAACAATTCAATTCAATTCTAACACTATTTGGGGTTAGTACAGATCCACAGGTTAAGAGCACAGTCCCACAAGACTTCTCCTTAGATACCAGCTGCAAAGGGGTTGCCCAAGCTACCCACACTTCTACCCAGATGACTACAAATTTAGTGGTTCCTATAACCCCATTCAGGTTCAATAATTTGCTAAAATGACTTATAGAACTCAGAAAAGTGCCATGCTTACTATTACAGATTTATTACAAATCCATGCAGAGTTTATAGGACCACTAAAGTTTTCTGCAACAGCCAAACAGAAGAGATACATAGTGCAAGGTATGGTACAGGGGTGGTACAGAGCTCCCATACCCTCTTTAGAGTGCACCACTCTCCCAGCATGTCAGTGTTTTCACCAACCTGGAAGTTCTCTGAATCTCATTATTCAAGAGATCTTATAACCCTATCTCCAGCTCCTCTCCCATCCCTGAAGGGTGGGATGGGGTTGAAAGTTCCAACCCTCTAGTCACATGATAGGCTTCTCTGAAGACCAGCCCCCATTGTGAAACTACCTAGGGGCCTCTCAACCACGGGTCATCTCATTAGCATACAAAAGACACACTTATTTGTCAGGAAATTCCAAGGGTTGTAAAAGCTCTGTGCCTGGAACCCTGGCCAAAAAACAAATATATATTTTTTATTATACCACACTATCCTTAACCATTTAACCACTTCAAACTCCATGGAAACTAGGTACAAATCGTATATCTAATTATTATTACCAAATAATGCTGACAGGCTGGTATGTCTTGCCCCTGGAATAACTCACAAACCTAAAGATAAAATATTATTTCTATTTAATTAATTTAGTTTATGACATTAGCCATGGATCACTGTCATGCTCCAGATAATTTGGCAATAAGAATGTGCTCAATCCAGATGTTCTGAGATTAACACGTACTATTGAAACTGCCCTTTATAAAACTAATAAAAGGACATAAGGTGGGAAAACTGGTGAGGCCTGGGGGCCCGAACTCTGCAAATGTTAAAAAAATATATACACATACACACAAACGTACATATAACTATTATTCTCTAGCCATTATTCTATAGCTTGCTTTCCTATAATTGCTTACTATTCAGGAGTCACATAGCTGATGGTCATGAAGAGTCTTAGTTTTCTTCATGGCTCCCATACATAACATCACCCTTGTGAAACCTAAGGCTGGTCTTTGCGATATCTTGAAAACCCTATATTCCAGTGGACCAACAGACCCAACCAGACCAGCAGCCCAGGGAACAAACTCTACTGATCTTGCAACCTGGGAACAGACTCAGTTCCCAAGAACACAATTTCTGCTTCCTAACCCATGAATTCATCCCCAGCCAATCAGCAAATCCAATTGCCTAGCCCTTTGCCCGCCAAACTATCTTTAAAATTCTTTTCTCCCAAATTCTTAGGGAGATAGATTTGAGAACTTCCTCCCATCTCCTTACATGGCACCTGCAATATTAACAATTCTGTCTGCTGTTACCCCTGCCGTCTCAGTGTATTGGCTTCCTCTTGAGCAGTGGGCAACGAACCTGGCAAGGCTGTAACAAAATAGGGCCTCATCCAGGTTGCCTTCGTGGGCACTTGCCCGTGGTTTAGCAGCCTCTCACAGATGGGTGGATGTAGAGATGTGTCCTAGTGGCACTCAGTTCTTTTGAACTGAGGGCCATCTCTTGCACCATCCCTACTGGTAGGATGTTGTCAACCCATTGTGCTTGGACCTGTTTACAGTGGTGAAATGGTTTCTGGAACTAGAAGATGTCTTCCTTGATGAGTATTTGAAGCATGCCGATTACCCCCCTTCCTCCTCCCAATTGTTGGCATCTCTGGAGGCATTGTGGCTCCTTTGTGGGTCTTGGTTGGCTTTCCCTACATTTTAGGAAGAGTCTTGTCTTGGGGAGACTTTTCCCCAAACGTACAGAGACTAGAGAGTCTATCTGGAAGAATACTCTTGAATTTTTTGTTTGACCTCTTTTGGAAGGCTTTTTTGTTTGATTTGCTTGTTCTATTTGATAAATATATTTATGTGACTCCCTTTCCTCCTAAAAATAGTGTTTTGTCTTGTTGCTCTGCCTTTCTTTTTGTTCTGTCACTTTATGTCCCTGAGAGCTTGTCTTGTGACCATGTGGGAGCACTCCCTCTTGGTCTCCATCATTGGGGGATGCAATTGTCAGGTTGCAATCAGTGACCAGCATAAAAATGGCTGGGGACCTGAGATTTTTTTGTTCCAACTGTGGCAAGCTCTGGGGAGTGTTTGTCATAAAAAATTCCATTCATAAGGAGCTTTTGTCATCTCAACCTTTGTTGCTACATAAGCCTATTTCTGGGACAATGAGGGGATCTTTGGGATTACATGTGAAGAGGTTGTTGGATTAAGTTGCTTTACAAAATAAGTGTAGTAGATCATTAAAAATTAATGGCCAAAAATGGATCCTTTAAATTAAAAAGACTCCTCAATTCAAAAAACAGATTTTAGAGATCTCTTATTCTAAACAATTGCCTTATTTGTATTTATGAAAAGATCAAACTAAAAGAACATGCAACAATTTCATGCTTAGCCTTAAAAATTCTCTTGACAAAATTGAAGAGCAAATATCTGATCTAAAACAAAGACAAAAATCCTTTGAAAACTGCCCCTGTGGGAATAGTAGCAGAGGCCAACTTGCCTTGTAGCCTAATGGTTAAAGTTCTCTGGTTTCATCTCAGCAGCCTAGGTTTGATTTCTTGGCAGGGAATAAGCCTGTTCCAGTTTGATATTTGTGTAACTTTAGCCATTTGTTGATTCTTTTCCCTTCTGTGCACAGCTTTTGATTTCCTGTATTCTGTGGGGGCATACAAGACTTTTAGACATTTATGTATAAATGGTCACCTGAGAAGCTGAGACCCTAGAAAATATGGCTGGACAGAAATGTGGGTCACACCTAGTTTATGGCTAGTGAGACTTTCCTTTCTTTGAGCTGTTTTTGTGACTTTTTTGGATCTCATAAAACTGTTTTCCACCTCTTTGGAGATATCTCTTGCTTCCTAGATGAAGTTATAACCTTGGTGAAGACTTACTGGTTTCACTTAAAATAGTATTTTAGTTAAAAAATTTGAAAGCAAAAATTTCAGATGTTTGTCCCGGCTAGAGTTGGCTCCATTTACCTTCACGCCTCCCTACTCCTTCTTCTTTGATATTCAGTAAGTTTTGGCCAGTCAAAGGTGGCCAACTGTTCAAATTGTTTAAATCAAATGCTGAACTGTACTGTACAGGAATCTTTCTCAACATATGGCAGTGCTGGAGTCTCTCGGAACCCATTTTGGTTCAGGGTCTGCCTGATTTGTGAATTCTTCTTTGCTCAATTAACTCTGTTAAATTTAATTTGTCAAAAGTGGGTTCCAAAATAGAGCTCCCAGAGACCCCTAAGAGCACTGAGTGAATAAGCAAAATACCTACCAGGCCCATTGTGCTCATTACTCTCTCAAAGGGGGATCACGGGTAAGTTCTTTCTTGAATTTCAAAGCTCCACAGATATGTGTTCTGAGCCCTCCAAGTGTTTTTGAGTAAATTTTTTATCCTAACTGGTCTGAAAGTCACAAAAGAAACTGGACTGGTTCCAAGATCAGATTGGCTGTGATAATTAACTGGCTTGGGTCCAGTTAGAGGCCTCAGGTGTCTGACTGTGTCAGGTAGAAACTAGCAGTAAATGGCAATACTACAGGTGGTGTGAACATCAGCTTTCAGGAATCTGTAGGGATTTCTGTGTTCTATCCCTTTGTTCATTTTTGCTGCATGCTTGGGTAAGGAAAAATCATTGCCTAAGTTAATCTTGGAGATCTGAGAGCCAAATCCAAGATTCAAGGTAAAAATGGGTTCCTTAATTTCTGAAGAACTGAGTACTCTACTTTCTGCCTACACCTACCTATACATGTATAAGCATTAGGCCCCAGAAGCAACAAATGCTTACAGAAATGTTCCAAATGGACAACTTTAAGGAGGCATTTAAAAATGAAGGCCCTCAAATTAATCTCATCTAGGGATGTATATTGATGTGCAGAAGCTTGTAAAAAGACATAGAAGTCTCCTTACAAAAGGCAAATAAAAAGTTTAAATGACCAATTAATAAGAAAAATTAAATCTGCTAACCTTTTGGCTTAGTTGCTATCCTGCTCTAAAGGCAAAAAGAAAGCCTAGATAAAGTATTTACAAATGGTAGGCCCTCAGGTAAAATAGACTTGTTCTTTTTCAGATCTATCCATGCTAAGTCCAGGTATAAAAATGCATTTTTTTTTTCCTATTCCTTAGTAGACCCAACCCTGAACTCATCAATTTTAGCTAAAAAATGGTAGCTAAGTTAAGAAGACCACCTACCTAAAACACACCTTTCTGGCATTTAACTGGCTATCTTGAAACTCTTTTGTAAAAAAAAAAAAACAAAAAACAAATTACATCTATAAAGGAAATTTCCATTTCTAAGAGTGTCTAACAGAGAAGACTGAGTCACTACTAACTCTTACTGTTATTCTAAATTTACCTGACAAGTCTTACCTTTGTTTATGGTACTTTTCCTTGCCATCTTGTCTTAACTGGAACTTTATATAAAACGTTTTTCTTGGCATGAGCAAATGATGGTACAATATTTAGGCCTAAAGTCTTAGCTGTGTGCTTTTGACATATAAATTTTCTGCCTTGTTTCACCTGAGTCCTCTTTTTAAAAGGCAAATCGTTGCCTAGCTAACAATTGTTTAGGGAAATAAAATAGATAATTAAAAGATTGATAGTCTGAAAAATATATATATATACAAATATTTAAAAGATGGCAAATAAAAATTCTTTATAAAACCTATAACATCTGCTTCTGTCTGTATGTCTATGTGTCTCTATATATCATGTGTATGTGAAATTTCACTACCAAAATATGTAAAAGAGCTCTAATTGATTGACTTTAAAAAAATAAGCACTTACGTCAAATATCATATCAGGAAAATAAAAACTAACTGAAAGACTCTTTAGTTCACATGACTTTAGTAATCTTTAGTAAATAAAACTAGTTTTAAAATTATTATTAAAGTCTAGTAGTTTTAAGGTCATAAAACTGCTGCTCCTGTAATATTTTTAATACTTGCTAGATTTGACTGTGAGTTTATGTTTTTAGTTTTGAGCCTCTAGATTTTGGGGTCTGGAGAGGTGACCATAGGGAGGCCTTGGGACATGTTCTTCATGTCTAGACCAGCAGCTACAAGGCACAATCTAGCCCAATATGTCCCAGCTTCACCTCCTGGCTATTCTGGAAGGGATTGGATCCTCTAGGCATCCTGTCTTCTATCATTACCTGTTAAATTGATAACACAGACAGGCCTTGTCCTTCGTAGCCATCTTGGATGCCAAATGGCAACATGAGACTGAAGAGGACCAGGAAAGACATTAGGGATGGTACCTATGCTGTAGTTTCAAAATTCTTTTCAGTAACTAAAACTCTTACAGTCATGTTATGTTAAGTTAAAGAGGATAATCATAAAAAGTCTGAGTCATTTATAAGATAAAATAATAAAACATTAATTATTAAATGTAAATTTAAGTTTATATACTTTGACATCTTGTTTTTATATGATATAGAAAACTAAATATATTTAGGTGTGCTAATAAAATTTGGGGACTCACAACAATTTAAAGTTACTTTAACTTCCTAGGTTTTTCTAAGTCTTGGTATTATGAATTTTTATTTTATTTTTTATTTTTTTTATTTTTGGAGACACAGTCTCACTTTGTAACCCAAGCATGTGGGCAGTGGCATGATCACAACTCACTGAAACCTCAGTCTCCTGGGCTCAAGTGATCCTCCTGCCTCAGCGTCCTGAGTAGCTGAGACTATGGGCATGCACCATCATGTCCACCTAATTTTTCTATTTTTTTGTAGAGACAGGGTCTTGCTACATTGCTCAGCCTGGGCATTATGATTAATATATGTAATTAAAACTACTAGATAGAAGAGAAACAGTTCTATATGAAAAATAATATGTATTTTTATTTTAAAAGGTTATAAGACATAGAAATATAGTTTTTGTTTAAAAAAAGGTAATTTTGTGCAATTTACAGGTTTTTAAGTCATTTTAAATTAAATAAATAAACAATAATTAAAACTAAATAGATATAAACATTGGGGGGAAAAACAATGAAGGTTATAAAAATCTTTCCATATGATTTAAATTAGATGGATTTGTTTATAAGATTTTATTAAAATTAGCTTTACCATTAGTAATACACTAATGCAAAGGTAAAATTTGGTTTTCTCTTTTGAACAAGATTTTTATATGATATTAATAGAAATAACAAAAAATTTTTGTTCACCTTTTGAATAAACTTCAAAAATAAAAGGGGAGGGGGAGAGAAAGACATTTAATTTGCCTCTTTATTGGCTTGTCTTTCAGTTTGTCTATATTAGGTCTTATGATTGTTTGGGAAACTGAGTGTTCTCTCTATCAAAGAGTAAGGTTTTTGCTTTTAAAAATCTTTGAATTATCAGTTTGGCTAAATGAATGACTATAATTTTATGGTAACCTGTCATTCTGTTTTACGACAAGTATTTTGTGACAGCCAGTGCTTTAAGCCTTTGATATTTGATAAACGTTCCAAAATCAAAATTCTAAGTCTGGTATTTTTTTACCTCAAATTAGCCTCTTAAATATTAGGGCCACTGAAAGTATAAGGGATACATATTAGGCTTATTTGTTATGTTAAAACTATGCAGGAAACATTGTCAGATATGAAATGGTGTTTAACTTTCTTTGGGTTATATTTGTATAAGCATGATATGAATACATGTTCCAGTATTACATGAGATTTCTAAAATTCTGATATGTCTTGGTGTACGTTATCAGTAATAATTATAGTCACTACGTTAAATTGTTGTATGCCACAAAATAACCAACTTTCCTTGTCAATTGTCTCTTTACCCATGGCTATCCTAAGGGCTTTTGTCATCCATAGACAATTATTATTTTACATGAACTTCTCTCAAAAAGTGGTTTTTTAACTGGCTGCACCCCAAAGTTTGCTTCTTCAAGGAAAGTCATGGAAAGGACTAAAAAGTTCTCTTGAACACAGGTTTCTGATAACTTTGGAGATTGTATACCATTGGACTAAAACAAAACAAACTTCCAGGACTTTAATTAAAAAGCTGATGTTTCCATCAGTATTGCTAACTCAGCTTCAAACAGAACAGAAATTAATTACATGGGGCTGAACTAATTTTTTAATGAATTTTTGTTTGAAACATTGCTGATTCTTTTTGTGTTTTGTTTTCCAGAAGTCAAGAAAAATTGTTTCCTTCTTTTGAGCTATTTATAGGTTATAAGAAAGTATATATTTGTAAGCAAAATTTGAATCATTTATTTTTCTCTCTACTTGATTTCTCCATAATTTGAAAATTATTTGTGAGTGTTCTTAATTTATGGCAATATATTTACATGCATAAGTTCAATAAGAATCTGTTTTCTTCTATAACAGGACACAATGAAGGACACTGGTTATTTTACCAAGGCTCTGACTAGAATGGCATATTTTAAGAGATGGCTAGACTGCATTAAGGAATTAAGCTTGACTTTATAAGGCCAATAAAAAGCCCTTTGAAAAAATTGGCTAGGTACCCCATCAATAATATTTCCTGATCTGTGGTAAGTAAAGAATGTCACTTTCTGACAGGTGCAGGAAGCCCAAGTTACTTTGGGACCTCAAGAAAAGAGGAATTTACCCAATCCATATAGATATCTAAGGGCACAGAAAAATGTGAGGCTTTCAAGTACAACATGAGGTTCCTTATGAAAAAGTTTCAGCAAAGCCAATTTAAAAAAAAAAAAGGCTATATGGCCAATAATTATTCTTAGTGTACTTTACGCAAATAATCAGGCCAAGTATAATGAGACTAAAGTTTATTTTTGCAAGTAAATTGGACCTACTATGACTTGTCATTAATAAAAACAGGAAACTAGAGAGAGAAAAAAATGTATGTTTCAGAAAAAAAGAAACTATAGTCCATCTGTTATTAGATTCTAGCCTTGTCCACTATTTTTGAGTTTTTGTTATTTGCCTACAATTTAAACTGAATCCTGAATTCTTTCCTGTCTACAAGTCTCCAGATAATGGTTTCAATTTTTTGTCCCATTTTTCTGACTTGGACTCCATGAAATTGCCACTACCTTTTCCTGAGACCCTGCAAGCACACCTTGGGCCATACAAACTCCAGGTGAAACAAAATCTGTCAGATTGCCACTGCCTACTTCCACTGTAACTGAAGGTGCTTTGAGTTTAACATCTAGACGCTTCAGCTGGATGACCTCTAGGCTCTAAGGAAACTACTTTATGAACTGTTCCAAATATTAACTCTTGTTTTTCTTCTGTTTGAAAACTCATCTACAATGCCAGCTCCTGAAATGAGACACAGCTGTTTAACTAAACTGATCTGTTCACAGGACTAAGAGACTGACCAAAAAGATATAGGATGATATATTTAAATTTGCAATAATTTGTTTTTCCCCCCCACTCCTTACTCCAAAGATAATAGCTTAGCTTTTAATATATAAAATCTTTTAATTTCAAAGTGGGGACTGAAGGAAATTAGAAATATTTTACCCCAAAATATATTTCTTGGACATATTTTGGGATGGCTGCCACAGAGGTAACACTGCAAAGCTGTCTTTTTTGCATACAGTTTGGGGCAAATTTACATCTGTAGAGAATCTCTATTAATGCAGTCAGGTCTTTCCATACCTGAGCTAGAAAAAGTTAACTAAGAGTCTCCACTCCCTTCCCCATAGACTTAAGAGAGGATTGCCGGGAAGATACCAGACACTTGGTGGCAAAGCTTGCTGGGAATACCAGTCCCTATCTACAGAGTATGTGCCAACAGATACCTGATTAAAAATCTGACTCTAGGACTGATCACAGAAAAAGCAGCAAAAAGCCTTAGGGCTCAACAAAAATCCTTCAACTCTCTAGCCCAGGTAGTCCTAGATAATCAGGTAGTGCTAGATTTCCTGTTGGCTAAACAAGGGGGAGTCTGTGTGGTGTTAAACCATACCTGCTGTATCTCTATAAATACCTCAGGAAAAATGGAACCCTGAATAGAAAAAGTTTCCCAACAAACTATGTGGCTACAACAGAGCTCTACTAGTAACCCTATGCCTGATTGGCTTTGGGGATCGATCACTTTGATCCACCACGACTTCAGATCAGTTCTGCAGAGACTCCTGAAACTAGGACTCTCATTCTTCATCCTAGGGCTCATTATCTATCTTATAGTCTGCTGTTCACATAAGTACTGTGCTAAGACTATGAATGAGAGTACTAATGTTCTTGTCATGCAAACCTTAGGTCTGCAACTAGGCATACATGAATACTTAAAGATGACTGCAAAATGGTTTCATTCTTCTTACCCTGAGCTCAATTCCAACTATGCCCTTTGGCAGCAGAAAGAAGCCAGATCGGCTATCTGCCCTTTTCTGTCTTGTTAGCTCACACCTCAGGAATGAGGTGAGATGAAGGGGGGGTGGGGGTTCTGAAACTTCTTTTTGAAGAACTAATAAAAGACAGTAAGGTGGGAACCGTGCTAGGGGCCTAAACTCTACAAAGTTATAGGCATAGTTTATATATATATATATATATATATATCTGCAGCCATTACATTATTCCCTAGCTTGCTTTCCTATAATTGCTTACTACTCAAGAGTCACATAGCTGATGGTCATGAAGAGTCTCAGCTTTCTTCACTGCTCCCGTAGATAACATAACCCTTGGGAAACCTAAGGCTGGTCTTTGAGATATCTTCCAGACCTTATATTCTAGTGGACCAACTGACCCAGCCAGACCAGTGGCACAGGGAACAAACTCAACTGGTTTTGTGACCTGGGAACTGAATCAGCACAAGAAGACAATTTCTACTTCCTGATTCTATGAGTTCATCCCTAGCCAATCAGTAGACCTTTGCATGCCAAATTGTCTTTAAAAATCCTTTCTCCCAAATTGCTGGGGAGACAAATTTGGGAACTTCCTCCCATCTCCTTACATGGCACCTGCAATATTAAACTCTTTCTCTGCTGTAACCTCCGCTGTCTCAGTGTATTGGCTTCCTCTTGAGCAGTGGGCAATGAACCTGGTAAGGCTGTAACACTATACAAGATCTGTAATGAGAAGACTGCAAACGAAGGCTCATTCATTCAAAATACATAGATTGAATGTCTTTGGATAATATAAGAAAAATCTATTCCTCGTTCTTTCAGAAGGATGAAATTTTATTCAACAGATTAAAACTAAAAATACAACTCACAATCAATGACAAAGAACAAAAGTACAATTAGAATATATATTTTTCATGACTTACTAGCTGGTAGAATGAATGAAAACTGGAGTACCTCCTTAGGTGAGAGCTAGCAAAAAAAAAAAAATTCTGTGCTTAGTTTCCTATGTAAATTTAGCAGAAATATGCCCACATAGATAAAGAAGTCAGCACAGTTTGTCATGAAAGGACAAATCAATGGAAACACAAAGAATAGTTATGTATGTATGTGTATATATATGGATGTATTCTTTAGTAATATTAACAGAACAAAAACTATGAAGGCAAAGGGGTTTGCCCTCAGAAGCTTCACTGAAAAATCAACTCACAAAAGGCAGATTAATTAGGGAAAAGGTACACAATTTATTAACATGTGAGATGGAGCAGGGACTCCTCTTAGGAGGCTGCCAGGCCCCCTCAGGCATGGAAATAAAGGACAAATCTTGAGTTTCTTCAATAAAAATTCCAGACACCCATCTAGCCTTCAGAAGTAAATGAGCAACCCTATATGTAAGAAGATAGTAGTTTCCCAAGCAAGTCAGAGTCACAGAATGTTTTGGTTCCCTATAGAAACTAAAAGATAGCATCTTAACATATGTTCTTGAGTTGTTTTTCAGAAACATTGACCCTCCCACCAGATGGAAAATGAAAACCACTATTACATAGTCCTCAGATAAGGGGGAACTGAGGACTGAACTCTCTTTGTTCTAAATTTCTTGCTAAGGGTCCTGGAGAGAGTCACACCCACAGGCCAAACTTTAAATTTCCTTTCTGTTGAATACAAGTTTTTAGACAAAACCTTGTTTTCTTAACCAATTGCAAATCAAATAATCTCTGTATACACCTGTAAGCCTCCACTTCATGATATCTCCCCTTTTTGGGCCAAACCAATGTATAACCTTCATGTATTAATTTACAATTTTTCCTGTAACTTCTTCTTTCCTGAAATGTACCCTTGCCTTTAAAAACCCTTGCATGTAAGCCATCACAGAGTGTGGGTGTTAACTGTTAGCTGCCCATTCTCCTTGCTTGGCATCCTGCAACAAATGCCTTTGTTTCTCTCACTGCAAATCTTGGTATCAATGTCTGGCTTTGCTGTGCCAGATGAGCAGACCCAAGTTTGGTTCAGTAACATATGTACATGGGGAAAACCGCAGAGTGATCGCCCAACTCCCCAGTCGGGTACAGAAGCTTATATGAGGGCTGTCTGGAAAGTATCCAGCCATGTAAACCATTCTTGTTATATTAACAATAGCTGGATACTTTCCAGACAGCCCTTGTATACCATCTTAAGGTTACAGAAAAAATGGGGGCTCAGGGCATGGCCAAAAACAGCTTATGGAGGTAAATCAGGTTTTAGTGGCAAAACAAGTTATGCGAGGGAGAGAAGAGGCTTGGCTAGCAAATGTGATCTTGTTATATAGATAAAACTGTAATAGAGGTAAAGGTCTGAAAAAGGGCAACAAAATGTTGTGTGAGTTTTCTCTCTAAAAGCCCCCACCTTTTTTGGGAATTAAAACCCAAATTCCTTCCCAAGGCCAGTAATCAAAGGGACAGAAAAATGTTCTTTGCTGTTTTCTAGTATCTTAAACCACAGGAGATGGCCCAACAGAATTGTCGAAGGGTCACAAGATCATTGTCACCAGAAATAAGGTCAACTGAAACAACCCATTATTGTTAAGCAACAATAGCCTGAAGCCATGGCATGAGACACCAGTCACGCAGACCCATAGACCTGAGCCCAACCACTAAAATCCCCCTTTTTAAAAGCCCTGTTTTTCCACTTAAAGACAGGATGGTGGTCTTTTGAAACACTAGTCTACTTCTCTCCTCATTTGCCAGCAAATTAATAGACTTCTCTTTCCTTTTCCTCAGACCACTTGTCCTCATTCTTCATTCTCACTGATTCGGCCTCAGGGACAAGTACCAAGCTTTTGGTAACAAAACCTCCCAGGTAGCAGCCCTCAGAGATAACAGATGATAAATGGTTCTTTCAGATCTTTAAGTTAATCTTCCCCAGATCCCACAAGGGAAGGCCTGGCTGCATCAATGCAGATTCTCTACAGATGCAAATTTCCCCAACAAAATATAGCTTTGCAAGTCTACTTCTATTGCTGGATCTCTGACAGCCATCTGTGATCCAGCAAAATACATCAAAGATATATATTTTTATTTCCTTCACTACCAAGTGGGGGAGCTTCAAGCTAGATATTTTAATATTGTGAGAAACTCCTATAAAATACTTGACCTTACCAGAACTAACTGATTTTATTATTGTGAAGCATTTATTTCTTGTGGGCTAAGAGCAAGCTGTGCTACATATAAAAGCCACGGTTTTAAGCAAAATAAGGGCCTGTGTAAACTATTCGCAGAAAAGTAGGAGAGGTCCTCTACCCCAAATATCTTCAACATCAGTCTGTCTTAGGGCCTAAAACTTTTCCCATAATTCTTCTTCTCCTTCTCCTCGTCTCCTCCTCTTCCTTTCCCTTCCCCCTCCTTCTCTTCTTTTTGTTCTTCCTTTTTTTCCCCTGTAATATTAAATATTGCTCTTAAATTTCAAACATTAGCTGAAATGGATACTCAATTGAGCCAAATCAGTATTTAACACCTTAAAGTACTTCAGTACTTTCCAAGGGAGAAGATGAAAACACCATCTTGGTAAATTCAGATATAGAAGATGAAAGGAGAAGGTCAATAGCATAAGACTGCAAAGTCAAAAGCTTTGGATGACAAGATAGCTGCAGGTAACAGAAAGGAGAAGGGTGAGCATTGAAGATGAACTTTATTCACTCCATTTTATCAAAGAAATTTTGGGTATTTGAAAGGTATAATCTTATCAAAATATGAGAATAATCAAACATAATGGGATTTTCCCAACCGAGGATATTGTTGGTTTATTGTAGATATTTTTGTGTAGAAGACACTTTTGGTCAACTCCTCATACACATCTGCTCCCTCTCCCTCCTTCCTTACAGAACTATGATTTTGTTCATTTATATCCTCTCCTCCTGACATTTCTGAAAAGTCTAGAATAATCTCCCTCCCCAGGGAGTGGGTCCTAAATTTTATAAACCAGTCTCATGATTACATTACCCTTGACAATTGATCTGAGCATAGATATATGATGCAATTCTGGTCAATGCAACCTGAGTATTAAGACAACTGAGGGTCCTGGGAAAGGTATTTTCACAGAAACAGAGATTATCTCTTTTTTCCAGTACTGTTGTGTCTAGATATGACACCTGGTAGTGTTGCAGTCTGTAATCTGGCCTGAAGACGTAGCCAATACGGTGAGGATCATAAAGAGGAAAAGTGATTACTTCATTGTGCCATAGTCTTAACCAACTTTAGAGAAACTCTGACTGCCCTTCTTGTTATGTGAGAGAATAAATTTCCTTACTGTTTAAGACACTTCGAGTTCATTTTCTGATACCTGCAGCCACTGAACTCTGTGTTGTCAAATCTCAGGTACCCATTTCAGTTCTACTCTTGACTAGAATTTATAGAAGCTTTGACATACTTATCTATTTCTTCCTTATTGAAATATTTAGTTTCTGTGAAACCAGAGTCTCCTATGTTTTTTCTCCTTCAACACTAGACACACTTCCATATCGCCTTTGTGCAATCACTAAAATTTAGAATTCCTCAGGGCTTATACCTTGGGCCTCTTTTCTTTTTTCCTACACTTCCTCCATACTTGATCTTATTTTTCCCTTGACTTTTGATACCATCTATAAGCTGATAACCCTCAAATATAAATCTCTGGTATAGACCTAATCTCTGAGTTCAAGATACATATTTTTTACTACCACATTGAGATATCGTCTGATATTCCACAGGTCTCTTAAACTGAAAAAGTCAGAAATTGAGTCATTAATGCTTGATACCAAACTGCTTCTCCTTTACAAGGACCCCAAACATGCTTTAATGGCACTTGCAATTATCAGTCGGTCAATTCAGAAATATAGGAGTCATTCTTGGCTCATGTCCCATGTCCAGTATGTCTTTAATTCATCTACCTCTCTCCATCACCTTTACTTCCTTCTTGATTGAGGGCAGCAATACCTTTAGCCTACTCAATACAACAGTTTCCTAACTGATATGCCCACTTTGGGCTTCCTATGGTCTATCTCCTATGCAGCAGCCAGAGTATTCTTTCAAAAATGCAAATAGAGCCAGGCAAGTGGTTTATGCCTGCAATCCCAGCAACTCAGGAAGCTGAAGCGGGAAGATCATCTGAGGCCAGGAGTTTGAAGTCAGCCTAGGCAATATAGTAAAACCCCATCTCTAAAAAAATGAAAAAAGTTAGACAGGCATGGTGGCACATGCCTGTAGTCCCAGCTGCTTCAGAGGCTGAAGTGGGGATGGCTTGAGCCCAGGAATTCCAGACTGTAGTGAGCTATGATCGTCCCACTGCACTCCAGCCTGGGTGACAGAGAGAGACCTCACCTCTAATAAACAAACAAACAAATGAATAAGTAAGTAAATACATAAAAATGAAAATATGTCCCCTACTAAAAGCCTCTCTCTTCAATGCCTTTCCTTTACTTAGACCTAAATCCAAAGTGTTTGAATGAGCTGAGATGACCACATAATCTGGACCAGCTGACCTCTTCAGTAATAGCTCATGTGATTCTTGGATCCATTCACTATGCTGTAAACACCCTGGTCTTCTTTCATACCTTTGAAGGAGACAGACCTTTCCCCTCCTATTTCACTGGGTTAATTCCTGTTCTAATTTTAGGTTTTAGCCTGAATATCACTTCAGAACAATGACTGCTGGAACCACTCCATCTAAATTATATTCCCACCCTTGATACTCTCATGAACCATCTCATTTAATTTTATAGAACTTACCAACACATTCTATACAAATGTTTATACATTTATATACATATAATGTGTATATGAGGGCTGTCAAATATCCATAATTGTTAATATAATGAGAATGGTTTACATGGCTAGATACTTTCCAGATAGCCCTCATATATACATGCATGTGTATGCATATTTATACTTAAATATATTAATGCATATGTGTAGCCACACACAGACAATGTTGACTTATTTAATATCTATATTTCCTTTTACAGAGTAAACTCCATGATCACAGGCCAATGCCTGTTTTGTCCATCTAGCACCTACCACAGAACTTGGATCCTGGCCAAAGAAAAGAAGTCCAGTTTTCAAAAAATTCTGGGCAATTGAGGGGTCACAGACAGGAAAATAAGCAGGTGGACACAGCTAGGTTTGCAGTATCTAGACTACTGCAATGGTGCTAATAAACAGGAATGGCCTATGCTAATGCTAAAGCAGAGAAAAATACTTTTTATAACATTTCCATATTGCCTTGATGATACTAATATTCTTTATTATTCAGCTGTGGTTAGATATAGAACTCACTAGATATCCCCAAGCAGAACAGAATAACTAACACTTGTCTCATATGGCAAATTTCTCATTCTTTAAAGCCACCATGATAACATTACAACTAAGTACACTGTTATTAAATATTGATTTGCTGTGAATTAAATAAATTACTGATTCCTATAGATTATTTGAATAATGCTACTTGGAAGAAACACAGTGTACTGGAAATATCATGACACTTTCAGTCTACCAAGGCTAATTTTGACACTGAGTTTTGATAATTACTAGTTACAGATTTTAGGGAAGGTTACCTATGTTTTCATATTTGTTTTCTTATTTATAAAAATGGGAATGCATTTCCTTCTGAAAGGGCTTTTCATGGGATTATAAAATGATGTCTGTGATAGTAAATCTCTCATGTCCTGGCACAGTATCAGCCGCTGATGCTGCAGATGATCAAAAGCTAATGATGTAATATTATTGTATTTTGTAGTCTAATCTGCTAATGAAGAAACCAATGTATGCAATGTTCTCAAGAGGGGGCAGAGCTAGAGATGTTGACTTGAGAGTCACTCATGTGGACATGAAATCTGAGCGAGAGGGAAAAGCCAAAGGAACGATATGGAGAATCCAATGGTTTATGGCTAATTTACTTACAAACATGATTCTATTGATCCATTTATTGAAAAATATTATTACCCTGCACATTTATGAAAGTCAATGAATATATCAATAGTTTGCCCAAGTTTATATTCTATTATATTGTTACTTTTTATTATACTGCGATATACATAAAAGAATGTTTTGCTTCCAGTTCTACAGCCTGATGAGCCATATAGATGCTAAGTCATGCTCAAATCTATTGGCAAGTTGCTTTACTACCAAAGAATAATGCTATAACTCACCTATGCATAAACAAGAATTACAATGCCCTGAAAAGTTGAGTTTAAAAGACCACAGTTGAACAGTAAAGACTTTGTTTCATACTAAAGAGCCATATGAAAAATGATGTCATCAATTTGGCTTAAGTCCTTGTTCTCTCTTTGGAATTAAGCAGCAATGATTTACCTTTTACTTTTATATTTCTGATTATTGCTTTAAAAATGGCATCCAAATTTTCAGTAAAAGGAATGCTATCTATAATACCTATACCAACGGAATTATGAGAGTTCAAATACACACATTCATTTTTCTGCCCATACTTTACTACATACACCATTCATAGGTCACACTGATGTTATCAAATGGATTAGGGACAAAGGAAAAACAAGCCAAATACTTCCTTTTCTTTGCCTATCTCTCTGTTCAACTATGAAACTCCTAACTCCAAATCTCAAAAACTGTTCCAAATCATCTTCATTTGTCAAGTCCTGTATCAATCATGCTCACAATAAGTTCTCCATGTCCCACTTTCCACTTTTAACAATACTCTCTAGAAAAATTATCTTTTAAAAATTCTGTTTTGTTTGTTTGCTTGTTTCTCTATAAATTCTTAACCTTGGAAAGTAAATCTTTATTTTGATAACCATTATTAACCATAAATGGAAATTAATCTTCTGCTACAGTACACTTTATCTCTGGAAATATTTTCTTTAAGAGTCTCTATATAAAGTTTTTCTTTTCAATTATAATATGTAATTGAAAATTTGACTTACTCAGAAATGATCCATGTAATGAATTTTAACATTTATATAATAGGAATATGCAAACATACACACAAAAATAAAAATTATGCAAAGTAAAATATGCATAATGGTATTTAAGCTAAATATTTTTATGCAAATGTTATCGTGCCTGGATATAAGTCCATATTCTGAGTACCCAATTGGGATTTTATAATTATACATATGACTTTAACTACTATGTTGCGTAAACCAGCCACTACAAACTTTAGGCATTTATTGCTTCTGCTAATGTTGCTGAAATCATAAGCGGGTTTTGGCCTAGGTCCCGTTGCTCATCACACAAAGATCCAATTATTGAGACAATGAGGATTGCCAAGGAAGAAAGGAATTTTTAATATGACAGACATCTTGTCAGAGAACAGGAAAAGCTGCCTCAAATCCATCTTTCTGACTAACGGAGATCATGGGCTTTTAAAGAAGTGGCCACGTGCCTTGGGGCAGGTGTGGTGTAACTAATAAGGGGTTATTGCATTGGAGGCAGGTTGCAGGTGATGGCGAATCTTGGTGTCAGGAAGCCTGCCTTCAGAATCTCAGCTCCTTTGTTTTGCAGAAAATCCACCATGTCAACAGAAAAGAAGCTGAACTCTGTAAAATAATTTTAAAGTGGTTTATTCTGAGCCAAATTTGAGGACCATGACCTGGAGCCATACCCAAGAAGCCTTGAGCAAGTGGATTCGCTGTGGTTGGGTTATAGTTTGGTTTTATACATTTTAGGGAGATAGGGGTTACAGGTTAAGTCATAAATCAATACATGGAAGGCATACATTGGTTTGGCCTGAAAAGGTGGGACATCTCAAAGCGGGAGGTGGGGGTGGGCTTACAGATTATAGGTGTGTTTAAAGACTTCTTGACTTGTAATTGGTTAAAAAATGAAGCTTTGTCTAAAGGCTTAGAATGTTTTAGATAAGGAAGAAACAAGTCAGGGACATATATTTGTTGTGTAAATTTGGGACCTGCAGGTTTGTCTTGCATAGCCTTAGGCCTGTTAATGAGTTACAAAGGACATCTCCAAGAAGGCAAGGGGGCATGAGGAATGTCTGACCTCCTCCTCCTGGCAGACAATTTAGTTTTAGGATATCCTCTTGGCCAGGAGGGGGTCCATTCAGTCAGTTGGTGGAGGGGGAGACTTTTATTTAATTTTAGTTCACAACCATTTCTGGGAAATAACTCAAAAAACCAAGTGGTTAGTTAAGGGAGAGGATTATGAAAAACATATAGAAGTCATTGAAATTTGTTCATGTGGCTAGTTATACTAACCTATATAAAATATGCTTAATGTTTGCTCTTTCTTAAACACACTCTTAATCCTAAAACAACCTCTCTCCCTCTCTCTCTAATTAAGCACATTATTCAAGTTGTGTTTGTTTAGAGGAGAAGGGGGATAATAGAGTATTGGACATACACAACAAGAGGAAAATAGTCACAAGAAAGACAATTAAATTATATCATATGCAAAATTATGTAAGAATATGCTGCCTGTCCTTGTCACAAACATTTCAAAAAGCCACAAAATCCTTTTTTACACAGATCACGTTCAAAGCTCAATTGGATGTAAGTAGGAGTTAGCTACAGCTCACCAAACACTTCATCACATTATCTGATTGCATTTAAATTGTTTCTAGGTAATTCAAGGAACAGATTTTTGCAGGGGGCTCTGGAAATAACAATACTTTCTCTCAACAAGTCAGGTGCCCCTGATCATCTGTTTTTAAAGTTAAATCCCTTCCATTCCCAGTGTGACATTTTTAACAAAGTCTGATTTGCTGTTAAGGATTTTGCACAATGCTACATAACTCCACCTACCACTCAAGCCAGGAAAAAGACCTGAATGTTAACGTGAACTCCGTCACCAAGAACTCCGTTTCAGGCAGTACACGTTTGAATTTCAGATACCAAAACTAGTTTCATAATCTCCCTCCTTTAATCTTTTTAAATAGTCTTTAAAAATTATGAAATTATAGCTATTTAGGATGTGTTTGCCCTCAGGGCTAGATGGCCTCAATAAAGCAAACTGGAAAATGTCTCAGAAATACTCTTACCTTTTAAAGGAGCTCAAAATTTCACCCTAAAATATGACTCCTTGGTATAAAGAGTATTTTGAATTAAAGGCCCTTAGAGATCAACAGGCTTTGGAAGGGGCTTTCCTTCTACCTTCATAAAAACCAGACCCATCAAGAACATTTGTCTTTCCTTCCCCTCCCTGTTATCTCAATATATTGCAGGAAAGAAGATCAACATGCAACGAGACCTGGCCCAACCCATTTTAAAAATAATACCTGTCTCTCGGGTGAATTAATTTCCAAAGAGAATAGTTTACTAATCAATCTGTTTCTCCCACTCAGTCTCCCAAGTATCTATTCATCCTCCCTAGTAACCATTCATTGCCACTCAATAGAATTATCCATATTCCTCATCCCCCCCCTTCCTTCTTAAATGAAAGTATATAAACTTCTGGACCCCATTGGGATATGGGGTAATCACTCTGTGATTCCCCCCATGCTCATGGTATATTAATCTGCCTTATTGTGAGTTGATCTTTCAGCAAAACTTCTGAAGCAAAGGGGAGGTTTCCCTTCCTCCCCACACCTTCCTACCCAAACAATGGAAGAGGTGCATATTAAATCATCGGCAGTAAAGACCTTACAGAAGGGTAGGTGAAACTCGTCCTTGTAATTTCATTAACACCATTTGCTCAATTATGACCCCATCTGGCATGAGGCACAGTTTCTCAATAAGCCCCATAAAATAAGAAATCAGCTGAAAGTAATAGATTACACAAGAAAAAGAGACATAACATGGTCAGATAAATTTGGGACACCTAGGAAAGCCAAGTTAAATAAAACTAAATCTTATAAAACTTCTCACAGCTTTCGGTATTTTAATTTGAATTATAAATGCCCAAGAATGACATTTCTTGGGCACATACACAGTTTCTCAAAACAGATGAAAGAAAAAGTGCACAGGCTACAGAGTGAGATAAAATTGGGCACAGATGTAGGTTTATCTTGTTGCTCTACATGTTTGGGTAGTGAGGACTTAGGCAAGTTGGGGAATGAATGTGCAGAGTTCATAACACAGGTAGGATTCAGTTCATCTGAATACCAGTTGTGGACAAGATATAGTAGACCATTCAGGAAATAGCATACAAATTAAATGAGGAGTTCAAAAATTTAGATTGTGATCTAGTCCCAAGTAAGAAAGCAAACTGTGGAAGAACAAGGTAACCAGGCATCAGCACAGAGGTTCTGCATGCATGTGTATGAGATGGAAGAGAATGGAGACAAAGAAAATCATATTCAGTGAATACCTGTTCTTTTAGGCACTTTAAAAATCTTAAACATTTAATCTTTACAACAAATCTGGAAGTAGATATTATTGTTAATATCTTTAATTTTCAAAAGGAGACTCCAAGGTATACAGAGCTTATAGTCGACTGCCTAAGAAGTTTTACTAGGATGACTTATTAAAAGCATAGTTTCTGTGGGACCCTTCCAATCCTATGAGTCTACAGGGTGTCAGGTTACCTAAAACACAAAATGAAAAGTTAAACAAAGCTTTTCTAAACAAAACAAAAAAAAAACTCCGCATGCTTAGCAATATTAGTTGTGACATTTAACAAAGATTAATAACCCAAAAGAAGTATTCATTATTTATAACATTATTTGGCCTGAAAATGGCACATTTTTGTCTTCTGCCACCATACAGAGATGATCATTGGGTTGGAACCAATTCAGGAAGATTCCTAATGTCAAATAATAAATTTTTCAATGTCCTAAAAAAGAATTAAGCAGCAATTATAATGGGAAGCATATATTTAAAATCAAATCTGTAAGTTTTATCTCATTGATATCATATCCAACTTAATTTAAAGAAAATGTAATTTTTTCATAAAGTCAGACTTAATTTCTGTAATATCTGGAAATTTCAAAAATTCAAAAATCAGTTCCATTTATTTTTGTAAAATATTCATCTAATTATTTAAGATTGCACTGAAATGTCTGCATTCTTCCAGGGAGAGTTAAAAGAGGTGAAAAAAGAGGAACACAAGTAGGATTCACACAAATTTACAATTGTGACAAAAATAATGATAATAAAGCATTAAAAATTGAAAGTAAATATTAATACCAATATTTAATAGTTAATAGTTAATTGGCCAAAACTATTAGACAAATTGGTCCTAAAATTTCAACCTAAAAGTTGAAGAATACATTCTTTAAGTACCTAATAAATTTTATATTATTTATGTTAATAAAATCAAAAATTTTATGGATGTTCATAGTACTTGCACTGTTCAAAGTGTTTTGTCTTAGCAAAAAGAAGAAGAAAAAAATATAGATAGAGACATTTTTAATTGTTAAAGAAATAATTAGAAATAAATGAATGCAAAAGAAGTTTATTTCAAAGATATTTGATACATAATCTCCAACACAAAATGCAGGGCTAATTAAGCAATATTCTTTGACATATAAGACTACTTCCTCTTGTTTGTTACTGCTTTTTAAATCTGTTTTCTGGCTTTTGATTCCTGGTATAACTAAGGAACTAAATGTCTATATGTATTAAATTTTAATTAATTTAAATCCAAACAGCCACTCGTGGTTGTTTAAATAGTTACAGTATTGAATAGTGCAAGACCAGGTCATCTATATTCTGCCCCAAAGCAAACTACCTAAGTGTCATACAAAAGTCTGTCCAGCAAGGCACCACACTATGTCTAGAAATATGCCCAAGCCTGGCTTCTTGCTTCCTCTGCAATGGTAGATCCCTTCTTTAATTTATTTTCTTCTCTTGGCATTATTCCTTAATGAAAAACAATGAATTATGTATATAAATCTAGAGCAGCTTAAATGAAAGGAGTAGTTATTTAAAATGTGTGACCATGCTTCCTGAAACGGATTCTAACCTTTACATTTAGAGAGCAAGCTAAGAGATGGCATTTGCAAAGGTTTCCTAGGATGTTACTAACATTAACTATTTAAGATTTGCTCTGTGCAGTATTTAATAAAAAGTGACTTTTCTCCTATTTGCAGCAAAAAAAAAAAATTGGTCTTGCAGTATAAATCAAAAAGCAGGTCTCAAGTCTGTGTTCTGTGATCTCACCTCTCAAAAATAAACAGTCCCTCACACTGAGTCTTTCTCTCATGACACTATAAGGTGGAACCAGCCACATATGGCCTCCTCTTCTCATATGCTGCTTGGGCTAACATTAAGGTTCAATAGTTGCTGCCACAGAGGCTAAAGAGGAGAAAAACATTACCATTTGATTCTCTGCTCCTGATCAGCATTTCCGCCATGGCATCATCTTTCTTCTCAGCCTGCCCACTGTTGCCCAGCTGAAAGGGTCACCAGGAAATTTGTTTGGGGTTTAAAAGAGTTGAAGTACTCAAATGGCATTTGATCAAGGTGAATCTCATGGACAGTTGCATATTCTCCATTCACCTGGTATTTGGTATTTGAAAGGCAACATACAGCACAATTGTTCATTACATGGACTATGGAGTCAGACAGAAGTGGCCTTGAGTTGCAGCTTAGATATTAATAGTTACTATGACCTTGGCAAATTATTTAACCTCCGTGTGTCTAAGTTTTCCCATTGGTAAAATGAGGATGTTGAAAGCTGCTTCAGAGGATGATCATTAGGACAATTTAAATAATATATAAGAGTTTGTTACAAAGTTCCTGGTACAGAGTCTCTAAATGACAGCTAGTACAATTTTTTAAAAAATAAAATTAGTACATGTAGGTGTAACTTGATAATGATCTTAGGATGTGTTTATTACCCAGTTATATTTTCCTGCTTATTTCTCTGTGCTGAATTCTGCTTTTCATTAAAATTGTAAGCCATTTGTGCGGGCATTTAATATGTTGGTTGTTTAAGTTTGAAAAATGGATATTACCCTTACAAAATCATCTGGTCAAGAATTTGCATTATATTATGCTTAGCACAGAGACCTATATTGTACTTAGAATATCTTCAAGTATATTAGGAAAATGTAAGGTTTAAGGAAATTTATGTGTGATATTCAATTACCAGCATTTTTTTTTTACAAATAGGAACTGTATGTATAAAGGTATATAACTTGATGTTTTGATATATGATGTATACATTGTGAAATGATAAACATAATCAAGCTAATTAACATACCCATCACCTCAGATACTCACTATTTTCTTTTCTTCTCTCTTTTTTTTTTTTGGTGGTAAGAACACTTAAGATTTACCCTATTAGCAAGTTTCAAGTATACAATACAATATTGTTAACTATAGTCATTATACTGTACATTAGATACCCAGAACTCATTCATCTTGCATAACTGTAGAATCATTATTAGCAAAAAGACAAAAGATAACAAGTGCTGATGATGATATGAAAAAAAGGAAACCCTTAAACCCTGTTGATGGGAATATAAATTGGTACAGCCATTATGGAAAACAGTATGAAGATTCCCTAAAGAGTGAAAAATAGGAGGAATATACCATATGATTCACAGACAAACATACACATATGAATATTATTCAGCCTTAAAAAATAATGAAATCCTGCCATTTGTGACCACATAGATGAATCTTGAGGACATTGTGCTGAGTGAAATAAGCCAGACACAGAAAGACAAATATTGCATGATCCCACTTGTATGTGGAATATAAAATAGTCAAACACATAGAAGGAGAGAGTAGAATAGTGGTTTCCAGAGATGCAGGGGAAAAAGGGAAAGAAATAGGGAGATGTTGAGCAAAGAGTACCAAGTGTCAGTTATGCAAGATGTGAACCATTTTTAAATAAATATTTTTGAGTGGACAGTATTGGTGGAATAAATATAATCTACCCAATTTATGCTCATGATTTGTAATATGCTGTGTGTGATGAATGTGAAACACTGGCAGTGGCAGGGAGGTGCATGAATGGGCAGCTTTGGCAGATGTGAAGACGTGCAAGAAACTTCTGTGCATCCTATGAATTCTTCCCTTTGCTGATGCAACCAGCTAATGTCATTGCAGATAATTTCATGCAGTACCTGCATTTCCTCATTCCCTGAGTCCTACCAGCAACTACTTTGACCTTTGTTTTTCCCACATTTCCTACTGTTATGTAAATCTATAATTTTTTACTTTGAATTCCTTCCCACTTGAGATATTTAGTGCACTTTTTGTTTCTCTGACTGACTCCTAATTGAAGCAACACTCCAAGCTAACATCTCCACAACCGTACTAATTCTTTTCCTTTCAAATATGCAACTATTAATACTTCCAGGATTTCCTTTATTGGTGAAGCATTGTTATTCATTAGTCATTAGAGTAATCATTCATCCCTTTCTTTTTTGAAATCAGTGTCCAAGTCTTATGAATTCCACAACATTGACATGTCTTAAATCAAACATCTTCTATTTCCATACCCAATTGCCTTACTATAGACACTTAATATCCCTTACTAATGTTATTCTCTTAGTCTCCTAAGAGGCCTTGCTCTGCCTCTATTTATGACTCCTCCAAAACACCCACGTGATCTTTATATAAGGCAATCTGGTCATACCACTCCTTTGTTTGAAGGCCTGCAGTGATTCCCATTGTTTTTATTATAAAGCCAAACTCTTAATCACAAGACACAAAACTATTCATGTTCTGTCCCTGGCTTTCTTTCCAGCCTCTGTACCTTTTCTTCTCCTGCTATTTTCCAGCCTTACAAAACTGCCTAGAGATCTCCCAATATCCCATGCTACTTTTGGATACAAGCAACTGAAACCCACTCAAAGTATTTAGAGACAAAAATGGAAGGAGATGATTATGACAAAGATGTGAATAGCTCATAGATTCTGATATGGGTTAGAAGTACAACTCATACCACTGAAACCACCCTTTATAAAATTAATAAAGGGCCACAAGGTGGGAACTGTGATAGGGGAAATATATATGTATATGACCAGCCATTGTTCCCTACCTTGCTTTCCTGTAGTTGCTTACTACTCAGGAGTCATACAGCTGATGGTCATAAAGATTCTTGGCTTCCTTCATTGCTCCCATCAATAACATCACCTTTTTGAAACCTAAGGCTAGTTTTTGAGATATCTTCCAGGCCCTGCATTCCAGTGGAATGGCTGACCCACCCAGACCAGTGGCCTATACCGAGAAACTGACTCAACTGGTACTGTGACCCCCACCCAAGAACAGACGCAGCAAAGAAGACAATTTTTACACCCCTATGGTTCCTCCCCAAACCCAGCCAATTAGCAGACCCAATTGCCTAGCTCTTTGCCCACCAAAGTATTAATGTCTTTAAAAACCCTTTCTCTGAAATTCTCAGGGAGATGGATTTGAGAACTTCCTCGCATGGCACCTGCGATTTTAAAGTCTTTCTCTGCTGTAACCTCTGCTGTCTCAGTGTATTGGCTTCCTCTTGAGCAGTGGGCAATGAACCTGGTAAGGCTGTAACACCATGAAGAGTAAAACTCTGAATTAGAACATCTTTATTAAGTTGACATATTTACACATGGTCTCTAATTTCTGCCTCTCTGAGTCTGCTCCATTCTTTTCATTTTCTTGACGTGGATTCTCTGTTCAGCTCATCTTGCACATGGAACAACTTGCCTACCACCCAGAGCTCTCTACAAAGTCCTCTCAGCTCCAGAGCCCATTGCCAAATGATTCTTCTGTTCAATGTCATTGAGTTAAAAATATAGCTCAGTTCATCGCTACTTGGCAAAACCTTAGGTAAGTAGACTATGTGCTGATTTTCTTTTACCTTTATTTCCCTAGGAAGTGAAAGAGGTGGATGGAGCTTTAGCAGTTTAAGGTAGAAGTGAAAGGTGGATGGGCAGGCACATTAACCAACACATTCAGTACATATTCAAAACCTCTGTGCTATCACTTGCTTTTCTCCTTGTCTGCTGGTGATGACTACCCATCTTTCAAAATACTGTTAATTTCTTGAGGACATATTTTGAGATGGCTATGGGCAAACAGGAATAATTCTTCAAGGGTGTCTACGTGGGGAGGCTGGAGGAGAAATATGCATCTGTAGAGAATCTCTGTTAAATGCAGCCAGGCCCTGCCTGTTTGATCGGAATAGGTGTGCTGAGAGTCTGACACCCTTAAAAGTTTGAATAAAAACATTTCCCTGAGGACTGTTATCATGAGGCTTATCTGCATACCAGGACCACCTTGCCAGCCAGGCTTCCTTTCTCCCTCCCATACCCTGTTCACAAAAAAACCAAAAAAAATAAAACCCACCCTGTTTAGTCATTTTCTAAGCCCCTTCATTTCTTAAAAGAGGACACCTGTACCTCATTGGTAGTGCTCATGTGCCTCAGCTCTCAGCACCTCAGCTCAGTTCTCCCTTTTTACATGATGAATTTGGGGGAGGTTCTGAGATTTTTAGTTTTCCTTTATGATACTTTCATTATAAATAAAATACTGATGTACTTATTTGATTCCATCACTTTACTAGACTGTCAACTCCTTGAGGAAAAATCTCAAGGGAACATCATGATTTATTAATTTCTAACAACCTTTCTAACCCAATGTAGATGCTGAGAAATATCTGTGTGAGTGAGTGAATGAATAAATGGGCAATATTAACAAGCCCTTCACACTCATAATATCTTTTTTGATCCCTCTTTTTTAAGAGCACTATTTTATTTGAGGTCATGTGGATCACCAGGAAACAAAAATAAGTAAATTTGCACAAATCTTGCCATTGTGAAAAACATGCCTTACCCTGCAACCTAAAGCATTTTTCAGCCCATCATTGTTCCTAGCTTTGTTGGCCTTTCACTAGAGAAGCTGTCTCAGCACACCAACTCTCTGAAGCATACTTGGGGAACTTTGCTAAAGGTCCTGACATAGAACTTTGATCTGTCCCAACAACACAATTATAAAACACGTCTTTGTGGAATATATTAATTGGCTCTGTTTTAATATACTTTTATTACAATATACATGATTCTTTTGTTTGAAGATCATCTAAAGGGTATAGTATGCCAAAAATAATCAGATACATAGTTCTTTCATTTTCTTAATGAGCTCTGCTATACTTTGTCTTTTCCAGTAAATTGCAAGTGAGTTACAGTTTGGAAAATAATTCTAAAGGGAAGAAACTTTCCATGCATGGAAATGGTAAATATTAACTCCAGTGTATGACCACCTGTCAGAGTTAATTCTCATAAGGTTAACTTATTCCTTAATGATTTGTTTCTATAGCCAATGAAAAGCAGAATTTTTGAACTTTGAATAGTGGCAAATTCTTTGTATATTTACCAAATTGTATCCCAAACTAATTCATTTTCTTCAAGATATAAATATTTGTGTACTTTTTTAAAAGTCTCTATAGAATAAAGTAGAAAGTGAAATTCTCTAAATTCCTATTCTCTGGAAGTAAGTCTAATGAGCCCTAAATTTTTTAACAGCATGTAGGGTTGCCTAACAATTTTAGCTTTGCCTAATGTTATTAAGATTGTCTCAAAGTTTTAGATAAATTTGGTTGAGTAAACCAAAAGTAGTATTTTTTAAAAGTATCAAAACAGGGATCACTAATTTGCCCATGTCGAGACTGGGTAATTTTAACATCCGATACAGACAAGCATTTTCTGTAATAACCTTGAATAATTACAATGACAGCACTCTAATGTGTACATTTTTTGTCTCTTCTGCTTTCATATGACAGTGAAGTGGCTAATTGCTCTCCAAAGTATCCTATTACATCCATAGTTAATTAACTGCAGTAATTATCTACAGGACCTTTCTGTGCAATGAGAAAGTTTCAAATATCACAAATGAAATTTGCTTCATCTTTTGAGGTGTGCAGGTATATTATATTCAGTAAACATACACTGTTATTTATGCTAAGTCTACTCTATTATTATCTTCTGGTACTATGGGAGCAAGACAGGAATTTGGTTGGAAACAAGTTCTTTGAACTTTTCCTTGTAACAATAGTCACATTCATCACATTTCTCTTTTGAAAGTGGTATATACTTAAAAACAATATAAAACTCAAAGTAAAAACAAAGAATAGCCTGGAACAGGCAGTAAAAGAATTCACCTGCTGCCTTTTCACCTCAAGGGAATGCTAGTGGAAATAAATATGGTTGAAGCAATGCCCCACCACTGCCTCCAGCAACCCCTCCCACACACGTAAAAGGCCATTCCCAAAGCTGGCATTCCCTCACTCACCATCCCTGACCCACCAAATTTGGGTCATATAAATAACCTGAGAAAGTGAGGTTTCTATTGCTAACTATCTAATCATAGGCAAGTGTCTCAGCCTCTTCCTAATTTGTTGAGGGGTGTATGAAAGAAAAAAAAACTTCAAGAGAAATAATTAAGGTAATAGGAAAAAGAGTCATCACAATGGAATGAGACAGTCTGCATCACTTGTCTGGACAGAATGTTAATCTCAAGGAGGAAGCAGACGTTGCTGGCTAAAATGATAGAGATGTGAAAGGTAGTAAGAGACCAGGAGAGAAGGATGGGGGTGGGGAATCTAAAGATAAAACTGTGTTATCATTTAACGTCTTCAGAGAGGATTTTGACCTCTCAGAATCCCAAAACCCAACTACCCATTGGATTACTGAATTTAAGAAAAGTTCTTAAAAAAAAAAATGGGGGAAAATGGGAAGATAATTGAACCTTATTTTAGTTAATTAATAGTTTTTAGGAAAACATGTTTTATGGTTTCTTATTTTATGCTGTTTGAAGAGCAAAAATTTACTAATACATGTTACATAAAAATTTATCCAAAAATGATAAATTAAGCCATTTATCAAATTACACAGGGAGTTTTTTGCCCTGACATCTTAGTTTAAAAATGTTTTGTACATCCTCAGCATTAGCCTAGGAATAATTCTTTGGAAGAATATAGGTTGAATTATGTTGTAGATTAAAGGTATTGGAATCACAGGATAAACATAAAGAATTAGAAACAGGAAGACATACAAATGGCTAACAAACACATGAAAAAATATTCAATTTCATTAGAGATGTGAAAGACACAATAGATCAGGAGAGAAGAAGGGGGGTGGGGGAATCTAAATGCAAGGAAATGCAAGTCCAAACTACAGAACTTTCCCCACACTAGGATGGCCACAATTTAAAAACATAAAATTATTTTAATAAAAAATAACAAGTGTTGGTGAGGACCTGGAGAAATTAGAACTATAATACATGGCTGATGGGAATATAAAATGGTTCAGCCACTGTGGAAGACAGTTTGTTTAACTCAACAATTTAAACATAGAATTACCATATAACTCAGTAATTCCACTCCTAGGTATATCCAAAAGAATCAAAAACAGATGTTTAAACAAATACTTGTCCACAAATGTTCACAGCAACACTATTCACAATAGCCAAAAAGGGAGAAAAAAAAAACTGAAGAGTTCATCAACTGTTGAATGGATAAACAAGATGTGGTCTAACCAAACAATGGAATACATTTAGCCTTAAAGAAGTGAAGTACTAGTTCGTGCTACCACACGAACGAACCTGAAAACGTTATAGCGGAATCAGCTAGATACAAAAAGCCACATACTGCAAGATTTCACATATATGAAACATCTGGAATAGGTGAATCCATAGAGATAAAAAGCAGATAAGTAGTGTTAGGGGCTGGGTGGAGGAGGACATAGGAAATAAGTGCTTAATGGCTCCAGGGTTTCCTTTCGGAGAGATGAAAATGTCCCGAAACTAGATAGAGGTGATAGTTGCGCAACACTGTGAATTTACTATATGCCGCTGAATATCATACTTTAAAATGGTTAAAATAAGAAATGCTATGTTGTGTGTACCACAAAAGAATAGTATTAGAAAAATGAATGCAATTGAAAAAAATAGCTGCCTTAAAATGAAAGTAAATGTCTCTCCAAAAAACCTTTTTTTTTTCTTTGCAGTTCATAGCACTTGCTAAAAATATTCTTCCTTGGAAGCTTACGGATGCTTCTCCTCCTAACGCCCAGCGTCACGCTTCCCACGGTGCCCTTTCAACCTCTAAATCAAGTGCTTGAGCCAGGTCAAGTCATGTTAGTTTTGTGGTGTTTGACAGACGGAGTGCCTTCTTTTTCATAGTTGTCATTGATATATGTTACAAAAGAGGGAGTTTTTCAAATACTTATTTTTATTCTAATGTATTCATTTAGGAAAAATAGGTATTTTGTGTTACTGGAAATTATCATCTCTTTAAAGCTACTTTGGTTTTGTGCCTTAGCCAGCAGTCCCCAACTTTTTGGCACCAGGGACCGGTTTCATGGAAGACAATTTTTCCATGGGGGGCAGGGGACAAAGATCAGGCGCTGATGCGATGGGGAGTGGCTGTAAATACAGGTGAAGCTTCGCTTATTCCCCCTCCACTCACCTCCTGCTGTGTGGCCTGGATCCTAAGTTTCATGGAAGACAATTTTCCCATTTTTCCACGGGATGGGGGGCAGTGGGGAGGCAGGGCTCAGGCGGTGATGACGGCCCAGTTCCTAACAGGCCAGGTCCAGTACTGGGCCACAGCCCAGGGCTTGGGGACCACAGCCTTAGACAATAATCTCATGTATGATGTTTAATGTCACCTCAGCCCCTGACATGTTCAATAATCATCTCAAAGAAATAGATGAGGACATCACACTCATTGTAAAATTGGTACTCTATTTAAGAAAAGAAAAAAAACCATCTCATTGACAATTTTGGGTATATTGGCCATTTTAAATAAATCCATTTGTATGCTCATGCTAGACCACAGCACTTTTGCAGCCCCAACCTGCCATGATGCTTGTATTTAGAAGTTGAGGTAAATCGTTAGCCTAAGGGGGAGAGTGTCCAGTCACCACAGATCTGTAGTTAAAGACAAACCAAACAAAAAGCTCTCACCATCTAGATACCAATAATATGAGTGTCCATGCAGCAGGTTAAAACATAACGAATCATAGAAATTCAGGCACGAGGAAGAAAGTAAAGGAGAAAACAGTTTCCCTGCTGCCTCACAGAACATAGCATCTGGCTTTCCAAAACATTAATGTTTCCAAAACAATTCAGATGGTTCACCCTACACAAGGAAAGAATATTATTTACAACATGACCTCTCAGTAAGTGTAAGACGACAGCTACGATAAAGAAAAATTAAGAGTTAACCTCTATAGTATAAAAATTTAGATCTGGAAGATGAGTTAAGTTTTGGCCGGAAGGATTTGAGAATGGGATTAGCCGTCAGCTTTAAGGTATGGATCAGAACAGACCTTGTCAAGTGCATCAGGCGTCATATGCCAAAATCCAGGTGCCGGAATGAAAAGAGTGTGTAAGAACAACACTCAAGAGCCAAGTTTGACTGAACTTAGGATGCTGTGTTGGGATACAGTAAAGAAAGGAAAAGGAAAAAACAATGATTTTTTTTTTGAGGCTGCTTACTGCTGAAATTATCAGACAAGGAAGATGGCTTGGTTTCAATATGCGATATGAAGAGAGAAAATTCTAGAGTTAATGAACCATCTGGAAGTTATTAGAATGCGTTAACTGTGCAATGATGAAAACCAAAAACAGGGAAGGATGTGAAAGTAAAGAAGGTTCAGATTAAGAGCTATCGCACACAAACCACAGGGTGTTCTTACAGAGCCAGTGCGAAGCAGAGAAGGCAGCAAAGATGTGTAGCCTGGATTCCTCTGACAGGAATGAATGGGTGGGGAGAGAAGTGGGGTTAATTTTGTTGATGTTAAGCTTGAGGCAGTATGAGGGCACCTAGTTAGATGACATATCAGGAAAAAAAACTACCTTCCCACCAACCTCAATGTATCTCAAACGTGAAATAAGATAATATGCATGAACATATTTTCCAAGTTACATAAATATAGGCTATATATAAAAGATGTCTTCATTGTTATTTCCATTAGTAACACTTATAATATTACAAGGCTGAGATTTGAGGAGGCTCGATGCTAGATAGAACAGTGGGTGTCACCTTGGTGGTTAAATTTAAAATCTCAAGCATGAGTGAATTTAATTGGTAATGTGGCTAGATAAAGAGCAATATGCTCATAATATCCAAAGTTTAAGACCTAATGCTGAAATCTCAACAAGGGATTTAGATTTATATACCTGGGAAGAAGTTGTGTTTTCCTTGTCATAGAAGTTGAATTTTATGCCAATCAAATTCAGTATTTAGACATAATGGACAACCCAATATATTTCAACTCTTTAACTATTCTGCTGCGACACACACACAGAGACACATACACACAGCAAACAAAGAAGCCAATGGTCATGGTGTGCAAAGTAATGGTTTCACCCTATTTTCAATCACCCTTATGAAACGAAAATAATGATTTCATTAAGAGTTTTTGTTTGGTTGTTTGTTGTTTGTTTATGTGAAGGTACCAGCCAGAATGGTGAGATGGGTTTCTTTGCAATACCATAGTATCTGATTAGAGAAAATTACTCTGTTGATTTGCTAGTGAAAGGGTATAGGAAGCTGATTATCCTTAGCTTTGATAAGTCAATTAAAACAGCTAAATGCTATAAAAAATGAGATAATGCCTTGAGTGAATTAATCAATAGGCTAAGAAAATCAATAGGCTATAACTTTGTTGTTGGTAACATAATTTAACTCAAAGCTTACAGCAGAACAAAGTTGTTTTGCACAGAATTCCTCTCAGAAATAGATTATCTTCCTAGAAAACAATTAGTTGCAGACTTGTCCTTTCTCATTATTTAACACTCATAAACCAATATAGCGGTGTCTATTCTAATTATTACAGTTCTTAAGGTACAGTATCAACTCATAGAAAGCAGATCTCTGGAATGTCATCCTTGTGCGGCACACAAAGAAAAAAAGTAAAAGTTTTTTCAGTAATAAGCATGTATTATCTTTAAGATGTAAATGGGAATAAATACCATTATTGACTTGGCAAGATGATTTTATAACAATTCAAAAATACAATAGCATTTAGATGAATTAGGTGTTCTATAGCAAGCCAGAGAAATACGAGACTGATGTAAAGATAGTGAACATAGAAGAAAGAAAATTCCAGGGATTTTTATATGCTAAGTAACATAATGTCAAGAAAATATCATAGATTGTAAGAAGTTTGACTTTTGCACAAATTCTTAACCATTCCTTAATTTTGCTTGCCCTATACAGAATTTTTTTTCTCCTTTATTTATTTTTTTTCCCAAAGGTGTGTTTATCTCCTCAAGAACCCTACTAAAATGTGAGTTTTCCTTTCCTCAACCAGCTCAGCATTCTGCTCCACTTAGCAGCCATAAGGAGTTGCAGAGGGCAAATCATGTCAAGCCAGAATTGGATGTCATAATTGACAAAAGTGTATATCGGCAATTAATGACTTTCTGTAGAAAATAGGAGCAAAACATAAAGGAAGAGAATACACAAAAAGAATACCAAATTGTAGTGCTTTTTTGAAATGATAAACCCTATCTTATTTGTACATACGTACTAACACATTTTAAACGCTCAAGGATTTAATGCCTATTCTTTTCAGTTTAGGACTTTACTCATCCTTAAACAATGTGAAGTGCGGATCTTGTTTTATTTGTGTTATCGAAAATTCAGTACTTGTCCCCAAGGCCAAATCAGTGAGACTGAAGAATGAGGACAAGTGGTTTGAGGAAAAGAAAAGAGAAATTTATTAATTTGCCAGCAAATGGGGAGGGTGGCAGACTAGCAACTCAAAGACCACCATCCTCCCTGTAAGCAAAAAAACAGGGCTTTTAAAAAGGGGGGTTTTCAGCATTTGGGTTCAGGTCTGTGTGACTGGTGTCACATGTCATGGCTTTGGGCTATTGTTTAACTACAATTGGTTTCAGTCAACCTTATCCCTGGTGACAATAATCTTGTGACCCTTGTCTGGACAAGTTTGTTGTGCCATTTCCTGTGGTTTAAGATACTATTAATAGGAAACAAACAGCTAAGAACATTTTTCTGCCCCTTTGATTACTGGCCTCAGGAAGGAATGCAGGTTTTAATTCCCAAAAAGGGTGGGGGGTTTTAAGGAGACCACTCGGAAAACATTCCAGTGCCCTTTTTCAGACCGTTACCTCTGCTATTTGTGTTACCCATAATATCTGAATAGAATGCAAGTCCCTTGAGGTCAGAGAATCTGTCTCACTTGTTATTCATCAAAAATCCAACACTTATAAAGGTTCCTGATGTTGGGCAATTACTATTAGCTGAATGGATGTTCATATAAATACTTGTTGAATTTTACAAAACTAAATAGTATTTCTACCAGCTGGGAATTTATTCTCATTTGCTACGTTCTACTAACATTGCATTTTATCTGAGTTTCCATAGTCTGGGTCACATCAAAGAAAAATTATCAGATAGTACTAGTTAAAATGATAACTAAAAATGAAAAAAGAAAATCTAAACAGTCAATAACTTATACAAATCTTTCCTTAAAAAACTGTCCACTTCTACAGCTTGATCTCATCTCTGGAGGTATGGAGGGATATTTTGACCTTGTAAAAGAAAAAATTGCACTAGAAACTTGTTAAAAATGACCAGGAAGAATTTATTCAAGTCCATTGCAATAGGGGTCAAGACTATTGTAATTGCATAGACAGCGTGAACTCAACTGTACTAAAACAAAGGCAGGAGGATTTTTAAATGTTGGCATAAGATAGTGGAAAAGCACTAGAGGATACAGGGTGAGGGGAGGGTGGTGACTATGATTAGGCCATCTGTATCTGCTAATTGGCTCCTACTCTCCCACAGAGACTAGAAGACAGGGACTCTATCTTTCTTGATTATATTTCAAAGGGATGGCTCCCAGGTCCTTGATAAATGCATTCCAGGGTTATAAAACTGGCTGGGACAAGATTTACATCTCAAAGAGGCAAAGAAAGAATTTATAACAGAAAGTTTTCATAGGTAAATGCTCCCAGAAAAGGGAGGTCAGGGGCCTAAAGTCAAAAAGCCTGTCTAAAATTTAGTAGAGCAGAGGGGACTATTAAGGCTGTCTTCAACGCATTTAAAGAGACATCAGATTCACAACTGTGATGCTGCAGAATAGCTGTAAAATTCAAGAACTATTTCTCGGTAAGAATATGCTCCCCAGTTGTCCTCACGTACAAAAATGTTTTCCTCTAAGTTGCCTCAAATTTTTCATTGGATCTTATTATATTTACTGAATATCAGTAAATACATCAGTAAAAATTCATTGAAGCTATCAAACAGCTTTTTAAAATCCAAATATTTTTAAGATTTCTCATTTTAAAATCAGGAAAGGGATGATATTAAATTGAACAGAAAATAAAAAAAACTAGTTTTCAAAAGACTTAGTTAGAGGCAATATAGAGAGTGGCTAAAAGTAAACTCCACAAACACCAGAGCCTTGTTCAAATTTTGATTTCACCTCCTATTAGTGAAGTGACTTTTTGCAAGTTATTTATATGATATTCTTGTTTCCTCATCTGTAGGAAATGGGTTATTGGGAAGTTTAAGTAAATTAACACTATTAAATGCTAAGAAGTTTACTTGGCAAACAGCATTAGTTATTTCTATTAGTGTTTTTGAAATGGAAGAATTTTAAAAATCCCTTTCTAAAAGTAGATAAATAGAAACTTTTCAAACATATTTCAAGTTGAATTCTGATTCAGAATGATCTGCTGTCTTGCATTTTCTCTTTGGAAGCAGATCTTATTTTCCCTGTCATAAATTTTCTAAATGTACCCAATTAAAAGAAATTCTTACTGAAATAAGTTGATCAGATTCCTTCTGGCATTGCTATTAAGTATTTTGGTTCTTTACCAAAAATTAACCAAAAACTAAACATTACAACAGTATTTCCCACAGAAACCCCAAATTGTAACCATGTGATCATAAAAAAAAGCATATTTCTAACCGGATGAACTTTCAACAATTTATGGTTGGGAAAAAAGCCTGTCTTCCTGCACTGCCCTTGCCAGAAGGTGAAGCAGTAATTCTTTCTTCAGGCAAGTAAATAATGTAGCACAGAAGCATTATACATCATTTAAATAGTGCAAATAATTAAAATTAAAAATTACATGCAAACCTGTTGCAGGAAATAAGAAAAAGGTAGACTATATAATTAAAAGTATTAGTAAAAGTTTTATAAGGTGTGTAAATAAATTGCATTACACACTACAATATGCAGATAATAATTGAATATGTTGTCTCAAACTATTTATGAGAGTTTAATTCTACCTTGCTTGGAAAACAGTATTTTATATAGAGAAAGTCTACACTTGTGTTTGACTTTGACTTAGGAAAGAGAATTTTTTGGTTTTCTTCCCTGGAACATTAGCAAATTTAATAATAGTATTATAAAAGAACTGTTGGTTTTATTTGTTTTTGTTTATTTATTTAAACTTATTTTGCTAAGAGATAAATAAATTAATACAAATAAGTTTTCATTTTGATTGTGGATTTTTTTTGTTTTATTTTGTTTTATTTCCCCCAAAATGATATTTATTTTCATAAGGCTCATGGAGGAACATTTTTATTTTTCTGTATCAGAAACTTTTAAAGTTTATAATTATATATCAGCAATAGTTCCAATTTTTGGCTTAGAGTACTTGATTGGTGAATGTTCATAATGGTGATTATGGTAATAACTATAACAATAATAATAACACCTATTGCTTGCATAGTTCATTACAGTTAAGAAAAGTATGTTAACAGTCATTACCTCATATATACCAAACCCACAGTATTGTGAGATTGGTATTCTTAGGATCCTAATTTAGTTGATAAAGAAACAGATTCTAAGTATAAGTGACTTCCCTAAGATCATGACAATAGTAACTGCATTCTCCAGTAAAGAATTAGAACCTGTATCTTAAGTATTTTGTACTCTCTAAAGGAAAAAAAAAATAAAGTTAGATATCTAACACAAGATTTTAAAATTCCTGAAAATTTTCATGCTCTCAAACCTAAATATGCTAGAGAAAATGTTAAAGGTCTATTTTAAAAGCATAGCTGGAGAAAAAAAGAAAAAAGGAAATCTCAAGAGAACAGAAACAAAGCAGGAAGAAATCACTGAAGACAGCAGCACCTGGAAACATTTGCTGATTTTTGGTAACAAAGAGCTTTTATTATAAAAAGCTAATAGAGAGTCTTAACAGAGAAAACCCTTCAAGCTAGTATGTCTGAAGAGATTCACGTTCAATTAAAAATTGAAATTTGCAATGAAAAGGACCAACCTCTACCAAAAGAGATAGCAACAAAATTTGTTGATTTCTGCCTTGGTTATGAGTAGATTGATACAGAACATTCTACCCTGAGAATTAGTATCCAAAAGTAAAACCAAACACAGGAATGACCTTTAAACGTTTACTACTCACATGGTTTAAAAACCCTCAATTAATAAATTAATTAATTTAAATCAACTTTCCTGGATTGAGTAAGCACCCAGGAACCTGGCGAAAGCCCATCTTCTGATTCTAGGCGTCATTGAACATTGAATTACCACATGGAACATCCCAATAAAACCTCTAAACTACCAAACCAAAAAAAAAAAAAACAGAAAGAAAAAAAGAAAAAGAAAACACGGCACCATCAGACAGAATGAGTGAAATAACCAGTAGCACAAATATACCTTCAAACTCTACAAATATTATAATTATCAGACATAAGCTATAAGATCCAGTATGTTTAATGTCTTTAAAGATATAGATGAGAAAACCAACAATATGAACAACTGAGGGATCACCCAAAATCATGAGTTAGAATGTAAAGAAAATAAAACTTACAGAAATAAAAATACATACAATGAATTAAACACCAGAACAATAACCAATGACAGCATGAGTGAACTAGAAAATAGGTTAGAGGAAATTACCAGAAAGCCAGGTGAGAAGCGAGGGCTACAAGGAGAAAGAGAGAGAGAAAAAGAAAAAGAGGGAGAGAATACAAGAGAAAGTAAAAGACACAGGGGACTCTGAGAGCTCTAACGTATATTTAATTGCAGTTTCTGAAGGCCAGAAGAGTAGAATGAGGGATAGATAATTCAGAGAGATATTGGCTAAGATTTTCCCTGAATTATTATATCAATAATAAAAAAATATATAAATCTCCAGAATAAGAAAGCACAATAAACTCCATTCATGGTAAGTAAAATGAAACCCACAATGTCTTCAAATGGTTGAGGAAAATAAAAGTGAACATTTAACTGCACACACAGTGAAACAATCTTTAAAAAGGACACACATTGCAAGAAGTTGACCAACAATAGACCAACAGCTGAAGGATATATTTGAAAGAAAAGGAAGGTTATGCCAGAAAGAAGATCTGAGAAGAAAATATGGTCAGCATAGAAAATGGCAATGTGAGCAATAACCTAAATAAACATTTATAGACTGCATAAAATAAAACTTCTATTCTCAGCAGTACTGGATAGCCTAACTGACACTCCAACTGAAAACTATTGAAAATGCCAGAAAAAAATATACTTTACAGACTTTAAAAATACATCAGTGAACCATGAAGGATCTCTCCGGGCAAAAAATAAGCGAAAGGGGAATTTAGAATCTTATGTAGGAGCCTGTGAGCAATGGGCCAAATCAAAACCATGGCCTGTGTTTTTTTATCTCTAAAGCTAAGGATGGTTTCTTACAGTTTTAGAAGATTATTTTTTTAAAAAAGGAATATGCAGCAGAAATCATGTGGCCTACATGTGTGTAGTGCAAACCCTAAAATATTTACTATATGGCTCTTGCCAGAAAAAGATTGCCAACCCCTGCTTCATAGAGTCCAGAACATAAGTGGAGTCGTAAATGTGGCATTTCCCTTAAATTTGGCATTGACCAATTTAATTCCAGTGACTTGATATTTCACGGTTTCCCAGGACCCAGAGGTGAGGGGAAAAGTCCAGAGCCTCCCCACATTGTAGAATCTTTTAGAGAATCCCCCCACTCCAAAAGGTGGTAACATCAGAGTAAGGGAGTCCTAGAAACACAGATACATACCTAGTGTGCTACAAGGAAAATAATCTGCCTTGAAAACAGTCACTGACTAAAGGGAGGAAAACTGCCCCCCTAAGGATTTGCAATGCTGAGTTTGCTCTCAGGTAAATTCGCATCCTGAATCTACATAATCTGAGAGATCTGAAAAAATTCAAGTTGTCAATTCCTTTCCTGGTTGAAAAGGAATGTTTTCAAATGCCTAGCAGAAACAAACATAAATCTGATCCATAGGGATCCACTTTCAATTCAAGCATCAGAGAATTCCACTGATAAACTTCCAAGAAAAATGCATATTTTTAAAAAATCATAAAACACTCAGACTTAATGAAGGAGATAGCAATATCAGACTCATAGAGACTTAAACTACTATAATTATCAGACAGAATATAGAATAAGCATGCTTACTATGTTTAAATGTATGAAAGTATGAAAAATATTATATACAGCAGGAAGCTATCAAAGATAACTCACCGTAATGATAACGGACCCATTGGAATTCACTTCAGAAACAGGTCTCTGCTACAAACTCCACCCTACCTGGAGAATCTAGAGCTCCCAGTGTCCCAAGGATTTCCTCCTGCCCCTGGTGCCCTGACTTGTCTCCGCAGTTAGAGTTTCGGCACCTCTTCTCCACATGTGATCCTCGCCTCAGCGCTCATAATGGATCGGAGGGGCAGGCATACATTTCTTCTGGTGTGTGTGAAACTTCTTTTACTCAGATGATATGACCTGCGTATCTCTCCCCTCCTTCTAGGAAAACCATTAGATATTCTAGAATAATAAAACTACTAGATATTCCGATTTGGTTGTGTTATATTTGAGTACTTAACGGGTTCCCTGTGTATTGTGTAGTAGTTACTAGACTGGTGGTGGTGAATGGAGAAAGCCCTACTCTTTTGTCATGCTTAGCCCCAAATTCCTGGCCAATCTTGAAACAAATGATGTTGCTCTGTGGAGGCAAGAATCACTCACAATTTACTTGGGGGAGGCGGGGCGGGAAAAAGAAGAAACAATTCTACATATAGGAAGGGATTTATAACAAGAGAATGAGGCAAAAAGAGCAAATTCTAGCATGTTTTTACCCTGCGATACACAGACCTGGGTAAGGGATTTTCTTCAATCTTAGTTTTGAGGCTTCTTCAGCTGTATTGGGCAATACAATTAAACCTATTCCTAGCAAGGCCCAGCCCAAAGATGCTACACCCCCAAGACGTATATATAGTCTCAGCCTTTTTCATGGGCCCTTCCCCTGATATTTTCCTCGGATGTTCACATATGCAAATCACAACCTTGAGTATACTTAAGTGCCTAAAGAAACAGAAGGGCCATGATTTTATTTTTCTCCATCCCTAGATAAAACTTTTATTTAACTTTCTACCCATCATTTTATATTTCAAGAGATTTCTAAATTTGTCATTCAATTACTCTATAAAGGGAAAAATGTGTTAATGATATCTAACACCACAGATATCAATGATAAACATATATAATCAACTAACCATATGTTCAAGAATTCTGCCCCCTGAGAAAATCGACTGAGAACTGAAGTTTTAAATGTTGTTTTCCTTTTTAAAATAGAATTCTATTTTTAATAGAAATATTAATAAGTGGTTCTGAATGCCAAGAAATGGAAGTCTTTATAATTAATAGGAAAAAATACCTTTCACATTGTATTGGCAGAGCTGTTTATGCTAATTTTCAATAATTGAGGAAGTCTGACTAATAAACAATGTCCTAAAATCTAAATACCATCTTTATTCATACAAATATTATTTTCCTCAATATATATCGGTAATGACACATCTATTACCACAGAAATCATTCAGCAATGCAATGCCTTAAATTTCACATTACAATAACATAATGTGTTTTTGTTGCTGTTTCTTCTTTTTTTTTTTTAACACAAACCTCCAAGTAGATATCTATGGCAGCAAAGTATTACCTAAGTAAAATACAATTCAGCAAAGAGAGAGTTTATGTGGTAAGTAGTCAAATAATGAAACACTTTTCACTTCACTTAGACATGTCAGAGACATACCATGTGCCAGTCATGGTAATAACTGATGACATTATAGAAAAAGGCCAGGCTCCTTTCTTGCCCTCAAATAAATGGTATTTTAGCTAAGTCTCTGGAAGACAAATAAACGACTGAAATAGTAAATCAAGTAGATAGCCTTTAATTGCAACACACACACAAGAATAGTACCATTCCAGTCTTGAAAAACAGGTAGAAATAATGGTACACTCATCTTAGATGTTACTGGTCCCTGGGGTGATAAGTAACTTTAAATGCCTCAGAGAAAAACCTGGAAAGGCTATTCAGTGAAGTACCATTGAGAGAGGCACTCAGGATTTGATCTTTACTCTCTCCCCAGAACACAGACATAAATTGGCTTGGATTTGGTCTAAATTACTTCATGCATAAGCTTAGCATAGTAGAACGCCCAATTCAACTATCAGCACCCTTATGCAAGTATCATCTCTGGCTCCCATAGTGGAGGAAGGACAGAGAATACATTACCTCACTTTCTTTTATCTCTCTCAAGACTGCATTGTTAAAAGTCTGCTCCTCAGTTTTTGCCTCTTTTATACTTATTATGAATAAGAACTATTCAGGCCTCCAAAGTTGGGAAAGGCATTTGAGTCATTTTGGGTCCCCTAGCAAACAGATGGATGTTAGAACTAATTAGAGGTAGTGCCTGTAAAGAAGGAGGAAACAGAAGAAGTGGGCAGGGAGAGCCTTCGGACCATGATACTGGTCTGATAGCTGTGAATCTCACTTTAGAATGGAAGTTCCAAAAGGCCAGAAATAGAGCCTGACACAGAGAAAATTTTCAATAAATGCTAGCTGAGTGAATAAATGAATTCTTTTTGTGGAGAGGATAGAGAAGATGGAAGTAAATATCAAAAAAATAAATAACAAGAAGTGTTCATGCTATCATAGTAGTTGATGAGCTGGCCAGCATGAAATTTGTTGAATGGCCTTCCTCTGAAAGCAAGGTTTTCTGGTGGGACTAAACCGGCTTTTGTAAAACCTCAAGTTGCTTCTGTCCTGGTTATTATGACTCTCTTTATTACTCCCTAAAAGGCTGCTCAGTCTGCAACTTTATTGTCATTAGAAAGCCTGGCAAACAGAGGGTGGTGGTGGCATATCCAAACATGGGGTCACCATGCTGCTCACCAGCCAACACCCTGTGGGTGCCTTTGTTGTGATTTCTTAAGTCTAGTGATGTAACTAGTAGATTTTGCAAGAAATCCTTCCCCATGTAAATCATGCCTTTGGAGATTAAAGGTATGTCTCTACCTTTCTGATAGACAATAAGTAAGCACTGGTTGATCATTTGTTGAGTGTGCAATGTGAACAAAAGATTTGATCATATGATGAAACTGTTAATGTATGAGAGTTAAAAAATCCCAGGAAACTAAGGGAGAAGAGTCATAATCTAGCATTCCAGTTATTTATTGCTGTGCAGGAAACAACCTCAAACTTTGTATATAAAATGACAACAATTTCATTATGTTCATAGATCCTGTGAGTCAAGAATTCAGACAGAATACAATGACGTGTCTTGTCTTTGCTCCATGATATCTAGAATCTCAGTTGGGCATAATTAGGGCAATACTGAAGTTAGAATTTCCATGTATTTGCCTCTGTGTCTCATGATGTTATTTTCAAGGTAACCATTTGGTCTCTATAATTACAGGATGTATTACTCATTAGTTAACTTTTTACTTTGTTTTCTGATGATGATTTCTTTCATTGGTCAGGGTCACTATGAGCAGCTATCTGCCCTTGACATGAATAAAATGACTCTTTCTGAATACACTGTAGTCAGAGATGGGAAAGGTTTAACAAATTACCAAGCAGAAGGACCATCAATACTTGCCAAAGTGTATTAGCATTTTAGACATAAAATGCCATTGTAGTTTAAGCCCCTACAACCCTTCCATTTCCCTTTTTTTCCAGTAATCTCTTGATTATATGATTTTCCTCCAGAGGTTGTATTAGTTTAATTACCTCAAGTCATCTACTATGGATATAAGTAAAAAGAAAATGTCTTTCTGCTTAGGATCCTCTCAAGAATACTCTGGTGTTCTTTACAAGAATCAGAAATTCCAAAGCTACAACTTACTGTTGTAGTCAAATTTCATTCTCTTTTGCTAGTTATTTTCCCAGCATCATTTTGTAATCTAGTTATTTTTTAGACCTGTCCTTAATTATTTAATTTAAATTCGTTAAATTCATCCTCAGGAGTTGACATTTTTCATCTGGTTGTGAGTCTCTAGTTCCAGAGCATGATAATTGTGAAGATGTCCATTTAGGGAACTAGGAGAAGTTTCTAGGTTAATAATGAAAATATGCAAGACTAACTAAAATGTGATTCAATTTATACAAAATTTGAAAAGGTGGACAAAAATACAACAGACTCTTTTCTTTTTAGGAAGGTTGGAGCAGATACCACCTTTTCCTCAGAGAGCTTACAGTACCCTGTACTTCTCTGCCTAATTGCCTTTAAGAGAATTAAGAAATTTTTATTTAGATCCTAATAGGTGTCCCTTCCTTAATTCATTTTCAGTTAATGCCCCTGACTTGGCTTCATTATAAAGAGAGAATAACTATGCATTCTTACTACACATCTTCCTGTCTGTACTGGCTAAGAGTCTATGAAGATCTAAGTGTCTGCCACAACTAAAGACCCCACCAGTGAAACATGAACCTGAAAGATTCATTCTTCCTAATTCTGCTATTCTTGTTATACAGAAGCCGTAACAATCCTGATACAAGAGCCACAAATGATTAGATCAGAAGCTTGTGCCCAACTCAAGGGCAAACAAGTCTTAGCTGGACATGAAGAAGGCCACCAGTCCCTGAAGTAGCTTGACCTAAATTCTGCCCAATAGGGGTTCTCTATATATAATGGTAAAAAAAAAAAAAATGACCACTGAGAGTCTGTCTTTTGGACCTCTGACAAAGAGATAGTCACCAAAATGTGCTATCTTTCTGTTTCTCTGAATGCCTATTTTATACCTCTATTCTGAGAATGCTCAGTTCCAGAATGACTAATAGCTAAAAAGGGGACAATGATTTCCATTTCTTGGTTCTTCATGGTCCTGTGTAGCTTTGCAATAAACTTCTTCTGTCAAAGGAATTCTGGATAAGATTGTCTCTCACAACCCTACAGAGCCAAAGACTACTCCCAGTCTCAGTGACTCTCTAGAAGTACTCACAGGCCTCAGAATATAGTCATGCTCACAGCTATGATTCATTACAGTGAAAGTATACAAAGCAAAATCCACAAACAGAAAAGGTGTATGGAGTGATGTTGAGAAGAAACCAGGCCCAGCTTCCAAGAGTTCTCTCACAATGGAGTCACACAGGACGTGAGCACAAGCATTTACATTTTGTGTGATGGGAATTTTTTTTTTTAAAAGAAGCATGGGAGGTCCTTGAGACCATATTGGTGTGTGACTACAGCATGTAAAATAAAAAAGAACGTGTGTCAGCTTTAGCCAGTTGAGTGTCTAAGAAATGGTTGCTATTGATTCATCCCTATTGAAATGTAAGAAAAAGCCCCTTGAGTGCCACATTTTCAATCAGACACAATGGAAATTAGCAACTTACTAGCTGACTACATTAACTTTCCATCAGGAGATAATCAAGAGCTAAACTATAGTCTAAGGAAGAATTAAAATTAAACATTGTGCATGTAGATTAGAACAGATGCTATGTTAATGGCTCTTGCTATATCATCTACTCAGCTGGGCAAGCCTCAGTTTTCCCACTGGGGAAAGCCATGGGAGTATAGTTGGGTCTTGAACTGTCATCCCGAAAGGGAAGTCATGAAGCCGATGGTACAGCTTCAATCTGGGTTTATGGTTCCCATGTCCACTTTCATCCTTTATACTAGAGCCCACTTCTCACTGGTCCCTCCCCTTCCAAGCTATTCCACAATGAGCAGGACCTTCTCTCTCCTTACTTTCTTCTAAGACCCACAAGAAAGCTACAATCACAATTTCATTGGCTAATTACTCTTTATCAATTACTATTGCTTACATAGCTTAACAAATTTTAAACAATAAGAGAAAATAAAAATTAGGATTTTTGTATGGATCAAGTTGACAATTACAAACATAACTTTTGTTTTATTTTAAGCCAATAAATGAGATGCTGTCTGAACAACTGCTGAGGCTTTTCTCAGTTTCTAAATGAACAGAAAACCATCAGCAGAGGAAGATTCTCACACTTATCTTTTAGTTTACTTCTTGGCTTAGATGAGGACTATCCATAAGAACAATTAATCATTTCAAGAGTGCTACGTAAGTCTGTGCTAACTAAATTTGGATTTGTACTCTTGCATTCTTCAATTTACCAACCAAAATACTCTCCATCATCTTTATAATCTTTATTACTCTTAGAAATGTCTACCTTAAAAGAGCACACATAAGCAGCTTAAAGAGACCTAATTTCATAAAAGGAATCTTAACCAAATGATGAAGACTAATGGCCTTCACTGAATCAAAAAAAAAAAAAGCCTGATTTGATTTTGTATACTACTTCAGGACAGCAATTATACTCCCAGACTTTTTAAACCATTGAACCAAACAACATACCCAACAGCACATTGTATCTTTCTTAATAATAACTACAGATATCCAGGTAACAAAAACTATTTTTCCATTTTGGAAATTTTCTTGGGAACTAGAAAATATTGAAGTGACCTTAAAGGGCTAATAAAAAAATCTCTAAGGATACAACTTTAATTGAGTAATCTAAAGCTTTACAGAACAGTCACTTGAAGGTAAGTGACTTGAGCAATTCACATAGTTAACTGGGAAGTTCTCTGCCCTTCATTCACGCAACATATACTTTTTGATTACCACATTACAAAATCTGAAATCGTATTGAAATAACACACATACTCCAAATAAAGATAGACTATGACGTTAATTTTTTTTTTCTGTCTAGGTAGAAAACTTAAGAAGTTTAGAGCACAAGTGGTAATTAATCTCATCTTTTAAATATTATAAAACTTTGGAAGAGGAAGAAAGATATGACAAATAACAACAACAAATGTTAGTGCTATTAATGGCTTTTAATTCACATGTCAGTTTTCTTGTAACTCAAATTAATACCAACTCCAGAGCTCACATTCCATAGAGGCAAAAAAAGCATCATTCACAAGCTCTAGACCCGACCTTCTAAGACTTTCCCTGGAAAATGCAAGAATCATAAATATTTCCATTTACTATTTTCCAGGATCTCAAGGGGAAATTAAATTCAGCATACTTTGGGGCTGTGGCTTAAGCATGTGTTATTTTCTCTGAAAGTCTTGTTTAAATGCTTCTGTTTGAGCCAAATGGAGAAAATCCCTTTTTGAGGGTCAATTGGCCAGTATTTTTTGAAAATCTTTGGGAACCATATACTATTTCAATTTTCAGGAAAATTTAATGATTACAAACTTACTTTCCATGAATCCAAGTCACAGAATCTCAGCTTTTCTGATCTACATTTTTGGCCATTGGAATTAAACCTCAACCCACTGGCTACATGTTGCTTTACAGAACAATCCATAGTCTAGCTTTCTAAAACCATTTTCCTTTAATTTTTTGTCTAATAAGTTTCTTTAGACAAATTACTTGTCATTTATCTTACAGTTGTGACTTATAACCAAGAATTAGAATAATAAACAGCTGTGGGCCTTTTAAAATATTTATTTTGAAGCTGACATAATTAAGAGCTATTCTTTTAAAGAGTAATATAACAATAGTCATTTTTATCTCTTTTCACTTATGTCAGAAACTTCCCACAAAAATTAATAAAATGCTTTTTACACAGACACTGAGTGCTAAATTGTCTTTTGGGTCCTAATTAGAAAGTAATTATAAAAAACCAATGCACTAAACTTTTAACCTGACAGTGTAATACTGGCAAACTTTTATATGAAATATTTCCAGATTAGCAACTACTCTGCACTGTCAGCGTGGGTTCCAAAATGAGATAACTCTGACCCTGCCTCCCCTCCCAGCAAAGTCATCTTTTTAGCATGCTTTATTTTTCTTCTTTTTGAATTTTCTAGAGGTTTTTTAAAGATTTTTGCAAGCATTCATCCAATGTATTGGCAAAGTTTCTGTGAGGTCAAAGATGGAAATGAGACTTGAATATCAGAATTGTAGATCTTAAATATTCCTTATTTTATATCTCAACGTAAGGTAATTGAATGCAAAAAGCCAACAGAGTGTACTCTTATAAACCCTGATCAAAATTATGTTCTCTGACAGTAATTTCTTGCCTCTTGAGCTGTATTACTCCACAAAATATCATTGATGTTGCTCTGCAAATGCTTACTTCCCCTTAACAGCAATCTCCAAATTATCAAGATGCTGAAGCTAACCAAAAACCCAAATTTCGTTGTAGGACTTTTCTAAAAATAACTGGAAATCTCTAGGTTACATACATATTTAAAGTTTTGTTCTAACATGACTTTAAATATGCCTACTTGGCTTACTTTTCTTAGGTAAAACAAAACTTGAAACAATACATCTATATTGTCTCCCAGAGCTCCTTGGGAGACATATTCCTCATTCAATATTTTTAAATAAAAAATACAAAACATAAATACAGTTGTATCAAAATGGCAATTAATTTTAAATCCTGTCTTAAGCCATAATTATGTCTAGTAGAGAAACAGTTTTCTCTTTCCAGTGAGTAAGGTATATTTTGTGTGTTAAAAAACAACAAAGCCATGCAATTTCAGAACTCCAAGTATCACTTCTCTCTTCACAGAAGGTAAAAACTTGGAATTATCATTCTTTTGGGAAAAATGCAAGTGATAATAAAAAAGTTTGACTGGGGTGTGAGCAGATCTGCAACAGACCATGTGTCCTTTGCAGAAACGTTTCTTGTACAGCTTTTTTCCTCCCTATTTCTGTACATTATTTTTTGTTTTTAGACAGTTGTGTGTATGTAGTCTCGATCAAGAAGTTCCTTACAAGGCATCAGTAGAAGAGACACAAAATACCACAGGAAAGGCATGTTAGCTTGATCTTCTACTTAAGAATGTGTTGTTTTGCGCTGATGATACCTCACATGTGGTTGTACTTAAGGCTGAGTAACTCAGACATCAGCGGATATTCGAATATCAGATAATTGTATTGACAACATAAAACCAGACGACATCCCTGTAAGTAGGAGTAGGACTTTAAATAAGCAGATTGAATATTCTGACTGCTAATCATTCAATGACAAAAACAAAAATGAAGATGTGGGCTTTTCATTGGAACTGCCAAAGAAACTGATTTGTCTCTCAGGATCGTAGGAACAGTTTTGAATAGAGATGTTAAATCAGTCCTACAGGGTAAACTTGCTTTTATCAAGTGGCATCAGGCTAGCAACTGGGCCAAGGAGTACCCTGAAAAGGCTACTGAGATTGGATCATGGCTGGTGGTGTCTGCATGTAGTCACATTCACGAGCTGTCAAAGTTTATTTGCATTAGACTTCCTTTTCATTATTTCCAGTCTTTCTATATTCTGTTTAAAAGTTACAGCCTTATCTTCACTTTCTTTGTGAGTAAATGAGGGAAACTGTGTACTGATCCTTAGGAGAAAGATGTTACTTTGCAGGAGAGAGGAGCAGCAGTCTGTGAGAAACACACCTTGAGATGGCAGCAGGTAATCAGCAATGGAGGGAGCAGTGACTATGTGAGCAGCACAGCATTGGTCTGTGTCTGGTTGACATGGCCAGTGCCCACCAGCACTAGACTTTGGGGCATGAAGAATTCCTGGGAAATCCTCTGCAATACTGGAAGAAGGAGACCTGCTAAAAGACTAGATATTGTGCATGCAAGTGTGAATAAGGATTTTAACCATTTTGATTAGGACATATGTTCAGTATAACACTTGCCATTAAATAATTCTGTTGAAGTTGTCCTTAGCCTCTGCTTTTATGCTCACACAGTGGCCCTGAGACTGCTATCCCTAGAAAGGCTTGCTTGCAAAGTTGGCCCTTGGCTGGAATGTGGAATTATGGGAGCATGGGGCACAGGAGTACAGGGTTGATGTGCAGGTTGCAAATGTGACAAGAGGGTTGAAAGGGACATTATTCCCCATTATGTACACAAATCAAAGTGTACCCAGACCAGTGAGAATGGTAGTAAAAATGGCACTACCTTGGCATTATGGGTTGGCACCCTAAGTTTACTGATTCGTTTATATCTTAATTAAACAAGTATGTATTAATCCTCTCCAGTGTGTCAGACACTGTTAAAGGCACTGGGTATATAATAGTGAACAAGACAAAGTCCTGTCTAATAAAATTAGATGATAAAATATACTTAGGAAAAATATAATGTCTAGTAGTAATAAGAACTATGAAGAAAACTAAAACAAGGTAGGAGAAAGAATGGAGTGTGGGAGAGTTGGATGGTCAGAGGAGACAACCCCTGGAAGGGAATTAGTGTTCTCAATAAGGGCATTTATAACAGCGGCAGCTTCCTTCAAGCCCTTTGCGGACATTGAACATCTATGAGGAGACCAGAGCAGAGCAGGAGAATGGGACAGAAGGATTTTTGAGTATGTCAATGATGCCCAGAGAAACCCTGAAACAACTGGAAACACTTTGGTATCCTGGGTTCTTCCCATGGGGTCAGAGCCATTGGAATTTGAGTTATTATTGTTAGTGTGACTTTGTGTGTAGAATCTGCTAAGACTTGGGGTATTTAGACTACAGAATTAACGAAAAAACATGCAAATAGAGTAATTGAGACAGAAACTAGAAACATGGATCTGTAGCAAAAGTCACAGATCACATCTAAAGATTAACATTTGGGAGTCCTAGGAGCAGTGGTTCTAACAATGATCACAGTATATCAAGATGAGCAAGGGTCAAAATTGGAGTCTTGAGGAATGTTTCTATTTAGATTCCAGGGGAAGAAACAGCAGAAAAGAATCTTAGAGTAATTTGAGGGGAAGCAAAATAGAGAAATAGCAAAAATACAAAAACAAAATTGAAGTATTCAAAAAAGGCAAAAGAGTATTCAAAATAAAAAAAAGGTTATTCAATAGTGCTACATCCTACAAAGAAAACAGGATAAATGCTAAGAATTTATTTAAAGGATATCTGGAAACTACAAGAGGAAAGCATCATTAGCATGGTAGAATCTGAAGCTAAGTTTTCTGGTTTGATAAAGGAATTTAGATGAAACAGTTTTAGATCAGATATCTCAAGCATTGAGCCAAGAAAGTAGAGAGAAATGTAGGATGTTTCAAACAGGTGTGCCCACAACAGAGCTAGCATTTAAAGAGGTACTTACTAATTTTTAAATAAATAAATTGATGTCTTGGTGAGTGGTAAGGAGTTTGAATTTATTTTTTTGATGAGGGAATTCTTTGCAAATTGTAAAAGCAGAAAGGGAGAAGCCTATGGAAAGAAGGAAGTTGAAGTTGCTGAAAAGAGGAGGAATAATTATGAGGGCAACCTGTGGAGACACACAAGGGAATTAGAACTACAATGTAGAGAGATGTGCACTTCCTTTGAAGCAGGAAGGATAGATACATCTCTCTTGATGTTTCAACTAAGACTAAGTTATATATAGGACTTAATACTTGATAATTTTAATGCCCCTTGAGAAACTGGACTCAAGGTAACCAGCAGAAATTGTGAGGCCTAAGGTGAAACGGATCTGGAAATGACTCAATCTTTTTGAAACTTGTTTATAAAATGTCAACCCTTCCAAAGCAGGGATGTTCTATTTTAAGATCTATCCTACCTCGCCCCCTCAAACATGTTGTTGAAATAATGGAACACCAAATACAAGCAGAAGAGAGTTTGCAGCTTAACATGAGGCTGCTGATGGGCAGGAAAAGGAGTTTGCTTAGGGTCATTCTGCAGATGCAAATTGTGCCTATTGATGGCTTCCTATTAGAGAGCTCTGATTCATTCCTCGACTTCGGGTTCTTACCACATAGAATGCAATCTAAATTTACAGGTGTTCAAGGCCTTTCTCAGTTTTTTTTTTTTGGCCTTTTTAAATTCACACAAATTGCCCTGTATGTACTCTGGTGACAGTGTTCAAAGAAACTCTTGAGAAACCCAAGAGTTGTGTGACTGATGGAAAATTACTTCTATTCTACTATCAGTAAAAAGATGAACATATTTTAAATTAAATACTTCAAACTATTTGTGTTTTCCATTTATTTTAAATAACTTTGACCTCAAATTACATTTATATCTATCACATTTTTCACTATAAGAAAACCTAATAACTACACTTTTAATTGTGAAGATGTAAAATTTACTTTAACCACTCCAGAATGTGAAAAGCTGGCACTCAGGGAGCAGCTTCCTCACCTCCAAACACATGACTGTTGAAACTAAAAATCCCAAGGAACCAAGACAGCCAAGAAAAAGAGAGGAAAACAAGTATAAAGAGAGCTATTTCGAGAGATATTGACAAAAATTTAAAATATATTTTCCCATAGAAATGATGCCATAAGTGATATCTAAGGATTTCTTGAATAGTACGACTTAATAATTGATTTCATAATAGGATTTTTGAGGCCGTCCTGGGACTGCAAACAAAATTATACACCATTTCTGTGCAAAACCAAAAAGGCATTCCTAATCCCAAACAAATGACTGATAAGTGTTGGAGCCCACTACAAGCTATCAATATTTTGTGATAGCCCTTATTTATACTTTGGGCATAGCCAATATAAGACTGTAGCCAATCTCAGGAAACGAGATGGCAAATAGGTTTCTTTCCATGTGCCAACTTCAATCGGTTAGGGTTGTGTGTGAGAGAGTACTCGGAAATCATGTTTTGTCTAGGAAGAAAAGAGTCCTATTATTCGTTATTTATATATTTCATGGACATGCCCATGAGTAAGATATTACTATCTGTTCTAGAAGATGGGAAAAAGAAACTAATATGAATAAAGTTTAAACGGCTAGTACACGAGGCGTGAAGGAGAGGGGACAGGGAAGGCAAATGGAAGGGTTTTGTTTCATCCCATCTTAATTAATTTACGTTAGTTCACCTTAAAAGGAAAGACATACAAAGAAGAAGCTGGTGTAAAATGAGTGAGAAACGGAGAGAACTTCCACCCAGCAGCCTCCTTCCATGTCTCTCCCAGGTTGATGATAACAAGGAAATAAAGGCCTCAATGAGGCAGCGAGAGGGGAAAAGGGGAGCTAACATCTCCCACGTCAGTGCAGGAATCCCTCAAGTTAATACATTTGGGGGAATAGTACTTAAAATAAATTCATATGTCTTGAGAAAATCTTCACTATCATAATTCCATTGTCACCACGTCTAAAGTTGAGCTAGGATAACTTTTTTTTTCCCATAAGCAATCTTATTTCTATTCTATATCATTTTATGCAGAGGATGACTAGTTGAAGAGAGAAACTAAATTGAAAGCAATTAGCTAGAGGTCTCGCTCCTATTTACAAATTTTGAAAACAAATAATAAAGGAACCCAATGGCCATTACTTTTGACTTGGTAGCTGGGCCTGTACCGTGGAAATCAACATCTAATTGTGCCTCCTGTTGATTGTTGTGATTATAAATGAAGTCCAGATATAAATAAGAGATATGTCTTAACAAAGCAAGATAAAATAAAGCTGTAAATTTCAAGCATTACCTGCAAGCTAAATGAGTCCAGCATTTTACTAGGCAAAGGGGAAAGGGAGAAATCTCTCTACATGCATTCATTCCGTGTATTGACCTGGGACTAGCCTTTATAATTAATTCATGCTATTTGATTTCATTTTGTTTTGATTTTAAGTTACACATATGCTTTGATTTCTCATCACGTTTGCCATCAATTTTAACCTAAATATGTCAAAATAAAATTTTATTTTTTTAAGAAAGTATATTAAGAAATCACTTGGAAGAAGGAACTCATATTGATCCTCATTTTTACATTAGTATGGAGGTAGTTTTAGGAAAGATAGGACTATTAGTTTTCAAACCTATATATCTCATCAGTAACTTTTAAAAGATAGCTAATACTTCAATAATTTGTTTCTGAATATTGTTCTTTTTCTATTAAAGTAAAACTATTTCCCTTGGTTGCAGGTTAGTTTTTCTAAGGTTGCTCGTCTCTATGCCATGACCAACTAATTAGTGTTACAATATAAAACATTTCATAAACTAATGATAATTTTGTGAATGGAGCAAATGGTCCACATTGTACACAATTTTTGAAAAGTCTCAGATAATTAATCATCATTAGCTCTTTTACATGTTGAAATGAATATTTTGGTTTGCTAAAAAATTACAATTTAAAACTAAAGAAAGAGTTTGAAAGAACCTATGGTAGTAATGGAAACTACCATCCTTTATAAACAAATTGAAACCATAACTACAGATGAAAAGCAGTAAAAGCAGGTCAAATAAATCTTGCCTGAAAGCTGATGGTAGAATTTATATTTTACTATACTTATTTAATTATCATCACTATAGAAAGTAGGTTAAATGTTTTGGTGTGTTTTTTTTTTTTTTTAAGTTTTGAGATTGCCCCTTATAGTGGGTGTTCATTACACAAGTCTCTGCTGTTGAATAACTTGAAAATACGTACCAACTAACTGAAGGTTTGTAAATATTTAATGTTCACTCAAGCAGCCCTCTATGGCTTATCTCTAAGGAGTAACTTATCAAATCTCATTTAGTCCACTGTCAGGAATTCTCATATGGATAGCTGAGTTTTCTAAACATCAAACAATCAAATTGACATAAAATGCAAGTAATTCCAAAGTAAACTTGCAAATCTTACCAAAGATTAGTTTTGAAGAATGAATTCAATCATATCAAAACTCTTTCCAGGCTGGGCACGGTGGCTCACACCTGTAATCCCAGCACTTTGGGAGGCTGAGGTGGGAGGATTGCTTGAGCCCAGGAGTTTGAGGCCAGCCTGGGCAACACAGTGAGACCCTGTCTCTACAAATATGAAAAAAAAAATATTTAGCCTGCAGTCCTACCTACTTGGGAGGCTGAGGCAGGAGAATCACTTAAACTCAAGAGTTCAAGGTCGCAGTGAGCTATGATCATGCCACTGCATTCCAGCTTGGGTGACAGAGTGAGACACTTTCTCCTGTCCCCAAAAAACCAACCAAAAAAAACCCTCTTCCTAAATGAAGATCTTGACCAAATTAGGCCAGTTAACTGAAAAAGGAAATCAGTAAAAATGATGAAAGGAAAAGTGTTTGTTTCCAAAAAGAATTGATTCAAATATCAAAGGATTAGAAGTGGCCCGTAGGAAAATTTGTAAAATTCTTGGATTTCCTTTTTTTCACTTTCTAAGATCACATGGCAAAAGTTAAAAGTAAAACAGAGGAATTAGCAATGTAGTACCTTATAAATTTGTTAGCAAAATTACCCCAAAGCCCATTATGAGAATTAGAGCAAAATTTTAGTATTAATATATACACTATAAATATATTTGTTTTATTTTTCAACCTATAATCCAAATTAGAAATTTTTTGTTAGTCACAATAAAATTTTTATTTCCATTTTTAATGGATCTCGTCAGTAACTGTACAAGGTAACAATTATTTTCAGGTAACAAGGATTTCCTTTTGTCATTTACCTTTACCATTTTAATAAAAATCTCTTTTTGGTTATTTCTTGTTTTCATTTGATGGCAGGTAAGGCACAGGCAAGCAGATGCTTAGTCTGACTACACATGTTTATTTAATGCAGGTCTCTCTTAGTTAACCAAGGCTTCTATTCATCAAAACACTATTATAAATTCAGGGTGGTTACAGAAACAATAGCAATAACTAGCTTATACACATTTGTATGTTATGCCTCAGACATTAATTTACTTTGAATATATGGCATTTTTGTGGTGGTGAATGTGTATGGGTGTGTATATATCTATAAATAGTAAAGAAATTTAATTGTATATTATATTAATAGGAGTTCAAATAGAATTAAAGCAAAATATTAAGAATGAGGATTTTTATAAGACTGAGAAATATATTTCTTTTTCTATTTCATCAGTTGATTTTTATTGTTGTTATTTGACCTAGAGTAAAATGGTTACTTGATAAGTTTCTCAAAATAAAATTAAGATGACAAGACAGATTATTATTTTCCAGATTATATGTTTTATATTTGACCTAAAACTTTTTTTAATTTTGGGGATTCTTACTAATTTTCACAGCCTGTAAATGTGCATTTTTTTGTTCATTTATTAGTTCATCTGTTTTCTTATAAGAATCAATACCAAAACTACCAGTAGAACGTGAAGCCATTTTTTCTCAGTCAGTGGACTCACAGAAAGCCAAAGAAAAGGAAGAGTATCCAGAAGGAGGGATACTCTTCTCCGTTGAGGGATTTTTATTTCCTGGAACAAATTTCTGAAAATCGTTATTTCAGCAGACGTGCTTCTTTTTTCTCTAATCTAATAGCAAGTGTGGGGGTTTATCTTCAACCCCCTTAAGTTCACAGTTGGAGTGGACCCCTATAACAAAAGAGATTAACAAGAGAAAAACAAAAGAATTTTATTAACATGTATATTTCATATGTACATGGAAGACACCCAGAGAATGAATAGTTCTCAAAAAGCTGGCTTTGAGTTCCAGGTTATATGGCATCTTCAATGAAGAACAGTACATTTTTAGAGAAATGACAAGACAAAGGAAAAGGCCTTTGAGTCTCTAGGGGAGGCAACTTGGGGGAAGGCAAGCAAATAGCAGATAAAGGCTAGTTAGTAAAGCTTGTTCATGTAGCTTCCTCCAGCACCATCTCCATGGCAATAAAGGTCTAAAGTTGTCTTCAGTGGTTAACCCTTGTTCTCCCTACCAGAAAGGATGTCAGGATTTCTTCTGTCTTTGTCTATGTCCTGCTTTTAGGCAAATAGAGGATGGACAGAGAGCTTTTCTGTATCTGCTTCTTATTAATTGTCTTCAGCTCAACAATCCTTCATATTTTGGTGGCATATTCTGGTCTCCCACACAGGCAGTAGCAATTTCAGAAAACATAAATAGACCTGAAATCTCTGATTTCTTTCTGATTTCTTATTGTTCATTGAACTAAACCTGGATGCTTTCCCTGTGACTCTAGCAGAACAGCTTTTGAAAAATTTTGTTGTAAATGTGTAATCAGAGCTTCCTCATACACAACAGAAACAAAGGCACTGAATTTAATGGGCACTGAACCCAACTTGACTATTAAATAAACACAAATGTCAGAAGTTTATTTGAAGGGAAATTGTTTAGTGCAGAAGTGTTTTTTATCATCTGACTACATAGACAAGTAAAGGATTAGTAGCCAGATGGGACTGATTGAGAAAAAATGGCTTCATGTTACACTGGTAGTTTCGGTATTGATTCTTACAAGAAAACAGATGAACTAATGAATGAACAAAAAATGCACATTTACAGGCTGTGAAAATTAGTAACAATCCCCCAAATTAAAAAAGTTTTAGATCAAATATAAAATAGATAATCTGGAATATATAAATATAAATATAAAATATATAATCATGCTTGAGTTTGGAGAATTATTTTACTCCAGGTAATAGATTTGTTAATTAGCCTTATTTAATCATTCCATCTTGTAAATATATATCAAAATATCACATTGTATACCATAAATATATACAATTATTATTTGTCAATTAAAAAGAAAACTAAAAAAAGAAAAAATAGCCTAGTTATAAAACTGGGGAAATATTAAATTGAAAATAGTTATAGTATGGCTACCTTGGTAAATTACATTGGCAGTCTACCAAATTGAGAAATTTCAAGGACCAGGTGTTTACAACAGATAAAAAACCAGAATTTTTTATTCTCCTTAGCAAAGAAAATAGGGTGTCTGAAGGTGGAATACTTATATTTCATAAATAAATATTTCGCTTGCAACAGAAGATGAATTTATTAATGGTAAAGATAAATTTTAATTGTATTACAAGGTACCTGAACTGGTAAATTAACATGAATCTCCTGAATTTTGTATACAGTGTTTAAAATATAATCAGTTCCTCTGAAGCTAATGTAACACAAAAATAGGTTCTTTGGAGGAATGAGCATAATATAGTAAATAACAAATTTTTTTTTATATGAGATAAAACCTTCTTCTACAAATTATAATTAAAATATTTATGGAAACAATTCCTTGGATCTCTACACTGACCCAAATGATAAACTATTACAAAGGAGAACCTAATGACCAAATTGTTCAAATTCTGAAAGTTTATCATCTGGGACATCCGGTATCTGAGGGAATACTTTAATAAATTCAAAAATAATAACCATAATTGTTATTATCAAATCTGAAATGATGCTGAAAATTGGAACATGTCATCGTGCTCGTATCTGCCATATAGAGAAAAGGCGTTCCCCTCCACACTCCATCTCAGGAGATCACAAGCCACGAAATGACAACACAGCCCAAGCTCCCCATTTCAGGGGTGTACAGTAAACGGTGTGCATAGGAAGCGCCCTCTGAATGTTCTACTGGTACGTTCCAGCCATGTATTTCTTTACCATCCTGCCTGCGAAGTTAGGATTGAGGCCACTTTATAAAAAGATTCAATCATAGGCTGAGAGAGGGGTGAGCAGTGCATGAGGAACAGAAGACCAGGGCAAGGAAAACTAGTTCCCTCTGCTGAGAAAACCTTGCTAAAACTTTGTGGTGCTACAGCTCCCGCTGCAGGAAGAAGGGAACCAGTCACAACAGGAAATCACATGCAACCTTTTGACAAACATTTATCTCTTCTCTCAGGTTTGGACCAGAGGGAAATTGGTCCGGAGTCTCTGGAGTAATTTGGGCTTGTTTGTCTTTTCACTGCATACAAGGAAGAGTAGGCTGCTATTCCTGGGAACCCCACCTAGGGTCACAGAAGGGGGCCCAGTTGGCTGTGGGCATAATCCAGCTTTTTCATCACTGAACCTTTTGTCCAGTCTCCTTCCTCTTTTTGTTGCCCTCCTTTTCCTCCCCTTTGCCTTCCCTCCCCTCCTTCTTTTCCTTCTGTGAAGGTAGAATGATCTAGCATTCAACTTGTCAGTAAACAAAGAGCACATTTTCTTTGTTTAATAAAAAGGGAGGAGGCAGTTGGTTCCCCCCGCCCCCCTTCTTAGAGTGTCTTCTTGAAAACATAAGGGCTCAATAAAAAGGCCCATCCATTTGGTTTTCACTACAGGATCCAGGGCCTTCTGACCATTGGAACTACAAACTTGTACCTCTGAGATTAACTCAGAAGTCTTTCACAAGAAATACAGGAGACAACCACAAAATGGGTCCTCCTATCTCTCAAGGAGATAGAAGTTTTATTTCTCTTCTACTTCACTGTATAAATTTATATCAAATTCTGTCCTAATTTTGTAGTCCCTTTCATGCGGACTTACACGCTCTAATTCTGATAATACCTAATATCCAATTGTGTTCCTTGTCTCTTCTATATTAATATGGAGATTGTTTTATTTCCCCAATTCTACCTGCATTTTTTTCTTTCCTTCCTTCCCCCTTTCTTTCTTTTTACCATTTTTCTTTCTTTCCACAAATATTTGCTAAGTGCAGATAGCACTGTAGTAAGTATAAAAAGACTTAGAGCATGGTCATCTAAACTAAAAGGCAAAAACAAAATAGTCCCTTTTTCTCAATATCTTTAACCTCTGCTTCAAGATTTTAAAATACAGGTTTTATTTTTCTTTATACATTAGGTGTTATTTTAGTTATCTTTTAATTATTTTTTTTCTTACTGTGACCACCCATTTACTATTTGTCCAGGAGAATATTATTTTATGCCTGCATCATTTTTAGTACTGGTTGCAAGATTTCTGACGAAAGATTTGCAAATCCATTGTTTTTGCACGACTCACAGTGCATTGTTCAATATTAATGGTGCATGAGGCTTGTAAGTACCTGTGCTTGAAAGGGGAGGGTTTAATGCTGTCTAAGAAGCTGAATCTTTTACTGCCATATTTCATAGTCTTAATAGGAAAAAAAACTACTGCAACTAAATCTACGCAAATGATATTAGAGGAAATAAAAAAGTCTATACAAATCCTTAAGTTTAAAAGTGCGATCTTATTTAAAAAATGTGGGGATGCCAGCACATTCTCAAGGAACTAATGTAATAGGAACTTAAAATGATAATCTTTCTACCTTGGTTTTGACTGAGGCTCCAAAGGCTGAGAACTATAGAGTAGGTGCCAAGTACACATACATCTTACAGTGAGATGTTAGTTCATTTATGCAACAGCATGAGAAATATTTTTTGGATCCTATAAGGTCAGCCATCTCACATAAATATAAAAAAGGTAAAGACTGAATAACCACAGGGAGGATTTCCTTGGAGAGACTTGTCAGTGAGACAGTACCACTCCATGAAGGCAAGGAAACAATGCTTCCTCCTACAGTAATCCAAATGAAGGGGGCTTCTCAGGGGTCCTGTATGTACTTTTTGTAACTTAATTGACACAGAGGACTGGTATTACCCGAGAAGTTGAAAACTAAGAGGCTGTACCTATCAGGCTGAACAATAATTTGTGGAGAAAGGGTCAAGGAAGCATGTAGTATGATGGTAGAATTAATTTCAAATCTGTCATTTAACTGTATTAAAAGTAAATGCAGTTGATAGTCCACTAAAAAGACAAAAATTGTCAAGTTATAAAATGCTTTCTGATACATTTAAAACATAAACTTACAGAAAAATTAAAACTCAAATAATGAAATAAAATATGCCATGTAAATATTCACCAAAATTATTAATTTCAAACAAAAAGAACTTAAGGCAATAAAACATTTTTGAAGTAAAAAGATTCAACTCATAATAATGTATAATTTTTTAATTCTGTCCACTGAATAATATGGCCTCAAAATATATAAAGCAAAAATTTGAAAAGCTAGAAAAAATAAATAAATTCAACAACTAAAGGGAGATCGATATATCTCAGCCAGTAAATTGATAGGACAAGCAGACAAGGAGGGTTTTGGGTCCTCACCTGGAGAATAAGGGTTGATGTTGGAACCACCTGCTCCTCTGAACAAGAATTTCTTAAATGAGTATCTATGTGATCTTAATAAATTAAACAGACCACCAGGGCTAAGATCTACTTTAGAAACCTTGCAGCAATGAGTAGCAAATACTAAATCATTGCTCGTAGAAAAAATACAGTATCAGGTTCCTATGAGCCCGTGGTCACAACATTTTCATCAACCAATCAATATAACAAATAATACTTTTTATTTAACGTGTCTTTCTGTTTAAAGATACTTTAATGAGTATATATTTCATACAAATAATTGATGTTTTGTGGAATTTCTTTATAATGAAACACTAGCGAAGAAGGGTTTAGCGTTTTCTTCACTCTATGCAACATGACCGTAAATTTCTTTGGTTTTCAACCTCATAACAATGCTTCCCACTCTTTTTATTATTGGTTATCATCTAGTGTATCCACAAATCTAGCCATTTTCCCATCTTTTGCATAGCTTTAGATTTTACTATATGGTTTGAATCCTAACACTATACATGTTACTTGAGCACTTTCTGATCAACCTCACATACAGATTGTCAAATTCCCTCTTCTTTCTGGATGTTCTGTAATACTGATTGATTAATATTGAACTTGTGGTCAACCGCATTGCACTTCATGACTAAATGAAATTTATCTAACACACATGTAAATATTTTCTCCATGAGGCACAGTAGACAGAACTTCAACACTACACGTTGGGCCATTTTACACAACAAAATCAGAAACAAAAAACCGCAAAATATAAAAAAGCAGTACTAACTACACCAAAAAAAAAGAGAACACTTGTTCACAGTATGAAAGCTGAAATAAGAAGGCAGAGTGTCATCTTGTTTGACCCCAGCTGCAAACCTGCACTGTTGAGCAACACATATATTTTGCCACTCTGTGCATGTTTGAGAATGAGGATTAACTCTATACCTTAATCTTCACCAATGATCTTCCACTTACTGGATGGTTCATTAATCGGGGCTGTGCAGAGACCTCAACTGACCGTGAATGAACAAGTAGTATGAGTCAGCATTAAACTTCTGCTGTTTTTTCTTTAATTTAAAAATAATAAAAATTTATTTTGTTTATTTGTATAAATGTATGGGGTACAAGTGTAATTTTGTTACATGGATATATTGCATAGATGTGCAAGTATATATGTTGGATAAGTTTTGTAGTACAATTTTTAGGTCAAGAAGTGTTTAAGTCAGGGAAGGTTTACAAGACTTTGGAATTGTTGGTTGCTACAATGGAACCTAAACTTCCCTGACTTAAAACATTTCTAGACCTCAAGATTCTACTACAAAATTTATCCAACAAATATACTCACACTCTGAACAAAGCCACATGAAGAAGGTTTTAAAATATTCATGGAGGGATACACAAGAAACTGTAACTCTGGTCACTTCTGATAATTGAGATTAGGAAACTGGGGGTCTAAATGGCACTTAGTCTTCACTGAATAATTTTTTAATTGTTTAGAAACGTATATGTTATTGTTAAAATAAAATGGCAAAAAATAAATTTCGAAAATGAAAATAAACAAATGGGAAGGATGTATGTGTGTGTGTTTTTAAATTAGCCTTAAGGCTTTGTCTTAAAATAAAGAGACATTAGCTTTACTAGACTAAAAACTTCCGGAAGGCTTGGATTGTTATCTTATCTATGGATCATTTTATCACTAGGGGCAGATTATAGCATTATGCATTTGAAAGATGGTTTCGAGGTCTTTTCAATCATTTTCGTCACTCTAAATTATTGTTTATTTCTAGGGGCCAGCAGTTTTATTCTCTTTTCAGAGATCCAAAGACATCAATAGAGAAACCAGAAGCAGGAGAACAGCTGAGAAGACAGCACAGACCTGCTTCCTGGAGGAGTCATTATATTCACGGTGAGACGGGTTCACTGTCCATGGGCAAGTCCACACAGCCCATCTATCTAGAGGATCGCTGGAACGTGACTAGGGAGTATCAGAAGGTGAAATGATTGTCTTCCAGAAATAGTGACTTGTAATTTTTTTATATATGTGAGAACTCCACCACTTTGTCAAAAACTTTTTTAGAATAAAAATGCAACTAATTTGTAAAATTTTCCTCAGAAATGTTATTAATTTTATTTATTATTTTAATTGAAAACTTAAAATGACAACAGTATTACTGACATTTTGAAAATAGAAAATCTCTCATAATTTCTCTACCTTAACACTCATTCATTTAACAAATTTGCTATCAAAAACATCTTTATGCTTATTATAATTGTTTTGTCTTGTCTGCAGGTATCCATAGGTTTACTGAGTACAACTTGAGTGTACATAACTGTTTTCTACATCATATTTTAGTCTAACTTGATCCCAAAAAAGATTATCAAATTGTTTTATTGAACTATTTTCATTACAGTTTACCTTAATATTTTTCTTGTATTCATGAGTCAGTGTCTCATTATTCAAATAAATTCTCTCAAACATTAGATTTACATATATTTATATAAGGAGAATAGTTATGTAAGAATAATTCGTACATATTTGTATAAGGATATTGTTTAGAAAAAAGCTTACTTCCAGGTAAATCTGCTATTATAGAGAAATATTATATACTGTGTGCATGTGTATTTTGTATGTATGTATGTATATTGAGGATGATTATGTATAAAAACATACACATATATAATCTATATTCATAGTTATTATATGTGGTAAGAATAGACAATGAAAGAATATACAAAAATATTTCATTTTGTATTGTATAAGAAAAAAATCTACTTCCTTAGCACTCTAGTTCAGAAAGTTTGATGAAATAGCTCCTATGTCTACCTACATAAATTGATTTGAAAAGTCAAGTTGAATTTAGTTCTTTGGCATGTTGCAAATCATCATTCTTGAACTGCTACCAACAATTATGCCTTCTGACACTGGCTGTTTTGGCACACAAATTGAATTTGGTGACATTGAATATAACTCAATCAAGAAATAAAATGGTCCTTGTGTTTTACTATAAGCATAAAATCATCATTATTCATTTAAATTATTTCTATGTTCATGGAAAAGGCCACTCTGATACCTTATTCTAACCATAAAATTATCTATCATTTCATATTATTTCCCATTTATCCTGTTAAATGATGAAGATTCATTTCTAACACAGGAGGAGAAAGGTTAACAGATGGCTAATAAATAGGAAATCTGGTTCCAATTTGTTTAAATATATACAGTGCTCAAAAACTAATTATCATAAGACATTGGAACAAGCAGGAAATTTAATCCCTATTTGATTTCATATCAGGTAAATTGCCTTCAGTTGAAAGTGTTAGAAAACAAGTCATTTAGTGGTTCAGGTAACTGAAAAATTAAAGAGGTAGTTGCCCAATAATGTTAATAAGTTCCCAATTCTGTTCTGACTCTCCAGTCTTTTCCACAATATACATTTTATCTAAACCTGTACAACCTTGTGTTCTCGGATTAGTTACCAGCTTCAACCAGTATTATATGCCTTTTTTATCTGTAATGAATGGGAGTTCTAAATATGTTCTCTTCTTTCAACCACCACACAAAATCTTGAACTGTCTTTGGGTTAAACCAACCCCGTTTCCTCGCCAACCTCTGAGCAGTCACTTTGATCAGAAGGATGTGATCCCTTGATTTGGTCATGTGTTTGCGTGGAGTCAATCCCACCCTTTTCACATGGTTGAAAATTCTCAGGTCCAATAAAGAAAAGAGAAAAAGGTAAACAGGTTCCAGGGAAGCAAACAACAGTATGTTTATTTTAAGAGAAAATACTTCTCTGAAACAAATAAGTATATTTTTTAAGTGTCATTTTTCTCCAAAGGATTTTCTTCAAAGAAAGGATAACATAAATAAATTAGTATTTCCTTTTCATTATCTACATATATTTAAAGATCATGGAAAGAGGAGGTATAATTACTCTTATTCATTCATTAATCCACTTATTTAACTAGTATTTATCAAAAACATACTAGGTCCCGGACACTATTTATAGGCACTGGGAATACAACAGTGGACAAAAGCAGACATCTCTGCTCGAAAGAAGCTGTCATCCAATCGTCGGCAACCAACAAGATAATAAACACAATCATTTCAAGAAAGGAAAAAAATAAATTAAGTGAGAGAGAGAATGGGAGGGTCACAATTTAGTTATGTTGATCAGGAAGAACCTCTCTGAGGAGGCAACATGGACTCTGAAGACTAAAGAAGGAGAAAGACTCAGCTAGTGAGGGATGTTGGGAAAGAACATTCTGCTTATGCAGGAAATAGTAAAATGCGGAGATACAGAGATAAGAATCAGCTTTGTATAGTGAAAAGATAAAAAGAATTCCAATGTGGAGCACAGTAAACATGGAGAAGAAGGGTGGAAGATGATGCTAGATAAAGAGACCACAGCCCAGTCTTATAAATCATAGCAAAGTGTTTATATTTTTTCCTAAAATGGAGACATTACCAAACATGCTTATTCTAGCTTCCCAATATCTGACTACCCTTCATAGGAGCACAGAATTTTCCCATCCTATGAACCTTGGTGGTAAGAAAAGCCCACACCACTCTAGAAACCGAAATTTTTCTGGCTTCTGTAAAGTTATGAAAGAGTCACAGGAAATACTAGAAGCTCTTTTAGGTGGTGATAGTGGTTGTAGGGAGACTGAGTTCTTGAGGAAGATCAAAGGTGCTGGCAGCACCCAGTCTCCTGGGGTATCTGCATCAGTAATTAGCAGCAAGGCCATGATAATGTCCTTAATGAACCAGTTCTGCAGTATGACCGTGATGTGGCTCCTGGCTGAGTAGTCTTAAACCTGGTTCTTCAAATTCCCTCCACAATTCTTCAAATTACTAAGATTTTTCTATTAAATGATTTTGTACTTATATTAATATATCAGTTATCTATTTTTGGATAATAAATTATCTCCAAACTTACCAAGTTAAAACCACAATTAACATTTATTGTCTCACATAGTTCTGTTGTTCAGGAATTTGGGAGCAGCTGAACTGAGCGGCTCAGAGTTTCTCATGAGGTTGCAGTCACAATGTCGGCTAGAGATTTGCTCATTTAAAGGCTTGACAGAGGCTGAAAGATCTGCTTCCAAGATGTCTCCTTTACATGGCTGTCATCAGAAGGTCTACATCTTTTGCTGGCTGTGGACAGGTGGGCTCAGTTCTTTACCACATAGACCTCTCCACAGGGCCGCTTGAGTGTCCTCATGGCATAGCAGTTGGCTTCCTGCAGAGCAAGTTGTCCAAGAAGAACAAGATGCAAACTGCAATGACTTCTGTGATCTAGCCTCAGAAGTCATATTCCATCATTGCAACAATATTTTATTGGTTACACAGGTCATATTTATCCAATCTAGGAGCAGACTGCACAAGGGCACGCATACCAAAAATGTGGGGATAAGCGAGGACCATCTTGAAGACAGGCTGCTCGAATTAGTAAGAATTAGTTTCTATTACTTGCAAATAATGATCCTGATTTTTAAAGAGATTAGATATTTTTAAGCAGGGGGTGGTATGTTCTGGTTAATGTTTTAAAGACATTATTTAAATTATTATATGGAGAATGCAATATTGAGGCAATAGTGAAAAAAGAGGCTTTTGCTATATTTCAAGTGAGATATAATGTTACTGTGATAGCAGTAAAATGTAGAAATCTGTACTGATTCTAGTAACAGTTGTAAAGAGCAGCCACAGAACTTGCTGATTGGGAAGAGTATTTGAAGGGAATATATAAAGTAAGGATGCCTCCAAAGATTTAGACTCGAAAACGAGGTGTATATCAGAGCCATTTAAAAAGCTAGAGACAAGAAGGAGAGGAACAGGTTTGTAGCGGGAAACTGAGAGTTCTGTTTTAAATATAAACTTGATACCTTTATGAGGCATTCAAGTGGAGATATATAGCTCAGATTGCTATATATATGAGTGTGGAGTTCAGGACAGAGGACCAAAGCTAGACATATAAATTTGCTGTCTTCAGGAAATGGATGATAGTTAAAGCCACTTTCTCCTTTAATTTAGTAGACCTTTCACTATAGAACACAATAACAAATACATGAATGAAATTTTATTACTACTGAAATAAAGCAGTTTTGTCATTTCCATGGGCTTATGGAATTCTTTCCTTTAAAAAGAAGTAAAAGAAAAATATACATCCTTTAAAAAGAGGAGGACATAGGATACCAATATTCTCAAAATAAATTTATCAGATTATAAATCCTTTCACCATTGAAGCTTCAATATTCTTAAACCAGACACAAGAATGTATTAAATTTCTTTACTTTTGTTACAAGTCAGCTTAGCCTGCTCGAAATCTTGAAAATTATATTGATATATTTTAAAGAGTATATTGTTTGGCACAGGGGAATCTCATCTTGATATTATAAATGACTTAATAAGGAAGGTGGCTCAGCAACTGTTTCTATGAATCAGGCTGTAAGACAGCTTCCACAAGAATGTCTCTCTCATGTAAGCAATGACTCTTAATCACTCTTTCTGCCTTTCACTAGAGGAGAGCAAATAGATGCTGGGTTATGTTGGGTAATAGATCATTGTTCAAGTATATCCAAAACATAGTTTATTTGCCCAAGATATTTATTCTGGTTACATGTATTTATTTAGAAATATGTGTGTGGTTGGTAATGTTGTACTGCTGAACATCTGTCTCCTGTCTTCCTAAATTCCTAACATCTTATTTTCTAAAATGTCACTGTATTGATCATGGTTATTAAAGTGGCCCCTGTCTGCTATATACTTTTCTTTTCTTTCTTTTTTTTTTTTTTTTTGAGACAGGGTCTTGCTCTGTCACCCAGGCTGGAATGCAGTGGCATCATCATAGCTCACAGCAATCTCAAACTCCTGGGCTCAAGTGATACCCTGCCTCCTCCCAAGAAGCTGGGGCACTACCATGCCCAGCTAATTTTTCTGTTTCTTGTTAAGTCGGGGGTCTCACTCCTGCTCAGGCTGGTCTCTAACTCCTGGCCTCAAGCGATCTTCCTGCCTCAGCCTCCCAAAGTGCTAGGATTACAGGCATTAGCCACCGTGCCCGGCCTATATACCTTTAAATACCCAATTCTTGTCAAACATGTAACAATATTGGCATCTTTGGTCACCATCATTGCAACAAGAAAGTAAGTAAAAATCAATATTCTATCAAACCAAGACAATAGTCACACTATTGATGTGTGGTCATTGACTACTGCCACTTGAGGTTATCGTTTTTTTCCTAGTTGAAATTTTCATTCCAGTTCTAAAATAGAGAAACTAGTTTGACAAGCATTTTTTTCAAAAACTTTCTTCCATTGTTTGAGTGAGTATGTTGACATACTTTTTATTTAATTCAGTATAGATTAGTCAGTGACTTCTCTTCAGCTAAAACTCAGAATGTATAAAACTGAATTTGTTATCTTTCCCCAAATCAGCTTACCCTACAGATTATTCTATTTGTGTCAGTATTATTTTTCAATCACCCGGGCTTGAAAATTTGGAATTACTTTTGACTTCCCCTCTTTTGCACTCCTAAAACTTAATTAAGAATCAAGTTTTTATATTAAAAAGTATTAAGCATTTATTGTATGTAGTGTGCTTGGAATGGAAAGATGAATAAGATCACATCTGCACTTCAGAAACTCTCATCGCTTGCATTTATCCCTTCTGTATTTCTATTGCTGCTAAACCAATCTTAACTAGCTTTCTTGTCCCTACTTTCTTTCACATCCAATTTAGCCTAAACATTGCTGCCAGATTAATCTCAGCAAAAAATGCTTTGTATATGTTATACTCTTTCTTAAAAATTTGCAATGATTCTACTTTTTCTGAAGAATTATGTTATATACCTTTATTGGATATTCAAGACACTTGACAATATGTTCCCCATCTGACTTTGAAGCCGTCTGTCCACTCCCCCGAACCCTCTGTTCCATCTAAACTAGTCTACACACTACTCCTACACAAGCCAAATATATCCATACTATCAAGCTGTAGTTCACACCATTCCTCTTGCCTGGGATATATACTTCCCTCCACCAAACGTACCTAAGTAGAATAATGCAAGTTTAAGGATATGCACTATTTAAAGCATTAGCTACTTATCAAATACAACCTATCTATTTAATTTTTAACCATTATACTCTATTTTTCTAGTCAAGCTGTACATGTCTTGAGGTTCTTGATTTTGAAGTATGTACAATCTAACTGGGGAAATAGAATACATACTTCAGTATATAGTTTTTTTTTTATTTAACAATCTTCCTTCCCTGTGCATTCTTTGTAGAGGTAGAACTTAAATGCTTGGTATAGAACTTCTTTAAAAATTTATGCTCTACATTATTTTATCAAAAATGAGATATACTTTATTTCACATCTTATTTATCTTTGTATAATTAAAGGCTTCAGCTTTTTACTGAATTTGGTTTAGAGTTAATTATAAAATATTTATCATTACTAGGAATGGTATTCCTACCTGTAATTCCATCATAACACTCAGAATTGTAGAATTTTCGACTTGAAAGGGGCCTAGTAAGTACTGAAAAGGTAAAAAAACTGAGACCCAGAAAGTTTCTGGAAGACATGTAGTTAAGAATCGTAAGTAATCACATTTGGATCTCATCTCTTGACTGACAAATGCTTTTGCTACAACATCCAGAATATAAGGAACAAACTGTACTAATATATATACATTGTAGGAAGTGAAACTAGCAGTATTATTCCAAGAGGTATACAACAATACCCCACCAATTCAAATGATATAAGGATAAAGCTTATTTTTCTAAAATTAATATTGATAATTAGAATTTTTGTGTTAATTTATTTGAATGGTGAAGGGAAACCTCTGTTCAACTACATTCTCCTCTCATTTTTTTTACCCTTTTATTTTAAAGCAAACACTTCAGAAAGTAATTCTAAAGTAAATTTTGAATACACATGAATTAGTTCCTAAGTTTGTTCAGACAATAACTTTAATGAAATTTAATAATAATATTGGCTATAATAATAGTACAAATAATTGATATAATCTATAATATTAATTGGTAGAATCCTTACTACAATGCAAATTTTTCTAAGAACTTTACATAAATTTAATCACTAATACCTCAAAAAATCACTGTAAGGTATACTCTGTTATCAAATCCATTTTACAGATGAGAAATGTGAAGCTCCAAGGTTGATACACTTTCTCAAGGGCTCATATTGCCTTCTAACTCCAGTTGTCTGCCTGCAAAGCCTTTGTTTTTCTCCACCACACCATTTTATCTATTGCTGTATCTGAATTGTATGTCCTACTTCTGTGGGAGCCCCTGGCTTATGTCTTCAAAAATGAATAACAAAGGAAAACAGTTTACCATTCTTTAGTCCTCAAATATCCAATAAAATGTTGCAAATCCTTAGAGCTAATTGGCCTAAAGAAATCTTAATCATAATATAAGATTTTAACATATATGTAAAATTCATACAACCTCCAGTTTTAAATATTTATAATCTTAGTAACATAAAATATGCTAGCAGTTTTTCTTGAATGTTTATTTAACAAATGGTGCCTTTAATTTGTTGCTCTTCTGTCACCAGTTATATTGTAATTCCTCAGATTTCACTTTTCACCTATGCCATTATTCATCAAGTTTTGAGACTGTCATCCAATCCACCAAATATTCTCTCCATAATACTTCATCTGACAAATAGAAATGGTGCCAACATAATTTTTAAAAATTTCCAATCAAGAAATTGTCTCTGTGTCTTCTATGAATGGCTTTGAAAGAAGCGACAGTGTACAATTCATAGCAGGATTGATTATCCACTGCCTCTTAATTTAAAAAGAAAAGATGTAATAAATAGGATTGATAAATCTGAGTCAGTGTAGAGTAGCATTCTGACAATCTACAAGGCAGCTTTAATTTTTTTAAGCTTGTTCATTATTTATGTTTTGAGAAAGTGGGAATTTCATTAAAAATAATTGAGTTCCATGGTATTTCTGCATATACAGAAATTTGATGATGGTTATCAGGCTCTTGTTATGGGCTCTATTAGCATGCTAGACATAGGATTCCCCTAAGAACATCTTGAATTATATTTGTCCATCAACTGCTTACTCTCAATACTTTGCATAATATTCAACCTTCTCTACAGCCGTACAGCACCTGGGGAGGTGTCCAGAAGGGGCTCAAAAAAAAAAGTGGCAGTAAATTGAAATTTTTTTCTCAATAGTAACAATAACCAACATTTTTGAGTACTTGCAACATGCAAGGAACTTGCTAGACATTTCTCATATAAAGTCTCATTCCACCTCATAGCAGTCCCATAAGTCAAGTACTATTTTTTACCCCATTTTCATAGAGGAAATGGACATACAGAAGTTATGTAACTTACCCAACCAGGAAGTACTGGAGTTCATATTCTAACTAAATTGTTATCTGATTGTAGACTTGCCAACTTTACCAACCCAGCTATAGCTCCTATCTGTCCTTCTTCATAGCCCACAGCTATAGAAAGTAGACATAACCAGCTAGTGGTCAGTCTTGAATTGTACCTGTCTGTATTCTCAGTGCTGAGAAGTTAAAGACATTATAGTGAAAAACCAGGGACCCAAGAAGACTTGGAGAAGTATGAATTCTGTGGTTCAGGGTCTGCAACTAGGAAGTCTCTCCTAAAATTCCAAAGAGATAGTTCCAGGCTTTGTGACTTTCTCTTTGTCCTCATCATGCCGGTATATAAGTGCAGAAGTTTGATAACTAAGCTCATGGGTCCCCATCTCATTCTAGGAGCCATAGAGTACTTAACTCCTCTGTCCATTCCTAAAGATTTAAAGAGAAGGTGTCCCCCGGCTGCAAAGATTAAAAAATTTACCTTCCCAGGAACTCTATCCAAAATTAAGAAGCAGTACCCCAGTGGGGAACTCTTCCCAACCCAACTCTTCCCAAGACACACTTCAGCTCCACCCCTCCTTATTCCTGTGACCCAATAAATCATTTGCTTTGGAGCATTTTATCCCCTTAGAGATAGTCCAGATAATTTATTGGCCTCATTCATAGAATACTTACCAAGAAGCTGGTTAAGACATCAAATATTAGCAAGTGCAAATAGATTATACAAAAACTATATCATAAGAAGAGTACATTTAAATAGAATTAAAATTGCTTCCATGTTGGCCAAACACAAACAAAAAAAAATTACCATTGTTTTGCTGTTTTGTGTTTGTGGTTGTGGAAGACATTACTGAAGAGCAACCAAACAAATGGTTTATTACCTGTTTTAGAAAACCATATATCTAGTATAAATGAACCCAGAGGGCTCTCATTTGACAATGGTGCCAAAATGAAAAGCAAATATAAGAGAGTTTATTTAAGAATTTTGAGCCAAAAGATCATATTCAATTTATTCTTTATGTGGGGCATAATTTTAGCTTTTCACTACATGAAACTATTTGTTAAATTTTATAATGTGGAATAATTGCTCAGCACAATTCACAAATAACATTCACTATTTCCTGTATCAAATAGAGATTTTATTTTAAAATACACTCAAATTTTAATTGGTTGTCTGAAATGGGCTGGTGTCCTCCCTACCCCCTTGCACACAGCCCAGTACCACTGATGCCCCATAAAAATACCATCTGCCTCTGGTCCTACAGCTCAAGGGACTTTCTAGCTTTGCCTACCACCTTTATTTACTTTCACTGTGGTCTGGTTTCCGTAGTTCCCAATTGTTGCAGCCTACGCAGAATCTATCACTCTTTCCATTAACATCCTGATTGAGCTTTCTACTGGACTTTAGTTTCAGCTTCCCCTGGTATGCCCCTTGGTCTGCCTTGCTGCACACACTGCTCCTAGCAGATAAGTTCTTCCCTCCCCACAAAATTCCCTGGTCCACATTCCCAAACCTGATTTACTGCTCCAGAGGATGGGAGGGAACCCAACAATGATGACTGAATGCTAGGCAATAAAAGTTGAACTCCCTTCAAGAGATTTTAGAGAAAATAACAGAAATAAGTAAAAATTCAAATGAAGAATCAGGAGCATGATTTTTGCATAAAAATGTTTAAAAGAACATAAAATCTCTGACGCAAGATATAAACTATGGACTACAGCTATTTGCAAGATTGGATCTTATGATTTACATGTTTGAATATTTTTATAGAAAGATAAATTAAAAACCCATTAGCATTCACCCACATTGCACACAAATTATTGTACACACTGACATAAATATATTACACTAACTTTGTTAATGGTGATTGGCCTGAAGCTCTTTTCTCACAAACTTTCTTAGGACCTCATGCACACAAAACAAAATACAAAATGGGAGTTACTTAGAGCAAAGTTGTACAATAGAAATATAATGTGAGCCACATATATAATTTTAAATTTTCTAATATCTGTATTTGATTTTTTATCTTTAATAATATATTTTATTTGACCCTATAGATCCAAAATACTACTTCAACAAATAATATAAAAATTATTGAGATAATCTATGTTCTTTTTCATACTAAGCCTCTTATGTATTTCATACTCACAGCACATCTCAATTTGGATTAGCTACTTTTCAAGCACTCAGTAGCCACATGCGACTAGGGACTACTATACTAAGAGGACAACCTTATAAGAATGGATACTTGCTATCAATTTCCTATAAAAAGAATTATTTCTATGATGATAATATCTTCTTAAAAGAAAATAAGACACAAAGTTCATCCTTATTTATATCCCCAAATAATTAAAATGATTGTAATTCTCACCAAAAACAAGTCATAATTTTACATACTCAGTTATCTTGTATTAACATATAATCACAAGTTATACTTTTGAATTCTATACCTGCTAGATGAAAATTTGAGATGCTGTAATTCTAAGCACTCATCTGGCTGGATGTTCCACATAAGGTTGTCCCCGCCCTCACTATGGAAATATGGCCCTGGGATGAGTGATGACAGGTTAGTGGAATAGTACATGCAGTGGCAAGAACATATAACAACAAGGCATGAGAAGTAGTATATTTTCAATTCTATGTGCAATTTCAAGGCTGACAAAACATTTCCACAAATTCTTGTTTCCTTGATTACCTTTTTATTCTCCTTCTCTCCTTATCTCTAAGTGACTCTACAAATTTAATGAGAATTGATTTCATCACAAGGTTTTTCTAAGTAGAAAGCCCCTATTTTTTTAAAGGTCATTTTAGAAACACCTTTACATCTATAGGAAAAAATACTAAAATATTTATTTTTAAAAGCCAAAAACATAAAACCAAAAATGCCTTGGGTAATTCATTAAACAGCACCACAGTTATATATTCATCTATTCGTTCATTCAACTGGCATGGAATAGACATCATATGCCATATGGTGTCCATGAATGAAATACAGCAAAGACTATCCCAGCCACTGCCTAGATGTTTACATTCTATTGGAAGAGACAGAACTGTGCACTGTCTGTACTCAATACTCTGCAAGGTGGTCCAAGAAAAGTATCCAAAGGTCACTTGGGGAAGCATGGAGAGGACACCTAACCTTGTTTACCTGGACCAGTCATCTCTGAAGGTGATAATAGCTAGGCTGAATCCTGAAGGATAAGTGGAAATTTCAAGGCTGAAGTAAGAGAAGAGAGAAAAAAACAAGCAGCATGACTGGAAAAACTCAGGTTCAAATCAGGCAGTCTTGTTTACGGAGCTTTAAGACAGTTTGTGTGGCAAGACAGGAGCTTGTGGAATTAAGAGAGCAGAAGCCAAATTTTGAAGGGTTTAGTAACAACATCCCCAGGATGAGGAGCTACCAGAGGGTTTTATGTTGGAAAGTATTAAATAGTTTGCCATATTATGCATTATGAACATCATTCTGTCCCTTCTGTGGATCCCACACAGCTGGGGAGCAATATTGGAGTAAGGAAAATTCATTGAGAGGATGGGCCTTTAATAATTGGTGAGTGTCTAGATATTTAGTGATCAGAGGCAAGTAAAGGGAGATTTTGATCATGGTTCCCAGGTTTCTTACTCTGTAATAAAAGGGTGGTAATGCAGAGGTAAGGCAGAGGGTCATAAGAATAAATGCTAAATCAAGCACTTACTTTGTGCCAGCTATTATACTTGTTTTTTGTATCAAGAAACTTAATCTTCATTACAACCATATGAATTAAGTATTATGATTATCCCAACTTAACTGTTGTCAAAACAGACATAGAAAGTTAAATAACTTGCCCAAGGTTGCACAAAGTAAGGGAAGGACACGGACAAATCACCAACATCTATAAGAGCTTGCCCAGTATCGGCACATGCAGGCGAGAAAGGAGAGAGGAACTGTGAGGAATCTGACTGGAAATAGCCAACAGACATTCACTGGAAAGGGCAACGGTCAATTTGAGAGTCGTATCTGAACTGCGAAATTTTACCCCCTCCATTAGTGAGTAGATTCAAGAGATTCACTGTAAAAATGGAAGGAACTGATGCGGTGCACCCACAGAAAATCCCAAAACTCACCAGAGAGGGTCCTTTCAGAACAGGGCCCAACACTGAGAAGAAAGAAAGTTCTGGGAATGAAATAAAAATTGCGGGAACTGCCACACTAACTGAGGCAGCTCTTTATTTTATGCTGATGTGAAGTGACAGCTCCACAGACCCCAGAAATGATCAAGCATTAGTGCCAAGAGAATTCACAGATCTGTGTGTCCAAAAAGGAATTTGCATGAAGCTGTGAGAAGCGTTTTAAATACAATTGGAATGTTGGTCCTGTTGAACATATTCACTAATATCTGTGTGAAAGTTCACGAATATGGAAGAATAGAAGAACAAAAGATTTCTATATTGCTCCTTGCCTCATCTCTCTTCTGAAAAAGAATTTTGAAAGTTGTCAATAGCGTAAGCCACTTATCTGTGTGTCAGAGTTCTGAGAAGTCCTCATTATCAGCTGCATTAAAGAATTTTCATTGGTCAACCCTCAGACGTGGATTGATCTACTGGAAGAAATTGCCCGTTTTTAAAGCCAGTGGGTACTGTACACTAGGAAAGTACACATATTTTAAATTGAAATTATCTAAAATCCCCTCTGAAGATTAAACTTTACTTCTATCTATCTTCTATCACCACATTTGCACATGCATTCCTAATGTTTGGGATTTAAATGGTGCTCAAAAATAGTAATTATTACTTTTTCTTGTATAATATATATTTCTAAATTATAATGATTTCTCTGAACTACCAAATACTCTTGGTTTGACAAGTTCTCCTGAAAAACTTTTACTTAAATTATATATATATAACAATACCACATGTAATAGAAATTAACACACATGACTATTTAGGGCGCTTAGAAATATCATAAATATACAGAGAGAGAGAATAAAATTTGCTGTAATTCTTCTCACATTGTGGAGGATCTAGCACCCACTCCTGGGACTAAGATTGAAAAATAAAAATCTGAATTAAATTAGATATACTTTGTTTTCCAAAGTATTTTTCTTAAAGTAATATTGAAATATTAGTTTTGTATTTTTGAAAAATGCAAAGACAGTGGACGTTAACTGTTGTCACCACAAAAATGATAAATATGTAAGGTAATACATTTGTTAATTAGATAGATTTGACCATTCCACAATGTATATATACTTCAAAACATCATGCTGTATGTGATAAATACATACAATTTAATCTTCCAATTAAAAAAAAAGATAAAAAGGGAAAAAAGAGAAAAGAAAAGGAAAGGAAGTAAAAGAAAACACTATATCCTTCCACTGCAAAATATAGATGAAAGAATCACATTTTCAGTGGATTCAAGTGAAACCCAAAGTTTCGCTTGAATTCATCCAAGTTCTAAAATGTGATTATAAGAATCTGTTTTCTGAAATCAGCAATTATTTAATTAGATTGGAAAAAGTTCTTGAATTACAAGGGAAAGTGTTATCTTTCAGTTATATTGAGTATGATATTAATCTTATGTGTTAATTGACTGTGCTAAGGGATGCCCAGATAGCTGGTAAAACATTACACTTGGTGTGTCTATGAGAGTGTGAGAGTGTGTCCAGAAGAGTTCAGCATCTGAATCAGTAGACTAAGTAAAGAAGATCTGCTCTCACCAATGTGGATGGGCATCAGCTACTCACTTGAGGGCCTGGATAGAACAAAAAGGCAGAGGAAAGGTGCTCTCTCTTTCTCTCTCTCTCTTTTCTTGAGCTGGGACATCTATCTTCTATGCTCAGACTTTGGAGTTCTTGGTTCTTGGACCTTCAGACTCTTCAGACTCATGCTGAATTAAACCACTGTTTTTCCTGGTTCTCCAGCTTGCAGACAGCAACATATTGTGGGACTTCTTGGCCTTCGTAATCACATGAGCCAATTTCCACAGCAAATCTCCTGTTGTATGTCTCTATATATTCTATTGGTCCTGTTTTACTGGAAAGCCCTAATACCTTAAGTAAACAGAAATAAGAGTTTTATTAGTCCATAAATTCAGATTTCTTCATATTTTCCAGTTTCTGGCTCTTTGGTACCCAAAGTTATGCTCAGTAACAAGAACTTGCTTCTCTTGAAGAACGTCTTTTTAATTGCAGTAGTCATCATATTCCAATCTCTGTCTAGCAATATTGCCATTTGATTTGAGTTGAGGTATAAATATCTGAATGTGCCAAAATATTTGTTTCAGAAAGTGGGCATTAGAACCTAAAAACATGAAGAAAGAGTGCCCATTAGTTCAATTAGAGGCTCAGAGACCGGGTGAGCAAATAGCCGTCCATTTGCTGTCGGAGGAGCACTCTTTTTAGGACAATAGGCTGTTAGTTCTTTAAAAGCAGGATGATATGGTTTTATTTTTGTATCCCCAGTAGTTAGTGCAGTGCCTGGAACTTAGTAGATACCAAATAAAGTGTACACCAACACTTGGTAATAAAAGTACATAAAATGTTATACTGGGAAAAAGTTTTAATTTGTATTCTTTACAGAGCATGCACTTGTAACAAAAAGTGTTTGGATCATACAACATTTTTTTCATCTTATAATTTTTAAATAAAACAAAAATTACCAAGTAAAGGGTTCACTGTTTTTAAAGTTTGGTACAAAAAACTGTATTACATATCCTCTACCTTAACACCATATCTATACTAAGATTTACAGATTGTCTTCTAGTGTTTGTGTATGTACATATTTTATGTGGTTATGTTCAAATTTCATGTTCATTTATTTGTTCTTTTAATTTAACGTTTTAATATTGCAATGTTTTCATGTTAATGTATTGTCTGATAATTATCATTTTAATGGCTTCATAACATTTCAGTAAGTAAATGAAAGAATGTATTTAACCATATTTTCTACTCTTACTTGTTACTATTGCAGAAATATTTATCTGATCTATTCTCTACAGAACATATATTCAGATATTTAAAAACATGTTTAGGTGTAGAAATTTTTCTTTAGCAGAACATTTACTTTCATCTACTGAATAATGCAAAGCAAACAAAGTTTAAGGCCAGTGAAAATTGGGTCATATTATTCTGTACCCACTCAGGAAGGCTCATTTATCTATTTTGATTTGGAATGTTGATTTCTTAGTTGAAGGCCTAGGGGCAAGGGATATGTCTCTGTCTACCCTCTTTAAGTTGTCTATAAGGAAATGGTGGATTACACAGCTCAGCGTCCAGCTACTTGCTACATACTTGGCCTAAGCACACAGATATATCTTGAGTCTGGCATTGGCTTTAATCTTTAAAATATTATAAAACTCATTCAGGTCCTTGAATTTACCAAATATAAACTTTGGAATTTCTTAACTTCTATTTCACTTCTCCAAAACATTTGCATCGAAGACTCATCTCTGACAGACATTTTCTGATTTAGTTTTTAAAAAGTCAAGCTTCCCTTTCCTAGCAATTCTCTTCATGAAATTGCCTGGTTTTGTAAATATGACCACCCTTAGAAGAAAAAAAAAACAAAACAGGGATCTATTTAGTTTATGGAGTAGCAAAGACTACTTAATTGGCTTTAAAATCTCAAAGCATTGGTACGAGAATAAAATTATTGTAGCTAACATTTATTGAGGGCTTACTATTAGCCAAGCACAGTGCAAAGTGCTTCATATGTATTGCAATTTATTCTTCCCAAAAATCTTATGACATAGGTACTGTTATTAACGTCATTTTAAAGAGGAGGAAATGGAGTTTTCAAGTTTTGTGAAGAAATTACTCAGGAGTGATCCTCACGTGTAAATGTGTAAATCACATGTGTAAATGTGATCCATCATGTGTAAATGTTAGTGCTGAGACAAGATTGATTGATGTTTAATTCTATTTAACTTGGGAATCAACAATAGAAACTCAAGAATTAAATACTAGCATTGCTCAGAGAAGATGAGAAAAGGAAAGCTCTTTGTTATCTGAAAAGAGACTGAGTAATATATTCCCCAAATACCTTTCTGGGAAGTATGGTGTGCCCCTCATTTCCCACGCAGCCAGGCCAGATAGGACAGCCTAGAAGAGCATCCTTTATAAGAGGCTTCAGAATTTTCCTCAAGAAGGTGATCTGGGCAGCCACCACCAGTGCCCTGGAGCAGGCTAATTCTATCGATACCCCGAGACTGACACAGGCCACTGATTAGGCACTTCTAGGAAGACAGCTGCGGTCTGTGCCCTAAATAAAGACAGGGGATAACAGTAACATCTATTTCACATAACTGTAGGAAAGATTAAATGAGCTAAAACAAAGTTCCAGACAGTTTGGATTGATAAATATTTAATCCACAGAAACATTACTATGATTCAGGCACTTTTCTATGCCTTATTCATCAGTGAACATAACAGACAAAAACCCACCCCACCACTACCACTTTTCACAAAACTTAACGGTAAACAAGGAGCATTCTCCATCTTCATTTGGTAATTTACTCTTCATTCATTCATATATTTATTCATTCTTTTTTCTACAATTTGATTATCCACTATGCGCCTAGTACATGTCTTTGTAAATAATGCAACTTCTGTTTTCAAAGAACACTCTTACCCAATCATGAGAGAGAGAAATAAAGACAACTAACTATAATGAAATATGTGTGTCGTTACAATATAGGTAAATATAAACAGCTAGGGAAGTACAAACAATAGTGAGTTTTCTTAAAGACATAAACCTTGATCTAAAATATTATATAATATACTTATTTTTAAAAAATCTTAATGGATTCAAGTCTTTTCTCTTCTAGTTTAAAAAAAATTCTTTTCACTTAATTATCTTGCTTGCTTTTTAAAAAGGAAAAGGAACTGTTGAGTCCACACTGTAGTTAAATATCTACACAATATATATTAAGCCTGGGTGGTAATTGACTCAGTACAATGCAACTATCACTTGTCCAATCCTATATTCTCTGAAGGAACACTGTAATTCACAGGTGGTGCTGGGAATGTCTCACAGGTTTAATTTAATCAGTACAGTCCCAGCCTTTTTATAGTATTAACATATAATCTTTTGTCCCTGTGGGCTGGCCTGTTCATTACGTTTTCAGCCCAAAGCTTAGAACACATTGATTTCCAATTACCAGTTTATAAAACTGCCAAGTCATCTCTGTCAAATGACTGTTTTCACCCAAGCATTTTAAAAATTATGCAAGTCAACGCAAGTAACTGAAGCATAAATTAAAATTTTCAGATTGTACAGAGGGACACAGGAGACGTGAAAGCACTATTCAGGGTTGCAAAAAAGAGCATGAGAACAAGGATACTGAACAGCCATTCCTCTAAAATGATCTGTCACTGTAACTAACTCTAAATTCTGGTCATATTTCCATAGACCAGAAATTTTAGATTTTTGTTGTGAATAAGTAATTCTCTATAAGGTTTGAGTAAGCTACTAATACATATATAAGATTATTTTATGACGAGTACAATTCTACTGGCCATATGACCTATCTGGGAATCTTAAAGGCCTTGTGGGAGGACTCAGGCATTTATGTATTAACATATGTTATGCCGTCTGTATTAGTTAGGAGTAGAATCACCTGAGAGTAATGAAGACCTAAAATAACATTGGTTAAAGCAAATGGAATTTTGTTTCTTAATAGGCCAGAGGGAGGTGACAGCTCTAATCTACTAAGTCTTAAGGATTCAAAATCCCTTCCAGCTCTTTGCTTCACCAACTGAAGTCCTTATCTTTATGGTTCAAAAGCAGAGTTAGAGCTCCAGGAATCAGATCTGTGTTATAGGTGGCAGGAAAAAAAGAGCTGTTAAAAAAATGGAGCAAAAGTAGGCCATTATATGTTAAGATCCCCAGAAGCTGCCACATGCATTCACTTAGCCAGATTTAGTCATGTGGTCACTCAGGCTGCAATGAAGGCAGAAAAATGTTCTTTTTATTCTGGCAACCAACTGCTTCTGATGAAACATGGGCATCCTATGACCATCCTATTATGGTCATCCTCTTAGGAGTGAAGGAGGAACAGACATTAGAAGGTTGCCTACTATTCTCTGCCACACCATATGATTAATGCATGATTTTAAAATACCTTGGTAGTATAAAAATAAACTAAAGATGTATTTTTATAGATAACAAACTAAGAAGACAATAGCGTAAAATGGCCAGGTTGAGAAATAACAAAGTAAAAACTTAAAATCAACTTTTCTAACAGAATGGAGGATCCTCAAAAAACTAAAATCAGAACTACCATATGATCCAGCAATTTCACTGCTGGGTATATATCCAAAAAAAAAAAAAAAAGAAAAGAAAATCAGTATATCAAAAAGACATCTGCATGCCCATGTTTATTGCAGTATTATTCATCAGTGGATGAATAGATGAAGAAAATATCTCTCATATACACATTTGGCCATAAAAAAGAATGAAATCATGTCATTTGCAGCAACATGGATGGAATTGAAGATGCTTATGTTAAGTGAAATAAGCCAGAGACAAAAAGTCACATTTCACATGTACTCTTTCATGTGTGGGAGCTAAAAAATTTGGTCTCATGGAGGTAGAGAGTAGAATGGTGGTAATCACAGGCTGGGAAGGGTAGTGGGGAGGGAGGGATAAAGAGACATTAGTCAAGGAGTACAAAAATACAGTTAGAGAGAAGGAGTAAATTCTAGTGTTAGATAGCATAGTAGGGTGACTACAGTAATCAATAATTCATTGTATATTTCAAAATGGCTAGAAGAGAAGATTTGGAATGTTCCCAACACAAAGAAATGATAAATGTTTGAGGTGATGGATATCCCAATTACCTTGATTTGATCATTACACATTGTATGCATGTATACAAATATCACATGTACCTCATAGATATTACAACTATGTACCCATTAAAAAATAGCAGCACAATTCACAATTGCAAAGATGTGGAAACAACCCAGGTGCCCATCAATACACGAGTGGATCAATAAAATGTGGCATATGTATACCATGGAGTATTACTCAGCAATAAGGAACAATAGTGAATTAACACGTCTGGTATTATCCTGGTTGGAGCTAGAACCCATTCTTCGAAGCAAAGTGTCACAGGATTGGAAAAACAAGCACCACTGGTACTCACCATCAAACTGGTACTAACTGATGAACACTTACATCACACAGGGCAATAACATTCATCTGAGGGCGGGCGGGCGGAGGGGGGGTGAAGGGATGGGAAAAACTCTCACTGAATGGATGCAGGGAGCACAGTTTGGGGGATGACCACGATTGTGGCTCTGACACGGGCAGAACAGGGGCAATGTGTATGGCCAAAGTGTTGTACCCCCATGATATTCTGAAATTAAAAAAATTTTTAAAAAAAGTTAATGATAGTGCATATAAAATTGTTCAGGTATTTAGATTATATAGTATACATTGAAAAGAAGGATGTAATAAGTTTTTGTTAAAAGTGTCAATATTTACAATATGATTATATCCTTTGTTACTATTTAAATTGAAGAGGAAAACTGTCAGATGTTAACACAAAAACGTGTGAGAAGGCATGTCGTTTTTCAAAACTATCTTAAGGAATATGTAAGCAAATATAATAAAAATTACTACTCTAATGAAGTAAAATAAAAAAATAAAATAAAATAAAGTAAACCTTTCTAATATTAGAAAAGAGGGAGAAAAAAATAATACACCTGTTATCAGAATATGAATATAGGGAAAGAAAAAGAAGGAATATAAAGAGCTTTACCAGAAAGGTTAATAAATAAAGAAAAGAAATCAAACTCAATTAGAAAATGAAGCATTAGACAGAAAAGATATGGCCAAGACTCCTAGTGCTTTGGAAATTATCCAAATAGATGATTAAGATTTAATTTTTTTAAAGTTAATTTGATATTTAAAAAAAATTATTTGGAGTCTATTAAATTTAAAATGAGAACAGTGCTAGGAACTCAAAAGATACAAATATACAAATATATATATATATTTGTTTTTATAACACAATTTTTTCCATATAGGACTTTCCAACCTCACGCAGGAAGAAACACTTTTATTCAATAATATTAGTAATTTTATAATAAATATGTAAATAATGGGAGACAATGACAAAATGAGTAACTGTGGAGAAGAGGGTATTACAGCTGGGCCTTGTAGGAAAATAAGGATATCAACAGGCAACAGGCAACTTCAGCTGGGGAGTAAGAACAAGGGACACAGCAAGAAAAGCCACCGTGCAACCTCTACTAGGTTTAGGATATAAAAGATTTATTTGTGTAGTAAATACTAAGAAGCTTCCAGTCCACCCTAGACTACTATCCTCTCTGTGCTCATATTCCACACCACTCCTAATTGGATTTAAAGGAAAGAAATCACCACTGTTTAGTAGCTGGTCATTATGCACCATTGGTTTGCCTGCCCTGTCTGACTTTTGTAAACATCTTTCAAACCCCTCAAGTCTCGGTAAAAATCATAATATATTGTGGCAAAATTTAGACCAAGAATTAGAGATCAAGAATATCAAATAATCTATGAATGTGTAAATTCTTCTATATAGAGGTAATTGTGAAATATAAAATAAAATCAACCATCTACCAAGACTGAGGACACCAAAAAGGCTTCTGCCTCCAGTACCCTAAGTGTTGTGGAGTGGTCCACAAAAAGGCTAATTCCCCACAAAAAATCAGACATTTATCTTCAACAATACCAGACAAGCTAAATAAATAAGCATACATCCACCACAACTTAATATGGTAAAACTGGTTATGTTATGATAATGCCAAATCCTAGTAGTAGATTTTATATGCCAATGATTAATAAAAATTGAGAAAATCAACTATTGCTCAATAAGTGCTTTATTGCCAAAACTTCCAAAAATGAAATTTCTACATTTAAAATAAAAACTAATTAAAGGGATTTCTGGTGATATAAATGTTTGGGGAACACTGAACTAATTTTGGGAGAGTATAGAATGTTGCATCTTTGTAGAAGATCATTTTGGTTGATAGCAGTTATCCATGTATAGGTTCATTTTCTGAACAGGTGAAAAGGAATCAGCCTATTTTTTTAATGATCAGTATTTTAATGTAAATATAAAGCAGTTTATCCTTCAGGATGTTTTTCAAAGAGACAGTTAAGAAAGTTGTCAAGAACAATATTTCTTTTCTCATCATTTCAACCTGTTCTGAGATAGTCATTACCATAGTATCCTAAAGCAAGGAAGTTATCAGGATTCTCAAAATAAGATTTGTATTTGAATAGGTACTTTCAAAACTTAGCCACAGCATTAAGACAAGTTGGTAATAATAAACAAGTAATAATATATCCCCCGATTTCTTTATATTCCTGTCAAAACAAGTATTAAGGCTTATCCCATCAAAAAGTTTAAAAAATAAAATGTTGCTGGAACATGTTTGTCATACTGCACAGCATTGACTTTGAAAACAAAATCTTGCTACTCTATAGGGAATTAGAGAACAAAATCAAGGAGACTAAATTAGAAATCAAGAACTCTAGATATAGTTTAAGATAAGACACCAGCTTGTAGAACCAATTAGCAGGAGGCACACCTCTCCAGTACTGTGCACCACAATCAACTGGGTATAGGAAGACCATATTAGCAAATATTTTATGTAAAATAGTTAAAAAGAAATGAAGTTTTACTAATATTTAATGTATGGATTGACGGTAGAGTGCATAAAATACACATGTATTATAGCCACTAATTCAAAACATTTTTGACATAGATACACAATCAAAAATGTTAGACACCACCAGATGGGATGACTGGAGCACCTTTCCTATTTTGTGATTTTGTACCTTATTGCTCTAAGGTAGTTACTTAACTTCTCTGACAGAAAGAAACCGAGAGGCATTAATAGAGCATAGCTCCCCAGATGCTGCTGCAGGTGAGGGAATGATTGAAGAGCGCCCGGTGATGCTCGAAGGGGAGGGGAGATAAGCTGGTGAGCACGCACCTCACCTAAGTGGGCTATCTACTGAAATTTTGTTAGAACACAATTAGCTAAGACTGATGGCTGCCATGCAAGAATGTTCAGAGTGCTCAAGATAACCCAGATATTAAAAATTTTAGATGAACTTTGATGAGTTTTAAATGACTGTTTAGGGGGAAAAGGAAAAACAGGACAAAGCAAAACACTATGGTCATGACACTACTCTAGGCTGCTGGTTTTCTCTGGAATCGTGGTTAGGGGCATGAACTTAGAAGTTAGGCAGAGAGAACTAAATGCTCAGGTAACAGCTCTATCACCAATAGACTGTTTGACTTGGCTCAATTCCTAAATGGGCTAAGCTTGTTTCCTCAACTGTAAAATGAAAACAACAGTAGAGCCTACCTCTTTGGGGTGTTGTTGGAGTTAAATAAGAAAATGCATGCAAGGTACTTTAGCATTGTACCTAGTACGTAAGAAGTACTCAGTAAATTCCAGTTACAAGAATAGTGACAGTTTTTATGACATATGAAAAACTTCCACCTATGACACTTGATTTAAACAAATTCTTCCACAAACCTATGAGAACAATACAATGTGCTTTACAGATGAGAAAACTGAGGCTTAAAGAGGAACGAAATATTCCCAAGTTCACAAAACTACTGAAAGGAGGAGCTAAGATTCCAACCCTGGCCATCTTCTGCAAGGCCAGAGTCTGGGAATTCTTTATATCAAACCCTTTCTATCAGGCACAGATACTCATCTTCAGAATTGGCATCTTCTGTACTGGAGAAACTACAATTGAGTAGTTTCAGACTGCTATCTCTTAGTTCTATCTAGAATATAAAACCAAGGTGATGTGTTTTTCTCTTGTGGTTTCTGATCTGAAAACTTCAATCAAATAATAATAAAAAAAAACTTTATTATTTTCAAATTTTTACATGTTATACTGGGCCTGAAACCTTGATTAACTCATGAAAGAAAATTAAAACAAGAATTCCTCAAAGAAGGAAGCAGACCATGTGACATATTTGGCAACATTGTCAAATTAATTTAAAACCCCACATCCTCTTTTACTACAAATAATCTGACTTTTCCTCTAGGGATGCTATAATTCCCTTTCTAGCCTGATTTCAGATTAATTTCATATTTTCTAAAGAGGAAAACATAAATTTATTTGTACAAGTATAAGAGAGATTATCATTTAGAATTTATGTAACAGACATATAGTTTCAAATATATTAGGAAAGAATAAATATTTTTAAAGACTACCAGTTTTTCATTATGTTAGAAGCAATTGTTTGCAACATTTTATCATTAGTCTCCATGCAAAGAAATGAAGATAAAGCAAAGCTACCCAAGCAATGGAATTCAATAACCTATTTCCCACAATCTAATTTTATGTTGTATATTCTAGACCAGGAGTTGGCAACCCATGGCCTTGGGCCAAATCTGGCCCTCCACTTGCTTTTGTGAATAAAATTTTACTGGAACACAATCATACCTATTCATTTATACATTGTCTCTGGCTGATTTTGCACTAAAATGGCAAAATCAAGTAGTTGTAACTGAGACCATATATCCCGCAAAGTCCAAAATATTTGCTACCTGGCCCTTTATAGAAAGAGGGTTGACTCAGGAGATCTGGGGTGTCCAAACCCTGCATAGTCTAAAGAAAGTTCTGGCCCTTGACCAGCTCCTACAATAACCTCTAAGTCCTTGGAATATCCATCCTGCCTAGTAAGAGTGTCTTTGTTTATCTGGGGTCTTGGGCCACACCAGATAGTTTGTGCTAACAATGTGATTTATGGTCGAGTCCTTAGGCCACAGAGTTTTAGTTTGACCTCTGGAGGGCCTAGAAATCCACAACAAAATCTCTGGATACCGAGGCTTGGATGAGCTCCACTGGCTAGCAATACTTTATACAATGTTGCTGGGGAAATTAAGTGTTGGTCAAATAAGTCCACTGAAATAAGATAAATGGAAGCTTGAGTTGATTTCTTCTGGACTCTGCCCTACGCACACTTTGACTTTGCTGATTTTAATAGTATTCTTTTGCTGTAATAAACTGTAACTATGAGTATAATTTCTTTTCCAAGTTCTGTGGGTTGTTCTAGTGAAACATTAATTCTGAGGGTGGTTTTCAAGACCTCTGAACTTACTGGCTTTTTTAAGAAAAAGTTTGCCAACCCTTGCCTAGGACATTTTTGAAATTTAAAGTGTCAAGTAGACAAAAGTGAATATACTTAAGCTAATAAAATATATTTTTAGTTTTTTCAGAGTTCACATTCTTTTTCCTAATTTATTAGCAAACTTCCAATAATATTTTGGTTTTTAGCAAATATCAATCTCTGAAACAAGATCATTCCATCATTAATCAGCATCAAGCCAGTCTATTTTCCTTAACCCACACAAGTTCTCAGTTATGAATATTTTCAGCACATAATATTTAGTTGGAACAATCACAAGAATAAGCGGTAGTGTGAGTCCATGCAATCTCTACAGTGTATGCTCTACAGAGGCCAGCAGTGGCTGCCAAGATTTAAACTTATCAAAAATAGGATGAAGTGAACCTATACTCTGAGTGGTCTTTATTTTCTTGTTTTTTTTTTTTATCTCATACAAAATCAAGAAAGATGATAGGAAACTAAGTCTACATATTGTATCACTAAGTCTACATGTTGGGTTTTTTTTTTTGTCTTTAAGCAATATAAAAATAACGTGTCATTATCAGTTTGTAAAATAAGAAGCAAATTTAGACTTAGCTAAGGAAAGACTTTATTCAAAAGGATTATTTCAATAAGGAAAGGGGGACAGTTGCAATAGGGAGAAAGCCTGACCTAAGATCTGCAAGCCTCTCAATGGTTAGGCAGAAAGGGCTTTTCTTTTATAGGAAAGAGTCAACAAGCCTGGAAAGAACCAAGTGTGGGGAAATAGGACGAGGAAGCGTGGCACGATCTGACAGTAGATCAGAGGATGTTTACCCTGTAGTCAGCCTATTCTCAGGAGCTGACCATGAGGAGGCTACTGTATGCTAGTTCAGGCGGAGTGGGGAGCAAAGTTCGGGAGCCTACGGCAAGGAAAAAAACTTAACCAAAGTTTGGTTAATGAGCATTTTGTTCTGAGTGATCAGTGGGGACAGAATAGTTCAGCTAATCACGTGTCTGGCCTTGTCTTAGGTAAACAGGGGCATCTGTGAGCCTTATCTAAGTCATACAAAGTAAGGATGTTTCTTTGCAGTAGGCCATTTACCAGAATATAAAAGGATGGGGGGATTTCTTAATCCCCACTGTGTTCCAGAAGCACAGAGATAAGGTAAAATTCAACATTGTCAGATCATACAATTAACAACAACAACAAGTCATTTAGGCGGTATGGTTCTGTACATCATCAGAAATATAACCAGAGAATGTAATGGTAGAATTGAATTCATCAGGAAAAACCTAAATATGGTAAAGTAATATTAATAATGTTTTAACCTAAAGGAATGTCTTCAAAGCCATTTAATATTAAAGACAGTTCAGAAATGTCCTGTTAGAATAAGGGAAAAACCATCATTTACATCTTACTAAATCAATGTTTATGTAGCAAGAAAATATGAGCTGGCCTCTAGGAATCTATACCAGTGTTAAATTATACAGAAAGCGTTCTAAGAGAGGAGAAAGGGAGCTGTTGCCCAAGAATCATCCTCTTATCTCAGATTATGAGCTCAGAGTCATTTTCTTCTTATTATATTTCTTTATATTTGCAAAGCAAAGGGTGTAGCAGGAGAGTTTTAGTAATGCCAGTAATGAATAAATCTTTAGAATTTGGGGGAAATTATATATCATATTTCTATTTAAGTAATTTAGCTTAAAAATAAAGATCATTGACCTATACTCTGAGCCAAGCACTAGTGTAGGTGGTGGTGCGAGAGTGTAGAGAAAGATAGATAAAGCCCTAACTTCATGGTGCTTCATTTCCAGAGGGGAAGAAAGATAAAAGGAAGTAAATAAACAAAAGCACCATATTATTATAGATAGTTGTTATGGGCTGAATTGTGTCCCTCCAAAATTCATGGGTTGAAGTCCTAACCCCTAGTATTCAGAATGTAACTATTTAAAGGTAAGGTCTTTAAGAGATAATTAAGTTAAAATGAGGTCCTTAGGGTAGGCTTTAAGCCGATATGACTAGTGTCCTTATAAGAAGAGGAGATTAGGACACAGACACACACATGAAGGAAGACCATGTGAAGACACAGGGAGAAGACGGTCGTGGACAGGCCAGGGAAAGAGGCCTCAGAAGAAACCAATGCTGCCAATACCTGGATCTTGGTTTAGCCTCCAAAACTGTCAGAAAATAAATTACTGTTGTTTAAGCCACCCAGTCTGTGGTACTTTGTTATGGCAGCCGTAGCTGCCATAGTTGCACAGTTACACAGTTTGATTAGAGAAGACAAAGGAGATCTCTCTGAAGAGATGACATTTTTGAGCTGAACAAATCATGCCAAAACCCGGGCAGCCACATTCCTGGCACAGGATACTGAGTTGCAAAGTCTCCAGAGAACACAAACGAGGCCAATGTCAAAAGAGGCCAACGCGGCTGAAGGAAGTGAGAAAACACGAGACTGGAATCAGGCCGCTTTGAAGAGGTCACACTTAACTCTGCTTCCTTGATGTTTGGAATCTCTAAAACGTGGAGAGAACATGCCAAGGCCAAGAGATCATGTTTCTACTCCTTTCTCACTTTTGTATCCATAAGAACAGATATTTGGGGCTGCCAAAGTCAGAAATGAGGCAAAAACTTAACTGAAGGCTAAGGGTCCACACTTTCCTCTCAAAATGTGAACAATGATTAAAAAACCACATTGAGAATTTGACAGGCTTTGTAACCTGAATAGTATGTGTGTATATATATATATGTCAGTCCATCACAACTTGATTATCTTTGAAGGGGATAGTAAATAGAGTGCCATATGGAAGAAGCACAGAATAAAAATTGACTCAAGAAAGTACAGGAACAGAGTCACATAAACACTAAATTAGGTAACTCATGCTGAAAGGCACGTTTCTGAAATTGTGTTTATGATCTCAAATAATATAAGGGAGTTAATGGTCAAAGTAAAAAAAAGAAAAAGAACAACATGACATACAGATGCCCTCCTGTCACCTCAACTCCCACACAGACAGGATTGACACACTGTGAAAACTCAACCCAATTGCATGCTTAGAAATACTTTAAGCTTTAAAAAAAATCACACTCCTTAAAGTTATCAGAAGGAATGAAATTTATACTGAAATTACACGTAAACTATATCAAGGATAGAAAATATATGACAGGTATTCCTCCTCACCCTTGTTTATCTCGGAACTTATGATAAACGTCACCAATCACTCCTGACCCTCTAATAGCCTACTGAAATTATCTCAATTGGGATGCTCTCAACAATTCTAAGGGGGTTAATACTGTTTATATTATTTGAATGTGCTTTTCTCTTTTACATCTCTGTCCATGTGACATTCCCTCTAGTCAGCCTAAGGCCTCGGTCTACCTGAATGGGGTTAGAGAAAGCAAGAATATAAAGAGAAATAAGAGATAATCCACTCTTCTCTGCAATGAGACAATAGGCTTGAAAACCCAGCTTTGTTAGAGGAAAACAATGTCATAAATTTCTTTATCTGTCATTTTGGAATTAGGATGCAGGCTTATTAGCCTTCATAAAGGAATTTTATTTTAGAGAGATGCTGGCCGCATAGCAAGCAGAAGGTGGTAAGTTTTCAGTCCTGACAGAAGCAGTTACTCAGACACAAGCCCTGATATCCTTTTTCATTGACAAAATCCCCAACAGGGGACTTATCTTAGAAAGTTTGGAGAAAATTTGGAATTCTAAAAGTCAATTGTCTCGTAGACTACTCCCAAGCAAACGTAGAAGCAGCCATATGAAAATATACTGAGCGAAATAAACTGAGACAAAGACCAAGCCTTCTCTGGTTCCCATATAGCATGGTGCACAGAAGCCTAGAGGTTCCCACGTATCCTGTGGGTATTTGGAAGACAGCTGAGTTGAGAGTCTATGGACCTACCCTAGGGGGTTTACTACAGCAAAACAGAGGGAAATCCCAAAGCAAAAGCTAAAAAGTTAACAGAATGGTTTAGGGAGTTGATTGTGCCACCAGGAGCCAAGATCAGCTGGGAAAGACTTGGGAAATGCCTTGACACATCACAGAAAGTGACTAGTTGTCATCAGTCAGGTAGTAACCCAGAATAGCTACATCCATCAGAGGTCAGCAAGACTCCAGAATATGCCATATAAATCTGAAAACCCTTTCTGCCTTTCATCACCAAGAAGATACATATCATACTCTTCCCCCATATAACCAACTTGAAAAGTAATGGGGAAGAGGGTAGAACTCTAAGACTGAGCAATTAATTATCTGAAAGGTCTTTCCATGATAGCATTAGACTGAATTACCAGGTTGGAGTCAAATCTTTGGTTCCCGTCTCCATATATATACATACTACGCAGCAATATAAAGTTTCATGAGGAAAAGCCAACCCGTTATTTTTTTAAAAAAGAAGATATATTTTCTTTGCCTTTCCCAGTATAAGCAAATTTGTAAACCTACTAAACAATAAACTGGAAATATTCAAGTTGTGGGCCAAGTCTTTTTCTTGGATACTGCTAGGGTGACTGCTAAAAACCTCTGTCTCTGTGACTTCTTTTTTCTGCATATACTTAGCCAATTTATCTCCAAACTAATATATCTATCTGTAAAATGTCAGTTCAGACTGGTTATATCAGGTCTTGCCAGCTTGCAAGGCATGTAATTTGTTTTTTCAGGGGTAGTTTTCGTAATATCTATAGTGTTGATTAACAATCTTCTAGAAGACCAATCTACTTCTTTATCTCAAGTTCTTCAGAGTGTTTGTTGAAGATGGGGTGGGAAGAGCAAAGGTTATTCCCAAATCTACAACAAAATTCAGCATATTAAATTATCTTTCACTGGGTCAAATTAGATTTATTTACAAAAGGGTCATACAAACTATACTTTTGGTAATAAACATTAAAAAATATATAGATTAATTATGGGGTCATTAAAGTGCTTTAAACAATTCTTTCTCTTTCCCTGACATTCTAATAATACAAATGTTTCTCTCTCTCTCTCTCAATCTCTCTCTCTCTCTCCCCCCCGCCCAGTACAATATTTTCTCATTATTTTTCTAGTTGGATTCCCTGTTTTCATCTTGTAGACATAAGAATCCTCCCATGGGCAGAAAAGACAAGTTTCACTCAGACTTCCATTTTTTTTAATCTCTGATTTCAAAAGTTCTTCATGAAGAAAAAAGACAACCACATGTACTTTTATATAGAGCTGTGCATTCCTATAATTTTGAAAATAAGTGGCATAATTTAATATTATAAAAATGTATGCTCTGTTCAGATATTTATGGTTTCTCTATGTAATTCCATTCTTATCACTGCTTTTCTTATTAGTATTCCTAGTGGGCTAGTAATAGACCTTACAAACGGCAAAAACAAAAACGAAGTATTTCTTCATTTCTTCTAAGTAATAGCATCTTTTGAAATTATGTTGCAAATGCCTGAATGGATAAGAAAACTCCAGAAGAGAAATGACAAACCCAGAAGCACCTTCAAAAGCTTTGTTTAGTGTATTTTCCATTACAGAGAGGGTACTGTGCTATAATTTCATTTACAATTGTATTCATTATTCTGTATATACAACACAACAGAACTTATACTTTTGTATTTAAATATTACATTATTTCTTATTATCAAGTTATCTTAATCATACAAACACACGATTTAAGTTAGTTTCATTGACAAAATTTTTAAAAAGAAACTTAACTGAGCAGTTTTCAAAAATGTGTTATTAATACTTAAACCAATTACAGTGGTATGTAATATCTTGATTGCTCAATTTGATGAAGTAAACAGAGCAACAGTCAGAAGTCCTGGATTGTTGACCAAACAGCTCTAGCCACAGCTTCCTCATCTATCAAATGGGCAAATCAGGCTTTACCTCCAAGTCCCTTTTCAAGCCTACAATCCTGTGGTTGACTATTCCGAACTATTTAATACTGTGAAAAGTTTAGTTACAGTACAAGTCCAAAGAATAGGGCATTTCCATTTGGTTTATACGTTTGAAGCTACATTAAAAAAAAAATGTTGAATAGTATACTGAATGGTGACCCAAAAAGATATGTCCACATCCTAATGCCTGGAACCTGTGGACGTTATCTTATTTAGAAAAGGGGCCTCCACAGATGTGATTAAGGATCTTGAGGAAGAACTTATTCTGGACTATCCAGGTAGTTCCTAAGTACAGTCATACAGAGAGAGGTAGAGGGGTTTTGATTATATTCTTTTTTTTTTTTACTTTAAATACTGGCCTAAACCTCATCAATTAACATGCAAGCAAATAGAAAGCAAGATATTAAGTCAAGTTTACCCAGGAGGTTCCATATAAAGTAATTTAGGCATAAACATGGTGGTCATTCCAAGCAGAAAAAACCACACAAACAAAAACATCCAAATGAAAAAGTACATGGAGAAAGATGTTTCTGAGAAAGGGTTTAAGAACCACATTGATTGCTCATTTCCTAGAAGTTGTTAGCTGCATGTTGTTCCATTAATAAAACCAGCAATTCATCTCTGGATAACTACTCCCACTCACCCCATCACCAGGTAGTTTTTCTAATTGTGCCCAATGTAGTACACATTTTGAAGAAGAATATAAACTTACTTTCTTCTTAGAAATAAAAAAAATGTCTTTGGAACACATCAGATATGATATGTTTTTCAATTAGTGTGTTTATATTTGGTTTGGGTTAGGAAGAACAGGGCAATTTTCACCAATCTAATCTCATTAATCTCCAAGTTATCTATGTGAGAGAGAAAAGCTACATAGCAGGCTATTTATTTTCTGTTCAGTGAATTCTTGTGTCATTCTCTTTGCAGTTTAATGAACAGTTTCTCCAAATCCTCAGAGCAGTGGAAGTGTTTATTTCAGCAAATAATATGTTTTCAGAAGCACACATCATTACGGAAGTCTTTCCTGGGAAACTTTTCTGATATATTATGGCCTCTTATCCACTGTGTGAAGGAAGGTCATAATAAAACACATTAATACTTTGCTCAATACAGCAGTCCTTCACTAATAATAAAGTACTGGAATCTGGCAAGGAATTTACATTCTTAAATTAAAGGATTTTTTAATATTAGTTTTATTCCAGACTGTCTTTATTACTTTTTTATTGAAGTATAATATGCATACTTTAAAAGTATATGTGGTATAAAGATCTATAAATTTTCACAAATTGCGTGCATTCTTGTCACCAATACTCAAATGAAGAAACAGTCCATAACAAGCACCCTAGATGATGCTTTCATGCTCCCTTTCCAATCACTACATCAAAGGTCACCACTATTCTGACTTCTACCACGATAGAGTAATTTGTTGTATTAGTACTTTATACAAATAGAATATATAGTATACACTTCTTTGTGTCTGACTTCTTTCAACATTATATTTATCAGATTCTGCCACATTGTTGCATGTTGTTATAGATCATTTGCTGTCATTCTGCATAATAGTATCTCATTTTGTGAGTATACCATACTTTATTTACCCATTGCACTGCTGATGAACACTTGGGTAGCTTCATACTATTACAAAATGTGCTATGGTGAATATTTCTGTGTAGCTTTTAGTGAAAATAAGTATGCATTTCTGTTGGATATTTGCCTAGGAGTATAAATGCTGGGCCATGGTGTATGTATATGTTCAAATTTACTGAATAACACCAGTTTTACAAATTAGTTGTACCAATTTTTACTCTTAACATATGTGAGTATTCTAGTTGCTTCACATACTTATTATACTTGGTATTGTCTGTGTTTCATTTTAGATATTCTGTTAGACATGTAGTGGTATGATATTGTGAAATAAAATAAAATCCTAAGGTTCCCTGCTACCTCCTGCTGACTGAACAGACCCCTTCTTGGCCAAGGGGATGCCAGAGAAACCTTAAAACTGAGTTTCCAGCCATGATGGAAAGGGAGGTCAGACAAGCCTCATTATACCCCCTCTTTTGCTAATGGCCATCAGGCTTATTTCCCTAAAGACTAAACAGAAACCAATCTCATGATCTACTCCTCCCTATTTGCAGTTTTGGCATTACAACTAACCAGCATTCTTTCCTAATAAGAGAACACCAACCATGGCGTGGTTTTAACCAGTCTACAGAGCATGTGCAGAAAGGGTTTTCATGTCCTCTGCTTCACCTTATGACATCAGAGGGCCACCATTTTCTCAACATGGACCCCAAAAAGGGGCACAAAGCTCAATTGTGCGTGTGCGTGTTTCTCCTTTCGTAAATATTCATGACTCCTCCTATAGCTTGTTAAATATGTATATTTGGCCACCCTGCTCAGCATAATTTCTGTTCCCATTGTCCCTCCCTCAAAACAAGTGTTTCTAGCTTCTAGTCAGAAGCTCTACTTCGCAGCCTGTTGGAATGTCCACCTACAGGCTGCAATCCTTTATGAGAAATAAAGCTCTCCTTTCCAAATTTATGAACCTCATCATTTCTTCAGTTAACAACATTGTGGTTTAATTGACATTTCCTAAATAACTGAGTTGGAATACCTTTTTATATGTTAATTGGCTATATATATATATTTTTTTTTTTGCCCTAGTATTTTGCTTATTATTTTACTGGGTCACTCTCTTTTTTTTAATTTGTAAGAGTTCTTTGTAAATTATGGACATAGGTGTTTTGTAGAGAAATGTATTATAAATAGCCTCTCCCACTCTGGGGCTGCCTTTTTACTCCTGTAGGAGAGGGAAGATTTTCCCTCTACCCTCTGAGGGTTTGATAACTAAGTCTATGAAGTAAATTGACAATGGGCAGATTAACAGGAGAAAAGGTATACAAATTTATAATATGCATATTATATGCATACAACATGCACAGGGCATAACAGGAAAGAAAAGTGAATACTCCAAAACCCAATGAGATCTAAAATTTATATACCCTCTTCATAGGGGAGGAGGGATGTAGGCAACTTTGGGGAGAGCAAATGATTTTGGGGAAAGATGAACGGGCCCTTAGAAGAATAGGTGACAATCTGCGACAAAGTTAGTATGAGTGTGGTGTCAACTTTCAGTCTCCTCTCCTGTGGTATGAGTTGATCTTCCCAAGATGATGAAACCCCTAGGGAGGGGATTGATGACAATCGAGTTCCTTTTGGAGGATCTGTCCCTAGGCAGATAAGGGAGACCAGAGAAAGCCTCTCCCTGCATCCTTGGTCCCCTAAGTGCCCTTGGTTCAAAGTAATCCATATACCAAAGTGGCATATTTTGGGGTGGCATTTCCTAAACCCATAGACTCCCTTAATCCTGTCTTTTGATGAATAGAAGTTCTTCAATTTTACCACAGATCAATTTATAAATTTTCATTTCTGTGGTGGACACATTTTTGTGTACAGTTAAAGAAATCTGTGCCTACAAAGGATCATGAAGATCACACATGTTCTCCTATGTGTGTGTCTTTAATATTTAGTAGCTTACCTTTTGCATTTAGATGACATTCCATCTGGAATTGATTTCTGTGTGTGGTATAAGACAGAAATAAAGACACATTTTTCCATATGGATATGCAATCCATCCTGCACTATTTATTGGAAATCCACCCTTTTTTCTACTATACTTCCAAGATATTTTTTTCATGGTAATCAATCAGGTATCAATCTAACCTCTTTTTGTAAAATGTCTAGAATCACAATCAATCTTAATTTGGAAAAATATAAATCAATTGATATACAATAAATGATATATTTGATTAAGTATCAAGTTTAAGAATTGGTAACAGGTAAGATTTAAAAATGATTAAGGAGAAGTAATTGTTTTTTTTCCATTTGAGGTCATATTTGTTATTTAAAATGTATCATCGATCTATAACAACAATCACTACTAATAATATTCTCCCATCCTCTTTGTCCTGATGTCCAGTCCATCCTGCATGCCATAAAAGCAGGCATTTTGCCTAGGTTCCACAGAGGCATACTTGAGGAAATTATCACTCCCTTCAACAGGTACACCTTTTTGCTTTCTTTCTCTCTTCATCTATTCAAATCTCCACTTCTTTCCCAAAGTATTGATATTTCCTCCTCTCCAAAATGATTTTTAGCAACCTTTGCCATAGCCATGCCATTGAGAATTTAGTTAACATTTATTAAAGATCAATTATGTGCTGAGCAGTGTGGTAGTTTTCTCTCAAAATAATGTTTCTAGTATGTAGACCAAACCAGCCCCCAAAGGAAATCATTAATTAGTTTTACAATGGTAATAATTATTAATATTTTCAAGAAGTCAAGAACTTCTTTGAGAATCTCATGAAAGTTTTCGTTTTTCTCTCTTTAAAATATGTGTATTTATATATAAAATCATACATACAATTTCAGGGGTTCCCAGGCTAATAGAGGCCATATGTTGATGACATTTCCACTAGAGAAACTCATGAAGTAATTACAATTCCATGTTCTGAGGATGATTCTCCACCAGCATCTTTGGTGGTTAAACATCACAGTGGATACAACATGCTGTTTTATTGAGGATAATTTTATGGTTGCTCTTAGGGCTGAATAAACTATTCCATTATAAAAATGTCTTAAACTGAATGTAATAGCTACCTATTTTTAATTCTAGATGGATTTGGAGTACTTCATTTTGGTACTATTAATAAGTTTATAAAATCCCCCTTTAAAAAGAAAGGTTGTCAGGAGTAGGTATTTTTCAACTATGTAATGAAACACTTAGTGGCTGCCCCTTCATCCTATTTCTAAACCACTAGCTAAGAGAAACACAGACTGCCATATTGCCAGCTTTTTTCAAATAAATAAAGAACAAAGCATAATTGTTTTTGCATCGTTACAAAAGAGCACAGCAGCCGGTCCTTTCTTCAAAGAATCAAAAAATCTTTAATCAATTTGTGTTACAAAAGATACCAATTTGTTATGATATTCAGAAATTTCCCATGGAGCACTTTGCAGTGCCACACTGAGCACAGACACACAGAGAGCTGCTCACATCTGAACACTAGGCTGGAACAGGAAGCCTGCATGTGGTGTCGCAGATCCAGCTGTGTATTGCAATGAACTGCAACTTCAGTCCCTCATCCTCAAACATTCTCTCACCCAAAAACCTGCTGTTTTTAGTTTTTCTTACTGCTGCACAGATGTTAGAGCTGTCAGCCCTGAGTTTTATCTCATAAGAGCATTCTCTGCTTCATCAAAAGAAATTCAAGCTCCAGAAAATAACACACTGCTTAAATGTGACACCACAGAACCAGTGGATAGGTCTCCTTGAACTGGTAGTTTCTTCAACATACTCAAGTTGCCTTCATGAGTCAACATTAAAAAAAAAATGTATTTTTCACTCTGAATTTACATTTAGAAGTTCCTACAATATTCTACTCTCATGAAACATCTCCATAATTCTTACACTCTATTGAAAAAGATAATCCTTATTTCCCAGTTGACCTTGTCAACAAGAAGAATAGAATAGAATCCTGGGTCTATAGGATGGGAGGATGTTGAGCTGACTTTTTGACACTGACTGTTTGCCAGTAAGACTAGCAACTACTTTTGTTTTCAGAGGGCACAGCACCCAGAAGGAAGGAAATTAGAGATCACAAAATAATCTGTAATGCATTGGGGAAATACAAATTATACAGAGTCAAGACTTACAAATAGAAAGATAACTTACAACTGAGGTATTCAAGTAAAAAGTATTGTTAAATAGTCAGTGATAATTCATCTCTAGTCATGTCGTATACTCTCTGCCCTCACTTGCCATCATCTTATTAATATTATCTGTGTATCTCCTACAACCAACTACCACTTTGAATGTCTACCTTAGGCATTTGATTTTTTTGTTGTTGTTAAACAACAACTGAATGTTTGAATGGCACTAGAAAACCTTGGTGTATAATTTTCAAATATTTAGCAAAATCATGAAGTTCCCACAATCCTCACACAAAACTAAAAAATGAAGGTGTAAAATATAATAATATAATGAGTTACATTGTGCTCAAAATATAAAAATGATATATTCTATGTGTTAAAAATTAGGTAGAAGGCTAATATGAAAATGGGCTTTAAAATGTGCTCAGAAAATATCAAATTTTCCATTCTTCCTCTAATCTCTGTCTTTTAAGGCTGAAATGGCCAATTATCTACATAATGGCTTTTCTATCTTTCCCTGTAAATAGAATTTTTAGGATATACCTCTAATAAAGAAGCTTCTCCCAAAACCCTAGACATTTACCCTGGGATTGTTTGTTTTGTGTGAGAAAATAAATTTCTGTCTTGTTTGAGCTGTATTTTGGAGAATATTTGTTACAGCGCCCAAGCCTGAATCATCACTAATATACATGCTAATGAAGAGAGACAGAAAGAAAGAACAGAAAATGAGCAAAATTAAAAGAAAGGAGTAAGAGAGGAATTTAGAGTTTATTGATTTATAAATAATACCTTTGCATTTTTAAACAGAATAACAGAGGATGGCAATATAATTAATATATTATCAAGATAAGCTTGCATTATTTGCTTGACTGAAAATCTGTATCACTGCTTATATAACAACATAGAGAAAAAAGTATGGAAAGGGAATTCAGAAAAAACTTGCCTCAAAATAGAAAATATACTTCCTCGAAGTGTCTAAAGGTAGCAATGATCCTATCACGTTTTAATGGTGTGTTCTCACCACGGTTCTCTCTTTACCCAAGTGGGTTTCCATGGTCCCTCATTCCATTCATCTCTCATTTACACTAACTCCCCTATCCCTCTTTTATATTTCAGACTCGCCCAAACAAATCCCAGTTAAGATTAAATTAAACTCTGTTTGCTTTGAACCTGTTCCTGCAAAGTTAAGTACGGTTGACATAAAACCACCCAACCATGCTGACTTTATATTAGTGACCACAAGCCTTGAGTAAGCTCTTCCCATCCTGCCATTCTACAATATTTCTGCAGCCAATACTGCCTCTTTCTGAATGGATCATCTCCTACATTCTCCTATCTCTTATACATTCCATATTCTCCTCCCTCTCGGCAGCTGATATTGGTTAACGTTTCCATGAAAAAATATATAAACAATTAGAAAAGAACTTTTATATCCTTTCAGCTCTGAAACTTCCAACCTGCTAGCAACTGCACTTACATACTTGGTCCTCAGGTCCTCACGTCTGTCACAATGGTTGAAGATAATCCCTCCACTTTAGCAATGAGTCCAATCCTCACCTTTTCAAAGACTTCATTTCCGCAATTGATCGCTATCTCCTGCAACATCACCCATTCCTCTTCCAGGATTATTTCTATAGCCATACAAGCGTGTTGTAATACTGTTCATCTAAAAAAGTAAACAATCTTGACTCTTTATACCCTACCAAATCTTTCTTCATTTCTCTTTTTTTCCTGTACAGCAAAGCTCTTAAGGATTAACAGCTACACTTCTGCACTTCCTCTTCTCTGATTGTCCAAAGTCGGTCCTCATCACTACCACTTCACTAAAAGCACTTATGATGAGATCACCACTGATCTCCATGTTGTGAAATCCATGACTATTTGTTTGCCCACATCTTCCTCCACCTCTCAGTATTTTTAGCACAGTCATCTCTTCTCCTTGAAATAGTTTCTTCTAATGACTTTGTAGACACCACACTCTCCTGATTCTCCTCCTACCTTACTGGCCATTTCTTTACGTTCTCCTTGACCCCCACCCCCAAAAATAGCTCTTACCTTTCATCACTCATCTCTTTTCTTATCTATACTTATTCTCTTTGTGATCTCATCCATTCCTGTGGTTTTAAAATACAATCTAGGCACTGTAACTTAAATTTTTTTTTTATCTCTGGCACCAATCTCTCCTTGTATATCCAACAGGCTAAATTTGGTATCTCTTCTTTGATGTCTAAATAGGCATAACAAACTTAACATACAAAATCTAATTCTTGATTTTCCCTCAAATAGTCTCTTCTCCAAATATTCTCTATTTCAGAACATGGCACCAATATTCACCCAGGTGCCCAGGTCAAAAATCCTGGAGTCATTCTTGACTTCTCCATTTCTTACTTACCAATACAATCCAACAGGAAATCCGGCTGTCCATCTTTTCAATATGTGTCCAAAAATCTCATCTCATCTTCTCTACTAATGCCACCCAAGTACAAGTCCCTATTGGTCTCACATGGACTACTGCAGTAGACTCTTACTATTCTTCTACCTATATATCACACAGAAGCCAGAATAACCATTTTAAAATTAAGTAAGATCATATCATTCCTATGCACAAAATTTTCCAATAGCTTCCCTTCACATTTAAAAATCCAAACTATTAACCTTGACCTACAAAACTATACATGATCTAGTCCCTGGATACCTCTCTGACCTACTCTGATCACTCTCTCCTTTGCTCGCTATACTCTAATCACTGTCTTTTCCAAGAACCTGACAAGCACATTTCCTCAGGATTTTTGCCTTTGCTGTTCCCTCTGCCTGGAATGCTCTTCCCCCAGATATCCACATGATTTACACTTTCAGTTCTTTTAGGTCTCTGTTCATATTGCACCTCCCCAGAGAAGCAATCACTTCCCACTCTATCTAAAATCATAGCTTATTTACTCTTCATCTTCTTTCTCTGTTTTATTTCCTTCATATCCCTTACTGTCTAATATTGTTTCACATGATTATCTTATTCATGTTTAAAATGTAAGCTTCATATGGTAGGCACTGTGTTAGTTTATTTACTGTTATGCTTTCAGTGTCTAGAACTGTGCTTGGTAAATAGGAGATACTTGATAAGCATTTGTCAAATGCATGAATGCTTCCTGAATCCTAACACATGATGAATTTGCTAATTATTACTCAGAATCACAGCTTTATGTGATATAAAGACATAAAGAGTCTAGTACAGGGGTGGGGAAACTTTTCATGTTGGAAGGCTACATTAATTTAGCTGTAATCAAATAAGGTGGCATTCAAGAAACTTCAATTACATATACTTAAAAATGTACATTATTTTGTAAAATCTAACCACTATGTACTTAATAATTTCAAAAAAATGAAAACCATTTGTTAATTTTAAAGTTAACTAACATTTTAATGACTTTGTTGTGTCTGGTTTTTGTTGGAAAGCATTTGAATATTTGGTCGCAGCATGGAAGTCCGCAGTTTCAGTTGATCATCTAGATGAGTGTCAGTCATTTGTGACCTTAAGGGTGTCTTGATTTGTTTTAGGTAGGAGAATGTAGATTCGCAGCAATAAGTGGTTGAAAAGCAAGAAAACATTTTTCAGGCATGTTGCTGAAGGCTCAGTTATTTTACTGCATTTTTCCATATGTCAATTGGATCTTTCCTATTATCAAACAATTACTTTAAGATGTCATCCACTGAGAGCTCAATCAATTCCATTTGTAGTTCTTTAGATGCCTTAGTGATATCAACTAGGTGAGGCTGAAATGCTCATTTGAGTATAATGTCATGATTCTCAAAGTCAGAGAACCTTTCATTGTATTCTCCAATTAACAGGACAGCTGCATATTCTTCAAATGACTTGCATATCATCCTGCTCATCAATGAACTTTGTTAACTGGGGAAAATGTTCATCCGAAATTTCCTTTTGAAGAAGAAGTGTTTTGAAAAAGGATAGCTTTTTTTGAAGTGCTTGGATTTTTTGCCACATATCATATATAGATTTAGTTTTACCTTGCAAAGTAATATTTGAGTCATTTTGATTTGACATGCTATCACACAGAAATGCTGCATTCCTATAGAAATCTTCTTTTAATAATTCACATTGCTGATTCTGTTCTTCATATAATTTAACTATCTGTTCTTGAAGAGATAAAACTTTAGCTAACACCTGTCCCTGCCATAGCCAATGTATTTTAGAATGATATGGCAAATCCATACTGAATATCTCATCATCCAACTTTAGCATGTTACAAAACTGATGATGCTGTGTTGCATTTGCATGAATATAGTTAACAATACTTATAACTTGTTGTAAAGTGTCACTTAAAATAGTAGCTTTAGCACAGAGATTTTGCTGATACAAGATACAATGAAAAGAAATGAGAGCATCTGGATCTGTTAACACTTTTTTTAACTGTGTAATAAACCCTCATGTTTTCCTGTCACAGAAGGTGCACCATCTGTACATACGCTCACTAAATTTACCAAATTCAGTCCAACTTCCCACCATTGATCTTGGAAGTTGTTGAAGATACCTATTCCCTGTGTTCTGTTCACAAGAGTGCCCAAAGCGAGTAATTCTTTGCAGCAAAGAAAATCTTCTGTTATTACCCAAATGAAAACCTGTGCCAAGTCAATAGTATCAGTTGATTCATCCAAAGCAATTGAATAATATATATTTTCCTTTTGTAGCATTGCATGAAGTTGTTCTATTAAGTTGAAGGCTAATTCATGCTGCCAATCAGTTATAGTTCTCCTTGAAAGAGGAAGTTGTTTGTACTTTGAAATGTTATTGGGGTCTAAGCATCCTACAACTTCGATGATGCATTCTTTCACAATTTCTACATCACTGAATGGCTTCCCTTTTTTCCCAAGGATATAAGCTACTATATAAGTTGCTTCAGTGGCGTTATTTCCAGGTCTTATTGCTACTTGAAAGAATTGTCTTTGCTTTTGCTTTTCATCTTTTAATTTCTGCAATACAACCTTTTGCACCTCTCCCTCTAATTTAAAATATTTGTGGTCCTTATGAGTGTTATAATGCTGATGAGCATTGAATTTCTTTCATGTTGATATTGCAGTATCACAAAGCTAGCAAATCATCTTATCATTAGCAGAAACAAGATAATATTGCAATTCCCAATCCTCACTAAAAAATCTGTTTTCTTCCTTCAGCATTCTCTTGGTTTTCTTTGACATGATGGGCTGTTGAGCAGACAGAATTAAAAAATACTGTTGATCTGTGCAACCATTCACAAATTCCACTTCAAACAGAAACGCAAGGCACCCTTGTCAAAAGCTAATAACAGACTGGCGTATTCGACCCCGATAAACTCTCGCCAACCAGCCTCGTGGAGTAGTGGTGACAGTCAGGCAAGGGAAGTTAGAACTAAATCATGAGCATAGCAGCCATCAATTTAGCCCTTATGGTTTACTAATGTTCTAATTGTACCAGTCAATCTAGGAGGATTATTTTGTTGAAACTCATTTTTTTCTTCGATATTTTAAATACATTCATTTTAAAAATTAAATAAAAATATAAAAGACACACAAAAATGTATTAATAAAAAGAAAAGGATTTGTTCTGTAAAATTTGGATTCAGTCAAAAGGCCACACTTAAGGACCTAGAAGGCCACAGGTTCCCCACCCCTGGTCTAGTAACTCAATAATTTCAACATTTTTGTAAGTGAAACAAATATTAAAAGAGTATAAAACAAAAGGGAGTTAAATCACTGCATTAATGAAATTTAATTCATTCCAAGTACTGAAATTATGCTATATTAGCAAGTGACTTCAAAAGCAATTGTCATTCTGTAGCCATTTTCTATAAATCTAAGTAATTCCTTTCTTTGAATCAAACCATACCATAGGAACCTATGTTTTAAATAGGAATAATATTACCAAAATTTATGTAATAATTTTTTCCCTAAAACATTTTTAACTCCATCTCTGCTAAGGGGTCATAACTTAAATAAAATAGATAGCCAACAGACTATCTAAATTGTCTGCACAGCTAAATTGTCTGCACAGAGCTGGAATCACATAGCACTACACCATAGCATATAAGTATTCATTTTGCACACTGCAGGTGCCAGTGGGATAAAATCACCACATGTGAGTCTAACTCTTCCTGATAATTTTCACAATGTCATCAGTTATTACCTTGTAATTATAGGCTAATAATGGTCTATGATTGTTTTTGAGTCATCCCAGTTCATTCATGTAATAACAAGTATCTTAAATGAAACTTGGAGTTTTTCCCCCCTACTAGAATCTCAAGTGTTGATATAAACAGAAATCAAAGTTAGGGTAAGTTAATGTCAAATATTAATTGATTTTATAATGCTCATTGATGTTCCTTTCTAAATCATTACTATCTAGGGACCCATAGCTATAGTCCCATGTACTTTCAACCACTTATGCTGCTGGCCATGTAAAACAAGACACTTATATTTGGGGTTAATTATCAGAATCCTCAAAAACAAATTTCTGAGGGTCAGAGTATGTATCATGTACTATATAATAGTAGTATTACTTTAAGATTAAATGAACTTTATTTGAAAATAATTTTTGAGTTTCCATTTTTAGCTCTTATTTTAGGGAGTGTGTCTTCTATGAGTGGGAAGACCCTCAGCTTGGCTGAGTACAGTGAAGCAAATTAGAAAAACAGAAGTGGAGCTATGAGCTGGAACAGAGATTTATGAACAAGAAAAGGATTTGAAGGTGTTGGAGAGCAAATCTTAAAGAAAAGGTAAAGGTGAGCCAAAATGGGCACTGCATGAGAGAAGGAAAGAGATAAAAACTCAGAGATTGCATAGCAGAGAAGAGCAACATACCTTTTTTTCTGGTAGTTTACCAAGGGGTGTGTGATACATACTTCCTTATCCAACCCCATTGTGAAATTCTTATTAAAATATGCATTGTCATTAATATTGACACCTGCATGGGTTGATTCACTAGGAAAACTGGAAGAAAGACTGATCAGCATCCCTATGGCTATGGAATTAACAGACAAATAATTAATAAACACAGAGTTTGAGATGGCGGGAGTGCTAATATTTGGATTAGGCACTCTTTTTGATTCACCCCACTTCCAGAATTCAGACAGCACTATCTGCTTTCACTAAAAGGTTGTTGTTCCACAGCAAAATACCTTTGGAGCAGTTTGAATGCCACACTTACAGAACTCTTTGCTTTTTGAGGAACTATGCCCAGATGGCAATTTTATAATCTATCCATGACTTATAATAGACTTAGTTGAAAATATAAGAAAGAAAATAATGACATCTATGCATAGTGAATTCTCAGCAACTTTCCACTCTAAGATATGCCAGAATCCCCTAGAAATACGAAAGGATGTATACCTCAATTCCATACTACTCACTTTAATCAAGATTTCACGCCTCAAATAAAATTTTTCTAAGCAGCTTCCCCAGTGATGATTTTGTGACTTAATAGGACACGTACTCTCCTGCCCCCAAATTGAAGTTTCTTCATTACAGGCATAATAACTTAAAGTTAAATGGACAGGTCATGTGCCTTGAAAAAGAAGCCTTCTGCTGTTCTTACAATAACTGAATGTCCCCAGTTTGCCTTTATTCAAATCAAGATGCTATATTATTCTGTTAATCACCTAAACCTAGCATAATGTAAGCAGGCTTATCATATGTGGAAAAAGTCACACTGAGGCTGACAGTCTCATGAATAGAAAACACATACAGAAGCATAATCATCTCTCAATTTATGCTTTCTGAAAATGAGATTCATTAGGCACAGGTGCAGCTACTGAGAACTAAACAAGATGGACAGGAATAAAGAGAGTTCAAAGGACAAAATTCTGTTTGCCTGTCTATAATAAGAAAGATTGTCCATCATACATCACACATAGACTAGAGTCTTGGGAGGTATTTATTTTGGGAGCAGGGGAAAGAAACAAAGAGTCAAAGTGAAGATACTGCAATAGTCACTTAGATGATCTATTCAATAGAGAAAGAGTTGAGGATAATGAAGTACAAAGAGGTATAGAAGCCAAATGTAAGGAAAAGTAACTGACTAACTAGAAAGGAGAACTTTAAGAGTTATTAGCATTGAGTTATGTGGAAAGAAACGATTGTTCTTCTGATGCCATTTTTAAGTTTCACATCTTAAAAAAAAAAACTTTTACTTCTTAATTCAATAATTGGCTCAATATTTTCTCTTGAAGTGTTTCATAACCCATGGTGATAGCTCTCTCTTCCCTGTTTTTCTTTTTTCAAAAATTATTCCAAATGATAAATGAAGAAAACCAAAGTACTTTGTCAATAGTAATCACTTTTGTTAGTGATTTAAAATAGAATTTCTCAGCTTACAATACATAGGAGTGGAAATATCATCTCTACCAACAGTAATCAATCTGCTTTCACATTCTATATGACAGAATACTTCTATTACATGAAATTTATTAAGGACACCTGACATATTTCATAAGAACTAGAGTTCATAGCTACTAGAGAGAGGATATAAACAGTAAGAATAATAAAAGTTGTAGGTAAATAAATGATTTATTTCTCCTCCTACAATGGTAAAGGTAATTTCTCAGGACTTTCCATAGGTTATTTTTAGATCAACTTCTGTTCTTACATTTGCAAGACAATACTTTACTAACATCAGTATATAAATACAGACTTTAAAAATCATATAGTAGTATTTCTTCAAGAATGTTCTGTGGAATTTTTCCATGACATTTTAGTAGGTCTTCCAGAGAAAAATGAATCTTGCTCAACTAAGTTTGAAAGAACTCGATTAATAGATTTTTGTTTTACTTTAGGACTTCTCAGAACATTTGATAAGCCCAAGCATTTAGTGAATTTAAAAGGCAATAGATTATGCAGAGTTTCACATCTTATTTCATCATGAATCCATTACACTGAGCATCTATCATGTGATAGTAATGTTGTGCAGAACATGCTTTGGTAAATGCTATTCTATTTATTCATAAGATGAATAAATCATAACGGGTAAATGTGCTATGGCAAACCTATGGACCTTTTATTCCTAGATGTTTTGTGTTAAAGATCATGAAATATAGTAGCTCTGTTCTTTTAAACATCACACAAAATGAGAAGTCTTTGCTCTACACATGTGGAAATGCAATTATGCTCTGCAAATTGATGGAAACTAATTGATGGCAGATTCTTGCAGCTAATAGTTACATTTTGCCCAACAGTTTCTATAGGCCAATATGAAAAGTATTCTTGGGCCCTTTAATCCACACCTCTGTAAAAAGGGAAAGCTCAGAGGAATGGGGTAGAATTTTAAGTTATGAAATTGTGTTTGGGTCACAGCGTTATTTAGAGGGAAGGCTTATTTAGGAAAGTACAATCCAATATAATTTACTAATTATTATAAAATAACTCAAAGTCATAAAATGAGAGTCAGACACAACCTTTGTTCAATAAAAATTTGATTAACGTTCAAGGTGTACCCTAAGCTACTTACAAGTTTTGTTTTTAACATTTAGTGTTCAAGTATGTATTTCTTTAGATAATCTTACTAGATATAGGCTAAATTATATCATTCAGATAAACATAGTTTGTCTTTGTATATTAGGCCTCCATTTAAGTCACTTACTAGGCTGTGATCTTGAATGAAGTGCTTAACTTCTCTGCATCTCAGAGTCCTCATAAGTAAAATTAGAAAAATAATAATCATACAAACACCACATACACACACACACATTCATAACCATAAAGTTATTGTGAGTAATAAATGAGTTAACATACTTAAAGTATTTAGGGAAATTCTTGGCACAGAGTAAAGATTTAGTATGCTTTAGACATTATTACTCTCATGTGCCAAGTACTGTGCTAGTTACTGGGGCTACACACAATAGTGAACAAGACAGAGAAGCTCTCTGACCTCACGAAGCTAGCAGTCCAGTAGGAAACAGGCATAAATAAATCAAAGAAACAAACAAATATATAAATGCAAGTATAAATGCTGTAATGGAAACAGTGTACAGCCATCAAGACTACAGTAAGGATACTACTGTCCTGTACCTAGGTTGAGTAAGGAGAACACCTCAGAAGAAGATATTTCAACCGATATTTAAAGAAAAAACTTGTGCCAACTATGTGAAGAATGTGGGAAAAAAACAGGATGTTGAAATGCCATGAAATAGGAGTAAATTAAGAGAGCTATGGTCTCAGCAGGAACAAGTGGCACACTCAAATTAGGCTAATTAGAGGAGAAATTAATGGAAGAACTATTTGTAAAGTTACGAGCAAGGAACACACCACCCTGGGTCTAATAATAATGGAGCTATTACCACCCCTCAGCCAAAGGATGAGGTTGGGCAGTGGTTACAAGAACTCAGAAGAAGGGAGACATGTAGATCAGGTCACCTTGAGAGGACTTGACCTTCCAATGGATAGAGTCAGCCAGAGGTGACCATACAGGGAGGAAGCCAGGGAAGAAATAAAATATCCTCTCCCTTAGATCTCCTGCTAAGGCACTCTATCAGTTAACCAAATAAGCCAGAAAGCAAAAAAAAAATCCAAAAACCAAAAAAAAAAAAATCATTGATGTAGTCTATAGAGGCCTCTTGGGGCAGAGGGCAAGTTGGAGAAAGAAGGAGAGAGGAAATATAGGAACAAATTGAAAGAAATCCAGTATTAATGGAGTATAGCAATTAAAGGGAGGAACGCAACCAATTAGGGTGGATAGACAGGCAGGGAATGAACGACTCAGAAGTAAACAGAGATTTTGACCCTATTCTTAACGCAATGGAAAGTCACAGAAGGGTTTTGAGAAGGGGATGGCTGATCGAATTTGTGCTTTAAGAGATTACTCTGCCTGGTATGTGAAGATCACGTTAGAAGTCGTGGCAATAACAGAAAGTCTGGTGGTGGCTTGGATTAGAGTGAGAACAGAGCAGATGGAGAGAAGTGGGCACATTCAAGTTGAGAGCAGAACTGACAGGATCTTTCAGGGATTTGATGCCATAACACAAAGAAAGAAACCAAAGACGACTACAAGATTTCTAGCTGGAGCAATAGGCTGAACATTGCTCCACGGGTAGGACTGGGCAGGAACAGATTTGGGAGGGGAGGAGAAGAAATTCAATCTTGCATGTGTAAAGTTTGAGATGACTCTGGGACATGAGATGAAGCTGTCAAATAAGCCACAAAATACCTAAGTCCCCCCTGAGATAAGTGGTCTGGCCTGGGAACAGAGTCATCAGAATTTGGTGGTCACTAAGACCATGCCAGGAGAATCGATGAGATCACCTAGGGAGAACATTGTGATGGAAAAGAAAAGATTAGCACTAATTTACCCAAGTCATTTTTCATATCAATTAACTGGGCTTAAAACAGAAATATTTACATTTTTGTGCCATGGATGTCTTTTGTGGTCCGATGAAACCTGTGGATTCCATCTCGGAATAATGTTTCTCAGTACATAAAGTAAAATATATAGAATAACAAAAGAAACTAATTATGTTGAAGTATAATTATCAAGATATAAAAATCAAATTTATAATATAGTAGGTTATTTGTTTATTTTTAATACATTAATAACTGTGGAGGTAAGTCTAACAACTACCATAATTTCAAAATACTACTGAGCTCACATGATGTTTTGTGATATCTGTGACAACTAGAATATGGTATAAAAACATCTGTCATTTCTGTTAAATATATTCTTATTCTATTGTGTGTGTGCCTATATTCAAAATGAAGGAAATATTAAACATTAGTAGGGGAGGCCGTCTACCCTAAATGAGATCACAGTCTTGGTAGTATTGGGAGTGGGGGACAGTGGAGAGGACATATAAGTCATTAGACCATTGCATTGTAATGAGAGGACATTTGTGGAAAAGGAATGCTCAATGAGTGATGGAACATGGTAGAGGCTCTTGGGAAGCCCTCTCAGAGATATCTCTTTAGCCATAGCAGGAAGGAAGTATGTGCTTGTCCTTTCATATAGAACAAGAACATGAGAATGCATATGAAGTCTGAAATAATAATGAAAAGCAGCAGTATCACAGTTACTGCAGGCATTGTCCTTGTCTTCTGCGTTAGACAACAAGGCAGAGAAAATCCAGGTGTCTCACGACTGCTATTTCTTCCACTCTCCCAAATAGAATGCTGACCTGACAATAGAACTAGAATATAAAGAATCCTTTGAACTTGCTAATCACTCTATATGGAGCCTACTTTACCTGATCATTGCACAGCTTGGCTTCTCACTTCATTCAAATTTTTGCTCAAATGTCATCTTACTAAGGAGGCCTTCCCTCACCACCCAATATAAAACAGCCCCTTTCTCTGTCACTCTCTATCTGCTTTTCATCATAGAACTTACCATTTCCTGCAAACATATTCTGAGGAGAGAATACTAGTTTATTGCCAGGCTCTCCACCACAAGATAAACTTCATAAGGGTTGTGACTTGGTCTCATTCACAGCTTTTTCCACAGTGATTGTCACACAGTAATAATAGTAGTAATATTTGTTGAGTAAATTAGTTAATCAATACATTGCCTAAGGATGTATTTGTCCTCATCCATTTGTAGCCATGACTGCAATCCTGTCTCACATGTCCCTGTCCCTCAATATTCTTGTCTTATATATGTGACACAATACATCTCTTGCCCTAGTATATGCTACAAAAACATCCCTGGCTGCTGTATCTTCCTATTCCATCCCCACCTCCTGTTGAAATCCCCTGTGTTCACCCACTGAAAAGCTAATGCCATGGAATGGAAACTGTCTTTAAATGTTCTACTCCAATATCCTGCATATCTCTGAGGATGGCGATACCATCACACTGCATCCCTACACCAGGTTAGAATGGGACCTTGTCTCACAATGCTGCTGGCAAATGACTTAGTCCTTCAGAGACACCATGCTAAGCCTTCACAGCAACACCAGGCTGTGCCTCTTCTTGCTTCTTTTTTCCCTCCTTCTCCTCCAACAACATCTCCTCTCTCTAGGTTCTGTTACTTTTGTTCCTTTGTTTTTTCCATTTTCGAATTCCTGCACTGTGATATGCACAGCTGGGCCAAACATCCCTCCTTTTTCACCAGCATGCCTGCCTTTAGTCATTGCTCATTCATCACACATTATGGTTTATCTGTCTATGAACTGCTGGTAGTGTGCAATAAATAGTGCTCAATCATTTTTGTAAGAAGAAAAACAGGAAGAGAGTAAGTTAAGACCTTTATTTGTTTATTTAGTGTGTATTTGTTGAGGTCTTACTATATGCCAGGCATTGCTCTGTGGACAATGGCTAGAAAAGTGAACAAAACAATAAAAACTTACCTTCGTAGAGCTAACATTCTAGTGGATATAGAAAGGAGATAAAAAAATAAATATACATATAGCAGCTAGTGATAAGGGCTATTTGAAAATTTAAAGCAGGGAAGGGACCGGATGAGATGGGTGTACTACCTTAGCCATCGGTGAAAGTCTCTGTGGAGAGCAGACGTTTCAGCAGAGATGAAATGTAGGTCAAAGTAATGAGCAGCACATCCAGATCTGGCCCAAACAAACCTCCTGAAAACTTTTTCATTTTCCTTTTACCTCCATCCCTTGAGTAGATATTGACCCAAGGGCAAGCTTGCAGGTGGCAGAGAGTATCCTCCAGCCTGAGACCTAATGATTTCTCTAAACAGAGAACTCTCTTCCCCAGGACCTCCCACCTCTCCTATGCCACTCCCGTAATGGTGATGCTACATATAATGTGTACACTTTATATATGTGTGACACTGTAATACATTCCATGAAGGTGAAATGAATTTCTATTTTTTGATAGAAGACTGAACACTGAGTTCGTGTTATAGTAGTGGTCTGTAACATCTCACGTTACATTAACTAACAAAATATTCTCGGCAGAAGGACGTTAAGTGGGAAGGCTTTGAGGCAATGAGGCAACAGTGTGGTTGTGTGTTCCAGGAGAGGCAAGAGAAGTGTGGCTGAAGCACGGCGAGTAAAGGCAGAGCTGTGTGAGATGAGATCTGGGAAGGGATGATGGATGATCGTACCTGGATTTTGCTCAGACTGAAATGAATAGGCCCTAGGTCAGCTTCATCCAGTAGAACTTTCTGGGCTTATTGAAATAGCTGTGCTGTCCAAAAAGGTAGCCACTAGCCATAAAATGTCACTAGTGCAACTGATGAACTGAATTTTTAATTTGAATTAATTAAAATTTAAAACTACATAGTCACATATGACTAACGGCAACATATTGGACAGTGCAATTCTGGCAGCTTTGAGCAGAAAAGTGACATAACTCATGTTACATTTAAAAAATAATGATACTGATTACTTTATGGGAAATACATTGTAGCATGACAGGGATGGGAGCAAGGATACTAGGTAAGAGGAAATGCTAAAATAGCTCAGGCCAGAGAAAGTATTTTCCATTGCAGTGGAAGCTTGAAGTGGCTGGATTTTGAACATTTTGAAGGTGGAACCAATGGGATTTTGATATCCAAAATATGAATTGTATTTAAAAAAAAGATGAATCAATGATTACTTCCATTTTTTTTTTTTAATTTATTTTTTAATTGCAGAATATCATGGGGGTACAACATTTTGGCCATACACATTGCCCCTGTTCTGCCCGTGTCAGAGCCACAATCGTGGTTGTCTCCCAAACTGTGCTCCCCACATCCATTCAGTGAGAGTTTTTCCCATCCCTTCCACCCCCCTCCCGCCCGCCCACCCTCTGATGAATGTTATTGCCCTGTGTGATGTAAGTGTTCATCAGTTAGTACCAGTTTGATGGTGAGTACCAGTGATGCTTGTTTTTCCAATCCTGTGACACTTCGCTTCGAAGAATGGGTTCTAGCTCCGACCAGGATAATACCAGATGTGTTAATTCACTATTGTTCCTTATTGCTGAGTAATACTCCATGGTATACATATACCACATTTTATTGATCCACTCGTGTATTGATGGGCACCTGGGTTGTTTCCACAACTTTGCAATTGTGAATTGTGCTGCTATGAACATTCGAGAGCAGATGTCTTTATTATAAAATGTCTTTTTTTCTTTTGGATAAATACCCAGTAGTGGGATTGCTGGGTATTTTTTTTCCCACTTAAGCAGCTAGAAAAACAGAGGACATTTACTAAGATGGGAAGCCTAGAGTAGGTTTGCTCTGATATAAACATGTTTGGTTTGAGGTGCCCACTAGATAGCTAAATGCAGATGTAAGGAATCTGGAGTTCAGGGGACAAGGCTGTATAAGGGGGCCGGCTACTAAATGCTATGAAGTTGTAAGGGAGAAAGCCACTTTGGCCAAAGTGATGTTAATGCCAGCGTATAAAGTGTCATTCACTAAAAGTGTTTGTCACTTTATTTCTGTCCCAATATTTCTTTAACTTATAAATTCTTCATCCCCTAAGATTTATACATTTTTTAAAAAGTTAAGCATTTCTATATTATTGTTTGTTAAAAATTGGATACAATATTTTACAATAAGGAATTGAAATATCTATTTAGAGAGAATAAAAATAGCATAAAGGCACTCCTGCAGCACCCCCAGGGAAAATTGCAACTATTCATGAAATTTAATTCTATTAGAAACACAGAAGTTTATTGCAGTCAATGAGAACACAAAATAGATATTTTAATATTATTCCTTTTCCATTTTTCTATTTTCTGAATATTTAGTTAATATCTTTATGCATATGTGCAAAAAATGTTATATTTCTTAATAAATGTGATTACACCTTATATGCCTTTTTTAGTGGCAGCTTTTGTTTTCCTTTTCATTTTTGCTTGCTTTCCATCTTTCACTTTTTATCAATACCTTTCAGCCCCACGTCTCATTCCATACCCCTGCAAGGCAAATCGTGTTAAAATCTGTTTTGTAGCTGTTCATATTTCTCTCCATGATCATGTAACAATAAACAGAATATGTAGTTTTATGGTTGTTTGTTTTAGGAAAATAAAGTATACACTCTTTCCTCCACTGTGCTTTTCTCATGAGAAACAACTCTTCCAAATCCCTCTACTTTAAATAATATGGCTCTAATTAATTTTTTTAATGGCATAATATCCCACATTGTTAATTCCATAATTTACTCAACTCTCCCCCATTAGGAACATTTACCTGGTTTTCAATACTTTTCTCAACATGAAAAGTGTTATCTTAAATATGAATGTACATATACACTAATATATGTCCTTAAATACTGATGTTTTTATTTCTATGAGATAAGGTCCCAAGAATGTCATTTCTAGGTAAAAAAGTATAAGAATTTTTAATAGATGTCACCAATTTTTCCCCAAAATATGATGAAACAACATGCATTTCCATCATCCCTATATGGAAATTACATTTTCCTCACATCCCCACTAGCAGTAGGTATTATAGATCTTCTTAGTCTTATTTTACTTTAATTTGCATTTCATGAACTTCTAATGATTTTAAACAATGTTGTGTGTAGGGGGGACATATAATATGCTTTGCTGTAAGGTACATATTTTTCTACCCAATTGTTTGTCATTTCCCTGTCAAATTTTAAAAGTTTTCTTTTATGTGTTATGATCTGCACTAAAAATCTGCTTTTACAAACCAAGCATTTGTCTATTTTTGTTATGGTATAATTTGTATTATTTTATAGGGTTAAATATGTCTATCTTCTCTTTTATAGATTCAGAGTTTTATTCTTAATTTAAAAAGATCTTCTTCACATTTACACACAGTCCCCTAGATTTTCTTGCAATGTGATATTATTTTTTACATTTAAGTCTTTGAATCATTTTGAACTTATTCTTGTTTGTGGTTAAAAAATGATTTCCTGTTATATCCTTTCAGAAGAATGGCCAGTAGTGCAAATACCCTTTAGTAAATTTTCTATCCTATTCTCATGATTTTGTATTCCTTTTGGAGAAAATATACTATGGATATTTCAAGTAATCACCAAAGAATTCTTAATGAAATTTTAGATAGTTCCACAAAATCGGGGGGGAAGGGAGAAGTTGGATACTAAGATAAAGTAGCAAATTGTCTTTTTTTCCAAAGAAATTTTCTCTGGAAATTTTACAAACTACATCAATATTCATTTCCAATATCAAAATGGAAGAGCCAGTTAAGGCCTTCCAGTCATGTAAGTAGATATCTGCCTATTTATATTTAGACTGTGAACTACTTGAAGGCATGTAGGTGCCCACTACCATTCTAAAAAGCAAGTCAAAACAATTTGTTGAATAAATGAATGAACAAATGAATGAATGAGTGGTTTAAAAAAAAGGAGGAGGGGAAGGGGAGACAATTCTCCATGGGTCTTTTGCATTCCTACAAATTTTTATGAAAAGCCATTGACAGATTTTGTTCCATGCTGTCTTTTCAAAGAGGTATGTATAGAAAACAATCTTGGAAAAGGATATCATCCTACTCTAAGGAAGAGAGCAATTTGTTTTCGGATGAGAATATTAATGATAATGTTTCCCTCTAGGGCAAAGTTTTGGTAGGTTTGCTTAGAGCCCTCTTTATAAGATTGGGGGTGCCCTAAGCTAAGAGTTCTTCATTTGTGACATAAATCCCTGTGTGCAGACTGTGTCCACATGGGCCTGACTCTGCATACCCCTGTGGAACTTGGAGGGCAAGGGGAACCAATGGGATTATGAAACTCATGCTCAAGGTGATCATGAAGTTCATGTGCAAAGAGTAATAAAACTCTTTGTCTCTGACCTAGAAGTTTCATATCTTCTGTCATCATCTATAAAACTATGGCAAGCAAACTCATTAGATTGCAAGTAGGGTAAAACCTTAGGCCCTACTTCATAGTTCCTGAAGGAATGACCCCAAGTCCACACTCCCTCACAAAATATCTTACCTGGTTTCTGACACCTGATACTGCATTCTATTCTCTGGATTAACTCTATTTCTTGTTAAATTCCAAATATTTCTGGAGAAAAAAATAAGAATAATTGGTACATAGAAAAAAGATATAAAGAACATACGAACATAATTTTAAGGAAATTATTAAAAGAATATCACTGAGCCATTAATGGAAAAAGTGGCTACACAAAAAGGACATGGAATTACCCAAGGCAAACCGTGCCTCTACCAAATGATTATTTTGAATCAATATTTCTGTGTTGTGGTCTTTTCTGGTTAACAATTTTTATGTTTTCAGTATTCATTCTAGATTTTCTCTAAATCCACCAGCCTCAGCCCTGAAGAAAATATCTATAAACAACATTTTTCAACTTTTGATAAAGTAACCTCTTTTTAAATTATTAATTTATTACCAAAATCCTTCCACGGTTTCAAGAATATTTTGGTTTCTAAAATTCTAGTGTGTTTTAATCTCGAACTAATTTAAAAGGTGAGTTATTAAATCAGGAAGTGGAATTAATCAGTAAAAAAAAAAAACCTAATAGGACCTGACAAGGATATATGTATTTTTTAAATTTTTTTACTGAAAAAGTTTTAAATCACTGTTAACTTAGAATTCTGGAAAAAGCTTAATAAAAATAAATTTTTTACTAGTAATCCTTTCTATTTATCATTAAAAAGCATCAAATGTTTTATGGGTATTATCATAATTAATGCTTGCATTACTCTTGGGAAATGAGTAAGCATATGTTATTTTCTCTACTAGCAATTAGGGACCTGAAGCATTCACCTAAGTGTTCAGTCATTTTTCTAAGGAACAACTTTTTAGGCTATAAATAGAACCAAATGCTCAACCACACTGCCTATATCTGGACAGAGTCTATAATAAGGCCCAGTGGGTATAATGATAAGAGAGTTTCTATAACTTTTAACAGCTTGCTGAAATCTTTATGATAGAAGCCTGTATTTATGTTTTTAATTACCATGAAATTGGCAGTCATACTCAGGTAAATATTTCTGGCATTCTGTGTATGGGAAAGTATACATATGCCAATTTGCACTGACAAAATTTGTTCTTTTAATTAATTAACTAACTAATCAGCTTGCAGTATAATGCTTTAAAGAGTTTCCTGAAATTTCAACACAGTAATTTGGGAGTTCTCTGTGGTTGAAATATTCACAGCAAAACTTGTTAGGTTGCAATCAGAAGATGGGAATGACAGAAGAAGGCTAAGTCAATCTTGGGCAAAGTGAGGGAGATGATAAAACTGCATCTCAGAGTGTGCATCTCAGGGAACGTACCTGAAACAGTTAGTATCAGGATTGGTCCAAGAAAAAAGACACTATAATGGATGTTTGGGACTGTATCCCTTGCTACCCACTGGTAATAAGAACCTCCAAAGCCACTGGCAGAGAGAGCACTATAGCCCCTGGCACACATGAGAAGACAATTACTAAAACTCCCACCAGTAGTAAACTGGGATGGTATGCCAGGTGAGGAAAATACATTAGCTGGTGCATTGTGTCAAACATCTAGAATATATGGGGCAAATAGTAATTATATGGACAATTCAATTGAGTGGTTATTACTAAGAGCAATTAATGTTCTAAGAAAAGATAAAGAAAATCTGGGAGCAATTAGTCACCAATTAATTGTTAAGTATGAAAGCCAGAGGGCCTCCTTGATAGCTCACAGTCACTAAGTCTTTTTCATAGGACAAAGAAAGTTGAGGACTAGGCCTAAGACTTAATAGTTGGAGTAGCCTAACTCCAAAGAAGGTTAAACCCTCACCTAAGGCAGATCCGTTCTGCAAAAATAAGAGAATCTTATTTTTGAAAGCATGGTACCCTAGCAGCTTTGCATGGGATTCAGGGCAGGAAAAGCCACACTGAACACCCAACCCACAAAGTAAGCAGCTCAGCTACATGGGCAAATGAAGTGGCAGACTCTGTGGTAGAAGAGGTTTTTATGGTGGGAAAAGCTGCCACATGGAATTTATGGAAAGGTCCAACAGGAGAATCACAATACAAACTACTAGAGGTATTGAGCAATGCCATGTCATCTGTAACTAAAATTATATACCTTTTGAAAAAACAACTCCTTGCATGTCACTAAGATAGAGAGATTGCCCATGGGGGCACTAAGTGATCATACAGCATATCTGCCCAGCATGAGTTGGGTATTTTTAGACCCACTAAGTCATATGAATGATTCTGCCAACAAAATCTACCATAAGATGGAAAAAGTATGTCTGGGATCTAGCCCAAGCAGAACCAGAAGTCGTAAGCAAACTGCATGAATGTATAGCCCCGACCTCCATGTCCATGTCGTTGTTGCAGCATTAACCCTCCCTTAGCTCATATCCATGTTCATGGGGGGAATCTGTTATAACCAGCTGGCCAAGGAAGAAAATCCTGAGCCTAGTTCAGAGACAGGTCAGTTTCGTATATGGATGCAAGTCAAAAATGGACAGCAGTTGCACCATCGTCACTCAAGATTGGCTTGCAAGACAGTGGCAAAGGAAAAACCTTCCATTATGCACAACTTTGGCATTGCACTTGGTTATACACTTTGTGTGACAACAATAGTGGCCTAAGAAAAAATTTAAAATTTAAAATGGTTCTCCCTTTCACGAACAAGAAATATTTTACTACTGAATTGAATCACATATCTGGTCAAACTAACATGCTTCCTTTTCATTATTTTTATAATCAAAACTGTGTAATAAAGCATGTCTTCACTTTTTTTTTTTGGCATCCTGAAAACTTAAAGCCAAATTTAAGACCCAATTGTGACATTTTTGTCATTAACATAATTGTGTTTCTTTCCATAGGATTTTGATTTTCTATTAATAGGTATTTCCTCTGATTCTAATTCCCCCATTTAGACTTCTTTTTAAATATAATACCTTGTTGTGCTCCTCAGGTCTGCTTTGTTGAAAAGAAACTAGATGATTGATATATAATAGATAGATAGACAGATAGGTAGTGTTATGTATTTTTAAAAGCAAACAAAAATATGAGGATAACCTTAAGGCAAAACTGTTAATTGGGATAACATCTCTTGGGCATTCTCCTAGATTTAGTGTGGTCCCTATTCTGCTCTCTACCTTCTGGTTCTTTTTCCATTTCAACCCTAGAATCTCTCATATATTTCTGTCAAAGAATTACGGGTTCAGCCTACTGGGGTCAGCAAAGACACTAATCAATAATTTCTTAAGGAGTTACCCTTCTCAGGACTATTTATATTTTAATAGAAATCTAGTAAAGGCAAATAGGCTTAAGGCCCAAAGGAATGATTTTCAGATGACTGAATTTAACACATGCAGAGAGATAATTGGTTCTCTTATTTCACTTTGCATCATCTTCTGAATTTGGAACATGAGAATTATGTTATCCATGAAGACTATAAAATTGCTATGTCTAGTTCAAAAGTAGCTTGACACATTTTGTTTTATTAAGCCTCAGAAGACAAAGCAGAGGGGCAAATTTTTTATAGCTATACCGTCATTTTTTTCCTTTAAATTTTTATAATAACATCAAGGAATCTTATGAAAAAAAGAAAATAACTATCTAAGCCACTACATGAGTATGACTATTTTCACTTTTTCAAAGTTCATTTATGCCATTTCATAATACAAAATATGTCACATAACTGTAATCCCAGTCCCAAACAAATTTGTAATATGCTGCTTTATGTTTCTTTTAGGACATAGTTTCCCATGCTTCAGTAGTTTCTACAGCTACTCATTTTAATAGTGGAATAATTTTCCATTAAGTTGCTGTAACATAATTTACCTAATCATTCTTTATGTTATTAAAATTAAGGCTATTTCTGTGTTTTTTGCTATTTTGTATAATACCGCATTGAACATTTGGCACAGCTTTATACTACTGTTGAATTATTTCTGTGGAGTTAAATACCAGTAGTAGAGTGTTTAAGTCAAATATATGAACATTTCTGTGTCTCTTAATTATTATAATTATCTCTTATTATTTTTCTTTCCAAAATTCTTATAGCAATTATAATTGTTTAAGCCATTTTAATAGAGCAACAGATTGTTAAGAAATGAAGTAATATTCCAAAAATACACAGCTTAGTAGGTGAGAGAGCAGATGTTGCAATCCTATCTCTTGACTCTCTGACATTATTTAATTTATTTTTCTAATTAATTAATATTTGTATTTGAGAATATTACGGGGGTACAAACATTTTGATTACATGAATTGTTTTTGTACAGATTGAGTCAAAGTTATAAGTGTGTCTATACCCAAGTTGCATTGTACCTTGTGATTTACACATCCTCCTCCCCACCTGCTATTCCATTGAATTTTCTACCTGTGCCCGAGTGTACTCTATTAGTTCACTTAGTGATACATGTGCTTTTGTTTTTCATTCTCAATACTCCTAAAAGTGGTCCCATTCCATCAGTGTTACAAAGTATAGTTCCTTTTTTATGCTATGCTCCATGGATACTATCCTTTTATATCCACTCGTATGAGGGCCTTGGTTGTTTCATCTTGTGATTGATTGTCGCTAAACATTCGCGCGAGTCTATTATAAACTTTTTTCCTTTGGCATCGCTTTATTTGCTGTTTCTACTTAGTTCTTGCGACCCAACTCTTTCATAGATAAGTTTGCGCCGCCAACAATGTATAAGTGTTCCTTTCTTTCTGCATCTGAGCCAGCACCTGTTGTTTTGGGACTTTTTGATAAAAGCCATTCTCACTGGACTTAGGTGATATCTCATTGTGGTGTTGATTTGAGTTTCCCTGATGATTAGAGACAATGAGCGTTTTTTCGTGTGTTTATTGGCCATGAGTCTATCTTCTTTTGAAAAGGTTCTATTCATGTCTTTTGCCCACTTTTTAATGGGGTTGTTTGATATTTTCTTGCTGATTCACTTGAGTTCTTTGTAGATTCTGGTTATTAGCCCTTTATCAGATGTATAGCATGCAAATATTTTCTCCCATTCTGTAGGTTGTCTATTTGCTCTAGTGATAGTTTCTTTGGCTGCGCAGAAGCTTTTTAATTTAATCAGGTCCCATTTATTTATTTTTGTTGTTGCTGTGATTGCTTTTGGGGTCTTCTTCATAAATTCATTGCCTAGGCCGATATCTATAAGAGTTTTTCCAACCTCTTCTTCTAGAATTCTTATAGCTTCGGGCCTTAGGTTTAAGCCTGTAATTCATTGTGACTTAATTTTTGTGAGTAGTGAGAGATGTGGATCTAGTTTCAGTCTTCTACACGTGGCTATCCAATTTTCCCAACACCATTTATTGAATAGGGATTCTTTTCCCCAGTGTATGTTTTTGTCTACTTTGTCAAAGATCAGATGGTAATATGAGGATGGTTTTATATCTGGGTTATCTGCTCTGATCCATTGGTCTAGGTCTCTGTTCTTGTGCTGTTTTGGTCACTATAGCCTTGTAGTATAGCTTGAAGTCTGGTAAAGCGATGACTCTCAATTTGTTACTTTTGCTTAAGGTTGTTTTGGCTATTCAGGGTCTTTTCTGGTTCCTTATGAAATGTACAATTATTTTTTCTAGATCTGCAAAAAATGATATTGGTACTTTAATGGGGATTGCATTGAACATGTAAATCACTTTGAGTAGCATAGATATTGTAACAATGGTTTCTCTGCAAGTCCATGAGCATGATATATTCTTCCATTTGTATATATCTTATGCTATTACCTACCTCAGTGACTTGTAGTTCTCCTTGTAGAGGTCATTCACCTCCTTGGTTAAATATATTCCTGGGTATTTTATCTTCTTTGTTGCTATTGTGAAAGGTATTGAGTCTTTGATTTGATTCTCAGCTTGACTGTTGTTGGTGTATAGGAATGCTACTGATTTGTGTACACTGATTTTGTAACATGAGATTTTGCTGAATTTATTTATCAATTTCAGGAGTCTCTTGGCAGATTCTTTGGGGTTTTCTAGATATAAAATCATACCATCGGCAAACAGCGATACTTTAACATTTTCTTTCCCCATTTGGATACCCTTGGTTTCCTTCTCTTGCCTGATTGCTCTGGCTAGGACTTCCAGCATTATGTTGAACAGAAATGATAACAGTGGGCAACCTTGTCTGGTTCCAATTTTAAATGGGAATGCTTTCAATTTTCCCTGCTCAGTATGACATGGCTGTAGGTTTGTCATATATGGCTTTTATAATATTAAAGTATGTTCCTTCTATGCCTACTTTGTTGAGGGTTTTTATCATAAAAGGGTGCTGAATTTTGTCAAATGCTTTTTCTGTGTCTATTGAGAGAATCATATGGTCTTTGCTTTTGCTTCTATTGAAGTGGTGAATCACATTTATAGATTTGCATATGTTGAACCATCCTCGCATCTCTGGGATGAAGCCCACTTGATTGTGGTGGATTATTTTTTTGATATGCAGCTGAATTCGGTTTGCTAGGATTTTATTGACAATTTTTGCATCCATATTCATAAGGGATATTGGAGTTTTCTTTTTTTGTTGTTTCCTTTCATGGCTTTGATATCAGAGTGATATTGGCTTCATAGAACCTGTTGGGGAGGATTCCTTCCTTCTTGATGTTATGCAATAATTTCTGTGATAGGTACCAGTTCTTCTTGGTAAGTCTGGTAAAATTTGGCTGTGAAACTATCTGGTCTGGGATATTTTTTTGTTGGGAGATTTTTTATTGCTGCTTCAATTTTGTTACTTGATATTGGTCTGTTCAGGAGTTCTATTTCTTCCTGATTGAGCCTGGAGAGGTTGTGTATTTCCAAGAATTCATCCATTTCCTCAACATTTTCAAGTTTATGTGCATAGAGAGTTTTATAGTATTCAGAGATGATAGTTTATATTTCCATGGTATCAGTTGTAGTATCTCCTTATTCATTTCTGATTGAGCTTTTCTGTTTCTCATTAATCTAGTGAGATGCCTGTCAATTTTGTCCTCCTTTTCAAAGAACAAACTTTTTGTTTCATTAATCTTCTGTATAATTCTTTTGTTATCCATTTCATTTAGTTTTGCTCTGACCTAAGTTATTTCTTTTCCTTTCCTGGGTTTGGGATTGGTTTGCTCTTCCTTTATCAATTCCTTGAGACAATTCATTAGATTGTTGATTTGTGATCTTTCTGTCTTTTTTATGTAGACATTTATGGCTATGACTTTTCCTCTTATGACTGCTTTTGCTGAATCCCACATATTTTGATAACTTGTGTCCCCTTTGTCATTTAGTTCAAAGAATCTTTTGATTTCCATCTTAATTTCCTCCTTGACCCAAAATCATTCAGCAGTAAGTTGTTTAATTTCCATGACTTTGTGTAGAGCTGAGTGTTTCTGTTGGAATTGATTTCTAATTTTATTCCACTGTGGTCTGAGAATTGTTGAGACATGTTTTGTGGCTACAATGTGATCAATCTTAGAGAACGTTCCATGAGGTGATGAGAAGAACGGATATTAAGTGGTTTTTGGGTAGATGTTCTGTAAATGTCTGTTCGGCCCATTTGTTCTAGAGGTCCATTTAAGCCCATCGTTTCATTGCTTATTTTCTGCTTGGAGGATCTGTCCCGTTCTGTCAGTGGGGTGTTGAAGACAAGAGCTATTACAATGCTGCCGTTTATCATTTTGTTTTGGTCAAGTAGGGTTTGCTTTATGAATCTGTGTGCACCTGTGTTAGGTGCATAAGTATTTAGGATTGTTATGTCTTCTTGTTGAATTGTTCCCTTCACCATTATATAATAATTGTCTTTGTCTTTCATTACTTTTGCTGATTTGAAGACTATGTTATCTGATATGAGAACTGCTACACCAGCTTTCTTTTGGTTTCCATTTGCATGGAATATTGTTTTCCAGCCCTTCACCTTGAGTCTGAATGAGTCCTTGTGGGTTAGATGAGTTTCCTAGAGACAGCAGATACTTGGCTTATTTTTTTTATACATTCAGCCAGCCTCTGTCTCTTCAGTGGAGAGTTCAAGCCATTCACATTTATTGAAAGAACTGATAAGTGGAGTGGATTTCTGTTCACCCTGTTGAATAGAACTTTGTTGTTCGGTTTTATCTCTTGAGCCATTATGGTATCCGGGCTTTGACCTTTAGCTTTTGGATGACTTTACAATGGTGGGTGTCTATTATGCTGATCTGTGTATAATGCAGTTCTGAGTACTTCCTGTAGGGCAGGTCTTGTCTTGACAAACTTCCTCAGTGTTTGCTTGTCTGAGAAAGTCTTTATTTCTGCCTAGTATATGAAACTTAGTTTTTCAGGATACAAAATTCTAAACTCATCATTATTCTGTTTGAGAAGACTGAGAACAGGGCCCCAGTCCCTTCTGGCTGGCAAGGTCTCAGTTGAGAAGTCTGCAGTTAATGTGATGGGTTTTCCCTTGTAAGTTACCTGTTGCATTCACCTTATGGCTCATAGGAGTGCCTCTTTCATGTTTACTTTGGCCAGTCTGATGGCCATGTTTTGTGTCAATTGCCTCTTCACAGTGAATCTCCCAGAAGTCCTTTGAGCTTTTTATACCTGGATATCTAGACTTCTGGCAAGGCCAGGAAAATTTTCCTCAATTATTCCATCAAATAGTTTTTCTAAACCTTGCGTATTTTCTTCTTCACCCTTGGGGATGCTTATGATTCTATCTTAAGTCTCTTTACATAATCCTATATTTCTTGTAGGTTTTGTTTGTTCCTCTTATTTCTCAGTTCTTTCTCTTTGACTGACTTGTTTAACTCATAGGTGTTGTCTTCAATTTCTAAGATTCTTCTGGCAGATCTAGCCTATTCTTAAAGCTTTCCACTGTGTTTTGTCTTTCTTTGAATGAATTTTTCATTTCAAGTTCTCTTTGATTTTTTTTTAAGAGTTTGATTTCCTTAGTAAATTTTTCACTCATTTTCTACATTGTTTTTGTGGTTTCTTTATGTTGGGTTTCTAGTTTTTCTTGTATTTCTTTGAGCTTCCTTACAATCCATATTCAAAATTCTTCATCTGTCATTTAAATCTTTTCATTTTGGTTGGCATCCATTGGTAAGGATTTGTTATTTTCTTTTGAGGGCGTCCTTTCTGATTTTTTGTATTTCCAGAATTCATTCACTGATTCTTTATCATCTGGCCTCTCAGTTGAGACCTAGGGGTGCTAGGCCTGGCTCACAGTCCCCAAAGATCTATTCCTGAGCATGCCAGGGAGAGGAGTGCTGACCCTGAGTTGCCTATCGGGTGTTCGAGCAGTTTTGGTTACCTCTCCAGTTACCTCTGACCTGTTGTCTTCACCTCTTCCCAACAGTGTGTAGTGAGTTAGGTCCCCCAGCTTAATCTTGGAGATGGTGGGGGGTACTTGTGAGTATGAGTCAGCCACTCCGTTTGCTTGAGTTGGGAGGTGCTATGCTTAGCTATGGGATTGTTCCCCCTGTCATTGATTGATGTTTGTGTGGGAGAGCCAGCTGCCAAAATGGTCTTTTGTGCCTGTGGTTAATGCTGGTCCCCCAGGTAGGACATACAAATGCCCCAAACTTTAGGAGGGACCCTGTAGCTCCCAGGGGTTTCCTTGATCTCTACTCCCCCTGAGGTGGGGGGAGGAGCAAGACAGATCCTGGCTGGGTTGCAGGAGCCTGAGAGGCTTTGCAAAACCTCAGTGGGGCTCAGAAGTGGCTTTTCTGGCCACTAGGGTGAGCCACTGGTAGGAGGATCAGGACATGCCCTCCAAACCAGGGGAGGGAGATAAACACTTGTATTCAAAGGCCCTGGGCTGGGATCTTTCCATCCTTACCCAGTAACACAGTTTTTCTGTGGGGAGGAGTAGGTGCTGCCCTAAATGGCCACTCCTTGGACCCCCTCACACCCTGTAAAATTGAGTCAGTAAATGCTGTAAAGGGCATGCAAATTGATCTCCTTTTCGGTAGGTGTCACTTGCCAGAAGGAACAATCTGTAATGTTTTTGGATCTTGTGACTGGCTCTAGTCCTTCAGGAGGAGCACTCAAATGCCCCAGGTGGTGGGTGTGGCCCTGGTACTTCCACATGAGTCCTTAATCCCTGCCAAAGCAGAGGCAGGTGGGGGAGTGTAGCTAAGCAGGGCTGGGTTGGGTGAGCTTGCCCTCAGGCTCCACAGAAGCTGGCATGGTAGCTGTTTTGGCAAGGGTCAAAGGTCTGTTCCCAGCTTCTGGGCAAAGCCATAAGGGAGGGGTTGAAGTGCCCCTACCCAACCAGAAAGTCTACTTGTGGAGAAGGGGCCATCTGAGATTCACAATCTGGCAGTCCTCAGTGGGCCTCACTCCTCTCCCCCCTTCTCTGCTCCACAGTCTCCCCCCAGCATCTGCTGGGAGGCAGGAGCTCAAGCCAGCCAGGAGCTCCACCATGACTGTGCTATGGGCCAGGAGGTTCCCTGCCCAAGATCCCGGCCTGAGCTGAGAGTGCAGCCCCCTGTGAGAGAAAGGGTGCCTCATGAGCATACCGCAGCTAGGACCCACACTGCATTCTCCCCCTAGACCCACCCACATGGGCTCTCTCACCTCCTGAGACCCAGCAGATCAATCTCTGACCATGCCAGGAAGATGCATGCTAGTCCTGAGTCACCCACTGGGTGCCCAAGCAGGATCGATATCCTTTTGCCTTGGGGCATGCCCCACTCTGATGAAGCCACTGGGCAAGCAGCACTCAGAAGGGCCAGTGAGCAGGGAGCTCACAGACTGAGCACCCCTCAGTCTGTTGCAGGACCCCAAGAGGGAAGGCCTGAGTCCCACTCTCTGTGGAAGTCTCAGTGTGGTGGCTCAATTGTCTCTCTTGGCAGCTGCTGTTGGGGGAGAGGAAGGGGAAGAAAAGAGTCTGGATGGAGGAAAGTCCACATTCTGGTCGTCTCCAACCCTCTCTCTAGAAGGCTGTCCACCCAGAACGTCCAGTCTCTGGAGTCACGCAGAGCACCCAGGACCCAGTGGTTCCTGCAGTATGGGCTGGAGTTGGGAAATGTCTGTGAGGAAACAAGCAAGATAAAACCTGAGGAGGTGAAGCCCCCTGGGGAGGACAAAGGCGCATGGTGGGTAGGGAAGTAATATGGCATCTGCTGTCCCAGCTTGGATCTGTGGGGTGGAAAGTGCCCCAGAGGGCTGGAAGAGGGGCTGGAAGCCTGGTGCCCTGTCCACAAGAAGTTCCCAGCTGACTGGCAGCAGCATCCTCTGGGCTGATGTGGGCAGAAAGTCTCCAGCAGCTTGGGAACCCTCTGACTGTCAGAGATGCAAGTTGGGGAGAAACAAACCGCTCCACCTACCCTTCTCACTGGAATTCAAGCCTCTTGTGGGGTTTGGGTGATCTTTGCTGATATCTTGCTCCTTCTTGTTCTGCTCTTCACCTTCTTCCCCTGGAATCTCCTGAAGGTTCTGGCACCCTTCCTTCAGAACCACATTCGATCTATGTTTGTCTATTTGTTAGTTTTTTGTCTTTCATCTAAAACTTCTCCTTCTTACCGAGACGCTCTGGCAGCTGGTATCTCTGGTCAGCCATCTTGCCAAAACCTCCTGACTTCTTGTTTTTGACATTAATTTATTGAGTACATGGTTATACATATAAGAAAAAAGGAAATCATGAGCTTAGTTTTGCCAAAGAGAAAGGATATAGATTTTACTCCAAGAATGCTGTTTCCTCAGCATAAACTATTTTTTCCTGAATTTCTTCCTGAGACGTTTCTACCGATTCTTTAGAACATAACTCAAATTTTACTTTATCTAAGACATCTCCTCTTACCTCCAGATTAGATTAGGTTTCCTATCAAATGCTGTCATTCCAAAGTTATTTCTTCTTGTAAAATCTATTACAACTGTAATTCAATCATTAATAATTAATGACTTTTCTAATTGAAAATAAGCCTGCTTCCGTATGTCTTGTTCTCCACTATAACTACAATACCTAAAATAGTGCCTTATATATAATAAATATTCAGTATTTATTGAATGAATAACCAATGAATGGATAATAGGACAGATGGGAAAATTAATACATTATTTAAGCAGGACTGAGTCACCCTTACCAAAAATACAATTATCTCTCTTTTGTCGAAAAATATACAAGGAAATTTCCAGTTCAAGATGATTAATTTATTGCAAGCATTTTCCTTTATTGTCTGTAAAAATCACAGTGAAATGAAAGTGAAGATATACTGTAAACAATTGGCAACTCTGAAAATAGAAAATATACCTTTGATTTAGGAACAATTTTCTGGAGGATAGAATGCACATGACAGTATAATGACAGACAAATCAGACCACAGGAAATTACAACCATTAACAGGAAAAGGCTAACGCAGAGGTGGAGTTGTTTAGTCTGGTAATGATCTCGAAAGGTTTCAAGCTTGAAGTTGGCAAGCATAGAAAATAAGACCGGCTGTGGGGAAGCCATCATGTATTAATTGATAGAATACTTGTATCTGCTCCCAGCTAGGTCCCTAAAAATTACTCTGTAAAGAGAGAAAAATTTTCCTAGTGGTGAATTAGGATGTGAGTGTTAGGGCTGGGGGGAGAGGCAGATGAAAACCTTCAGTGACTCTAAGCCTCTGCAAGGACCTGTGAGAGCGCGGGTGGGGATACACTAGGAAGGAAAGCAGATCCTTTTAGGAATAAAGTGGTTCATGTACTCTCCCAACAGAGTATAGAATGTTTACCTCAGTGACTGCCATGGTTCAGGGACTGTCCAGACATTCCCCAACTTTGCAACAAAAGGGCAGCTTTCCCAGTGATAAAATCCATACATTCACGGAAAATCTACATCCAGGAATTTCACTAAGGATAGAGACTTTAGGATATGCAGACATCTGAACTGTGACTACTCTTTATCTATGCTAATCAGCATAGGCCTTTTTCCATAAACAATGGTTGAAAAAGAAACATTAAGTTTTCAAGCATTGAGTTTAAAAACAAAATCCTGGGGCAGGGCGCCATGGCTCACACCTATAATCCTAGCACTCTGGGAGGCCTATGTGGGAGGATTGCTTGAGGTCAGGAGTTTGAAACCAGCTTGAGTAAGAGTAAGACCCATGTCTCTACAAAAAAAAAAAATAGAAAAATTAGCCAGGTGTTGTGGTGTGTGCCTGTAGTCCCAGCTACTCTGGAGGCTGAGGTGGGAGGATCACTTGAGCCCAGGAGTTTAAGGTTACTATGAGCTAGGTTGACACCATGGCTCTCTAGTCCAGGCGACAGAGTGAGACTCTGTCTCAAAAAAATAAAAACAAAAAGAAACAAACAAAAAAAACAAAAAACAGAACCCTGGGCCTAATATCAATATTTTAAGGAGCAGAATATAATTAAAGAAAAAAACTTTAGTTTTATATGAAAAGAAATTAAGGAAGATTACTACTGAAAGTTCTTCAGCACGCTGAAGACCAGGAATGAGCCAATGTTGCAATTGAAGTCCAAAGTCAGTCAGAATTTCCCCTCCTTCAAGGGAGGTCAGTGTTTTGTTTTATTCAGACCGTCAATTGATTGGATGAGGCTGACCCACATTATTGAGGGCAATAGCTTTATGCAAAGTCTACCAACTTAAATGCTAATCTCAGCCAAAAACACCCTCACAGAATTATCTATTACAATGCTCGGCCACTTATCTGGGCACTGTGGCCAGTTGACACATAAAATTAATCATCACAATTGCTAATGCCTGAATGTGGGCAGGCAAGAGAGTAGACCCTTAGGAAGCTGAATACACAAGGGGATTTTGGTTGCTGCTCACCGGCTTCTTTCCAATGACCTCCACCAGGTGTCCTTGAGAAGGATTGGGGGCAAAGCAAACAATTGAAGACAGCCTTCCTTGTCAGTGCAAGTCTACAGGAGTGAAGTGATTACCACAGTAAGAAAAGCCCCAACTAGACTTTTCTCTATGGAATAAAGTCTTTAAACACCTTATGCATGAAAGGAAGCTCTGCCCCCACTAAGGCACAGGTAAAGACTCCTGTGGCTGAAGGAGGGTAAAAGAGAAAATCCTACTCCAGGGAGAGGGCAAGAATTATTCCTGGGCCTAGAATCCCATCCCAAAACAGTTGTCCTTTTCGGGAAGAGAGGCAGAAAATCTGCTCCAGCGCAAAATCTGCAAAAAAAGAGATTGGCTGCCATGGAGACAAGGAACAGGATCACTGAGGTCCATTCCTGAGACCTAGGGACACAGAGTCTACTTAAGACTGGGGTAGGACCAGGACAAGAGAGAATACCCCTTGCCCCATACCTCCAGACTAGAAAACAGAACACGCAACAGCAGTCTGCCGCAGGAGGAGAGGGAAAAGTGTGGAGGGAGACCCACATTATGACACAGAACAGACAGACTAAAAGCTGAGGGTAGGAAACATTGAGAAAAATTCTCTAGCAAACCAGCCCCTAGCTTAAAAACAAGGAAACATTAGAGCAATTTGAAACTGGAGGTGCACTGAGGCTAAACATGGCAACAAAAAATGTCAAACCCAGCTCAACGCCTGACAAAATGGACTCAACACCTTAAACTAAGGGCCTAGCAGAAGATGCCTGCCCATTTCTTGGCATAAATGCTATTTCCTTTGATGGTTCCTGTACTATACATTATGTATGACCTCATAAAAAATTACTAGACATACACACACAAAAGAGAAAACAACTCACTGTCAAGAAAAAAAGAAATCAACAGAACTGACTCACAGATTACTCAGATGCAGAACTATACAGCAGAGATGGCAAAGAGGAAATGGAGAAAGTATAGAAAGCAATACTACAATTAAAGTTCTACTTATTTGTAAAATGTGCAGTACAATAAAATTCCATTTTGGTTCAACAAAAGTCTTTGACAGTTTCTTAGATTTGACTGGAATGGAATTAGACTTTAAAAAGTCTGGCATTTGGACTGAAAAACAATTATTGTTATAAAACCAAATACTCATTTTTCATATCACAAAATCATAAGATTCTAAATAATAAACGATTATCTCTATTCATAAATTGAAAGCACTACTTATAATTGAATCAATGTTTAAAATGAACTAGTTCTAGAATGAAATTAATCCCACTTCTGTACCATAAAAGGAACGAACTATTTTCTTGTCTTTACTACTGAAATAAACCCACTCCAGTTATAATTTCCTGGAGATAAAAATACAAACAACCATCTTGCATTAGTCAGCTGTGTTGTGGTAATAAACCACTCATACATCTCAATTGCTTACAACACAAAGGTTTATTTCTCACTGATGTCTTACAATGGCAGCTGTGGGTCTCTGCTTGATGTTTCCTTTCATTCAAGGACCCAGGATGGAGATGAGGCACTTACCTCTGGGACACATAATTCTCATGGCAATGTGGAAAAAAAATAACAAGAGAGTTGGTGGAAACAGCCACAAAACTGTTAAAGATTTCTGCTTGGACTTGTGTATCTAACTTCTGATCGCATGTCATTGGCCAAAGCCCAATGTCATTAGGGTAGGAATCTCTACTTCACACAGTAGGCACAGCAAGTAACATAGAAGTGAATGAAAATCATAATCTTCTTTGAGAAGAAAGAAGTAAATTGGGGGAAACACCATATAATCTTTCATAATCCCTTTTTTTAACTTTTACTTCACACACTGTCACACTCACCTTGGGAGATGTTCAGAGGTCATATGCCAGATGATGAAGTGTTCCACAGAGAAACAGGAAAGCTGGAGGATTTGTACTCCTGCCAAAAAGTATGGCTGAGTAAATTGAATAATGAAACATTTTTAATCTTCTTTAACTCCACAGAAATTCTGCATTTTTAAAAATGTATGCCACTTCAAATTATCATCTTTATTCTGTATAGAATTTTTTAAAGGACAATAAAAATAAATACATGAGATGCTTCAATTAATCATGGGATTCAACTGGGAGCCAAATTTGACATCAGATGAATTCTGAATATCGATTTCTCGGTTGAATAGAAGGAGATATTTAATTCCAATCAGATCTATGCAAAACAGACAACTCAGAAAAGAATTTTTCATGAAACATTAGAATTTTTCAGACTATATGATTTTTCTCCATTTGTATGCAGAGTATATGCAAGTCAGATTGCAGGCCCTGAAATTTTGTCAATATCATTATACCACATTGATTAATAACAGGTTGCCTGTGCCTCTTATGCAAATAGATATCATCTTCAATCAATAGAATATCTGGTGTTAAAATTCTGGCACTGCTGATCAACAAATGATAAAAAGGGTAAATTTTCTCACCTAAATAGAGGAAAGGAATTAAATGTGCTACAATGGCTACTTAATATTTTTATTATAATACTCAAATCATAAAGTAGAATTGTTGTTCTGCAAAAAAAAGCACTGAAAAGGTACTGATTGCCCCAAATAAAAAGTAAAAACTCTAGAAAAAAAAACCTGTACCATATATATGTTCACTTCTATATTTTGTCATTTTGCATTCAAATATACAGGTGCACATGTGGTAAAAAAATGTCCTTTTCTTCTTGAATCTTAAGGCCAAATAACTAATTGATATAAGATTTTTAATGCAATACCATATAAGACAAAGATTTAATTTCACTTTTATTCATTATCAATATTATAATTGATTAAAATAAGCCAAAAGTAGAAATATAAGGGGAAAGTCCATTGGGTACTGGTAGGGGACAAACTGAAGTTTTTCAGTAGCTACAAAATAGGGTACTAAAAATATCACTGTAAATTTCTCAACTTTACTTCGTTTTGTAATAATTCATTTAACATTTACAGAGAACACTTCAAAAAATTTCTGGCATGGGGAGCATTGTATTGTAGACAGTGCTTGCTACATTTGCATCTCAACCAGGTAGCTATGAGCAAGTCGATTAAGCTGTATGAGCTTCATGTGTAAATTGGGGAAAGTAAGACATACCTTGAAATATCGTAAGAATTAAAGAGGATGCATATAAAGAACTTAGTATCATGCTTGGCATGTAAGTGACACCCAATTTTTGGAAGTTTTTGTTGTTATGATTGTTTTTAATGTTTATTAATATGACAAGGTGTTAAAACTTCAGTAAGCTACTCTGGTGCTTATTTTAGAGTCCATTAAAAACATTTGGGAATATGTTCTATGCAAGACAATGAGTTAAGTGCTAAGAAAGATACCAAGATAAAGAATGACATCTGTTTCCAACCTGTTGTAAATGTGGTATTGAAAAGGGACAAGAGAGGACTTAGCTATAATAAGACCACAGGTATTTGGTTGTTGTTTTTGTAACTGAACAAAAAGGAAAATCTTGTGCATTCTGGGTGTATTAACATACATGGGACAAGCAGTGACCTTTCTCTTCACTTCCTTTCTTGTGAAAAGTATGATAGAATGGGAAATAGATATCTGGTCTTTGTTCCCAGTTCCTGACACACAGCTCCTAAATTCCTAATAGCCAGGAATGGTGGCTTACTTCTATAATTCCAGCAACTCGGGAGGCTGAGGCAGGAGGATTACTTGAGGCCAGGAGTTCAAAATCATCCTGGGCAACTTAGCAAGAGACTGTATCTAAAATATATTTTTAAAAAATTAGCCATGTGTGGAGGCATGTCCCAGCTAATCAGGAGGCTGAGGAGGGAGGATCGCCTGAGCCCAAGAGTTTGAGGCTTCATGAGCTCTGATTGTGCCACTGCACTCCAGCCTGGCTGACAGAGTGAGACCCTATCTCTAAAAAGAAAAAAAGTTCCTTTTAATTTCCTGAGTGATAGGGGTAATAAAAATTTCTTTTGTTCTATTGAAGTGACTCTTAGTGAGCACCTCCAAAGAGCTTCATAATGGGGACTAGTTACCAGAAAAATCAAGGCATGATTAGACTATTGGAACTTTCATCCCCACAACCTCTGGGGAGGAGAGAGGGGCTGGAAGTTGAGTTAATCACCAATAGCCAATGATTTAATCAATCATGCTTATATACTGAAACCTCCCTAAATCACAGGGTGAACTCAAGGAGATACTAGAAAGGTGGAGTGCTTGGAGAGGTCATGGAGCTTTCCACATACCTTTCCCTATGCATCTCTTCCATTTGGCTGTGACTCAGTTGTATTCTCTATAAGAAACCAGTAGTAGTAAGTAAAGTGTTTTTCTGAGTTCTGTAAGCCATTCTAGCAAATTTTCAAAACTAAGGCAGAGGTCATGAGAACCTCCAATTATAGCCAGTTGGTCAGAAGTACAGGAAGAAACCTGGGACTTACGACTAATGTTTGAAGCAGAGGGGGCAACTGTGTGGGACTGAACCCTTAACCTGTGTGCTCTGCATTGACTCTAGGTAGTGCATGTCAGAATTTAATTGGACTGTAGGACACCTAGTTGTTGTCCAGAAAGTTGAAGAATTAGTTGGTGTGGGAGAAAACCTCCATACATTTGGTGTCAGACGTGTTGAAGGGAAAGTGTAAAGAGTATGGGGGAAAAAACTACTCAGGCAGATATTTCAGCTAATTTCTAATCCTCTAAAAGAAGGGAAATACTGGGAAGATAGATTTTCAAAGCAGTTTAACAAACATTATGACAGAAAATGATGCTTTTTAAATAATTTTCTTGGTCAAGGAACTTTAATGATGTTTTGAAGTCTCAAAGGTCTTAGAAGTAGGGAAAATGCTATTCATGTGATATCCTAGACATTACTTAACAAGAGAAAAAATAAAAACTGGAACAAGTATAACGGCTAACCACTAAAGTTTGGTCCAAGGAGGTGTTAAAATCTTATCTAGGGTTCTGTATACTTTTCACTCTTATTCCGCATACTATCTTTTCTAATATGTATGTATGCATGTATGCATATAATTAGTTATTAAATACCACACTGGTTTGTGTTTTACCTTGAAATTGTAATGAGTAACAACCCAAGGCAGCACCTTTCACTGCCAAGAATAGTCAAATTTTCTAGGACTAGTCAAGCAAAGCTAACTTAAAAATAACTGCAAACATCACAAGGACGTATGAGGAATAGTAAAAGAAATGGGATATTTTTTGTCTGGAGAGGAAACATTTGCCCAATAACTGCTTTAAAGTTTCTATTTCAGTTCGATTATAAAAACATAGCAGATTTTAATTGCACCTGGCATCATTGAATCTAAAGATAAAAAGTAAAATCTTGAAAGGTATTCTTTTATAATTATATGGGGGAAATTACACATAGCTTGAAGAATGTAGAGAATCAACTACTTCTGATATTCCTTGACATATTCAATCATTTTACATTTATCTAATTAACGCATAACACATGCCAATAGATTAAAATCAAACAGTTTGTACTCCCATTAACTAGTCTGTCATATATTCTAGTAAGTAGCAATAGCAAAATTCTGACCCATGGATAGATCAAAGATTATAGTTATTTTTCAAGGAGTTTGCAAACTTATAAAGGAAAAACAAACAGTGAGTGCTCCTAGAAGTTCACTGTCTTTCTTAATGGCACATGCTCTAAAGCGGGAGTTCTCAAGCTGATTACGTCACCTGCTGCACTATTTGCTACAGCAGAGTTAAGGTTGAGAATCATATCAACGCCCAAGTGGGCAATGACTAAAAAGGACTTTTATCAAGGAACTAATTAACTTTAACATCTGTTCTAGGTTCAAGAATAAATAGAAAATAAATTTTAGTCTGTTTTTCCTATATTTAAATCTATAACTTCTAGAAATTTCTTTCTTATTAGGATGACTAGAAGATCAGATTAACTGTGATTTATGAGCCTGAGAAACTACCATGATGTAAAGCCAGTCATTTTGACATCTGTGAGAAGGGAACTTTAGGAGTACAGGCTTTTGGTGATTATTTTTGACATCTGTAAAATGACCCTGGGAGAACTCCACGAGATTCAATAGCAGAATGCTACTGTTTCTTTCATGTAATTCAGAAAAGTTGGAGGACCTGTGAGCCACAGTTCACACATATAATGCCCTCTAGGGCCATCCAACTTCCTTGATGGCATGGCATTTTCTTCTTGTGGAGGAAGTCTCTTTGAACTATTCCAGTTCATGGAAAAGTTTTCCTCTTCTAAATTCTTAAATTTTACAACACAAATGACAATTCAGGTGTCATCTTCTAGTATCTCATTTATTATTACATTGAACTGAAAATTATTATATTGTTAATTATTTTTCCTGTCTTGGTCGTATAACTATATGTATAAATTCTGTGGAGAAAAGTATCGTTTTGTTGTAATTGTTTTCATTTTTTCTGACAGATAACCTATGACATAAATATTTGTTAATTTGATGCCATCCCTACTTTACCAAACTGATTCTTTTCAACAAGCATAGAACTTCTAAATTATACCCAAATTAATATTAGTAAAATGCTTACCTGACAATTGCTTTTAAAATATTTATTTGTAACACAAAACTCTACTGTTCAAAATTACATTTACTTTCTCAGCATGCACTACTAATATAAGGCAGCTAGAAAAGGCAAAGCCAATGCTACCCAAGGATAGTTTCAAAGTCTATTTTACAATCTAGTAAACAGGCAAGTAAAAAATAAGATCTTCAGAAGGTAAGCATCACATTCACCTCTTGAGACTGCCTTAAGTATAGAAATGGGAAATTAAGTATTTTGTATATAAGGAAGTTGAAGAAATAAACCTAGGGTTAATATTTATTCTTCAAAATAAGAAGTCAATGTCTATTTTATTAAGTTGTTATGATTAAATAAACAGTAAGAACTTTTGCAAATGTGTGCAAAAATAATATGGTAGAAAAACTGTTCATATTATGAGTGCTTTGGATAAATGTTTTTTTGTTATGTACTTATTTTGTGTCAAATAAAAATATTAGCCACAGTTTCTAATATCAGGGCAAAATGGAGTGAGGACATCCCTGGGAAATGTGACATGTAAGGAGAGCACAGCCCTAGTGACTCATATTTTAAAAGCTTTCATTACCTGAAACTGACACAGGCAGTAACAGAGATGAATGGTTTTTGATTACATTAATGCAAGGGCACAAGCTCACCACTGGAGAGTGTGTCCATAGAATCCCTTTCACGCAAACAGGTCATGTTCTATGATTTTCTATGCTTTCCTTTTCTTTCCCTTCGCTCTTTCCTCTTCTCCCCCCATTCCTGATTTCAGTGGTTCATCTGCCAACAACCACCTACTGTTTCAATTAAAATATCTCCTTGTCCAAAACTTCTATACGAAATATCCCCTTTCCAAAGGCCAATAATAAAAATAAGAACAGGAGAAGATGAGTATGTAACTAGTCATCACAGTTAAACAACACTACCTGAAAAACACCATTATAATCATCAATCTTGGAAAAGCTGCATGTTAAAAAGGAAAACCGCTCCAAGCATAAATAACAAAACTCAAAAATAAAAATATATTTAATTTGTAAATAAAAGTAATTAATATCTTTACGTAAATATTTAAGAAAAATACATTCTATATAATGAAAATGAAACTTGTATATGAAAACAGATTGTTCTTAAAGATTATATAAAGGAAATAAAATTATGCATTCAGTAAGAATCAATGTGTGCCCATCAAGTATTAAGTCAACAGAAAGGAAGTTAATTTTGACTACCACAATGGGGTAGCTTGCTGTTTGCTGTTTCAACTCAGAATAGAAAAAAATAAATTTGCTAATTGAAAGCACTGTCTTATAAAGCGGTTTCTTCTAAAAATTTGCTTCCATTTCATTGTTCCTACATTCAAGAGAATACACAAAATGCGTTTGCTCACTCAGTTCTTAGTTAATTTCAAAAGACTCCCTAGTCGGAAGTCTCTAACTTTCTGCAGGCTTAGAACAAAAGAAATGATTAGATATTCTCATCTTTATTGCTGGAAAATTTTAGGCTATAAAGTGCATATCCCATGGTGCTATCAATAGCTGCAAAAGAGAAGTAGGGAGAAAAATCAAGAATCATAAAGAAAGTAATTCCTAACAGTCAACTTCTCACTGTTCACCGTGAGGATGGTGATGCTGATTAAAAGTGCTCAGAGTACCATTAGAACCTGTCAGGTCAGAAGGCACTGATTTTCAATTCACAGGCAATACACTGTGAGCATTTTATTTGAAAAGTGCATGATCCAGTCCTACAGAAATATTTTACATATTTATTTGCCTTGAACTCAATGTAGCCTTTTTTTCTATCAAAAGGCCAGGATTTCAGGACATCTTTCTCAAGGAAATATGTTATCCTTTTATTGTGACAATAAAGAACTGGACAGTCTAAGAACTTTCTTGGGTGGAGTATATTGAAATTGGAAATGGTGGTTAAGTCCAAAATATGTAATTTACCCTGGGTTCAATTCACATGCCACAAAAAAAGACATGCACTAAAGAAGTCCCATTCAAATCACAAAGATTAAAAATTATTAAATGTATATTATTAATGAGGCATCTGGTATTTTAATTCAGATCATCAGATCATCAACAATGGTTTAAACCTGACAAAAAGATCATAAGAAATCAAATTAACCATTAGTATACTACTAAATAAATCACTATGTAGATCATAAAGTGAGATACAAACAGTAACGTTAATTTGGAGATCAGCACTTAATGACAAATGATATTTTGTTGGATTTTTAAAATTCAAAATAGAAGCCCAAGTACCATTACCAGACATAATACCTTTAATTAAAAATTGGAAATACAACACAAATATTTGACACCAGAATCATACATTAACCTTCCTTCAGTGTTTGTGGCTCTTGTACCTGAAAATTCACTACCCTATGCCTCAGTTTCTTCCTCTGTAAAATGGGTAAAACAACATATACCAAATAAGATTGCTATGAGGATGAAGTAAGCTAATACATGTAAAGAAGTTACCTTGACACCAAGTAAATACTCAAATAATAGTTTTTATCATTACCCCAACATGAAAAAGCTGCCATTTACTGTGCACCCTATTATATTCTGGGTACATTCTATTACTTTTTATACATTATCACTAATCCTCTAACAATCCTAAGAATTTTTGTTATCCCTGCTGTATAGGTGAGGAAACCGAGGCACAGATAGATTCGATAGCTTACAGAACTATTAATAGTAAATAGAGAAATCAGAATTAAAGCGCATGTTTGTCTGACTCCAAAGCCCATGTAATTTCAACTACACCAGTGGTTTTCAAACTCTACTGTACATAAGAATCTCCTGGAGAGACTGTTAAAACAGTTTCTGGTTCCCATCACCAGAGATTCTGACTGAGAAATTTAAGGTAATGGCCATGAATTTGCATCTGTAACAAGCTTGTAAGTGATGCTGATGCTTCTGGTCCAAGGACCATACTTTGAACCATACCTTACAGTCTCTCAGAAAATGTAGAATAAATTGGTAGTGATTTCTTCCCTGTTTGGGGGAAATGTGTAATAACCTATAGGCTGAATTATCAAAAGTCTAGATAATGCATCTGTATTCAATTTTATCACTTAAAGATCCAGGCAAGAGATTGGCTTTAGTATTGTATCCGGGAAAATTGCATTTGTCTTTATGAGATGGAAGTTTTGAATCTCCCCTTCCCTCTCCACCAGAAAAAATCATTCTCAAACCAATCTTAGTGTCCTAAATTCTCCAGTAAGCTAGATAGTAGAATTTTCAGAGAAATCTCTACACAGGAAGATTTTATGAACTATATCTTTAAAATTAAATAATTGATAAAATATGCAAATTAACCCAATACTCAGTATAATGCGATTGTCTTCACTGTTATAGATATATAGCACACTCAACATCCATGATGATTTCAAATGGGTCTTGGAAAGGATTCTCACTAATTATCAATTCATTTCTCTGAAGCAGTTTTACCTAAATGAAGGTATTCATTCATCCCACTCATAAATACTTCAAGGAAAAGACTCAACAAGCCTTCTGAGTAGCAGATATTACCTTTTTTAATATATCTAAATACACTTACCGATGAAAGAGCAATAGAAAGAACTGATGGAAGAGAAAGTATACAATTGATTAATTAAACAAATAATTCTTTTGCAAAATCTGAGACAGATGATTATTCTACCTTAACCCTCTCCGTAATAGGAAATTCATCAGGCTGTCTATTTTGTTTTTCAACAGTTCTATTTGTTAGAAAGTTTTCTCTTCTCTAAAGGTCCTTAATCTGGGGTTCACGGACTGCCCTCCACCCAAGTAGTTCATCTATAAGCCTGAAATCCTAAACAAACTTTCACATATTGTTAAAGTACACAACTTCCATCAGCCATTGATTTACCTCAGGAAGACCGTTTCCCTAGAAACAATCATTTCTTCTAGTTATGCCATTGAGAATTTTATAATCTAAAATTTTGAAACTGCTTTTCAACATATAAGCCTTTCTGTTTGAAAGCAGCAATCCTGCCCTTCCCCAATTGATGTCTTCTCTTTTACAGACTAAACATTTCCAGTTGTCTTCACCATTCCAATTTGCTGTGTTCTCTGGATACTTGTTTTTGTTCTCTCCTCCAGAATTGTTAGATACATATTTTTGAGGCATGTGACTAACCACAGCATTTTTACAAAACTGAATTTACATGATTTAATTTACATAATTAATTTTCTAATTGTAATTCATACCAATTATAAATAATAACATAATTTATTGTTCTGCCATTATCTGTAACAAGATATAAGTACAGCATTTTAAAAGGTAAAATTTTATATATTCTCTAGCATTAATACTTTTCCATTTGGCCTAATACTTAAACTCATTCTGGAAAAAAATCTTCAAACAATTCCATAAATAGTTTACATTTTTTACTCTGTGTTAATGTACTTAAATGCCTTTCATAATATAATCTAGTCACACAAAGTAGAATAATATACTTTTAATAATAAAAATGAGAATCTTCATGGTTAATCTAATTAACCATTCTATTTTCCTTAACTGCTAAAATTTGAAATATCCTTCCTCCTAACTTGAGGGAACTTTTCAGCCAACCTTCAACAGCAGTTTTTGAATTGTCTTTTCTTAACCTGTCTATTGTGCTATGAAGTTAAGTACAGTGGTATACATGAAGAAAATAAAAATATGACTGTCCAGGGAAGATATATATTGAAGGAACTGACACATATAAAAGCAAAAAGGACTCCAAGAACAGAGAGGATAGAGAATAGCCAAATGGGCTACAAATTGACTGTTTCAGGTATTGCAATTATAGCACATTGCTCTTTTGGGTATTATGTATAAGACAAGAGGGCATTTATTATTTTTAACATTATTTAAAGGCCCTAAAAAATTGGTCTGCCATAAAAACAACAAAGACCAAAAAAAAAAATTATTTGACTTCCGTGATGCCTGCATTCTTATGTTAAGGCTTTAAATATCTAGAAAAACTTAAATAAAAATAAGTTTAATGTGTAGGTTAATGGTGAATCATGATTACCCATTAATTCCTTAGCACATACTTAGCTCACTCAGCTAAGCCTCAAAGGAATCCTAAATATAACTAAATTTTCATGGGAGGAAAACAAAAGAGATGGCACAAAAGTAAATTGATGATGGGTCAACCTGAGAATTTTGCCCGACATTTGACATACTTAGTCTTTGTAAGATCTATAATGATACTAATAATAATTTTACTAAATATCATAAAATCTTTAGTGAGGACTTGCAATGTGCAAGGCACCATGCTTAGTATCTTAAATGTATTACCCCATTTACTCCTCATAACTACCGTCAGATAGGTCAGGGGTTGCCAAACTAGAGCCTGGGGGCCAAATCTGACCTGTTTTTGTAAATAAAGTTTTGTTGAAACACAGACATGCTCATGCATTTACATATTGTCTATAGCTACTTTCAACCGAAAATGGCAGAGATGAGTAGTTGTAGCAGACTATATATCCTACAAAGCCTAAAATATTTGTTTATCTGGCTTTTTACATAAAAAATTTGTCAATTCCTGAGATAGATATTATTGATTTCAATTTTTTTCAGTTGAAGAAACAAAGGTGCACAGTCTACTGTTTTAGGTGATGTTCTATAATTATCCTTCAATCACAGTAAAAATCTCAATGGATTAAATTATAGCCATATAAGAGATACTTTCTATGAAATGTATAGTTCTTTATTCTGTGGCCCACGTCTTGCAGCAAACAGTTCAGTTACAATATGTGAATTTTAGAAAGCTTAAAGTAAACTAACATATAAAATTTGTATTTTGAAATTTATTATTTGAAACTTATGAAAAGAAAAATAAGAAACAAAGTATTTTTATTTTAATTATATGTAGAAAACAACAAAGATAAAAAATATTTAAATAAATAGAGACATTTTTGAGTGATGAAAAAACTTTTATTTATAAAATGTAATTCTAAAGCAATTATGGAATTCAAAGAAAATATTACATTAAATTTTACCAAAAAAAATGAAAGAGAGGCTACTAAACCTTACTTATAATATAACATAGATTAAGAAACGGGTGATGAATAAATTATCAATTTATTGAAAATTTATGAAAGCATGGATTTATTAAAATTGAATCAGCTTATTAACTATGTACATAGATTCTGAATTAAATAAGTAAAACAAATATAATGTGAAATTACATTTTCAAATATGATTTTTGAGACACTGTAATAAAATTAGCCCATTTAATTCTAATCTGTCTAAATAGTAACACCTTATTGAATTTCAGTTCAATAAATAGACATATATGCAGAACCAGATAAACAAATAAGATAATAATCCTTAAATGGCAAAATATAGGCTCACTATCATGAAATTTTAACTCAATAATTCAAAGTTCATTATATCTAATAGATTAAAAAGTAATTACGTAGATACACTGACAGAAATCCTTAGAAGGACCGGGTACAGCAGGAGGATCGCTTGAGGCTAGGAGTTAGAGACCAGCCTGAGCAACATAGCAAGACTCTGTCTCTACAAAAAATTTTTAAAAAATTAACCATGACATGCACCTGTAGTCCCAGCTACTGAGGAGGCTGTGAGGCAGGAGGTTCCCTTTGAGCCCAGCTGTTCAGGTTGCAGTGAGCTAGGATGATACCAGTGGACTCCAGCCTGGGCAACAGAGTGAGATCTTGTCTCAAAAAAAAAAAAAAAAAAAGAAAGAAAGAAAAATACTTAGATGAAACAAACAGAATTACTTAAGTAAACTTTAATAAGACAATTTGAATGAGGAGCCTATGCAAGAAATGCTAAGTTATATTAAATTATATAATTATATGATAACTATATTATTTGAAGAATCTTCAAATGTAAATTTAAAAGTCCATTTTTTGTCATTATATTCTTTGTGAGTTTCCTAATTTCAAGAAGCCACAAATAGGTATAAGGAATAGGACAGGCAAAAATATTAGAACTCTGGGTAGAATCATGGAAAATTCAAAAGGTAAAAGAACTAAGCAACTTAGCTTAAATGAAAGAGTACAATGAGAAATATATTTAAGCAAAATCATCAACTACAAAAATATGAACCAGGAAGTCATAAGCAAAATCTCAGAAATGAAAAGCAAAGATACATTATTTAATTATTGTGTAGAATATTGGGCTACAATAAGAAGAAAATACTGAATTCGATAAATTCAATATAATTTGAAAAGGAAGAGTGGCATTCTCCTTCCGGCAGTATGGCTACAGAGAAGCTAAGAGGGACCTTCCAGCTTCAGAACAAATGAAGTCTGAAAAGGACACATTACTAGAGTATAACTGATCTCACAAGAATAAAAAAATCTATAAAAATCTCATTTTTCAAGAAAAAAATTGACAAACCAGAAACTATGAGTTGGTAAATTGCTAGTAAATATAAATACACATTGAAAGTAAAGGGAAATAACAGTAATAAACTAATCTAGTAGCACTAGAAACTGAATGGAAAATTTTTTAATCTAAGTTACACTCGAATATAGCATTTTTTACTATATAAACTCAAGGTAAAGTAAAAAAGAACTACAAGCAAACCTTGAAATTTAGCTAGTAGGTTTATTTTTCACAGTATTATGGATTAGACAATTTGAAATAATATATATATATGCACACTAAAATTGAGAATATAAACAAATTTATTGCAAACCATTGAATTCAGGTTTCCCATTGGAGACGGGAGTTGCAATATGGAAAGGGAGAAGGCCCGAATGGAATTTGTGTTGTTGAATTAGTGGAATCAATATAAACTCACTTTTTAATGTAGACAAACAGAAAGAGATGTTTGTGTGTGTGTGTTTGTACATGTATTTTCTATCTCTGCTCACTGAGGCAGCCTAGAAGAAATGACACCTCAGTAGAAATGAACATGTACAGAACATAGACCTTGGTTTCTAAATACCATACTCCATTAAAAAGAACCATCATTTCTGGAAGAATGGACTAATTCCAAGATTGAGAAATGTGCAGGTGTAGCTGCCATAATTTCTTAAATGATAATAAGGATATGTCAAAAGGATACAGTAGTCAATTTGAAGGAAGGACGGAAGGAACTCAGTCAAATCTGGGACTTCAAAATAGGTAATGACAGCAAATTTATACTTCAAAATAGGTAATAACAGGAAAGAAGTATTATGACTTCACACTGATATAAAGGAATGAAGGGAAGTATGAATGGGTGGATGGATGAGAAGAGAAAGCTATCCACTAATAAATTTAGAAGGAATAATAGTATCAGAAAATCACCATTAACAGTCATCAGAATGATAATTGATTCAGGCAAGACTCACCATCCATGGATGTTAAAACCAGTGAGCAAAAATTTGAGAAGTAGTAGGATCTTTAAATAGTTTCAAAGTATGTCACTATAAAATAATTATTGTTTACTAAGATAACTATAGTAATTTTGTAGTTGAAACCTGGAAGCCACCACCTTAACCAAGTGATCCAAATTAATATAACCAGGAATGGATAAAATTCATATAATGTGCCTCTTGTTATGATGCATTGAGGAGAACACTACATCACTTTTGTGGCACATCCGCCAAAAACACATATTGAATCTAATTACAAGGAAACATCAGATGGATCCAAATTAAGGGAGATTCTTCAAAACAAATGGTCTATACTCATCTAAAATGCTAAAGACGTGAAGGCAAAGAATGTCCTTGATAAAATGTAGCTAGCTTTGCAAACAATTGGAGGAGACCATTCCAGACAAAAGAGGAAAGAAAAAAAAAGTTTTTCCAACATTGGATATGATTAATCTGTAAAAATTTTGCCTGATGGGGAAAAAGTATTGATGCAGTTTGGATGTTTGCCCCTCCAAATCTCATGTTGAAATTTGATCCGCAGTGTTGCAGGTGGAGCCTGGTGGGAGGTGTTTGGTCATGGGGGCAGATTCCTCATGAATGCCTTGGTGCCCTCTCCATGAAAATGTGTGAGTTCTTGCTTTATTAGTTCATGTGAGAGCTGGTTGTTTAAAGGAGTCTGGCACCATCTCCTCTTTCTCTTGCTCTTTCTCTGGCCATGTGACACATCTGCTTCCCTTCGCCTTCTGTTTTGATCAGAAGTTCCCCGCAGCCTGCACCGGAAGCAGATCCTGGCACCATGATTCTTATACAGCCTGCAGAACCATGAACCAAATAAACCTCTAGTGTTTGGCAGAATCTCAAAGGAAGGCAGAGGAGTGGGGAAGTTTTATGGTGGGAAGACGGGAAGGCTGCAGGTGTGCCCTAACTGGAGGCTGTTGGCACGGAGAAGCTGTAGGCAGCTAACTAGAAGTGGGGTATCCTATGTAATTTGGTAGGAGTACATATTTGGCTTTCTCCAGTTGATCTTAAGTTGGAAGTGGGGACAAAAATTAAGGAATCTGTCAATTATTAATCAAGTCCTGGCCATTTTGGACTGAATGCTAAAAGGGATTATTGTGTGACTTGCTGGACTGGCTGCTGCAGATTGTGGGTCAGAATTCTATTTTTATATTTAATCTGGCTATTGTTCATTTGTATATTCAGTCTCTCAGATGTATATTGATGATGAAGATTTTAATTAAAAAGTTAGCTTCAAGTTCTAATACTTTCTTTGCCCTCCCATTTTCTTCGTCTCTTATATAAAGAATCTAACTTACACTTTTAAAAAAACTTCATATAAAAAGAGTCATTTGCTAATGAAAGTTGATTTCATTTGCTGCTTTCAGTGTTGTTGCACAGAGAACAAACAGATTGGACAATTCAGAAGCTTATGATAATAAAATCCGTTATTTTAAAAAAACTAAATAAACATGACAGTCCATAATGGCAGTACTGGCATATTAAATGATTATTTTTTCAATTAAAAAAATTAAGTGTCTTCAGTTAACAAAGTAAGAGGTACTATAACCACCTATAAAATAATTAAGTTCCCCATATAACCCCCTTGTCCTTGCAATTTACTCTATTAGTTTCCAATACAGAACAAACATCCTTTCTAGATGCACAGTTCTACTGTTTTTGGTTTTTATCTTTATGTATCTTCATTCTCAGCAAAACTATATTTTTTTTAAAAAAAAGAAGTAAAATTAAGCAGAACAAAAACCTGTTCAACCATCTGAAAACTACTTGAGTCCATATGGTGAACTTGTAGAGGGGTGAGGAAAAATAGGTACATGTACCATACACCATGTTACTTTCATCAAGCTTATTTAAAATAGATATATTGCACTTTTGTCATTGAAGACATATTGCTAAAGGCTGATTTATAAATGACAAAAAGAATGTTCCAAATGCACTCATAATATGCCTTTATGCATATATCTTCCTTACCAAATTCATTTGCTTTCTACTGCTCACAAATTTAAAATATAAAACATAATTTAATGTAATCTCAATGGCTTATATTCAATATAGTCTCCCAATATTATATGAATAGTGCCAACTTTTGCTATCTTGCTTCAAATAGACTTTAGGAAATGTGTGACTTGTTGCAGCTCAAGAACATAAATAAAGACAAATTATAGTTTCTGATTCAAAGTCATACACTTCTCAAATTGTTATAAATTCAGAAGAAAATGATCAGTTCTGCTACTTAGCAAGTTTAGAGGCATCTCAGTTTTTGTTAGCAAACTCTCATATATGTTGATAAACAATTAAAACTCTAGATCAAGATACTTTCTCCATAAAGTCTACCAACTGCTACAATATTTGATGAACCAGGTGACTCTTTAAAATCACCCTAGTATTGCTATAACAGTGAGTATTAGCACTTAATCATGTCATTTGCAACAGCATGGATGGGACTAGAGGACATTACATCAAGTGCACTAAGCCAGACACAGAAAGATAAATATTGCATGTTCTCACTCATATGTGGGACCTAAAAAAAAAATTGAACTCATGGAGATAGATGGTGGAATGATGGTTACCAGAGACTGAGAAGGACAGTGGGGAGGGAGGGGATAAACAGGGATGGTTAGTGGACACAAAAATACAGTTAGAGAGAAGGAATAAGAGCTAGTGTTTGATAACACAATAGGGATATTATGTTTAATGGTGACTTATTGTATATTTCAAAGTAGCCAAGAGAGTGGAATTGGAATGTTCTTAACACAAATAAATGATAAATGCTTGAGGTGATGAATATTCCAATTACCCTGATTTGATCATAACACATTGTATGCTTATATTGAAATACTACGTGTACCCCACAAATACGTACTATTATATATCCATACTAATTAAAAATAAGAAAATTAAAATAAAATGAAGGGAGTATTTCTCATATCTACAATGAATAGAATTGAAGTCACTTCTAGTAAATATACTCTCAAAACTGTGGAGTGAGAAAAATTTCACTTTTCTTGCAAATTCCATGCGTGCTAAAAATATTAGCCTGTGGACATTGGACTGTGGTAATAGAAAATTGTTCCAGAATGTGGTAGATTGTTAAAGGTCTGCAATTGTCTATTTCTCCAATGAAGAGGCAGAGTCTATTTGCCCAATCCTTGAATATGGATGAGCTATGTGAATTGGTTTGGCCAATAGGATATTAAAAAATTGTGACGCAAGCAGAGACTTGAAAAGCATTTGCATATTAAAACTTGCCCATTTTCACTCTTGGGATCCCTTATCACCACCATCATATGAATAAGCTTGAGCTAACTTGATAGATGATGACAGACACATGCCTTAGTTACCCCGTCTCTCCAGATATCAGCCAGACAATCACGATCACCAAACAAATTTGTGAGGCCATCCTGGATCAGCCATCTCCCAACCAACTTGCAGACTAAGAGCAGACGCATGAGCTAGCCCAACTGAAATGAGCCAAGCCAACCTCAAATCAGAAGAGTCACTACTGAGCCCAGCCCACTTGAAAACCCACAGAATTACGAGCTAAACAAATGGTCATTTTCTCAAGCCATTAAGTTATGGTTTGGGGGATTTTTTTAAACAGACAAGTTAACTGACATATAAATAGGCACCTAGAAGTGGTATGCTGCTATTAAGTAACCTAAAACATGTGGTGGCATTGGATATGGGACTGGGCATTAAGTTGAAGCTGAAAAACTAGTGAGGAAACTGACCAGGTTACACAGTGGCAGGATAATTGGCAAAAATGTCATCTGTAGTACCATGGAAGACAGCAAATGTACCTGATGAACTTGTTGCCATTGTCAAGATGGCTTCCAGGCAAAATGTTATAAGTGTCAACTGGCTTTTTTTAGCATCTAGGATAAAGTGTGTGAAAAGAGAGATAAGCTAAAAAAAGAACTGTTATGTTTTCAGACAGAATTGGAAGGGAAAATAAAGGGGCTGAGACTTGTCCCACTGGAAAACAAAACTATTTCTCATTAACAGTGTCTCCAACCTATAAATTATTTTCAAAGCAAAATAGGATTGAACTGAGAACAAAGATAAAATCAAGGATGTGTCCATAAAACCCTTTGTTAAAAAATCTCTGTTAGATTCAAGAAAATGCTGAATGACTTCTCTAAATTACACACAAGTCTTCTAAAAGTCTTACAGGTGTGGTTACACAAAGGCCTAATCCCCCTCCCCCAAAAAACTCATTAAGTCTAGAGAGAGCGGCAATCTCAAAAACAATTGAGAGTTTGGATTTTATTGAATACAACAAGCTGGAATCTGATATATTGGAAAGGCCACAACATTTTTAAGGGATTTATATGAGTAAAAGGGCCACTAGCTTAGATTAAAGGGAGCTGATAGTGAAATTTCAAAAAAATCTTCTGGATCTCAACTTTCTATGGTAGAAATCAGGCTGAGAAAGCTGCTCAGTGAAAACAAAGGCATTTTTTGTGAGAAAATAACATTTCAGAAGATGAGAGCTAAGAGACAAAAGGGTGGAGTCAAAATTATGGAGAACAATGGACTAAGAAACCAATTCCAAAGAAGAGTAAGGAATTCTGTATGGATAAGCAACTTCTATCAAGCAAAACTAGGCCCTAATCAAGAAACATTCTCTAGCCTCACAGTCAGAACACCTGACAGCATTTGCCTTGTGGGATTTCAAAATTGCTATGGATCATTGCCTGCTATCTGCCTGCCTCATGTTCTTCCCTTTTTTGAATAGAAAAATCAGTTGTAATTATCCTATCTTTGTGTCACCATCGTATATGTGGGACAGATAACTTGTATTTTTAGTTCAAAGGTCTCTTTAGTTTATAGGAGCAAGCAGAACACATCCAAGGAGCCATATCCAAACCTTATTTAAATCATGAGATCCTGAACTTCCAACCTAATGTTGGAAATAAGTGAGACTGGAAGTCTTGGGAGATTTGAGTATTTTGAAAGTGGGAGAAAAGTGAATTACTTGTGATCAGAGGACAGAATGTAATATATCATTAAAATGCTCATAATTATCCCTCATCCCATAAAAAGGCAGAATCCATTTTTCTACCTCTTGAATCTAAGGTAGCCATAAAATTTTCCATGTAAATGGGACATTAGCAAACATGATACAAGCATAGGGTTGAAAAGCTCTTGCATGTCAGGGCTTACATACTTGCTGTTCCTGGGACTTCTGCCACTGCCACTACATGAATAAATCCAGTGTAGCCTACTGGTTGATGAGTGTAATGTGCCCCAGTCACATTCATACTCCATCTGAGAATTGGTCAACCACCAGGCATATGAATGAAGTCAACCAAGGTTATCCCAGCCCCAAATGGCCTGCCAAGTAACAGTAGAGAAATGGCCCAGCACAAATTGCCAAACTCAACAAACAGGTTGTTGTTTTAAGCCACTATAATTTGTTACACAGCAAAGGCATACCAATACACAGGACTAATATACTTCCATATGAACATCTAGATATAATATTGAAACAATGACATTAAAGTTTTCCATATCTCTTATTAGAAGTCTGCAAGTCTAGATTGTTAGAATTTAGATATTTTCTTTGCTGAAAGGAAGACATTTCCTTTGGGAGAGTTGAAACATTTTAAAACATAATGGTCTACTCTAGCCTAGGTAGTACTATCTCAAAAACTAAAGGGAATACTGTTAAAAAAAAAAACTTAAAGTTGAGAGATTTGGGATTTTTTTTCCTAGTAACCATTAGCTATGCTGGTGACCTAGAGTATGTAACTGAACTGTTCTGTTCCTGTCTGCTTAATACGTAAAATAAGGGGATTAGATGATATGATATCTGAGTTTCCATCTAGCTCTACAATATTTTGTTTTTTTAATTTCACTTCAATTTTTAAGGCCCAATTTTCAATCTGTCCATTAAACTAATAACAATGTCTTCCACGGCAGTTAAATTTATATAACTGTATTCTTTGATCTAGGTATGTAAGGAAAATCTTTATTTATATTTCAAGAAAGAAAATAAGCACATCCCTAGCTTGCTTGCTATAATCTATCTTTAGAAAAGGAAAGGGAAGGATTTTTATTTTCTAATATTGCACAATTGGGAGTTTTACTATAATAAACATTTTTCAATGGACTGATTAGTCCATTGAAAAGTATTTATTAAACACCTATTACATGTAAATTATTTGTGTTTGACACTTTATAGTTTATAAGAAATGTCAGACCTAGAAATTGCCCTCAAAGACCTTACTATTAGTTGGAAAAGAAAGATATTTGCTTATTAAAAAGCAAATTACAAGGTAAAACATTACAATATATGATAAGTACCAGAAACACCACATAGAGGGCAGTAGAACATGGTGGCTCTGGAGTCAGATTGCTAAAATAACTTACCTGCTGTGCAGGTTGGGAAAGTTATTTAATTTCTCTGGGCCTGTTTCCTAATCTATAAAATAGGTATATCAATAGTACTTTCCTCATATATTATTGTAGGAAATCAATACATAAGAAGTTCTTTAAATGTTAATATATATGAAGTGCTAAGCACATAGTAAATGTTATATAAGTGCTATATATTTATATATAGACAGTAAATGACTAGGAATAATTATAATAGTTACTTCACATAAACTGCTCTGAGAGGAGACAAAAACCAGCTGCCTCTTATAAAAAGTCAGTTCAACTTCCTGCAAAGGCACTCCATCTGTCAGTCAGTTTCCAGAATTGGAACAAAATTTGCCAAAAATTTTATTCCCTCAAATATTTAAATGCAGTGTTGTCAAGCTATTTTATATTATGAATGAACTCTAACAAAAAGTGCAAATGGTATATTTCAATAACAACCCACATGTTGAGCCTGCTCTGTTTTAAATGGCTGTCAAAATCAGTATAACCACATCAGATGCATTATCATAGAAATATATATGTAAACTCCATATCTATGTTGTGTACTGATGTATCTATTACTGGAGATTGGCACACAGTAGGCACTCTGAATATTCTTGAAATAAGTGAATAAATATTTTAAAAGTAATTTTAGAAGTTATAGAATACTAAAGGCAATATTTTAAAAATGCAAAGCTATTATTATAGGTACTATTATTCGGCCTAAAGTTTCTTTTCTTGACTATTTAGAAAAAAATTCTGCAGATAAAAAAATGAACAGTTCATCTTAATTTCATTTCAGAAATTACATTCATTTAATAATATATTTAGGTTTCCAGAAATTTTCTTTTTGACATTATTTGAAGCCTAGCAGCTTATAATGCTGTTAAGAGCCACCTTGGAAGTGATCTAGCAGTAGGTCTTAAAGTGTGGCCTTCAGAAGGCAGCATCAGTATCACCTGGGTACTTATTATAGATACAGATTCTCAGGCCCCATCCCTGACCTGCTGAATCAGAAACCCTAGAAGTGGGGCCCAGCAATCTGTGTTTAAATTAGCTCTACAGGTGATTCTGACGCACACTAAATCGTGAGAACCCTGGCTTTCAATAACTTTGTGTTCTTCAGTGGCTTTTCTTACAGATTTTTAAAAGAATGGTATCACTGAGCCTTGAAAGAGATAGATTATTCTTGGGTTATTTTAGAAACTGATTCCAACATAACAAAAGTAAAAATACAAAAGGCAAGCTCACTCTTTTTTCCTGAAAACAATAGAACAGAATTGTTCTACTAGGGAAATTGTTCCAAACACTTGGGCAAATTTTTTTTAATATCTTTTATTGTGTAATTTATACTAAATGTAATTTTCTCTTTATTTTAGGAACTGGTTGATTTAGTGAATACAAGAAATGATAAGTATGTGAGATAATTCATATGTTAATTACCTCAATTTAGCCATTCCACAATGTATACATATTTCAAAACATGTACATGATAAATATACATAAGTTTTATCAATTAAAAATAAATAAATTTTAAAGTAATGAAATATCACATATGCAGAATGTATAGTTACCAAAGTAAAAAGCTAAAAACTAAAGGTTGAAGGAAACTTTAATACTGGATTTTATTTTAAATACATTTAAGTTTTACGAAACTATGAAATTTATCTAAAGAGGCTATTGCATAAATAAAAAAAATTTATATGTAAAATTTATATGTAAAAAGGAAGTGATTTTCCCAATTTAACTTCCATCCAGAGACACATTTGAAAATTAGAAGTAGAGGTTTGGGGGAAAAAAGGAGAAAAACAAGGGGAATTTAGAATCACAGTCTTAAAATACTCCCAAGGCACTGTCTATACTACAGTTTTCAACAGTTATTGAGCATTCATATAAGGAATACCATTGTATTAACCACTTCAGGGATTAAAATTTGGATGAATACAGCCCTGGTTTTCACACAGCTCACAATCTAGAGGAAGCACAATCTACCTACTTTGCAATAAAAGTGCACATCTAAAAGTTCCAGAGAGAAAACAGAAATTTCATTTTAACAAATAAAGTTATAACACTGAGCTGCAGGAAACAATTCTATAGCCAGTCTTTTCAGATGGATCACAAAAATAGATCACCAGCAAAGTAAAATAATGTTGGTACAGACCTTATACAGTGTCTCAGACATAGTGGGCATTCTGTAAACATTTGTTAAACCTTGCAATAAATTCTATGATCTTTACTTTCAAAGTAGAAATATCAGCACCTTAAATGATTTTACTAATATACAAACCAGAAGGAAATAGTGGACAATAAAAGGAGAATACACAATTGTCAACTACACTAACAACAAAGGTTTCAGGGTTTATGTCATAAGAGGATTTAAGTGACAATGGAATAACTCAGTGAGGAATAGTGAGATACTAAAGGGAATATAATAATAAAACTTTTAATATTAATTAATCAGGAGAATTTATTGTACTCCAACAGCATATAAGAAATTCTAGAACATGTTATAATGCATGGTAGGAGAAAACAAAAACCTAGAAAACTAGGTCTGTAGCTAGGAATGGGAAGAGAAGACATGTATAAGAAAACCCAACACAAGGATAAGTGGTAAGTGCCACTTTTATGATAGACAGTGTAGGCTATAGAGGTCAATATCAATCAAACTTAGTTTACATTGGCAGGTAGTGTTGCAGTTGTTTAGCTTTGCTTGGAATTCCTTGTTCTGCTGCATTTTAAGGACAAACTCATTACCTCCCTTGTTTCTCCACTTTACCTTCTCTTCTCACACTCCCCAAACCAATAATACTGACGAGCTCATGGTGGTAAGGTATATAATTCTAAAAATTACAAAGATAGTTTAAAAAAGAGAGAGAGAGAGAGAAAAGAGGATATCATCTGTAATCTGTTCAAAGAAAAAAACAATCAAATAAGCGCATTGGGTGAGGGGGGGTAATTATTCTATATAAGATATCAATAGTTCATCATAAAAACAAAACTCAAATCTACAAAGCTAATTATTAATAATTGCCACCAAGTTTGCCAATGAAACTGTAATTTCTTATTAACTCATGCTCACACATCCTAAATGGTTTACAAAGTGATTTGTACACATTGTATCATTAATTTGCACAACAAACTATGGTAGAAAACTGCTGCTCTATTCTTTTCAATTAAGAAAGCTTAAATGAGTAAAGGTTGCCAGAAGTTGAATGGAGTCAGGACTTGAATGCAAATATTCAATATAGTGCTCTTTGAAAAATCGGAGGCATCAAAGTTTCTTGGTGTATATTTAACAACAGAGAAAGAGTTCTGATGACAGGAGTAACTATCATCTGTTAAGCAAACTCTCAAAGAAGAAGGTCTCCCTGGCCCAGCTGGTGGCTCCTAGGACCATATATTATCATATGAGTCTCTTCCCTTATAGTCAGTAGTCTCTACCTGTCAGTACAAGAACCTCAGGTACACCCACTTTTGGGTATCTTTAAGAGCCACAAAGATGAGGGGGAAAAACCCCAAACCTCTCCAACAACCTCCATAGACCCTCTGCCCTACTGTCCGCTGCAGTTCTGCTCTCCTTCAGTGCATTCCATCGCCATATTGCTGATGCACCACACAGGCTGCTGGCCACACTCCTATTAATTATCTCTAGACCACCGACCTCTACTCTGCCGGTAGGCAGCGCCCTATGTCACATTACCAACCTCCAATGCTCCTCCAGGTGTTTGTTCCTTCTGCTATCTTCCACAGAGCTCTCTATCTTCCTACCTGTGCATGTCAATCACTCACTCTTTGGCCAATAAATGAACATTTTCCCCACCTAGTGAAATTTTCTAAAGAACATCCCTGCAGTTGATTTGCTTGGGCCCATGCTGATTATTTTTATAACTCCACTACCCAGCTTTCTACGGTAAGGTATAGGAAGTCCTCAGCAGAGTGACTTGGACACTAACAACACAGTCTTTCATCCCCACACCCCCATACACACACACACATACACACACATGCACATACAAACACACATACACCCCACTTTCTCTTTTATGGAGCATAGAGGTGATACTAGAGAACAAGTCAGGAAGTGTTGAACCTCAGCAGTTCATATTATAAACTGAATGTATCGCCACCTCTGCTGTACTGAATCTTACTCACTCAGACTTCTCATTTCTCTCAGGAGCCTAGTTGACAATCCCTCAATCCCTAAATTCTGGTTTTCATCATTTCTTTAGTCTTTCAGGCATAACTGCATCCATCAGAAACCTAAAGGCAGATAGCTTTCAAGCTTTTTCTATGGGCCCCTGAGTCTCAGACAAAAGAAAACCTAGGAAAGTGGCTACTCACCTCTTTATCCATCAATGTTCTATGACCATTGTGAAGTTTTGTCTTTGCAAAACAGAGATAGGCCCTCTAATGCTACAGCTTTCAAACAGGAAACAATACCTTTAACCTCTGACAGAGACACATTCATCTAAAATAAACATTTGGCAAACCTTATCTATGTCCAATGGAATTTGATATTTTCTATTTGACTCTATTCTTTTCAATTTTTTGATGGCAGTCAAACCCACTAAAATGATCTTATGTGTCACCAATATATCATACCTATAGTTTGAAGGGCATTTTCCAGTAGGTAGAATAGGATGATGCCTAATTTCCGCATGCTTGAATATTAAGTCTGATCCCACCCAGGAAGATACCATATTACACATATATTATCTTAAACCTTCTCAACCACCCTCAAATATATGATATGTCTAAATGACAAAGTTCAGGATATTCAATGATTTTCCCAAGGTCACAGAGTTAGAAATGGTACTTCAGAAAATCAAATTCAGATTCATCTGAGTGCTATGTCTCCTCTCCATATGAGACTACGTAGTTACTTGTGGTTTAAACACCCATGAGTATGAAACAATGAAGGGTAAGAGGCATATATTTCAGGAGTTATGAAAGTTAAAAGCCAAGATTTCTGTGAGCTGGACTTTGTCATCTCAGTATATATTTATTTTGGGGGCTCAATTTTCTGGACACTATTCTACAAAGATGAATACTACACTCTCTTGTCTCATAGAGCCTAAAATTAATAGCTGAACTTCAATTCTGGATGTGATCTGGACAGAGAAAAAAAATAAGGAAGGTATTTCAAGTTAACAGCACAGCATAAGCAAAGAAACATGCAATAAGCATGTTATACAGAGGCAACAGTGAAACAAAAGACTAGGGTGGAGGAACACACCCTAATATGTTGCTAAATGAGATCAAGAAAAGTTAGCCTGAGGACTAGTCACAAAGGGCAGTGACTGTGTGCATTGTGGGGCACGTCATGAAGAAAAATGACACCCCGGAGAATCATATCCTTGACGAGGAAACAATAAGGAAGAAGAATTCATTCAAAGGCACAGTTCAAAGACACAGTTCTTTTTTGGCAAGTCTTCTAAAAGATAGTAAAAATATATACCTAAACGATAATAGAAGAGCCTCCCCACTCTCTCCACGCATTTTTTCAAAATACCAAGTAAAGGTGTTTTAAGACATGTCCAAAAATTTTTTGATACTCCTCCCATCAAGAGGTAGAGTCTAATTCTCTTCCTCTTGAATAAAGATTGGCCTTAATGAATCACTCTAAAGAAAATTTCTAACACATAGAACAATAGAAAGAAAATTTCTAACAAATAGAATGAGAAGGAAGTAATGCTCTGTGACCTCCAAGGCAATCTATCTACCATCTGTCTGTCTATATCTCTATCTTGTCTGTCTATCTATACATATCTGTCTTTACTCCCAGGCAAAAGGAAGAGCGTGGATCACAGTACTGTCTCTAGAACAAATACTGACTGTGTAAGTAACATACACCCAAAGCTCACAAACTTAGGAAAAAAGAAAGTTGGTGCTGATTGACACATAAGACTATGGTAACTTAAAAATGCAAATGAGCAGTGCTGTCCCAGAGGCAGGGAGGAGCACACAACAGACAAAATAAGCATTTTCCCCAAACACAGAACCCAAGATAAGGATTTGGGTGCAAGGAGTTCATTTTGGAAGTTATTATAGGAAGCACAGTGAAGCTAACAGAAATGTGAGGGAAAGAAAGGAAGAAAGCTATTAAATGTTGTGTTTTTCTGTGGGCAACTGGACCTTACTCCTACCGAGACCCTCTAAGACATAATATAGAATACTCACTTGAAAGTATCTTGTGTGGGATAAGAAAGCTAGGGTATTTCCACAACTCCCATCCTTCATTGGTTAGAGATTTCCGCCAAAGAATTTAACTCCCCAGCACTGCTGGTCTGGCCCAACTGTGGGTGGAACATACTCCCAGAACCAGAGAATGTCTCAGGCAGAGACACAGGCAGCCATTGGCATTCTTCCTGCAGGTGAACTTCAGGGCGCGCTGAAAGGATGTGGGAGAGGCACAGTGTCTGATCGAGTGGGTCACTGAGCTGTGAGGGAGAAGTAAAGAAATGGAGAGGGTTATAAAATATCAGTCTGGAGAAGATTTTCTATGAAGCAAGGGGAGAGATAAGGTGATGGCTGGTACATTATAGTTCTCACACTTAATTCATAAATTCACAGCATTTTAGCACTCAGAATTTCAACTGCCATCTTCTATGAGAAAACTGGACCTGAGTGGAGCTAAACGGTTTGTCCAAAGCTTCACAGCCACTATAAACATGAGACTCCTTCCATTTACTCAAACCTTCTCTTTACTATTACATACTTCTTCACTAGTATACCTTTCAGCTAAAAAGAAAAAAAAAGACAAATAGGGGTTGGCAGGATCATCTGCAGCCAGACAGGGCATAAGCAGGCCCTGGAAAGTGGATTTAAAATTTAAGTCAAAACACAGTAGGAAGAATAAGAAGGCCTCTGTTTCTTGAAAAATATTTGAACATTTTTCTTCTAAGAACTCATGTTTTCTCCATCTTCATATATTCTATACTTCTAAAAGTTTTTTTTTTATTTTTAATTTTTATGGACACATAATATTTGCACATATTTTGTGGGGTACATGTGATATTTTGATACAAGCATAGAAGGTGTAATGAACAAATCAGGGTAATTGGGACATCCACCACCTTAAAAATTTATCATTTCTTTGTGTTAGAAACATTTCCATTCCACTTCTATCATTATTTTGAAATATACAATAAATTATTAACTATAGTCACCCTATTGTGCTACCAAACACTAGATCTTATTCCTTTTATCTGACTGTATTTTTGTACCCATTAACTATCCCCTTTTTATCCCTACTACTTTTCTCAGCCTCTGATAACCATCATTCTACTCTCCGTCTCTACGAGATCAATTTTTTTAGCTCCCACATATGAGTGGGGACATGCAATATTTGTTGCTCTGTGCCTGGCATAGTTCACTGAACATAAAGTCCTCCAGTTCCATCCATGTTGTTGCAAATGACAGGATTTCATTTTCCCTATAGCTGAATAAAATTCCATTGTGTACATGTACTACATTTTCTTTATCCATTCATCCATTGGTGGACAATTAGGTTGATTCCATATCCTGGCTATTGTGAATAGTGCTGCAATAAACATGGGAGAGCAGATATCTCTTCAATATACTGATTTTCCTTTCTGTGGATATGTTTCCAGTGGGATTGCTGAATAGTATGTTAGTTCTATTTTTAGTTTTTTTGAGGAAACTCCATACTGTTTTCCGTAGTGATTGTTCTAATTTACATTCCCACCAACAGCGTATAAGAGTTCCCTTACGTGCTCGTACAAATGTTCCCCTTTCTCTGCATCCCGCCAGCATTCATTATTATTATTTTTGTCTTTTTGATAAAAGCCATTTTAACTGGGGTGAGATTATACCTCATTGTGGTTTTGATTTGCATTTTTCTGATTATTAGTGATGTTTAGCATTTTTCCATAAACCTATTGGCCATTTGTACGTTAGCATTTTCCTAGAATTGTGACCATTTTGTCTTTTCTGTTGATCTCTCCCATTATTTTATTTCGTGTAATTCAGAGTACAGTGCAATTTTGCTACACTGATAGATTGCATCGTGGTGAAGTCAGAGCCTTCAGTGCATACCTCACTGAAACAACACACATTGTACCCGCCAAGCAACCTCTCATCATCCACCCCCCCCACATACGCCCACCCCTCTGAGTCTCCACTGTCCACCGTTCCACACTCTACTTCCACTTATAAGTCAGAACATGCAGTATTTGTCTTTCTGTGTCTGAGTTGTTTTACTTAAGATAATGGCCTCCAGTCCGTGCATGTTACTACAAAAGACATGATTTCATTCTTTTTTACATCTGAATAGTATTCCATTATGTATGCACCACATTTTCTTTATCCAGTCCTCCCCTGCTGGACACTTAGGTGGATGCTGTATCTTTGCTATTGTGAATAGTGCTACAAAAAACAGACAAGTGGAGGCATCTTCTTTATATATTGATTTCTTTCCCTTTGGGTAGATATCCAGAAGTGGCATTGCTGGATCATATATGGTAGTTCTATTTTTAGTCCTCTGAGAAATCTCCATGCTGTTTTCCATAGAGGTTGCACTAATTTACATTCCCACCAACAGTGTATAAGAGTTCCCTTTTCTCTGCATCCTTGCCGACATTTGTTATTTTATGACTTTTTAATAATAGCCATTCTGATTGGTGTAAAATGATATTTTGTTGTGATTTTAATTTGCATTTCTCTGATGATTAGTGATATTGAGCATTTTTTCATATGCTTGTTGGTCATTTCTTTTCCTTTGAGAAATGTCTATTCAAATCTTTTGCTCACTTTTTAATCGAATTATTTGGTTTATTTTTTTTCTATTGAGTTGTTTGAGCTCATTATATATTCTGGTTATTAACCCCTTGTCAGTTGAGTAGTTTGCAAATATTTTCGCCCATCCTGTGAGTTCTCTCTTCACTTTGTTATGGTTTTCTTTGCTGTACAGAAGCTTTTCAGCTTGATATGATCCCATTTGTCATTTTTGCTTTGGTTGACTGCGCTTTTGAGGTTTTACTCAAGAAATCTTTGCCTAGACCAATGTCCTGGAGTGTGTGCCCAAAGTTTTCTTCTAGTAATTCCAGGTCTAACATTTACATCTTTAATCCATTTTGATTTGATTTTTGTATATGGCAAAAGATAGGGGTCTAGTTTTATTCTTCTGCATATGGATATCAAGTTTTCCCAGCGCTGTTTATTAAAGAGACTGTCCTTTCACCAATGTGAGTTCTTGGTGGCTTTGTTGAAAATGAGTTGACTGTAAATGTGTGGATTTATTACTGGGATCTTTATTCTTTTCCATTGATCTATGTGTCTATGTTTATGCAAGTATCATGTTATATATTTCTATAATATAATTTGAAGTCAGGTAAAATGATTCCTCCAGCTTTGTTCCTTTTGCTCAAGATTGCTTTGGCTATTCTGGGTCTTTTGTGGTTCCATATAAATTTTAGGATTGTTTATTCTATTTCTGTAAAGAATGTCATTGGTATTTTGATAGTTATTCCATGGAATCTGTAGATTGCTTTGGTTAGTATGGACATTTTAACAATATTGATTCCTCCAATCCATAAGCATGAAATATCTTTCCCTTTTTTTGTGACCTCTTCAGTTTCATTCATCACTGTTTTATAGTTTTCATGGTAGAGATCTTTCACTTTTTTGTTAAGTTTATTCCTAGGTACTTAATTTTATTCGTAGCTATTATAAATGGAATTACTTTATTGGTTTCTTTTTCAAATTGTTTCCTGTTGGCATACGGAAATGGTATTGATCTTTGTAAGTTGATTTTGTATCCTGCAACTTTACTGAATTTGTTTATCAGTTCTAATAGTTTTTTGGTAGAGTCTGTGTTTTTCTAAATATAAGATTATATTGTCCAAAAACAAGGATAATTTGACTTCTTCCTTTCCATTTTGGATGTTGTTTATTTCTTTCTCTTGTGTAATTGCTCTGGCTAAGACTTCCAGTACTATGTTAAATGAAAGTGGTAAAATTGGGCATCCTTGTCTTTTTTCCCATTCAGTATGACACTACGAGTTTGCTGTATATGGCTTTTATCGTGTTGAGGTGTGCTCCTTCTATATTCAGTATGTTGATAGTTTTTATCATGAAGGGATGTTGAATTTTATAGAATGTTTTTCAGCATCTATTGAAATGATCATATATTTTTCCTTCATTCTGTTGATGTGATATATCACGTTTATTAATTTGCTTATGTTGAAACATCCTTGCATCCCTGGGATGAATTCCACTTGATTATGATAAATAATCTTTTTAATGTGTTGTTGAATTTGGTTTGCTAGCATTTTGTTGAGGATTTTTGCATCTATGTTCATCAGCAATATTGGCCTATAGTTTTCTTGTTGTGGAATAAAACTAGTAATCAACAACAAGATGAATTTTAGAAACTATACAAATGCATGGAAATTTAAAAATATGCTCCTGAATTGCCACTAGGTCAATGAAAAAATTAAGAAGAAAATTATAAAAAATTTCTTGAAACAAATGAAATTAGAAACACGACATACCAAAACCTATGGGATATGGTAAAAGCAGTTATGAGAGGGAAGTTTATGGCAATAAACACCTACATCAATAAAAGAAGAAAGGTCAAATAAAAAACCTGACAATATGTCTAAAGAACTATAAGAACAGCAAGAGCAAAGCAAACCCAAAATTAGAAGAAGAAAAGAAATAATACAGATCAGAGCAGAAATAAATGAAATTGATACCAAAAAAGAAACAAAAGATCAACAAAATGAAAAGTTTGATTTTTTAAAAGGTAAACAAAACTGATGAACCTTTAGCCAGACTAAGAAAAAAAGAGAGAAGGCTCAAATAAATACAATCAGAAACAAAAAAGAAGACATTACAACTGACACCACAGAAATACAATATAAAGAATTATTACAGACTATTATAAACAAGTGATATGCCAACAAATTGGATAACCTAATGGAAATGTATAAATTCCTGGACACATAACAACCTACTAAGGTTGACTCATGAAGAAATACAGTACCTGAATAGACCAATAACAAGTAAGGAGATAGCACCAATAATAAAAAGTCTCCCATCAAAGAAAACCCCAGGATCTGATGACTTCACTGTTAAATTCTACCAAACATTTAAAAAAGAACTAATACTAATTGTACCCAAACTATTCCAAAAAATTAAGTAGAAGGGAATATTTCCAAACTCATTCTATGAGGCCAGTATTCTACCCTTTTTGAAGAAGTAAAGGTAGGAATTTTTTCCACAGAATATTGCTTCTGTGCTTTGTATGTACATTAAGGTATATAACATATATTAAGTGAGAAAAACTGGACTTCTCTGGTTAAGTAATAAAGAGTGAGTCTGAGTTATTGAATGCAGTCGTGTATTAACAATATTCCAAGTAAGAAGTCAGCATATACCAGAGAAGCAAAATTTTACTAAGCCCAGAAACATCGTGGACTTCTAGGCAACAACCTAAAGACCTAAAATATCAATATTAACACAGCATTTAATCATTTATAGGAGGGCAACATTCTCAGAACTGTATTTTAGTAACAGTCTAAAATTATATCTCCTAATATAAGAATACACCTTTAGTCACTGGAGAAATTCTGCTGGCACAGAGTGATTAATTCAGGGAATATAGGAAGATTTGAGGTATTAAAACCTTATATTTGAAAGGTTATCTTCTTTGCCTAGACAATAATTATATATGAGGATAAAAACATGACATGAAAAGATAAGAGGGCATCTACAAAATAAGGATACATTATAAAGTCAATAAAAAGTTTTAAAGAAAGTAAATAATATAATTTTTTGTTAGTGATATCTAATATACTGAGTACATACTTGAGGGCAAATGTAAGAATGAGTCTCTGTAACTGATGCTATGGGCAATTTTAAAAAGAAAAATGCTATCTAGGTGTTATTTTGATGGTGGTTAAGTTTTCTAGAGACCCATGTGAATTTTTGCATATCTTTCAACCTTCCCTAAAAATCTTCCCAAAATGATTCATCATGCCCAAATCTTTCTATTTAAACAGATTCAAAGAATCACAGTCAATCTCAGCCTGCTCATACATTTTTAAATTCAACTTTTGTCAAACTGATTTATGATTTTGAACTGGACTTATGTCAATTTGATTTATGTTTCTGTTCTTGGCCTATGCTATGCGTACTTATCACAACCAAGTTGTCCCTGAGGAAAGAGGATCCACAAGGACGAGGACGACATACTTCCAAAAGGGCCAATAACGGGAAATAACAGCGCGATCCTGGTCCTTTGCTCTCTGTGGCCTGTGAGCTGCAAGAAGTATGCATCTTTCAGTGCCAGGCACAGATTAGGAACATGGACTCTCTTGAGCTAAGCAAACAGATACATCTCGTGCTTTCTGGGAAGGTGACATCTCCCATACATTTCCTTTGAAAAAAATTTTCAAAGAATGATTGAATTAGGAAACCATTTGAGACTCACCACCTATGACCATTAAGTGATATCACAATTCTGTTGAGCTTGCCCTGCTACAGAGAGCCCTTGTGGTTGTCTTAATTTTTCTGGTATAAATATCAACATTTTTCTTGTCCCAAGGAGACACAGTTATCAAGGTTTGATGGTAAAAAAAAAAATGCATGAGGCAAGAATTGCACTATCAATATTCACATAAAATAAAATTCTTAGCCGACAAACTTGAAGACTTGATTCTAAATTACCAAGCTTATATTTTTTAACAGTCTGGCCTTTTAGAGGCAAGATTGTGATAGAAAGTCTTATTTTCTCCACTTGTGATCTGTCATTACCACACATATTCTTCAAAACCTTGTCACTGCTAAGCATGATTTTAACTTTTTTTCTTTCTCTTTTTGTTTTTAGTTCATTAGTATATTTAGCCTCTATATAAACCTAAAACGAAAAATAAAGTACAGACCAGACTATAGGTGTCTATCAAGGATGTCAATATTTTCTTGGATCATCACTAGTGCAATGACAGATTCCCAAACTGGTTTTTGCTTATCTTTGCTTTACAAAGCATCAGCTGAAAATATTATCTCTTTAATGGTTACAGTGTAGTTTCTGCAAACTGCCACTGTTACTACCTCCTAGGAAACCACCAAAAGTTAGCTTAAAGAATGTTTTGAAAATGTTTGAGAGGAAAATTGCTTCCACTGAATATCTGCAGAAAACAATATACCATGATTTTCAAGGGCCATGTCAGTGCCAGAAAATGTGTTTGTCTAAGTAGACCCTGAGGTACAAAATAAGACTATAAGCTTTTTCATTTTCTATAAACTTAAAGCTGTAACCACCAATAACTCTCTGGCCACTTTCTTCTCTCTGGTTAGCAACACTCAAATAATAGGGCATCCGTAGAGTTATGAAAGCTTACTCTTTAGAAATCTTTAATCAAGAAAACAGCCCTGTCTTTGATAAGTTTATGGGCAGTTCTCTACTTAGAGAGAATGTCCAAAGCAAATCATAAAGTCCTACTCTCTCCCCAGAATTTTATTTTTTTTTAATTAAAAAAAATTTTTTTTAAATTTCAGAATATTACGGGGGTACAAATGCTTTGGTTACATATATTACCTTTGCACCACCCAAGTCAGAGCTACAAGCATGCCCATCCCCCAGACAGTGCGCACCGCACATGTTTGGTGTGAATTTACCCATCCCCTCCTCCCCCCACCACCTGCCTGACACCCGATGAATGTTATTTCTATATGTGCACATAAGTGTTGATCAGTTAGTACCAATTTAATAGTGAGTACATGTGGTGCTTGTTTTTCCATTCTTGTGATACTTAACTTAGAAGAATGGGCTCCAACTCCATCCAGGATAATACAAGAGGTAGTTCACCATTTTTTTTATGGCTGACTAGTACTCCATGGTATACATATACCGCGTTTTATTAATCCACTCATGTATTGATGTCTCCCCAGAGTTTTATAGATGTGAGAAGCCCAATCCTGGAAGATGGTTCTATTGGTCTCAGGGGACCTCTGGCAACCTGGACTCTTGCCAGTAGCCTTTAATATTCCTAAAGGATTACTCTGAAAAACTTTATACTTCCCCCCAAATTATCAAATAATAATACTATAGCACTTCAGAAGCAATACTGAATTCTATTAACAGCCAATGAAACTTTTTTAAACTGCAGATATTAAAACTAGGCAAAGCTCACTCAAAAACAATGTGACTCATTTCTCACATTAACACATGATTCAAATTTGTGTCTTAGTAAAATGGCAAAATATGATAAGTTTTGGACAATATTGTGGAAGCAAAAAAGGCCAAAATTCTATATTTCTCCCATAACCATGGCTTCGAGCACCTCACTATTCTATGTCTCAATAAAATGCACATCATTCGGTGGGATGATAGAGAAAAAAGCAGTTAATAGCTCTGGCAGAAGGCAATGATTAAATAGAGTATTGTGACTATTACACTTGATTTCATGTTATAGAAAGAAATTCAATCACTTATTTAGCTATTTCTTTGAGACAGCTTCCTCTGGCCTTTTACAGCTCACTCAGTGCCCTAGGAGAGAGGAAGAATAACGCATTTCAGATTCTTCCATTATCCTGAGGTACGACAGGTGGAGCCTTCTCTGGTGTCACTGCAAAACCTGATTAGCTTGGTTAGGAAGATGCTTTTCCAAAGGAGTAAAAGTGCTCATGCTCTGCATGATGCTTTTTCTTTCTCATTAAGCCTGACATTTCAGTGCTTTGTTGCAAACTAAAAAGCCATGATAGCACTGGACTTAAGGGTATGAAACTTTGCCCAATACACAGAACACACTACAGAAAAAAGAAAAGAAAGGAAAGGAAATGACAGTTGTTGATGTATGCTTTGTAGATAATGTTACTTTATGATAGTTACCAAGCAGCAGCAGCTGTTTTCACACAGCCATGGACAGCTGTTGGAACACTGGCTACTAGAGCAGCCTATGTAATGATAATTCAGGGTGGGCTTTAACCAGAAAACCAAGCATATTTGCTTTGTCTATACTTTATTCCAAATAAATAAATGGCCTGCATTCTTCATAGTAATAAATACTGTCTAAATTCCTGAATTTATATTTGAACCTTCATTTCAAGGAAATTAAGGATCTGCTTTACTTTTTAGAAGTGGAGACCTAACCAGAGAGTACTGGCAGCCACTGGAAAAATATAGCAATAGTCTGTTAGGTTGGAGTGTCTGTTGGATCCAGTTGAACCATCATTATGATCTAGGGCTTGGATTTTTTTCTGGAGGTTGAGGAGAGGTGGCAAGCATATGCATGTGTTGCTGTGTCCTTCTCACACTGTGTTGCATCTCTTTGTTCTATTGATAGAGGTTTAAAATTTGGCTGTATTTTTCATAAAGATGTAGTTGTTACCCTATTTAGGAACTGCATCAGAAATGGGAATTTTACTCTAAAAAAGTACTTTGAAATCACCAGTGGAAACTATCATAATCAATTTGTTCCCATTTTGTATACCACTGATGCACACTCAGAACTATTATGAATGTTTGACTTCCTCTATAATTATATTAGGGGACAGCATGGTCCTATGTAAAATACTCATTTATCTGTAACCTAAGATCTTAGTATAACATACTTGAAAATATATTTCTATCTTATTTATTTATCCTTAAAAATAATATGCATGGATCCACTGAAGCAAGTTATAAAGGCCAGAAAAATCAAATATACTTTATAAAATATAAGTCTTTCCTACCCTTTTAAAACATATAATTTTCCCTAAAAATACAAATAACATGTAATATAAATAAAGTCAAATGCCATGTAGATCTGCATTATCTGACTTATATTGTCTTTAGTAAGAAAACATTTTAAAATTATACCCTTTAAAATAAGAAGATTACAGATGGTTTAAGGGGCTAATACTAGTTCATATATTAATAAAGATGATGTATCGTTATCTATCACTGCATAACAAAATTAGCAGCTGAAAATAACCTTTATTATCTCCCAGTTTCTGTGGATCAGAACTCCAGGTGTAGCTTAGCTTGGTGCCCCTGGCTCAGAGTATTTCAGGAAATTGCAGTCAAGCTGGGACCTGGAGCTGTATTCTCATAAGACTTAAGGGGAAGGATGCACTCCCAGGTAAATCATGTGGCAGTGGCAGGCCTCAGAAGACCTACATCCAAGTTCATTCACTTAACCTTCTTCACAGGTCTGCCTCACAACATAGCAACTAGTTTCCCCCAGAGTAAATAATGTAAGAAACAGCAAGAGAACACCCCAAATGGAAGCCATAGTCTTTTTTTACCTAAATCTTATAAGTGGCATCCCATAATGTTTACCATATTCTATTCATTAACAAGTCAGTAAATCCAGCTCACACTCAAGGGAAAGGAATTACACAAGGGTGTGACTACCAGGATGTAGGGATCTGGAGTGAAGGCAGTGGAGGCTGCCTTTCACTTAGTATATTGACACTCTCTTAGAAATATATCTCGTAGGTGGTAGTTCTGTTTAATCAGCAGTATTTCTTACACATGATACTTGACTCAAATATTGTAAATCAGGCTCAGCATGGTGGCTCACGCCTGTAATACCAGCACTTTGGGAGGCTGAGGTGGGAGGATCCCTTGAGCCCAGGAGTACGAGACCACCCTGGGCAACATAGTGAGATCTTGTCTCTACAAAAAAATTTTTTTTTTAAATTAGCTGAATGCAGTGGCACACGCCTGTAGTTCCAGCTACTCGTGAGGCTGAGGTGGGAGGATCACTTGAGCCCGGAGTTGGAGGTTGCATTGAGCTATGATCACACCACTGCACTCTAGTCTTGGTGACAGAGTGAGATCCTATCTCCAAAAAAAAAACAAAAAATTCTATATCAATGTGATATTTGGCTAATTCAGTTACTTGCACCTACTGGACTAAAGGCTCCAACAAGCACATTGAAATACAATGTATTGTTCCATATAAAGTAAGTTATATCTCCCAAGGTGGGCTATTTTTGACATTGTAAGAAACCAGTTTGAACTTTTTCTGCTGTTTAAAATCACCTCCAAGCATAATTTCTAATTATCAAGTAACTGTTAAATGTCATTACATTTTTTGGAAATAAGATTATAAAATCCTCTGGTACAGTATTAATAAACTCAAGTTTAGACCACAAATCAAGTCTGAAGATGGACTTCTGTTTTAGTTTGCCAAGAATATTTTTCTGGTTCAGCAGAAGGGATTTAAATGATTGAACAGAAACATATAAAACTGTAAAAGATTTGGAAAACTTGATTCATTCCATATGTATCATTTTCTCATGTTTTTAAAAATAAAAAAGAGAAAAACAGTATCAATCAAAAATAGGTATAACATCCATACCTGCCTTTTAACTATAGCTGCTGCCCATATAGCTGAATTCATTCCTTCCTTATTTCTCAAACTAAAAAACTTTATTCAAGTCTTGCTCCAAACCATTCATATAATTCTTCATATCAGCATCATCAAAGATTCAATTTAAATTTCAATAATGAGTCACCACTTCTGTTTCTTCCCAGTTTTCTAAAGGATTTTTTTATACATTCTGTATCAGGCTATTACATTTTTTTCTCTTTCTTGAGACAGAAATAATGGTATCAGATCATCAGAATCACATTGGATCTCTACTGTTTATTATTTATTTAAATAAGGTGGAGTCAGGCCAATCTTGTGACCTGTGGGTATTTCAGAGGATGCCATGGTTGAAGGACTAAATCCTTTCAGAGCATCTGTCTCCCTGACCTAGCTCTTGCCTGCAGTTGGCCCTAAATTGAAACTGTATCTGACAAAAGACAGATACAAATGATCATGCATATCTGAAAAAAATCAAACTTCATAGCAGCAAAGTCTTCTCAAGGCTTTTCAGAATACCCTCTGTCAAAATGATTCACCACTTCCAGGAATGCCATTTAAAAATATTTCTAGCAATCACATAAAGGACATGCAGAGAATGCTGTAAATTAGATAATTTTAAATACATAGAAGTAATTTTACTTCCCTAACTGCTTGCATTATTTAAGTAGCAGATATTATTCCCAATTTAGAGGTTCTTCATAAATGATGTGAGTTCACATAAGAATCGTTCATAGAAACGCTTATACACACATGCACGTGCACACACACACACACACATTGTACAATCAGGCTCACACATGCTGTGAAGAATAGTAAAACAGCTTTTCATCTAAAGTGGTGTTGAAATATACCATTGCCAAAATATAAAGGGCACTTGTATGAATGTATATGCATCAAACTGCTAAGATTTACAAGTTAAATAATTTAAAAGCAAAATAATGAGTGCTTAGAAGTAAGTTTCACTTAAAAATTCAAGTTCATTCCATAGGACAAAAAATATTTAATTACCAACAAACAAAAATAAATATATTTTTAATTCCTTCTAGAAAATAGCTCTTTTAACCTTTATGTGAATTCATCAGGTCTAAATTTGAATCAATATGGCTGGCTTTTTCTCTGGAGATGCTTCCTTAATGTGAAAACAAAGTCTTTTTCAAGACCTTTATGAACACAGAAGAAGTTAGCTTGCCCTGGCAACGAGATCTGTGCTTTGAGAAAGCGTACCACATTTAAAAGGACTGCTACCAGGTCATAGAGTGCCTTTGTGCAAATTAAATAATGGCAACCCCTTTGGGCCCAGATTGGCATGTGAACAGTGCTATGTACTTTGGGCATCCCTTTATTCAGTGGACACAGACTAAATAGGAAGTACAGGCAGGATTTTGGCAACCTGTAGACCCTTCAGTTGTGCCCACGTATGCAAAGAGCACAAACTGCACAACTAGGTGGCAGTCCTGGTTTTAGATGTTGAGACAGAATAATCAATTGGGGAGCAACACAGGTCACCAACCAAACTTTTCAACATAATGCAACCCTACTATGTTTTCAATGTTTGTCCCCTCCAAAACTCATGTTGAAATTTAATTGCCATTATGACAGTGTTGGGAGGTAAGACCCTTAAGAGGTATTTAGGACTAATGCTGTTATGTGGGAGTGGAACTAATGCCCTCTTGTGTGCTCTCTCTCTCTCTCTCTGTTTTTGCCCTGCTGTCATATGATGCTTTCTGCCTGCCATGGCACAGCAAGAAGACCCTTGCAAGATGCTGACACCTTGATATTGGACTTCTCAGCCTCCAGAACTGTGAGTCAATAAATTTTTGTTCATTATAAATTACCTAGACTGTGGTATTCTGTTATAACAGCACAAAATGGGCTAAGACAAATTCCTACAATCCAAATAGTTAACCTAAGAAAACTAAGGTCTAAACTATTTCAAGAAGAAATCCAGAGATCAGGGAGAATAGTCCAGAGAATTCCAAAGACAAAAGATGTGAATAACTATGAATTCTACAATAATGATATTCTGGCAATCTTTGTACTTGGTTTGGTCCCAGGGAATTACTTTATCTGCTATAGAAAGCAAGAGAAGAGTACCTTTACAATATACTTTATAACATGCTTTATACCATGCTTGTTCCAACCATCTATTTTCTGGATTAGATTACAAATGTACTAGGGATAGGGACCTTACTGTGAATGCCATGTACCTTATGGGTACTTACTAAAAGCAAAGCAATAAAATCACACTTTATGTAGAAGGAAAAAGGAGAAAGTGAGATTTTTAAAAATTAGTTGGGTAAAAATGACTAATTTCTGTATTTATAGAAATAATTATTGGGTGATAAGGGCTAGTCTCAAAAGTGTCCTGCATACATCATTCTAAAATATCTCCACATTTCACTTATTTTAGTGTTTTTCTGGTAGGCATGCATGAGTGCATGTCATCAATTTGGTGAGTGAGAAGTTTGATAACACCATTTTTCTGTATCATGAAGATATATGCACAGTTTAGCTTTGGGCTTATAATTAAATGAACCAAAAAACTCTTATTTATTAAAATTCATTGCAGATTTTCCAACAGAAATTTATTCATGCTCAAAGGCAACAAGAAATTATCATAAAGGTTTTTGAACTGAAATTTCTATTATTTTTACCTCAAAAAAAGATGTAAATAAAACCTGTATTCTCCTAATTATATTATAAGTCATGTCTAGGTGGACCAAGTTAATAAGAAGGTTAATAGATAATATTACTGGTAGTATATGCTAATAAATATGAATATCATTTTTTAAAGTGTGGTTTTATATCAAAACTACAACACCTGTGACCCTACAACAGCCCCTAGATTCTAGTTAGCACAAATTGCCATTCCCCCTCCCAGAAAGCATACTTGTTCATAATCTTTCACACAACTTATTCTATCTTAATTCTGTCCTAATATGTCCTACGCTACATTGCCATCTCAGTTTGTCTCTTGATTTCTACGAATTCTTATTTCTCATTATCACCTCTACATTTCTCCCGCTGTGCCACCACATCACCTGCTCTCAACAGAGAGATAACTTGACCAAAACCACTAGTTTGGTTTAGAGATTTCTTTCCCCCATCTGTGATTATCTGACCTCTTCAAAAGCCCGTCCGCAGCCTTGAGGCCGCGTGTAGCCTTCTGGATCATTGACTGCAGCCTTTTGACTGAATCCAAATTTCACAGAACAATCTTGTTCTGTGAAGTTTGGATGCAGTCAAGGGGCTGCACTTGGGGATCTGGAGGGCCACATGTGGCCTTGAGGCCGCAGGTTCCCCACCCCACTGGTTAATAGCTCAATGCCAATCTTTTCTGACATTTTACTATTTTTATTTAGTTGTCCTTATCTCTCTTTCCTATGTGTGTGTGCATATATGTGTACACTTTCATATTCACCCTTTGTTCCCTCCAAATATAGAATCATGTACAGATGCACACATTGCTTTTTCCATTGGTAATATCTTATGAATATTCCCCCATATTAAGACAAAGAGAACTACTTTATTCTATTAAAGGGCTGTGTGATACTCTGTTGTATGACTCTTCTAAAATTTGTCAGTGCTCCATTTTCAGACAGACTTTTAGTTTTTTATTTTTATATACAACACTGCAATAAAGTTAACAGTTTATGTACGCTTTCTGTGCTGCATTTTTTCCATATAATAAATTTCTCAAAGTAGGATTGTTAAGTTATAGGGTTTTATAGGAGATTCTTGAGAACAAGATGAGTATTTTCTCTTTTTTTGTAGATTCCCACAGGATTCATAAAAATTCCAAGATATGGTAGTCACTAAATGATGTTAGCAAACTCTATTACAATTAACTGAGTAGTTGACTATTCTAAAATTGAACTGAACTTTGTAAACACCCTGAATAAATAAAATTGATTGACCTTTTCATTTTTTCCTACAGCAATAGACTCTACACAGCCATCTCAAGTTTCAATTAAGGAGGCTTTGGTGATAGGCAACTACTTATTGAAAGTAGTTTTTTATTCTGTTTGACTCTGATACAAATGAAAATCATCCTTCCTTTGTCACTGAGTAATAACTAGTGTCTGTTGGTTTTACTGCTTCTAATATACCAATCATTATTGGGGAAAATATATTATTTAATAGTGAGTGTAGTATATTGAAAGAATACTGCCCTAAGGCAACCTTGTTACTATCAAAATATGTAACCCCACCAATAGTTTCTAACTCATAGCTTCTTCATGTGTAAAATAAGAGAAATGAAATAAACACATTCAATGGTCCTTTCTGGTTCTAAAATTCTCTGCTATAATCCTTGTCAATAAAGATAACATTACCATGTTATTCAACATCTAAAATATTTCTCCCATTTTGATTGAAAATGGAATTATCAGAAACATTTCCTAGATCCATTCAGATTATATAAAGCTGGAGATAAATGTATATATATTCTCTGTAACATGCAAAGAGTAAAAATGGGTACACTGGTTCCTCCTGTGGAGTGTTATTGTGACAATTCAGTGAAAGAATGCTTTTAGTGAGCTTTGTATAGTACTTACCACACAGAGGCACTCAGTGACTATTATGATCACTGGACTAGGTTTGCAATTTATGTTTAAAGGCTGTATCACTATATCCTGTTTTAAATTATAGAAATTGGTCAAAATAGTAGAATTAAATAATCATTATCAAAAAGTTTTTAATGACATAAAATATGTAGTGTCTTGCACCTTTTAACAACAAAAAAATACTTTCAAACATGTTTACTTGTGAGGCAATATTGAAAGAGCTAAGAAAAAGCAAGCAGAAGAGATTACAAAGAATACACTTATAGTCATCAGTCACTATCAGTTTATCTAGGTCTCATCCATGAACTGAAAGAACCCTGTGTTACATAACTTGAGTAATAGTGGCAAACAATACCTTTGGTGAAAGTAGCATCCTTGCAGAGTTCTAGCACTTAAAATAGATACTCCTGGCATACATAAAGGCCAGTACATGTATGTTTTATGAACTTGATCATTTCAGAAGATTTTAAACTACACCATATTACAGAAAGCAAGGACATACACACTATTAAATTCTTTAGAGCTAGGAAGACTTAAAAACCTGGCCCAACCTTAAATCCATTCTCTTCTAAGGTGCAATTTGTGTATTGTCCATATAGGAACCAATCGCTACAGAAGTTTTGTCTACACTCTTTCTGCTCCAAATGCAAGCCCATTCTCTTACCTTTGGGAGTTTCCCACGCTGTTTTGTCTGCATAAAGTCCATCCCCCAACCTCTTTTAAGACCATAGTCAAATCTGACCTTCTCTACAAGGTAGTCCCTAATCCTTCTCCTGTACTTGGTTTGAGATGCTAATGCAGTTGACTTTCTATGATTAAATGTGGCTCTACCACTTTGCCTTGAGTCCACAGAGGCCCTAAAATCCAAGTTTCTTTTACTTTTTCACAGTATTATTTGCTTCCTACTCTTCTAGCATCAGATGCTCAAGACATGTTTTTTTTAATTGTATTGAATTAAATTGAGCTGAGTTGAAGATGAATGTTTATTCAATATTTAAGTATGTGAGGCTCAAAATTAATATATGGCCACTAGCCTCCACTAACAGTAAAGCTAGATAAAAATAAGCCATTAAGTGACCTATAACTAAATCATTAAACAAACTATAATTTCCCTCAACTTTGTTCCTAAAATATAATTTGGAACCAAGAAAGTTCAGGGACTTGATAGAATTTTAGTCCATAATTTATTTCGTTAACAGTATTATTGACTGCACTGAGTCAGGTACCATGCTAAATGCTATATATACAAGAGTGAGAAAGATGGGCATTCCCCTAACAACCAGAACCTTTCGATGGTGTAGAGTAAAAAAGTAAATAGCTATTATAATTCAGTTTCATGACAGGGTAAGTACAAGTGGTTTTAAGATGCCCTGTAGAGAAATGAAGGCTTCTAAGAACCATCTAAACCATCTAAAATAGGATCAAAAGAACCATGGAAATTAGCCAGGAGACAAAGATGCAAAAGGAGAGAGGCTAGGTAGCCACAGCTGTGAGAAAGCAAGAGCAGCAGGGGAGCTGTCAGAGGATAAATCTATTTTAATTTGTTGTTTAACCTTAGCAGCTACCAAAAGGTCTTCTTGGGTTCAACTAAAAATTCATACTTACAAGACTAGAGCCATAGCACTCAGAAGGACACAAAACAGGAACTGCATCTTACTGGCAGCATAGTATCAAGCATTCCTTGTCAATGTGGACTTAGCAGTATTTCACACAGCGATTCACAGAGCCCTCCAGAAGCTATTTTCTCCCAATGTAACAACTCAATGCCAGGAAACAAGAGCCACATAAAATGAGTAGGAGTGATACCCTAGCTAAAAAGTCTCATATCCCACAAGAGCCAATATCTCTTGTAACAATTTCATAGTTTCCAAGAACCCCACGAAGAACATGCCCAGGAACAAGAGTTACCACACTCAGGGAAGCCCAATGTTAATTTGTCAACCAGGGGTAATTTTTCCATAAGCAAGATCAGCTAGAAATATACTCCACATTTTAACAGAGATAGACAATTAACCAGTGGTCATAACCTCATACAGAAGGAGAAAGATTCGTTAATCCTCTGCTCACACTCCCCTGTAATTAGTTCTGTGTGGAACAGTGATCCAGGTAGTGCACACAGCATATAGAAGCCTGTGGGAAAGGAACAAATGGTACATTCTGGTCTCTAAAAGAAATCCTAATGCCTGAAGCATATTGGGATTGAGGAAAGTAAATGATGCTGGAATTAGCAAGAGAATAGCCACAAAGAAGCAAAAGAGAATATATTTTGCAGGGCTGTAATTTAATATAGAACCACTCAAAGGTTTAAATCAAGGGGAATGATTTAAGCATATTTACATTTTAGAATGTTATCTGTGGCCACTCTATGGAAAATAGGTTGGAAGAGCATCAGAGAGTCTAATATCTTATGTTTGACCCTACAAATCCACTCTCTAACCTTCCCTGTCCTGCTCTCTTCCTCAGGGGCTGCTCCGAATGCACTACAACAATGGATTCCCTACTTTCTGGCTTCTTGTTAGACCTAACAAGAGATCCAAGGGAAGGAAGAGAATGAGGCCAGGGAATGTATCCTCCTGAATTCTTCCCTTCAAGGTTTCCTAAGGTTGGCTCTGCCCCTTAACAAGATATCTCTGCTCCTGTTTAGGTGGTTCTCTCTGAGCACTTCACTGTCACCTAGGTTCTGGGGACACACCGCCCCTTGAGATTAGCTCCAAGGCACTGAACTATCTCTTCTGGCTTCCCTTCCCATACATGTGTATATAATCCTCTTTTTAAACCTTTCTAGAATTGTTCTAATTTATGTGCTCCATCTGTTTTCTACTGGATCCTGCCTGATTACAATGAGACATTAGGCCAGGCAACAATTTAGTAGGTATTGGTATTCTGCCCAAGATCCCCTTGGAAACCTTTTACCACTTGTGTGCCCTTCCCCCCTCTTCTCTGTGTGCTGCTTCTAACAAGTGAAGTTGTAACTTTATTAGGAAGTCAGCCCTCAGAATACGAGGGCTGCTTTGTCAGGACATGCGGACAAGCAGAGAATATAGGTGTCTACATCTTCCTAGAGCGGCACTTAGACCATGACTGGCTGCTGCCAGAGTATGAAAGCCCTGCTCCCTTGCTCCTTCTCAGGACAGTATCTGAGGCATTTCTACACTCCCAGGTTTCCCTGTGGGAGTCAACTGAAGTTATCCTACATGCAGGGCCCATAGCAAAATGATAATATGTGATTTCTTTAAAAAGCAGAAGCAAAGTGCTATTAAAGTTACTAAAATATAAAATATTTTCCTTCTGTGATCTCTCTTGGCTTGTCATGGTGTTTTTATTTACTATTGAATATCATTCTAAGTAAAAAAAACCCTGAAAATTTTAAATTATAAGCCTGAATTTTACCGTTCATGTTTATAGATTGTGTAATGCCTGTTTTAAATATCAACATAAGAGCAATTAACTCATACGCAGAATGACTGCAATTACACAATTTGTATTTTGTAGCTTGTACATGTACATGTATTTCATTCTTACCAAAACAGTGGAAACACTACACAAAAGTAACTCAGGTGTTTTTCTTTCATTCTACCAACACTCTATCTTTGGTTTATTGATAAGGTAAGAGTGAAAGGAAAATGAACTATGGGTTGCTTTATTTCCCCCTTTCCTTCTATGCCTTCATTTTTAGCAGTAGTGGTTGCTAACACCGGGAAGTCACACTAGGAAGAAAAGAATTGGTAAGTTTCCTTGGTTGTTCATATACCTTAGGATGCCATTGATTTTTTTCTGCATTCCAAGTAAGTTCTGTTTTGAAGGGAAAGTACAGCCTCTTGGACCTGTTGACTTGCCCATGTACTCATTCGTAGACCTAACACAGATACACTCATCTTGTGCTTGCTTTGAGTCTTGCTAAACTTTTCGCCATTGCTGGTTCACCAAAATTCCGTGCTCATGGGCTATTGCAAATGCTGTATGTGAATGGGGATGCAAGGAATGACAAATACACAAATTGCATGTCTCCTCAGCTCATGTGCATGCTCCATTGTCCCATCAGACTTCACTTACAAATACAGATTCAAAGATAAAGTTATTAAGAATTTCAAGACATCAGCAGCAGAGCATTAAAACAAGCATGGGGCTCTTCCAAGCGAGGGACCCTTTGCGATTGCGCAGGTTGTAGACCCAATAAGCTGGCCTTATGTGCATTGGATTTTGCTGAAATCACATCCTTTTATTATTTCTCCCTTCCTGCTTTCTCTAGTTTCTTATTGGTTTCCCCTGGCAGCATTTCCTTAATAAATCACTTGCATATGAGTCCTTTCCTCAACATTTGCTCAGGAATCCAACCTAAAACGGTTTTTATTGGAAGTGTTGCTAAGAAGCAAATTTAAGATGAGATGCAGGAACTAGATCACATGCTGGCCAAAACCACCCCCACCTTTTACAACACTGGTGATGAGTGGAATGTGATATTTCCTGGGATGCTGTAGCACTGAATTACTAGGATTGTCACCTATGTAATTGGGACAGACAGAGATGGAAGGAGATGCACCGGCTTGTACGGTACCTCTCTTGATAGACGGCAATGAGGAAAATGTGGAATTGATTGGTTTTTACTGGTCATTGCTGATGTGTTTGAAAGAGAAAATGACAGGCTCAATAGAGTTAATTTCCAGCTTAATGGTAAGAATGCAACCACACCAGGCCAATCTGCCTCAATTTTCACCTAACAAGGTTGTGAGTTGTTTTTCAGTTGCCATGGACCCCCAGGTTGAAGGTCATGTAACCTGAGCCTGCCCAGATGCGGCAAGCACGCAACCAGGGGTGGAACTTAAGTGATCGGACCGAGGAGCAGGGACTAAATTAAGAAGTGGACACTGCATGGTAGGATCCAGGATCCAATCAAATCGAGCCCTGGCATCACCTCATGGCATGGTCCAATCAGATCACACCTCATTACCCTAAGCTTATAAAGTCTGACCCAGCACCCAGCTGGGGGAGACAGATTTGAGCATTTCCTCCTGTCTTCTTGACATTTGATTTGCAATTAAGCCTTTCTTTTCTCAAAGTCCAGTGCCATCATATTGGTTTCTACGCACATTGAATAGCGAGCCCATGGATTGCTCGGTAACAAGAACATCAGAAATACTCCATGTAGGAATTTAAAGAGGCCTTCATGTCCTACAGCAGGAGTCAGCAAACTCCAGACATTGGGCCAAATCTGGTCCATTATTGTTTTTATAAATACTAAATGAAATAAGCCAGGCACAGAAAGTATTGCATGATCTCACTTATATGTGAAATCTAAAGGAAAAAAAAAAGGGTCAAATATACAGAGGTAGAGAATAAAACAGTGGTTATCATGGGGCAGGAGGGCAGGATGATAGGAGAAATGGAGAAATGTAGGTCAAAGGATACAAAGTAGCAGACATGCAGGATGAACAAATCTAGAGATCTAATATACAACATAAGGACTATACTTGGTAAAATTGTATTAGGGATTTTTGTTAAATAAGTAGATTTTAGCTGCTCTTATCACAAAAAAAAATATGTGAGATAATATGTTAATCTGTTAAACTCCACTGTAGTAAACATTTACTATCAATATGCATCCCATAACATCATAGTATAAACCTCAACTATATATAAATTTATTAAATAAAAAAATAAATAAAATTTATTAAATAAAAAAAATTTATTAGAACACAACCATGCTTACTCATTTACATGTAGTCATGGGTGTTTTCATGTTACAACAGCAGAGTTGAATATCTGCAACAGAGACCATATGGCCCACACAGCCTAAAATATTTATTATTTGTCCCTTTTTAGAAAAAGTTTGCAAATCCCTGTCCTAGAGTCTGAGAACCGCCTGAGCAAAAGACAAGGCACAGGACTAGTTTGTCAAAGTAGGAGAATTTCAGTGAAGGCTGAATTCATAGCTTTTGCCAAAATCAGGGCCCTAATAGAGAAGGACTGAGACTTGGGATGGGGACATCTGGGTAAAACGCACTCAAGTTCATTCAGCTGCTAGATTTTCCAGGAAACTTCTTGGCTTGCAAAAGCAGCCCACTGTTTCTTGCTGGAAGAGAGGAGCATGCCCCACTCCACTGTGTCTAGAGACTAGGCAGAGCCATCAACAGAGGTAGGTGCCCAGCAGGACAATGCTTGCCTTCCTCAAAATTGACCCATATCTCCCCTTCTGGTCCCTTGTATTAGTTTCCTGTGGTTGTCGTAACAAAGTAAAACAAACTGGGTAGCTTAAATCAACAGAAATTTATTCTCTCACAGTTCTGGATGCTAGAAATTCAAAATCAATGTATCAGCAGGGCCATATTCCCTCCAAAGATGGTATGGAAGTCTCCTTCTTTGCCTCTACTAGCTTCTTGTGGTTATTGGCAATCCTTGGTGTTCCTTGGCTTGTAGATGCATCACTCTAATTTCTGTCTCTGACTTCACATGGCCTTCTCCCCTGTGTGTCTATATGTCTGTCTAAATTTCTCTCTTCTTATAAGGACACCAGTCACTGAATTAGTACACACCCTAAGCCAGAATGATCTCATTTTAACTTCATTACATCCGCAAAGGTCTTATTTTCAAATAAGGTCACATTCACATGTTCTGGATGGGCATGAATTTTGGGGGTGTAGTATTCAACCAAGTACCACCCTATATCAGTTGTTAGGCTCAAGTCTCAGCATGGCCCAAGTAGAGAAATGCTGACCCTGCTATGAAATAGAGGACTTATACACAGAAAGAGCCACTAACCCTGGTTAATATACATTGGCATGAACTTGGATAAAATACTTGGGAGTGGATCCTGAGGGTGTTTCACTGTGGGAGAGTGGGGAGGGTTTGGAATATAAAGTTGAGTAAGGTAGAGTTTTACTGATATGGGGGTAGTTTTGTCATAAATGAAGATTTAATGCCCTGACAAAAGGCCCTAGAGAAAATATTAATACACTGCTGTGATGGCTTTTTGGAATCTTAAAAAAATTGATACTCCATGTTAAATAATGTATTAATAGAAATAGCAAAATTGCCTGTGCAGAATTGAGGGCGAGATCAGGATCAGAAAGTGAGCATGCTAGAATGGATCTATTTTTATAAGAACCAAGAATCCACCAGATGACCTTGGAAGGCCACTGTTTACACAAGGCAAAAAAGAATGTAATGATGAAATAGTCACCAACATTATTCAGAAGATAGTAGTATAGGCCAGAGCTATCAAATGTGCTGTTGTAGATATAGAACTGGGTTACCTAGCATCAATTAATATGACAGGATTCCAGAATAGCAAGGCCAGATAATAGCACTTAACTACTAGAGGTAAGGTGAACTTACCACAGTAGCCACAAAATCAAAATGGCAACGAGGGGCACTGACCTACAGAAACCTATGGCAATGTCTACTGACCATGGTGCTACTAGGGGCAAGACAAATGAGCAGCCAGCATGATATAGACGATATAATTTAAAAAGATCCAGAATAAATGTCAGCAGCCTCAATGGAAAATTATAACCAGTTGTCCAGTTTCCAGACATGAGCCAATTCTCACATCCAGATGGATTAATTGAAAAAGAACTTGTGTTTCTTTGGAGAAAGATCCTGCCACTCCATGGCAAGTATATACGGTTATAACTCACTCTTTCCTTTCCCAAAATGGCCTATGGACATTTGCTTCAGTAATCATACACTGCAGAAGGATAAATACTCAGATCTTTGAGGATTGTTGGATACAGAGTCCAACAGACGCTGATAAGCAGAGACTCAAAGCACCATGACAGCCCCACTATTGTAGTAAAAGTATATGGAAGTCATGTGACAAATGACATCCTGCCCCAAGGTTATCTCATTGTGGATCCAGTGTATCCATGGACCTATCCAGTTGTCGTTATCTCTATTTCTGAATGCATAATTGGAATGGACATACTTAGCAGGTCCCAGGACCCTCACAGTGATTCTTTCACATAAGAAGTAAAAACTACCATGGAAAGGTCAAGAAGAAGCCCTGAAACTTCCCATCCATCACAGTTCTTGAAACCAATAAATACCACATCCTGCTTGGAATGGCAGAGGTTAGTTTCACCCCCAAAGACTTAAATGAGGCAGGGGTGTTGGTGCCCACTCTATCACTATTTAATTCACCAATCTAGACTCTGCAAAGACCAAAAGAATTATTGTGAAGCTTAGTGTACTTATCCAAGCAGGAGGCCCAATTATAAATCCTGAGTAGAGCATCTTTACTAAAACAGACCAAGCAAGTGGTATGTGGATTTTTATCTGGGCACATATATTATTTTCCATATCCATCAGGAAAGAGCATCTGAGGTGGTTCACATTCACCTAGGACAAGCAGCCGTGTATATTCATAGTCTTGCTCCAGAGATATGCTAATTTGCCTGCTTTCTGTCACAACAAATCCAAAGACACCTGGCTTATCAAACATCATCTTGGAATTATGGCACTGAGTTAATAGATCTCATGAGTTAAAAAGGAACTCTGGATAGTCAACTAAGAGGGTGAGAAGTAACCAGGGGCTGGGATATTGGCGAAGTTTTAGGAGTCTAACAGTTTAAGGCACACCAACATCTCTTGCAAAGTACAGAAAGACTCACTGCACCTTGCACCTCCAACCCTAGATGAATGAAATGAATGAATGAAGCAGAATCTGCTAGACCTCGCATGGTTTAGACGGAGCATGTACTGCACTTGGAAGTTTGGTTCTGACTAATTTGTCAGGTGACCTAAAGGGTTTCCCAGTTTTTAGTGGATCTCAGAATAAGGCAACAAAATACTATATTACTGAGTCCAATGACTCCCTTAAAAATTCTGAGAGCTTTCCTAGTGTTAACACTCAGAGTAGCAATACATACATTATATACTTTTTCATTTACCAAGACAAAACTCTCTATGATCTCTAGTCGAAACCCTCAGATACTCCATTAACAGCAAATCCATAATCTACAGCCACCAATTTATCTCCATTCTTGCTTCATCATATTACAGGCTTCTGACAGCAAGTAATTTTAGAAGGGACCTGAATCAGTAGTGACAATGAAGAGTTGCTTATGTGACTCATCTTGTTATGTAAAAGACAGAATGAAAAGAAATGAGAAAAGAAGAAAAATGTCTTCATTACATATGAAAATATAAATATGTGCCCAGATAAAAATCCGCATACCACTTTTTACCTTTCCTGTTTCTCATTGTTTATGACTTATTCTCATCTATTAATGTAAAAGAGTAGAGTGTTCTTTACTTTTAGAATGTAAATTCTAAAAATGTTTCATATTTAAAATCAAGTGTTTTAAAGAAAACAATATAATAAAATGTGATCTATATATTGCATAAATCAAAACATGGATTAATACAGTCCACATTCATATAGTTTTAAATTTCCTATTGGAAAAGCATTTTTACATATATAATAAATACTTATTTCATGTGTCTAAAAAGAAGAAAAGCGGGTATATCATCAGTCCTTTGGAGACTAAAACCACCAAAGTACAGAGATTTTCTGCACAGCCTCAAATAATTTAAATTAAAGTGAAGACATCTCCCAATATACTTTATAAAATTATATTAGGCTAATCTGATATGCTACATAAAATAAGAATTTCTACACCAGTTCATTTGGTCATTTGTAAAGCTTTTTTACAAATGTGTTTATTTTTTAATACATGTCAAGCACTGGACTAGGCCTGGGGATTTAAAAATGAATAAAAATAGTAGGCTCTGCCCTTAAGGACATACATATACATACACACAGACATTTACACATATATATACAAGGAATTATAACATGATATGCTCTTGATATAAGCAAAGTACTGTGACCCCAGAAAAAAAAAAGGTAGTGATTAACTGAATGATGTTATATAAGACCTTACAGAGAAAGCAATGTATTTGACGAGACTTTAAAAGATGAGATGGATTTCATTAGGGAGTGCAATTTCAAAGGTTGGAAAGATGAGTTCTAGATTAGAGGAGAGGAAAGTGAAGAAGCAGAGAGAACCCAAGAGAATCATGAAAGCTTGGAGGTGTGTTCAAGAAAGAGAAGCTACTGAAACTAAGAAAGAAGTGAGTTGTGAACAGCAAGGGACGATGGTCTAGGTTTGTATTTTGTTAGAACATTAAATTTACTATGAATACTACAAATCAAAATGCCAATAAGATAAACATAACACCTACCACATCCTTGCATTTTCAAAGTCTAGCAAATTATGTGACAAACTTTATAATGGGAAAAAGAAATATTTTTGACAGATTAACATGGGATATTTAAATATGTATTTTGTTTTATGACATTGTTTTGCATTACATTTCAGGTATTGCATTTGTTTTATATCTAGGCATTTTATTACTTTGAGGATAAACATTTATACGAAGAGCATCAATTTTCCTAAAACACTACTAGAAGCATTCGGCATTTAATACCACTCTAAACAATCATTTTCATAACCTCCCTTTAGGGACCTACATTTTAAAGATAGCAAAAATTTGGGGAAAATAAAAGCAAAGATGGGTATACAGAAGTAAAATTTGTGAGAAATTGCCTGGTGAACATTAATCACATGCTAAGAGCAGAGTGTAAGCGCAACTAAATTGTAAGCATCCCTTTTTATTTATGGTACACTTTAAAAAGCTCATTTGAGAACAGGGAGCTTACTACAAAACTACAAGTTTGACATTCCCATATATAATAAAAGGATTTCAACCTCACTACTCATACATGATAGAAACAATATAATACACATAAAAGTTCTTTGTAAGCTGTGTCTTTCCATATTCAATAATAATGTTTGTTTACCGAATAATATAAAATGACTGATTTTGAATCATTGAATAGAAATCATCTGTTAATAGTTAAAATTATTAACTGTTCTGAGTGCTTATTCCATGTCAAGCACTGTGATTTAAGTGCTCTGTATACACGCTCTTATTTAATTCTTTCAACCACCCATGGGAGATAAGTAGTATCCTAAATTTACAACTGAGGAAACTAACCTAGAAAGACAATCTGACTTGTGTAATGAAAAAAAGGAAAGTAATATAGAGAAAGTAATATTAATATATAGATAACATAAAGAAGACCTGAATAGAAGTAGTACTAATAGCAAAAACCCAGATAACAACCATAAGAAATCAAACTATTTAAAAAAGGCTCAATATATAAATGGGCAAAAGATTTGAACGTACACTTCACCAAAAATCTATGATTGGCAAAAAGCAGGTGAAAATATACTCAGCATCATTAATCATTATGGAGATGCAAATTAAAAACATAGTGAAACACCAGTACATACTCATTAGAATGGCTTAAAATTTTTAATTAAAATTTTCTCAATGCCCTACAATAATCGTGTATATATATTCTTTTAAGACTAAATGCTATAAAAATTTGATTTTTTAAAAAATGTTTCTTTTCTTAAAAGTTGTCTTTTTAAAAAATATGTATCTCTGCATTAACAGAAGACAGGAAAGTAACATCAAGTTTAGAGGCACTATTTACGTTCTTCCCATGTCTCTACAGTATCTGATTTCTTTACAATGAAGATAAATTTAAAAATAAAATACATGTTTTAAAAGTAAACACTGTCTTGTTACAGACGCTTGAACATTTGCCACTATACTGGCAATTATTTCCATACTTAAATTTGTTAAAATAACCAGGTGTTAGAAACGCCGAAGGAAGAATGCACGAGGCCGCGGTAGATGGACAGAAGTTTCATTTCAACGTCTGCATACAGATGGACTGAGTCCAAATGGCAGGCGGCTACGGTTTTTATAGTCAGGTTTGGGCGGTCTCTCAAAAGGGGTGGAGTTTGGGCGGGCCCTCAAAGGGGGGTGGGGCCAGTTTAAAGGGAAAGTTCCCAAGGAACCTCCCACCAGCCTCTGGGTTCAGCCTAACCCCAGTAAGTCAATTTATATAACACCCGCTTGCAGGCAGACCCTTATTGTCACAGACGACTTGATGGTGACTTCTGTTTTACTCCCCTTCACTGGCTTGCCGCCTCCACCCCTTGGTCTTTGAAGAGGAAAAGGTCAGAGAGGAAGGGCAAGTACGGCTCCCGCCCTTCTTTGGCAAGTCACAGTGCCTGCTCTGCTGACAGCATTTTTGGTGAAATAATAAATTACAAACGCCCAAGAGTAGTAATCTTGCGTCGACAACGAGGGTGAATGTTTAGATGATGGAGGCGAGTAATTAGCATCCGTTTGCGTTGGCCTTTCCCGAGGCCGAGTCCCACGCTCGTCCCCACCGCTACAGCGATGGCTCCCCCGGCCGCTTCCCGGGACGCAGTCCGCGTGGAACTCCGCGCTTCTGGAAGGGAAGGGGCGTGTGACGCAGTCGCCGTCGCTTAGGGCCGCGTTCTCATGCAGACCTGACGGCCTGGCTCCCGACCGCGCGCTGAACCAGCCTGGCCTCAGTTTCCCCATTTCCAAAGAGGAGGAGCCATGCTGTCCTGTTTCTGGTTCCTTTCCAAGCACACCAGCCCTTCGCTGGTGTCCCTGCGCAGCGCGCGCCGCGGCTTCCCCCTCCCGCCTCGCTGGGCCCCTGTGCCTCCCTCGGGCCCCCGGCTGGCCGCCCCCCGCCGCCCGCTGGCCGCAGCCTCCTCCCAGGACCCTGCCGGGCCCGCCGCCACCCTCTCCCGGGTGCGCCAGAACTTCCACCCTGACTCCGAGGCCGCCATCAACCGCCAGATCAACCTCGAGCTCTATGCGTCCTACGTGTACTTGTCCATGGCCTATTACTTCTCCCGAGATGATGTGGCCTTGAACAACTTCTCCAGGTATTTCCTTCGCCAGTCCCGGGAGGAGACAGAGCACGCGGAGAAGCTGATGAGGCTGCAGAACCATAGAGGAGGCCGGATCTGCCTGCAGGACATCAAGAAGCCCGACCAGGACGACTGGGAAAGTGGGCTGCATGCCATGCAGTGTGCTCTGCTCTTAGAAAAGAATGTGAACCAGTCGTTGCTGGAATTGCACACTCTGGCCTCAGACAAAGGTGACCCCCATTTGTGCGACTTCCTGGAAACCCACTACCTGAATGAGCAGGTGAGGTCTATCAAAGAACTAGGTGACCATGTGCACAACTTAGTTAAGATGGGGGCCCCGGATTGTGGCCTGGCGGAGTACCTTTTTGACAAACATACGCTTGGAGATGAAAATAAGCAGAATTAAGCTGCAGGCTGCACTTCCCCAAAGGCTACCCAGTGAATCCCAAGACAGAGATTCAGCTGTCTCCTTGCTTTCTTACCCTTAAAATTCACCTCTATCTTTATATTCATCTTCTGTTATACTGTTCCTCCAATAAAGTAATTTGTAAAAAAAAAAAAAAAAAAAAAAAAAAAATGTTTAGCCCCATGTTAACAAAGGATTTTTGCCGGCATCAAGATACTTATTTTCCCAACCTCAAAGATAGCCCAGGATACTATGGTATAAAAAGGACTGCAAAGAACCACTGAAAGTAGGTGAAAACTAACTTTTTTCCAGTTACCAAATATTATTCCTGACCATGAACCTACTAAAATTCTGAGATTCTCAATTCAACAAGTGTCCGCTATTTTCACTACCTTATGCAAAAGGCTTAGGTGGAAAATGGACAAGAAATACACAAGTAACTGTAAGTGAAGAATACATATAGTACTGTAAAAATCATATATGCAAAATTCTATGACAACTTTTACCTTTTCCCAGTGTGTTCCAAGAACCTACTGTCTGGAGATGATCTGTTTTTTAAAAAAAAGATTTTATAATCAGATAAATCTGGGATAAGCTACATAAGGAATCAGGGCTGGCCTTGGAAAGTCACAGATTGTATTGACATATTAAGGGCTTTGGGAAGTCTTGTAATTAAAAACAAACAACAAACTTGAATTATTTTTGTTTAGCTCAGTGTTTCTCAAACATAGGCAATCTCAGTGTTTTGTTTTGTTTTGTTTTGTTTTTTAATGTTGATAATGTAACAAAACAGGTCTGATTCCTGACTCTTTATACTTCACCACTAAGCTATATAGCTACTGCATAAAAACGTCTTTCTACGGTCTTTAAAATAGAGAGAAAAGAACGTTGGGGTGGAAAAAGTCAAGAAGGGATCCAGAATAAAGGAGTCATCTAGCCGGGTGGATGTTTTCTTTAGACTGGGTAGGAGTAGAATGTTTGGTGAGCAGGCACTGGGCTAGACCAGAGCACTAGAGCGTTGGAAAGATGGGCTGGGGATAGTGTGGAGGTGAGAGGGAATTTGGGCTTCATTCAACAGACAAAGGCAACGCTTTCAAGGGCTCTCAACAGGAGAATGCTGTGCTAAAAGTTGAGTAATCGGAAACTTAATCTGGTTGTACAGAATAAGAATCTGAAAACAACCTAAATGTTTTTGACAGTTTGGGTCTTCTTAGACACAGATGCCAAAATGGGATTAAGTATACAGAAATTTGGGGAAATAGAAAAGCCTCTGAGAGAAAATGGGAAAGGAGGTGGGAGAAGCAGGGGGAGCCTTCAGACTTCATGCAAGTCTGATCCCCAGGGAAGAAAGAAAGTAAAGTCGTGCATAATTCTTTGGAAAGTTCTGCAAGGCTGTTAGGGAGACTTCAAGCCAAAGTCACCAGTCAGGGGAATCCCAAGTCTCCCAGAAATGAACCTCACTAAGTACCTTTCCTATATTCAGTTATTGACTGGAAAGTGTGGACTTGCAAACTAAGTAATGAATCAATTTCAGAGCGCAGCAGCCAGGGCCCTTGGCGAATTATGCTCCCTGAAGTCCAAGATCTGAGATACATGCATATTACTGCATAAGTTCAACAAAATGGTTCATATTAAAACACCATACATGAACCAACACTCTGCAGCTATTATTAAATATGATTTTGTTAAACACTTTATGACGTGGGCAGAAGTTCAAACTGTGTTATCTTAAAAATAAACAATATTGCAAGATAGGGTTACATCATATGGTTCTATATATATAATTATAGGGAAATTATATAATATATATGTATGTAAAACAACTGGAAGTATATATACCAGCAAGTGAAGCTAGAAAATCTTTTAAATAGTGAGATTGTGGTTGATATTTATTTTTTTTAATTACTGGTCTTTTTAAAATAAATTTCTTATGGACAGCCATTATTAACATAATAAGAAAAGAAAAGCAAAATATAAGATGGAGAAAAATGCAATAAAGGCCTGAACTATGGTAAAACCAACGGAAATAGAAACAAAGAAATGCTGGTGAGAGTTTAGAGGCAGAATCACTTAACTTAAATTTTGCAGTCAATTGAATGGAGGGAGTTAAAGACATGGGGTATGGGAAAAGAACTGATGTGTCTCAAGTTTGAGTTACTGGAGAACAGGGGATTTGAGAATAAATAGGGACCTCAGCAGGAGGAATAATTGGAGGTAGGGAAGTGCATAACGATTTTGGTTTTGATTATATACTGATCAGTCTCACTTTATATTGTCGTCTTAAGTGGGCCTATTTTGCTACACAGGAATCCTATTACATTTCTGTAGAAAATTTCTTCTTCAGTTTTTCTAAATGAGTGTTTTTCAAACTGCACATTGCAACCCATTAGTTTGTCATGAAATTATTTAGTGAGTCACTATCTACCTTTTGTGAATAAAACAGAATTGAAGTGAAAGTGAATGAAGTAAGAGTATTATTCTCTCCTGAAACTCGTTTCAGTTGTGTCTATATGAGTGTGTATATCGTGTGTGTGTGTACACTCATTTATTTTACATCCTAGATAGTGATATTTTTTTATTCTGTTACAGTCAAAAACATTCAATAGTCACTCTCCTAGATGATTATTTTACAGATTCTCCTCTCTCCTCAAATCTCCAAATCTCCTTTCCCTCCCTGCTGTCAGCTTATAATCCTCTTACTTCACTGAGAAATTAGAAGTAATCACAGGAGAACTTCACACTTTTCTATCATTGAATTAATCATATTCTTACATCTGTATTCACTTACTGAGCTTTTGGTTCTGCTACAATGGTTAAAGCATTTATGTTGCCTCCTAAAACCAACTTCCCACATGTGAAAGAACACAGGACATCACACCTAGGATAATCCTCTCTCTTGCATCAACTTTGCCCTCTTTATTGGTTGTGTCCCATGAGAATACAAACATCGGGTTATTTTTTTCACAGCTTTAAAAAAATGCCATTTTTGGACTCACATCCATCCAGCACACACCAAGATCCTGGCCTTCAGACTTGCAGGAAGATATATAGCATATTCCCCTGAAATCATCATCCTTCACGTTCAATTGTTAATCAGGTTTTGTGCAGTTCATTTAAAAAGGTAGAGATTCCTTGGAGAAGCACTTAATAAGCATGTCAAGATCTCCCAGAACAGAGATTGTGAGTGAGTGTGTGTGGTAAGAGAGTTGACTTTTTAAAAATCTGAACTTCAACTTCAAGGTTTCCATACTCAGATAAAAGGCAAGAGAAAACATTCTGCACCTCCAGTGTAACAAAGACAAACGAGAGGAATGCATGGTGGAGAAAAGGGAACAACACAGGCTCCCTCACAAGACACTCCTCCTCCAGTCCCTTTAAGACTGCACCAAGACATGTGTTCAGGAAGTGGATACCTGGAAAAGACGAACAATCGCTAACCAGAACTGACAAGTGCATTATCTCTGCTTAAAACAGGCGGTTAAGTACAAACTGTCAAGCAGTTTATAAAATAAGAAAAGTGAACAGGCTTTGGGGTGTGTTTTTAACATTCCTGAACTTCACATTTCTATTGTGCAAGATTAAGACACTTAAGAGGTATCTTTGTTGATGAATGAATAAATGAACAAACGTGTGTGTGTGTGTGTGTGTGTATGTGAATGCATTTACGCTGAGTATCAGATGGAATTCCAATGCCCAACAAGGAGAGGGGCTGCCTGGCAATTCCAGAGAACAGATCACAGACATGCAGTCAGGATTGGGCTCCTTCCAAGCAAGCTGGCCAATTTCCCAGTACAGATGGTGGCCAAACATTCTTCTGAGAGAGATATCTAATGCTTTTGGAGATACCTTAGTTTCTCTCGAATGCCCTAAGCACCATATTTTCATAGACTGAAATAGTAAAAAGAATTTCCAATACCATAAAAGGACTGTTCTACTATTTAAATGCTATTGCATGAGCTATATACAGATCCTAGGCGGTGTAGTCTAGTCATTAGGAGTCTGCCCTTGAGAAGACAGAACACCTAGATAGAAACAGCTGATCCACCACATACTGACTGATTTTGGGAAAAGAAGTTAAACTGTCAGAGACTGATTTTCCTCTACTATATTAATAACCTACCTCAAAGTTTATTATTGGGATTAAATGAGATAATGCATATAATTTAGTTCAGCATATTGTCTAGTGCATAGCAAATGTTCAACAAATATTAGCTGCTTAGAATTTGTGTTTTAAAAGAGGAGAAAATTATGTGAGTGTATTTGTGAATATTTTTGCTTATACATGCATAGACTGTCTCTGGAAGGATAATGTCAGTTACCCTCAACGAAAAGAATGGTAGTTGGGAAAAAGGGCACTATTACGACTTTTTCATTGTATAGTCTTTTGTATCTCTTGAAATATTAACCACTTGAATTTACCACCTATTCAAAAACAATAAAATTTAAATATGGCAAGTAAATAAAAGCTGCTGTTAATTTTACTCACTTCTATGCAGTGTACATGTACAGCACTTCAGTATAATGTGTTCTCACGATAAATTAAATAATCCAAATACCGAATTGGAAGAGTAATAAGAAGATGACTCATATTTCATTTTTATCCAGCCTGAGGCATTTCCCAACATTCTTTACTTGTTTGTGTTGCTCTCTCTTTAGCCATTGATTAAAATACAGACAGTCCTTGGTCTGCATTGTTCCAATATGTATAATTTCAGTAACAATAGTTTAGTTTAATAACAGCAATACCCCGACAACACGGTTCAAATTTCAGTTACCACAATTTATTTACTGCAAGTAAATTGCATAAAGAAATACATTTTGCTGCTAGCTCTTCAGCCTACAAATCACCATATAAATAGCAGATGCAGGTCATGATCAGTTACCAGTCATGTCACTTTTTTCAGTCTCTTGGTGCATCCGTTATGCAGCTTATCCCCAGACAGTAAAGTGTGTAGTTGTGTTGCCTCCTTTTCTCCTAGTAATTAATCCAGGTAACATTTTATAAAAATGGATAATCCAAAGATGGAATTGGTAAAAAGACGAAAGTGCAGCAAAAAAATGAAATGCGATAATGCTGGAAGTGAAATTGGATATTGTTAAAACTTACCAACCTAAATGAGCAATTAGGATGAAAAGGATGAAGATATCCCAGGGAGGTGACACAAGCAAAAAACTTCACATTGAAGAAACTCCTGGAGATATTTCACAACATTGAGAGTACAAAAGATAAACTTTTGGAAACAAATCCAAATTTAGAAAGAGGTGTGACAATTTGCCAAGGCATAAAAAAAGATGTTGACACCATATGCTAAGTTATATCATGTGAAGAAAAAAGCAAGCACCGTTTAAACTACTCTTGATAATATTTTCAAAGAAATAAAACACTAATTATCATTGTTTCAACTGTTCTAATTATATTGTACTAAATAAATACTAGTTTTACTAATTTTTCATTCCCTTTTACATTTATAACCAACAATAAGAGAGTGTTTAATGCTTTGACAAAAAGTTCTAAAGGCCACACGACAATCATGATTATTCCTACTGATTATTGAAATCACTTTGCATGGTTTCAGCTTGCACAGTCATATTTATGGTCATGCACTATCACGCAAAACAAGGATTACGTATATATTCACTAAAGTAGAAAACTGATTTCTCTGTTAAGAATATCACTTCAAAGACTGTTTTCTGATATTAGTCAGGTATTTTCCTCATTTAAATGAGCATCTTTGAGTTACTAAGGCAGTAATATAGGAGGCAATTTATTATGAATCCAAGGAAACTAGAATTAGAAACAGCATTGCTGTCTAGAGTTTAATAATAATAGCATATAATAGCATTGTACTGTGCAATTTATAAAGTGACTTTATATACATTAACCTATTTATTTTTTACAACAACCCCATAATTTAAGTGTTATTTCCATCTCACTCATAAAGAACCTGAGACTCGTAAGTCACACTATTAGCAAATGACTAAGCTAGACTCACACCCTGGGGTTTCAATTTCAGGTTCCGGGGTTTCCACTGTATCATTTTGCCTTCCTAGGGGAGAATTCAAGACCAAATCCATGTGAAGTTCTTTATCTGAAGAATTAAATACAAAAAAGCCTCTTTTCTACCAGAGAATGTGAACGTCATGCTTAATCTTAAAGAATATAATTTATGAATCTAATTATAGTCACTAATGGAATATAATAATGTCAAATTCTTAAGCATTAGATGTATTTTCAATCGCATTAATTGGCAGTGAAAATGTTACAAATATCAGCAGTGCCTGAGTTCAATTTCTTGGGTTTTAGTATTCTATTGTCACATATGAAGTACATATGAAGTATACACACTACTGGATTCATATAGTCAGATGGAAAAAAAAACCATCCTCTAATTGAACAGCATCTGCACAAAATAATTAAAGGTACTTTTATTATTATTATTATTTCAGAATATTACAAGGGTACAAACATTTTGGTTATATAAATTGCTTTTATACAGTTTGAGTCAAAGTTATAAGTGTGCCCATCACCCAGACAGTATGCATTGTACCTGTTAGGTGTGAATTTACCCATCCCCTCCTCCCCCCTCCCACCTGCTTGATTTCTATTGAATTTTGCTACCATATGTGCACATGAGTGTTGATCAATTGGTTCCAATTTAGTAGTGAGTACACATGGTGTTTGTTTTTCCTTTCTTGCAATACTTCACTTAAAAGGATGTTCTCCAGTTCCATCCAGGTTGTTACAAAAGGTATTAGTTCACCATTTTTTATGGCTGAGTAATACTTCATGGTATACATATACCACATTTTATTAATCCACTCATGTATTGACGGGCACTTGGGTTGTTTCCACATCTTTGCAATTGTGAATTGGGCTGCTATAAACATTCGAGTGCAAGTGTCTTTTTTATAAAAAGTCTTTTTTTCCTTTGAGTAAACACCTAGAAGTGGGATTGCTGGATCAAATGGTAGGTCCACTTTAGTTCTTCAAGGTGTCTCCATACTACTTTCCATAGAGGTTGTATTAGTTTGCAGTCGCACCAACAGTTTATAAGTGTTCCTTTCTCTCCGCATCCACGCCATCATCTGTTGTTTTGGGACTTTTTGATAAAAACCATTCCCACTGGAGTTAGGTGATATCTCATTGTGGTGTTGATTTGCATTTCCGTGATGATTAGAGATGTTGAGAATTTTTTCATATGTTTATTGGCCATCAGTCTATCTTCTTTTGAAAAGCTTTTGTTCATGTCTTTTGCACACTTTTTAATGGGGTTGTTTGATGTTTTCTTGCTGATTCACTTTAGTGCTTTGAAGATTCTGGTTATTAGCTGTTCATCAGATGTATAGCATGCTAATATTTTTCTCCCATTCTGTAGGTTGTCTGTTCACTCTATTGTTTCCTTGGCTACGAAGAAGCTGTAATTGAAGCTATTTTATTTTCTCCTCTGTTGACATGAATTCAGGAAAGTCTTTCCCATCATTGTAACAAAAAAATGTTTGATAGACCTGTTTCAAACATTTTCTTTACAGATAAGTACAAAATATGTTTGAGGAATAACTTAGTTTTAGGATGAACTCCTATACATTATTACTAGCTACTCCATGTTTTTAAATACCTAGACACTACATACTGTATTAGTAATTTTGAAAGGGCAAAGGACATAAGTTGTTTTGATAACCAGAGGGGTATTTATGAGGAAGGCAAAATGAGCAAGATAGAAATAAATGGAAACTATAACTGGAAATTTGAATGTCACCAACTTGAAGGAATTTTGATGATACAAAACTTCTAACTGGTAGCATGCTACTTCTTCCATCCATTACTAATCTTACCCAGACTGCATCCAAAGTAGGAGGTGGTTATGAAGAAGTAAGATGTTGTGTGAACCTGGAGAGGGAACTCATGGGTGGAAACATGTGAAAACATAATGACTTAGTAAGTAAGAAAAGGAGATGAGTTCAGTATATAACACATGGGAACTGGTCAAGCATAGATGCAATGATCATTGCAATAAATGAAGACTTGAAAGAAGAGTTAGTAGGAATACAAGGAAGAGCTATGATTGTCGGGAAAGGAAAAAGGAATCTCTGATCTGGTCAGAAACCTGATGAGCACGCTTAACAATTCTCTCTCTCTCAGCCTCCCTGTCCAAATTCTCACAAAGGTCTGTAGATTTTTACCTCCTAAATATTTCTTGACTGTGTTTGCATTCTGCCTCTCCTCCACTAGAGCAGCCAACCGGGGGCGCTCTCCCAGACCCAGACCACCGTCATAGACTTTGAAGTTGTCTTCCCACATCCACTCTGCCCCAGTCTGCTCTCCAGACCCACTCTCTGCTCCTCTCCACCCTTCCCCATGCTTCAAGATGCTGACCTACAGGAACACTCATATGAATGGGCTCCCCTTCCCTGTGGTCCCATCAAGTTATTTGCTCTCCCAGTTCCTTCCTTTCAGGTCACTGCAGGTTTGCAGCATCCCCCCACAGAAGTGGTGCCTTCTGTAAGGCAGCTCCTTCTACTTAGCCCCCTCTGTCTCCAGGTTCTAACAATCTCCTCTAATTCTTTCCGTATTAGTCCTGGAGTGGAAATGTCCACTCCCCACCTTTCTCCCCTCCCCACCTCATCTTTTGTAAATACCTTCTTTATTATACTCTGTTCAAATTATCCTATTTGATTGTGTTATGTGCTTCTTGTCAGCACCCTATGATCTTGTCCCTGCCTCATTCTCCAACATGATCTCCTGATACTCTTGCCCTTGTCCCAATCCACACAGCTTACAGTCTCAACTGCAGTACATTGAACTAATTACTCTTTCCCGAGTGTGCCTTCATTACGTTCAGATCTTCTTCCTTATTATTCACCTGCCACAATATCCACCCCATAACTCAGAGATTTCCTCTTCCTGGAAGTCCCAACATCCTCAACATACACCTTCTGGTTTGTGTTTGGGCAGTCATTTGAGCTCCTATGGCACTCTATCTATCTATACCATAGCACTTAGCACTCTGTGGTTTCCTGCTTACTTGTCTATCCTAGAGGCTCTGAATCACTGTATCTTCAATTTCTAGTCCCCAGGGCTTAGAACTGTGTGGCACAAGATAGCTATTCAATAAATGAATCAAACTATTAATATAAAGCTGTATGTATAGTTTAGCTAAAGTAGTTCAGAGTCATTTTATAGTACATTAAGGTGCAGTATATTATCAACATGCTTATCTATTTACCCGAAACAATTTTTTCTTCAAATACAGCATCTTAGTAAGAACACAGTTACCATAGCCAAAATACTGTAACAAGTGTACAGAATTATGTAACTGCCTTTATCAGCCATTTATCCTTCCAAAAATAAAATCTTTAACTTCTCAATTCTCCTTTACTGAGCATTTTATTTCTTCAGTGTTGTCAAAGAAAATACAGTACATTGAAAAGTAAGGATGACCCAGAAAACTGTCAAGAAAGGATTCAGAAGAACATATTTCCAGGGAAAACATTATGATTTTTTCATAGTATTCCTATTCCCACATCACTTGCAGTACTGATGCACATTTATCATTTTTAAAAATTCTTTTATTAAAATTATTTGTTGTTTTCTTTTATGTCTACCTCTTCCTCTCCTCTCCCTCATTTCAACCACATTTTTCTTCACTTGGTTTTTTAGAGGACCCTATGGTGTTCCAACTAGATTTCCTTATCCTTTCTAGGACTAAAGCACTTATTCCTTAAGTTGCTGGGAATACTGACAGTTGATGGCTCAGAGTTGAATCCTTCCTTCTAAGTTTCACCCCTGGTTAAAGGGAGCTGCAGCTATAACATCACACCTCCTTCCTGGGGGCAGTCCTTATCCAATGACCAGCCAATGCTGGGGGTTGAAAGGGGAAAGCACACAGAGAGTATAGGGGGAAAGGCCCCCTTGCTCCCAGTTTGGGATAACTATGCAGGCATATCCTAGCTCTAGAGGGCTCTGTGGGATTGACTAAGGCTTTTGTTGTGACTTCATCACAACAGAAACCCTCCCTAAACTTAATCTACCTTCCTTCATTTCCCTTCAGTGGTTAACACTGGCAGCAGTCCTCCAGAACCACTTGAATGCCAATCCAGAATCTGCTTTCCAGGGAATCTGGCTATGAGAGCGCTGAACAAGGACCCCATGTTAAGAAACCAACATGAATTCTTCCATGCTTCTTTCCATGACAGGTTAAACAAATACAAACATATATAGGCACATACATGAATATATGTGTTATAAATATACAAAATTTTAAATTTTTTAATGGAATCCTATTTTAAATTTTTTAGTTTTACCATTCAAAAACATGTAGTATGTACATTTTTCCAGTACAACTTGTATAGCTTTAAAACTTTAGTTCATTCTTTTAGTGGCTGCATAATATTCTATGATGTGAACATATCATAATGCATTCTTTCATATTTTGATGTAATCACCTTGATTACAGTTTTGTTTTGGCTTCCATGAACAATGCTGGGGCAAGCAAGCATCATTGTATATATGCATTTATGTACTGGTACTTTCATTTCTGTAGAATAGGCTTCCAAAAAGTAGGACTAAGTTCAAAAATATGCTTATTTTTTATTTTAATAGGTACTGCCAGATTTATTTCCCAAATGCTATAATATTCATATTTGTACCATTAATACAGAGAATAACTTATGAAGTAATTCTATATATGTCATTTTGATATATTTCTTTCTTGTCTTCTAACATAGCCAAGTGATTTTACATAAACTTTCTTTTTGGGGATGAAAATATAGAAAGGTCTCAAAAACACTCCTTTTATCAATGATTTTTTTAGCTATAACCCTAACAGCATAGGCAACAAAAGCAAAAAATAGACAAATGGGATTCCATCAGACTGAAAATCTTCTGCACAGCCAAGAAAATGATCAACAGAATGAAGAGACAACCTACAGAATAGGAGAAAATATTTGTATATCATACACATGATAAGGAATTAATATTCAAAATATATAATGAACTCAAACAACTCAGTTATAACAAAACAAATTGCACAATTTAAAAATGGGCAAAGGACTTAAATAGACATTTCCCAAAAGAAGGCAGATATATTAAAAAATGCTCAACATCACTCATTATTAGAGAAATGCAAATTAAAACCACAGTGAGATATCAACTTACATGTGGTAGAATGTTTATAATCAAAAAGACAAAATACATGTGTTGGCAAGGATGTGGAGAAAATACAACCCTTGAACACTGTTGGTGGGAATGTAAATTGGTGCAGCATACCAAAAACAGTACGGAGGTTTCTGAAAAAATTTAAAATAGAACTACCATTAACTTTATTTCTGGGCATATATCCAAAAGAAATGAAATCAGTGTGTCAAAGAGATATGTACACTCTCATGCTCATTGCAGCATTATTCACAATAACCAAGTTATGGAATTAACCTCCATGTCCATTGATGAATGAATAGATTTTTAAAATATGATATATATAAATGGAATATTATTCAGCCTTAAAAAAGAAGGAAATTTTGTGATTTGTGACAACATGGATGAACCTGGAGGATTCACTTAACTATGTTACGTGAAATAAGCCAGGCACAGAAAGACAAATACTACGTGATCTCACTTATATGTGGAATCTAAAAGAGTCAAACTCATAGATACAGATGGTTATCAGGAACTGGGGGATTGGGGATAGGTTGGTCAAAGGATATAAAATTTCAGTTAGATAGGAGAAATAAATTCAAGACATCTACGGTACAACATGGTTACTACAGTTAGTAACAATGTATACTTGAAAATTGCTTACCTGAGAAAGTCAGCAAAGTCTCAGCTTACAAAATCAATGTGCACAAATCAGTAGCATTCATATATGCCAACAACAGTTAAACTGAGAACCAAATTGAAGACTCAATAGCTTTCACAGTAGCAACAAAGAACATAAAATACCTAGGTATATATTTAACTAAGAAGGTGAAGGACCTATACAGGGAAAATTACAAAACATGGAGGAAGGAAATAGCAGAGGACACAAACAGATGGAAAACCATACCATGCTCATGGATCAGCAGAATCAACATTGTTAAAATGCCTATACTACTCAAACTGATATACAGATTCAATGCAATCCCTATTAAAATACCAATGTCATTTTTCACAGACCTAGAAAAAATAATCCTATGCTTTGTATGGAACCAGAGAAGACCCTGTATAGCCAGAGCAACCTTAAGCAAAAAGAACCAATTGAGAGGCATCAGTTTACCAGACTTCAAACTATACTACAAAGTTACAGTAACCAAAACAGCACAGTACTGGCACAAAAACAGAGAGACACCAATGGAACAAGACTGAGAACCCAGACACAAAACCATCCTCACATAGACATCTGATTTTTGACAAAGCAGACAAGAACATACACTGGGGAAAAGAGTCCCTGTGCAATAAACGGTGCTGGGAAAATTGTATAGCCACATGTAGAAGACTGAAACAAGATCCCCACCTCTCACCTCTAAAAAATATCAACTCATGATGGATAACAGACTTAAAACATAAGAATTCTAGAAGAATATATTGGAAAAACTCTTATAGACATTGGCCTAGGCAAAGATTTTATGAAGAAGACCCCAAAAGCAATTACAGTAACAACAAAAATAAACAAATGGGACCTGATCAAATTAAAAAGCTTCAGCACAGCCAAAGAAATTATCACTAAAGCAAATAGACAACCTACAGAATGGGAGAAAATATTTGCACACTACACAACCAATAAAGGGCTAATAACTAGAATCCATATAGAACTCAGGAAAATCAGTAAGAAAAAATCAAACAACCCCGTTAAAAAATGGGCAAAGGACATGAAGAGAAACTTTTCAAAAGAAGAGAGATTAATGGCCAAGAAACATATGAAAAAATGCTCAACATCTCTAATCATCAGGGAAATGCAAATCAAAACCACAATGAAATATCACTTAACTCTAGTGAGAAAGGTTTTTATCAAAAAGTCCCAAAACGACAAAGGTTGGAACAGATGCGGAGAGATAGGAATACTCATACATTGCCGGTGGGACTGTAAACTAGTACAACCTCTAGGGAGGGTAGTATGGAGATGCCTCAAAGAACTAAAAGTAGAACTACCATTTGATTCAGCAATCCCACCACTGGGTATCTACCCAAAGGAAAAAAAGTCACTCTATAATAAAGACGTCTGCACTTGAATGTTTATAGCAGCACAATTCGCAATTGCAAAGATGTGGAAACAACCCAGGTGTCCATCAATCCATGAGTGGATTAATAAAATGTGGTATATGTATACCATAGAGTACTACTCAGCCATTAAAAACAATGGTGAACTAACACCTCTAGTATTATCCTGGATGGAGCTAGAGCCCATTCTTCTAAGTGAAGTATCACAAGAATGGAAAAACAAGCACCACATGTAGTCATTATCAAATTGTTACTAATTGATTAACAGATATGTGCACATATGGAAGTCACATGCCTTGGGCAGATGGGAGGGGGAGGAGGGAATGGGCAATCCACACCTACACGGTGTGGTGCACACCCTGCTATATGGGCACACTTGTAGCTCCAACTCAGGTGATGGAAAGGCAATATACGTAACCTAAATGTGTGTAATCCCATAATATTTTGAAATTAAAAAAAAGAAAATTGCTAAAGGAGTAGTATAGTTAATAACAATGTATTATATACTTGAAAATTGCTAAAATAAGCATGTGAGGTAATGGATATGTTAATTAGCTTGATTTAGCCATTCCACAATGTGTGTACATATCAAAACATCATGTTGTATGCCATAAATATATACAATTTTTATTTGTCAAATAAATAATAAATCATGCCATTATCAAAAAAACAAAAACTTTTTTAAGTGCTACTTGCTCACCAAAACAAAAAGACAAACACCACTCCTTTTAAACAACTTCCAGACTGATTGAAGTGGTGGATAACATAAAAATGGAAAACTCTTCAAAATCAAAAGTACTGCTTTTGTCTGTAAGGGAAGTCTAACTTTCTCTTAAGTTAGTATTAAATGGAGCTAGAGGTTATGACTGGTCTACTTAATTTTGTCCAAAACAAAATTCTTTATTCAGACTTTCCTGGACATTACTGAGACATCCAACCTCTTCTTCCCCAGAGTTGAATATTATGAAGTCTCTACATGTGTTCAAAAATCAGTAATAACCAGCAAGAATTATTAGAACCTGAGATTTCTCAGGATCCTGGGAATAAAATGATTTTGAAAGCAGGAAACCATGATGTTAAATTTAGAAAACTACATACAACTTGCCATATTCAAATTTTAAACTTAGTCAGGTGCAAGATTAACTAGATGTCACCATCTCTGTTTTCACCAAAAAACCATTATGGAAAATTTTAAAACATGATAAAAATCTCATGTTCTTAAGTGTATTTCTGCTGATATATGATAAAATGTATCTCACACAAAGTTGAGCTGTTGTGCCATTTGAAAATTTGTTGGGATTTGCAAGGAAAATGGTTTTCCTCTCTGTTTTAGCAAAATTAGAAGTTAATGGACTGAGTATTCCACGGTACCATTAACGTAAATAAATACAAGTCTACAACAAAGAGAATTAATCAAATTGAGTTGAACAATACATTTTCCCAAGTACATTTTGCACAAAACCACAGGCTGACAAGTAATTATTTTTATGCATGGGCACTTGGCATTTTCAACTTGGAAAACATTTTTGCCAAGTAAAGTTGATTTTGTTTGCAAGCTCAACCTGTTGGTTGCTAATGTTAGGACACCATCTTGTGGATAAGGCTTCTGATTTGGAAACCTGTCTATTTGAAGTCATTTATACAGTAAAAGGTAAAAAAAATGTTCTTGATATCACAGAAATTAATCAACAGTTTCACCTTTATATTATTAGCATGTCTACATAAGGTTATGGTTAAGAAAAAATACCGAATAATTTTTATCAAAGGAGTCTTGTCTCTTTGTGCATCTGCTACAGACCAAACGTTGTATTCCAAAGTAGATGTCTGTTAGAAAGGCATTTTAGAAAAACCTTTTTTCTACAGAGAATTAATGAAATCCATGTCGGTAAAGATAGTCCTTCATTTACCATTATAACATAGTGCTGAACACTTTAAATAAGATGTAGATTGTTTGCCTATGTATTGTTTCTGGGTTTCATATGGTCAATATTCATAAGAATATTTGAGGCATATGTGAATCTCAAATATCAAATTGGTTTTCTTTTTAAGAAGTATCTCCCCTGCCTATTTATTTAAATAAGAAAAGTTGTAATACTTATAGGAATGCTGATACAATTTGGCTTTATACAGCACAAATAGGTTAGCTAACACAGTACATATGTCTAAGAAGGCTGAGCTCTAGTCCTACCTTTGTGACCAATTAGCCACTCACCTTGGACAAATCAATTCACTCACTATGTCTTAGTTATTACATCTGTCAAAAGAAAGAATGGCAGCTTATCCAGAGAACTTTTGCAGATATAAAATAGTGCATGCAAAATTTGGGGGTCTACCATAATATAGGAAATAAAAAGAGAAATAGACCTAGTTTTATTCCAGATCCTTGTTCCAATCTCTAATTTCGAAAACAGCTATGGGTTCTTTAGCTCTTTTTTAAAAAAAATTCTGTGAACTCTCCCTGTATCCTTCCAATACATTTTTCTTTTATTAAGCTGTCACTTGTAGTAAACCATCTTGGCTAACACATCAGTCATGGGACTTTGGAAAGATCATTAGATCTAATTAATGGAGGAAGGATTAAAAATGCAAGTTTTGATCAAACGGGTCTGGGTTTAAATTCTGACTTCCTCATTTATCAGTTGCGTTACTTGGTTAAGTTAATAAGCTTTCTTTGCCTTGGTTTTCTCACTTTCCCCACAGAGTTCTAAAGAGTGCTAAATTAAAGCATGTAAGGCATTTATCACAGTGACTGGGTTATGGCAAGTAGGATATGGCAAAAAAAAGGTAGATTATTGTAATTATTATACATGGATGTTATTTCATTTGACCTTCTCCCAAACCTGAAAATAAACAGAGCATGAAATATTCATCATTTACAATATTCGTAAAAGAAATAATACTGTTCTGCATTGATGCCCACAAAATATCCATTCAGAAAAAGACTTAAATGGTACTTTTATGGAGTCTGAATTGATTTCCTCTAAATGACTGATGCTCTAAAACAACTTGTAATTTCCCAGCTGCACCATAGTACACAGATGACAATATGTTCAACTCTTCGAACTATTTGAATCTTCACAGATCATTAATCTATAATGAAAATAATTTATGAGACTTTTTGACTTACAAAGGCAACTTGCCTTTCTTGTTCATAGATTTACAGTTCCTTCAGTTAATGTGCTAAGTCAAGGTTTAGCAGACTGTTCAAACAGCTTAGCCACAAAAGTGACCAGATGTTTTGAAGGACCCAGGCAAATAAAAAAGATATCCCTGAGTCTCTCTCTTCTTAGTATGTAACAATACTTCAAAAAGTAAAAATACCAACTGGCTGTCTTAGAAATAAATGTGAGATTGTGTTGTTTTCAGCCACACACGTAAGTCACACAGGTGACTTATTACGGTCAAAATCCAGTTAACTGAAACAAAAGCATTTCACAAACACACAATCAGTCTCAGTCAACATTCCCCTCCCCCACTCATTTTTCTTTTCTAATTCAGTTTCTAAACTTTCTTCAAGAGTCAGCTCAAATTTCAACATATCTCTTCATCCTTCTTTGTCTACCACCAGTACTAATGACTATACTAGGCCATCTTATACTTTATTTTAATCCATGTTTATAAGTCAGAGCAAATCAAGGCACCCCAAGCAAGATAAGTATAAACTTTTATTATAATTGTTAAAAACCTAGGATTCCATCAAATCTAGAGCCTTTACATAAGAATTTAGCATTTACCTTGGAGGGAGGCAACCTAGTCATTTTTTTCTGTTCATAAAAGTATGAACCTTTTTTATTATTATATGTTTAGACTGAAGGATTTTTTATGTGCACACTATTTGAACTCCTTTGGATTGTCTTTTATTTCACATCTTTCTCATCAGTCATAACTGGATCACATTACATTCAAAAAGATAGAGAAGAGAACATGCAAGGAAATAGTTCTAAATCATTTCCAAAATATGTGTGTAATTTTTTTAAGACTTTCATGTCAGCAAAACATTTACAACCTATCTAAAGTTTTTATTCTTGCTGGAGTTTTCTTATGAAGTATCCTAAATAAGTAATCCCTTGGGAGACATGTTAAAGGGCTTAAACTTCAAAAGAAAATACTGTTTTCTAGTAAATTAAAATCAAGGCTTCCATTTATCATTTTCAGAAATTTAGCTTCCAGGACTGCTGATTTTAGGCTGTCAGCAACTAACTGGCTCAGGGTTGGTAGCAAGGTCTAAAAGTGTCCTCTGTGTCTCTGTGTGCGTGTACCATTTGTTTAGGTAGGTAATGGTGGAGGGTGGTTTTTACTTTGAAATTTTTAGTTGTAGAGGGGAACTATGTCATCAGGAAGGGTGTGTAACTTATAGACTGGCTGCTTGGGCATCCAGCCCCTTAATCTAACTCTTATAAAAATGTTACCTCCTGCTATACTTCGTAAATTGATCCAGGTCAGAAACTTCTAGTTTCTCAAAATAACAGGTGGGTGGGGTTGTGTGGTAACTGTTTTGAGATCATTGCTGTGTGACACCTATCCTCAGGTACTGACATAATCCTGTAGGAGCAGTGATTTGAAAAATCCATGATATTTTCTGTTATGTTCTCATCCCTACCCTTTAGAAAATCATTGTTCTAGCAATGTTAGCAGAATATTGAGCTATAATGGGCATGACTTAATATGGATTTTTTGGTTTCATAAGGACTTTCCATTAATCTATTGCTTTCAGGCCAATCCTAGATTTCTTTCTTCCTATGATCACATACCTCCACACTATACTCCTGGTCAAAAAGTATCATGCATTTCAGTTAGCCATATTTTGAGATATTTCCTAATATATATCTTTCAATAATTTCAAATATTAGCATTTTTGTGCTTGGTTACATTAATATTTTTCAAAAAATTATGCTTTTACATACTCACACTCTCTACTTAATAAATTTTTCATTGAAATCAATAGTGCATTTTATCATGAGCTGATTCATTGGCAGCAAAGATTTGAGAGAAATGTTCTGCATACTACAATATTGCTTTTAATCGAATACAGATTGATCCAGTGCATTTATATTAACAGTTCTTCATTGAAAGCAATAGAATTCAGCCCAGATTAAGAATGTTCCCTTGCTTTCAAAGAAGTCTAATCATAAAACTCATTATACTTAACATCAGTGGCTTCTTTCACCTCCCACCTTCCTATGACAGTATGTGCACCGTCCTTTAACCAAGGACAGTTCAATTTTATTGCTTCTTTTAATGACATTGTTTCTGAAATTTATTGCACAGGAAACTGAGGTCTGATCAAAGGCACCAGATGATTTTTGTTATGAATATTTGTTGAAATAAAACCAATAAACTGAAAATGTGATTGTTGTTTTTTTTACTATTTTATCTAGATTCTTATAACCTGACAATTCTATCATCTCACTTGGGCATGACAGTCCAACAGCTGAGATGATATTGCAGGGCCATGATTGGACGGAAGTAAAGCAACTCTAAGCTGCTATTTCTACATTCCTGGTTACAGGTTATGCTAAATTATTCACCCTACCTGATACTCATTCTCCATTATGACAGAGAACACACATTAGAATCTGCAAAGTGGTTGAGAGGGGATATGTACTTGGAGAATGACAAAGGAGAAAGATGGTCTCTGCAAAAATGCCTGGTTTGTGTGATGTTAAAATCATTAGTTTTGATCTAGTTTGCATCACAGCTGAACTGAATTGAGAGAAATAGTTCACTATAATTTATTGAATTAAGCACTCCTATATGTATAACAAGATGCTCATCACAACAGAAGAAAGTACAGCCAAACTATATACTTTAGAGTCACAGAAAAACTGACTATTTTAATTGAAAATGTCTTTAAATATTATCTTGTTCTGATATGTTAACCATTCATCCTTTGTTCAAGTGGAAATAAAGAACAGAAAAATTAATGGCTGACCAGTTTAAAAAGAGTAAGAACTGCTTTAGGGAAGGTATTAGAAACCTCTTTTTTAAGAAGGACTGCATACATTTAAAATGTTACAATATTACTGTTTAAAAAAGATAATTTTTGAAAATATGTATTGAATTTTTAAGTGAACAATAAGAAACAAAGAGTCTTATTAGTTAAATAATTTATGCTTGCAAAAAATATTAAACTACAGCAGGCACAGATGCAACTTGACTTAAAATTACTCTGTTCATTTTTAGGCTACCATAGACATTACCAGAATTAGTTATTAATATAATTAATATTAACATGGTCTAAATTTAGAGGCTTAGAAAATCTTGATATTGTGTTTGAGTTATTAAGATTTTAAAAATCTGATTGCAAGTTTGTTGACTATAGATAGATATGATAGTACATCTTGTTATTCCTCTAAATTTTAACAGAAATAAAGTAAATATTCTCCCTTGGTTAGAGGGTTTGGGATTCTGATTATGTTAGGCAAACAATCCAAGTCTAATCAAACTTTAAATGAAAATCCTTCAAGAAGAAGCCATATAAAGAAGAAAGTAATGTTGGAAAGTCCAAGATTGTTATAAATTGAGAGGGTTTGCCTCAATGCATACTGGACCTGAATAGCATGGGCCAAGGAGGAGGAATTGATGACTTAGACCATAGACAGATGAAGAAACTGAGTATGATCAACAAACATTGATTTTGCTTGACCAATATCCATTCCAACTTCTTTTGTATGCAGCACTACCATTTTGTTTGGAAGACACTGCAGTTCACCAGTCTTGGTTCTGCCAAAGTTTGACATCCAAGGAGGTTCACTCCAGAGAAAAATACACATCACATTGGAAGGAGAACAAACAGCAGGAGCTATACTTTTACATGAGCCATTATATTATCATTACTGAACTATCAATTCCTTCAAAATAGTAGATCCACCAAGAACAAGAATGCTGGGTACACACTCCCTAGCCAGAGGAAGAAACTGGCAGAATATTAGTGATCCCATGGGCTGAAGTTCAGCCCATTGGATTAAACAAGGAGGTAGAGGTAGTCTATAATTCAGAGCCCTCCTGATTGTCAGGTCTCACCCTAGCACAGCTGACACTGGATCCAGGCTAACAGGACTGATTTCAGACTCCTCCTGTTGCTGAGATGAAAGTAATTAATAAAGCTTTTACTCTAGTCAGGAATGGCCCAAGGTCTGAGCAAAGCTGGTAAGGCTAGAAGAATCAGGCCATAAAGGAGACGGATGGTTTCTTAAGAGTAGGGAAAGTCAATAATATTTTGCATCTTAAACTGAGAAAAAAGTTTTAGTATGTAGTTTACCACAGAGGTCCCCAAACCTTTTGGCACCAGGGACCAGTTTCATGAAAGACAATTTTTCCACAGACCAGGAGATGGGGGGTGGAGGGGGGAGGGGGAATGGTTTCAGGATGATTCAAGCACATTACATTTATTGTGCAGTCAAACCTCTCTGCTAATGGTAATCTGTATTTGCAGCCACTCCCCAGTGCTAGCATCACTGCCTCAGCTCCACTTCAGATCATCAGGCATTAGATTCTCACAAGGAGCATGCAACCTAGATCCCTCCCAGTTTACAGTAGGGTTTGCATTTCTATGAGAATCTAATGCCACCACCGCTGATCTGACAGGAGGCAGAGCTTATGCAGTTGTGTGAGCAATGGGGAGTGGCTGTAAATACAGATGAAGCTCTGCTCCCTGGTGCTCACCTCCTGCTGTGTGGCCCAGGTCCACGGCCTGGGGGTTTGGGACCGCAGGTCTACCATACTTCTTGATATATCCCAAAGATACTTTCCTTCTGTATTTGAATGCACTCATCTCTGTGTTTGGGATGTCCTTTCCTTTATTCTTCCTGTGGTAAGATTGGTTTTTATATCTTAAATGTACTAAAATGCTATCTATTTTCTAGGGAGGATTCTTGGCTCTACAAATGATTTTATAGTATTTCCACATAATTCTAATTTGAGTTAAGTATTCCTTCTACAGGAAGGAATGGACAATTTCTAATTAATATATGGATCTCTGCACTATGCTCTGCGTCACAGGCATACAGGAAATTGTTGTCCAATGAATGAATACCAAGTTCATGAAAAGAGTAGTTCCTTCTCTGGTTGAAATTATTTAGACGTATCCTTAGTGATTTAGATATTCATGAAAATGTTTCAGCTGGAAATTAAACTTCATTAGCATTCAAGACACATTGTGCTCTCCTTTATATACAAAATTAATTCTATTACCAATGGGGAAGAAATCTTCCCAAAATGAAAAGAAAGGAAAGAAAATGCCAAGAAGTTGAAGGAAAAAAAACTTAGCTATGGAAATGTATATCTAGATTTCTTAGGTACTCCTCTCTGGTGTGTATACGGAATGTAACAATATAGTACTTTAGTTTGTAATTATAAAACATTCATAACAGGAACATTAGTTGCAGTGAAAAAGAAAAAGTGTTCAAGCTCTCTAAAACCAGCTATCCTGGTTGAGTCTAGCTTCTCTTCAGTTGATGAACGACCATTCCCTGCTTCATTCAGATAGTTCTTTATTCCAAAAAAAATATTTTTCCTTTCTCTGATACCTCAAATTCCAGTTTTAACGGCCATAGTCATCAGCGTTATCTTCTTAGGAAAGAAATATTTCTCAATGATAAAGAATAATAGGTAGATAGTAATATACATACCCAAAAGGTATCATATTTAGAAGTTCATCTATTTAAAATACAAAATATGGCCCTAGGCACGGTGGATCACGCCTGTCATCCCAACACTTTGGGAGGCTGAGGTGGGAGATCACTTGAGCCCAGGAGTCCGAGGTTTCGGTAAGGTATGATCATGCCACTGCCCTCCAGTCTGGGTGACAGTGAGATACTGGCTCAAATAAAAAATTAAATTAAATTTTAAAATTAATACAAAATACTTTTAAAAGGAATTATTTGTGCTTTATTTGTTTTTGTGATTACTTAACTTTTTAATTTCTCTTCCACATAGATTTAACTACAAAGTATATTCAAAAAAGGAATTTTAAAATAAACATGACGACCTATTCCCTTATATTATATACATAAGTTCAAGAGACAAGGAATAACATAATCAAGATAGAATTTTTCATAACATTTCAAATAAACTTGGCTCAGCAACTTACAGTTCTGAAAAATATGTCAACGAGTAAAGCACATTGGTGCATCTCCCGGAATCTCAGTGGCCTTTTGGAAGCAATCAGACCATGTTCCCCTTTACAAAGATAATAAGAGATATGTCCAACAATTGTTTTCAATGGGTTTGTGAACTTTCAGAAGGTTAAAGTCTCTATTCCTGTTTCTTTGGGGATTCTTCCTATATCTTTAACAAGCTTAGTACAAGTTGCACCTGTCAAATGTGTTGACAGTTTACAAGACAACTGTGCCTGAAAGAAACTAGGCCTACATTTTCACTTTTCTTGCTGGAGTTTGACATTATAAAACAATGACTCAAATTTTTCTATCAGATAATGTTGCTAGTTCATTGATAAGAGTGAGAGGCTTGATTCCAAAAGAACAGCAATTTGATGGTTTTCTTTTTCAAATATCAGGTCCCTAAAGCATAAATGCTATACATTAGAGCTTATATATGACAGATAAGACTTCCTTCATAAACAGTTTTCTTTTCACTAAGAGCTTGTAATAATTATGTCATATGAAGTACCAAAGAATTTTCTTTCTGAAAGGTTACATCTCAAATCATCTAACTTTTTTGAAGAAAGGAATAGTCTTAATTAGCAGAGGGTCATCCTAATGATGTAGTGATATTTTGGTCTAATTTATTGCTTGGATTTTTATTGTATCTTTTTAGAAATGCAATATGACCACAAATTTTCATACATCTCCAAACTCCATGGAGACACATGAAACAACTGAAAATCCCACTTCTACCTAAAGGGAAAGAGGAGAAATAAGGTTCTCAATGCAATGCAAATGCTCTCCAAAACTCTCTGCTCAGAAATCCCTTTCTCTGTTTTCCAGCGCTTTTTCTCTTTAGTCTCCAAAAGCAGTGTTGCTTCATTACAGCTCGGATAAAAACTGAGACTCTGGTCTGGTTGTTTCTATGGCAATACAGATGTTCAGTTCATTGTTGGAATGAGAGGTGGGGCGGAGAGGGGCCAATTATCTCCACGGTATGCTATCTAATCCTTAATCACTTCTCCACAGACATTCTTTTGCCCTGCATCCCAGGGAAGTACATAATCTCCAGCCACACTGTGGGTGGATGAATCAGTCATTCTAGAGATCTCCCTATGCTGGGGATGGAGAGAAATGGGCTTCTGCTCTTCCACTTCAACCACTGAAACCATGACCAATTATGATCGTTCTTACTCTTTTACTTCACGACTACCAATCTATTAATAAAATATTCTTCAAGAAAAGAGAATAAGAGGAAAAAGAAGCAAAGGATCATGGCTGGAAGAGGAGGGTCTTTCAGCGCATTTGGTGTATAAGGCAGTACACTCCCACGCATTTTTCGAGCAGATTAGTCTGACAGAGGCATAAGGTAACAACAACAGGTGATGTGAATGGGAACACAGCAGGTAAAGGGAGCCTGCTCTGCAGCCTGTGAGGCTGTTGTTTCACTTGCTCTAAAATCATAGGGGATCATATATTGTTTGTATAATGTGACACAGTAAATTGTGAAAATCATCTGAAAGCTTATCTTATTCTATTTCCAATTCCTATGCCTTCGGTTGGAATAAAAATTGAAACAGGCCAGGCGCGGTGGCTCACGCCTGTAACCCTAGCACTCTGGGAGGCTGAGGGGGGAGGATCACTTGAGCTCAAGAGTTCAAGAGCAGCCTGAGCAACAGCGAGACCCTGTCTCTACGAAAAAATATAGAAAAATAAGCCAGGTGTGGTGATGCACACCTGTCATCCCAGCTACTCCAGAGGCTGAAGAAGGAGGATCTCTTGAGCCCAGGAGTTTGAGGTTGCAGTGAGCTATGATGGTGCCACTGCATTCTATGCAGGGCAACAGAGACAGACCCTGTCTCAAAAAAAAAAAAAAATGAAATTATCTTGCTTGGCTAAGCATGCTCACCACATGGCAGTTTACACAGGCAAAAGTATGTTTATAAGCTATTTTTTTGTCAAAAGGAAAAATACAGAATAACCCATTTAGTCTCTGTCACTCTGTGAGTTAATTACAAAAAAAGAACATTGATTTTTATTTCTTTATAGTTGGCACAAATTAAAATGATGCAGCAGAAGTCCAGCACCTGAGTCTGGAGTTTTTCCCAAATTTTTCAAGGATGTCCTCTTCCCATTAACCTGCTGCTCCTCCCTTTACCCAGGCTCAAAAACCCAAAATTCCATGTTTCTCAACTTTTGGGAATGTAATCCCTTTCAATGGAAAAAAAAATGCTCTTTTAGACTTTCTAGTGTTGACAAATTGTTTTTATTATTGTTTGTTAAGTATGTACAAACACAAAACTAAGGATAAAATCCTTATGCTTAGAGCTTATGCTTAGAAACTAAATTCTAAAACCAAAACAAATTTACCAATATATACAAACAAAATCATAAAAGCAATACAATTGAAATTAACAACATTAATTTAGTGTGATAGATGATGCTATTATGCTGCAACTAAATGTAAATATGATATTTAACACACAGGTTTTTCAGCTCAGAATGCTTATGCTATGCTGTTGTAATATCTGATGATTCAAGGGTTCTAAGACTTGTTTCTGTTAAAACTGTTGTAAAACTTTCAATTGTGCAGTGTACTGTGATGCAATTTGGCCTTTACTTGATGTGAAATGCATCATTTATGTGTTAAGTTCTGCTTCTATTCATTTCATATTATCCCTCATTTAAAGTATGCCTTAGCTTAAACACATTCTATTCACCAATGCTCAGTTCTTCTCCACTGGGGCAATTTTGCCTTTCAAAGGACATTTGGCGATATCTAGAGACATTTTTGACTGTCACAAATGGGAAGAGGCAGTACTAGCATCTAGCAGGTAGAGGCCAGGGATTCTGCCAAACATGCTACAATGCAAAGGAAGAGAGATCCCCACAACAAAGAATGGTCTAGCCCAAAATGTCAATAGAGTGGAGACTGAGAAACCTGGCCAAGGCAAATACCAACTGCTAACTGTCAAATCCTATTTTAGTACTTGGGTATAGATGGTCCTCTGAATGATCAAAAATATGCTTATATCAATTTATTTCATTTTTTAGTTGAAATTTAAAAAATAAATTTAAAAGGGCATTCTATTTGAAAAATTCCTGAACCCCACTGGACTTACAAAAATTAAAACTACTAGAACCCAGTAAGAGCTATCATTTTGAAGAAATTCATTTCCTTATATAATATTATAAAGGTCCCACCATGCCCTAGGATTTTTAATTCTTGGCCTAATTATTTTAAAAAATTATTCCAAGAATTTGCCTATATTTATACACTTGTAGAATTACTCTAAATTGAATCACAATCAGAAAATTTTTGCTAGTCACTGAGTTGACTTTGATACCACATAAAAGAAACATAGTGTTTCTTGCAGAATTAATGCTATAATATAACCTAAGCTCTGGATATACATTCCCAAAAAGGAATGATGGCATAAGAAAGTTTGTAAACTAGAATTATAGATTAATCTAAAATGATATAATAATTAAGGATCCTAATACCATCCTCAGTCTATCAAAGAAGAATATATAGAACATCTGTTATGAGGCATGGTTTTTATAAAGTTCAATGTCAGATAAAGTACAATGTGTGTTTTTCTTCTCTACCAGGACCCATATATAATGGGCTCTAGTCAGAATGCCTTGGAAATAAATACTTCCCAAGAATAAAGAAAAAAGAATGCTTTCAAGGCCAAAATTCTAGTTAGCTGCAGTAGAAAATTGTTACAAAATAGCTTGCATTTCAGCTCCTTTTCAACATCTTCTGGCCAGTTGCAGCAAATTGTGGATCATCTTTAATATATTCACTTATACATCTACCCTTCTCTAAGAGGTAGTATTGATTAAGACACTGGCCTGGAATCAAGCAGTCTCCATTTGACTTCTGATTGTCCTGATAACTAATTGTGTGGCCTAAAGAAAGTTCTATCCTCCTTAGTATAGCCCATTTCTCATTTGTACAATATAGATAATAAGAATAGTTCTTTTAGCTTTTTGATGGCTAAATTAGGTAATAGAGAGAGAGCTTAGAACAAAACCTGGGGCTTAATAAACTCTCAGTAAGTGTTTGCTATAATTATTTCTTTATGTGAGTCGTCATATGAGGAATAATTAAAAGATTACAAAAATAGCAAATGAAAATTATTAAAGCCTCATTTTTAAAACACAGCTGGATATTTGAAATGGGAGGAATTATTCTGTCTAAAGCAAATCATTCTCTTAATTCTCTCTGGACAATAGTTCCACTGAAAATGTGCCCATTTACTATTTTTTAATTCAATTATTTTGTTTCATTAATTCAAACAAGTAAACATTTACTAAGCACCTCATATGTGATATCACCTCACACACACACTACCTGATTCACAGGCTTACTCAAAACTACATTAGTGAACATCCCAAGGCAACTGATGATGCAGAGGAAATGAAGACAAAAAAGAACTATAGTTTCCATGCATTTATATATTAAGAACTCTTTTTATGAAGAAAGATGTTGATCATAGGTTTGGGGAAATAATTCCAAACTTCTCTTATGTGAGTTCACAACACACACACACACACACACACACACGCATGCTACATTTAAAGCATACACGGTGTTTTTTTTACACCTCACATAATGTTCAATAAAGTACTCAGCAAAGTTTCACTTCAAGTGGCCTCCAGTGAAACAGGTGGTAGAAATTGGCCCCAGTAAAGAAAAGACAGAACAGAAATCTGAAATCATAAGCATTGCATTTAGAACAGTCTTGCCATTTGCTTGATTCCCCCACAGGGCTGTAAATTAAGTTTGCTCTGAAATATGTGTATTTACTTACACTTTGCAGTGGTACTTTCTAGCCTTAGATACTTGTAAAGTAAAAAGTAAATGACTTAGTGATAGGTCTAAGATTTTTCAACAACTTGGAAGCTCACAAGCTAGCCTTCCACACTGAATAGCCAAAATAATTTTAAGCAAGAAAATAAAACTAGAGGTATTACACTTCCTGATTTCAAAACATATTACAAAGGTACACTAACAAAATAGTATGGTACTGGCATAAAAACAGATATATAGACGAATAGAACAGAATAGAGAGCCCAGAAATAAACCCACCTATATACAGTCAACTGATATTCAACAGGGGTGCCAAGAATATACAAGGGGCAAAGAGTAGTATCTTCAATAAATGGTGTAGGGAAAACTAAATATCCACATGGAAAACAATGAAATTGGGCCATTATCTTTCACCCTACACAAAAATTAATCTGAGATGGGTTAAAGATTTGAAAATAATATCTGAAACAGTAAAACTCCTAGAAGAAAACACAAGGAAAAAGCTTCTTGACAGTGGTCTCAGCAATGATATTTTGGATATTACACCAAAAATACAAGTGGGGCTACATCAAACTAAAACGTTTCTGTGCAGCAAAGGAAATAATCAATAGAGTGAAAAGGCATCCTATGGAATAAGAGAAAATATTTGCTAGCCACATATCTGATAAGGGATTAATTTCCAAAATATATAAGGAACTCCAAAAATTCAATAAAAAAATAACAACCCTATTAAAATAATAGGCAAATAATTTGAATAGAACTTTCTCCAAAGAACACATACAAATAGCCAACATTGATGAAAAAATGTTCAACATTACTAATCATCAGGGAAATGAAAATCAAAGCCACAATGAGATATCACTTCGTACTTATTAGGATGGCTATTACTAAAAAAAAAAGATAACAGGTGTTGCTGAGGATGTGGATAAAAAGAAACTCTTGCACACTGTTGGTGGGAATATAAAATGGTATGGCCCCTATGCAGGATCCTTAAAAAATTAAAAATAGAACTACCATATGATCCAGTAATCCCACTTCTGAGTATATATCCAAAGGAATTGAAGTCAAGATCTTGAAGAAATATGTACGTTCCTATGTTCATTGCAGAATTATTCACAATTGCCAAGATACAGAAACAACTCAAATGTCTATCAACAGGTGGATAAAGAAAATGTGGTATATAAATACAATGGAATATTACCCAGCCTTTAAAAAGAAGGAAATCCTACCATTTGTGACAATGTGGATGGACCTGAAAGACATTATTCTAAGTAAAATAAGCCAGACACAGAAGGGCAAATACTACATGATTCCTCTCATACGAGGCATCTACAATGGTCAAAGGTATAGCAGTAAACAATAGAATGGAAGTTAGCAGGGGATGGGGGGGAGGGAAATATGGGGAATTGTTCAATGGGTAAAAATTGTACTGTGATACAAGATGAGTAAATTCTAGAGATCTAATATACAACATAGTGTCTATAGTTATTGTGCACTTAAAAGCTTGCTAAGAGGATAGATCATGTGTTAAGTGTTCTTACCACAAACAAAGGGCAGGAGAGTGGACACCAAGAAGATTTTGGAGGTGATTGATATTACTATATTTATTACCTAGATTGTGATGATAACACAAGTGTATACATATGTCCAAACTCACTAAATTGTATACATTAATTCTGTGCAGTTTATTGTACACCATTTATGCCTCAATAAAGCTGAAGGGGTGGGGGGTGAGTTAGCCTGCAACGGTTTCATGAGTCCTGGCAAAAGACATGATACTCCTGAGTCAGAGACAAAGCCTGATTTTTTCTGATAGCACTAAGTAGCCAGATCATCACCATTTTTGTATCAGTTCACTGAGTCCCAATTCCCATAGGTCACTGCAAAGAGGGCCAGATGACACCTGTACAAATAGTAGGGTACAGTACAGAAGAAGGACTCTGAGCTGAGAAAACACAAATCTTTTATCATGGAGAGTAAGCCTGCTTGACCCAGAGGCAGACATTTTATTTATTATATTGAACAGTAAATAAATTTGCCCTTTGCTTGGGAGGGAGACACTATTCTTATCTTCTAAGACTGTTTGCTACAAAAACATCCTTAGAAAGATAGTCTGGGATAAGGTAGGCAATGCCTTTGCTCGTGAGACTTATAGAAATGTGAGAGACCCATGGAGAATTGTTGTATGTTTGATTGAAGCTATAATCACTTAAATATATCCTAACTCTGAATTAGCATACATTAAACAAACCTCTTTAAGTTTAAAAAAGCTACATTTGCATATACTACATAGCATGTAATATAATAAAATCCACATAACATTACAGCCAGTTGCCAGGGAAAGAAAATTAAACTCCTATAAAAATACAAATTTAAAAATGTAAACCATTAAAACCCAAAATTAACTAAGCTATGACTGTAGTTTGCATTCTTTGGGTTTAATTCAACCATTAACTCATGTTAATTCCCACTCCATCATTAATTAAAATCTAGAAAAATTTCAACATATATTTCCTTTTTTTCCAGTAGATCTCATCTTGACTGTTTTAGTATCAAGTATTGCATACATCCTACAGTTAGATTTATTGTTGGGAGTAAGGACATGCATTCTTTTCGTACTCTTTTTCACCCCAATGATAATACCAGAATGCAAATAGCTTTGGCCAAGAACATATAGATAAAGCCATTTTAGTATGCTGTGTGTGTGTGTGCACACATGTGTAGGTGTGTGCATTTGTGATGAGGAGTAAAAGCTCTGGAATATTGAGAACTATCAAAACTTATTTCTCCTCTCTGCTCATCATAAAAACAACCTTATTTTCAACATAACCCACAAACTAAGAAATAAATATTATATTTCTATCATGCTGAAGTGCACCACAGAGCAAGTAAATGCCCAGTTCCACACATTATGAAGCTAGTCAAGAGAAAAATTCAAAGATTCTTTTTTAGAAAACTTAAATCGATGTCCAACTCCAATTTAAGTATTGCTCCTACTAGACAACCAGGATTTCATTTTATCTCTCTTTATATTTCAACCCCCCAACAAAAAGTTGAAATGTAAGTACTCAATGCAGTGTTGTTGAATAAAACAATTTAAAAGATGCACTGTCAATATTTACATGACTATGTTAACATAACTTCATGAGACTTAAGATATTAATAAAAATGCTTTTTCACTTGCGATAACAGTTGCCCTATTGAGATAGATTTCACATAAATTTATTCAATGAGATAAATGTAGTAATATTGTGTAGAGGCTGCACTGATCCAAAGATGAGAAACTCAGTCCCTGCCTTCCAAAAGCTGACAATATTGCAGAAGGTTGGGAAGAATATAGCAAGTATACACAAACCTTAATAGAAGGTAGAAAAAGATAACTACAATAAGAGATAGAGAAAGTTTTATGTAAAACATCAGTTTCTTTCTAATTAAAGCAGGCTAAATTAGTAAATGTCTGATTTATAGACTATTTGTTAAGGATTAATAATTGAATTTCTGCTTCACAATGGCTGCCTGAAAGCAAAAATTTACTTATGCACCTGCCTACAATCTCACTGAAATGACAGAAAAAATATTTAAAACTAAGGATACATAGCAAGGAACTTGTTGAGTCAAAATAGTCAGAATATAATTTTGATTTATTGTTATTCTCTTTCAAGAGAGGCTTCTACTTGAACATTCTAGCCACTTCTACTACTGCAAGCAACAAGTCACCTTAAATTAGTAAAAAAAAAAAACAAAAAAAAAAAACAAAAAAACACTTGATAACAAGGAATGTTACAGTATGTGACAAAATTGAAAATTCCTCTTCAGCCTAGACTTCAGAATATTTTTTATAGTGAGTTGGAAATTTCAGGGTACCAAAAGAGAGAAAGAAGACAATCCAAAAGAATTTATACTATGCCTTTATTTCCTACCCAAGATAATGCCAAGCAGCAATCATACTCTATTCTAGCTGCTTCCATCCTTCTTCCAAAGTTGTGGGTCCTCAGCTGGAGTCATCTAGGACCCTCAACTCCCGTGGTTCACTGGGTGATAAGGGCAATGCAGAGATGTCTTCCAACAACCCGAGCCAGGCTCTATGGTCAAGCTCAGTGGCTGCCTTAAAAGTAGAAAATATTTCCAAACATTTTTATTACCTCCCTGGGCAAAGATTGTATGTTTGCAATGATCCAATCGTAACCCTCTTAAATCATTTCAGACGTGTTCAATGGTCTTATCTCATTTACAGCACTGAGCCAAAAGACCATCTCAGTTCTCTGATAGACATTAAACAGCAAGCAGGCATAATTTCCAGTAGAGAAATACCTCTGAAGGAAAGTTTGCAAACATTACATTTTACGTCGCCCTGTTGCAGTATGTGCAATAATTCCATTTGTGGAAATATACACACCAAGCTTTACCTAGAGAAAATAGTCAATTTGGCAAACCTATTTGTTTTGCATGAGAAAGATGAATTGATATGTCACCTTATTAAAGAGCCCAGAGATTTTTCTGAAGGTATCCTATAGTGCCACAAACCATTACGAACATTATTCAAGACACTAGTTTGCTAAAGAACAGAGTGAAGGAGAATCAGTTCTTCATTCCTATTCCAGTTGCCCAGATCAGGCCATAATGCCTCATGATTGTGTGGTCTCAACAGCCTCCTAACTAGTCTGATGGCCTTCAACTATCCTTCACATACCAGTCATCTTCTACACTGTTGCCAATAATTTATTTCTAAAAATGCAGCTCTAAAAATTGTCATTCACCCATTTAGATTCTCTCACTGACTCCCACTACCTACATGGATTTAAATTACTTGGCATGGATACCTTAGACCCCTACAGGACATAGGTCTAGCTTATCTTTTTAGCCACATTCTCCTGCGTTTCCCACCAAGCCCATCAAGCTGAGCTATTTACCCTTCCCTGGAAAAAAAAAAATCAACACTTTCAAGTTTCCATTCCTTTACTAGTACTCTTGTCTCTATTTGGAAAACATGAAGTTTATGCTGGAGATGATTTATCTAGTTATGTGACTTTGTACCACAAAATAAGACCAGGAAGCAAGTACAAGCAAATTAGATGCTTGGGTGTCTCCAGGATTGGGAATTGATGAGGTTGGAATACCAAAAGTAATATAAGAGTGAGAAAATATGACATGGTGACCAGAAGAGTCTAGACTGAATAGAGAAGTGAAATCTAGAAATGGCTGCAATATTGGGAGACTAGGAGAGCAGTGAAGCAGCTGATGGCTAAAGGAAGAAAAAGAACAAGTTCCATGGCAGAAATTAAAGAACAAAAGTTTGGGATCAAAGACACAATATCTTTGAAGTTGAGCAGTTCTAGATGATGATAAGTTTCAAATATTGAGAGGGAATTGCTGAAATTGAATGAGTTTCTAAGGTTTTTGAATGGGAGAAAGTCAAGGAGCCATAAGGCTAAGATTTGGAAAAGGTCATCCAGATCAAATCAGGCAGGTGAAGACAGTGAAAAGGAAAACCTTGTCTTAACTGCCAAAATCTTCCCTGACTATGGAGGAAACTCCTGGAGGAAGTGAAGAGGATGACATTGAACAGGTGAAAAGATCATAGATCTCTGATGACATGGACCTAAGCTCATTGTACAACCTAAAACCAGACTAAGATATATCTAACTAAAACTTTTTAAATAAAATATAGCTTTAAATAATTACCACTTGAAAACAATTGCTTTCAAAAAATACCCATAGAGTTGATTTGTATCTTCATAGTTGATTAAAAATGAAAGATATGTTTTTAAGCATACAATCACTATAATGAAACATGTGGACAAAATACACAAGATTGGTAAAATTTAAAGTTAATAATAATCATGAAAAATGCCCCAGAGTGAAAAGATTGCTTGTAATCCATGTTAGGATAGCTAAGCATTTAACTTTTTGACAAAACTTAAAGTGTAGCAATAAAAAAGGCTTGGTAGATTTCAAAAGAGACAAGGAAAAGGACCCAGCCCCTGCTGTTTGAGTCAAATTTTTCTCCAGAATCTTTATTAACAGAAGTAGTACTGCTGACGTGCAGCACTATTTCATGATTTCATGCTTTGGCTATGCCCACCCACAGAGACATGAGATTTGTATTAGACATATATTAGATAAAGTGGAAATATTCTAGGCTGTCTATCAAAGAAAAGAAAGGTGTCATAAATCATTACATTACAAGAAAGAAAAGTATTATTTCAGTAGACACCTAAAAAATGGCTGTCACTTTAAAATCAGCATTAAAGCCTGCATATGGTAATAAGATTTTACTCTTACAGTGCTGATCTCTGCCTTAAAAAGCGAGTAATATCAACTGAACAATCAGGAAGGTTAACAACTAGATAAAGGGATCTATAATAAATACAGGTATGCATGTTCAAATTTAGAGACAGTGTCTAAGTAATTGGCACATGTTTTCCAACTTATGCCCCATTAATTGAGACATTGCAGATTGTTACAGATGTTAATGAAAAATGGGAAATCATCAACAATAACATGTCTTTCTAGTTGAACATTCTAAAATCTGAAAGGCAATGGGAACAAAAACCATTATAGAATGGCTCATTGATGATGTAAGAAATAAGCAATAAACCAATGAAATCAATTTGATTACTTAAAATTTTAAAAACTAATTTTTCTCTAATATGTTGACAATCTAGGTAACTTCCTAGTATTAGAAAATGTTTGTTTCTTATCACTATATAGTTATCAATAAGTTAACTTATGGTAAGTTAAGTTAAGTTAAATTATGGTATTGATCATGTAATTTATCCATCAATAAATTGGGGTATTATTTAGGGGGTTATGAAATTAGAAGGATATTTTAAATTATGCAAATAAAGAAGTATTGACTTGATATCTTTATTTTTCTTCACTCACATACTTTTTATTTGTACCTTAAGGGACAGTATGTTTATCCATAGATGATTAGGGTCCCCTCTGTGCATTTAGGCATTATGAGCTTTATCTCATTGATGCTTCACAATAACCCTTGGAGATAGATATGAGACATGAGACATGATCTCTCATGTCAAAGGGCATCGTGATATAAGCAGTAGCTCCACCACTCACAAGCTATGAGATTTAGGGCCGGTGTCTTAACCTCTCTGAACCTCTGTTACATCCTTTGTAACACCTAACTCCTAGGGTTGTTGTAAGCAATCAATCAGATAAAGATTGTTACAATTTTAGTACAGTGCCTGACTTTGAAAAAATGCTTAATAAATGGCAGTTTGTGTTATCATTATTATATAAAATGAATAAGTGAGATAGGACAGGCAGAAAAGGAGATTAAGTACGATGTATCAGGGCTAAGTGTCCACAAGAGAAGTAACAAGCACTGTAGGAGTTCCTAGTAGAGAGGCAATCAGGAGCAAGACAGTTCTCCAGAGATGCTTTCCTTGACATGTTGCTGCTTAGTTGCCTCAAAGGCAGAAGAAAACTCAGAACATAGACAAGGAGTGGAGAATATACCAGGCAGGATGAAGGCTAAGGTCCTGGGGCACATGTATATGATATGTTTGTCAGCCACTCCAGTGTAGCCAGAAGGAGGCTCTTGAAGAAGATTTTAGGATCTGCTATTGAAACGTAAGGTAAAAATAAGATTGGGGAAGACTGTAAATGCAAAGCAATGAGTTTGGATATATTTAGTCAATGAGAAATGAAGCAAAGCTTCCTAAACCAAGAATTTTTATACAAGTATATTTATGCATGCTGCTAAATTAATTAATGCACATTGTCAAAATTTATCATTAGATTTATCAGATTGGATCTCATTACAAAGTCAAAAATATAAGATAAAACTTACCCTTTCTGGCTCTTAAAATAGCAATTAATGTAGTCCACCAAGCTTAGCACATAATAGGTATTCAACACATGGTTCATAAATTTTAAAAGAATTTTGGTTATTGATGATAATGGAAAATAAGTATGTGTGTATAAAATTTCACCTTATAATCCCAGGCATTATATTGCCCAATAGTTTTAACTTTCCCTACTTTAGCAGTCAACAAGGAGGAAACACTGAATGATTAGAATTCATCTCTCTTTTCTTCTATTGAATATGCTAATGAGCAGAGGAACAGCACAAAGCAGGAATGATGGGCAGAGGTGAAGTCAGTAAATGACAAAAAAGCAAGTCACAAAAATGAATAATTACTCCCTAAGTAATATAAGTTGATTGTGCAGTATTATGGATAATTACCTTTTCAGAAGCATTTTAACAATGAAAATCATTTGCAAACAGTTATCACTTGCATAGTTCTAAAGGGCTCATATCCTAATTACCCCTAATTGCACTTGTTACTGCCAAACTAATGTATGTACATACACAGGGCTGAGGTCTTCCATTAAAGTCAAGGATACAGCTGGGGCATGGCAGTCCATCCAGGTTAAATACTAATGGGAGGTGATAAGGAGGAAGTGGATAATTACATAGGCACAGAAGCCAAATTTCCTGGCTCAAGGCCTGACTCTACCACCAACCAGCTTTGACCTTAGGCAAAGTTCCTTAAGCACTCTGTGCCTGAGTTTCTCATTTGTACAAGGTGGATAATAATAATATCTTCCTATAAAGTATATATAAGTTGACACATACACGTAAAACACTTGGAAGAGTGTCAGGAACATGACAAAAGTCAACAAAAGTTGCTATTATAATTACCCGTGTGAAGAAATGACAAAGGATTGCCAGAGCAGGAAGCAATTACTTCTATATGAGGTATAAGAGTCTGGGAAGTCTTCAAAACAGAGATGATATTATAATAGTTAAGCCTGAAAGTTTGTTATGAAGGAAAATAAGGAAAGGGCAACTCAGGCAAGTAAATAGAAAAACAAAAGCAACGGACATCAGATGCCTGGTGAACTCCAATGGTGGGGAGTAGAACCATCTTCCAGAAGTGGTAGGAAGTGAACCCAGAACCTTGGAGGTTGGGATCCAGATTGGTAAGGACCTCAAAATTCATTAAATTTCAAGTAATTGGAGATTTTGAAAGTTTTTAAACTTGAAGGAGACTTGACTAGACCTACGATTTTAGAAAGAATGTCGTGGGCAGCAATATGGAGGCCACTTGAGCTAAAGGTGAGACAAGTGTAGCAGCCAGACTCATGGAAGACTGTGAGTGCACTATGAGGTATCCCTGCCAGTTATTTAAATCCTATGATGTACCAGGCACTGTGCTAGGAGCCTTATAAATATCATTTCTAATCTTTAAAGCTATGTCGTAAAACAACTGTTTGCCATTATACATTGAACAAACAAAAGATCAAGAAGTTTAAGTAGTCTACCCAAGCAAGCACAGCTAGTAAGGGACAGAGCTGAGTCTTCAAATATTCAGGTCTGTGGGCACCAAAGCCCTCTACCTGCCTCCCTCTTTAGTCTGTTCTATGGCATTAACCTAAGATAGTCAGTCAAAAATGAGGACCTGAGTAAGGTTATCAATACTGTAGATGAAGAGGGATAGCTGCTTCCAGACACGTTTGAGGTCTCAGACTTAGAGGTGTTTTGCCTATGGGTTGTATGAAAAGGGAAAATGTTAAAAAGAATTATAAAATTCCTAGCATAAATGATGAACTTCTGGATGAAAGAAAGGCATGTGATGAGAAGGATAACCGAGTCAGTTTGAAGATTCGGTAGGCCTGAAGTGCCTGTGGGACATCCATTTGGAAAGTTCCAGTTGGCAGGTAGACATGGAGCTTGGAGCTTAGCAGAGAGGTTAGCCTGCAGAGAGACTTCTGAGGTATCAAGCATTATGTGACAGAAGAGAATACAGAAAGAGGGAGTTGCACAGGGATAACATGTGAAGGAATAGAAGAAAGAGAAAGAAGAGCTTTTGTGAAAGGCACTGGATGAAGATTTTAGTCCTTGAGAAACCAACAATTTTAATCCTTGCGATGTTACTTAAGGGTGCCAAACTACTGAACTGCCATAACATCCGTTAATGACAGACATTTTTCAGTTCTGAACTGTATTCCAAGGAGTCAAATGCATTAAAACATACAAGCCTTATTGCTGAGCCAAAGTGTTGTACCCCCATAATATTCTGAAATTAAAAAAGGAAGAAAAAAATATTAAAAAAAAGGAAGAAAAAAAAAACGGAAGGAAAAAAAAAAACATACAAGCCATTGCCCTTCAAATTTACCAAGTCCTCTCTTACAGAATTCATTGACCATCAAAATCTCTCTAGAACAAAAAAGAAAGAATTGCAATATTATCCATAGATAAATAATTTGTGATACAAAATAGAAGCTCTGCAAAATTATTGGTCAAGCTGTAACACAGACTCATCTTCCCTGATTTGCACTCCAGAACATTATTCAGTGGAGTGACTGCATCTGTTGAGACAATGTGCATCTGTCCCTCCTTGGGACTGAAATGAAAACAAATCAGTTCCCACTGTTGTCTTAATAGCTCTAAAATTATAATTGCTGTTTAATTACTACTAAATTAGACTTGGCCTTGATTTCTTGGCAAGTGTTTTTATTTCATTAGTAATATACTGAATTTCTTTTTTTCCCAATCTTCTGCCAAACATCTCATTCTATAATGACAACATGCAAAATATTTTTTATAAAATTATGACTACAATGTAAAGCAAATAAGATTATAGTTAAGTATCTTCTTTTCACTTAAGATAAAAAATGATATCATTAAGTATCATAAAAATGTAAAACTAAATAACAAGTGTAATCCTGGTAAAAATCTTTTTCCAAGCACAAATTCCCTTTAGAATGGCAAATCAGCTTCACTAATACATAATATGTAAATTATGAAACTAAAATATATCTCACATTTTTAAAAAATTATATCAGACTTCTGCTCTACCAACACATTATATTGCTACCAGCTTCCTTGGTAATCATATTCTTACAGCCAGTGAGGATTCTAAATAAAGAGAAGTAAAAATTATGGTTGGACTGTGTTTTTTTGGTATTTAGAAATAGTGAATGATACATACATTTTAACATATAATTTATTTTAAAATTAAGAAATATTTTAACTGCATTATGGCTTGAAAAACTAAGCTATAACCTTGACTGAATCACTTTAACTTCTGAGCCTTAGTTTTCTCAACCATAAAAATGAATTATTTCTCAAAATAATTTTGAAGTCCTTTCTAGTTCTAATATTTTAACATAAAGTGGCAGTGTGAAGGCATAGTACTGGAGAAGTTTTAGATCAAATTTCCAGGAGAACTCAAGACCACTCCTAAATTAACATACCAATGAAGAACGGCAGGCTACTGTGCAGGTGCAGCTTCATGCCAACTTCACAGCTCACCCACCCAGCAAGATTGCTGCCCCCAACCTTCTCAGATGTAGATATTCTAGGGTGGGACTGCTCATACTTTTTATTCTTTAGTTCCAATAATTTTTGCACGTATTGGCAAGGCTTTTACCAAAACAAGTATTTGTCAATCCAGGAGCATTAAAAAGCACACCTTCCTAATTAGAAAAAGATAAATGAAAAACTCTCACTGAATGGATGTGGGGAGCACAGTTTGGGAGACGACCACGATTGTGGCTCTGACACGGGCAGAACAGGGGCAATGTGAATGGCCAAAGTGTTGTACCCCCATGATATTCCGAAATTAAAAAAATAAATTAAAAAAAAAAAGAAAAAGATAAATGACCATTTTGTTTTGTTTTCTATAATATGAGACAATTGAAAGAAATGTTACAATATTCTTTCTACTATGCACATTTTGGATTTTCATTAGTCCAAGGCTAGACCTACATTTGTAGTTTAAAGTTTTAGTTTAAAGTATGCTTCCCGTAAGGACATAGGCGTTCCACTAACAAGCCTTTCTTTTCGAGGTCATTGACACATGCAATTGAAGCACTAGGAGATAATTCTGTATTTGATTTAAGGGACAAAAGTTAACGAAAATAAGCATATTGAGATGCACTAGATGCTAAATTATTCACTCAGGTTCTGTAACTAGAAAACTTGAATTAGCTAGTGCCCCAGGCACTGATACATTAAAGTTTTAATATAAAAAGTTCTGCTTATAATTTTGCCCTGATGACTTCTTGTCACTCATATGCCAAAAAAGGCCATTTGGAAAAGCACACCAGGGCATGGCAATAAGTAATTAACTGCACCTTGCTTAAAATCTTTCATCATACAAGCCGGAAACTCTGTCTCCCAATGACATTAACTTACTTAAAATGAATAATACATGGCAAGGAATCATTCCCTGAAGTTCAGAAAGGGGATTTAAGCCTGTTTTAGTGCATTGTTCAGACAAGGCAAGGGCAATTCTCATTAAAGTGTTGAGCATATAGTCACAGACCCTTGAGACACGGAATAATTACACGTACCTCCCAAAAGACAGAACATTAATAATGTTACCTCACACAGACCTCAAGGATCAGGACTGAAGGAAGTGATTACAGCAGATAGCAATTGTCTCCAAATGTTCCTGCAAGTGATCAGATTAAATTTTTATGACGTGCTGAGATATTCTTTCCTTTCATATATTTTGAAAAGACACTGAGTATATAACAAGTTTATAGGAAGATGAAAATAAAGGATAGAGTAACTTTTATTCTTTTTCATGTTAAATTCTTTCATTTAGTTATTAAATATCTAACATATTTATATTATCATTAAAAATCTAATATATTTATTTAAATAGCATCTAAATGCATTCTTTTGATGGGAAACTATGAAACAAAATCACACTGAATACTATGTTCTATCATAGGCTAAACTATCTCATTGTTTTCTTTGAACACTATTGACAAATTTATATCTTAGACAATGTTCAAAGAGTTCTGCAATGAAAGTGTTCTATAATGCTTACTTTAGTGTTTTAGTATATCTAAATAGTTTACAACATAACTTTATTTTTTACTGCAACTTTTGAACAATTATTTAGTAGTTAAAATAGATCACATAGGGAAAAAGCCTGTGAGTAATATTTTAATATAAAAATTAATGTGCATGAGAAAATAATAAAATAAATTGTCTACAAGATTATATTTTCTAATAAAATTCAAATATTATTTTAATAAAAACATGTTTCTCAAATATTCTTTATAGTTTGCTCCCTTTATTTTTTAAGTGGATTCTCTGAAATTTGTCATGGTAACAGTAATATATTTTTTAATTAGGGCTCTCAATGAGATTTAACACTTCAAAATATAACTTCATTACTTTTTTAATGAAATCAAAAGTGATTAATCCATAAACTTCTCATACAACTGCCTGAAGGCAAAGACTTCCTACAGTTGATCTCCATAGCAGTTACTCTGGTAAGGATATTACATACCTGTTTGTAATATGAATGGCCATATTTTTAAGACATAAGATTTTGATTTTCACTAAAAAATATTTTTAAAGAGGAAGGAAGGAAACTAATATAAGTAAATATATAGATAGGTAGATATGGGGTGTGAGTGGCTGTGTGTGTGTGCATGTGTGTATGTTTTATGTTTTAAATCTAGTGTTTTGAAGTTTTTTCCTTGAGTGGGTGAAGTAAATTACTTTAATGTTTTCTTTTCCAATACAGAGACCAAATGAAAGGCTTACTAGATCAGAAGTAAAAAAATCACTTTGAAGCATTCTGTAAACTGCAGGTCAGGGTATTTGTATTCACCAAACCATACCACTCAGCTAATCTCTTATCCTCATTATGAGCTAAACTCATAAATCCAGGAATGACGCCTTTCCTTCTCAGCCTCAAACCATCCAGTGCTTCAAGGACAGTTGAAGCCAGGTGGTTTATGGACTATACATGTTAGTAGTAAATATAGATAGGATTAATTCATTACATTGTTTTGTCCTGGAGAGTGGTATCCCAGTATAGGAGTATACAGGACAGGAGACACCAGAGAGGAAACCCCAATACATGATATACAGGAAAAAACAGCAGCTTATTACTCACACAGAGCACCCAAGTTAGTAGCTATTAATTCTCCATTGTGAGAAACTATCATCAAAAATTCTAATATATACTTAGGAAATTGTTTTATAATTTTAGAAGCAAAGCAGAAAGAATGGTTGCACTCTCCTATTATCAGATATAGTATTGTTTGAGCGTAAAAATATTGAAACATTGGTAGACAACTCTTCAAGTACCACTATGGGAATGAGAGTATTAGTTAGTTGTTAGGAAGAGATAATCCAAATGTCTACATGTGGGCATATTTCTATGCCATTCTAAACTGGCATTGTTTTAGTAGACACTGAGAAATGACAAATGATAATTATATTTCCTTCGGAACATCTGGACATATATCACACCCAACTCTGATTAATTATGGTTGAATTTAGTACAATTAGTTCATTCATTTTCTCCTTTATCTAAAAAAGGGTACAAAATGAGGACTTTAGTCAACCAAATAAACAGAGTATGAGGGATAAATAAACAACTTCAACTTTAAATTGTATCAGTGAAATGCCTGAAAAAGTTTCACTCTTACAATCTTAGTTGTGTAGATATCAGTTCTAGTGCTGAAATACTCACCTATCGCTAGAGATGACTAGACTTTAGCACAGGTAAAAGACTCCTTTTTCTCCAGAAAAAGCACATCAAGAATATGTTTATGCAGCTTTGAACATTAGGTAAAGCTCATCTGCTGAATAATCAGCAAGGAGTTAATCCAGAGAAGTAGTTCTCAGATACTGATTCAGTAGGTACGAGGTTGGGTCCAGGAATTTGCTTTTAATAAATATGCAAATTGAGAAGCACTTACATAAAAGAGAGGAACCAAAACCTGGGTAATTCTTACAATATCAATCTATTTATCTTGTTCCCACAATTGCTTACATTAAAAGTTGTTGAAGGATATTAAACGGATGAGAAACCTTTGTGGAAAGCATCATAACCTGTCCAATGTTCACTCTCGTATGGATTAGTTCATCAGAGCCTCATGTTTTCTCTCCTTTTCTTCTCTCTCTCCTTCTATGTCTACCCACACACACATCCATCCATACATACATACATAAATATAATGGATTGATTGCCTCATTCATTCATCATCTTACTTAAAATTAGAATAAATCATAAATCTTAATTTTCCAAATTCTTGATATGAGGTTTTGTAGGGTAAGAAGTACTAATTGAGCAGCTGACTTTTTTTCTATTAGTTCCAACTGAAGTGACCCAGAAAATGGAAAATGTAAAAATACATGTTGGAAGCTAGAAAAGAGTACTCACCAAATTCTAAAAACTTCAAAGGGCTATTACTAGATAGTGGGAAAATAGAAACGGACAAAGAATTTTATGCTAACAAATATGACGATTTAGATGAAATGATTAAATTCATAGATACAGAAGTCACAAAGATTGACATAAAAAATAGAAAATCTTAATTACCCTATATCTATAAAACAATTGAATGTATAAAGAGTTTTCCACAAAGACAATTTCAGGCACAAAAGGTATTACCAATGAATTCTAACAAAACATTTAAGAAGAAATGAGGTATATCTTATACAATCACTTCCAGAACAAAAAATGAGACCATTTGGGTTTACAATACTGGCATAACTTTGATAAAAATCACCGAAGGCCACATCAAGAAAAGAAATCTACAGACAAAAGGCAATACATGTAACCCCCGTGATACTCTGAAATAAATTTAAAAAAAAAAGAAATCTACAGACAAATCTCTCCCAAGAACCTAGATACAAACATCTTAAACAGTGTATTAGCAAGATGAATTTAGCAAGATATAAAATAGAAAAAAAAAGTGACAATGTTGGGTTTATTTAAAAAATGCAAGGTTATTTTAACATTTGAAAATCAGTGTATGTCATATCATTAATATTCTAAAGGGAAACACATGAAATGATCATAATTCAATAACCATGCATGCCAAAAACAAATAAATTAGGAGGAAAACCATTATATATACGATATGGAGAATCTCAAAAAAAAAACTACATTGTATGCAAAGAGAAAATATTGAAAACTCTCCTCCATGAAATTTGGATTAAGACTGATTATAGCTCTTTCTAGAGTATACTGAAAGTGCAATAAGGTAAAAATAAATGGTTGGAAGAGAAAGAAAAAAATCTGTAGTTTTTCACAGATAGATCCAATAGATGATTGTACATGAAGAAATCTAAAAGAAGCTATAAAACTACTATTAGAAGTAAGATATAAATTTTCCATGGCTACGGATTAGAAAATTAATACTCAAAATCAATTGCATTTCTGAAAAATAGCAACAATTAAAAATTAAAATTAAAAAAGTTACTTCTACAATAGTATCAAAAACATCAAATATCTAGGAATAAATCTAACAAAAGATGTACCCACTCTCTACAAAGCATTAATGAAATAAATTAAAGAAGACCTAAATAAATGGAGGAATATATCATATTAATGAATTCAGATTTAATATCATAAAGGTTTCAATTTTCTTGAAATAGAAGTATAGATTAAATTGTCCCTATAAGACTACTGATACAATTTTTACGGAAATTGACAAGATGATTTGAAATTCCGTATAAAAATGCAGGGCTAAAATTTCAAAGACTGAAAATACCAGTGTCAATGACAACCACTTTGGAAAATTCTGTGGCAAAATAGACTGAAATGAAAAATAAACACATCCCATGATTCAGCAATTGCACTCTTAGGTATATACCCAGAAGAAAGGTAGGGGGGAGGAGTGTACCAAAAGATATATAAGACTGCACATATAAGGATGTTTTCTTAGTAAGAACAAAAACCCAGAAATAACCCAAATGATGATCAAGATTTAAATAAATGAATAATTTGTAGTACATTTATATAATGGAATACCTTACAGCAATGAAAATAAACAAACTTCTACACACAACAACATGGATGAATCTTACCATGTTGAGCAAAAGAAACCAAACACAAAATAGTACATACTGTGTTATTTCATTTATGTAAAGTTTTAAATTAGAAAAACTAATCAGTATGCTATAAGTCAAAGTAGTGGTTATCTTTAGAGTGGTATAGGAATGAAGGCACAGTCTTCTAGGGTGTTAATTTTCTTTTGCCTAATCTGGATGGTAATTAAATGGATATGTTAATTTTGTAAATATCCTTTGAATTGTACATTCTTGATTTGTATACTTTTCTGAATATATTATATAATTCAATGAAAATATTTATTTTTAAAATATTATAATACCTTTTAAATTGTTTTTAATTTTTTAAAATCTCATTTAGACTTAGTTCCAATTAATTCAGCCCCTTCTTTTATAAATTTGAAGCCAATGTGAATAAGTATAATTACTCTATGCTATTGTGACTATGAAATAATTACACTCATAAGTATTGACCATGAAATCAGTTTAATTGTTTTAAAGTCATATCATGTATTGAGAAGGCTATATATTAATAATACTGTTGTTAAAAGGGCTGGTTCTAGAATACGTTTAGATAAATTTGAACCTGGGTTCACCATTTACTAACAATATGATTTGGGGAAGCTACTTAAACTCTGTGCAAAAGAGAGATTCTCTTTTTCTTCATCTTTAAAGTAGGAATGATAATATTACCCACAGTAAATGTAATTATTAATATTAAATGATAGAATACATTTAAAGCCCTGAAACAAGTAGGTATGCATAGCAATTATATGATAAAAGATAGTGCAAGATGAGAAAGAAATACAAAAATCGTTAAGTTGTACTCAATTTTTCCTAGGAAGTTCTTTTTCTATCATAATATACATCACAAAATGTAGTATTTCCTATAACTAAAAGATAGCTACTATGTGTATTTGCATGGATTAGTACATAACCATATACTTCCTTGCTCTGTAGCTGAGAGGGCCTACAAGCAATAATACCCAGGGGCAACAAGCACACCTAGTACCCAGATTTTGGTTTAATATCTTTCTCCAATAAAAGGAATCAGAGATTCTTGGGGAAATGGCTGACTCTAGGATTGGAGCAGAAAGTACACAAGATGAGCCTGGAGCATCTTGTAGAGACAGCAATTAAAGAAGTGCTCAATGAAACCCCACAATGACGGGAGTATGTCAAAGGGACACAGGAGCCAACGGAAAGTTCCCAATGGCTAAAGCTAAAGCAATCTGAACAACAAGATAAATAAAATAGTATTGCATTATAACAGAAAGTATACAATAGATATCCTTGAGTCCATACTGATATAAATGCATGGTTTAAAAAATGAACAAAGGGAGAGAATAGACAAATTTCCTATGCATAACAATTCCAAATAATTTGTGTAGACACAAATCCCAATCTGGAAACATTCTATAAAATACCTGACCAGTACTCTTCAAAACTGTCAAGGTCATCAAATATATGTAATGTCTGAGATCACCATCAAGAGGGGCCTAAGGAATTAATGTAATGATGATTTACTGTAATGTAGTATCCTGGATGGTATCCTGAACCAGCAAAAGGACAGTAGATAAAAATTGAGGAACTCTAAATAAAGTGTGGACCTTAGTTAATAATAATCTATCAATATTGGTTCATTAATTATGACAAATGTATCAAGCTCATGTAAGATGCTAATAATAGGGGAAACCGAGTGTGGGGCCTATGGGAACTCTCTCCACTATCTTCAAAATATTTCCGTAAACCAAAAACTATTCTAAAATAAAAGTTTATTTAAAAATAGTACATGTGATTAGAAAACTAGTGTGACTATGTAAAATTATTTTTAAGGCCAAAAAATGACAATTCATACAAATAAAACATTTTTTCATATCTTTATTGGTTTTGATCAGTTCTCAGTACTTCTAAATATTTCCTACTCCTTCATGGTCATTCTCTCAATATTCACCCATAGAGCTACTTGTTTTCTTTTAAAGGACTTTGATCAGTGTAATAGGAAAAAAATCTTATGATTATGAGGAATCCAAAAAAGATCTGGATTTCAGTGCCAGCTTTGGCACTAGTGACAAATGTGAACAACAATGCACATAGCCTCTTGATGTTTCCCTATCCCTCATCTGTAAAAAGGTGATCTAAGCTATATTCTGTTAAATGCTAACAGGTATTAAAATGTACTGTCTTAATCATTAGTGATACGCTTGATAAAATTGACATCTTATCTAGGAAGTCTTCTATAGTCTAGAGTAGGCATGACCAGCTATTACTAATCCCTGATAGCGGAGATGCTAGAAGAGAAATAAATGAAATTTTTAAAAATTGTAAAGATAAGTCTACTGCTTAATAGATTTGGTTAAACCTTTCAAAAATTTAATTGTCAAATTTCTAAAATTGTGTAAATAACTTGAAAATCCGGCAGAATTTCCTTATTTATACCATTTGTTGATGTATTACTTCTTGTGGTATAGTATCATATATAGCAAAGCTGTACCTACCATAACTCAGCTTACGAAGAATCTGCCCCAATTTTGTTTAACAGCTTTTCAAACCAAAGGTTTCATAAATACTGGATAATAGATACTTTTGACACAAACCTTGCCTTCAGTAATACTATGCTGTATATTTTAGTGTTAGACATAATTAAATTAAAAATTTTTTCCTTCCAACTAGATAGGAATAACTTGACATTATAAACAACAAAATTAAAATAAAAGGTAGGCATATGCATTTTTGAAGTTGGCAGTCATATTTCACTAGGCCATTTGAAATATTTCAATTCCTTAAGCATAAAGGGCGAAAATTTCTGTCAGACTTAAATGCAAATGTTGGACATTATATTTGAAAACTCTTTCAACATTCTCCCACCACTGCAACCTTTCTTCCAAAAATCCTAGAAGATATATATACCTCTCTTCCACTAGTATCAATTAGACTCCCAGGCTATTTAGCTGACACCTTAGAAATGTAAAAGACCTAGTTAAAGATTAAAAAAAAACAGGAAAAATAAATTTTGAAGATCAGAAAGCCTCACAATGAAAACAACTAGGTGTCCTGGACTGGGAGTAAGTGATCTTCCATTAAGAAATCTTCGTGGATCTGAGTCTGAGTTAGCATGTCATAATACAAGAAAGATAGAACGAGAGATGGGATATTTAAGAGACCAGAATTTTTCAAAAAGTCAAGGAGAGGCTGGCATTCTAGATCAAGGAAAAATATATACAAATATGTGGTATCCTCTAGAAAACCCATGCAGTCCCAGATTACTGAATTAAGGCTGAGATGGGATTTTTCTAGTAGTAGGTACAGTGCTGGTGAAAGAGTTGTTCATTTAGTTACCATGGGTACCAGGCTGGCTAGGAAAGGAATGAACTTGAGATCATTGATAACTTGACACTGACTCTGAAAGTTAATGTATCAGGTTTAGGTTTTGCTGAATTTGAGAAAATAAAATAATAGAGCTTAAACAATATAGAAGTTTTTCTTTCTCTCAAGTAAAACAAGTCTAACAATAGACAGTCTAAGGCTGGTATAGCATGTCACAGAGTCAGGGAACCAGTCTTCTTCTATCCTGTCCTTCAGTTGTCTTCAGCTCATGAGTTCCTTCTCATGGTCCAAAAGAAATGCTGGAACTACAGGTAGAACATTTGTTATTGAGACAAGAAGAAGGAAGAAAAAAGGCAATCCCTCTACCCAACTACCTTTAAGTAAAGTTTTACACAAACTTTTGTTTACATATTATCAGCCAGAACTTACTCATTTGGCTAAGGCTAGCTGCAATAGAGGCTGGAAAATAATAATCTTTTTTCTGGATAGTCATGCTTACTACAAGTCACAGGTTCTATCCTTAATGTGAAGGGATAAAGGATATTGGGAGTATTTTAACTTAATTTGTTATAATTTAACATTTCAGTGATAGAGCAGTTCTAGATGATGAGAATGTCCAGCAGTATCAGTTTGCTAAAGTATAGAGACTATAAAAGCTATTGATGTTGAAAAGCTTGAAAGGAAATACATGAGGTGAGGGAGTTGGATGGATTATGAACATGGACACTAAAATCAATTAGAATAGTAGAATTTGCGAAGAATAGGCACCAAACCAGATCCAAAATCCTCACTGAATTTTGGAAGAAAATTGAAAGTCAATTAATTATTGTATAATCAGAGGGTGTGATCTTTCATAGGAGAAGTTACTTTGTAACAGGAAGGGAGTATCATGGCATAGCGTTAATAGACTTTTAACTTCATCCCTCCAGGTCAGGAGATCCAAAAGGTAACGGTAAGTGAAAAGTTCTGGGCAATGCTGGTAGTGAAAAGAGCATAGTTCCACAGATTTGGGATTTGATGACAACTTTGTTATTCACTAGTCTTGTGATTATTGGCAAGGTACAAAATCATCTTGTTTCCTCATTTAAGAATTGGGAATAATTCCTGCCTCAAAAATGTGTGATAAAGATTTGTGCAGGATAAAGCAACTCCATCTTGGATGCTAATCCACCACGTTGACTTCTGATTAACCCCTGTTCTGGAAGTGCTGCTAAGATTTCTACTTTATTTGCTATTACCTTAAATCCTGCTTTCAGGTCAAAACAGCCATGACCATAAATCCTGCTTTTAGGCAGATTCACATAGCATTCTTGCCTTTCCCTGAAGGGTCAATTTCAATTGTCCTACACATTCCTTCCCTATGGTATAAAAGCCCTGGGTCTGGTGGGTGACAAGGTAGTGATCTACCATCTTGTCTTGTGGCTGTCCAGGACATGGCTTTTGTTCATAAGTCCCTATTAAATGTTTCTTTCTGAGAAACTGGATATGTCAACCTCTTTCTTCAGCCTCTCAGCTTCCTCGGACCGTGGGGGTAGGTTTGCATAGACCTGCTCACTGCAGAACAACACTAAACAAAATAACACTGAAACGCTGCTGAACTCATAATAGACTATCAAAAAATTTTAGTTACACTCTCTTCTCCACTATCTCTCTCTTCTCCAGATACAATCCCCAGTCTGTCTTAGTGGGAGCCTATTTTTTATTTTTGAGATTATCATACTTTCTAGAAAAATTTAGGACAGAGTAGAAGAATACCGTGGATTGATGATGCATTAAATAACCTTCAGTTAAGAAGGTTCATATTAGACTTAATTTATTATGAACGAGGAACTTCTGTTAGGTCATAAATTCAGCCACTTGTTTTACTTAGTACCCTTTATCAGGCATTAGGAGAAAAAGGGTGCTGTGAGTCCCAGTGCCATGTATGAAGAATAAGCAAATCTCCTCCCAGGGTGCCTCTTTGCTGAAAGCCTGCCATATGTCCACAATGCACTGAAGCATTAACAGCACATCTCATTTTATATCCCCACTTGACAAGCACAACTTAAAGCAAGGATGGGCTTGCACTAAGTGTGCTTGTCTAATTCCCATTACTGCTAATTATGTGCACCCAGCAGGAAGACCACATCTCTTCAGAATAAGGCTTATTTTCAAGAGAGTATGAAAGTCAGTAAATTTTCAAAGTAGCAAATGATTTCTTACATTTATTAGCATTTTATATACCTGTGGATATTTTATTCTATAACCTTAACCATTATTCAGTTGTGGCCACATGCCCTATATGAGCTTTCAAAAAATAAAGTCATTTTTAATCTATCGCCTGGCAAGACCTAGTGGCAATTCGTCTTCATAAAGAACCCTTGCCATGCTGTTTTCTGAATTGCAGAGCAGAAAAATTGTCTCAAGATTAACCAGTGAAAGGAATGAAATACATAAAAAATAAAAACTATACCTCTTTATTTGAATTCTATTAAACTGGAGTGCACCATTTAAAAAGGAGATAAGGAAATTTTCAACCAGTTTTTCAGGTGACTTTCTGTTTTGATTTTTCTGATTATACAAGGAAGAGCTTCCGAAATGCTTTGGGCATAACAGCACAATACATGTCATTATAGGCTACACTATACAAACACATTTCTCTGTGCAATCTCCCCCAGGATATTTATGAAACAAACAAAAGCCAATATCTAACAATTTCTAACAATTTTTCAGTCTTTCAGTCTAGATTACATATTTTTAAGATGTTTAAGATTATAGAACATCAGAGAAAAAGTAATTTTGCTAAGATATGAAAACATGACATTGCCAAAGCTGCAGAGATCTACATATTGCTATAATAAACCAAACTGAGCATATTTTTTTGTCAAGATCTGCCTATGTTTTTAGAGACATCCATTTTCTTATCAAAATCCAGTGGTAAAATAAAGTGCTTTTCTGCATCACAATGCACAAAGCAAAATAATCCAAAATCCAATGCTTGGGGATGCATAGTTTATACTAACCTTCTTTATCCCTAGTTTACTGAATATATCATATTTTATCCAAGTCCCAATTCAAATCGCAATCTCCAAGGATTGCTTAATGCTACTATGCCTTTTACCAAATTATCTTTCAGTAGATTTCCAGTCTGTGGAAATTCTCCTTGCAGTTTCAGAGTTTGAGCCCTTCCATTTTTAATTTTATGATCACTAGTGTTTGAGGCATTTTTATAGAAAGAAAACTTTATGTCTGCCAATGTTTCCTTTAAAGTAAATTTTTAAAAAGGATGCCTCAATCAAGTAAAGCATGATCATTACATTCAGTTCACAGAAAAAGTGTGTGTGTGCCTCAGAGGAGAGAGCAGAGACACAGGATTAGGTTCATGCACACAGTAAAGATTAGACAATTTATCTCTTTAACCTTATCCTATTCTGTTCAAATTACACACAATTTCATCTGTGTCGTCTTCAAAATGGAAAGATAGCAAAGACGAAAACACATGCTCTGTCTTATTTAGTCGATTAAGTCTTCCTACTGCTGTCACCACATGACAGTATGGAAATCTCAACTCAAAAGCTGGTTTGTGATGAGTATAGAACTGACCCCAAAATTTCAATTAATCGTAGCAATTGTACTATCTCTTTGAACAGTTCAGAAGATGCCCTTCTAAATACCTGAGAGAGTAACTCTGATTATTTGACCCCCCACTTCCTCCCCAAGTGAGCTCCAGAAGATACTCTACTCCAAGTTAAACCTAGGGTCTTTTATGTCTAGGGAATAGAGAGAGAGATATCCTGGGAAATGAGAAAATATCCACTTTTCTGCTTCAAACCATTCACTCTTCCCATCCTTAAATGCTCAGAATCAAGTTTATTTTCTAAGCTAGCTTTAGGACTAGGCCTAGAACACCGTCTAGCAAAAATATCCCCATCCAATAACTAAGAGTCAGTTTACTGAGCAACTTCCACAACTGAAGATAAATAATTGAGTGAACATGTTGATTCTATTCACACTGACGGGTAGGCAGAATAAGACTTCCAGAATGAACAAATAAGAAGCAATTGTGGGGCTGGCACGGTGGCTCACGCCTGTAATCCTAGCACTCTGGGAGGCCAAGGCGGGAGGATTTCTTGAGGTCAGGAGTTTGCAACCTGAGCAAGAGCAAGACCCCTGTCTTTACTAAAAACAGAAAACATTAGACAGGCATGGTGTCGCGCACCTGTAGTCTCAGCTACTCGGGAGGCTGAGGCAGGAGGATTGCTTCAGCCAGTAGTTAGAGGTACGGTGAGCTATGATGACGCCACTGCACTCTACCCAGAGCGATAAGAGTAAGATTCTGCCTCAAAAAAAAAAAAAAATAGCAATTGTGGACTAGACATTCTTCTTAAGCTGTATAAGTACAAAATAATTTTTTAAGAGGGCTGGAATTGGTTCAACCTGGCTGGTTATTCTTCACAGAAATGGGATTGGTTGACACTTTCTTCTTTTTAAATGAATTAGATAAATACTCAGAAATTAATTGAGGTTACAAATCAAGTTTCTGGAAATAGAATAAAAAAGCAGCTGTTAATGTGTGTGAAGATACCACATTAAAGGGACAGCCAAGTTACCTGGCTCCAGCCTGGCCCTTTGACTCACGTGATTGAACCAGCTGCCAAGTCTCTCCCCAGAGGGTAGGTAGCCATTAGGTAGGCTGCTGGCTAAGTGGCAAGAATCACAACATAAACAACTATTTTCTACATATTTTTTTCCTTACTCTTTAACAACCCTAAAATGTTAACTATATTGAGAAACAAGAAAAAAGAAAGAAAAAATTTAAATAATTAATGTGATTTCTAGACAAATATCATTTATAATCCATTCAAATAAGCACATTTGCAGGAAAAACTAGATTTTTTTCTACATATGAATTAAATTAAATTTGTGATACAAATTTACTCATCATACGTATCTAATAGTTGTTACTGTTTTCTTTAAAAATGCAATTCACGATAGCATAGATGTGGAAACAACTCCAGTACCTATCAATACATGAGTGGATTAATAAAATGTGGTATATGTATACCATGCAGTACTACTCAGCCATAAAAAAATGGTGATCTAGTATCTTTTGTAACAACCTAGATGGAACTGGAGACCATTTTTCTAAATGAAGTATTGCAAGAATGGAAAAACAAACACCACATGTACTCAATACTAAATTGGAACTAATCGATCAACACTTATGTGCACATATGGAAGTAAAACTCAATGGAAATCAAGTAGGCGGGAGGGGGGAGGGGGGATAGGTAAATTCACACCTAACCGGTACAAATACGCATACTATCTGGGGGATGGGCACACTTATAACTTTGACTCAAAGTGCACAAAAGCAAATTATGTACCCCGGTAATATTATGAAATTTTAAAAAATAAGCATTTACTAGCTGAAATTCATTCACATTTATCTATATGCAAAAGTATGGTCTTTTTCATATGTTCCATAATTCTGACGCAGGCACTGTTAAACAACCATCCAAATTCAGAGCCTCAAAGTCACTTTTGCCATTTTGTTCGCCCTAACCTCTAATCCTAGCCCTGCTCCCGATGCTCCAGGAGTCACTCATTCAAGGACTCCTCTTAGGTCCAGTCACAGCCTGTCAAGCAAGTCTGATTCTGATTCCTCCCCGTACAAACGCATCGTGCACATTCCTGAGAGAGTAATCTTTACCTGCCCTGTTTCTGCTTACATGCCCGGCTCAAATGGCTTCAACAATTCCCTAAAGCCTACCAAAAAAGTCCAAGTCCTTTGGGAAGTGTTCCAGGGAGGCATTCAAGTCCACACTCTGATCTGACCTCAGCTTCTCCTGTGCTCTTTCCTATTGCTCCCCTTCAAATCCTGCTAAGCTCCAGATGGTTAGACCCCCACTCCACTCCAGCCCTGCAAGCCCTCCTTTCTAGCCTTGTCTGCTGCATCCACTGCCCGGAGGTGCTTCTCTTTCTATGATCAACCTCCTCAACTCCAGCCATAAACTAATTACTCGTCAATTCTATTTTGCCTCCTTCGGCAATCTGCTTAGATTCCATCTCCTCAGGAAAGCCTTCATTGAAAGCCCAGAATAGATCAGGGCTTCTGTTTCACACTCTCCTGGAATCCGTGTTTCTACTTTGTAGTGTTTATAGCACATGCGATTAATTAAATATTTGCATAATTACTTGTCTAATTCTGTTTCTGCCACAAGACAGTAATCATCATGAGGGCAAAGACCAGTTTCTATTTTTTTCTTTGTATTCTCAGCTGGGAATACAATAATCATCTCTTCTGTTTACCATCTATGTGCAGTTTTTCAGTAGTTCTCAAACAGAATGTACACTACAGTAATACGTCGTGATGTGTGTGTCTGTCTTATTTGCAGCTTTTATTAACCTTTTTCTCCCTGACAGTACCTTGCACAAATCTGTGCAGCTAGTGCTCAGTAAATTTTTTTAAAAATCTAGTTGAATGGAAGAATCATTAAATGAATCCTTTTTTCCCCACACTGAAAACCCACATGTAAAAACTAACCTTTAGTAGATTGGGATAATTAGCTCTGACTTCAGATAATTTTTTAAAAATTTGATGTGTTCATTTTCATAATAATCTAAAATTTTCTACATAAGCACATTCTGGATATCCGCCTTATGCTTGGGTACTGCTTCGTCACTTCAGCACCTGTTGCATTTGTCTTTCCTACAACATTGAGATTCAGTGGTTCACTTTAATTGTTGAGCAAATGACTAAGGCACAGATGTGGGCTTAACATACAAATAATATTTTCTTGACAAATGAAGGTTAGATGGGTATCACTGAGCACTCTCAAAACAATGGTTACAAAGCTATTTCAATGAAGAAGAGTGGAGGGCATTTTGAATTATCCCTGAGCATGTGGTGCCATAGGCATGCCAAATGTAAAGAACCTGCCTTGTAGCAGTTGGTTTCATATTTATATTTTGAGCAATGATTCCATTTCAGCAAACAACATCATCTGTCATAGTAAATCAATGTTTCTAAATAAAATTTTATGTTCTTTTTAAATTTTATCTGCATTTGATTGGTAAGACTATTTTGGAGATTATGGTGGTGGGGTGGAAATTACGGAGAACTACTCCCCATCTCCAGCCACCAGTTGGCAGGACTAGTGGGCAGGACAACACAAACACAATATTACTATACTATTTAATTATAGATGTAATTTTTCATGTTGTTTTGAACAAAGAAACGAAATTTAGTTATCATTTTTCATTTTTCCACATTCAACAACCTTACAAAAGGGGATAGGATATTTATTAATAAGCTCAAAATGCTTGAACATTTTAAAATATTGATAATAATGACAAATAAAAATAACCTAAAACTACATTAGGGAGGGGTATACACATTTCTTTTTTAATTAAAAGGGTCATGCATTTCTCAACTTTGAGAAACTTTGTTCTTACCTGCCAAGCATTTTCCCCCTGTCTTTTAGGAAGGGCATCCACTTTTCTCTTGGAAAACCACTCTCCTCTTCCACATGGTTCTAGTAGAACTATAAATCATGCTGCTTGCCTTATGTAAGGTATAACCACATTATTTACACATGATTCACATTAGAGCTATCATATTCTCTTTCCCAGGTATTTGCATATTGAGTGGAGTGACATGAAGGTAGAAGATAGATAGAACTGAGTTATTTCCAACGAAAATAACTTTGAGCTTTCACTATTGAAATCCCTGGAGCTACAGTGGGTTTCTGTTCTTTACTGAATACTTCTTAATCCTATCATTTTATAAGTAATGTACTATCATATAAATTCCTTTTCTATTAATTTTTTTCTGAAGTTAATCAATGTCAGTTTCTTTTGATTACCACCAAGAATCCTAACCAATACACTAATCTAAACAAAACTAACTCAAACTCATGCAAAATTTAAAGGAGAATTTGAGAAATTGAGAAAGGTACTAAGAGCTTACAAAAGGATAAGTACGATGAAAGCAAGAATGTGTGTGACATTTTTGTCCTTTCTTTGACGGGTTTATAAGTTTTGGATTTACTTATTAATATATTTTTGAAATGGCATTCAGCTCTATAATGTATCACACCTGTCTAAATGTTTCTTGAAAGCAGGATGTAATTCTTACTCGTGGTGTTTCTAGCATCTCACAGAATGCTTGGAACACATGATAGGCAGTCAATAAATATGTTTTGAACTGAAAAGTTTCATCTCCAAGGTTCACAGTTATAACAGTATATTGATAAAAAGTTTTAAAAATTCATGGAATTTATTGTAAAAAAAAAAAAGGCACTGGTGAGTTTTCCAGTTATTGGAGAATAATGGCTAGTATTACTAACATAAACATCCTTCAGTCTACAGTAAGCTGCTTTCAGTTAGAAAATTGTTTTTACTTTTGTATCTCCAGAGCTGAAAATTGTCTGATATAGCTGTCACTCAATAACTGTTTAGTAAATTAATGTAGACTGAGATTACACCTATCACTCTAGAACTTTCATGATATAAATTAATGTGATTTGCCATAGCCTTCATATAGGCTAATAACAATCAAGCTGAGAAACAAATTAAAGACTCAATAACTTTCACAATAGCACCAAAGAAAATTAAATATTTAGGAACATATCTAACTAAGGAGGTGAAAGACCCATATAGAGAGAATTACAAAACACTAAGAAAAGAAATAGCAGAAGATGTAAACAGATGGAAAACCCTACCATGCTCTTGGATAGGTAGAATCAACATTGTAAAAATGTCTTTGCTACTTAAAGTGATTTACAGAATCAATGCAGTCCCTATCAAAATACCAACATCATTTTTTGCTGATCTAGAAAAAATAATTCTATGCTTCATGTGGAACCAGAGAAGACCCTGTCTAGCCAAAGCAATCCTAAGCAAAAAGAACAAATTGGGAGGCATCTATCTACCAGACTTCAAACTATACTACAAGGCTATAGTAACCAAAACAGCATGGTACTGGCGCAAGAACAGAGATGTAGACCAATGGAACAGGACTGAGAACCCAAATATAAAACTAACTTCATACAATCATCTGGTATTTGACAAACTCCACAAAAACATACACTGGGGAAAAGATTCCCTATTCAATAAATGGTGCTGGGAAAAAAGGATGGCCATATGTAGAAGACTGAAACTAGACCCACACCTCTCATTTCTCACAAAAATCAACTCACGATGGATAACAGATTTAAACCTAAGACATGAAACCATAAGAATTCTCGAAGAAAACGTTGGGAAACTCTTATGGACATTGGCCTAGGCAAAGAATTTATGATGAAGACCCCCAAAGAAATCACAGTGGCAACAAAAATAAATAAATGGGACCTGATCAAATTAAAAAGCTTCTGCACAGCCAAGGAAACTATCACTAGAGTGAACAGACAACCTACAGAATGGGAGAAGATATTTGCATGCTACACATCTGATAAAGGGCTGATAACCAGAATCTATACAGAACTTAGGAAAATCAACAAGAAAAAATCAAACAACTCCATTAAAAAATGGACAAAGGACATGAACAGAAACTTTTCAAAAGAAAAGAGAATAATGGCCAGAAAACATATAAAAAATTGCTCAACTTCTCTAATCATCATGGAAATGAAAATCAAAACCACAATGAGATATCACTTAACTCCAGTGAGATTGGCTCATATCAAAAAGTCCCAAAACAACAAATGTTGGTGGGGATGCGGACAGTGAGGAACACTCATACACTGCTGGCAGGACTGTAAATTAGTACAATCTGTATGGAAAGTAATATGGAGATACCTCAAAGAATTAAAAGTAGAACTAACATTTGATCCAGCAATCCCACTACTGGGTATTTACCCAGAGGAAAAAAAGACATTCTATAATAAAGACATCTGCACACGAATGTTTATAGCAGCACAATTCACAATTGCAAAGATGTGGAAACAACCCAGGTGCCCATCAATACACGAGTGGATCAATAAAATGTGGTATATGTATACCATGGAGTATTACTCAGCAATAAAAAACAACAATGAATTAAAACATCTGGCATTATCCTGGTTGGAGCTAGAGCCCATTCTTCGAAGCAAAGTGTTACAAGAATGGAAAAACAAGCACCACTGCTACTCACCATCAAACTGGTACTAACTGATCAACATTTACATCACACAGGACAATAATATTCACCAGGGGGCGGGCAGGTGGGAGGAGGGTGGAGGGGATGGGAAAACTCTCACTGAATGGATGCGGGGCGCACAGTTTGGGGGATGACCACGATTGTAGCTCTGACACGGGAAGTGCATGGGCAATATATATAGCCAAAGTGTTGTACTCCCATAATATTCTGAAATAAAAAATTAATTAATTAATTAATTAATTAATGTGATTTGCATTTGAAGACACCTTTTACATCCTACTTCAGTTCACACATATTGTTCTTCCCAAAGAGATCAGGCTGTCTCTGTTGCTTACCAAATTTTCTCCCTAAGGCTAGTATATCATACAGCAGCACCAGTTCTTCCAATTGTCTGCACTAGGTCTATTGAGGTCTAAGGTGAGAAACACTGAGCATTGAACATTAAATTAATTGGTAGTACAGATGGTACTCTGTCAGGAGTACTATCGTCAACATCTTTATTAAGGTATTTTAAGTCCTTTATACTCTCTTGGCAACTCAGCAGAGTTGAGGCTTGGTCTTACGTAGATTATTTTTCACTTAAAGGGGGATGTTGGTGAAAAGAGTCTAAAGGAAGTGGCCCTAAAGACTGAACAATGATGTGGGAAGCATAGTGTGTTTCTCAACTCAGTGATGTTGCTATAGCTTTTAGAGCTATGGGATTTGAAATCCATAAGTACAAATTGAATTAGACTCCTTGTCCTGAGGTATTAGATTACAAACAAACAAAATCAAAAAAACTCACTTTGTTCTAGTTCTTTCTCTACAATTAACTAGTTTTATGACCTTAATCAAGTTATTGAATCTCTCTGAACCTCAGCTGTCATGCCTATCCATCTATCCATCTCTCCACTTTGAGAGGGAACTTTTTTCTTTAAACATATCAGGCTCTCTCATGCATTCATACATTTGTACGTGTTGGAAGGGTTCTTGCCTCCTGCTGATTGTCTGTATACTTTTTATTTAGTTAGCTGACACTCAATCAATACTTTCTCCTAGAAGCCTCCCAGATTGTTCTAGTGGCTTCTCCCTGTGCACCCCACCCAGAACATATGATAACTTTCACCACACTACATTGTTACTGCTTTTGTTGATCTAGTCATCTCTAACTTGGATTAAGAGCTCTTAGAGAGTATGGACTGTGCTTATTCCTAATGCTACTTTTATCACTTAACACAGTGCCTGTGAATATTTGGAGCTTAATAAGTGAATTAATAAGTAATGAATATATGAATAAGCAGATTCTGTTCTAATATTGGGTTTTTTTTCCTTGTTCACTGGAATAATGTTTGGTCTCATTAAAATAAAAAATGTAAATGAAGTAAAAAAATCTAGCTGCATCCCTTCCTGACAGAATAGGACTACATGCAGGATTTGTTGTTCTTGTAGTCCTTAGATCAGCTTAATCACAATGCAGTTATTTATATAAGCACAATTATGCTACTTGCAGTCAATTTGCTGTTAATGTTTTCTTTTGATGATTGCAGAAGTTAAAGAAAAAAAATGAGCACTATTACCATCACAGCAACTATTATAATTGAATTTTAAATGATAAATGAGCAGTATACAAGAATATAGTTTAAGAGCAATTTATCAGGAGCATGTTTTCTCTTGATATATTAATTTCCATTGTTTTATTGGTTAAAATGATGTCAAATATTATATAACAGAAAAATGTCAATACTAATAATATCACTAAATTTTAGCTTTAAAGCATATTTTGATAGACTTCTATTTCGAATATTTTTTACTATCAATGTAGTAAAATCAAAAATATATTATTTGAAGCCTGAAAAGCTTCAAATTATCAAGGAGGTTTAAAATTACCACTTACCAAGGAGGTTTTAAATATTTGTTATTGGTTGGAACTTTGTACCATAACAAATAAACAAGGCATATCATTCACACTAAGGTTTGTTTGTTTCATCATCCCCCTGTATTTTATTTTACAATTGGAAGATAACACACTTCATGTTCTAATCCTGAACTGCACTGTTTCCAATATCTCAAAGATGCATAATCTGAAAACCAAGAATGTGCTGGAAAAATACAATTTTATTTTTGACAATGGTTATAAATGGAAGAAAAGGAAGGTCTGAAAATTTGAGATTCTAAGTTTTTTTCTTCTTTATCAAGGCAGTTAACACTATGATGACCAGAGTTGTAAAAGTTAGGTAGGCTTTATAAATTTCAAACAAAGCAATGCATAAGGAAAAAAAGAGAAAGAAGATAAACAACCAAAATGTTTATTTCTCACAATCATGATGTTTCTCTGGAGGAGCTGAGTAATAACATAGATGCTGTCATCTAGAAAACCTCTAAAAGGCAGTCTATGTAAAGAAGTTTTCCATTGCCATCTATTCCTTTGCCTTGTGTACTCTCTATGCTATGGTTATGTATTTTTATTGTTTCATATGTTTCTTAAAATTTAGCCTAAAAAACAGTGGATTTAGGGATTAAATATATTTTTTCTAAGATTTGGGACAGCTCAAGGCAACTATCAATTTAAGGGGAGGTATGAAGGCAGCAAATCTGATTGTACATCTTATGCAAAAAGAAAACATTAAGAATGAACAAGTAAGGATACAGTGAATCATCACTTTATAGCAGAATTTAATTGATAAGTACAGCTCAAAATATCACTAGGTTGTCACCTAAGGAAAGTCATGGCATCAATTTGAGAATAAACAGCTCACATTGCCTCTTCTGAACAATTATTAAAGGATGTTAAGTTACAGAAATTACAGCATCACCATTAGGCTTTCTCAGTTCTGATAGCTAGCCTCTCGACTCCCCAACAAGAGAACTGGTTTACATAATTGAATGCTTTATTTAGACCCATTGCTAATAAACTTTTAATATAACAATGATAATCATAACCAGGAACCCCTCATTAATTACTTACATACAAATTTTATATATTTCTGAACCATGTCATCGATTTTAGTTTATTTTCGCTTTCATTTTTGTATTATTATTTAAAATGATAGCTGTTATTTAAGGAGTACTTACCCCAGGACTATGCCAAGAACACTATAGAAATTATCTCATTTAACCTTTACAATGACCAAATTAAATACGTGCTATTATTGTTTTCACTTTATAGTTGAGAAAACTGAGGCTTAAAAAGAATTTCCAGAGCTGGTTAGTGGCAGAAACTGAAACCTTCCCAGAGCTGTATGCTTCCTGAATCCATGCTCTTAGCCACAAACCTACACTGCTTGAATAAAGAACATGATCATACCACTCAAAATCTCGTTTTAATGACTACTGTTGTTTATAAATTTTTTCATTTTATCTTGTCAACTAAAAACAGAAAAATGAAATTCCTGAAATGCAGAAAAAAGACACTTGTTTTATAGAGCAAAACTGTTGTGAAAACTTGATCCTCAATTCTAATGATTCTTGAGAATATTACCATTAGCAATTCATACCAGATTGATAAATATCTTGTACCAAAGATCAGAGCAAATTTTTTTGTATTCAACACAGCTTATTCTATAGAAATAAAAAGCTTTATTAAAACAGATGAGCACAATGACTACTAAACTATAGATGTGCAATTTAGAGTAGAAAAGAGAATATCACACTTATATGATCAAATCTTGGCAAAAACTTTAACAAGTTTCAAATACTGCAAGGTTCATTATATAGCTCTCTAAGTTTGATTATATCCAATACCTTATAGATCTCTTAAATCATACCTAACACTTCCCCTGGGCTTCCCTGGATTCTCTAATTTACATTTTTTTAAGATGGCTTTACATCAAAAGCATTTTCAATTATCCTCCTCAGGACTTTTGAATTCTATCTAGCTGCATTTTTAGAATTTATATGAGAATATAATCTTGGTTGTTCGTGCAGCATCCCATTTGCCCACCTATTTCCACATCCACAGAAATGAAAAATTAAGAAGTGCCATGAAAATCTGGTTTTCATAAAATTCTATGATGGTCTTTTGTTTACTGATTAATATCCTAAATAGCCTTTTTTTTCCCCATTTTGAGAAACTTCATCTCCTTTTTTCTGATTCTTATTTCTGCACACAAATAGTTAAATATGCCACTACTGTTAGCAGACAATATTTTACATTCAGGATTTCCACAGAAATAATATACATTTTTGTGGGATCATTTCCCATTTGTTTAGACTGTAGTATCTTAATTTATATTTTAATTTAAAATATGAGTTTTTTTAAACAGAAATTTAAGTGGTTTATCTACTTGTCTAAGACTTCCACACACTGAAAACCAAGATTCCAACCCATGGTCCTTTCACCAGTTTGTAGTAGCCTCACCATTGCCAGACACCAAGACCATAGACCTTTATGGCAATGTACTCAGCAGTTGGAGGTATACCAACAACCTACAGTCCTCTTTCTTGAAGAGAGCCATTTTAACAAAAAATATCAAGTTAATAATAGGATGGGCAGTATATGGACAAGGCAAAAGTTACGAAAATTCTACAAGAATTACTGAGGTTTAAGGAACAGTAATATAATTGTATGATAATTAATAGTTGACTATAGTCTCAAAAAAAAGCATCAAAATTAAGCCAAGTTACTATAACTAATCTATAGCCGTTACTGAAGTAAAAAAAAAAAAAGCAAGAATAATTCTTTTCATATTAAAGGATAATATTTTCAGGCACAACTGAAAGCTAATGTTTTATTAAATGTAACATTATAAACATTAACTTTTACAAACCAAGCCAAGAAGTAAAATGTGCTCCATTTTAAATAATGTATAAAATTTATAGATTTTTCTCCCACTTAAATATGTGCTTTACTCTGTAAGGACAATAAATACCAAAAGCCTGAAAAGATTTGTAAGTGCTTCTTAAAAGGCTTTCTACACATTTATTTGAGCCAGAAATATTGAGAATCATGTAAAATAAAGCAAAACTGAAAGCAAGTAGGTTCTATTTCTAATGCTACATCATAATAAGTATGTGAGGAAAAGCAAATTCCATTTAACAGGTGCAAAAAAGAATATGGTAGAATCAAGTGAAGTTTTGAGCTTTGTCCAGTCTAAACTCCCTCAAATTCTGTGAATTTGTGGCTTTTTTGTTTACTGTGGGGAAATGAAAGCACTTCTTTAAATAAAAGGTGAGTTATTTCTTTTGTTTTATTTTGAGCACAGGTTTCTGCTTTGCGTTGTTATTTTCCAAAAAAATGCCAAATTATAAATCCTCCAATTATAAATCAGATTACACTAGCGTATTCTAAACACAAGTAGTTCGATACCAAAGGTCAATAGTATCATAATACAGAAGCAAATAAGACCTACATAATTCTACACTTAAAAGTTGTGCAATTTACTATATAAAAATGATATCTTAATAAACAAAACTCAGTGGGAAAAAAACACAGTAAGGCCTACATAGTAAAACCGATAGAAGAATTACAGAATTAGCCAGCACCCAGTAATGGTAAGTGCCGACTGAAAATTATTTCATGGAAGGAATCCAAAGATACCAATTATACTTTTAAAAGCTTTGTCATAAAAATTGTGACAGACAGTAACTGAGGGGCAAATTAGAGAGCTGAGCCTCAGGCACTTTAATCTGCTTGTAAGAAATCAAAGGTATATCCAATGAAACTAGCAAAGTCACGAAGAATCACTGTTAGAGATACACAGTGTATACACACGACAGTCATAATCAGAAATCTATCATCTTCCACTCCACTGTCTACCCAGAGGAGGGGAAAGCAGGGGGTTGGGGGAGGGAATGAACACAAAAATTCTGCCTGCCTTCAATTTATGAAAGTAGGATTTGGATTGAGTACTCAATACTATCACACTGATATTTTATTTAATAGTATTTATTCCTCCTTCTCAAATGGTTCGTTTAGTCTGCCTTTTCCTCACTTTTTTTTCTTTTTTTTTTCCATTTTTTTTGTTGTATTTCAGACCACATTTATATATACTACACTGTTCATGACTATCATGATGACCATCAGTCCTTACAGGGTCTCTTTAGTTTTGAATTTCTACTATATTCTATCTTCATCAATTATTCTCAGCCCCGTTCATTGATTCCCTTCAACCAAACTTCCAAGTGTTTAGTTGCATACAGATTTATCTGTGAAATGTAATAGTATTATATGTGACCATAATTTATAATTTAAAATGATGATGTTCAATAAATTTTCTATTTCTTACTCCTTCTATTCAAATTATGTCCCTTGGTATTTATGTTGCTATACAATCTAAGTCCATTCCTTTTGTCCTCTACATATTATCCCCAAGTATGCATATGGCAATTTACCTACTCTAGCAGCAATGAGCTTGTGCATATCAGCCTCTTTGCACGCTTGTGAGAATGTGTCTCAGGGATAGATATCCAACAGCAAAATGACTATGCTGTTCAATATGTACATATTATTTTCTCTACTTAATGCCATATCATTCTTACTCTCACAAAATGACTGTACAAATTTAAACTCCCACTAGTTATACACGAGGACTCCATTTTTCTGCATCCTAACCAGTCCTTGATTTTATTCGACTTTTTGATTTTCACTGATCAGATGGATATGTAGTGATATTTTACTGTTTTCTAATTTACATTTTCTGATTACTATCGATGTTGAAATGTTCATTAATCATTTGGTTTTTCCCTTCTATGAATTGCATCTTTATATCCTTTGTCCATTTTTGAATTGACTTTCCTGACATCTTACTGAGGTGAAGTAGTTCTACGTACATTCTAAATATTAATCTTTGTTGAACATTAACTATTCCATGCCTTCTGTAAGCCTATTAATCTTTGCTTTGATTGACCAAAATATTTACTTATGTTGTAAATAATTATGGTTTTTGCTTTGGATCTTATCTCCCAATTATTTTCCAATTCCAAAATATTCCCTAATATTTCTTTCCATTAACACACAGTTTTATATTTTATATCTATAACTTTAATCCATTTTAAATTTATTTTTGTACCAGTGTGAAGTAGGGAATCAACTCAGTTTTTTTCCATATAACTTGCCAATATTTCCTCCTTATTTTTCTCCTACAGTAATTTATCCTTTCACAAATTTGTGATGCTATACCTCTTTTTTTAAACTCAGATTTTATATCCCTTTATAGTTTATAAAATTTAATCAGTTTATACATTTCTTACATAAAAGTTATATCTCTTTGGTATATTAATTCCTAGATACTGTATAATCTTGTTTTCTATTCTATATGGTACTTTCTACTTGGTTCTTGGTGACATAGAGGATGTTGCTGATATCCATTTAATGTTCTTGTAACTGGAACTCTTTTTTTAAATCCTATATATTCTGATAGCACTTTGATTCTTTTGATTTTTCAATGTAAATGATCATACATCATTTGAAAATAAATTGACCCTTGCTTTTAAACTCTGTAGATTTTTGGTTTTCTTGTTGTTTTTCAGGACTTGAAGGAAATGCATCTAAAATCTCTCCATTAATTATTATGTATACTGTAGGGTTTTGGTATATAACTTTTATCATATTAGGGAATTTCTCTTTCTAATCCTTTCGTTCCAAGAGCTTTTTATCATCTATAGATTTTGAATTTTCTTAAGTGCTTTTCTTTATCTATGGAGTTGATCATGAAGAGTTTGGGTTTTTTTGGTCTTTTCATGGTGAATTGCATTGATATCTTGTTTAAATGCTTATATTTTTCTGATTATAACATAAATGCTTGTGATAGAAAATTTATAACATATACCCAATTTTTAAAAGGAAAATAGTCATTTACAATCTTACCAATCAGAGACAATGTCTTAATAATTTTGTGTTTTTCTTCCAGGTTTTTTTGTTTGCTATTTCTACATGTACATATATTTTTAAAGAGAAACTCGAATTACAAGTGACCTGAGAAGCTTATACTCCTGTTACATTTATTTAACATCGTATTTTGAACATTTTGCAAAATCATTGCTGTGTACTGTAATTGTATAGCCTGTAACAAAAATTTTTCAAGAATTGCATACGTTAAATATTTAGCTTGTTTCCAATGCTGATAATTAATATTCTTTATGTAAATGCTTATTTAAATATCTGTCTGTTGTTCAAAAACCCTGGATTTCTAGGGAGCATACTCATTGAGACTCTGTCTCAATATGAGTTTTCAAAGAGTTCTATAGAAATATTCCCAATTTGCTTTTTAAAAATATATTATAATAGCAGTTAACAATGCCACCAACAAAACACAAGAGTGCTCATGTAATCATACTGGTCAAATTTGAGTAAGAGCAATAAAAACTTACTAACCACACTCTTACTTTCTCCTGTCCATAAATGTGACAGTGTTTTAAATTTGGGAAAAATTTTTAAAACATAATTATATATTCATAAATATAGGAATAAAGTTCAGGGTTAAATACTCTAAATGGTATGATGATTTATAAACTATTAATATATTTGTTGCAGGGGAAAAATCATATATCCACAATAACTAGTTAATACATTGCCAGTTGTGTTCAATATACAGTAAACTAGCTCTCTCCCTCTAGCTCTGCATCATCCGAGTTTTGTCCCATTTTTCATAGCTATTGTCTTTAACTTGTGTCTTCACCAGTAATCTGTTTTTCTCTTTATTCAAATAACTAACTTTTGGTTGTATTAATTGTCTCTACTTTATGTTTGCTTCCTATTACATTAATTTCTGTATTTCTCTTTGTCATTTTCTTCCTTCTACTTCTTTTGGCTTTATTCTGTGATTCTTTTTTTTACCTCTTAAAATACTTAGATGCTTAATTTTAAGTCTATCTTCCATCCTAATGTAGGTTTTTAAGACTGTAGATACCCTTCTAAATACCACATTAATAGCAACCTACAAAAAATTTTTATGTAGTATTTTTGGTAGTAAAGACTACTATTAAAAATATTCTAGTTCAGATAGAGTGGGTGCTATCAATGCTCAGAAATTCAATGAGGTTTGTTTTATGCCTTATATGAAACATGAACTATTTTAATAAATTTTTTGCATAGTTTGAAAAGAGTACATTCTTCAATTTTTTGATTGAATGTTATATATGTATATGAATTTGATCAATTTTTATAAGTAAGCTTTTCAAATTATATTTAGTTTTACTGGTTTTATTACACATACAATGGAGATGTTCTAAAATATCACAATATGATAGCAAATATGTCACTATATCCTTGTGATTTTATAAATATTTGCTTTATGTATTTTTAGACTAAGTTATTCAGTGTACACAAGTTTAGGATTATTGCATCTTCCTGGGGTATAGAAATTTTTACCATTATCTAATGATTTTCATCATATATACATATATACACATTTATAATCAGGAGAGAAAGAAAAAGTTTTAGGTAGGTCTCATAAAAAACTCAAAATCTTATTCTTCATCCTGTTTGACAATCTTGTCTTTTATTTTCATCCTTTTACATTTATTGTAATTGACGATATACTTTAGTATATTACTGCTGTTCACATTTTACCATTTGCCTTGCTTTTAAGGTTTATTTTCCTTGTTTCTGTCTACTTTCAGATTGATTGAGAGACATTGTTCCTTTTTCACTTCACTTTATTCTACAAGTTAATAAAACACACTAACTTTTTTGTTTTGTGGTTGTCCTAGGTATCTTAACATGCATACTTAACGACATCTAAATTTAATCATCTTTACTTTTCCCTCATGCAACAGATGGACCTTTGGTGATTTAACTCTGTTAATTCTTTGCCAATTTATATTATGTTTGTCCAGTATTTTAGTTTCATTTTTTACTTTAACCTCGCAAGTTAGACATTATTTTATTACTTTATAAAATCACTAATTCAGATAAACCTATATATTTTTCAATATCTTTGTTTATACTTTTTTCCTTTATTTTTGGCCTCTGTAGACTACTTTTTGTTGTACTTGGCCAGTGAGAGATTTGAAAACATTTTAAAAATATTTTATCTAGCATTTTTAGTTATTTTAATCTGGAGTGTCTTCCAGAGTAATTAGTCCTTTATTTTGCTTGAAATTGAATGTTTTTAACTTTTATTATTATTCACGTAAATTTTACTTAAAAACCATACGCTAATTTTAATATACTCCTTGATTCAAATAGCTAATACATTATTGAAGACTTTTGCATTTATGTTTATAAATGGAATTGGCCTAAAATTTTGTACAACCAAGTCTAGTTTTGCTACCAAATTTTACAAACCTCAAAATATTAGGTTTGTCTACATTCTTGTCTTCCATGAAACCTATTATTTGAGCTGTGAGAAAAAACACAAACCTAAAATAAGCAGCCAAGTGAGGAATAGATGGAAACTTCAGGAGGTTTGGCAGTTTCAATGGTGCTATGACACAGAAATAAGCCAATATTTGCAAAAAAGAAAAAGAAAATTCTACTGCTATTCCCAATTTAATGTTCTTGCATAAGGAAATGTGATTTCTATTATAAGTGAGCTTTTTAGGAATATTAAATGCTCAATAGTAGAAACATTTGTCTGAAACATTTACTCTTAGACTAGGAAAAACTAATAAAATCTATGTTTGACTACATTCATAGGAATGAAAGTACAAATTTGGGCAAATAGATACTACAAAGTATGGCATTTCCATTTCTTTAAAAAAAGTACCAAATTAGCTCTTAGAAAAATTCTAACATTTCCAGCTAATACTCACAAAGACATAGGCATGATTTAGTACAGTATTCTTTTTCCCTGTGTCTGGCACAGGATCTGGCACATGGCGGTTACCATTCATTGACATACTTTTATTGTGATAGCATCCCTCCATATTTCCTTAGCTTTAGAATTCTGGTCAAGAAACTATTGTATTATTCTTACCTTTAAAATATTCTGGATATACTAGTACTTGCTAAATCTATACCTCTTTCACCCACAAACAAACAAATATTTTCTTAACCTCAGTTTGTCCTATTTTCAGAAAAAAAAAGTCCTTGGTCATATGACATAATACAATGACTCATTCATTAGTCTTTATTAGGTCACAATCAATTCATTTGGCAAGCATGTGACTTCATAGAAGCAATTCTACAGGCAGTGATAAATAGAAATAATGGTATAAAATTATGATTGTGATTAAAAATATTTTCTTCATGGTCAAAAATGGATTAAATGAGAATACAATGTGTATTAAATAGATTTAAAATATATTTTCTTATTGTCACAGAACAGATAAGTGATCACAGAATTACATGATTAATTGTCTAAGAAGTAAAAATAAAACTACAGCAAATAGGTAGCTTCTGAAGTAGTAAATAGAAATCTCATACTCACTTAGAAGAGAATTCTGGAAATCATCCAATAACTTTAACTCTGATTTCCTTTCCCAGATAATTTTTATTAGATAAGTGGAAAAAAACAACTCAGGTGAAACAGATCAAAACATTAAAAAAAAATAGTGTCAGAGAATTCATGAGGAAGTAGAACTGACTGGTAAGGGAAAAATAAGAACAAAAAATCAAGAATTGGTTATATGCCTAAATACCTCACCTTGAATAATAACCATGTTATACAATTAAGAACTATGGATGAATCTTGCTATTAGTTAGCTGTCTTGCTGTAACTGTCTCTCAATAAAACAGAAATCCAATCTCTACTTGAGGACAGAAATAAGCATTCTTCCTTTTTGTCCCAGTCAAGGAAGCATCAGGCACTTAAATAAGAGATATTAAAAATTATCATTGACCATATCTGGTCACACAATATAAGCACCAACCCTTTTATAAACTAGATTGTCATTTTTCTCATTTATTTTATTTACAGGTGAAAGCACAGATCAAAAGTAACACCAAAGTCCATGATTGTGTACCCAAAAAGTCAGACGTCAGATGTTCCAAGTATACTTTCTTTAATTAACTATAATTAATATCCCATCATTACCATCATATTCCATTCTCTAGGTACTGTATAGAACCAGAATTAAGCAAACTTTTGCATCCCAAATATATTTGTATTGAAATTCTTTTGAGGCAGTAAAATGTGGTAGTTAAGAGTATGGCTTTAGCCAGACTATCCCTGTTCAAATAGTGGCTCCAACATTTACTTACTGTGTGACATGTTTTGGTTAATTATTTAAACTCACTTTGCTTCAGTTTCAGAAACTATAGGGAAACTGTTTTTTCTTAATAATGGTACCTCCCTTATACAGTCATTTTGAGGGTAAAATAAATTAAAACATATCAGGTACTTAGAATACTGTTTGTAACTTAATAAACAAAGGTTACTCTTTCATTACCAGTATGATTACTAGTATTCATTACTGTTGAATACTTTTATTCATTACTATTATTATTGTCTTTAATCCTTAACTTTTCTCCCTTTTTGTCCTTCCTGGGAGATGAAAATATTAATAGTAACAATTTGAGTTTGTTATTGCTGTGGTATAACCACACAACCTGCTGATTCTGAGATAATTCATTCTGTCTAACTGTCTATCCCTGGAGCCTGTATCAAGCTAAAGCCCCCTCATTTTTGAACATGAAAAAGATATACTTAATGAATAAATAAAGGATGTAGCTAATCTTTCACAACTAACTTTTAGCAGGAAAAAACTATCAAATTTTCTTCCATACAATTCATCACTGTCCTGTATTTTCTGAAAAAGTAAAGAGATGTCCTTGATCCAGATAACTTCACAGGACATATTTGATTAGTTCCTAAGGATACATATGAAATGTCAAAGAAGTATTACTACCAGACATTTTAGTACCTTAATGAGATCCTTTTATTCTCCCTTCTTCTGTTCTATAGCCTTTCCTTTATGGACTCAATTGCTTATTACTTTGACAACAATAGATGATGATACTGATGTGATTACAAAATCTCCAGACTAAAATTCAAGTTCTTTAGCTGATGATAAAATTGTCAAAAACTAGTTATAAAAAAGATGTTTAATCTTTTCTTCCACTTCTTTGCTCTAAGAACTCTCTTATAAGCTAACTGCACTACCTCCATGAAGTCCCAACCAGGCACTTGAATTTAGAATTATTAGAAAAAGAAAGGAGTATGCACTTGGAAGCCATATGGACTGAGCTCACTTACCTCATATAGTTTCTGTAGGGGTTAAATAGAATTCATATGGATATTGCCTAGCATAGTGTTTGGGAAAAAGAACTCAGTTAACATTAATTTCTTTTCCTGTCTCTTCTGTCTTGAATGCTCCCTTTTGTTACCTTTATTTGTGCTCTATGTTTTGGATCTCCTCCAACTGTCAAAAATCTTATTTATCCTTCTTAGCCAGCTCATGTCACCTTCTTAACTAAGCCTCCTAATATCACTATTAAAGAATTTTAATTATTTAGTTCTTTGAGAGTAGTGATAATGTCTCCTGTCAAAATTTCTTAAAGAGTAAGTGACTTGAACACAGTGAAAACTCAAATATTTTTCTAAATGAACAATTTAAAACTGGAATGGTGAGTTTGAGCATGATTTCACTGGTACTGGCATTCATAAAGATCCAGCTTGTGCTGGGTATAAATCAAATAGACTGTATCAAACAAAACCAAGAGTCTAATGTAAGCAAGGCCAAGTACATAATAAAAACACAAACTTTTGACTACTTTCTGGGAATCTCAACTTGAACCTTTAGCCTTTGAGAGTAAAACCAGTACAGGGGAGTAGTCTCAAAAATGAAGAGTACATGGTCCACATACTGTGACTTTGGTTTTCTCCAAAACCTTTCTATTGTTCTGTAGCTAGAAGGTATTTATTTAGACTGGGAAATACTATTCATACTTACTGAACTTCTGCTAGAATGACCTGATAGCATTTGGAGCTCCATAGTCACATAATTATGGTGGCCATACATCCCAGTTTGACTAGGACAGTCCTGATTTACAATGCAAACAACCCTATACCTTGTTAAAGGAAAACTATAATGCAGTACTTAGCATTTCATTACATTATCCTAATAAAATATCCTCATAACAGAGTTTTATTAAATTTTACTAAATGTTTTGTTTTTTACATGTTTAATTTTTAACTTAATATTTATTGCAAAAGTAATAAATTTTCTACTGAAATTTCTACTGAAATTTTTTTTTAGATATGATACCTCTACTTTTATCTTACACAATAGACTACTTATATTTTTATCTGTAATCTTTAAAATTTGAACACTACCCACTATCCTAGTCTCCTCCCCTATTCTGCAGATAACCACTACTATTAGTTTGGCATGAAACCACTGAGAAAATTTTGTATTTATTATATTTACCTACATATATATATACACAGTAGTATAAAAAGAGCATTGTTTTTCAATTGAGTAGCATGTTTACATAAATAGCATCATACTGTTGAACTAATATTTCAATTTCGTTTTTCTATTCAACATTTTCTAAGTGGTTGTTGTTGAGGTAAAGTGATTAATTTTTGTATGCTGGCCTTATACCTTTCGATCTCAATGAACTCTCCAATACATACTAAGAGTTCATTAGTCTACTCATTTTAATTCTTGAGTAATTTTGGTCATTTTTATGATCTTACAAATTTATCATTTCCTCTAGAGGTTATAATTTAATTTCATAAACTTTTTAATCACCTTTAAATCTATATCACCTAAAATTATTTATGCTTTCTGCTTTCTTCTTTATGTTTACCAAAGGATTTTTTAAATTGCTATCTTTGAAGAAATAATAGATTCACTGATAAAATCTTCTGGAATTTTTTGTTTATTTTATATTCTTTAATATTTCTACTATCTTTTTTAATTTTAACTTTGGTAATAAACTTCTAAGTATGGCAGAGATATACTGTTTGCTTTTATTTTTAGTCTCTTGAATTAAAGCTTATTTTGTTCGTTTCAATACTTCTTGTTTTGTGATATATTTAAGTCATAAATTTTTTAGTGTACTGCTTTAATTACAAGTTTTGATATATGATGCACACATTGTTGTTCAATTATAAACAGCTCATAATTAGCATTTACTCTTGAACACAAAAGTTATTTAGTGGTATGTTTTTATTTTCCAGTATGTGTGTGTGTGTGTATATATGTGTGTGGGTATATATATATAAACACACTTTTTTTTTTTTTTTACTACTGACATCTCATTATATAGTGATCAGGAAATGTGATCTCCAGGAAAACAATTTTTGCTATTTGTTAACATTTACTCCAGGGCTTAAACATGAGCAATTTTGAAAAAATTTTTGTATGTTTGAAAGAATTGCATATTTTATATTTGGAAAATAGAAAAATCATACAATTCTATTAGATCAAATCTAGTATTTGAGGTTGTAATTTTCAGTAATCTTATTTACTTTTAATCTATTCTTTCTGAGTGATGGATATTAAAATTTCACACTTCGATTGTAGATTTTATATTTCTCAGATTGTCTAATAGATTTCAAGCAAATTTGTTTGGTGCTTAAAAGTTCCAACTATTACATCTTCTTGTTCATTTTGATGACTTGTTCTTATTATTGGGACATACTCTTCCACATTCCTCTGCTTATTATGTGTTATAATGAACATATATATAATGTCTCTTATAAGCATTTACCTGGATTTAGGGAGTTTAAATCAATCTGAACTGCTATCTCTTTTAATAGGCTCATTTAACATATTCACACTTCCTGTGATTACTGACATACGTGTTTGTACTTCTTGCTGCTATTTCACTGTGTGCTTTTGTTGTTACTACGCTTTCACTTTGTTTCTTCTCTTCTACCTATTCTTTTTTTTCTTTTCCTTTTTGGTTTGGATTTTTTGTTCTTTTTTCCTCTATTAGTTTTAAATGACATATTTTACTTCTATTAGAAGTAAAATGTAAATTTTATCATTTGTGCTTTTTATAATATCTAATCAAGATGGACTTCTCTCTAATAGGACAGGACCATAATAGGCTATTTCTATTTCACTCTTACTCTCGCATTGCTGTAGTCCCTCAATCTCCTGTGTTGATGTAGTTTGGAATTTTTATTTCACACTGTTATTAAGCATTTTGAAGATTCTATAGAGTTAGCAATACATTTCCTAATTTATTTGCTCCTTGTTGATTTTTGAGTTCCACTGTCACCTCATTTGTTTTTCTTTAGCCAAAGTAATCCTTTAGTAATTCTTTCTGGTGATGTTTTATCTATGAAATTAAGTAATTTTACATTTTGTTATACCAATTTAGAATATGTAGAAAATGAATGTTTTGTCTTAATAATTTAGAAGATTGTCATCTATGTTTAGTTATAGTGCTTATCATTGTAAGTACAATTTTATAAAATATATTTATTTCCATACTTTAGAAAGTAGCCATTTTCTACAACTGCCACTTACTGTGAACAATTAAGAAATTTTAATACTTCCAATTTTTCCATCCTCCTTCTTTTCTTCTCTCATCATCAGATCTGGGCTGATTATGTAATTATTCACACTTCTTCAAATGTTTACCTTCGGAGTTTTTGAAATAATACTTGAGTATTTATAACTTTACCTATCAGTTTAGATACCACCTATTAATTGAAAGTGGAAGTCAGTATGCTTATTTCACCTTCCACCTACAGTCCTATTCCATATCCAGATATTGGTCAATTGTAACAATCTTTCTACATTATCAAAGTCAAACAACATCCTCTTCTATAACTATAACTCCTACAACAGTTTTAGCTTAGTTCTACTTTTATTAAGCTTCAGCGCTCACTGCTGTTGCTTAAACCACTGTGTATCCATTTCCCGATCAGCAAAAGTTGATCCTCTAGTACCGAGTTTTTCAACCTCAGCAACATTGACATCTCTCTTTCACTCTGCCACACCAGTAAACTGCTTCTTGCAGAAACGGTATGTCTGCAAGATTTTTTCCTTCAGCCCTTTTCTTAGCACTATATTGGAGGCACTCGCTAGCAGCTCACTCGCAATATTGTTCTTCCAACCAAAGTGTCAATGGATATAAGAAATACGCCTTCTTCATGTTTGCCCAATTTTAACAGAATCATTTGCAGCCTACAGCCTCACTCTGGCTCAGTTTTTCATGATGATTAGCTGATTACCTTCATATGTTTCGATTCTGAGTTACGGAAGTTTCCTAGCTTCTTCAAAGATGACCTTTCCATTACTGTATCATTTTTCTTGTTATTTTAGAGTTTGTTTCAGAGAGGAGAAGGAACAAATAAATATATACTCAGTTTAACCCAGAATTCCTTAGTTAATGTTTGGCATTTCCCGATCAGTGGCATTAATCCGTTACATTTCGTGTGATATATTTTGAGAAAAAAAATGTATTCTATATAGGAAAACTATGGAAATAGATAAAGACAGATATATAGATACCTTTATTGCTTACACAGCCTTTTGGTTTAACATTTGATTTTGACTTCTTAAAGTTCTGATTCTGACTATGGTTGCTCCATACATTTCCTTAAGGAATTAGAGAATGCTCTTATATGAAGTTACATTTGTCAAGGCATCTGTGTCTATAGCAAATGATTGTAAACTCAAATGGAAATTACTTAAGTCAGATAAGAAGTATGTATACTGTTTAAAACTTGTCCTGCTTTCTGTTTCAAAGTTTCTTGGGGTCTACTAATTTTCTTTTTTATTTTTGTTGATACTTTGAATTTTTATTTTTAATTATTTTGGATACATAATAGTTTTACATATTTATGGGTACATGTGATGTTTCGATATAGGCATACAATGTGTAATGATCAAATCAGGGTAATAGGGGTATCCATCAACCTCAAGCATTTATTACTTATTTGTGTTAGGAACATTCTAATTCCACACCTTTAGTTATTTTAAAATATACAATAAATTACTGTTAACTATTGTTGCCCTATTGTGCTACCAAACACCAGATCTTATTCATTCTATCTAACTGTATTTTTGTACACATTAACCACTCCTACTTTATCTCCCCCTCCCCACTACCCTTAACAGCCTCTGGTAACCATCATTCTATTCTCTACCTCCATGACATCAACTTCTTTTTTAGCTCCCACACATGAGTGAGAACAGGCAATGTTTGTCTTTCTGTGCCTGGCTTATTTCACTTAGCATAATGTCCTCCAGGTTCATCTATGTTGTAACAAATGACAGGATTTACTTTACTTTTTAAGATTAAAGAGTATTTCATTATGTATATATACCATATTTTCTTTATCCAATGATAATGTATCCTTTGATGGACAGTTAGATTTATTCCATATCGTGGCTATTGTGAATAATGCTGCGATGAGCATGGATGTGCAGATATCTCTTCAATATACTGATTTCCTTTTTTTTGGATATATACCTAGCAGTGAGATTGCTGGGTCATATGGTAGTTCTATTTTTAGTTTTTCGAGGGACCTCCACATTGTTCTTCATAATGGCTGTAATGGCTGTACTAATTTACATTCCCACAAACATCGTAAGAGGGTTCCCTTTTTTCCATATCTTCACCAGCATTCAGTATTGCCTGGTTTTTGTATAAAAGCCATGTTAACTGGGGTGAGATGATATCTCATCATAGTTTTGATTTGCATTTCTCTGATTATTAGTGACGTTGAGCATTTTTTCATATACCTCTTGGCCATCTGTATGTCTTCTTTCGAGAAATGCCTATTCAGATCTTTTGTGTATTTTTAAATTGATTATTTGCTTTTTTTCTATTGTGTTGTCTGAGCTCCTTATATATTCTGATTATTAATTTCTTATCAGTTGAACAGTTTGCAAATATTTTCTCCCATTCTGTGGCTTGTCTCTTCACTTTGTTGATTGTTTCCTTTGCTGAGCAAAACCTTTTTAGCTTGATGTGATCCCATTTGTCCATTTTTGCTTTGATTGTCTATGCTTTTGAGATCTTACTCAAGAAATCTTTGCCCAGATCAATGTCCTAGATTGTTTCCCCAACGTGTTCTTCTACTAGTTTCATAGTTTCAGGTCTCACATTTAAATCTTTAATCCATTTTGATTTGATTTTTGTACATGGTAAAAGACAGGGGTCTAGTTTCGTTCTTCTGTGTATTGATACCCAGTTTTCCCAGCACCATTTATTAAAGACACTGTCCTTTCCCCAATATGTCTTCTTGGTGCCTTTGTTGAAAATGAGTTGACTGTGAATGAATGGATTTATTTTGGGGTTCTCTATTCTGTTCCATTGTTCTATGTATCTGTTTTTATGCCAGTATCATGCTGTTTTGGTTACTATACCTTTGTAGTATAATTTGAAATCAGGCAAAGTGATTCCTCTAGCTTTGTTCTTTTTGCTCAGGATGGCTTTGGCTATTCTGGGTCCTTTGTGGTTCCATATAAATTTTAGGATTATCTTTTCTACTTCTCTGAGGAATGTCATTGGTATTTTGGTAGGTATTCCATTGAATCTGTAGATTGCTTTGGGTAGTATAGAAATTTTAGCAATATTGACTCTTCTAATCCATAAACATGAAATATCTTTCTATTTTTTTGTGGCCCCTTCAATTTCTTTCTTCAGTGTTTGATAGTTTCCATTGTAGAGATCTTCTTTGGTTAAGTTTATTCCTAGGTATTTCATTTTATTTGTAGCTATTGTAAATGATTACTTTCTCGGTTTCTTTTTCAGATTGTTCACTGTTGGCATATAAAAATGTGACTGATTTTTGTATATAGATTTTGTGTCCTGCAACTTTACTGAATTTGTTTATCAGTTCTAATAGTTTTTTGATGGAGTCTCCAAGTTTTTCTGAACATAAGATCATATCGTTTGAAAACAAAGATAATTTGACTTCTTCCTTTTCATTTTGGATGCCATTGCTTTTTTTCTCTTGTCTCTGGCTAGAACTTCTAGTACTATGTTGAATAAAGGTGGTGAAAATGGGAATCCCATTCACCAGGATCAAGTGGGAATTATCCCAGGGGTGCAAGGATGGTTCAACATATGCAAATCAATAAATGTGATACATCACATCAACAGAATAAAAGACAAAAACCATATGATTATTTCAGTAGATGCTAAAAAAACATTTGATAAAATTCAACATTCCTTTATGATAAAAATTTTCTAAAAACTGGGTATAAAAGGAACATACTACAACATGATAAAAGCTATCTACAACAAACCCACAGCTAGTATCATACTAAACAGGGAAAAACTGAAAGCCTTTCCTCTAGTTTTTTTCTTTTTAATTGGCTTCTCTGAGAAAGTCTGTATTATCATCCTAATGGCATTTAATTGTATGACAAAAAAATTCTACAGTTTTTGTAGCAGGGACTTCTATAACAAGGGGGAAAAATGCCTAAAAATGTGCCTGAAATAACTATGTCGCAGAAACTTCTAAAATTAAGACCACCAAAAACATATACATTGACTCTATACATAAAATAAATTATTCTGGAGCAAAAATTTATTTCTGGAGAAATAAATTTTTCACTGAAAAATAACAGTGCAAATATGTAGAATGTTACCTTGGCATTGAAAGGGTAACAGCTATGCTATATAAAGAGTTGGATTTTAAAATAGCAAAGTATGGAGAAGATTTCAAAAGCAGTATGAAATGCAAAAGTTAACAATTGTATGTAACAGTAAGGGGAATAAAGTAATTAAAATCACTCTACCATTGAAACCATTAAAATGATTTATTTTCTTTATCATTTGTCAGTTTACAAGAATAATGTAAGCTGGTTGTAAAATACTTAAAGCATAATGAAACTATACAACATAGAGAGATAAAGTCTCCCATGATCCAAGCCCAAAGTTAGAAAACAGATTAGATTTTTAAAAGCATACCGACATATTGTTAGCGATTTTGTTTTGTGTTCGTTCATTTTTAGGCTTTTATAAGCATTAAATAGTTTTAACAAATAGATAAGCATAAATGGGACATAATGTTTTTTTAACTTTTCCTTTATCAGGCAATAATTTTCTCGTTTCCAATTTTTCACCATTTGCAAACAAGAGTGTAATGAATAATCTTGAATATATATGAGTATATGTGTATGTGTGTGTACCTTTGTAAAGTGTACCTATAGTTTTAGAAAGAAAATTGCTGAAGCAAACAGTATAAACATTTTACATTTTAATACATATCATGAAATTTCTCTAAAAAGTATTGGAATACTGGAGTATTACACATATACCAAGAGCACTGGTCCTCTCCTCATATTGTCACCAACACTGGATAAAACAATATGTATTTTTTAAATGTTGGATATAAGTGTTGTTAAAACATTCCAACGGACACATTCCTTCCTCTCTTCCCAGAACAGCAAAAGGGAAAGGATTGTACTAGAAATAATAATGCTGGCAGGAGAGAAGACACACATACAAATATAAATCCTGACTAAGGAAACAGTTCAAACTCTCACAAGAGAAGGGTTATAATAAGAAAAGTAGTACACATAATAATTAAAATTACCTTATATTATGCATAAATTCTTCACAGATTTTCTCCAACTAGTTCAAAGGAGAACTTTTCCTCACTTAAGAGAAAAATAGTGCTCAACCCGAAAATAATTATTTCCAACTCAAACGTTAGTCTTATTAAAGATATAATAACAAATTATCTGATGTCAGTTTATAATAAAAGTTAAGGGTATCTTCTGAATGTAGACTAAGTTTTTATCAGCCGTTCTTAATCTGTTTAAAATCAGAACCCACTGGCTGCACATTAATTTACCAGTTTAAACTTTCTTATTTTCTCTAACAAAATAGTCATACTATAAATGATATCATGATTGAAGTTAAGGACTCTAGTGATGTTGTATTTTCTATTATTTTAATAGAAAGGAGTAATTAAGTAGAAATAAAATTATAGTCAACTTACAAAACTAAATTGAAAACTGCCACTTCCCTGAGTCCTTCAAACACTTATTTAATCAGTATGTGTTCTTAATGGTAATAGTTAACATGCTTACTGACAGAGCTTAATTAAGAAATACAATGATGAAATTCATAAAGGTACTAAAGGAAGCCATCTGGACATTTAGTCTCTCAACCCATAGACTATCTGTATTCACTTTATGTTTTTAAAATGCATTTAGGAACAATTTGGAGAACCAATATAGCAATACCAGATGTACTTTGCAAGCTGATTATGAAGCAGATGGTTTTATGATCACATTTGTGTTTTAAAAGGTGTTATTCTATTATATAAGGTTCACATTTATGACACATACTTCTTGTTTAGTATCATGGATGGTGTCATCCCATCAGAGCATCTCACACGTTTCTCTTTCCTTGCATCTGTTCCGTAAGTACGCTGACTGATTCTCTTAGCAGGGGGATAAATTATCCCATTACATTGTTGGGAGGATGGTATATTACACAGTCCTAATTGTCTTATTAACATGATGACATCAGTATAACTTATACTATAGGCAACCATGGAAAATCAACATAGATGTCTAAAAGCCAAGTCAGGTTGTATCCAGGTTATCAAATATCTGAGCCACGTAACCTTACAAGATTTGAGGTGAACATTTTATTCCTTAGTAGTGTCTTTCTGCTATATACAATATGGTTTTATTTAACTAAGCTCAAAGGTACAACACACTCTGGAAGTAATTCTGTATTAAGAGACTATAATCGTGATTATTCTTGGCATACTAAACTAATAATATAAATATTAGCCTCTACTTAACCATAATAGAAAATATATGTAACTACAGGCAATAGGCATGCCCTTCTGAAGAAAGCAATTAAGAATTATGCCTTTTGCTCATGCAGTAAATTTCAATTTTGTCACTTTTTTAGGATGGAGTGAAATGTAGGAAAAGTATTTCAGGAAAAAGCCTGCCTTGTCTATAAACTCAGTCTAAGTGTTCTGACATCCTGGCACTGTTCCCTGTCTGATTTGTGGAAGTAATCTAATTTTGGATTTGACTGATCCAGTGGGAATGATCCCATTACCTGAACTGACTACATTAGTGCTACTATGAGGATACCCTCATTCATTCAGTTAGGATTTATTTACCACCTACTAAATGATCCTAGGCTAGCCACTGGGGATACAGATATAAGTGAACCATTGTGCATGCCCTCAAAGGGATCATAGTTCAGTGGGAAAGTAGGCATGCAAATAATTGCATATATATGCAATTTATATTATATATATATAAAAAATATATATTTCAGAGGGAATTATGTATTGCACATATACATATAATTATACAAATATTATATACAATAATTATAAGTTTTTAATATAATAGTATAAAAATATAATTATATAAATAATTACATATATGTTAGAGAGAATTACTATTGTTGCAAACAAATATTAAACTATAGTTAATGATATTCATTCTGAAGTATTAAAGGGGAAGTTTACTGACGTTTGCAATTTAATTTGAAATGCACCTAAAAGGAAGATGGATTAATGGTCAAGAGAGGAGCAGATAGGTAGGTAGGTAGGTAGGCAGGCAGATAGATAGATAGCTAGAAAGACAGATAGATAATGTTGTAAAGCAAATATAGTAAAATATTAATGATAGAATCCAGGTGGTGGGGATACATGTGTTTACTAAAAAATTCTTTAAACTTTTCTGCATGTTTGAAAACTTGTTATAATAAAATACTGAAAAGGAAGAGAAAACAGGATGCCTGACAGTGGCTGGCTTCTGAAAGTGAAAAATAAGGTAAATGGAGGAAAGTCAAGGAATTGAGAAACCAGGGTGGGGAACTGGACAGTTCATTTACTTGAATCTACATAAATATTGAAATCATCAAATTTTATATTTTTTGTACTGGAGAAAGTAATAGTGAGTGGTAATTAAGTCCTCAACAAATGAGAGAGATTGACCGGAGTCAATAGCTAACAGAAACAGTGATAGCAAGAGAAAAAGTCCACTGGCAGAAGCGTTAATGCTGGAGGCTTTGTGGAAGGAGGGAGAGAAAATGTTCTGGATACGAGAGAGAAACAAAAAGTGCACTTATTCCAATTCCAGGCTCAGTGACACAGGAGCCATGGGAGAAAAAATTGCTACTCTCTGAGAAAATTTCACGAACGGTGTGGTAAGAATTCATCCAGGTTTTGGTTAGAGCACAAAAGTATAGGAAATGTTTAAGGAAGAGGTCGAAGATATGGGAGATTAAGGACAAGTCACAAGTTCCAGAGAGTTTAGGGAATAGAACTGAGCATACGGCTAGGAAACAGAGTCAAATAAAGTTAAATGCAAGCCATATGGGGACGAGAATCCTGGGTTTCCTGTGAGGAATAAAATATACAGAAATACAAGGTGTGACTAGAACAGTCCTGGTGGCCTCACAGACCAACTGGGGTGATGAAGCTTTGAATGATGAAAGGGAAGAAGGAATTGGGGGTAGCTTGTCAGAAGCATGCAGAAGAGTAAATATTTATCAGGCAAGGAATCAGCTTCCCAAGCAGGGGGAACAGCCTGAGCAAAGGCTCGGGGGCTTTTAGCAGCAGAGTATTCTAAGGATTACAGGTAATTGAGCATTTCTGGCATATAAAAGGCAAGGGTGGGAATAGATGACACTGCAGAGAGAGGCGGGGTGTTATATGTTATGGTAAAGAGGTTTAAAATTTATCCTGTAAGAATTGGGGAGTCATTGAGGAATTTTATGGAGGGAAGTGGTTACATATCCTTATTACAAAGCTCTGGACGCAGTATAACACTTGGAATAGATGGTGTCATTCTAGAAGTAGAAAGTCCAGCTAAGAGGATCGTTCCAAAGGCAAGTGAGAGATGATTAATGCCTGAGATAAAAATGTGGCAGTAGGGATGGAAAGGCACGGGGACATATGAGATATGTTTAGGAAAAAGGACGAACAGGATTCAGCAACTGATGCAAAAGGTACGATAAAGGGGAAAATTCACGGCAGCCTCAGGTGTGTGGGCTAATCTTGGAGGCAAGCCCAAGAGAAGAAAGTAATGGGAATTGATAGTGCTTGCATTAGGGAAAATACCATGATTTATTTTTCTGACATGAGGTGAAATATCAGTGTGAACTTTTCTGGTAACAATTTGGGTTACCAGAAAAGAATTGGGGTATGGGTATGGAATGCAAAATAGCTTTTAGCAGTTTTAAATATTGAACTAAAGTCTGATCATTCCTTTCCTGTCTACAGCTACCCCAAACATTACTGTAAAAGAATGCAAATCAGCAGGAAGGAAGCATCAAAATCAAGAGAGATTTATAGGATTAGTACATTATAATACAGTCCCACTTTTTAAAAAATGTAGTATTCAATACTGGTTGAAATACACAAACAGCAAGAAAAGAGTACTTTTCATGCATTGTTTCAATATTTTTGACATAGTAATACTTTTAGGAGCCATAACATTGTAATTATTGACTGATTGCTGCTATACAGCTCAGTACATATGGAACCAACAAAACTGAAAACGTAGTCTTTACTTTCTTGCATAGCTGCAGAGTTGGGTCAAGCAAAGCTTAAGGTTGTTCCAGTACCTTTGCATGCGTGAACATAGGGACTCACATTTCTCTTTTATTCCACAAGCAGTGATAACCTCATTTCTTTGGACATGGTACAAGTAGCTGTGCCATTCTGAAAATCGCAGTGCAAAGCCAATGAAGAATGGACTAAAACCCTAGTAAATTTATTAAATATTAATGACCATAGGAAACTGTATTTCTTAAAATACATTAAGAGCCATTTCACAAATGTATTTATATTTTTGGTATATTTAATACTCTAAAGGTGTAAAACTTCTCTTATTAGTGGTTCCATGTTGACAGCACTTTTCATTAAGAATATACAACCATACAACATTGCTATGAGGGCCTACATTTAAAAATATTGATCTTATGAGGTTTTCTTGTGTTAAATATGATAATATGGAAATCAAGAGTTCACTTCCTGAAACCTGAAAAAAAGTCACATTTATTTCAAGGGAAAAGACCATTTCTTTCACTTTGTTCAGGAAGATATCTTGCAAAAATCTTAATTATATTGAAATCTAAAATCATAACTGTGGGTTTCTTTTGTTTGACATAAAATTATTATACATGGGTGATTCATCATTCTGCCTAGTTCATGAGTCCATTTTTTTCCTCTTTTGTTTAGATACACAATTCTAGACTGGGTAAACATAAAATCATTTAATGTGCCTAATATTGGACAATGTAATCTTGAAGTGCTTCTGGGAATATTATGAGACAGTTGGAAACTCAGTTTTGGAGTTCAGATGAAAGGAAGAACTAGATTTATATCTTGCAGAGGGGGGAGTTAATAACTTTTATGCCAACATTTTCCAAACTCATATACCCAGTTTCAGTAGATTTAATATTAAAAAATGTGTTATGATACAGTCTTTTGCTCCAATAAGATAAGAAAGGACTAGTTTAAACATGGTTGAGAGGTTTCTTTCCTTTACAACTATCATATGATTTACTGTTACTTTACATTATGAATCCTACAGAAAATTCTAAATATATTTGATTATATTTTTCCAGCCAGATATATCCCTGAAGCCTATTGCACAGAACATGATTTGGGAAATATTGTTTCAAAAGGAAGATGAAACATGAGGAGTAGATGAGATTCTTCAGACAGTAAACATACAGCAAAAGAGGAAAACACCAAGAACACAATCTATTGTTAAACATAGCCATTATTAAACATTAATTTATATAAGCTTAGAATTAAGTAAGCTATATTAGAAACAAAAGTAATACATACTCAAAATACATCCCTTCCTAATTCTTTTACTACATCATATGATTATGTGTGCTCTTACGATTACATCTGTTCAATCTGTATGGTAAATTCTACACAATAGTGTGCTAGTGCATCTCTCTGATCTCCCCACTCAGTGACCCTCTTTGATAGTTTGAAATAGGTAATGGTGGGAATATTTACACCATGGATAACAGCAAACACTACAAATCAACGATTGACTTATTATTTTATCGATTGACTCTAGACTTATGACAGTGAAGAAAATGTTAATAAAGCAGATTAAATTTAAAAGTTTGTTGTGTTTATAATTGTTCATTGTAAGCAGTACTATGTTCTTTCAGTATTTGAAAACTATTCTCTAATTCAGTAAAGAAGTTTCTCAGCTTGTTTGTGAACAAATGAAGTTTTAACATATGTCTTCATGATTTTCACTTTTTACTCATTAATGTAAATGAAAATACCAACTAATATTCATGTCAGAAGTATACTCATTCATCAGTGGAAACCTTAGTTTGGCCAGGGATACAAAAATTCAGGAAAAATCAATGAAAGATTTCTATGAGAATCAATTGGCTCTGTGAATTTACAATGAAGAATATCATATATTTTAGTACTGTGTGTAAGTTGTTGCTACATACCCTTTATACAAATAAAACTTACAGTAAACAAACACATACTGTTTTTTCACAGAGAGCAGGTCGTTATACATTAACCAGCACATAACCCCACAAAAAATATTCTCACAAAGATCTATAAGTGGACATGTATGAGGATGTTCAATGATGTATTATTTATGGTGACAGGAATGGGCATCAATCATTTAGAGAATAGAAAGGTAAAATGTGATATTACTATGCAACGATTAGAAGCATGAGATTACAGTCACATAGTCATATAATCCTCAAAACATAATGCTTAATGAAGAATTTTAAACAGAATTAGGTAATACACATGTTATAAAAGTACTTCCCCCCATAAAAAAGATACCTATTAAAGATAATAGAATGGTTACCTTCCAGGGTAGAGGGTGGGAAATAGACGTGAATAGAAGAAATGCATAAATAAAATAAGAAAGAAACCTTGCACTGACCATGATGAAAATGTGCTATGAATTGAGAAGTATTGCTAATTCAACCTGAGGTCACCCCAACTTCTGGGGGAAAATGGCATCTGAGATAATTTATCCCGGCTAAGGCTAAAAACAGGAGTTGATAGATAGACTCCTGGGCAACTGTGAGGAGTGAGGTGTTAAAGAAGCATTTCAGGTCAAGAATCTATTCAGCAGGGAATGTCAGAGGAAACGCAAGTTTTTTGTACGTTTATAATGTTTTAGCAGGGGGTTCAACTTGAAGATGTCAGCGGGGACAAGATGATGACGAGTCTAGTACACCACACTAAGAACTTGAGTTTTTATCCTACAGGCAATGAAAAACTCTGTAAGATTTTATGGAGGGAATGACGTGATTAGATTTGTTTAAGAAATATCACTAAGATCACTGGCAATGTGGAGTGGATTGGTAGTGCTAAGTCTGAAGGTGGGAGGACAACTTGGGAAACTGCTACACAAATCCAGGAAAGAAACGGTAGTAAGGGCCTAGAAATGAGGACAGTCAGGAGGCAAAAAAGGGAGAATTTAAATAACTTGATTATTGACTAATTATGTGAGAGTGGGGTTTGAATGAAGAAAGAAGTCAAGGACGATGGTGTGGACAATAATGCCTTTCGCTGAGATTGTAAATTCTTGTTGCTTTTATTAATGTGGATGTGTGAAGGGTAAACAGTGAGTTTAGTTACAGATATACCAACTTTAAGTATCTCTAGAATATTAGTATAACAGTAGGATAACCTATTGCACATCCAGAAAAAAAAATCTTTTTTTTTTTTTAAGAAGGGGGTGTCTCTTTGTGTTGCCCAGGCTAGAAAGCAGTGGCACAATTATAGCTCACTGCAGCCTCCAACTTCTGGGCTCAAAAAAAATCATTATTAACAACACCCTTCTCTATATTAAAAATTTTTTTTCTGAAATAGTACAAATAAACAAATAATATGGGCAGGAAAAAAGCACATAATGAAATTATTTTTATTGAACTTTGTATATAAAATCATGTAGTAAAATAATTAAAAACTTAAAATGTAATTAAATGCTAGAGTACAAAAATGTGGAAAAAGTAACGAATTAATATTTTTAAATTATGTTTCTATATTCATTAAAAATAGGAAAAAATGTCCCATGCAACTGTTTATGGCCTGGAGACAAGCTGGAGCAAATAAGCAACATGTAAGATGTCAGAAACTCTTGGAATTTTGACACTGGACTTATGAATGCACAGGAGAAAGAAAATACCTACGTAGGCCTTCAAGAACAGCACAACTAAAGAAAGTTTTAAAGAAAAAGAAAACAGATTATTATTATAACAAAGCATGGGAGAAACTAATGTAAAAAGAAAGACCACGAATAAAAGGCCTACGAGTGGAACCAGTTCCAGTAGCATAGCAATGACAGTTCAGCCAGTGATCCTCCAACAGGGTGAAGAAACATCTACCTCACCCTCCTCAGAAGACAGCGACACCAATGAACGCTCCTCTAGTTCATCATCTTCCGCCTCCTCCACAACCTCTTCTGCCTTCTCTGATTCAGACTCAGAGTCCAGCTCTCCCAGTAGCACCAGCACCAGCACAGATTCAGTCTGAGGATAAACCACCAAAGAAGAAAAAGAATGGCTCCATCTGTTTGGGGCTGATGGACTGAAAACATTAACGTGATGCTCAAAGGGAGTTTAGAACATGTTAAGGCCAAATAGGCTAACTGGTCAAAATTTCCAGAGTTCAAAAATTTCTAAGTGTTTTACATTGTCAGACCATGAAGAGTATTAATAATGAATTATATATAAAACCATTTTTTATTTTAAGGATCAATCTTGTTTTTCTTTTATATCTTTAAAATATATCTCTAGAACTTATTCAAAGTTGAAATCCTGTGTACCTATTTTTGCAATGAAACTCATCTTTTCTTGTAAATGCCATACTTTGTTACAAGATAACAGTGTGTATCAAACATGTTTTCAGGATAATGCATTAGAATATCTGACAATGAATGTCTAATGCTTTTGGCTGTGTATTATGTAAGACTAACACGTTACTAAAACTTTAGGAGTTTTCTCGCTGTAAATACACGTGCTCTATTTTTATGTTTACATTCAGAAAGTTATTCCGACTTCTCATCCAAATGAAAAGTTCAAAGAACCTATTAACATATCTATACCTTTTGAATGGTACAAGTTTTAAGTTGCTGTGTGGTGTCGTTTATTTTCTTCTAGTTCTTATAGATACACTTTTGTGAGGAAAATCATTCTAGAGGAACCTAAAAAGGGACAAAAAATCTGGAGTTGCCTAGCAGTCTAATCTTGGTGACTATTGATAAATTCAATGTATCCAAAATGAAAGCTGCTGTGTAAAAGGCTAACTTTGATTAAAGTGATATAAATATCTTTGTGTCTACATGTTATAAAAGGTACCGTTCCAAAGGGAAAAGAGGTAAGAGGAAGAGAGGTAATTTTTACAGAAAATTACTGCAATGAGTACATATGGTTACTGTTCATATATGACAGTGTACTGCATAAATAGAATAACTTAGATTAATCTAGTATGTTTACATAGCATATGCACAGTTAAAATCTAGCATGAAAGGTTAAAAAGGAAATACCGTACAATATTTCTTAAAAGTAAAATACTCAATGGCGATTAGATTATTTGGTTTACCATCACATTATCCTGTGATGTCTTTTTAACTTTTTGGAAAGAAGTATCATTTGTAGAAAAATCTTGATTTGGGTTAAATATAGATTACTAAAACTACCAATGTTGTTCTTTTTATATTTTTATAAGAATATATTGGAAAATTACTTTTGAAGAAAATGGATATCTATTTAAATGTTTAAATAGATGTATGCTGTAAACTTAAGGACAGGTAATTATCTGTAAGTTTTACAGAACCATCTGTTTTCCATGAGTGTAAATAAACTCTGAAAACATCATTTTAAAGGCTCCATACAGAACGTATGGATTGACAAGTAAATTTAATAAATCACTAATCAAAAACAAAAAACATAGACTTATTCCTACATATCAGTGTGTCACAGAACTCAATAATGACATTATTGTTTTAGTTTTTAAGTCCAAACCTCTGCAAATTTATCAAAAATTGATTTTCTTTACAAACACGTTTATTAGACTGTATAGCCAGATTTTTCAATTTCTCTTCACTTATAGTTGATTGAAGAACACTTTTAATGAATTTTAATGTTGATGTTTCTTTCACATGAAGTAAAACATATGCAACTAGTGAGAAAAAGTCTTAAATATAAGAATAAATTTGGCATATATTCATTATAATCCCATTCACTATATATTCTAGAATTGTGATTCCATCCCATGTCTTTGCTTCAGTATGTATGCTAGGGTTTTTGAATGACTCTGCAGTCAAAAATATTTCAACTAAATTATTTTCACAAGAAAATTCATCACAAATTTCTATTAAAATAATATTAGTTACAAATACAGAAGTTTTTCTTCTTTTGTATAGAGAGAGAGAGAGGGAGAGAGAGAGAGAGAAAGAGAGAATGGCTGAATGATAGCATACGTGAACATTATCTGATCCATTGTTTAAGAATAAGTGTCCATTCTTAGTGAAAACTATTGAGGCACTAAATGTTGTTCTTTAGATTTTTTATGGCAATGTAATTCCAGCATCTTCTGTTGTTTCTCCTGGCATTCTTCTGTGAAATTTGATTATTTTGTCTATGTGAATGTCCATTTTCTTACTTTTTGGTTACTGGTATGCATAGTTGATAGCCTTCTCCACATTTTCTGTTTGCCTATCTTAAGGTAAGAAATGTTTAAGGCTTGGTATTTCACTGTACAATATTCAAGGATGATTCCAGTTGTTTGCAAATATTTTGTGTCTGATTGCCCTCATCTAAAACTTCACACTAGGAAAAAAAAAAAGATAACTAAAAAAAATACATAGAGCTGTCATTTTTTATTTTGAATCCGTGAATCTAGGGATGCAGGAGTATGTCCTATCACAGGGGTTGGAAATGAAGTGGATCAAAAAGTGATCTCAGTTAATCAATTACGAACTTACTATTGAATAGTTATAACTGAATCTACATGTGTCAGGGGCTGACTGTGTAACTGGCAGTTCTCCAAACTTACTTTCATATAGAAGACAATGGTTATTAGAGATTATTAGTAAAAAGTGCCAATTGTAAATTTTACATCTATGTTATTAACACTTAACAGTAAAACTGAGGTAATTGTTGAGAACTTAAACTGCCAAAATATTTTTGATGACTGTTTTTTAGAATTTCTAATGCATGGTGATATAGAAGCAAATTGACTTTTAGTCAGAATTATTATTGATTTTAAAATCTGTATAGATTAAGCCTTCCCCCACTTATGTCCCACACCAGGAGCTGTCCTCTTCCATAGCCCAGCTCTTGGTATTTCAATGCACTACACAGTTGATTGTTATACATATGAACATAGGTCAAGGGTTTTCAACCTGAGCACTACTGACATTTGGGCTGGACAATTTTTTGTTGAATCAATAGTGTTCATGTGGCTAGGGTTGGGTATGAGAAAGTCTGGTATGACGTGACCACTATCTGGCAAGACTTCTAGCTTAGACAATAATACATGTGGGAAGGCAAGAGAGAAAGGGGGTCATGACCGTCTTAATCAACACAGTCAGGCCAATCAATCAGTGGCAAAGAACTGAGATAATAATCTTGTACCTACAGCACCCTGAAATCCAGGTTAGTACTCAGGAGGCCACTGGTGACTTTGACAAGAGAGTTCCAGTGCAGTAGTAACAGGGGAAGTTACCAAAGTATAGTGAGTACATTGAGGAATAGCTGAAAAGTGATGAAGCAGAGAGAGTGTTTGACTATGAATTGGACAAAATAACAGCACTTATTTCTCTAACTCTACTCCTTACCAAAAAAACAGCACTGAATTTTTTCAATGAGAGGCTACATGACCTACTAATTTTAACTCCCCAGGCTATACATCCTGCCTCTCTCTTGGTCTAGATTTGCAGCAAATTCCTTGCTCCTTCATGGTCATGTTCAACTTAAAACTGTTTTCTCTGAGCAGGCTTTTATGTTGCCAACATTAAATAAAAATATAAACATAAAGGGTTTATTTGGGAATAATATACAAGCATTAGAATTGCAGTACAGAGCACACACATCAAGGTAGCCCCTGTGACCAAAGAACAAAGGGATAGGCTGGGGTTTTAGTGAAGAAAGGAAGGTAACATAAATTGCGTCAACCATTCATTGTTGCCGGCAGTGTCTTGTAGGAGCTGGCAAGTTCTAAGTGGTGAGTGGCAGCAATTACTAGGTAAGATACAATCTTCAAGTTACGGTTTGGTCTTTGTGGTTTTTCTGATGAATTGCAGAGTTCCTGGAGCAGGTACCTGGATGCCCTTTCCCATGGCCTCCTGACTCCATTTTAGTTGGGTATGACATGGACTCCAGTTTGTATAATCAACTATTATAATATACTTTATAATAATATACTTTATATAATATACTTTATTAGAGTGAATATACTTTTATAAAGTGAATATACTATTCACTTTAGTCTCTCCCAAATTTTCATCTTTGTGTTTAAATATAATGCAGCAAAATTTCCTTTAAAGATTACTCAATCATTTATAAATCTGTAAATTCCCAGGTATTTTGAAACCCACTTCTACCAGTCTATTAAGATTCATGAATTTTGTTTATTGCCTTAAAATATCTTGCTTAGTTTTTTAAAATTTTTAATAACTTAAGAGAACTATCGGTTTTAGGAGGGGTGTATGTGGAAAATATATTTAAGAAATTTAAAATGTTTTCATTTCTACGCCTAACAATGTTTCTGAAAACTTTAAGAGTTTATGAAAAATCCTTTAGAAGCTTTATTTTATTTATGAAATAGAGTATCTTTTACTACCTTACCTTTACCCAATTAATTTCTTCCATCAGGAATTTTCTCCCTATTCTACAGCTCTCTGTTGAAGTGCCATCTTCCTTCAATATTAAACTCAAATCCCACCTCTTCTAGGCAGCTTTCTAGTTAAATTATTTTCTCACTCCTCTATAATACTTCATTAGTAATCTATACTCTTACCGCACACTTAATACAGTCTGTCTTGGTATTAGAGTTATTTAAGTTAAGGTAAGTAAGCCCATTGTGGGCATGGACAATGTCTTCATCATTCTTGTATCTCCTATTGAAACTACCTAGTACAATGCTTTGCAAAGTAGATGCTCAAAAATGCTTATTAAATGAATCAAAGCCAATCACTATGTTGAAAATGAATCTGAACTAAGTTTTAACAATATTTGTTGAAATTAGCTTTAAGGTATTACAGGCTTTGTTGTAATAACTTGGGCCCTTCTTGGGCTAATTGGCAAATATTTAATAATTAAAAGAAATAAATTGTATATATGAAGGAATTTATAGTTTATAAAGTGTCTTTGATCATTAATTATTGAACAATTAATATATAATCAGGTGAATGGGAAAGGATGACATGGTAGTCACAAACTATTATGTAATTTATACATTCGTATCATAGAGCTGTTATAAAACTGCCACCAGTGATTTTACGTCAAGAGTCTTGGACTGTCTCCTTATTACCTCTGTGACCTTAAGCATATTTGTTATTTGTAAGACATGAATCCCTCATATGTACCAACCCTAGCTCACAAGGTTTCTGTAAAGATCAAATAAAAATAATGAAAGTAACAGTACTTTAAATTATTGAGAGGTAAATATTCATCAAGAACTCTGTACTGTGTTTTCATTTAATCATCACAACAATCCTATGCGATAGATTATCATTCCCATTTTTACAAATAAAGAAACTTTGGCACAGAAAGCTTACATAATTTTCCCAAGACCATATAGCTATTAAGAGGTAGAACTGAAATTTGATATCAGATAGTCTGATTCCAGAGTCAAAGCCCTTAGCCAAAATGCTAAATTGCTAAATTTTAGCTCCATCACTTTGAATTTCGTAAAACTTGGCTATATGACAATAACTAGTTATTCCAAATTTTTAAGACCTAAACTTCCTAGAATAGAACTTTTATTTAGATTTCCTACAGGTATAAAGTAACAAAGCTAATCAAAACACTCCATATAAAAATTCAAATGGAATTTAGGCAAAAAATCTGTTAAAGGATTGGTTTAGTAAATATATTAGCTTAGTGATTTGCCAATTACCTGTCTCCTATACAGTAGCTAGTTAGTTACACCCTTTACTTCGTTACATGTGTAAAAGAAATTGAACTTTTTTTTGCCTCCACTGCCGCCATGGCACCTGTGAAAAGGTGTGTGAAGGGTGCAAAAAAAAAGAAGCAGGTTTTGAAGTTCACTCTTGATTGCACCCACCCTGTAGAAGATGGAATCATGGATGCTGCTAATTTTGAGCAGTTTTTGCAAGAGAAAATCAAAGTGAATAGAAAAGCTGGGAATTTGGGGGAAGGCATTGTGACCATCAACAGTAGCAAGAACAAGATCACCATCACTTCTGAGGTGACTTTTTCTAAAAGGTATTTGAAATATCTCACCAAAAAATATTTTAAGAAGAATAATCTATGTGATTGGTTGCGTGTAGCTGCCAACAGCAAAGAGAGTTACGAATTATGTTACTTCCAAATTAACCAGGATGAAGAAGAGGAGGAAGATGAGGATTAAAATTCATTTATCTGCAATATTTTGTATGAGTTCTTGAATAAAACTGGGGAGCCAAAAAAAACTGAATTTTAAATAAATCCATTAGTGTTTCACTTAGAAGTGCTGGGCCCGAGTTGCCTATGGAGTGCTCAAGCAGGCTTAATGTTCCTCCACTTCATGATATGCCCTGCTCTGCTGGAGCAGTCAGGTGGGCAGCACCAGGGAGGGCTGGCAAGCAGGGAGATCAGAGTCTGAACACCCTTTGGTCTGCTGTAGGTCTTTAAGAGGAAAAGTGTATGCCCCACTCTCTGTGGAAGCCTCTGTGTAGTAGACATACCAACAGAGGGGAAGCAGCTGTTCCTGAGAGCCTGGCTCAATCCTTGAAAGCTTTTTTTGTTAGGTCACATGGCAAGATTATTCTCACAAGTTTCCTAACTTTGTTCTTATGCAAGACTGGGTTATCTACCTCTAGGAGTTTCCGGAGGAAATGGCAGTAAACATTCTTTTCTAATGCATGTTTCCAAGAAGTGTCTTAGAGTACAATTAGCATTTAGAAAGAACATATAATTTTTTTATTTATAAAGGATCTATAAAATCACTGACTGTTCCGTTTTCTTGTTCAATTGATAAGGAAATTGCTGATCCAAAATAGCTAAATGGTTTGATTAAGTTCACACAACTAATTTACAAGGCATTTTGATTCCTAATGCTTTGCCTTTTTAAAATTATACCTGCCATTTTGGGGGGTAAGTTTTTTCCTTCTTCCACCACTGTGCTAATTCTTACCAATGAACATCTGAATAATGCAACACAAGAGAAAGATCTTAAGATCTTTGCACAAACTAGTCTTGCATCTGAATTTCAGCTACCGTATTACTGCCTGTGGCTCCTTCACTGAGCTCACCAGCATTGCCACTGGGGGCTGGAGGCTTCCCTGTCCAGGATTCCACCTCGGACAGAAGTGCAACTTCCCTGTGGGGAGAGGGGTGCCCCATGAGTGTGCTGCAGCTGGGACCCTCATTGTACTCTCCTTTCATTTCTGTCCATGTGGGCTCCCTTGCCTCCTGAGATAAGTTCACAAATCTCCCCTCTGTAACCCTAAGCAACACCATCATGTCCCGGGGGTAGTGGATTCAACCTGCAGGCCTGTTCCCTGGTCCCCCAAGTTCAGTGCCTGACCTTGCCAGGTAGAAGCCATAAGGCTTTGAAACCTTAAGGTGTTAATCCTAGGCATTAAAGAAATATAAGACCTGGTGGATCCATCTATTTTCCTTCTAATTCAGAAAATGCTATCACATACCATTCATTTTAGGTTACTTTCCTCAACATTTGCAGTTTCAATTGCAATGTGCAATTTGGTGAACAACACTGCCACCCAGGGGATAAGGAACTGAAAGTGCAGAGCCATAATAAAAATTTACTGCAGTGGTACTGGATTGTGGATGAAACACAGTTGTGTTGCCATCTGTTGTGAGTTGAATTACTACTAATAGTTCAAGTACTAAGGGTTGTAAATGATATGCTTTTTAAAAAAAACAACAGGATTCCCAATAATAACTTCTCTTTTTCTAAAAGAGAAAGGTGTAGAGTCACAACCACCTTGTTAGTAATGGCTCATAACTTTCTAACAGCCACCATAGAATTAGAACATATATGAGGGAAACACCTTAAAGGGAAAAAACAATATGATCAAAGCAATCAAAATTCAGCAACCACTTCTACCCCTAAAAATCCTCTAATAAAATAGAAGAAAACTACCTAAATTTAATTAAACTATTCACCATAAAAAACACCAAATATCATTTTAAATTGTGAAATGTTAAAGCCATTCCCATTAAAATAAGGAAAAAATAAGGGATACTTACTATCACTGTTAATACTTAACATTGTTTTGGAAGTTCTAGCAAATGTAATTATACAAAAGAAAAAATAATTGTTATAAATACTGAAAAAAAGAGGTAATTATCTAATAATATGGTGCATAGTTAAAAAATCCTCCTCCCCTCAAAAAAAGACATTTGGAAAAGTGATGGGATAACAAATATACAAAAAAAATTCATAATTCATATTTTGTATCCATACTAGCAATAACCAGACAGAATGATAGAACATATTCCATTCACAACTGCAACAAAAATTATGAGAATATATATTAAATTTCATTTGATTTAAAAGTTTATAACACATGGTACAATATTCAAAAGGTACAAAATGAAACATGTAGAAAGACTTTACCTGTGTCCCCCAGGCACTGACTTCCCCTCTAAGAAACAAAGATGATATACAAACAGACTAATGTGTGTGTATGTGTATGTGTGTAAACATGTCTTTCTCCAAACACACACAAACAATAGCATAGTATACTTCAGTGACACTTGATTTATTCATTATGCAATATGTCATGAAAAGCTTTCATTCCAGTAAATAAAGAGCTGATTATTCTTTTTAATGGATCCTTCTCAGCTATGTGTTGGTGGACAAGTTCCCTTCAATCTTTTATTATTGCAAACACTTATGTAATGAATAGCTTTGTGTATGCATCAATAATTTGTACTAGTATAGCTATAGCATATTTTTCTAGAAGTAGATTGCTAATTCAAGGGTAAGAGCATTTATTTAACAGTTTTATTGAGGTATAACTGATACACAATAAACTGCATATATTTAAAGTATACACTTTAATAAGTTTTGACATATGTATGCACTGTGATACCATCACCAAAATGAAGATGATGAACATATCAATCACCCCCAAAAGCTTCCTCATGACACTTTATAATTTATTCCATCCTTCAATCCTTCCTCTCCCACTTCCCCCCAAAAAAACCATTGATCTATTTTTTGTCACTATACATTAGTTTGCATTTCCTAGAATTTTCTATAAATCAAATAATACAGTATGTACCCTTTTTGTCTGGATTCTCTCACTCAGCATAATTATTTTGAAATTCATCCATGTTGTACTATGTATCATTCTTTTTATTGCTGAATGGTGTTCCACTGTGTATGTGTATATATGCACACACATCCATGCAGTAAATTGTGAGAGAGAGACATATATATTTGTGTGTGTGTGTGTGTCTGTGTGGTATGTCACAGTTTATTCTCTTGCCTGTGGAATGGGATTTTGCATTATTTCTATATTTGAGGTATTAAAAGTAAAACTCTGAATGTTCATGCACAAGTCTTCCATTTCCTTATTGATCTAGGTGAAAGCCTGTAGTATATGGCTGGTGGATTTGTAACTTCTTAAGAAACTGCCAAACTGTTTCTAAAGTGGTTGTAACATTTTACATTCCCTCCAGTGATGTTTGAGAGTTCTAGTTGTTCTACATCCTAGCTAGCACCTCCTATGACTTTTTAATTTTGGCCGTTGGAATAAGTGTATAATGAAATCACATTGTGGTTTTAGTTTGCATTTCTCTGATGACTAATGACATTGAACATATTTTCATGTGCTTATTTGCTATCCACATATCTTTTTAAGTGAAATATTTAGATTTTTTGCCCATTTTTATTTATTTATTAATTTTTACTTATTGAGTGTGGAGTGTTCTTTACATATTCTAGATAAAAGTCCTTTATAAAATACGTAAGTTTCAAAATTTCTCTTTTCGTATGTGGTTTCTCTTTTTACTATCCTTACAGTGTCTTTTGAAAAGTACAAGTTGTATTGTTGATTCATTCCAATTTATCAACATATTTTTATATGGATTCTGTTTTTGGTCTGACATCAAGAAATCTTTGCCTAACCCAAGTTAACAAAGTTTTTGTCCTATGTTTTGTTCTAGAAGTTTTAGGTTTTACATTTAGATGTATGAGCCATTTTGAGTTGGTTTTCTCTGTGGTGTTAGATATAGGTCTAAGTGGTGTGTGTGTTGCATATAGATATCCATTTATACAGACACAATTTGTTAAGAAAACTTTGCAACATTGTCAAAAATCATTTCTCCACATATGTGTGGGTCTATTTCTTAATCCTATTCTGAGTGCTAAGCATCAATGTTTAGTTGGATGTATAAATGTATGATGACAATTTATAAAAAGTGCAAAATTAGAAAAATAGCTGTAATCAGGCATATTAGAAAAGGAAAAGATTACTCTTGTTTGTGGTAATCATGGATGAATTCTCAAAGAAAGTGGGTGTTATGGACTGAATTTTGCCCCTCCCCTCCAATTCATATGTTGAAGCTCTAACCCTCAATGTGATCCTATTTACAGATAAAGACTTTAGGGAGGTAATTAAGGTTAAATAAGGTCATAATGGTGGAACCCTAATCCAATAGGATTGGTGCGTTATAGGAAAAGGAAGAGACACTGGAGAGCTCTCTCTACACATGCACAGAGGAAAAGCCATGTAAGGATGTAGCCACAAGAAGGTAGCTGTATGCAAGCCAAGAAGAGAGCCCTCACCGGAAACAAATCCTGATAGCACCTTCATCTTGGACTTCTAGGCTCCCAAACTGTGAGAAATAAATTTCTGTTGTGTAAGCTACCCAGAATGGTATTTTGTTATGGTAGCCCAAACAGACTAATACAGTGGGATTTGAGAAACTCTTGAGGAACTTGTAACTGAAAAATTTGAGTCCCTCTTGAATGTGTTTGTGGACCCTTAGTTACACTAATTGGAACACTTCACTAGACAGGAAAAATGTTTCAAACTAGTTGCATTTAATGATAATAGCTTTGTCATTTCATACATCTAATAGCATTTAATTGATTGGTCCTTCAGGAATAAAAGGGGGAGGCAGTTTGATACCTTGCTTTCTAGACAAACCTACAGCCTAATTGATAGAAATACATTATTATCACTAGAGAAAATGTGCATATTAATGAGAGTTTAGTAGAACCACCTTTGTAAACAAATAATACAATTTTTGAGATTGTAGCATCAAAAAAGGGAGATAGGTTGAGTTGGAGATGATATATCTGGCGCAAACGATTTCACATTAATATTGTGAAAGTGAAAAAATACTAGTCTCTTTAAAAACAAGAGCATCTAAAGTTGCTGAGAGATTTTCACATAAAAGAATAGCCAATACACAAGGAATTCCAAATTAAAGTAGATCATAAATACTGTAAGTATGAACTGCTGGTGAGAAAAATTAACTTCTCTTGGGAGCTGTGGAAAGAATTCTCCAAAGGGATGGATGGAATTTGACCTGGTCTTGAGACGTAGCACTTGAGAAAGCAGATGTGGTAGAGGAAGCATCATAGGCAAAGGAGAGAGCATAGGCTAAGGAAAGGAGCAAAACAAATGCTGGTCCTGAGGAGACTGTGGTGGCTTGAGAACTGAGGTCTTGGGGAGCAAAAGGTATAGTCAAGAGCCTTTTAGAGGTACAGAGAAATTTTGTATTAATAATATATTTTCTGAAGCATTGTGGGGTCATAATAACACCTTTCTCCTGAATTAGAAGACACATTTTCCATAAAGCTCCACATTTAACTTTATTATTTGACATTCTTTCCTATGTATCCATATGAGGAGTGTCTACAACCCACCTGGAGCTGATAAAGCTCCTACACTCCAGGAGCTCAGCTTTAATGAGGGTAGGTAGACAAAGGAAACAATTGCAATTCAGCCTATTCTCTAGTAATGGCCAGATTACTTTCATGCAACACTAGTCAGCAGTTAAACCCCTTTGTGACCAAACCACCTATCAAACTAAAAGAATACCAATCCAAATACAAGTCAGAACTATTCTAAGTGGAGGACAGGATCATGAGTTAAGAGCATGGGCTCTGGACAGGGCTGGTTTTTTGAGCAAATGCTCAGAAGTAGGCCTTGGTTAAATGTGCTTTGGTCACAGTCTTGAAATTATTAATAATTTTATTTTTTAATTTGAGCTTTGTAAGTGAAGTCCAATGGGACAATGGAACACGTGCCAAGTACTTAGTCTCAGGTCATGCGTGGTCTTGCCCCCCCCCCAGCCTCCTCAGATGGGTTCTCTGGCTTCCTGCTCCCCTGTCCCTACTCACTTTAATGGTCAATACTAGAAGGTGTTAACTACTAACTAATACATTATTTAATTCAGACTCACTGCCTTAGGTTTCTTCTGCTTGCAGGCTAATACTTAAAACAACCATTTCCACAGGCAGTAGCAAATGCGCATCCTGGTTTTGCTTCAAATATTCATTACCTAAATTTAAACCTTTATACAGTGTACAGGAAAAAATGTCCACGTATCAGCTATAATGTGAGGCTGGAAGAAAAAGTTGTGAGGTTCTAAAAAGGCCTGCTTCTTAGAAGCGCAGAAATCTTCAGAAACACTAGATTTTAAAAATCGGTCATTCCAGCGTTTGAGCCTTTCACAAAAACCCTTTCATCCCCATTAAGAGACAAAAACTAAGGTCCCCACAACGCCGAGTCCAGTACGTACAAATGAACATCATAAATATTACATCTTGAAAACCTAAACATTGCAACCAACATAAGCTACCACCTCGGCCTCTGGGCAACACGCCCTCGCCTGGTTTCCATAGGAACGCGCAGTTCCGGCGCGTCGCCCTCTGCGCCGGAAGTTGCTGTTCCTCATTTCCGTTCTTCCCCTCTAAGCGTCAGCGTCCCTTTTATCCAGGCGGCGGCGGGAGTAGACGGCGGATGAGTTTTGGGCTGAAGAGGCTGCCGTTGCGGGGCGTGACGACGCAGCCGCCGTCAGACAGACAGAGTTCACGTGCTGGCAGCCGCGGATCCTTGATCTACCATGGCCCAGCCCGGAACTCTGAACCTTAATAACGAGGTGAGCGCCGAGGTCTGAGAACCTGTGGGCCCGACCTGGAGGGCCCTCAAAACCAGCATTTCTGCTTCTTTCCGGCGGACGCGTGGTCTGGCCGGGGGCGGGGCGGAGGGTGCGGCAGGAGGAGCTTCTTGGTGGGCCCAGGCTGATTTTCCTGAGCTCGGAGTTTGGCAACCGGTAATTGCCCTTCTCCGTTTTTAGGTGACTGAAGCACAAGACATGTCTTTGGTCCTCAGGCCCCTCGGATTTTTCCTGTGGGGACTTTGGGAAGATCATTTAATCAGTATGTGCAGTGTCCTCGTCTGTAAAACGAAGCTATTGATAGTCTTCACAGGGTGGTTGTGAGAATTAAATTAACTGAGTTATGTAAGGTGTTTGCTTGCAAGTGCCTGACCCTTAATAAACTGTACATATTACCTGCTTTTTATTGATTGTCGAAAATGAAAGGGAGGAATTAAGAGCTGTTGCTTCTAAGAAATTGCTTATCTTGAATTAGATCGTGTACGCTCAGTAACGCATTTCCTCCTCCAGTTACTGTCCCATTTCTCTGCTTCCGTTCATAGCAAAACTTCAAGAAAGAGCTGTTTATACTTGCTGTCCTCAATTTCCTTTTCCTGATTCTTTCTTAAATCCGGTCTCATCAGATATTTGCCCTCACCACCACCTCCTCCATAGTGTATTAATGTCACCAGGCTACCATTTCTGCCACTTACCCCTTTCCAGTTTCTGCTTCTGTTCAACGAAGTAATGTTATTCAAAGTCTTGAAGTAAGCTGGAAAAGCAAGGATCAAATGAGGTCCTCACAGTTACATACAGCAAATGAAGTTGTTTATCCTCCTTATTCTGTGTATGAGCAAGTCACTGTTCAGATTACACAGTTGTCTAAGACATACTTTATATTTTCTAGTAACCTATACTCAGGAAAACTGAAACAACACCCACCTATGATACAGAACGATGTATGCAAAGTGCCCCAAAAAACTAGTAGTGCAGAAAATTTTCCAGAGAAGACAAAATAAAGTGGGTGATATTTGTCCTTGGTCTGCAGGAATCTTACACAGGCATTGCAGTCAGTGATTCAGTAAAGGGAGAAGACGACATTCCAGGCAGAGGGACTGCTATAGGCAGAAAAGGGGTAGTAGTAGGAAACTTCTTGGGTGGTGTAGGGATAACTGTTCCTTGATGAGGACTTGTGGTGTGAAGTGGGAAGTAAAACTGAAATATATTACTTCTTACTGCCTGATTGAGTCTGGATTTCAGTAGGCAGTGGAATACGGGATATATTGAAGAGGGAAATTGAAGCCATTTAGTATTCATAAACATACATTAAGAATGTGCTTTGTGCCAGGCAACATTTGGTGGGCTATTTTCCATTAGGTTACCTGTGATGTATAAAAGATCTTAACTCAGAGTGATGAATTTGGAATTCAACACTAGTGAGTTTCCTGTCCAATTTTGAAATGACTTTGATGGTGGAAATGATAGGGAATCAGTCATTTAAGACTTGCTCTTTTTCCACTTAGCTAACTTCCAGGCTTCTTCAAAACAGTTAAAATTTGACTTTAGGAAGCTTTCACTAACTCTTCTTAGTCTGAGTTAGGTGTCTATTCTTTGTGCATCCAAAGTGCTTTCTCCTCTGGAAACACTTATTTACCTGTCTTTGTCTTCCTGTGTTTATGTGTCTATCACCTGCAACATATATGCTCTATAAATGTTTGCTGAATGACGAAGTGACTTTATCAAATCAGGAAGTATACACATCCCACACTAACGTCTAATGTGTTCTAATATGAAGGGGATAAAAAAGACAGAATAAAAGTAGAGCCGATGGAGGATTTTATAATTTAAAATAATAATAGATGGGGAAAAAAACTACAAAGGGAAAGATAAATTTATCTACATAGAAATTGAATAACATAGCAAAGAAAAAAGGACAATCAACCAGGCACAGTGGCGGACACCTGTAATCCCAACACTTTTGGAGACCAAGGCAGGAGGATCACTTGAGGCCAAGAGTTTGAGACCAGCCTGGGCGACACAGTGAGAACCTGTCTCTACAAAAAATTTTAAAAAATAGCCAGGCTATTTTTGTATACTACAAGTACGCGTATACTTTGTATACGCGTACTTGTAGTCCTAGCTACTTGGGAGGCTGAGGTGGGAGGATTGCTTGAGCCCAGGTATTCGAGGCTGCAGTGAGCTATGCTCATGCCCCTGCACTCCAGCCTAGGCAACAGAGCAAGACCCCGTCTTGGAAAAAAAAAAAAATGACTACCATCTAGGAAAAAATGACAATATGACAAAGGGCTAATATCATTACTATAAAATAGTTCATGGAAATTAAGAAAAACTGACTCATAGAAAATGAGCAGAAGATAACTTCAAAGAGGAATGTATCTGAAAAAGGGCATATGATAGCAAAAATGTACAGTGTTCTTTCCATAACCATAGCTGTCATAGTCCAAATTATATTTTCAACCACAACTACTGTTCTAGCCTACCAGCTGCTTACATTAACTCATCTCAGACTTTAATCTGATCTCCATACTGCAGCTGGAGTACTCTCTTCAAAACATAAATCTAATTATGTCACTCCCCTGTTTAAAAACCATTTGGTGGCTTCTTGTTGGTTTTGGTAAAGACCAATCCAAACAAGGGCAATCTCTATTGTGACTCACCCCCTCAGTCTCTGTACTTCATCTGCACTGGCTTTCCTCTGCTACCAGCATAGCCCTCTACAGATCTTTGGCACATGCTGTTCCTTTTACCTGAAACTCCTTTTTCTCTCAATAGTCCTATTTAATACTTATTCCTACTTCATTTGTCACTGTCTTAGGGAAACCATTCTTGACTTTCGTTTACCTCTTTTATGAGTTCTTGTAGCACCATTTACTTCTTTTTTTCAGCACTTGTAATAGTGCTTCGTGTGTTAGAGTTTATATGTGTCTATGACAGAGATTTCTTATCCCCTTCACCTGACTATAAATTTTTGCTCACCATCATATCCCCGATATCTATCTGTTAAATGAATAACATGAAGCATCATTTTTATGGTTCTTAATATCTTAGATTAGCTGTTCTTAACTGGGATTTAGGAATGTATTTTGGAGGTCCTATCCTATAGCTGCTTGAAATTAACATGTAAATTTGTGTTTGTAAGTCTGTCTCTGTGGGGAAAAGTGTCCATGTGTTTCATCAGGTGTGCAAAGGTTTATAAATTGCTGTGGTACTGTCTTTGAGATATTGGTACTCATACTTATGACTTTATTTTATACAAATCCTTGTTTCATAATTTTTAATTATAGCTTTTTCTTTTAAAAAGTTACATGATTTAATTTTATAACAATATTTTACAATGTATTTAATTTCACAGAATGTCTTCTGTGAAAATAAAAGCCTGCCTGCAGAGGCACCCATTATATTATGCAAACTTTCAATGTTTTCTACCATTAATAATTCTATTCTTAGAAAAATTTTCCCCAGGATAAAAGCTGACTAACTTATAAAATACTTCCTGACTCTGGGTTCTTAGAATACATTTATTTATTCTTGTGAAATAAAGTAAAATTTTACTTTCCTAAAAAATAAACCATCACTTTTTGCTTCATCTTATGATTATTTATTGCATATTTTATCTTCCCCAGTACTTTAGGTGCATTTTGAAAGGAGAATTTTAACTGCTTTATTATAGCAACTTCCCTAACCTCTAGCATAGTACCTTGTCTGCAGGTAATAAATAGATATATATTGGGTAGATGAAAGTGTGGATAGCAAAACTGTGTCAACTAGTGTTCAAATGAGAGGAGAAAATCTCCTAAATGTTGACTTTTTTTCTCCTTTTATATTAGAACTAGAGAAGGAAGGATGCACAATTGAAAACAACAATGCCATAGCATTTACTGAGTAAAGAATTTGCAAAACTAGAGGAAGATTTTGTCTACTCGTTTCTTTAGGCAGCAATGATATGTAAAAATCAGAATTAAGAGGTGTAGCAATCTTACGGAGTACTTTAATTTCATAGGAGTGTCTGGGCCTTTGTATAAAACTGACATTATTGTATTCTTTGATAGCAAAGTACCAATAAGCCCATTAGAAAATTGCTTTCCATTTCTTTTAAGGTAGTAGAGGTGGAAACTAAAGTACCAAAGAACAAAATGATTTTATTTCACATATTATAAAAGATAAGAGTGTCAAGAACTGTGTTTGTATGTACTTAATGAAGTTACAAAACTCCTTTGTCATGATTGGGTGGCATAGTACTTTTTAATAATGTTTTCTAAATTACAGTCCCTCCGTAAGAAGAGAATCAGTTTGTGTTTGGTTATTAAACTATTCTGGAAACTTTGGCTAGGTGGCAGCATATGCTCAGTAATGGTTAAGTTGTAGATAATCAGTATGCACTCTAGATTTTTTAGATTGTTGCTCATCAGAAATAAAAAGAAATATAATTCAACAATAAGTTATAACACAAATGGCCAAATTAGAATTCTTTTTATAAAACCATAATTAATTTTGTTAACTATGAAATACTTCAAATATATGGAAAATAATACAACAAATGTCCTTGTAATCCACTTCCTGTACTTAACAAATGTCAGTGTTTTGCCATATCTTAATGTTTAATTCCACCCACCTTCTTTTCTACCTATTACTCTTTTTGGTGTGTGTTTTTCTCATATTTTTCATAATTTTAGTGACATCTATATGTATCTATACCCAGTGTATAGTATCGTGTCATATGTTTTTAAATTTTGCATGTATGGTCTCATACAGTATAAATGTGGTATCATATATATCATTCTACAAGCTACAGTAGTCTGTAGAGGATACATTCCAAGACCCCTGGTGCATGCCTGAAACCTCAGACAGTACCGAACCCTATATTCACTATGTTTTTTCCTATGCACCAAAGGGCAGGTAGCATTTACAGCATGGATACACTGGACAGAGGGGTAATTCACATCCCTTGTGGGATGAAGTGGGATAATGCGAGATTTTGTCATGCTACTCAGAGTGGCTCACAATTTAAAATTTATAAATTATTTATTTCTGGAAGTGTCCATTTAATATTTTTGGACCACAGCTGACCATGGGTGACTGAAATCACTGAGAATGAAACTGCAGATATCAGGGGAGACTACTATACTTTTTTTTACCAAAACGTTATTTTCAAAGTTTATCCATGTTAATACATGTAGATCTCCTGCATTGATTTAAAATACTACATTGCTATATGCTTTACTTATATACACTATTTTCTCTCTCATGCAACATTTTGTAAGAATGCTGCAATGAATAATCTTGTGTATAACCTTTTTCTATTGTCAAAAGTGTGTCTTCTGGGTAGATTTCTAGAAGTAGGATTTGTCTTAGGTATTGCCAAAGTTTCTTCTAGGGGAGTATACCAATATGCATTTCTACCAGCAATATGTGAAAGTAGGAAAGAAATATTTCCTCACAGCCTTGTGAACAGAGTGTGCTGTCCCATTTTTTTTGTATTTACCAATCTGATAGGTAAGTAATGAATAACCAGAAGTTTTAACATATTCTTAGAAACACAGATATACTTAGATTTTTCTTAGCACTGCAAGCTCTCCCTAGAACAATACTAGCTCATGGAATAATTGTTTTCTAATAACTACAGATTTTTGTTACAGGCTAATTCAAATACATGGCAAAGTCAGTACATTACCAGTCAAGGCTCATTAGTTGACCAGCTAGCAGATTGCCAGCCAAGAGTCAATTCAAAGTAGCATTTAATTTTGTCTACAGACCAAAGTCTGCCATCAGTTTTATATATCAGAAACTTGCTATCATTGGCACCCCAAAAGCTCATTCTCTCAAAAGCAAATTCACATTAAACATAAGCTTATAAAAGAGTGTGTAAATGAGAAAGCTAGTTTATTAAGAAGTGTATCTAACATGGATAATAATGCTCACATTGTAGAACATGTTCTTTTCCTGCCCATTGATCATCAGCTACTTGGAATGTAGAACTACAGAAAGGGGTTTTAGTTGCATGATTCAGTGTTGGGCTGTGATGCATCTATCCCCATAATTGAGTTATTCCAGAACAGATTGGATTTCTAAAGTCTCTGAACTGAGGAACCCTTTATTTGGAATTTCCTTGAGTTGGGCAGTGCCAGCTTTTGCTGTCTGTGGTTCCCTTTCCTGTGTTTATGTTGACTCTTCCCAGTCTGCTCACATAGTCTTTTCCCAAATAGCTATATTTGATTTCCACTTTATTTATGATCATATTTTTGTACTGTCTACCCAAGAGGTACCCTGTGTTCATATTTTACCAGGTTAATTTTGAGGACATCTGTATGCCTAAATTCTAGGTGGAAGCTCACTGTCAGCACATGTGTATTCTCTGTGTGTGTAAGCCTTAACTCTCTTACCTCTTTTCCTTCTGATCTTACATATTTTCTTAAATGCATTCTCTTACTGTTTGGAAGCCCTCAGCTTGGCTTTGTCAGTCATGGTGGTGATAGCTTACAGATTTTTCTTTCAATTTTTGTCTTCAAACTCTTTACTTCTCTTTCATTTTCTTCTCTGTCAGCATATTTCATTTCCATTATTATGCTTCTATGTTCTTCTTGCTCACATTATTCCTTTCTTCTTTCCCTCCCAGACAGTAATCACACAGTCTTCACAATTCTGACATTTATGGTTCTGCTTGCTTTTGGTTGGAGAATTTGCCAAAGTGTATTGCCAGTGCATTGGTCTTCTGGCAGTATTGGGTATTTTAGGCCTATTTGTTGATTTCTGGGTTTTCTGTCAACTAACTTTATGATTCCTGGGTGACAAATGAATTGGCAACCTTTTAAATCCTAACTAAAAGGCTATTGGTCATCAGTTTTACAAAAATAATTCTAAATGTTTAGAGAAAGCTAAGTCCTTGGAGTTGGCAGTTGTGAGAAAAATAAAGTTTTAATTCCATTTTAACATAAAGTGAATATATATATATTTTTTAATACACCAAACTTTTCAAAAATTTTTCTCCTACCTGTACACAAATACTGAAAAAGTTGGTAATCTAGAAAAGCATATTTTGGTTTTGGCATGAAACTAAGTACATGAAGCATTCCATTTGCTTTTAGAATTCCCTTATCCAGTAATGACAAACATAGTACTTCTTAAATTGGAATTTTAAAATTGGAGACTAGCTTTCCCATGATTGGAATGTAACCAAGTACCAACTCTGCCCATTGCAATTTATTAGTTAAGTTTGGTTAACAGTGGTTAGCAAATGGTATATTATCATCTCACACACCTGTAAAGTTCAGCAATTAGAAACATTTGTTAATGTATTTTGATAAATAGTTTATTGCTTGCTATTAATTTATTTTATGAATGATTTTTTGAAAGTTAAGTCATTCTTGCTATGATTCTGCTTATGAAATGTAGCAACTCTTTTTCTCACTTAAATTTTGTCTAAATGACTTTTCATTTATGCAAAGTATGATTTTTCCTAAACGGATCTAAATTTGAAACACATTTCAAAGAGGTTAACATACAGTGGGAAAGAAACTTGATTACTCTACCTTTTTTTAATATATTATGCATTGGGAACAGTGAATGAACAGTGCACATTGCCATATTATTTATTTAGCAAATATTTTTTGAACACATACTGTGTGCCATATACTATGTTAGGTGTTAAGATGCAATATTGAGTAAAAGTACTGGGGGAAAGACACACTAAACATAATAAGATTAAAAGTAAAATGTTAAGAGTCATGATAAGTTCCAGAGGTACTAGGTACTCTTAGGTTCTTTCAGTGGAGAATTTGTGACCCTCTCAGGGAGGCCAGAAGAGACTTTCCTTGGAAATGACAGTTGATCCTAAATCAAGATGAACAGATGTTAGCAAGCTAACATGGGAAGAAAAAATATTCCTACTAAAGGAAACAGCAGCTGTAAAGGGTTTGTGGTAGTTCTGAGCATGGTGAGGACAAGGGAAGAAAAGAAAGCCCATGTGGCCATCCCAAGAACAATAAGAAACCATTAAAGAGAGTTAAATAAAGGTGTGACGTCAGGTCTGTGCATTAAAAAATTTTATTCTGACTGCATTATAGATAAGTGATTAGAGAGGGGCAAGAGTAGGTGTAGAGAAACCAGTTAACAGTAACTCAGCCAAGATTGCTAAAAGGTCAAGATAGAAAAAAAGTGTACAGTTTAAAAAGATAATTAGTAGAGTAGATAAAATTAACAGGTCTTGGTTATAGATTCATTGTGAGAGATTTAGGAGAGCTACCTACAATGACCCCTAGGTTTATAACTAAAAGGACTACTCCATTCCTTGAAATATGAAACACCAAAAAAGGGGGAGGGGATCCAGTTGGGGGTGAAGAACATGAGTTCAGTTATGAGTTTGAGGTGATTTTGAGTACACTCAAAAAGAAATGTCAGGCAGTTGCATGTTTAGGAGAGATCTCAGCTGAAGGTAAAATTTTTGAGTCATCTTTGTTTAGGTGGCAAATTAAACCAATATGTGCATACAGGATCTCTTAAGGCTAAAAAGTATATTTTGAAAAGAAGCACTGGCCTAAGACTGCCCCTTGAACTCTGACATTTCATGGCTGGATAGAGGTAGATAGTCTTCAAAGAAGACCAAGATAGAGTCCAAGAAAGGAGGAAGAAAAGCAAAAGAGTCATGGATAACCAAGGGAGGAATGTTTCAAGAAGGAGGAAGTGGTCAACAATGTCAAATGCTGCTGAGATTTCAAGTAAAATGAAGTCTAAAAAAATCACTGGTGTCCTTAGTTCCTTAGTTACAGTTCATAGTATACTGATGAGAATGGAAATCAAACTGAATTGTATGGCATGCAGATATGAAGATAGTGAGTTTGGACATCTTTTTCTAAATGTTCAGCTCTCAGGGCAGTTAAAGAGAGGGTGCTTCTAGTGAACTATGTGGTGTAGATGTTTTGTTTGTCATATATTTAATCAAAATGACTCAAGCACGTTTAAAAATCAGTGGGAAACAAATCCATTAAGAGGAGGAGAATGATAATGCTAGAGTAAGAGGGATAATCCAGTAAAGGTCTAGGAAGGCAGAAGAGGATGGACTCCTAAACACAACTAAAAGATTAACCTTAGATTATGTGTTGGGATGTTTCTTATATTGTAACTCTATTAATAGAGAAGGAGGGTAATGTAAGTAAATTTACATTCATGGTAGTGGAAAGAGATGATGATTCCCAACTGATATTTATTTTTTCCACGAAATTGAGAGAAGAGGAGGGAGACCAGAGGATTTCATAGAATGGGCAAAAGCTAAAAATAGTCACTGTAGAGTAAATTGACCAAAAAAATATGATAGGATTGCTAGGAAGTGTGGGGGTCCATTTGAGCTTAGTTATGATGAATTTACAGTAGACAGAATGTTGCACGTATCTCCTGGCTATTGGTGTGCAATCATGAAGAACCCAGAATATTGTTTTCATTCAAGATTAAGGTTTTGCTAACCAAAGGAATGTGTTGATCATGTATCTAAACTGGATAAAAGGAGGAACATTAAAAAGAAGAGGACTGATCATTGAAGAGAAAGTGTGGGAGTCAGTGGACTAGTGGTCCCAATGAAGTCAAAGATGGTTGTAGTGGTTGGGAGTTTAACAAGCAAGCTGGTCGAAGAAGTTGTAATCACAGTATGGAATATTCGAATTAATGGTTTTAGAAATGGAATAGTTATGAGTGATGGGCGAGGTCTATAGTGGGACTGTGGAAGTGGGTAGCTGAGATGTAATAGATTAGGTCAAGAAGTGAGGATATAATTATTGGGTGGGCTATTCAGGTGAACATGTGAGTCACCCAAAATGATGGCAGAACTTAGGATGGAAAGGAATTGTAAGTTGTTTGCCAGAATCTTCAAAGAATAAGAGGGTGAATAACGTTAATGAAAGGTAAGAGAAGATGTTACAGCCAAATGGAAGGAGGCTTGAAGAAATAGGATAATGTTGTTATTGTTACTTTGGCAAGAGGAATTTGGGGGATTGTGTGTGCCAGGCACAGAAAACACTAACTATTGCAAGGATCCCGTTTTCTAGGAGCTTACAATCTGGAAAAAGACAGCCACATGAGCAATTAGTGAGATAGATGCTTTAGTATCAGAAACTATAAAGTACAATGGGGACCCCAGGATGGAGCGGTTATCTCTAACTGAAGAATTCATCAAAGGTTTCACTGGAAAGACTGTATCAGAACTGAATTTTATGTAGTTTCTAAAGTGGAAAAGGGGAAGAAGGACATTCCAGGAGGAGTTAACAAGATGTATGACTCCCAACCATGATAGACAAAACATAAATTCAGTGATAACATTCCATTTGTACTGAATGCTGTTGTAATGTGTAGTTCTTTGTAATTAGAATATTTCCATGTCTTGACCTGTGGTTCTGTTATTTGTTCTTAGAGTTAAATATTATTCTCTGATGGGGTGATTTTTAAGTGTGTATGTGTATATATGTGTGCGCTCCCAAGTGTTTGTGCTTGTACATGTGCTTGCACATAATGTGTCCTTGTGTTTGTGGAATTTCTTTTAAAGTTGGAAAAGTTGCTTTATAAATAAGCAAAATAAATCATGTTCACCCAATTTCTTTTGTTAATTCAAACAGTCAGTAAATTCAATTCCTACCATTATGGGTAGGTTTTATGAGGTTCTGTTTTAAACCTCAAGAAAAAAGTCATTTTATCAAAAAGACACTTGCACTTGAATGTTTATTGTGGCACAATTTGCAGTCGCAAAGATGTGGAATCAACCCAAGTACCCATCAATACACGAGAGGATTAATAAAATGTGGTGTATGTGTATCAAGGAGTACTACTCAGCTATAAAAAAAAATGGTGAACTACTACCTTTTGTAACAACCTGGAACAAGGTTCACTTCTTCTAAGTGAAGTATTTCAAGAATAGAAAAACACCACATGTACCCACTATTAAAATGGAACTAATCATTCAACACTCATGGGCACATATGGAAGAAAAAATCAACGGACACCAAGCAGATGAGAGGGAGGAAGAAGGGACAGGTAAAGTCATACCTAATGGGTACAATGTACACTATCTGGGTGATGGGACACTTACAACTTTAACTCAAACTGTACAAAAGTAATTCATGTAACCAAAACATTTGTACCCCTGTAATATTCTGAAATAAAAAAAATTTAAAACCCTCAGGAATACAAAGATGCATGTGACAGTCTCTGATCTTAAGGAACTCACAATTATATTCCAGGCTTACCAAGATGTAAGTGTAACATTAAAATATTAATCACTGGGGTTGCTGTGACTTTTTAAGAAATCATAAGTTGCTTCTCTTAAGCCCTCAGATTCATTTTTGGACTGTTAGTCCTTCACTGTTTATGGAAGAAATTTGATTTTGTCAGACTATAAATATAATTAAACAAAAATTTGGTAGACTAAATCTATAATATTTAGACTCAAAATAAAGTATATTTGTTCCTGAATTAAGTGCTTTTCTAATTTTGGCTTTATTTTTCAAAGGTTGTGAAGATGAGAAAAGAAGTGAAGAGAATCCGAGTTTTGGTTATCCGAAAACTTGTCAGAAGTGTTAGCAGACTGAAGTCAAAAAAGTTAGTCATTTAAAATAATGATCTTGTGACTAATAAAATGTCAAAAGTTGTTTTTTTTAAATACTTGCAAAATTTTAATGTGGAATACAGAGTAGTAATTAAATATCTTAGTCATACACCACTTTGTTTTACATGTGGAGGTGATCTAAGTGAGATAGAATGTGCTGTGTCAGCACATCCTTGTATGGTTTGGACTTAAGATGCGCAAGAAATTCTTCTGCTTTTAGTCTTTTCAGAATGAAATTCCCTTGGGGTTAGGTGTTTAATGTTATTAGAAGTTATTTTAAGATGTTGATATAGTTTAACAAACCTTGAATCAATTATGAAAATTTCCTATCACTTTTTTCCTTGAATTGCTAAGTAATTTGAAATCTTCAGTACCTTGTGTAAATGTTTATCAGAACATTGTGTTCTGTGTAATTTTTTGAAAAAAGGTAATATTTTGTATTTTCACCATCACTAGTGTTAGTGAAAAAATATTTTATAGTTTTATGATTTAAGCATGAATACTTAGAAAGTCTTCAATGTGTTTTGTTGCTGATTAATATCCTGTTCTTTCATAAATATTTCAGCAGATAGCTCTCTTTTTTGCTCTCTAATTCCAGAGAACAAACTTCCATTTGATAAAATTATATCCAACCTTTAATTGTAGCCTATGACATTTATGTTACATTAAATACCATGTGCTATTGACTGATTGATAAAAAGTATTATTAGCCTTCCCATTAAGAAACTAGGGAAGGCAAAGTATCAGAGGTAATAATCATTAATATAATGCCAGGACAATGCTTATTTTTGTCAATTTCCAACACTTGGTTTTGTTTATGAAATTGGACTGTGTGTTGGAAAGAGGGGGGAATGGGCAGTGCACGATGGTGCTTTTCTAAAAGAAATAAAGAGACTTTTCATTATGGTATGAATCTAAAATTAATGCTTTGCCTGACTACATATTATAATGTATTATTTTTTGCAGGGGTACTGAAGATGCACTGTTAAAGAACCAAAGACGGGCACAACGATTACTTGAAGAAATCCATGCCATGAAGGTAGTAAAGGGACTTGTGTGGGTGTGTTTGTGTATATCTTTCTGTGTCAGTCCTCTTAGCCTGCATTGTGTGTGTGTGGTATTACTTACTTGAGTATTCCTGAGAATTGCCTAAGACTTATTTTGTATGAACCTGTTTGGTGAAGAATGTAGCACATTTAGAAAATTGTAATGTTTAAGATTGCATTTTTCCATGTTTTTAACTGAAATTGTTAAAGTGCTAGACTAATTTGAGTCAAAATTCTGCCAAACTAAACTCATCGATGTTTAATAATGCCTCATGCCTAAAATTTTTATTTTTACTGTAACTTTAGGCATGAAGTCAGTTCAAGAATTAAAGTGTTCATGCTATTTGGGAATGTGGATGGTGCTATTGGTGGCTGATGTCATGTTTTGCCCATTGCCAACTCAATAAATTTTTATGTGGTGGTGTCAGCATTTTATTCAGTTCTGTAGTAACTTGAAATAAAATTAGTGTTGGATCAACATGATCCATATTTTTGTTTTTTTCAGCCAGACTCTTCACTAGTGTAATTTTTAGGTCTTCTTGCTGCTCTTACTTTGTGGAAACTTTCATTTACCAAATGACATACCATTAAATGTCTGGGAGACTGTTTTATTGTAGAATTTAAAAACAGCATTTGGTACCAGCAATTACCTTAATTGCAGGGTCTTTTTGCATGCATGTTTGACTATTACATTTTGGTATAACTTTCAAGTTTTGAGCTAGATAAAATAGCAAGAGAATTCTCTAACAATATTTTAATTGAGTTAAATTACCAAAGCTTCTCACCCTTTCTTCCTTTTAAAGGGATGGTACAGTATTTACTAGGACAAAGTTATCCCAGTCAATCTGAATAAAAACAGATGTAGGAAATGACTCTTTGAATATGAGGTATGTTTGTTTCTTGTATTTGTTCCTCTCCCCCCAACTACCAGGACTGCAAAATTCATGGAATCTATGTGATGTATCTCTTCTTTCTCAAAATTGTAATCCCCTTTTTATCCTGTCATTCAGAAAAAAAATGCTGTATTTGATTCTTAATGATCATTTATGTTACTTTGGTTTGCAGATCATTTAGGCTTTCTCATGTACCTTTTTTTCATGGTATTCCTATTAGAAATCTTTAGAGATTTTTGCTTTGAGGATAGCACTATTATAGGAAGTTGTGATTTCTCTCTCTTTTACTTTCTCTTAACCAAGGTCCTTACTAAATTACATTGCCTACCTAAATTTTTCCCTGTAATTTCTTCTGAATAGTCATTTTTGTAGTCCTAAATTATTCAGAGGCTTTGAGCTACTATATAATTGCTGATTTTATTATACCATGGAAAGAATGCAATATATATAATAAGCTTATATGCAGTATATGAAGAGTTGGGGAAAAAAGATAATCTTTAGAATACTTCTCTTTTGTAACTCTTAATAATGAATATGATCTAGTTAATTAGAAAGAAAGGTTGTTCTATTTGATCTATATGTAAAGCTTGTTTTCTGTTCTTAAATTTCATCAGCAAAAGAAAATCAGACTCAGTGATAAAGTTCGTAGGTTTACAAGATTACTATGTCGCTACCATAGTTTATTTTGTTTTCTATTTTTCCCCGTGATTATATAAGAGCACTATGGAATTGTTGCCTCATAGAAAGCCAAAATCTATAGCCTGTATAATTCTTGAATCGATGAAGTTTATAGTACATATATTCCTTGAATGTGTGGCAGTGGTTATGGTGGGCTGTGTTGGCTCCTCTGTCTTCAGCTTCTTTTGTAATGCCATTTAAAAACTAGATTAAATTTAAATACTAAAAACCAGAATAAAAAGAATACTAGAAAGACTATATGTTTGCTTTTCTTAGGAGCAAATTTCATTCCTCATTTATGGTTCTTTTACAAAATTGGTCTTCTTTTCTAAAAGAAATAAATACAGCATTTTTCTTAATTGTAAGGTCATTTGTAATTTCCTTAGGGAGAGTTTATCATGTACTTGGGAATATCAACGAAATAGTGACAAAACAGTAAACTCACAGTCTCAGTTAATTTAGAACAAAAACTTCTACTTACTCATTTTTCCAGAGGAATTTTTTTCCTTGGCTCATATACCACTACATTTTTATAGTCTTATTTATGACATACTGTCCTATACTTGCTTTCTGTGATAATAGGGTATTTTGTTGCAAGATGACTTCCTCATGAAGAAAACCTGAGATATTTTTAGAAATGGGAGTTTGTTTTTTCTGGCTAAGGAAAAAAAGATGGCCTGATCTTTACGATGCTATAAAATCATAGGTTCTAATTTTATAGACTATGATGTATTAATTCCAAGGCTTTGCTGTCTTTTCTAACACAGGATTTATACTTTTAACTTTGATATAGTATAAGTACTGGCTTCTAAAACAGTTCCTTTTTCTTTGAAAGTTAAAGTTGCTTATCAATATTTACAGATCCCTGTTATTTAGCTGGAGGAGCAGATGGTAAAATTAAAGCATACACTGGAATTATTTAAAATGTGCAAGAAATCCCTTCCTCAATAATAAAAGTAATAACTAGCTTTTACTGAGCATTTACTGTGTTCCAGGTACTATATTATATATATTTTTTGCATACTATCTCACAAGATAGATACCATTTTTAAATCCCTGTCTTACATAGTAAGAAACTGAAGCTGAGAGGAACTAGGCAACTTGCCCAACATCAACTGATTGTTAAATGGTGGAATCTAGAATTAACTATAAAGCTAATGGTGTTAGCCACCTTATACTGCTTCAGTAAGATGAGAATTTCCTAAAATATATCAATTCACTCTTCTAGAGATTGGATGAGATAATTTAATAAACATTATAACTTGCCCTCTAGGGAAAAAGGCCCAAAGATATGCAACATGTTTTCAGATCCTTTAATTCATCACAGCTAAATATACACAGTTACCTATATCTGTGTTTGTTTTTGTTTTTGTTTTTAACCTCTTCCTGACACCATTACTTCTTCTTATTCTGAATATTCTTAAGAGAATTTGTATATTCTGTGAGACCTGCCTGCTGCCTCTTCTCTATTTTAAAACTCTCTCCTTTTGTTTTATTCTTTTCCTGTTTTTACATGGTCAAGTCTATTATTAAAACCATCATTTGAGCTTACATCAGCAGTTAGGATCACCTTGTCTCATGCTTCTTAATAGCCTGTTTCTAAGTAGTTGTCGTATGTGGTGGTGGAAAAATATTGTAATCTGTGGAGGTGTTATGTAAAATCAAGTAAAATGATACATTATCAAAATAATGTAATAACTATATCATATCATTTGAACTTCACCACAACTCTGTAAAATAGGGAGAATCCTATTTCAAAGAACGTGTTCAGAAGTATTCTAGGCTGCATATACCCCTTAGGTTAGAGGTTTATCATCATATATATTCATATATTATTTAGAATTTTGTGATATGTCTGATTATATATGCTTTTTAAAAATTTGAGGGTTTTTTTCTATAATTTCACGTACTGTGATTTGGTAAGTTTTTTCCTATAAATACTTAAAAAAAATTTCTCCATAGGGTAAAAAATGCCTTATTATATCCTGTAACTATACAGTACTGTGTTACTTATCTGTGCCAAATTAACATTTGGTTCATTTATTCTACTAAAGTAATAATATTAAAATTATTATTGATTTTAGACTATAATTATATTTGACAGTTTTATCTTTTTTGTTTGTTTTGTTTTAATTATTTTTGAGAGTTTTATCTTTTGTGAGCCAATACAAAAAAAATATTATCAAATCAGGCTCGTGTTAGAGGTCTTATCTACAATCCAGCTTTACTGATAATTCAAGGATAGAAGCAATCAGAAGGCACAAGTGAAGCAAGGAGAGATCTGGGACTCTGTGTGATTCCACAAGTCCTTCCTTTCCACATTAGACATGTAGTTTCTGGCCCAGAAGAGTCTCCAGATGAGGAAGTCTGGTTATTACCTCATAGCAGGGAGCATTTAGACACTGAAATTTCTCCGTTTGACACCTCAAGGTTGTGTAGCTTTTCTAGTGTACCAAGCCTCATAAATCCATAGATTCTAGGTTTGTTTATTGTAAGCACCTTAACAAGGACCATCCTACTAAGAGCATTCTTTGGATAAGGACCTTACTCCTACCAAAAATCATTACCCTATTTACCAGGAGGACCAGTTATCAGCATATTAACAGGTAAATTAAACTGCATCACCTTCCTTTCCTTTAGTTTCCCCCTGGCAAAGGAAGTGAATAGATTCCAGGACAACTACTTTCTTTCCTTTCTGATTTGTAATAATCTTTCTTTTAGCTTTTTTTTTCTTTTTGTGTTTTGTAAATTTTATTAATATTGTATTAACACTTTTCCCTCCAACTTTTTGGAAACTATTTCAAACTAATAGAAAAATTGTAATACTACAATGTAATAATAATCCATTGTATCATATCTGTATTTGTCCCTTTACTATCAATGCTGAGTTCTAGTACTTGGTTTAAATGTTTTCTGCCAGATTTCTCTATTATAAAGGTGTACCTCTTAACTGTTTGCAATTATTAAGTAATCTGTAAAGCGATACTTTGAGACTGTGAATATCCTGTAGTCTTTTAACCATTGATTGATGTTCTGTGGCTGAATCAGTTAAAACTTTTTTGTTTCTATTTCTCTGCTGGGATAATTTATTTCTCTGATAATATTTTCATTCCTTGAGAGGAATTTTCTTTTTCTGAGCATCATGGAGGATAATGATAATAGCCATTTTTCCCTATAGAGAAGAAAAACATTCTGTTTCCTTTGTTCTTCATATGGTGGGTAATTTTGGATTGTACCCTGGACATTATAAAGGTTGAGTTGTAGAGATTCTGGATTTGGTTATTTTTTTTCAATAAGTGGTTATTTTAGGAGTTAATTTTCTTGGCTAGGCTTTATCTTCAAACTATGTTTCTTGAACAGCAGCTCCAGTCTCAGTATAGATCTTTTCAGCAAGATGCTTTGAATCTGTTCCTTGTGTGAGTTCAGATTTCGAGATCCCTTCTCTCCTTCCCTTCTGGGTTCCTCTTGCTCTCTCGGTGGATAAGGTATCCTAGATTAACTTTTCCAGGGGTACCTCTGCCACTGCTCCTGAATAATGCCAATTGCAGTTAGCCTTAGACTAAACTCTGAAGAGATAGTAATTTACTTGCACTGTATGGTTTTCCATCTTCTCAACTCCAAGTAAGCATGGAGTCCCCATCAGAGTCTATCTGCTTCCATTTACTCTCTAATACTTTTGGATTGGGCTTTTTTGTAGTACGTCCAGGTTTCATGGTTGTTTTCAGGGTTGGGGGGAGGGGCAATTAATCATGTTGTCTGTTAGTCTCTTAGTCTGAGGGCCTCAAGATGCTCTTAAAATTTTGACTTTAGAGAGATGAAGAAGAATAAGTAAAAGAGACTGAAAATCATAGCCAGTGAAGGAGAAAACGAACCAAGAGTATATTGTATCCAGGAAACCATGTGAAGAAACTGTTTCAAGAAGGGAGTGATGAACTAGGTGGTGTAGTTTTTAAGATTAGCAATATTATTTTCAAAGTATAACTTCATTTATTAGATCATAGTTATTGATGAGTTTGTCAAATTGTAGCTCCTCTATGGTCTAGACTGTTTTGCAGAACAGTGCTTTTATAACCAAAATGTTTTTTGTTCTTGCTCATGTGACCTAAGCAGTTCAAGCTTGCCTTCCTTTCCCCTCCTCCCCAATCCTGTTTCTTATCTGTAAAAAGATGTTTAACTAAATCTTTAAAGTCTGAAATTGTTTCCAGAGTTATATTTTCTTTCTTTAGTTCTGAAACCTGCAAACTGCAAACAGTGATCCAAGTATGGAAGAGGTAAAATGTTTCTCTCTTTCTTGTTTACTTCCCATACTTCTTAAATATGCCCACATCATGACCTGTTACGGCTACAAGATTTGCAGAAATCAGTACTATGACCTCTAAGTCCCTTTCATAATTCTGCACTTTTTACTGAGATTATTTTTCTATGATACATTATGGAAACCAGATAATAAATAATTTGTTGAAACCTATAGGTAACATTATAGATTCCCAATAAGTACTTTCAACTTAGGATAGTATTTTTACCAAGAGGTTGACAAATAATTCACTTCTCCAGAAGAGGTACAGTGCAGGTACCAATGAGAGTGGCTCCATCTGCATGAGTGGTTTTTTTTTCCTTTTTCTCCTTGTCCCATCACATTTTCTTTTACTTCTTTTTTCTCCTTTTGTTTACTTTTCTTTTACTGTAGTTACTGGTAATATCTTTTCAGGTGGACACTTGATTAAATAGGTAACTTATATTGTGGGTAATTTGGAAAACTGAACTCTGTTTAATGGCTGTTGTGTTAAAGTGAATTGGAAAAATACCTATTGTTGGAGAGGATGTGGGTACATGGACAGGCAGTCTTATTTATTGTTGATGGGCATTAAAAGTAATACACCCTTTTGAGACAGACTTTTGGCAACATACATTAAAATTATTGACTGATCATTTCCACTTTTAAAATATATATTCTACAAAATACTTCTTAGTTCAGGTTCTTATTATTTCTCACATGGACTTTGTCTTAGTGCATTTAGTGTTACTGTAACAGAATGCCTGAGACTGGATAATTTATAAAGGAAAGAAGTTTTCTTTGGCTTGTGATACTAGAGGCTGAGTCCAAGAAACATGGTGCCAGCATCTGGTCAGCTTCTGATGAGGGCCTTATGCTGCTTTACAACATGGTAGAGAAGTGGAAGGGGAGCACGTGTGTGCAAAGAGGGACCAGACACAAGGAGCAGCCTCACTTTATAACAACCCATTCTTGTGGTAACTAATCCCTTCCTACTAGAATGAGAACTTATTCCCAAGAGACTGCATTAATTCTTTCATGAGGGAGGATCCTCATGATCCAAATGTCTCTTAGAGATCCCACTGCCTCATAGTACCTTTACACTGGGGACCAACCCTCAACATGAGTTTTGGTGGGAACAAACCATATTCAGATCATAACAGGCTTCCTGCCTCTGATTTCACTTACTTCAAATCATATTCTGCCCTGTAACCAGTGACCTTTCTAAATTGCAGACCTAATTAGGATTCTTTCCTACATGAAATATGAGACCTTTTGTGATCTGTACTCTAGCTACTTCTCTGTTGCTCCTATGTTTTCTATCTAACCTGTACTTGTTGTGCCAGATAGACTGAACCCAAACATACCAATCTATTTCATGCCTTTTTGCCTATGATGAGGCTTTTTAAACATAGCACATCTCTCCCACCCAAACAAAGACTGAATTTATTTTCAACACCTAATTCTTATGTTATTATTTAATAGCTCTAGAAAACTTTCCCTGGCACCACTATTCTTACCCAGGAAGAATTACTCAACACCACCTACTCTATATATAGCCCCTTTTACCTTGTGTATATTTCTGCTATTATATTGTATAGCAAGTCTACTTTAATGCCATTCCTACTACTTAGAACTTGTCAAGTAATTGGGTTGTTTTACTCAATTCATTGTCTCCAACACATAGTAATGTGTCTGGTACATAGTGGATGCTGTCTGGCTAACTGGCTGAGTGACTTTTAATGCAAATTTTTTAACATGTGTTGTCATGTTTCCAGTACTGAGGTTGTTCTAAGTCTCTAAAGATAAGTGGAGTACTATTAAACTGTTACTAAGAAGAGTCTGTAATGAAAGACTTTTGTTTCTCGTTGTTTTTAATGTTAAGTATCAGAAACAGAAGAATAAAAAGGCTCTTCATTTTACAAGGTCGCCTTAGCCAGTGCCTTAAGGCCATATAACTTCAAATTTAATTTTTTAAGAGGCAGAACTTTTCTTGCTTCATAAAGCGGAGCAAGATGCCCTGGTTTAATAGCCTTCTGCACTCAATCTGTGACCTTTGAAATGATAAACAGGAAATCATGGTGGTATTTGAAAAAATCAGTATATACTGCTCTGCTCATATTCATGCAACAGCATTTAGAAACACATCATCACATTGAAATCCCAGTTTGCTTATGTGTTTTCTGTAGCTTTAAATCAGTATTTTGAGTAGGTCGTATTCCTGAAACCCTTAACACTGTTGCATTTTTAGTATTTAGGAGTCATGATTTTCATTGTAGGCCATGTTGATATAAAGATATTTTATCAAGTCTGTGATGGCCTTCAAATATTCTTGTCTTCTACATAAGAGCGGATGTGAAAAACAAAGGTTGTGATCCTCTGTTTTTGAACCTGCTTGCTTCTATTTGAAAGCAAAGAACAAGTTGCCAGCTTTTGTTGGCAGAAGTGATGAAAATGCTATTGCCATTTACTGAGTCATAATATACAGCTAATTTTTTAATAAATAACCGATTCTGGAATTCTTCATCTGAATAAGCCTACTTCAAAGGCTACTGAGTGTATAAGCAAGGTTTAGGAATAGGAAGTAAGGAAGTGGTGTCACATGAGCTATTTTTAAAAAATGTTTGTTTATTTTTGTTTTGTTTTGATTTCATTTTCTAAGTTTTGTAATTCTGGAAATTTGAACTTAAACCTTGGCAGAACATTTCCTAATAACTGAAAGTATCCAAAGTACTTTTTAACTATTAATTCAAAAATTTTGGACAACCAGTACAACTATCATAATTCCAGTCTGAAATAATGTGGTGCTTGAGAAAAAGAGGTAAATATTACAACATGTTTTATTGGAAACACACAATGGGAGACAAAGGACCCTAGAGAAAAGCAGCAATAAGATCAGTAAATAACTGGTCTTACAAAATGGGATGTTCTCTTCTTTTCAACTAGATATCACCTCAATTTGGGGTTAAATGGAGACAAGTTATTTTCATTTATACTCATTACCTTGAACACATCTTATGTTGTTAGATTTCTATTTTAATTGAAACCATGTGTTTTTGTTTTTTCTATATGTTAGAACTAATATTAGTGTCTTGGCTTCTCAAAGAATTAATATTTTGTGATAACAAGGAAAACTGAATAATGTTCTATTTTTTTCTTTAACATGAAGAATTTTATTCCATTTCTCTACTTGTCAGTAAATTATGTAAGCTATCTAGTCTTCTAAGAAATATAAATAATTCCACTGGGAATACTTCTTAGCAATTTACAATGAAACTGTGCAGTTCACTTTTATTCTCCCTTTTTCCTCTATCACGCCTAACCAAACCCTTTACAAGGTATATCAATTTTATATATGGGTAGAATAGGGAGAGAAATCCTCACTTTTTAATTCCTGATTTCTGTCGAAACTCAGTATGTTAAAATAGAACTTACAGACTTTGGTTGTACTTAATAACAGTTCTGTATGTCACAAGATATCATCCCAGTTTATTAATGATTATATATCTTGTTATTACTTATAAAATCTGCAGCCATAAAACAAAAATAAAAAATACAAATGAAGAAGATTAGAAATTTCCAGAATAGCTATTATAAATTCCATATTATATACTCAGGCTAGTTAAATACATTTTAATTTACAACCTGCTATGTATATAGATGAATAGATTTCTATTCTCCTGTTAAAGATGTACTGTTCTGTTGGAAACAAGCATATGAGTCTTTCTATAGTATTTACTATACCAGTGTTATAATCAGAGGTGGAACCTAAACAAGGAATCAATTTAATTCCTTATATAATTTAGGAAGACTTCACAGAGTGGGGTACATTGAGTTGGAACTTGAAGAATAGATATGATTCTGCTTAGAAATAGGCATTCTAGGTAAATAGAGCACACCAAAAACAAAGCAAACAAGTCTGTAAATACGTGGCTTGGTTTGGAAGGGCTACTCAGTGCTCTGTATTTCTGTTATAGTATAATACATTGAACTGTAATTATTTCTTTTCCTATCTGTCTTTCTTTGAGAATGGGATGTGGTCTTTCTGTCTTGATGCTTAGTAGTGCATACACTACAATTAGTAGTGTATGCACTCAGCATGCACTTCTTCAGTGAATTAATGTCATAGCTGGAACATGGAATGAATGGAGAAATAAAAGATTAAAGAAGGTGGTAAATGGTAAGGGAGGTTACATTTTAAAGCCTTTTAAAAATACGAACACATCAAAAGTATTTTGAGTAATCATGTATTTTCTAGAAAGATAAAGCTGAAAGCAGATTGGAGGATTGATTAGAAGGAAAAGAAATTGGAGGCAGATAACTAGCAGGCAACGGCTTGTAGATCTACTGACTTAATTATTTTCATATATTAAGCAGACATTTATTAAGCCTATCTTTTTGGAAGGTAGTATACCACGTAATTCATTGTTCTTGTTCTGCAAAATTGTGCCGTACAGGCTGAGTATCCTTTATCCGAAATGCTTGGGACCAGAATTGTTTTGGATTTTGGATTTTTTCATATGTTATCATATCTGCATTTTACTTACCAATTGAGCATCCCAAAGCCAAAAATCCAAAATTCAAAATGCTTCAGTGAGCATTTTCTGTAAGTGTCATGTTGGCATTCAAAAAGTTTTGGATTTTTGAGCAAAATCACAGAAGGAGCTGATATGCACAATTTTAAAAACAAGATAAGTTATAACAGATGCTTTGAAAATTTTAAAAGAACAAGAGATTACTTCTACCTAGTAATCAGTGAAGGCTTCATGGAAAAAGTGACAGTTTAATCACAAATATTAATGTTACTGATTATGATTACCTTGATATTCTTTAAATGAATGCCAATTAAATAGTAAGGATACTATTTCACGCAACAGACTTTACATCTTAGACTTATATATTATTTATAGCACTGGGAAGCTCAACTTCATAGTAAGAGCATGGCTCATAAACAGAGTAATAATTTTAGTTATTAATTATTGTGCTCTGCTCTTTGCTAGAGCCTACATATATTATCTCTAATCCCCTTTTTACTGATGTCGTAACTGGAGATTTAAGGGTTAGTTGCTTTGCCCAAAGTCACACTATTAGAACGTTGGCAAAGCCAGGATTCATTCTAAATGTGTCTAATTCCATAGCTCATGTTTTTAACAATCTGCTAACCTAACCTCTCTTACATTAAGTATTAAATACACAATTTTAGCAGGAATAGTTAGATATTATAAAATATTGATGTGCTTTTGCATTGTAATTTTAATGATCACTTTAATTCAAAAATGAAAAAAATAATGAAATATATCATCATTGCCTCTTGTAAAAAAATAAAAAATGTTTATAATTTGGTATAATTGAAATAGTTGGGCGTTTCGAAAGAGAGAGAGTACCTGGTTACACGTAAAGGATTTTGTGTGTGTATTTAACATTTAGATTTAGAAATAATATCTGGAAGCTAAATATCAAAATAATCAATTGCCTTGGGACCAAGAATTAGTAGCAGTGGTTAGGTTTCAAATAATGTCATTCCTTGCCAAATTTGGCACTATGTTTTAAATAAATTTGAATGTGACATGGTGCTAGATTAATTGATATAGGCTTTTTGGACTATTAACACATGGGTTTATAATTAAGAAGGGAGTATGGATCTTTTTAATCATATATGCCCTTAGAAAAGATTACTGGAAACTTAAAGGTTCTAAAGAAAATACTTTGAAGGAATCAGGACTTGCAATAACAAATAGATTGAGTTCCTACAGGTTTTGAAAGACTGTGTCTTATTCTTTTACTTAAAGACCACTTTCTTTTAACATAATCCTTGTATCCTTTTTAGTACATCCCTATATCTCTTTTAGTGTATCCCTGCATCTTAGCTATGATTCCAAACTTACAGGGAAAGATTTCCTGAGTCCCCTAATATAATTTCCCTAAAGCCTTTTGATGAATTTCCTAGGTGATTCACTATGGAGGGAAAAATGGGCTATGGGCTTTGGTAATTGCTTATTAAGTTTAAGGTTTTGTTTGTTTATTTGTTTTTTCTTTAACTCTTTGTGGTTGGGCAAGGAAAACTACGCTTGCAAAAGGATGTAGATAAAAACTTTTAGGAGCAAAAATGCTAATATAATAAGTTCATACCAAGCTGTAATTTTATACTCTTTATTTGATATGCACCATTATAACAAATACTACATATCTCTCACCCCCGTTAATTATTTTTATTCTTAACATGCTATCCTGAAAAGACATATAAAAATAAAGAGGTTTTAAATATTTTATTTACTCCTTCTAACTTTTGCACAAAATTAAGCCTTTTTAAAACTAATGTTTGGGTTCTACTTCAAAACTATGAACTTTTCTCCCCAAGGCTAGCCATTTTGTAAGAAGGGAATCTCCAGAATGAAAAAGTCTGTCTATTCTGACTCATTCCATAGAATGCAGAAAGTGTTCTGCATAAAATCTTCAGACTGATGTAATTGCTGGATCTCATTTTCTCTGCCTACCTCTTTGAGTATGACAGAAGCAAGTAATTTTATGTGCCAAGAACAGTTTAGATGTTTCATTTGGCATAAAAAATGTGATCGTGTTTAATCACTTAAGTAAGCTATTTTGCCCTATTTTCTAAAAGATATTTCTACGGTGAGAGATAGGACTATATAGTATAAAGAAGGTTTTAGAACTTCATTTGACTATTTGCTAATGTTTATGCTTAATTAGTATCCATTTTTAAATGAAATGCAAATTTTGGACTATTGAATTATGCAAGTTTTTTTAGCTTTTGCTCACTGAAATAATTATTTTCATTATATGATTAATAAAAAACCTTTTAAGTTGAAACAACAATGCACTAATCAGCTAGTAATTTTAGTAGTCCCCTACCTAGTAAATTAATAACTTCTAACTTCTTGACATGCGAGAAGTCAACTTGTAACTAATCAGTGAGGACAGTATCTATTCTGTCAGAACGTTTATAAATGTTCTTTACACTGGTCTTGCCACAAAAATTCCCTCACTCTAAACAAATTTCCAGCAGTATAACTGGTTATATGAAAGATGATCACCCATAGGTTCAAGACTCAATAATAAGCTTGGCGCTTTTGTGCTAGGAGAATGCCCTATTGGATATAAACTTTTTATCAGTTGCACCTGAAGACTTACTGCACTGTATCCGCAATTATGCTTATCTCTGTACACAGACTAGTAACATTATATAACAGTCTGTTTATACTCTTCTTTTGTTCTATGTTCACTTTATATTATTTCAAACATTAAACTCTCTGTTTTGATTGCCTTTTACATATGCCTGGTGTTCTGCACATAACAGGCTCTCAGTATCATGTTTCAGATATTAATGTGCATGTCCATAAATAGATTTTTTAAGAGGTTATAGGAAAATGCCATTAAATTTTTCTAATCAAAATGAAGATAAATCTCTATCAAAGTTGTTTGTGAATTTTTTAGTTTTTATTATCCTCCATCTAATAACACTTGAGACTTTGCTATTAGCACATTTTTCATTTCATTTTTAAGAATTTGAATTAAATATCAGTGAATTTATTGAAGTAAAATTATCAATGTGTTGATGACTTTTAATATGTGGAAGGATGTCGTTACAAAAGCAAAGAATAAAGCCTGTGACTTGTGTCACATTTCCTGAAATTTGAACAATACCACATTTGTACCATTAACTAATTGTGTTCCTTTGAGTCGGTTTTTTCATGTTAAAACTGGAAATAATTCCTGTTTGACTTATTTGCTGTGGTAATTAAGTAAAATATACAATATCAACATTCCTAGCTAGTACTCACTGAATAAATTTTTTAAGAATTTAAATTTCTCTAGTCTTTTATTCAATATAAATGGCATAGATGAAAATATTATTTAAGATAGCCATTGCCTTCAACACCATTTTGGAAAGTTATGTCAAAACTATTCAATGACATAGAGATCTTTTGGAGATCTTCTGTACTGCATACTCCATCATCATTGCCCAGGCTGCATTGTAACTTTAGACCAGAAGCTGAAATAGTTCTTATTATTTCAATTAGTACTGTAGAATTCAAAAAACAAAAGGTTGGTTTTTTTGTGTGTTTGTTTTTTTGAGAGAGTCTCGCTCTGTCACCCCGGGTAGAATGCAGTGGTGTCGTCATAGCTCACTGAAACCTAAAACTCCTGGGCTCAAGTGATCCTCCTGCCTCAGCCTCCTGAGTAGCTGGGACTACAGGCACGTGCCACCACGCCCCACTGATTTTTCTGTTTTTAGTAGAGATGGGGTCTTGCTCTTGCTCAGGTTGGTCTTGAACTGCTGACCTCAAGCAATCCTCCTGCCTCGGCCTCCCAGAATGCTAGGATTATGGGCATGAGCCACCACATCCAGCCAAAAAATCAAATGTTTTACCTGATATTATTTGGTCTGTACTTTGCCAGAAAAGTTCACACACTTTATAATATCATCTCTGAGCCATGCTCGTGACCAAAGCACTTTATTTCAGGTCAGCAACACTATATTTTGTCTATACTTTGTGTGCCACATACTCTGCTAGCTTATAAAAATACAGAAATTAATATGGTGCCTGCCCTTGAAAAGCTTATGGTCTAATGAGCGATGGACATAGGAACAGAGAGCTTCAGTGTGGTGTGTTAAAAAGACACTGGTAGACACCATCGAGGAAGGACACTTAGAACTGCTTAAGGATTTAAGGAAGTCTTCCTGTAGTAGGAAGCTGAATCTTAAAAGCAAAGTGGAACTTTACAAGTTATAGGAGGCAAAACTTAAATTTATATTGCTTTATCATTTTGGGTTTTGTTTTTTTTCTTAATTGTAAAGAAAGTATCTGTAGAATCAAGAAATATAAAGTTTTTAGATTATTTTACTAGTTTCTCTACATGAAGCCTTAGTGGGGATAGTAATTTAGATTCAAATCTCAACATGGGCAAGAGTACAGATTAACTGATGTGTTCTTATTTATTAAAAAATAATAAACTTGAATGAGAGACATAGTTATGAAGTGTGCTCTCTGCCATAGTGCCTGAACAGGGGCAGTATTTACTGGCAGGTCTCATTGAGGTATTCAGTATAATAATTTATAATGCTTAGCAAGTAAAAATTACTTCAGCATCCATTCTTTCAATAAGTATTTACTGGGCGTATACCAAATGCCGTGTACTTTTCTAGGCACTTAGGATACACCTGAGGAAAAGAGTAGAGTTTTGTATTTTTTGTGTGTGGGGTTGAGGAGACAACATAATAAATAATTATATATCATGCTAGGAGATGATATGCTGTGTAAGAAATAGATCAGAGTAGGAAGGATTAGGAGTGATGATGTGAAGTAAACAGTTGGATACCTAAGTCTGGAGTTCAGAGGAATGATCCAGGCTAGATATAGAGATTTGGGGGAATTGTTTATATATATATATATATATATATGAGATATTTCATCATGAAACTGGATAAAATCACTAAGGTAGTGTTAGATAATAGTAAAGAGAAGAATACCAAGAGAGTCCTGTTCCATTCTTAAGTTAGAGAGAAGAGAAAGAACTAGCAAAGGAGAATAAGAAAGAATAACCAAGAATATGGGTCCTGTAAGTCAAATGAAGAGAGTATATCAAGGGGAAAGGAAGAATTAACTCATCAGAAGTTGATGATAGGCCAAGAAGGGGAAGAGTCAGATGCTGCTGCTATGTCGAGTAAGAGGAATACTGAGACCTGTTCATTAAATTTAGCAATGTGGAGATCCCTGGGGACTTAAAAGAATATGAGATTGGAGTAATTGGGACAAAATCCAATGAAGTGAGTTTAAAAGAAGACAGCATTTGGAGATAGCAAGAATTGCTAAGCATTATAATTAGGGTGACCATATGACCAAATTTCCCTGGGACTGTACTATTACTCACCACGTGTCCCAGTATATCAATTAATAGTGCTTTATTTCATTCTCAGATGGGTCCAAGTTTGAACAATACATAGTTATGATTCATTGCTGTCCATATTCTTTTTGACACCCAAATTTGGCCAGTGGTAGCTCCTTTAAGCCAGCTTATGGCTTATGACATTTTTGAGACCCCATTTTGAACCCCATTAGTCCTTCCTTTTCTGGCATAAGAAACTATTGCAGTGCTTATACTTTTCCTTCCTCATATCTGTAATCAGTCATTTCTGTAAGAAACTCTGCGTCATGTTAGCGGTATTTAGAAACCAAGACTTCAAAATGAACAGATTTTGATTGAAGGGAAAGGGAGTAACAAGGGTAGGTGTCCAGTTAGAGGAAGGCATTCTAAAGACAAAAAATTTTAAAAGTATGTAGTTTACCAAAGATATTGAGATTGGAAAATAGAAAATTTATTCAGAGGATTCTGTGTAAAACTGAATTGATGAAGTATAAAACTTCTAAAAGAATTGCATTATAAAATTAGAGCAGAAAGATACATTGAGGCTAGATAATGAAAGGATTTGAATGTCAGACTGAAAATCTTTGTCTTCATTCTGTATTCAGGATGGTGACATATGGGCCTTGTAGTTACTGGTCCTGGAGTCAGAAAAACCAGTTAGGCTATTATTAGGTCATTAAATTTGAAATGTATGATTTTGAATCAAAAGTTTATTATATCTCAAACAAGAAGCAGTACAGTTAATCAAAGTATGTACCTAAACTATCGACACAGTTATAACAGCAGCAAAGAAGCCTGGAGAGCAAGTAGTGATGAAATCGTGAAAGGCATTTTCCACACCTTGTTGAGAATTGAATATTTTTCCTTGCAAGAAGTGGTCCAAAGCCTGGAAGAAGTGGTAGTCAGTTGGTGCAAGGTCTGGTGAATATGGTGGATGACAGAGTATTTCCAAGTCCAGCCTCTGTAGTTTGAGCGGCGTTGTTTGTGCGCCATGTGGTTGAGTGTTGTCTTGCAAGAGGATTGGCCTGTCTCTATTGACCAGTCTCAGCTGCTTAATCGCAAACATCTTCATCATTCCGTCCAGTTGGTTGCAGTAGACATCCACTGTAATCGATTGACCAGGTTTCATGAAGCTGTAATGAATAATATCAATGCTGGACCACCAAACAGACACCATTACCTTTTTTTGATGAATATTTGGTTTTAGACTGTGTTTTGTCACTTCATCTTTATCCAACCATTGTGCCGAACATTTGCGATTATCAAAAAGAATCCATTTTTCATACCACATAACACTACAGTGTAGAAATGTTTCGCCTTTATGTCGTGACAGCAAAGAAAAGCAAGCTTCCAGACGATTTCTCTTCTGGTGTTCATTTAATTCACGCAGAACCCATCTATGCAGCTTCTTTACCTTGCCAGTTTGTTTCAAATGGTCTAGTATTGTTGGAATAGTAATGTCAGCCTTTGCTGCTAATTCACACGTAAGTTGAGATGGATTTGCTTCCACTACAGTTTTCAGCTCATCATTATCCCCCTTGGTCTCGGGTCGCACACGTGGCTCATTTTCAAGTTTAAAATCACCAGAACGGAACTTCTCAAACCATCAAAGTACTGGGCATTCATTAGCTACATCCTTCCCAAACACTTGGTTGATATTTCGAGCTGTCTGCACTGCATTGGTTCCATGACAGAACTCATATTCGAAAATAACTCAAATTTTTGACTTATCCTTGGTTTCACAAAAATTGTTCTAAAAGAAAAATTGAAAGATACCACAAGCCAAAACATGTGTTTGAAAGACTGAGGATATACCACAAAAAAAAATAAAACACGAGGTGTCAAAGTGAAATGTCAGAGATATTAACTGTCAAACTTAGTACTTAAGGAATTCAGACATTTCATACTTAATAACCTAATTTCTAACAATCCATAATGAAGTCCTGAACCTTGGGGTAGGATAACTGTAATCCAAAGGAGGTAACAAATACAACAGACAATACAGAAGACACAGCAGAAAGGGGGACGGGAGCATAACATAAGCATAATGAAGAGACTCACAGTGTCAGGTGGTTGAACTGTCTAACCTGAACAGCAGAGGACTGAGATGCCTTTGATTGCAATAGAGAACACAGAATAGTTGTTGGAGGAAAACAGTGATATTTTATTTGGAAAACTTCGTTGGCAATATGATAGAGTATAACTTTATCGAAGTTTCATCTGGTAGAGCCTGTATTTAAGAAACAGTACAGCAGTATTTAGGAAATAAAGTATTTGTTGTTACTGAAGGGTAACCATAATGAAATTCCCATCTGTAGAAAAACATGAAGATCTGGATGTCAATAGCTCTCTCACAAATTATTTCGGATTCTTTATTTCAGAGAAATGCATTGTTTGCCTCATTTTCAAATAGATCAAAATCTAAAAACCATACTTTTCTTGGCATTTTCTAATTTCTTTTGCCAGAGATTAACTCTTCATAACCTAAACATTGTGTTCCAATTTTAATCATAGTTTGGAAAACACAAAAATATTTAATATTTTATTAAATTAAAAGCCCGACCCTAATGAGATCCTCTTGGAATTAAAAATGTCAACATGATTACTGCCTCCAAGTTACTTTTTGTATTTACCCAATCGCCCTCCCCATAGCCTGACACAGAATATTTTGGTTGCAAACATATACTTTCCCCTCTCACCTAGAGGCAACAGTACACTGATTATATAGTGATGAGTTAGTATATTAGATTGTTCAAAGAAAAGTCTCTGGAGGGAAGAAAGACAATCAATTCCCATCGTCCCCTACAGTTTGAACTACTAATCTTGTGGATCCTAGTAAGTTTTGCTGTAATGACTGGCTTTCATAGTCAATTTGAAGGATAATTTATATATTCTTAAAACATGAGTAAATTAAATTTTGTAGCCAAATTATAACCTATCATTGAAACTATTCAATTCAATCCTAGAATAATAAAAATAATGTTTGAAAATTTCTCCCTTTAAAAATACATTAGATATTCTGAATCAGAATGTACGTAAATCAAGGTTTCAGAGCAGTTAAGAGAAACAGTTCATAAGTCCTGGCAATTTAGCATGAACTTCCCAAGTAAACTTTACAGCACACTTTTAGGAGTGAATTCAGAAAGGCTTTGGGTGAAATTTTCTCTTGGGGGAATACTAATATTTAAGGTGCTTGCTATCTGTCCAGTTGTAATAACACATCAAAAGGAGCCTTATTCTGAAAGTCAGTACCTGATCTCTTCTGAATAAAAGCATAGAGAGGGATGAATAACTTCCATAAAACATTATTTATTGCAGTTTTGTGTTTAAAAAAGCCATTTGATATATTAGTTCAATGTCAACTTAAAATAGCACTGGAACAAAAATTCCAGTTATAGCACAGCATTCCTGTCCATATGTTTACTAAACATAGTTTTTAAATTTTATGTGAACCATGTTTTAGCAGACAGTATTCTCTTTTAACTGCATGTATGGTTGTATTTAAAACTGAGGCAATAAATGAGGTGACCCAAAAATACTCAGATATGAGTGGTGTGATATGGAAAGTTTAAGCCATCCAAATGCATCTAGATTTTACTTAGTTTTAGGGTAAATATTTAATTCTTAGCATTATTTATGGTACATGGTATTTATCCAAATAATATGGTATAATTAATTATTTTATAATATGAAGATTGGTAGGAGATAGAAAGTATATTAGTTTCCTAGTGCTGCTGTAACAAATTACCACAAATTTAGGGGCTTAAATTTATTTTCTTTTGGTTCTAGAGGTAAGAAGTTTTAAAATCAAGGTGTCAGCAGGGCTATATTCTTTCTGTAGGCTCTAGGAGAGAATCTTTACTACCTTTTTAGCTTCCAGATAGAAAGTATATTAGTTTCCTAGTGCTGCTGTAACAAATTACCACAAATTTAGGGGCTTAAAACAACACAAATTTATTTTCTTATGGTTCTAGCAGTCAGAAGTTTTAAAATCAAGGTGTCAGCAGGGCTATATTCTTTCTGCAGGCTCTAGGGGAGAATCTTTTACTACCTTTAGGAATGCCCCCTGCATTCCTTGACTTACTATGGCCTCTTTCTCCATCTTCAAGGTCAGCAATATAGCATCTCCCTCCCCTGCCCCTTCACTTCCACTTTTGTTTTCATGTCTTCTTCTCTAACTCTGATCCTTCTGCCTCCCTCTTAAAAAGAGGCTTGTGATTACATTGGGCTTATCTAGAAAATCCAGGATAATAACCCCATGTCAAAATCCTTAACTTAATAACATCAGCAAAGTCCCCTTTGCGGTGTAAGATAATACATTCACAGGCTCCAGGGATTAGGACATGGGCATCTTTGGGGAGCCATTCAGCCTAGCCCAGAATGTATAAATAATAACTGCTTACGTTCTAAAAGTAGAAGTTATTGTAATCCTGCTTTGTGTTTGCTTGTCATACTACCAAAGCTACAAATGTAGACAGATGGTTTTCCTTTCCTCAATCTAAGAATGTAGTTCTCTACTTAATAGCCTATTTTAGAGGTATTATATTCTTAATATACTCCTTTAGTTTTGCTTACATAGATTTAATTTGTTAAATTTAATGTCTACCATGTGTCTGGGGCTTTGAGTTTTTGCAAAAAATAAATAAAGAAAGAAAGAAAGAAAGATAAGAGAATGCTGATACTCTGGATCCGGCTATCACTATGAGTAATAAACTACCCTTTGTCTCCAATCTAGGAATCTGTGTCTTCTACCAACAGCCATGACACTGTATTCAGCTAACTTGTTAGCTTGCAAGGGTAAAATCTCAGACCCTTCACAGATATTGACATTGGGTGTTGCTAATGATTAGTCCAACAAATTCACAGCCTTAGTGGCAAACATATTTCTTTAAATGTACCCAACCTGATTAAATTCAGATCACCTTCATTTTGTATATATCTTTTAAATGTATTCTGTTTGTTTTGAACCTTCGTATCTTTATAAAAGACCACAAAAGTTGCCAAAATTATCTACTTGGGTTACTTAATACCTCACATTTATTAAACATATGTGTATATATAGTTATATATACATACACATACATACGTATTTCTTTGTGCTGAAAGGTACAACACCACTTTCAGTTCATATAAATCATGCTTTACTTTAAAACTTGTGGTTCTTATAACTAGAATATTCTGATGGTTAAATTGGTTAAATGGGTACATGACATCATTGTGAACAATGAAATGTAAATTAATTTTGTCTTAGTTTTACATGAATGCTTTTAAACATAGTAGAGATCTTTTTGGTTTATCAAAGAGGCAATAGACTAGAAAGATGATGTTCTGATAGAGGTACTAGTTAAGGTCAGTCTTAGTACCACCTTGCTGTAGGACCTTGGATAAATCACATGAATTATTTGAGTCTTAACTTTTCAGTTTTTTTCTCTCAATATTTTATTTTATTTTATTTTATTATTTTATTTTATTTTAATTTCAGAATATTATGGGAGTACAAATGTTTTGGTTACATGGATTGCTTTTGTACTGCTTAAGTTAAAGTTATAAGTGTGTCCATCACCTAGATAGTGTACATTGTACCCGTTAGGTATTTCACTCAGCTCCTCCTCCCCGCCCCCCTTGATTTCTGTTGAGTTTTACTTCCATATGCGCACGTAAGTGCTGATTGGTTAGTTCCAATTTAATAGTGAATATCACAAGAATGGAAAAATTTTTCAGTTTTTAAATGAGGAACTAAACAAAGATAATTTAAGTTCCTTTTAGTTGAGCACTTAATTTGTTTATTTTCATTATTTTGTTTTTATTGATATAGTTGTTTTAAGGCTAATAATCACGTTAAATGCTTTCCATAAATTCTGATATGTAGTGTTTCTTTAATAATTTTCAGAAATCCTGGCATATCTGTTTATATTTCCCCTTTCCCAAGAGCAGTTTAATTGAGGTGTTTTTATTTATTTATTGTTTTAATTTCCAGATGGAGGGCCTTTTTGATGTTCTTCTTTTTTGGTTTGTTGATTTTCTTTAATTTCTACTTTTTCATTGTGATCAGGGAGTGTTGCTTATAATATTTTACTCAATGTAACTTACTAATACTGTACTTTCTTTGACTTAATAGATGGCAATTTTTGTGAATGTTCTATGTGTACTTGAGAAGAAGATATAATTTGTATTATTAGTATATAATATTCTAAATAAATCCATAAGACAGATATATCTTATTAATTATGTTGTTAGATCTTGTAATTTTTTTTTTCCCATTTTGAACTTCCTTGAACTGGAAGTGGTATGTCAGGGTCTCCTGTTAGTGGTGTTTGTACTTCTTCATTTCCTGTAGTTTCTGTTTTATAAAATAGTTGCTGTCTTTTATTTGATGCATAGTCATAAATATTATCCTCTTTGTCTTGTTTAATTTTTTTTCTTTGCCCGAATTCTTTTTCTGATACACAATCTCAACACCCGCTTTCTAATTGTTCCTATTGGCCCAGTATATTTTCTCCCATTTCTTTATTTTTAGCCTTTTTAAATAGCTGTGTTCTTTGTGTGTCTATAATATATACAGCATAGACTTAGGTTGTGCTTTGTGATTCAGTTTGAAAATCTTTTTCTAATAGGCATTAAACTAATTCATATTCAATTATATTCCTGTTGTTTGCTCTCAACTCTGTCGTACTTTATATTCTAATTGGTATTCTATGTTATATTTACTGTTTATTTCTCCACTTGATGTATCTTTTTTACAATTTAAAAGCCTTTTTTCTTTTGATATTTAGGAAGGCCTGTATTTTCTTTCCTTGGTTACCATTATATTTGTATAGTGCTCTTATTTTTCCATTTTCTTATATAATCTTTTATTTTCTAGTCTGTCCATTTTAAATGGTATCATTTGACTTCTGCCTATTTATCTAACCTAGATAATAGTCAGTGATCTTATTCCTTCCTGTTACCTCTACATCCCCCCTCCCCCCAGGACAGATCTCTCTCTGTTTCTCTGGCTGCAGTGCAGTGGCATAGTTTACTGAAGCCTCCAACTCCTGGGCTCAAGCATTTCTCCCACCTCAGCCTCCAGAGCACACCACCACACTCAGCTAATTCTTTTTTATTTTTATTTTTTTTTAGAGAGGGGGTCTCACTATGTTGCCCAGGCTGGTCTCAAACCCCTGGCCTCAAATGATCCTATCACCTCAGCCTCCCATGTCACTGGATTACAGGCATGAGCCACCACACCCAGCCTCCACTTTTTTTAAGTTACAGTTTTTTCTACTTAGTCAGAATATATAAAGTTTACCTACTGTTATTTCTCCTATACCCCCACACTTATTTTAGTCTGAGCTTTACAAATATATACAGTACTCAACATCAGTTTTTTATCAAAGTTATCTCTTGTTGGCTGAAGCTTCTCTTCTAGAAGATTCCTCTGGAGAGGTATATTTGTACAATATTCCCTGAATTCTTGCAATTCACAGCTGTTTTTCTATAGATTTCATATTTGAAGAGCTGCTTGGCTAAGCATAAGATCCTTGTTACAGTTCCTTTTATTGAATTCCTTGAAAGTACGGCTTTGTACTTGCTTTGTATCTTGTTCTTAGGAGGATTAGCTCTTAAAGGCATTTTGCTGTGGCTTTTTTAGTAGCATGATAATTTCTTACTGTTGTGGGAATTACTTTCTAAAAATTAAAATTTTATTTAACATCAAGTTTCTTACAGCAAGACATGGGAAGGAATTTAACTTAATTATAATGACAACTTAAAATTAGACTCATAACTAAAATTAATTTGTTTTATTCTTTTACAGGAATTAAAACCTGATCTAGTGACCAAATCTGCTCTTGGTGATGATATCAGCTTTGAAAAAATCTGTAAGAAGGTACATCTGCAATGGATTGTATTTGTTTTATGAAAAGTTCCTTATTTATATTGCTTACATTTTTCTTACCATATTTTTTCTTGAAGAGAAAACGTATTAAAAGGCCAGTTACTATTAGTATGTAATAACTTTTCCTCACTGAGCTCCAGTATTGCAACCAAAAAATATTTTATAGTAATGTATGGATTTTGCTTTACTGTGATATCATACCTCCAAGGTCCTTAAAGGTGTGTTGAACTTTATACAGTGTTTCATATGTTATATAACAATTATTCTGGTAACCTTACTAATTAGAACTAAGAGTATTTATTATTATTCTTTCCAAATCAATTTCATAATATCTCTTTTAATCTCTGCACTCACCCTGTGAAAGATTTAATTTTCATCCCCTTTTTATAAATGAGGGGACTGGAGCCCAAAAAGAATTAAATTCGCTGATTAAGACTATACCATTGTTATGTGGCATGGTCAGTACGTTTATCCAGATCTTCTGCTCTTTGGATTTATTACTCCTGCTTCTTCCTTACTATATCCCCTTTTCCATTTCCAACCACTTTGCTAATTCTGCCTACACAAGACAGTTTGACTTGATAGCAGATTTTGTATTAATTCATTTTTCTCTGTTACTTTTCTGCTTTCTCTTTTGTTGATTTTTGCTCTAATCTACATTATTTCTTTCCATCTTCTTGCTTTGTGTTTAATTTGCTCTTTTTCTAGTTTCCTAATGTGGAAGCTTAAATTACTGATTTTAGACCTTTCTTTTCTAATGTAAGCACTTAATGCTGTAAATTTCCCTCCAAGCACTACTTTAGCTGCATCACCTAAATTTTGAATTTTTTTCTTTTTTTTTTTTTAGTTTAAAATGCTTTTAATTTCCCTTGAAGTTTCTTTTTTGAACTATGGTTTAGTTAGAAATGTGTTGTTTAATTTCCAAATAATTGGTGGTTTTCCAGGTATCTTTTTGTTATTTTTTAATTCCTTTATGATCCGTGAACAAACTTTTATGATTTCTGTTCTTTTAAATTTCTTAATATTTGTGATATAGTCCAGAGAATGGCCTATCTTGGTGGATATTCCATGTGCATTTGAAAACATGTATTCTGTTGGATCGGTGTTCTATAAATATCAATTCGGTCAAAATATCAGTTGGGTCAAAGTGATTGATTGTGTCGTTCCAGTGATCCATTTCTTTACTGATTTTTCTGCCTGCTTTGTTGATTATTAAAAGAGGTATGTTGGACTCTCCAACTATAAGTGTCAGTTTGCCTATTTGATCTTTCCATTTTATCAGTTTTTGCTGTAAGCATTTTGAAGCATGTATGTTAGGTGCATAGACTTTTAGTATTCTTTTGTCTTCTTGGGAAGTTGACCCTTTAATCATTATCCTTGGTAATATTTCTTGTGCTGGAGTCTACCTTGTTTGAAATTCGTATAGCTGGTAGAGCTTTCTTTTGGCTAGTGTTTGCATGATACATCTTTTTCCTTCATTTTACTTTTAACCTGTATATGTCTGTATACTTAAAGTGGTTGTTTTAAATCAATAGCATATACTTATGTCTTACTTTTTATCCAATCTGATAATCTCTGTTTTAAGTGGTGTGTTTATGCCATTTCTATTTAATGTGATTATTGATGTGGTTGGATTAAAATCTACCAATTTGCTAGCTGTTTTCTATTTGTTTCGTATCTTCTTCACTTTGTTTTGCTTACATTTTTGGTCTCCTCTTGGGTTAATTGAGCATCTTTTCTGATTCCTTTTTATCTCCTCTGTTGATCTATTACATGTACCTATTTTATTATTGTTTTTTAGTGGCCTCTCTAGAGTTTAAAACATACATCTTTAATTAACCAAAATCTGCTTTCAAATAGTTTTATACTGTTTCGTGTGTGGTGTAATGATCTTGTAATAGTGAATGTCCAATTCCTCCATCCCTTCTTTTGTGCTACTGCATACATTTTACTTTTATATTTGCTATAAGCACCTAATACATTTTCCTATTTTTGCTTTGGACATTCAGTTTAACTTTTGGAATAATTAAACATAGGAAAAAATCATTTTTATTTTACTTTAATTCATTCAGTTTTCATTACTCTTTATTTCTTTGTGTAAATCCAAGTTTCTTTCTAGTATTATATTCTTTTTACCTGAAAAACGTCTCTTAAAATATCTTGAAGAGTAGGTCTGCTGGCAGTAAATCCTACAATTTTTGTTAGCAAGAAAATTTTTAATTCTCCTTCACTTTTTAAAAATACTTTTACTCAGTATAGAATTTTGTGTTGACAGTACTTGTCTTTCTGCACTTTGTCATGTAGCTTCCATAATTTTGTAAGAAAGGTCTACTGTAATTCTTATCTTTGATCCTCTGTATATAACGTCCCACCCCGTTCCACCCCCATCTGCCTTTAAGATTTTCACTCTGATGGGTTCAGTGTGAATTTGCTGTTTGTCCAGTTTTTTTTTTTTTAACCATCAAGTTGGAAGCAGTGCTCTTCCCAGTTCTCTAAATCTCCAACTGGAAACCAGAAATCCAAATTTTGCATTAATTTTTATGATAAGCTCTAAGACTACAGAAATTGGGGTATCTAGAATATAACCTCGAGCTATATGTTCCCAGGTGATAGATGGTCACTCTTTCTGCCCTCAGGGAACGTGAATAGGAAAGTTTGATAAGCTCTGACTCCGATCTCAGGTTTTTAATCAATAAAATACTTGAATTGAAGTTCATTATGAAAGGTCTCTCCAAGCTCTAAATTTGTTCTCTTCTAAGCCTCCATAAAGTTTTGCTTTTGAGAATCACTATTCTCGGAAAGTTATGGGAGAATTCAGATGTAATAAATAAAAGCGTATCTTAAAATATACTATATTAATTACATAAAAGTTCCTAATAATTGCTTTAGCAAAATGAATAAAACTTTTTGTAACATTAGGGAGATTTGTATCACCTCTTAAATTGTTACAAATTTTGCTAAAACTAAGTTGATCTCTGAATACTAGTTCAGAAGGTATTTAGGGGCACCTTCATGTGCAAATCAGCATGCTATATGATTTAGGGCCATGGTTTCCAAAATTTTTATTTCTCTCAGAAGCCTTTGTTTAAAATTTTACCCCACACTAACTGTTGTATATTAAGCAGATAAAAACAGCTACAACAGGGGTTGGGGCTGGCACTTAAGAAGCAGAGTGTCACCCTTTGATTTCTGAAGAGCATTGTTAATAGTATAAAAAAAAGTAAGATACATTACTCTTGCCTGCAAAGAGTTTATACTCTAGAAAAATAGCTGATACTTGTATCTTAATAACTATAAGGTGTGTGTAAGAAAAAAATATGAAAATACTTGGTCATTCTCGTACCACATATTGATTTATCTTTAAAATTGAATCATTTATTAAATAAAGCATATTCAATGCTAGAGTTTTCACTGAAGTATACTGGGTACAATCACATTTTATTTTTTAATATTCTCAACTTTAGTGGAAGTGTCTCGGGTAGAAAAGAATTATATCCCCCATTGTACAATGTAGGATACTAAAGCTCAGAGAGATTAGCTTGTCCACATTAATACAGGCAGTAAGTTAACCAGGCGAGAATGTAAATTCATATCTTCTGAAGGTTTCACTATTTCAGCAGGCTTTTGATCTGGATTTGAGTCTTACTCAGTTCTTCTCTATAATCTCACTATTCATCGTTAATTGTAACAAAATGCTGGTTTTTCCTAGGTTCTTTTTTATTCAGGATTGTTTTAGAATTCACATAATGAGCCCACTCTTTTTGAATTTTTAAATATAGTATAACTACAAAAAGCAAATTCTTCCTATTGGCTTTTATTTAAAGTCTTGAATATATTTAGCCTAGAGGAGAGAATATTTAGATTTAGAAATGTGTATTGTGAAAGAATACTTGGAGCCAATACTGTATAGTTTTAACTTTTCTTCCCCTCTGACATACCTAAGGGAAAACCAGCAATTCACTGACTTCATTATAGTTCATGGCAATAATTGTTAATTGCCCTCACCAGGAATATGAGAAACTGTTGAAAATTAAGAGTCTCAAGTGTTGAGAATATGTTTCAAGGGAAATTCAGAAGATTAAAGAGGTCTTTGAACTGGATGATGTGTAAGGTTTTTCTCCAGTCTTAAGAAAAAAAGTAACTGATCCTACATTTATGTAGATTAGCACTCACTTCTCTACAATTAATTGATATTAGGCATGTTAAATTTTAAAGCATCTTATTGCAAGGCACAGTATATGTTTATTTTCTCTTGAGAGGTAAAAATATAATAGTCCAAGATTTTTACAAGAATAAATTCTTCTGAACTTCCTAGTTGCTAAATTCTAAAAGTATTTCATTAATGTTTAATTTGTGGAGAGTAAGAAGCAATTTACTTTTAGTTTCTTAATAATGCTATGTTTCCATTTAAATTCTAACAGTACAACATGGCAATATTTATTATCTAACTTGAACTTGAAAATATGCAAAACAAAATATTCTGTGTCATGTTTTCCCCATTCCCTTATCTCACCAGATGTTTTCACTTTGGAAGGCTAATATTAGTTAATATATATAAAATCAATTATTTAGAATATCTTCTTTCATTTATAACCTCAGTTTAACCTTCCAGTACATGAAACATCATTTATCCTAGAAATAAGAAAACAAATGCCCATGTTAGCTTATTATGGTTATTTTGTATTAGTAAATTCATTTGCATATGACAAGATTTGTAGTCATGAGATTTATAATAGTGATTCAAATAGAAAGTTTAGTATCTGACCAAAGTATTGTCAAGTAAAACCTGATGGGATTTCTACCCTTTTCATACCTTCCTCCAAACAAAAGGGGAGAGGAAGGGACCACAGTTCTCTTACATGAAAGTTATTGATGGAACCCTTGAGGGATTCTGCTTAAGAATCCTTTCAGATTCCTCTCAAGCTATTTGATTTCAGCCACTTTGTTACTATTTTATTTAATTTGTGATTTTCTTCCATTGAATTCATGTTCTTCTATCTCAGTCCATTCATAAATGTTCTAAAACAAAAGTGAGGCAGGCAACAGAGTGTCATGGAGAGGGAACTGATTATTCTTTAGTTTCTCATAGAAAGGGAGTTTGGTACAAGATAACTAAATAGCAAATAAGTTTATTACATAGAGCCCTGCACATTTGAGGCTATCTGACCATTTGAAGACAGCAGAACAAATTAATTTATATAACATCTTACAGCTTGCACAATACTTCTATATATATTCTTATGTCAGTTGACCTTACAACAGTGATCTCAAACAGAAAGCATTCTTGCATGCATGTGTGTGCACACATGTCTATATGTGTGTGTTGTGGTAGCAGTAGTAATAGTGTATTCATTTTTTAAATGAGAAAAGGGGATAGAAAAGTTAGGTATCTAGCTAACATCTATATGAATTTAGATCAGAGAATAGAATTCTGACATTTCCAGACAGCTATTGCCAGAATTCCAGGAGCTTCTCAATTCAACATTGTAACATGCATAGCACTTGATCAGGCACTATGGATGATATTTACTAGGGGAATATGCAGTCTTGTAGGAGAAAAGGACAGTTATATGAAACAACTAAATGATAAGAGGAAGCAAACTAATATTTAACATCTACCAGTTACTGACGCATGTCTGGTGCTTTAGATATTAGCCTTCTCAGAAAGATGATAATAACCCTATTTAACAGATAGTCAATAGGATTAGAAAGGTCAAAAAAAATACCTATGGTCAATCAGCAAATGACAGGACCAAGATCTAAACCCATGTCTCTGTCTAGGAAACCAGAGTTTAGGAGAAAAGGATAGACTGAGTCCTCTATATGTAAGACTACATTTTAGACTGATAACGTCATAAGGATTATAAGAGTTCAAATACAGAAAATTCCAGTCTCTTAAATATGGACTGTAGGCCTTTCACTCAAATAGCTGAAAAGAAGTTTCTGTGTTTATTATGGATCAACATAAGTGCTACACATTTACAAAAACATAAATGACCACAAAGTATTAATATCAAGTAATTCATCTGTTTTTATCTTCTGGACACTGAGTCATATCACTCATCTGGTCCCCTCTTCCTAGTCTTTCTTTAAATCTGTAGAGCAAAATACTGTGCTTCATCCACGGAAGTATACAGGATTTTGAAGCATGCATGTTGGACACTACTGTCATTATTGGCCCAATTTCAGCTGAAGCTTAAAATGAGATTGGCCTAGTTATTAACACATTCAGAAACATTCACGAGTTGTCATGAAGTGAATGCTCATATATAGCCATCATCCAGATTAAGAAATACATTGCCAGCATCCCAGAAGTCCCATTCATAGTGCTGTCAGTCATACCCCTCCCTCCCCACCAAATGTAAGTACTATCCAGACCTCTAACATCTTCATTAGTTTCACCTGTTTTTTTAACTTTATATGAATGGAATCATTATACTATGTATTCTTGTGTATCTGGCCTAATTTATTAAACAATTTTTGTGATATTCTTCCATGTTTTTGTGTGAAGTAGTAACATGTTTATTTTCATTGCTGTATAGTATTCCAAAGCATGGGTATACCACAATGTATGTATTCACTCTACTGTTAGTAGATATTTATATTGTTTCCAGTTTGTGGTAATTACAAATACAACTGCTATGAACATTCTCCTTTGTTGTTTTTTCTTTTCCCTTGTAATGGACAAATTAAAATTGTATATATTTATTGTGTACAACATGTTTTGAAATATGTATACATTATAGAATTTCTAAATGGAGCTAATTAACATGCATTACCTCACATGTCATTTTGTTTTGAGAACACTTTAAATCTACTATCTAGAAATTTTCAAGAATATAATACATTGTTTTTAACTGTAGTCACCATATTGTACAATAAATCTCTTGAATTTATGCCTCCTATTTAACTGAAACTTTGTATCCTTTGACCAACATCGCCCTACCCCTAACCCCAGCCCCCTGGTAACCACCATTCTACTCTCTACTTCTATGATTTCAATTTTCTTAGATTCCACATATAAGCAAGATCACATGGTATTTTTGTGTGTGTGACTGGCTTATTTCACTTAACATAATGTCCCCCAGGTTCATCCATGTTGTCATAAATGGTAAGTTTTCCTTTTTTTTTCAGGCTGAAAAGTATTCCATTATGTATATATTCCACATTTTCTCTGCCAATGATGAAGTGTTTATTGATGGACAGACACTTAGGTAGATTCCATATTGTGGCTGTTGTGAATAATGCTGCAGTGAACATGGGAGTATGGGATATCTCAACATGCTGATTACTGATTACATTTCCTTTGTATATATACCCAGTAGTGGGATTGCTGGATCATAGTGGTAGTTCTATTTTTAATTTTATTTAAAAACCGCCATACTATTTTCCATAATGGCTATACTAATTGAATTTACATTCCCACCAACAGTGTACAAAGGTTCCCTTTTCTTCACATCCTCTCCAACACTTGTTATCTTTAGTCTTTTTGTCTAACAAGTGTGAGGTGATCTCATTGTGGTTTTAATTTGTGTTTCCCTGATGAATAGTGATGTTGAGCATTTTTTCATGTATGTGTTGGCCGTTTGTATGTCTTCCTTTGAGAAATGCCTTTTCAGGTCCTTTGCCCATTTTTTAACTGGGTTATTTGTTTTCTTGCCAGTGAGGAGTTTGGGTTTTTCTTGTGATTGTTAATATTATAGACATTAGCCCCTTATCAGATATATGGTTTGCAAATATCTTCTCCCAGTCCATAAGTTGCCTCTTCATTCTATAGATTGTTTCCTTTGCTGTTCAGGAGATTTTTATTTTGATGCAATCTCTGTCATTTTTACTTTTGTTGCCTGTGCTTTTGGGTTCATACCCAAAAAATCATTGCCCAGACCAGTGTCTGGGAACTTTCCCTCTATGCTTTCCTCTAGCAGTTTTTTCAGTTTCAGGTCTTACATGTTAGCCTTTAATCCATTTTTTAGTTGATTTTTGTATATGGTATAAGACAAGGGCCTAATTTCATTCTTCTTCATATGAATATCCAGTTGTCCCAATACCATTTATTGAAGAGACTGTTCTTTCCCCATAGTATATTCTTGGCACTTTCGTCAAAAAGCAGTTGGCTGTAAATGCATAGATTTATTTCTGGGCTCTCTATTCTGTTCCGTAGCAAATTTAGTTTTTGTATCTATGAAGATTTTTGTATCTGTGCTCATCACAGATACTGGCCTGTAGTTTTCTTTTCTTGTGGTATCCTTGTCTGGCTTTGGGATCAGGATAATAATGCTGGCCTCATAAAATGAGTTTGGAAGTATTGCCTCTTATTTAATCTTTTAGAAGTGTTTGAGGATTGGTATTAGTTTGTCTTTAAAAGTTCATCAGTGCAGCCATCAGGTGGGTGATGGGAGACTTTTTATTATCAATACAATCATTATTGATCTGTTCAGATTTTCTGTTTCTTTGTGATGCAGTCTTGGTAGGTTGTATGTGTTTAAGAATTTACCCATTTCTTCTATGTTACCCATTTTATTGGCCTGTAATTGTCATAGTAGTCTTTTATGATCCTTGGTATTTCTGTGGTAACAGTTGTAATGTCTTCTCTTTCATTTCTGGTTGTATTTATTTGCATCTTCTCTCTTTTTTTCTTAGTCTAGCTAAAGGTTTGTTGATTTTATCTTTTAAAAAAACTAAAGTTTTGTTGCTCTTTTGTATTGTTTTTCTGTTCTCTTTTTCACTTTTTTCTACTCTGATCTCTCTCATTTTCCTCTTGTTAACTTTGGGCTTTGTTGTTGTTTTTCTGATTCTTTGAGATGTAACATTAGGTTGTTTGAGATCTTTCTTCTTTTTTGATGTGTAGGCATTTATTGCTATAAACTTCCTTCTTAGAACTGCTTTTGCTGCATCCCATAAATTATGTTACATTATATTTCCATCTCGTTTGTCTCAAGACACTTTTTAATTTCTCTTAATTTCTTCATTGCAACATTGATTGCTCAGGAGCATGTTGTTTGATTTTCCCTCTATTTGTGAATTTTCCAAAAATTCCTTCTGTGAGTTCGTTTTCTGTGGACAGAAAAGATACTTGATATGATTTCAGTTTTTGTAAATTTGTTAAGACTTGTTTTGTAGCCTAACATGTCATCTATCTTTGAGAAATTCTACGTGTGCTTGAGAAGAATGTATATTCTGCTGCTGTTAGATGGAATGTTCTGTATATGTCTGTTAGGTCCATATGGTCTGAAGTGTAGATGATGTTTCCTTATTGATTTTCTGTTTGGATGATCTGTTCATCACTGAAAGTGGAGTATTGAAGTCCCTTACTATAATTGTATCACAGTCTAACTCCCCCTTAAGATCTTAATGTTTGCCTTATATATTTAGATGCTTCAACATTGAGTGCATGTATATTTACAGTTGTTACTTGATGAATTGACCCCTTTATAATGACCCCTATATAATGACCTTCTTTATCTCATTTTATAGTTTTTAACTTAAATTTTATTTTATCTAGTATAAGTATAGCTACTCTTGCTCTCTTCTTCTTTCCATTTGTATGGAATATCTTTTTCCATTTCTTCACTTTCAGTCCTTGTATACTTAGAGATGAAGTAAGTCTATTTTAGGCAGCCTATAGTAGGATATTTCTTTTATCCTTTCAGCCACTCTGTTCTGATTGGAGAATTTAATCCCTTTACGTTTAAGGTAATTATTGCTCAGGTACTTATTACTACTGCCTACTGCCTTTTTGTTATTTGTTATGTGGTTCTTTTATTAGATCCTTTGTTCCTTTCTTCCTCTCTTGCTGTCTTTCTTTGTGATTAAGTGATTTTTCTCTAATGATATGCTTTGATTCTTTACCTTTTATCTTTTGTGTATCTACTATAAGGTTTTTATTTTGTGGTTACCATGAAGCTTACAAAAACCATATTATAGAAGGCTATTTTAAGTTGACAATAATTTAATTTTGATCACATTTTAAAAAACTCTACACTTTTATTTCCTCGTCCCCCACATTTTAAATTTTTGGTGTTATAACTTACATCTTTTTATATCCTATTCCTTAATGAATTATTGTAGCTATTAATATTTTTAATAGTTTTATCTTTTGATCCTCATATTAAAGATATTAGTGATTTGCACACCACCGTTACAGTATTAGGAGATTCTAAATTTGACTGTGTGCTTACTTTTACCAGTGAGTTTTATACTTTCATATGTTTTGGTGTTACTAACTTCAAGCTTTTCTTTCAGCTTGAAGAACTCCCTTTAGCATTTCTTGTAAGACAGACGGGCCTGGTGGTGATGAACTCCCTTAGCTTTTGTTTGTCCGGGAAAGTCTTTATTTCTCCTTAATTTCTGAAGGACAACTTTGCCAGGTACAGTATTGTTGTTTGGTAGATATTTTTTCATCAGCATTTTGAATATATCATCCCACTGTCTCCTGGCCTGTAAGGTCTCTGCTGAGAAATTTGCTGCTATTCTTATTGGAACTCCCTTATATGTTATTTCCTTCTTTTTCTTGCTGCTTCTAGGATCCTTTCCTTTGTCCTTTATTTTTGACAGTTTGATTACATATCTTGGTGTAGTGTTGTTTGAATTGAATCTGATTGGAGACCTTTGATGTTCTGTAGCTGGATATTTATATCTTTCCCCAAATTTGGAAAGTTTTGTGCTCTTACTTTTTTAAATAAGCCTTCTACCCCTTTGTTTTTCTCTTCTGCTTCCCAAACTCCTGTAACTCAAACATTTGCTGTTTGGATGCTGTTCTATAAATCCCGTAAGTTTTATTCATTCCTTTTCATTTTTTTTGCCTCCTCTGACTCTGTATTATCAAATAACCTGTATTCAACTTCACAGATTCTTTCTTCTGCTTGATCACTTCTGCTGTCAATGCTGTCTATTTTATTTTCATTTTATTCATTGTATTTGTTACCTCTAGAATTTCTGGGTTTTTTTAATGTATAATTTCAATCTTTTTGTTAATTTTCTCATTTTGGCCTTTTATTGTTTTCTGATACTATTGAATTTGTTTCTCTGTATTTTCTTAAAGTTTACTATGCTTTCTTAAAACAATTATTTTGAATTCTTTGTCAGGTAGTTCCTATATCTTCATTTCTTTGAAGTCAGCTTCTAGGACATTATTACGTTCTTTTGGTGTGGTTATGTCTCTGTTTTTTTTGAATCTCTTGTTTCCTCATGTTGATTTCCACATATTCGAAGAAGTAGTTATTCCAGTTTTTCCATACTGGCTTTGTCTGGAAGAGCCCTTCTCCCTTCAGTGCATCCAGATTCTGGGCAGGCCATCTGGCATGATCTGAGGGCAAGCTTGCTGCTGGGATCTTTGGGCAAGCTGGCTTGGTGACTGGGTCAGCAGTTGGGCTGGCATGGTGCCTAGGTTTGTGGGGTTGGGCCTGAAGCCTGGATCCACTGGGTTAGACCTGTTGATTGGGTTTATAGGGATGGGGCTGGAACCTGGGGCCCCTGGGGTAAGTCTGAGGCCTGAGTTCATGGGGTTCTGCCTGAGACTGGGATCTCCTGGGGTGAGCTTGGACCCAGGTCTGCTGGAGCAGGTCTGGACTTTGTGTCCTCTGGAGCCTAGGGTCACAGGGCCTGGCCTGGTGCAGGGGCTAGCATGGAACCTGGGTCCATGGAGCTGGTCTGGAGCCTAGGCTTTCCAGCTCTGGCCTGGTGCCTGGAGCCACTGGGGCTAGCCTGGAACCTGGGACTATGGGGACCAGCCTGGAGCCTCTGTTTGCTTTTGTGCTGGTCTGAAGGCTGAGTGGGCAAGTGTTGGCCTAGAAGCTAGGTCTGTGAAAGCTGGCCTGGATCCTGAGACTTCAAGGGCCAGCCTGGGACCTGGTTACACAGGGGTAGTCCTGGAGCCTGGGGCTATAGGATCCTGCCTGCTGCTGGGGCAGGCTTGGAGGCTCAGTCTGGTTGTACCAGCAGGGAGGCTGGGACCACAGTACTGGCCTAATGCTGAGGCCAGCCTGGGACCAGGGGAGCCACCCTGGTGCTGGGAACAGCCTCTAGAACCTGGGGCCACTGGGGCCTGCCTGGTGCTATAGCAGGCCCAGAGACCAACTCCCCCAGGCTAGGCCTGGAGTCTGGGGCTGCAGGATCCTGCCTGGTGCCAGGGTGGGCTTGGAGGCTCAGTCCTAATGGACCAGCCTTCAGGCTGGGACACAGGGGATGGCCTGGACCCTGGGGCCATGGAAGTCAGCCCCTGCTGAGGGTAGTCCAGAGCCTGGGGCCACTGAGGTTGGCCTGGCATCGGGGCAACCCAGAACACAATCTGCTGTGCTGGCCTAGAGCCTGGGGCTGCAGGATCCTGCCTTGTGCTGAGGTGGGCCTGGAGGCTCAGTCCTTGGGTACCAGTTTGGAATCTGGAGCTATGGGGGCCTTTCTGATGCTGGGTTTTACTGGGATGGGCCCTGTTTGGGGTTTCCAGGCAAAGTCCGGTGCTCACCTCCCCTATTTCCCCACACAGAAGGTATCTCTCTCCATATTCTGCTGTCTGGGGTTGGGGGAAGGGTAACATGGGTAATATAAAATTATCCTTTCTACCCTCTTTAGTGCATCTTATTTCTGTACTCTACACAGGTGCTATAATCTCTCATCTGATATTGTTAGCTCTTGTAAAGGTATTTTCATGTGTGGATAGTTGTTGAAGTTGATGTTTCTAAATGGGGATGAGCATTGAAGAGTCCAGTTTTGCCATCTTGCTGGCATCCATCCCTATAAACATTCTTATACATGTCTTTTGGGGCACTCACATCCTCTTGGGTGTATACCTAAAAGTGGAGTTGCTTGGTTATGGAATATGACATATTTCAGGAACTGGGGACAGAAACCAAATGTTATAACAATAGATGCTCCCCTTTCACCTTTATCACTCTTATGATTTAGGAAATTACATGAGATTTAGGAGCTCTGGCCAGGAACCAGGGTAAAGACCAAATATTATTTCTTATTTTATCACAGTTTTACACATATGTTCAGCTTAGTAGGTAAACAGTAGTTTTCCAAAGTAGATACAGCAATTTTCACCCCCACCTGCAGTGTATGAGAGTCCTATTAATAGTTAAAGTTGATATTGCTGATTTTTTTTCAGTTTAGACATTCTAGTGCGTGTATAATAATACCTAATTTTAGTTTGTATTTCTTCATTGACATGTCATCATTTTGTTTGGCAATTTGCACACCTCTTTTGTGAAGTGCCTGTTCCTATCTTTTCCCAAATCTTTAATTGGCTTATTTTCTTAATGATTTGTAAGAGTTCTTTAAGACTCACAGGAAGTATTCTGTTCTTTCTTCATACAGATGGATGGATAAATAGATGCATTCATAGTCCTTGGTAAGCTTTCTGAATAGGTAGCCACACATGGTTACAATGATCATGCTGTGTATGTGCTTTTCTTTGTAATAATGTAGATGATCACAGTCCTGAAAGGATTGCGTTACCTGTTCCTTGTCCATTTACTATTCTTTCAAGCAAGTCAAGTTGATGGAAGTGGTCCATGATCTGCAGTAGTGGCAATAATAATTCTCATAATCTCAAAGGAGGATATACTGGACTAAGTTTGTCTTTGGAGCTTTTGCTTTCTATTATATGTATCCTCAGCCTTTTCCATTTTTCTTCTAGAAACTGAGTACCAATGTGGAATACCCCATCCTGTCCTCTTCAGCTGTTCTACAGTTCTTTCCTGGCACTCAGCTTCATCCTGTCCTTCCTCTCCCTTCCTTCCCCTAACACCACCACCAATACCAAATTATAATATCCAAAGACCCATAAAATAGTGATAAATATTATAAAAGTTGTTTAATTAAATTGTATCACTACTGAAAAAAACTTTTTTTTATTATTTTCTACCCTTTTGATTTTCTCCAGCATTTATTTCTTCCTGTCATATTATTGACTTCTATAGCTTCGCAGTATTAAAAGGGAAGATTGTTTTTAACTGCTTTTGCTTTTAGAGAGAAGTTGATTTTGGGCTCTGCTTGCCTAGAATTCGTTATAAGTACACGGAGTTCAGCATTATTTTTCATTTTTTTGTTCTATTTTATTTGTATGTGGTTGTTCTTCCTTAGTTGATTACAGGACATATATATTCTGTTGTGGGACCAATAAATTTAAAGATTGATCTACTCCTGGAAATAACAACCTAAGGAGAGGTGTAATTGGGATTTAATGTAAGCTTTAAGTGAATACAGACACCATCATCCCTTAAAAACTGACCCAGTGACTTAAAGGAAATAGAGCATTGATGGGGTCTTCCCTCCTTTCAAGCAAAAATGGAATGATAATAGCTGCAAATACCACAGAGCTAATACTTTCTCCAGTTGATTGAGAAATAGTTAGCTTGAATGATTAAGATTTCTGTTAACATTTAAATGACTGGCTTTGTAATTTATGCTTATTTGTCTGTAATCTTCACAAAACATTTTATGTGTGTATATTAAATTTGGCATCAACCTTATTTAATCTCCACATAAAACTATATTCATATATGCCCAGTTTTTTTTTAATTTCATCTAACATAGGAATTTTCAGTAGGCAGAATATAAAAGAGTATAGTTCTTTCTCCCTTCTATGGAAAATACTTTATTTACCTATTTTCAGCATTTAATTTAAAAAATCTTAGTTGAGTTTATATATGATAAGATAATTGTGGCTTGAAAATGTTTTTAATAAATATAAATATTAATTCATGGATTTATATCATTAGATAAAACCTCAAATTGAAATTAAATACAATTAATAATAAAAGTACTGCTGCTAACATTCTACCTCTAACCAGTTCATTTAGAGTCAGTCTGTTTTAGGCAGCATTTCAGAGGATTAACATTGCATATAAAAGATCCTCTTTATTTTTAGATCATTGTTTACATTCAGAGGTACATCCTCAAAATTCTTTTCAGAATTGAACACCAAATGCTTTTGTGTTCAGAATAAATACCCATATGCCAAAATAAAATTTTTCCATTAAGAGATGAGGTATTTTCCCTTTTTTAATTTATTTGAAATGCAAGAAACTGGAGGTGTGCGAAAACCACAGTTTCCTGAGGATTTTCCGTGGCAAACATTGTGTCAGATTTAAATAAGGAAAGCTGTGGTTTCCGTCATACCTCCCAATATTGTGAAGACTTTTTCATGCAGGTGTAAAAACTATTCATAGACTACTTAGTAGACTTTGAAGCTTCCAAATAAATTTATTTAAGATGTATCACTATATTTGTATTCCTTCTGTAAATCTCTGTAACATTTTCTATCTCTCCTATGAAGTTTATCACATTCTGCCTTGAATTAGTTATCTGTGCATTTGTCTTGGCCTTTTAAATTAGAGCAACATTATGAGCCTCAAAAGATGATCTTTCTATCTTCCTGTGTGAGACAATGACATCACATAATAAGAGCTCAGGAAATATAAAGGGGGAAGAAATAAGTGAGGAAGGGAGGTGGGCAGAAGAGCAATAAGGAGGGAGAAAGGAATTAAAGTCTCTTGTGGCAGGGGTTGCCTTATTCTTGTGAGTTTTTAACCTGGTGCAGTAATAAGCAAGGTGCAGACATTATCTCAATATAGTGTTTTAGAACACTGCCAAAGGAATGACTCTGAGCCCACTTGTTTCACGAGCCTCTTTTTTTAATATTTCATTTCTTTTCAAAAAGATTTGAAGGTGGCTTTATACAATTTGTAATGTGAAAAACATCTGGAGTTGGGTCACAAAATAAGAATGTTATCTCAAATAATTTAGAAGAAAACTTGTTAAGAATACTAGACTGAATTCAGAAACCTGATTTTGAGTTCTGGCTTATTCCTAACTAGCGAGGTAATCTTGAGGTCCGGTCTGGACTGTTAGTCTAATTGATTGAGAAAACCTTTGTTTCTGTTTCCCCTTCAGTTCTGATTAAAATTTGAATTTAAAGAGTTAAATGAAGGATTTTCTAAGAAAATTTGTAAGGGTAAAAGTAAAGAAAGGCTTAAAATGTTCAATTTGCTTTCTTAATAAAATTAAAGAATGGCTTAAAATGTTAAATGTGACATTTTTTCACTGGGGTAGAATAAAAAATTTATTTAAATAATTGCTATAGTTTATAGGATTGATACTTTAACTAAGACTTTCCTTAAACATTTTAAGAAGTACATGTGTAACATTTTTTATTGGTCTTTTAAGAATGGAAAATTAAATTTAATATTTATAAAGCATATAACCAATGTGTATGTCAGTGACAGTTTTTCCAATTGCAGTTTTTTCCCCATTAGAATAATTTTTATTCTTCCAAAATTGTAAGTAGTTGAGATTTGCAAATCCATAACATGCCGTTAAGAACAAAAGTGAGTTAATTAAAAATAGCTAGCAGCTAAATATAAGGAATTTTGAAGTAACAGATACATCCTAAGGAGATAAACAAGGGCTGTTCAGAAAGTGTCCAGCTGTTGTTAATATAATGAGAATGGTTACATGGCTGGATCCTTTCCGTTTACAAATGTCTTGATTGAATAATATTCAATTCAATGAAAGCCTCAATTTCTCATTGTTATAATTTATTATAGTGTTATAGTAATAGTATTATAATTAGTACTTGAGCATAACTTGTGCCTTTTCCTTCTAGGCTGACAATTTGGATACACTTCTAGGAAGTAATTGATAGTGTCTGTATTATCAGCTGTGAACTCGTCCTCTGCAAAGATTCCTGTTTAGCAAAGAAAAAGAGGCTTAAATTTTCAGGGGCTTCTGCATTTCAACCAGTGTTACCTTGTTATTAGCTTTGTGACTTCAGGCAGGTTACTTACCATTTCTGGCTCTTGTTTTTTCTCATTTCTGTAATAAAGAGCTCTTCCAGAGCAAATATTCTGGTAACTCATTTTAGTCCCCCTTCAGAATCGTTATCGCTTCAGATAAAAATGATAGAGATCATCCTCTCAGTGTTTACATTTATTTTGCCCCCAAAATTAAATGTTACATGTACCCTCTCCCACTCAGCAGGATTTTATACTATATCTGTACTGTATTATTTTTTGATATTTTGTTACATATTTTTAACTCTGGTATTTTTCATATTTCAATATAATAAGAGTAGTTCGTTCTCTAAGATGTTTGGCCATGGGTTAGGTAGCCAACTTTATCAAAATTTCCAGTTTGTAAAAGGAGAAGCAGTAAGTACATTTTCAAATGTATGTGCACAAATATCATTATTGTACAAAGTAGATATGGTACATACCTAAAAAGAAAATATTTTTGTTAAATAGATTCTCAGCTAAATGTATAAGACTTGGGAAGCCATTTATTTTCTACCTATAGTTCTTCAACAGAATTGTATCCGTACCTATGAAGCAGTATTTACTTAGCCACTGTTGAGGACATGGATACTGCCTCACAGTATAAACTGGATTTTGTATTTATAGCTGTTTAAAATTTGCCCATAAGTACAAAATGTGTTCTGTGGTGTAGAGTGATTATAGCAAATCAAATACCCACACTTCATCCTTTTCCTGAGTAAGCCATATTCTTATCAAATATTAGCTGCTAAGCTAAGAAGCATAAAGCACTAGACTATGTTTTATATCTTCCTTAAAATAATTACCCTTATCAACAAAGTACTTATTAATAGAAAAATATATTTTAGAGGGGGAGTTTTTTATTCATAATCTAAAATTTATTAATAGAAACCATAGAAGTTTTACTCCATGAAAATTTTAAATTTCTCACCTATAAAAATTTTCTTAAAAAAACAAAAGAAAATACTAATATTGCAAATACATATAAACCAAGGCTAATTTTCTAAATATATAAAGATTAACTTACAATCAACAAACTAGCAGAAAAAAAATAGGCAACATATATGAACAAATGTTCACAAAAAGGACATGCAAGTGGTTTAGTAACAATAAAAATTAACTTCACTCAACAGTAAAGTGAATAAAAAATAACTTTATAATGACTTACTGTTTTCAACTCAGGATCACGAAGATCAAGAAGTCTGATAACATACTGCGTGGGAAAAAGGCATAGGAAAAACATACTTTCATATATTGCTAATGGAAGTACAATTTGGTAGCTCTTACTTATATGTGGAATCTAAAGTGGAACTCACAGAAGCTGGGGGCTGGGGGTAGTGAAACTGGGAAGGGGAGACTTGGTTAATGGATACAAAGTTACAGTTAGAAAAGAGGAATAAGTTCTGATGTTCTATTGCACAGCCCGGTGACTATAGTTAATAATAACGTATTCTCTATTTCAGAATAGCTAAAAGAAAGGTTTCTAAATGTTCTAACCACAAAGAAATGATAAATATTTGAGTTCATGGATATGCTAATTACTCTGATCTGATCATTTCACAATGTATACATGCATCACAATATCACTTTGTACCACATAAACATACACATTTATCAATTAAAAAGAAAATAAAACAAAAAATACATCTTAGAATTCTATACCAATATTTATATATTTATATTATTTTTATTTGATGATATTAATTTTTTTTTTAAAAAGAATTGAGTATAATTACAGAACCTGAAGTTATGGTATACATAATTCTACATAACTAATCATATTATATATCTGCATATGTGGTAGACTCAAGCTTTTATATTCTTCTTTGAACTCACTGCTGCTACATATGGCTGCAGAGCTCCAATTTGACAACTGTGCTGTGAGTGACACCCCAGGATTATGCAACACAATGACCCTTTTCAAATCAGTTTCACTTCTTTTTAACCCGATATTCTCCCCAGATAAGTCCTCCATAAATATTGCAACATAAAAACACAGTTATAGAGGAAGACATGTATAACAAATTAGAAGAACATCTTTATTCATTGTGTTAATAAGTAATTATAGAATTGTAAGTCTTATTCTAGAGCCTTTTCTTTAAATAGAATTTTCTGAAATCAGATTACTAAATCTGAGTTACTCTGGAATACCTTCCAGGGCAGAGAAATAACATTGCTAAATAAATTGAATGATAAATTGATTCTTAACAAAATAGTATATTTACCCAGAGTCAACCTTAGGCATGCAAGTATTACCACTGGTCTTCTAAAACTCTTTATAACTGAGATGGAAAGATACACCTAGCTCTGGAAAGAAATACCCAGTTCAGCAAAGATTTTAGCAAGTTGCCAAAGCAGGGATTTGGAAACAGCAGTTTGCAAATCCCTGCTTTGATTTTGAACAATGTGTATGAACAATTATGTATGAATACATTTTAGTTAAAATCTAGTTAGGATTCCCAGAATTTCTTATCTGAAATGCATGAGATTAACTCATGAGACGAGAACGATTACTTCCTAATTTATCTGTTTTACAAATGCAGATGTTCATATATTGGGTATATCCTTTGAAGTGAACTACAGGCTAGAAGCCTGAAATTAAGGTGTCAGTAGAACCATGCTTCCTCAGAAAGCTCTGGAGAGAAAACCTTCTTTGTATCTTCCAGTTTCTGGTGGCTCTGGGCCTTCCTTGGCTTGTGACAGGATAACTTCAGTCTCTGTCTCAACCTTCACATGGTCTTCTTCCCTCTGTGTCTTTCTGTGCCCCTATATCTAAGTGTCCTTTGCCTTATAACGACACCAGTCATTTTGGATTTAAAGTCTACCCTGATTTACTATGACTTCATCATACAATAATTTCATCTGCAAAGATTTTGTTTCCAAGTAAGTTCACCTTCTGAGTTCCCAGGTGGACATGAATTTTGTAGGGACATTATTCAACATGGGACACAAGGTAATTAAACAGCAGGTGGTCCTGGTACAAGATTTTCACCAGGTATAATTTAAATAAGTTATTTTTTGAGTGACATTACTCTGATAAGTCCTCCAAGCAGAATAGATTGCAAACTGCCATCATCTTGCTTTTATTTAGGTGTTCATATATTTATATTACTGGGGAAGAAAAATCCTTATATTGGGCTATTAATAATGAATGGTAAACTTAGAATAAAGACATTTGAAGCTGGTAGCTCTGCTTTCACACACTAGTGAAATTTATTTATTTGCTTTATTAAATGTATATTGGGTGCTTCCTATTATCTATCAGTCAGTGCCTAGTTATTCTAGGCACTGAATCTACAGCAGTGAGATAAAGTCTCTGCCTCATAGATATAAAAAATATCTTCACTGGCATGCAGTATTAAGTGTTATGAAGTAAATAAAGAGTGATAGGAAGTATTATGCTAGTTGAGATGACATTGGAGCAGAGACATGAATATAGTGAGATGATCAATCAATGTATGTATTTGGGAGTACCAGGTGGAGAAGAGATTGCAATGGAATGACCTAAATATCAGCGGCAATAAAGCTTAAAGAAGGATAGATATGGAAATAGCATGATTTGATTACATTTTTAAACATCACTGTGGCTGCTATCTGGAAAATTGACTGTGAGAGAGCAAAATGCAAAGGAGAGTGACCAGGTATGATCTTACTATGTTGGTCCAGGTGAGAGGTGTTGGTAATTTGGTCAAAGGTGTCAAGAGTAGAAATGGTGAGAAGTAACTGGGTCTGGATATATTTTGCAGATGGAACCATAGGATTTACTGAGGGATTTATTATGAGCTACTAAGGAAAGAAATATGGTGGAAAAATCCTTAGAGTTTTAGGCATGAGCAACCAGAAGAATGGAAATTACATACAATAAGATGGGAAAAACTATAGGAGAAGCAGTTTGAGAGGAAAATAAAAGAATTCTGTTTTGATATGTCAAGTAGATATCAAGTAGGTGGTTGGATCTATGAGTCAACAACTCAAGTTCAAGCCAGAGGTAGAAATTTAGAAGTTGTCAGCCTACATGTGGCACTTAAAGCAATTAGCCTGCTTTATGAAGTTTCCAAAATCATAAATACATTAAATATTATATATAATCTGTTCTCATTCAGTCATCATCAAATGCTTATAAAGTTTTGGTTATGATCTAGGCACTGTGTTAGGTCGTGAGAATATAGCAGTGATAGCAGACATTCAAAATATAAATATATGGCATTAGATAATTTCTAGGTCTCCATTAAATGAGACTTCAAATATTTTAGAGTAGTCATAAATTGTATCACCCAGTTTAGCACTAATGTTATTTGATTCTTTCTTATTAATTTAGTCTTAATTATATCTTTTAAGTTCTTTGAACACAGAAGCTATGTTACTTTTTTTAAAATATCATACATGATACCTAGCACAGTTCTGGAAATATATTAAGTATACAAAGAATTCCCTAACTTTAATTTTAAAAGATTTTAGTAGATTTTATTTTATTAACTTCCAATAGGGCCAAGTTATTTTTATTTTATTTCCATACTTTTTTTTTTCAACTTGCAGCCAGATTCTACTGCAACTGAAAGAGCAATTGCCAGACTAGCAGTACACCCTCTTCTGAAGAAAAAAATAGATGTGCTAAAAGGTATGAATTAAGTGACTTTTAATAATAAAAGGAGCCATGTACTTAATGCATTTGTATACATGATTTCGGATAATGGCTATTCATTTATTTTAAATATTTTTATGGTTCTTCAGGATCTTTTATATTATAAATGTAAATTTCTTTCAAATATTTATAAATGTAGAAAGGTGCCTGAAATTATGGAATTTGCTGATGTGTGAAGACAAACTAAGTCTGTATTTTTCCTAAATTGTAATATATTAATATATAATATATACAATATATTTTATATATAATATATACATTATAAAGTTGAATACAGTTGGTTTTCTAAATGTTGCTGTAGCTTATATTACTTTTGGTTTTGCCATTTAGCCAAATAATTTTCATTTATATATGTATATTAGATAATATATTTATAGATTAAGTGCTTTTCTAAGAGATTAGATGATATTTATTTTTATGTCTGAAAGCATAATTTATAATATTAAATACATTATTACAGAAATTAAAGTTGCCATTTATTTGTATTCAGTGACTTTGTATTCTTCATAACTCTAAGACATGAAAAAAGGATAATTTTATTTTCATTTATAATGGCTACATCTGAGCATGTCTTATAAGTTTGGTTTTTAAGAGGTCAAAAGATTCCATTGTGATTTCAAATCTATTATACATATTTAATATAAATTCCAATTGCCCTCTTAAACATTTCCAAATAATTTTTAAAATACTCTACTGAAACAGTGATAGTTTATATGTTTCAATGCTAAAACAAGTCATGCATGATCTTTCTTGCAGCTGCTGTCCAAGCCTTTAAAGATGCAAGACAAAATATTACTGAAGTTGATACATCAAAGAATGCTTCAGAAGAAAATCATTCTAAGGACACTTTATGTTCAAATGATGATGCAAGTAAGTTACAGCACAAAGGATCTAGTATCAGTGAGCAAAAAGTGAAAGAAGCCAAAATACTGGCAAAGAAACCAATAAATAATTCAAAGGAAAAAATGGCCAAGATGGAACATGGACCGAAAGCAGTGGACATTCCAAATTCTCCATCAAAGCCTTTAGGAAAGGATTCTGTAGTTCCCCCTGAACCCCAGAAGACACCTGCTTACCCAGAAATGAAAACACCAAATCAAACCAAAGAAAAGAAAGGATCTGTCTGCTTGCTTGGTGGTAACAGTGATGACGAAGAAGAATTATGTGAAGAGGAAAAGGAGTATTTTGATGATAGCACAGAAGAAAGGTTCTACAAACAGTCTTCCATGTCTGAGGATAGTGATAGTGGTGACGATTTCTTCATTGGGAAAGTCAGGCGAACACGAAAGAAGGAAAGTAATTGTCATTCTTCAGATAAGGAACAAAAACCCCTCCAAAAACTGTTACCCAAAGAAGATGTATGTGAAACTCATTGGGATATGAGAAATGACAAAAACAAGGCAAGTGCAGAAGCCAGGAGGTTAGAATCAGTGTTTTTCCACTCTTTATCTGGATCTAAACACTCTAGAAGGTAAGGATATTTTTTTATTCTGAAATAATTATTAGTTCTTACTTGTTTAAAAAGATATGAAAAATCTACATTTCCTTACAGTGAGGGAAGAGACTATCTCCCATCCATGATTCTAGTTTGTACAACTCATCCTGTTTTTAGACTTGGCCCTCTCCAACTTTATAATGGGATAATATGTACAAATACACATATGGTAATGCCACTTTATCCACCTTCATCAGAAAATGTGATGTTAATAGCCAAATAATATGCCTGCCTAATTTGTTTTATTGTTTCAGTTATCAAAGTTTTGAAACTTTGAGTTAGTTTTTGATGAAAAACTTCTGGAAATGTTTCATACATCTCTCTTTCCAAACAGAACTCTCTGAAAAGAATACAGTGTTTTTTTCTTGATGACCCAAGACCATTATTGTAAACATCAATCATTTTACTGTCTAGTCCCATTTTAGTATATAAGGCTACTTGCCTGAACACTGAGATTCTTTGGACAGCATTATATTTGGTGGTGTTGCTGTCTCTGTCCCTGCTGTTAACTACCTCTTTTCACAGCTGTTCTGTGATAATATATTACAGATTATAAATCAATAAGTTTGACTTCATTTGTAATTCTAATCTGATAGAGAATATCTTCGCATTTTAAAGTGAAGATCATGGTTAGCTAATTTCTTCAATAATAACTGGTTTTTTTTTCAGTAAACTGGTTTTTTATATATTTATAAGTCAGGGGTATTCTTTAATGGAATAGAAAAATGTGATGTAGAAATTTTCCTAAAAAATTGTAAAAAAGACACAAAAGCATTTTTGGAGCCTTGAAAGTAATTAAATTATTCCTTATATCTCCCAAACCTGCCTCAAAAGTCTACATTTTTATCCTTGTTTGAAAATAACACACCACTATCCCTCCTTCTTCCCACAAAATGTAAATCTTAATTTTTGTTATATGTGACTCATTCTCCCTGGGAGAAGGCTTTAGTAATTCTTTATCTAGATAATCTCTAAGAGTAGAGACAAGGTAACCAATATAGGATATTTTTCAGTTATGAATAGAAATCTCTCTAAGGGTGGTGAAAGGAAAAGTACCTCATGTGTCTATAGGAATACTGGAGTCTAACCTTTGATATGTCTAAAACCTAGGGTTTCATAATTATTTTATTGATTGCTGGTGGGATGAGGGAGTCTGACAGTCCTTTGAATGAATTTTATTATTAGTTTTATTATGTTAAGATCAGAGTATTTATTTATCTTTTTAAAGTCATAATGGTATTTTTCTTCTTTTAGAGATTACAGAGAACAGGCTCCAAAAAGCAAAACCCTAGGTATGTATTGATGGCTGCCTGACCTTCGTATGCAGTTCAGCTATGTTTTGCCAAAATAGAAGGATGAAAAATTATAGTTGCTTAATAGCCTGAATGAATTCATTGAACCCACAGAAATGGAAATAGAGCATCTTATAATTAAGAATATAATGTTTTATTTTTATTGCTTGTTTGTTTTTTCTTATGTCCTGCCAGTGGGAAAGATACAGACAAAATTTATCAGGAAAAATTGTCTATTTAACTTTTTTGAATTAAATCAATATATTCTAACTAAATTATTATATGAATTATATCTTAATTACTCAATACCATGCTATTAAGCACTCAGTAACAAGTATATTACTTTCTGGGTTAAGAGTAAAATCAGAGTATTTCCAGATTAATTTATAACACATCAAAGTTTAATATATTTGGGTAGACTGACTTCTTATACTATCCCAGACTTTCACTGGCTTAACATAATAAAAATTTATTTCTCACTCACATCACAATCCACAGTGAATCACCAGAGAGGCTCTGTTCCATATAGTCATTCAACGATCAGGCCCCTTCAGTCTTTTGGCTCCTTCCTCCTCCAGGTTCCAAATATTCTCCACGTGCCAATAGAAGGGAATGGAATACATGGAGAATTTTGCAGGAGGTTTTCATGAGCCAGGCCTGAAAGTGTCAGAAATCAGTTCTGCTCACATTTCATTGGCCAGAATTCAGTAACATAACTCCATCTAGCCACAGAGAAGCTAAGAAATGTAGTCTAACTATATATCTAGGAGAAAAAAAGGAGTGAAATTTTTGGAACACATTTTTTTCTGCCTCTGACCATCCTTTCTATCACCCAAGTGCCCATTTCACATTTTCTCTTACACATAGACAAGGGAGCCAACCTAAATCACATCCAGTCACTGCATCCAGCTCAAAGACCAAGATCATTGGGTGATGATGCAGTACTTCCCATCAGATCTCATGGATGTGACTCCTCAAAGTTTGGAGACTTTGGTACTAAAAAGATGGTCCCTGACTTGGGAGGGTCTTTGTTCCGTGGCCACATCTAAAGTAGGTATTTAGAATTTACCCCAAATCGCTGGTATAAATACAAAATCCTGAAGATTGTTCTAACAGTCGGAGGTTTTCTTCCCGGCCCAAGCTGATGATTCTTTCACTACATGCTACCTCAAAAACTTAGTGGATTTCTGACCTCTTTATTCCCATCAGTCCATCCATGAGCTAGTAACTACACGAAATGTCCTTTTCTAGAGCTAGTTCTCAAACTTGCCTTAATTATGTTTGTTTGTTTGTGTTGTCTTTTGTTTTCCCCACCCTGACTCTTGTTCAGTGTCTGCTGCATTGAGACTTACCAGGCTAGGATGGAAACTCTCTACCTTTCATCTTTTCTCTGTTCTAGGACTGAATCTGTGATCAGTTGCCAGGAAAGCAATTCTAGACCAGCTTGGGCAATATAGCAAGACCCCACCTCCACAAAAAATTTAAAAATTTAGCCAGGTGTGGTGACGTGCACCTGTAATTCTAGCTACTCAGGAGGCTGAGGTGGGAGGGTCACTTGAGCCCAGGAGTTGGAGGTTACAGTGAGCTATGATCATGCCTCTGCACTCCAGCCTGGGCAACCAAGCAAGACCTTGTCTCAAAAAAAAATCTTTTCCCCACTCGTATAGCTTACTGTTTGGGGGCCATATGCTTTTCTAAACCTTAAGTTCCCAAATATCTAGATGCTCTCTCAGTTCTCTCAGTTCCCTTTCTTCTAGAACTTTGTCAAGGACAGCAAACAGTATACTAATCTTTTCATTTTTTCCAGCCACTTACTTGGTACTGCAAATTTCATGGGCTTTTGGCCTGCTTCCAAAGTTACCACTGGCTGCAGTTTTACCTGTTTGTTCAGCACATGGGTAGCTCACCTCCCAGTCTCAGTTATCCATTTCCTCACCACCTGCCACCAAACCACTAAGCCAGTGCCAAATTATGTTACTATAATGGCTGTACACTAGTTCAGGGTACCAATTTCAATATTATTCACAGTGCACTGCCTGCTGTAACAAGTACCTACCAAATGTCAGTGGTTTACTTCTCATCCGTCAGTCTGTGTGCTTCTTGTAGTCTCATTCCATCTTGTGCCTCTTCCCTCTGGATCCTAGGAATTCCCTTCATTCACTGGGGAGAGATAATGGAAGATTGAATTGAGATTCTTACGGTCCAGGCTTTTACTCACGTTTCCTTGGCCATAACTCAGTTGGTTATATGGCCTCATCTAACTGCAGTGGGAATGGAAACTATATTCTGGTTGTTTGCCTAAAAGGAAAAGAAAATAGGGTTTGGCAAAAACATGGCAATATGCCTCGTTTACCATATATTCACAAACATTGGATAACTGTAAATATAAGGCACTCTCACATTTTCCCAATGAGAAGATCCAAGTAAAAGGGTTTTTTTTTCCTTATCCTGTATATTTAAAATACTTATCAGTTTATTTACAACTGTAATTTATATAACATATAAAATAATACATTAGTTTAGAGATACTGCCTTATTTAAATCTCAGTTTTCATTAAACAGTTTCATTAAACTTTTTATCACTAGAGCCACTCTTTGAATATTGTAACAAATTTCTAGAGCACATGTGATTTATACAAGGTACAGGATGTTTTGATTCCTGTTTATATGATGTATTAGAAATGTTGTCCCAAACTGTGCACTCACTTGTAATACATTATGACATTTATTTTTTAGAGATCTTTAAAAAGCTTTTGACAGTAATGTTTAACTTGAAATGGAGAAATTATGCATCCCTAGGACTGATTAATGAATCTTTGCCTCCAAAGAAATTTTTTTTATTCCATCAACTAAACTCTATAAGCATCCAAAATGTGTGTTGATTCAGGTTTTCATGCTAGTGTGTCTTCCCAAAAGAGTACTTTTTTTGTTCTAAATTATGTAAAGTGCCTTATAGTAAAAGATACTATAAGGACTAGAAAATAAGTTTCCACCTTCATTTGGAGGATAACGTTACAACTAAAAAAAAAAAGAACTCTGTCTTATATTTTTGATTAAAATTAGTAATTTGCCTTGTAATAACAACCTTTGATTCAATAACAGAAGGGAGTAGAATCAATTAATAGACCTTTAAACATAAATAAATCCCATCAACATTGTCACACTCAGTGTCTTAGCTAAGATGTGAATTTTCTGGCTACCATCTACTCCATATACAGATTTCATAGGCTAACGATGTTCCTTTGAAAATATGATAGCCCCGTTTTTGGCCTTCTGTGTTAGCTGGACTGTGATTCCTTTCTTTATGTCATTGTAAATAAGACAGGACAGCTTATGTTAGGAGGCACTCAATAAACATCTATTTACAAGGGTTAGAAAGTATGTGTCCCAAAATTGTCTACTTATGTATAAATTTTCAACTTCAAACTGTTCCCTTTTGGAATTTTATATTGTGAGGTATTCCATTTAAGCAAACAAAATTTCTTTCTTTAATATTGGTTTGAAGATGAAACTATTTCTCTTGTCCTCCTATATACTCTTTAGGTATATCATTGGTTTTTATTATTTTTGCTTTCTCTTCCCAGATTTGCCACAGAATAAACCTCAGATCAAGAATCCCCTTAATAAGAATGCACAAAGAGGACTTAAAAGTACAAAACAGCAATTGCAACAGCCTCTTCATCCTTCATGGGAAGCAAGCAGAAGGCGAAAAGAACAGCAATCTAAAATTGCTGTGTTTCAGGGGAAAAAAATTACATTTGATGATTGATTAGTGTCTCTTTTTGTGAAATTTTTCAAGTAAAACTTATTTTCCTTTTTTTTAATCAGCCTATTATTTAAACTTGTATTTGAATAAGTTTCTTTAGAGGGGTTACAGAATATTTGTTTTTGTGTTTCTTTTTCTAAATAAGTTCAAATTATGTTTATATAAGCCTTTCACAAATCAGATATGTATTTAAATTGATTTTTAATAATATTCCCCAGACTGTTTCCTCTATAAAAGAATTTCGGAATTATAGTGAGCTCAGATTTTCTCATTTATGCTTGTCATGGTGTGTGTTTCACTGGTTTAGCTGTGTTTTTTGCCTTGGAAATAAATGTCAATATATATATTTAAAATAATGGACAAATATGAGGAAATTATAACTATTTAAAATAGATCACTTCTGTTAAAAGTTATAGATAATTATATAAACAAATATTAATTTTTGTTATAGTTTCAGTTATTTGTGATCATGTACTTTATGACTATTGTAAAATAGTTTTCCAAGATAGTTTCAGATTTCTGAAGTATATTTCAGTTACTTAGGCAAATTGTTTAAATGTAGCAACACAACCAAAAATCAGTTTTATATCACTGTATATAAATATTTCTATTAAATAAAAAAGTATAATATCTACTTATTTGATGATGTACTCTTAAAAAAACATTTTTTGAGAAGTCATAGATTATAATTTATAAGAACAAATTCTGAAGGAGGTAGGATTGAAAGAGCATTTCTGCTGACGGCTAAGCAGAGACGTTATAAGATAACTCTCTAAAGGGATTGTTTTATACATCACAGTACTGTTATGTAAAAGGGAAACAGGATTTTTAAAAATCCTTTCATATGTTTCACTTTTGCTACTGTTAGGGTGGAAAGCCTGGTAGGTGTTCATGGCACAGGTGAAGAAAGATTTCTTCAGGGAGAAATTAAGATATAAAAGTAAAAAGTTTATTTCACCCTTTAGAAGGACAGAAGGAGTGAGAGAGAGAGAGAGGGCAGCGGGGAGAAGAGGGAGAGCAGAGAGACAGCGTAGAATCCCAAAGAGAGAGAAGGGGTGTCAGTAGCAAGGCCAAGTGGCTTGTTTCTTTTATAGGGACAAAGAGAAAAATAGTAATTGTTGTGGAGTAATGAGGTAGTTGTGAGATGTCAGGTTGTCCGTTTTTTTTTTTTCTTTTGTTCCTGGAGATTTGGTTATCTCTGTTTATGTAGGAGATACGATTTTGCCCCTGAGATATGGTTTTGGGCAGGAAACAAAGGCCTGGAGTTTACCCCCTTGCTGTCTGTCCAGGAGCTTCTCAGGAACTCCTTGAGGCTACAGAAACAGATTTTACAATTCTATTTCTTGAAGTCAGTTTTTATAATTTTATATGTCTGTCTCTTTTGTAGTAGTCCTTAGGCCGAGAGAAGATGAATATGGTGGAATTTAAATAGTTTAAATCTTGGAGATAACTTTGTTATTTACTTAATACTTTAATGGCTTTGGAAAACAATGTAAGAGAATTAGTAATGTTTTAAATAAAAGTCATAAATTTTAGATTTTTTTACAACATTTTTCTAAAGAAGTAAATCTTGGACTATAAGTAATTACAAACTGTTGTTTAAGAAGAATTAAAGTAAAACAATAATTGTCTGTGAATGGTAAAGATCTCACACCAGTCATGATTGTAGATTTATGTTATTTTATGAGATTTATATTTATGAGATTTGGTTATTTCTGTGGCACACAATTTTAGTATATATAATTATTATTGATAATATATCAAGAACTACTAGAACTTTAGGAATCTCACAGAGCCTTGGGGCAGATATTTATAACATATTTATATAAATATAACTCAAAGAAAGTTAAACATCATTTTATATTTGACAAGGCTTGCCTGTATGGTTTAACACACCAGTAAGCCTAATAAGTTTTTCCTGGACTTCTGTTGTCTCTGTTAATAAAAGCTAGTTTGTGGTTTAAAAAAACAAATCTAGAATTTTGTTCTTGGAAAGCCTGTCAAACATTACAGGTCTAAAACCTTTGTTTAAATAGAACTATAGTTTATTATAAAACAATGGGTTTCATTTAACCAAGAATGATAGTTATTAGACTTTAAATGCAATGTAGGAAGTTATATGGGTGTAATTCTTAACCTTCAAAGTTTAGTTTTTTTTAGTTAGTCAAAACCCAACAAATATAACACAGGGATTATTTTGACAAAGCATAAAATTTTTGTCTCTTTTAGGCCAGCCACCAAAAAGCCAAAGAAAATTTCCCGTGGTACGACTGTTATCAGTGGCTACCTGGGATGTAGCTAAGCCAGTTAAGCTTTTTCCAGAAGTCAGAGAAAGGAAGCCATCTTTTCCCAATGGGTGTAACTGGGAAACACAAAAGGGATGGGCAAAGACTTTATCTCCCAGCAGACAGAGAAGCTGTGGAATATACAGGGGGTTTGTATTTTACCTTTCACTCTGACAATGGGGGTAGGAGAGGGAAACAGGACCTGAAAATTCAGGAAGAGCAGAGGATGTGGCTCAGGTGTTTGTTCTTACCTATGCCTGAGAGAGTTACCTAAGGCTTCAGGCTTCACCATGCTGGTGTGATGAAGTTGAGTCTGTTCTGAAGTCCAACATGTCCGTCAGACTGAAGCAGTTTCAGACGGTCCATGGGTGTGGGGCAGGCAGTTCCGGAACGCAAGCGTGATCTCCCCTTTTAGGAAGAGGGCACTCGCTGTTCCAGTGCCGCCTTTTTCAGAGGGGCATGGTCCTGGCAGAGCCTGCTTTCTGGGGCATTTGTACTCCAGGGACCCAGAGTCATAGTGGAGGCAGGGCTCAGTTTCCATAGAAGGGTGTGGTCTTCTTGTCTTCTTGCTTGGGCCTTTTTGAGTAACTGTCTCTGGAAAAAACTTTTAGTGGCAGCCACTATTTGAAGAGCTTTTTCTGCTTTCGGGGCTGCTGTCAGTCCCACTCTCTTTTCCTTTTGCTTCTCCCCATCTCGGTTATCAAAGACCTTGAAGGCCAGGTTTAAAGTTCCCCTTGTGAAGTCTGAGGCCCCTTTTCAAGTTTTTGGAGTTTATGCCAAATATCGGAGCCAACTGGGAGATGAAGTACCTTGCTATAATGGACTGTCTCTCCCTAGTGTCAGGATCTAGATTAGCAAAGAGGAGAATGACTTCAGACAGGAAAAAGGCTGGATTTTCATCCTGGCTTCATCTGTTTGGGTACCTGATTTACACTGCCTTCTGACCCTGTAACCTCCCAGAAAGGGAGCTGGCATACAGGCAGGGAGGGAGTTCTGGTATGGCCAGCTAGAGCAGGTATGGCTACGTGAGAAAAATGGAGGCAGAGAGGAAGGAGGAGGAACAGGGGAGCTGAAAGAGAAACATCATCTGGAAAATGAAGGCAGCGAGAGAGATGTAGGGATAAGAAGTACCATGAGGCAGGCAGAGTGAAGACCAGAATGTCTAGCAAATTTTAAAAAAGCTTCAAAGTAGAGAACTTAGACTCTGCCAGCCAGCAGCGACAGAAGGTTGAATAGTAGAGTAGTACCCACGAGATCCATTCTCGGACCAAATGTCCTGGATATTTAATTTACTGAATGTTTGGGGCAGGGGTCAATGAGTCCCAAAGTTCCAACCAAATGTGGCCCATGTCTGCAACTAGGCGAAAGAAATGGGGAGGGACTTTAGGAATGGTCATACATCAACCTACCCAGTGAGAGTCTGAGGGGGGTGTCCCCCACTAGACCTTGAGGTGCTGATTAGACATCAGGCATCCGCAACTCTGAGCCAGACCTGAAACACAACATAAGGTGCTGGCCAGAAATCAGATGTCCTAGAATCCTGGTCCAGACCAAAACCTTGAAAGGAGATTCCCCAAAGCCAGGCGTCCCTGGCTGGGTGAAGTCCCAGAGGAGGTGGTCAGGAGGCGTACCCCTCTACGCACCTCTCCCAGAGTGGCAGACTGATGTCGGAGTTTCCCATGACTCTGACGACTCTTTCCCAAGTATATGACCTTTGCCAAAGCCCTTGAGACTTACTGAGTTCCAAATGGGAACCGAGAGTGAAGTCCCAGAAGTTGCACAGCAGAGGAGGGAGCAATTTTGAGACTGAAGCAGCTCCCCTTCCAGAAGTAGAAAAATGAGAGAATAAGACAGTCCTCTCATGGGGGAGAAAAGTGACTTCTCCCCATGTGGAGACAGAGAAAAGTCCTCATACGGTCCACCAAATGTTAGGGTGGAAAGCCTGGTAGATAGGTAGATGTTCATGGCACAGGTGGAGGAAGATTTCTCACACAGAAATTAATATGTAAAAGTAAAAAGTTTATTTTACCCTTTAGAAGGACAGAGAGAGAGAGAGAGAGAGAAGGGGGTGGTGGTGGGGAGGAGAATAGATGGAGAGCAGAAAGATGGCATGGCATCCCAAAGAAAGAGAAGGGGGTGTCAGTAGCAAGGTCAACTGGCTTGTTGCTTTTATAGGAACAAAGAGAAAAATAGTAATTGTTGTGGAGTAATAAATAGGTAGCTGTGAGACCTCAGGTTGTTCGTCTTTTTTGTTTGTTTTGTTCCTGGAGATTTGGTTATCTCTGTTTATGTAAAGAATATGATTTTGCCCCGAGATAGGGTTTTGGGCAGGTTTTGGGCAGGAAACGAAGGCCTGGAGTTTACCCTCCTGCTGTCTGTCCTGGAGCTTCTCAGGAATTCCTTGAGCCTACAGAAACATTTTAAAAGCTGTGAGCTGGTGAATATAAAGAGAAAGACTTACATTTCCTTTTGGCTCTCAGATGTTTGTGAAAACAGAGTTGCAGCAGTTCTTCTGCTAGTTTGGAAGAGAAACAACAGAGAGTAGGGAGAACTCAAGACTAATCTTTAGCTGTTGTTAGAAAATTAAAGATTAGATATTGTCCTGTTAGTTCAGCAAGGCCATCCTTACAGCTACTCTGGGAGGAAGTAAAGACTCTAGTTTAACTAAATAATGCTAACTGAATTTCATGTTTCCTGCACATGAGTGCTGTTAATGGCAAGGAAGCCCATCTGGTTAGCCTAAATTCACAAACTCTCGAGAGTCATTTCCATTTCAAAAACTTAAGAATTTAGATGACTGGAACAATGAAAGCCAGGAAATTACGCAGAAAGAAAATGATTTGGGCTATGTTGAATGCAAAATCTGTTTTTATACTTTTTTTCCTTTAAATTTTTATTTTGACATATTTTCAGACTGATGAAAAAAGTGGGAGAAAAATGTCTCTGTGGCTACTGGACATTTACCAAACTGCGAGGTCAGGAGCACTTGTCTCTTTATTGAAAGGATTTGTTCTATAAAATTTGGATTCAGTCAAAAGGCTTCAACACCCCACTGACAGAACAGGACAGATCCTCCAAACAGAAAATAAGCAAAGAAACAAAGGACCTAAACAGGACTCCAGAACATTTGGGCCTAACAGATATCTACAGAACACTCCACTCAAATAACACTGAATATACATTCTTCTCATCAGCTCATGGAACGTTCTCTAAAATTGACCACATCCTAGGCCACAAAGCAGATCTAAACAAATTCAAAAAAATAGAAATCATACCATGTATCTTTTCAGACCAGAGTGGAATAAAATTAGAAATCAATTCCAACAGAAACTCACATCTTCATCCAAAAACATGGAAATTAAACAATCTATTGCTGAATGACTATTGAGTCAAGGAGGAGATTCAAATGGAAATCAAAAGATTCTTTGAACTAAACGATAATGGGAACACAAGTTATCAAAATCTGTGGGATACAGCAAAAGCAGTCCTGAGAGGAAAACTTATCGCCTTAAATGCCCTCATCCAAAAGACAGAAAGGTCACAACAGTAAACTAATGAATCATCTTAAGGAAATGGAAAAGGAAGAGCAAAGCAATCCTAAAGCCAGCAGAAGAAAAGAAATAACCAAGATCAGAGCAGAAAAAAATGAAATTGAGAACAAAAGAACAATACATAAGATAAATAAAATGAAAAGTTGGTTCTTTGAAAAGATAAACAAAATAGACACGCCACTTGCGAGGTTGACCAGAAGCAGAAAGGAAAGGACTATAATAAGCTCAATTAGAAATGAAAAAGGAGAGGTCACAACTGATACCATGCAAATGCAAAGCATCATCTTCGAATACTACAAAAGTCTCTATGCCCCAAAACACGAAAACATGGAGGAAATGGACAAATTCTTAGAAACATACTACCTCCCTAGGCTCAACCAGGAAGAAATAGAATTTCTAAACAGACTAATACCAAGCACTGAAATTGAAGTAGTAATAAAAAATCTTCCAAAAAAAAAAAGTCCTGGACCAGGTGGGTTCACACCTGGATTCTACCAAGCATACAAAGAAGAACTGGTGCCTATACTGCAGAAATTATTTGAAAACATCCAGAAGGATGGAATCCTCCCAAACTCATTCTATGAAGCCAATATCACCTTGATACCAAAGCCAGGAAAGGATACAACAAGAAAAGAAATCTACAGACCAATATCCCTTATGAATATAGATGCAAAAATTCTCAATAAAATCCTTGCAAACCAAATTCAAATGTACATCAAAAAATAATTCATCACGATCAGGTGGGTTTCATCCCCGAGATGCAGGGATAGTTCAACATATGCAAATCTATAAATGTAATTCACCACATAAATAAAAGCAAGAACAAAGATCTTGCTTTGAACCTTTCAATAGATGCAGAAAAGGCTTTTGACAAAATCCAGCAACCTTTTATGATAAGAACTCTTAACAATATAGGCATAGATGGCTCATACCTCAAAACTATTAAAGCCATATACGATAAACCCACAGCCAATATCATACTGAATGGGGAAAAATTGAAGGCATTCCCCCTTAAAACTGGCACCAGACAAGGGTGCCCACTATCTCCACTTCTTTTCAACATAGTGCTGGAAGTCCTGGCCACAGCAATTAGACAAGACAGAGGAATTAGGGGTGTCTAGATGGGGACAGAAGAGGCCAAACTTTCACTATTCGCAGATGATATGATATTATACATAGAAAACCCCAAAGATTCAACCAAGAGATTACTGGAATTGATAAATGAATTCAGCAAAGTCTCAGGATACAAAATTAATACACACAAATCCATGGCCTTCATATATGCTAATAACAATCAAGCCGAGAAACAAATTAAAGACTCAATAACTTTCACAATAGCACCAAAGAAAATTAAATATTTAGGAACATATCTAACTAAGGAGGTGAAAGAACTATATAGAGAGAATTACAAAACACTAAGAAAAGAAATTGCAGAGGATGTAAACAGATGGAAAACCCTACCATGCTCTTGGATAGGTAGAATCAACATTGTAAAAATGTCTTTGCTACCTAAAGTGATTTACAGAATCAATGCAGTCCCTATCAAAATACCAACATCATTTTTTGCTGATCTGGAAAAAATAATTCTATGCTTTGTGTGGAACCAGAGAAGACCCCGTCTAGCCAAAGCAATCCTAAGCAAAAAGAACAAATTGGGAGGCATCTATCTACCAGACTTCAAACTATACTACAAGGCTATCGTAACCGAAACAGCATGGTACTGGCACAAGAACAGAGATGTAGACCAATGGAACAGGACTGAGAACCCAAATATAAAACTAACTTCATACGGTCATCTGATCTTTGACAAACTCCACAAAACTACACTGGGGAAAAGATTCCCTATTCAATAAAATGGTGCTGGGAAAAGTGGATGGCCATATGTAGAAGAATGAAACTAGGCCCACACCTCTCACCTCTCACAAAAATCAACTCACAATGGATATCAGATCTAACCCTAAGACATGAAACCATAAGAATTCTAGAAGAAAACATTGGAAAAACTCTTATGGATATTGGCCTAGGCAAAGAATTTATGAAGAAGACCCCCAAAGCAATCACAGCAGCAACTAAAATAAATACATGGGACCTGATCAAATTAAAAAGCTTCTGCACAGCCAAGGAAACTATCACTAGAGTGAACAGACACCTACAGAATGGGAGAAAATATTTGCATGCTACATATCTGATAAAGGGCTGATAACCAGAATCTATACAGAACTTAGGGAAATCAACAAGAAAAGATCAAACAACCCCATTAAGAAATGGGCAAAGGACATGAACAGAAACTTTTCAAAAGAAGACAGAATAATGGCCAGCAAACATGAAAAAATTGATCTACTTCTCTAATCATCAGGGAAATGCAAATCAAAACCACAATGAGATATCACTTAACTCCAGTGAGATTGGCTCATATCAAAAAGTCCCAAAACAACAAATGTTGGCGGGGATGCGGACAGATAGGAACACTCATACACTGCTGGTGGGACTGCAAATTAGTACAACCTCTATGGAAAGTAATATGGAGATACCTCAAAGAATTAAAAGTAGAATTACCATTTGATCCAGCAATCCCACTACTGGGTATTTACCCAAAGGAAAAAAAGACATTCTATAATAAAGACATCTGCACGCGAATGTTTATAGCAGCACAATTCACAACTGCAAAGATGTGGAAACAACCCAGGTGCCCATCAATACACGAGTGGCTTAATAAAATGTGGTATATGTATACTATGGAGTATTACTCAGCAATAAAAAACAACAGTGAATTAACACGTCCAACCAGACGTGTTAATTCATCCTGGTTGGAGCTAAAGCCCATTCTTTGAAATGAAGTGTCGCAAGAATGGAAAAACAAGCACCACTGGTACTCACCATCAAATTGGTACTAACTGATCAACACTTACATCCCACAGGGCAATAATATTCATCAGGGGGCGGGCAGGTGGGAGGCGGGTGGAGGTGATGGGAAAACTCTCACTGAATGGATGCGGGGAGCACAGTTTGGGGGATGTCCGTGATTGTAGCTCTGACACGGGCAGTGCGTGGACAACATATATAGCCCAAGTGTTGTACCCCCATAATATTCTGAAATTATAAAAAAAAAAGAAATGCCGCACTCAAGGATCCAGAAGGCCACACGTGGCTCCACCCGCCACAGCAGTGTCAACTTGGGACATTTTCCACCTAGGGGGCATTTGGCAACATGTGGAGGTATTTTGAGTTGTCACAAGGGTGGGGGGTATACATCTAGCAGATATAATTCAGGGATGCTGCTAAATTTTCTACAGTACACACACAAAAAAGAATTTTCCTGTCCAAAATGTTAACGACGCTGAAGTTGAGAAACCCTGGTGTCTAGGGCTCATTAGGCCTCACTACTGAGGCATAACCATTCTAAGAACACTACCTGATACTTTGTCTATTAGAAAATCTTTCTTTTGTGGCTGTTAAGAACACAAACTATACCTGGGGCTTATGTAAGGTATAGTTCCAGTTACTCCTTTCTAGTGGTTTTTTCCCTAGCCTTAATAGATTCTTCATACACATTACACAGATCAGTCTTCTACCAAAGACTTGAGGGGACTCTTCTACAGATCTCCAGAGCACTTTCTCTTTCTGTATGTCTCCTTCCTCTTTTGCATTTTCCTCACAAATTCTAATCACATTAGCCTGCCTGAACTCTAAAGTCTGTTTCTTCAATTCAGTAAGGCCACTAAGCTCTTTTGAGATTTCTTCCCCCTGCATTATAGTTTGGAAACTTTTAAGGCAGTGAGCTGGTGTACTTAGAACACTCATTTGTTTTTCTTTCAGGTATTGCTATCCTGTGCCATTTATTGTCCATTGTCCGAAAACTGTAGTTTTGTACATTTTGTCCAGTTTTCTAGTCGTTTAATGTGGAAGGACAAATCCAGTCCCTGATATTTCACAGTGGTCAGAAATAGAAGTCTTTGTTATTTATTTTGATGCTCAAATTGTGCTTAATTTGGCCAGTGGGGGCCTCCTCAAACTGTCTCCTGTGTCCTTGTAACATTTAAGTCATTTCTTTAATAATGAGAAAGTTGGTTCCCATTATCCACAATCTATTTACATATTTTCCCAACCCTAGAATACACAGAAGTTAATTTCAGAGTTGCTAACTGATGCCTCTGCAAAACAGAAGTCTACTAGCCAAAGTTCAGTATTTGTTTAGAGTTCTTTTTTTCTTTAGCTGGAGGGCATATGGTTTCAAAAGTATGTTTGGAAGTTACCTGGTGTAATAACAGCTAAAATGATGGAGTAAGGACATGCAAAAATTCTTCTCTCCACAAAAGCAATAAAAAATGTATCCAAACAGAATCAACTTTTTCAGAACTCTGGAATTAACCAAAGGCTTGCAGCAATCAAGGGAGTATTTATTCAAGAAAAATGCCTGAATCCTGAATCTTGAATCTGAATCTTGACAAAAACAGTGATCATTGTTAGATCTTAACTTGCTCTATTCCCATCCCCTACTTCCCAGGTCCACAGTAGCCTTGAAAAAATAACCTACAATCACAGTGCAAACCAGCAGCCTGGAAGCCAGTGGAGAAAGTTCAGAACAGGGTTGTAGTTCCTTCAAAGACACATTCCCTGAGGACTTTCATTATTTGAACTGTCTGATGGTTCACTGGAAGACCCCACTTGCAAGGCTGACTTTATTTGATCTGAGTCAGAGCTTGCCCTGTGTGATAAAGCTTTTCCCTGAGATTGCTTTTCAAAAACAATTGGAGGAAATTGTTTAACATCAAGGCTGCCTTAGGGAATGAATAACAGTTGGGGTGAACAATAAGTTAATCAAAAAGCTTAAAAGGAAATCTGGAAAATTTAATATTCATGGGGACTTTGATAAGTTCTGACATATTTCTTCCAATCAAAGAGATCCAGCACATGCTTTGGGCTGTGTGCATGCTCAGGAAAAAGCTGAGAAGGCCCTAAATTCTCACGTCTGGCTGACCTTGAAGCACTGCACAAGTAACAAGTGAAGGCTAAGGGGGGGTTGTCAACTTCCTGGTCAAGTGTTGAAGGTATGCCCCAACACACAGAGCCCCACAGCAAAGAGAAGTATTGATTCCAAGCATTTAAGGGAATCTCTGTCCAAGTATTAGCACACCACTAAGCTAAATGAATCAGAGACTTCCATGGCCATACACAGGAATATAGACTTCACAAAAGTAGTTAAGAAAAGTTACTAAAACAGCAACAAAAAATATCAACGAAAACAAACCCTGGGGAGGAAGGAGAATCTGAGTTACAGAGTTGCAGCATTGTATTATCTAAAATGTCCAATTATCAACAAAAATGAGATGTGCACAAAAACAAAGTATGGCCCATACTTTTTTCCACTGGGAGGGAAAAAAGTAATCAATAGAAACTCCCTGAGGAAGCCCAGACTTTGGACTTAAAAAGACATTAAATATATTTAAAGTGTGTTCAAAGAACCAAAAGAAACTGTCTAAAGAGCTAAAAGAAAGTCTGAGAACAATGTCTTAGCAAGTAGAGGATATCAATAATGAGATAGAAATTATGAACAAGAGCCAAAAAGAAATTCTGGAGTTGAAAAGTACAATTACTAAAATGAAAACTTCAACAGAAGGGCTCAACAGTAGATATGAACAGGCAGAAAAAAAGATTTTGTGAACTAAGAGGTCAATTGAGATTATCCAATGTGAGAAACAAGAAAAAAGAATGAACAGATCCTCAGAGACTTGTGGGACACTATCAAATGTACCAACATAGGCATAATGGGAGTCTCATGTGACCCAAAATTTCCATTCATAGCTGTATATACCCAAGAGAATTGAAAGCATGTTCACATAAAAACTTGAACATGAATACTTGTAGTAGCATTATTCATAATAGCTAAAAAGAGAAAACAACTCAAATGTCCACCAACTGATGATGGGTAAACAAAGTGTAATAAATACATACAATGGAATATTATTCAGGCATAAAAAGGAATGAAGTATTAATACACACTACAACATGGATGAGCCCTGAGAACATCATGCTAACTGAAAGGGGCCAAACACAAAATACAATTCCACTTACATGCAATGACCTGAATAAATAAATCCATACGGACTGAAAGTGGATTAGTGATTGCTAGGAGCTGGGAGAGGGAGGGCTAGTGAGCGTCTGCTAATGGGTCTGGCATTTCTTTTTTGGAAAGATGAATGCATTCTGGGATTGGATAGTAGTGTTGGTTGTACAACCTGTGAATATACAAGATCTACTGAATTGTGCACTGTAAAAGGGTGAATATTATGGTATGTGAATTATATCTCAATTTAAAAAATAATAAAGAGTTACCTGGGTGAGGGGTTTGTTTCCCCTCCTCCCTCAGTCTATGTAGTAAGTCATTTGAAATGTAATGTAGTTCATGTATTTCTGATGGTATTTTACTTTAATGATTTTTCCTCCATCCTTGGTAGTTTTATTTTCTTCTTTTGTATATGTGTGAAACATTAACACTGTTCCATAAGTCAGAGCTATACAAAACAGTGTACTCAGAGGAGTGGCAACTCCACCTTCCCACTGTTTCTGTTTTTTATACCCCATTCCCACCCAATCTCCTATAGTTGATCAATGTCATTAATCCCTCCTATGTTTCTATTGGCACAGATGAACAAATATATGTCTGTTTTCTAATTTCTCCTTCTTTCTTACACAAAACTTAGCATTTTCCAGATGTTTAGATGAACTTTGCTTTTTTCATTTAAAAATATGTCCTGGTAATCACTGCAAATTTATTCATTGAGACCCTCTTCATTTAAAAAAAAATGTGTAGTATTCCATTGGGTAAATGTGTAAGAATGTATTCAACCGCTCCTCTATGAGTATATAGATTATCTTCCATGTTTTACAGTTACAAACAATATTGAAAGAAAATATAAACAATGGTATGTATTTTCATATTGTTGGAAGTATATCTTTGGAGTAAATTCCTAGAAGTGGAGATGTTGTATCAGAAGGTAAACGCATATGAAGTTTTGTTAAAAATTGCCAAATTCCTCTCCAAATATATTCTCCATGAAGGTTGTACCTATTTGTATTTCCACTACAGTACATGAGAGAGGCTTATTTCCCCACAACCTCTCCAACAGAATATGGTGTTTTACATTTTGATTTTTGACAATAAAATGAGTGAGAAATATCACCTCAGTGTAACTTGACAATGCATTTCTCTTATTATTGGTATAGTTGAATAGTTTTTAATGTTTAAGGACCATTTTTGTACCAATTTTTGTGAATTGTTTTTCATATCTTTTCCCCATTTTTTCATTGGTGAGGGGTTTTGCTTCTTTTTTCCCTTAATTTTTAAGATTTCTTTATATATTAAGGATACTAGCCCTTCATCTGTTAAATGTATTGCAAACATTTTTCTCAATTTGTCAGTTGTCTTTTGATTTGCTGTTGTTTATTTTTCTATCATGTTGTTTCTTTCTCTGCCATTTATTTCTGCCATGTAGTCAGATGCATCAGTTTTCTCTTTTTATTTCCTTTTATTTCATTTTTGCAAATGGGTTGACAATAATAGTTAGAAAAGATTTCCCTACTATGATTTGCTTGCTACGTTATCTGCTGTCAGTATTGCTGCCCCTACTTTCTTATTGTTTCCGTTTGCCTGGAATAGCTTGAACTATTCCTCTATTTTTAGCCCTTCTGAATCATTCTGTTTTCGGTGTTCTCTTGAATAGAGTGTATAGTTGGTACTTCATGAGGCAAAATGAAAATCTTTTCCATTTAATAAGTATATTAAGCCCTTTCACATTTGTTAAGATGAGTATGTTTTTTAAAAAGTCTTAAATTTGGTATTTAGGAAAGTTCATATTTCTGTTGTAGTGGTTATCTTTGTGTTTGTACCTTTTTAAAAAAGCCCTTAGTACCCCCAATTTTTTTATTAGAATCTATTTTGTCCCTTCTTAATGACATCCTTTACCTTTCACTTGTTGCCTAAATAGCAGTTAATGAGTTAATTTACTTTCCTCTCTCCATCTCTTTTCTCCTCCCATTTCTAGGTGCATGATTTCTCATTCATCAGGACATACAGCACATAACATAAAGCATTATCACATAAAATATTCTTCTTCTACCCTGTGCCCACCTTAATTTTAATCTTAGATTTGCATTTAAGTATATTAAATGCTAAATTTTCCCAGTCATTTTTTATTTGGATTAAGTTCATTTTCTAGCAGATTTTTCACAAAAGTACTCATGGGAAGAATTTTTTGAGCTCTTGATGTATGAAAGTTTTTCTGTGGTTTTGATACTTAAAGAATCGTGGCTGGACCTGGGGACTGTGGCTTTTTTTCTCAGGGATTCTGCCCTTCTTCCTTGTAGCAGCTAAACCCTTTATTGTATCTCTGATGAATCTTTTTTGCGTGTCTCTTGCTCCTCTCCCAGTTAGGAGGTCTATCTAACAGTCTAGGCACAGGATAGCTTCCTATCCCTTCCCAGGGATACAGGGTTTGGGTTTTTGTTTTTGTTTTATCCTTCCCTTCCACCAGCCACAGTGACTCTTCACCTGCGTCCTGCTGCAGTGTTTGATGTCCTTCAGGTAGCTTAAGCTTTTTTTGTTTTTTGTAAGCAGGGAAGAAGAGTCCTAGATGGATTTGTGTCTTTCCTGCAGCACACTCTCCTCTTTCAGGCCTGCACCATCAAGGGACTTTTCTCCTATCTCTGTTCTGTCTCCCATCTTTTTCCTGAGTGTCCAGTGTAGGCTTATCTCCATGAGCCTAGGAGTGGATGCAAATCCCCCTATGTCTACAGCTCCCAGGGCTTTATAGTCCCCGGTTAGCCCACACTCAGCTGTAGCAATTCATCAAAAAGTTTAGCCAAATACTTCTTACCTCAGTGACAACCACGTCATCCTCTTTCTGTACTCTATGACAAGTGAGCCAGTGCTCACATCTTGTCACTCCTGGGAGGTGCCTGTGCTTCCCCAGATCTCTTGCTGCCTGGTTTTCCCACCACCTCATCTCTCGGATGGGTTCAAGAAAAGTCATGATTTTGTAATTTATCCAGTTAGAATTTTTAGAGTGGGAGTAATGATCTTTCCAGCTTCCTATATTCTATGCCCCTGTTTCATGTTCATGATATCTTTTATGCTATGGAAGTGCTTTTATGTAATCAAGTTCATCAGTCACTTCAATTTGCCATCTGTACTTTATATCTTACTTAAGAGAGCCTCCCCTTGTTGGAAAAGGCAATCTGCCATAAACCTTGAGCATTTCTGCAGGTTCTTGCTAAGTATGCCAAGAATGCAAAGCCCTGTTCACTCTTTACCCCAGGTCATTTTTCAAGGTTGTATTTGCACTGAGCAACCTTGAGGGATGAGTAACATTTCCTAAGGACAAAAATCAGTCAACCTCAGTGTTCCCTTCCTACAATGCAATCTATTAATACAAGTATCCAACAGTGGTCCGTTGTGTTGCCCACATAGGACTTGGGAGAATATGGGTATACAGGAGAGGGTTAACTCAGAAGGCCTGGGTTGCTCAGACTCTGTACATTACCAAGATACGCCTGTCTCTTGGACTTGTCCTTGGTCAGCTCGTGGGAAATGAGCACTGAACTAACAATTCTACTTGATGTGAGTGTTTTTGTATGTGTAAGGCCTTGGGCCATCTGACACCGTTTTAATCAGATACTTTCATCTAGCAAAGTGATTCATGGTGAGTGCCTATCTATGCTCTGAGGGACTGGAGTCTGTGTAGCTGAGGTTAGTCATACAGATGATTCAAGCCATGTGATTGACTCCCCAGTAAAAACTATAGATACCAAAGCTCAGGGGAGAATCCTGATCAGCAACACTTCACACAGGTTGTCACACATCACTGCTGGGAGAATTAAGCACATCCAAAGGCCTGTCTTTGGGAGTGGCTATTGGCCAGCTACTGGGAGATGACCTCTGAGCCTTTGGGCCACATGGTATCAATTTGATCAGAGAGTTTATGTTAACAATGTGGTTTATGGTGACTATCTCTTTGCTCTGAGAAGCTGAGGTATGAGTAGCTGAGGTTATTTATGTAAGGTATTCATGCCCATGTGTCTGATTCTCTATAAAACCTTGGGCACCAAGGCTCAGGTGAGCTTTCCTGGTTGGCAACATTTAGTACATGTTGTCACACATCATTGCTGGGAGTGTGTCCATATGACTTCACTGGGAGAGGACACTTGGGAACTTTCACCTGTTTTCTCCTAGACTTTGCCCCGTGTGCCTTTTCCCTTTGTTGATTTTAATTGGTATCCTTTCACTGTAATAAACCATAAGTATGAGTATAACAGCATTTTCTGACTCCTGTGAGTCTTTCTAGTGAATCATTGAGCCTCAGGGTGGTCTTAGGGACCCTTAAAGCAATGGGGAAATGGTACAAACATCATGCTCATGCTTTTGCTCTGGCTATTGTTTTTGCCATGAGTAATGAAATTCTTTGTCTCTGATCCAGGATCTCATGTCTTCTGTGAGCATCCATGAAACTGTGGCAGGATAACTTAGTAGTTGCTTAATTTTTAAGTGGAATATGGTTGAAAATGATATAAACCACCTCCAGGTCTAGCCCATAAAATCTCATGTATATCTCCCACTCTTCTTTTAACCCTCAGCTAGATGCGAACTCCCAGGGAGACATTAGATACCCCTCTTTTTAAGGAAAAACTATCACCCTAAATAACTTTGAAATTCTTTCCTCCACTTAAGCCATTTGGATTAAGTGATCATCAAGCAAATATCTGTTGTGTTAAGCCAATAAGAATTAGGAAATTTATTTTATAGTACAGGTAGCACTGTTCTGATGCAGAAATTAGTGCTACAAGAAAGATGCTGTTGTGAAACACACAAACAAAAAAGGCACAAAATACATGGTTTAGCAGAGAGTCAGGATGAAAATTACTATCCAGGGCTCAAAAAAACTGGAGATTCATGTCACGCAGTGACAAAACAATTGTTAAAATTGTCATTTGCTATTTCTTGGAAGGTGGACCACATGCCTGCTGACCTTACATTTCAAGGAAAAGAGATTGGAAAATAGAATGTTGATAGAGTGTTGGTTGTTAATGTCTGCTTTTCTCAAGGTGATAGGAAAAAAGATATCAGCTGTGGCAATCATTTGCTAGTTTGCAAGCAAAACAAAAATGAAAGGCAAAAGAGTGGAAACCCCACTGCTTCCTGTCTCAAATGATAAGAGATTGTGTCCAAAGGTCCATTAAGACTTCTTCTGGTTCCATCATAGACCTGAGTAAGAGTATAGAATTTCCTGCTAAACGTGATAGCTTTAAGGCATAGGGGCAAAGGAGGAAAAATATAAGTTAGGCTTGGGAATTATATTTAGAAAAGAACTTTGGGAGATGCTACTAGCATATGTAATTGAATAGACATCTTTCTCTCAAAAACTGTAATCTTTTGCTTATTGTTAATGCCAAAGAAATTGCAAGACTGGACTTCAACAGCCTTTGAATGTTCTATCATTAAAAATACTTTGGGGCTCCCAAACTTGCTCAGGGAAGAGGTGGGTTACAAAAATTATAAACACCCCCCAAGAAGGGTACATTCTCCATCATTTATTTCAAACGTGACTTAGGGTAATAATGGACAAAAGAGAACCTCAAAGAGAATGGATCTAGTGCTATGAAGAACAGTGAACAAGTAGTTCCTTCCAGACAGCAAAATTGAAATCAAGGAAATGCCCTCACTTCCAGATAAGAGGACTTCAAAATGCCTGCTAGAGGGATATCACAACGATGACAGACTTGTACCTTCTCTGTGCCTCCCATGTTCCCTTTACTAAATGGCAGTTTTTATTATAAATCTTCTGTCCTTGGTCACCCTAGTATGTTTGGCCTGGTGGCAGTGGAGAGACAGACTTCTATAACTTGTGTTTTTAGTGCAAGAGCCACTGGACCTCAAGGAGCCATATGCACGACTGATGGAAAGAACCATGCAACATTTAGAGATCTTGGACTTTGAGCTGGTTGCAGTAATTGGATAAAACTTTGGATTATCTCACTCAAGGAAGGAGGGAGTATGTTCTAGGTGTGGTGGGATATTTAGTAACCAGAAGGACATACTATGTTAGAAACCAGCTAAGTGTTCACTGAATCTATTTCTTCTTTTCCTTAGGCACCTGGCTAAATCATATTTCCCAGCCTTCTTGAGGTTAGGCAAATGCTGGCCAATGGAATATGGGTAAAAATGATTACATGATTTTCACCTGCGCCACAAAATTTTCCAGGCAACCTTCCACATTTCTTCCCTTGTTTCCCAACTAGATGTTGACACCCTAGGAAACTTTTAAGATAGAGTTTGAAAATGGTGAAATTTCTATTTGCCAGGGTCCCTGAATGATTGGATGGAGCAGATCCTCCCAACCCTATCCAGCCACTTTACATGAGCAATAAGTAAGTATTAGGATGAGTCACTGAGATTTAGGGGGTTTATTTGTTATTGTAGTTAGAGTTATTCTAATACATATATGATATGTGGTTAGGATGTATTCTATTTTATCCAAAATGAATATTGTTGTAATGCTATTTTTGAGTAGTTGGGTAATCCTTTCTTTATTTATTTGAAATGTCACCATATAATCATGGGAATGTTCCTAGACTCTCTATCTTTTTGCTTATCTATTTATCTGATCCAACATTGCATTTTAAATTTTTATATCTTTATATTTTATTTATATAACCAGTAGCCTGGTTTACCCATAAATCTTTTTCCCCCAAAATTTTCTTGGCTATTCTTATGCCTTTTCTTTACAAATAAATGGTAAAAATCAGCTTGTCAAATTTTATTTTTAAAAATTCTATTGGGGGCACTACTTTTGATTACTCCTAGAAATTATTTGTAACCTGGGAAGTATTTGTGTTTCAAACATCTTCTCTTTGTTGTTCTCTAATTAGTTGCATAAAAGGATGGGTTTGCTTCTGTGAATTGGGCCTATATTATAGAATTGTAGGACAAATGATATTTACTTAAACATGTTCAGTAGCCTAAGTATGATATCATCCTGCAGAAATTAAGTAGCCTTAATGGGTACTGGAATGTTGTTTGTACTTTGAACATGTGTTTCTCTTCAAGGGAAAACTTGTTTTGAAAGAAAGTCATTCTCCATGTTGTTTTCAGGATAAAATTAAAAGGATGTTTTTCAGTAAAGACAGCCAAGACTTAGAGGGTCAATGAAGGGAGGAGGTTTATTTGTGTTTATTTTTAAAACAAACATGGTATGAATACTCAATGGTTAGCTGAGCTCTTTCTATCTGGACAGAAGTTCATAGCCTTCACGTACACCAACAACAACCAATTTAGCTCATATCTGGAATAGGTGTGAACTAGTTCTAAATTTTGTCAACATAGGCACCACCTGTGAAGAAGGAGAGGTTGTCAGACCCTATCAAATTTTTAAACATTTGTAAGCATTATGCTTGCATTATTATAATAACATATCTAAAATATTCTTTCTTGAATGCTTGAATTTATGTTCTCCGCTCTGATACCTGCAAGGCTCCCCCCCTCAATTTTGCAGGTCTGTGCTCAAATGCCATCCTGTTAGAAAGAAGTTCTCTGACCTCACTTAGAAAACATTAGCTGGTTATTCCTTCCTCTTTGCTTTTTCTTCTATGACATTCATCACCTGACGTGTATAAATTTATATGGTTGTCAGCCTTCCCTGTCTAGAATATAAGATTTTGTGAATGAAGGGCCTGTTTTTTTCTCTGCCATATCCCAACTTTGAACAGTGCTTAGTACATAATAGGTGCTCACTTAAATATTTGCTTTTTTTTAAAAAAAATTCTATAATATTTGAATAAATACAATTATTGTGAGTAGTCATGGATATATGTAAGTTTTTCCAGTCTAATGACTTATATGGTTAAATAGCTGTAGTTACCAGTGAGGAGGCTATTAGAGTAATCCAGGTGAGAAATGGTGTGGCTTGGTTTTGGGTAGTACTAGTGGATAATGAGAATGGGAGAGAAGATGATGGGCGTTTGATTACAGAGAAAAAGGCATGAATCAGTTGTCTAGGAAAAGTATGGTAGAGTAAATGGAATAAGAAAACAGTATGATTACTGGACAGCATTTGGGGCCCATTTGAAGTTTACTGTCACTAATTTAAAGTGAGAGCAATTAGTATTGCCATTTGTGTTTTTATTTCTGTGACCTGCTTTTTTATTATGTTTACTTTGGGCCCTTGATCTTTTTTGTTATTGGTTTGTAGGAGCTCTGACTATGTTAGAGAAATTAGCCCTTTGCCTACCATGACTTGCAAAGAATTTCTATTTTGTCATTTGTCTTTTGACTTTGTTGGATTTTTTTTCCAAACAGAATATTTTATTTTGTTTGTGTAAATGGGGTCTGATCTTTTACCTTCTAACTGGCTGTTGGCAGTGTATGTGAAGGTTATGAACTTTTGTATACTGATAATTTTTTTCAGCCACCTTACAAAACTCTCACAGTTTTTTATAGTTACTCAGTTTTTCCTCTTGCATTTTTACAGGTTCAGAATGATATCATCTAAAGATATTAACAATTTTACCTGCTCCTTTCTATTTTTTGTAACTCTTTCTCTTGCCTAATTAGAATGGCTAGTACCTCCAGTAAAACATAAAATAATAGCATTGAAAGTGGACCTCCTTGTCTGTTCCTGATTTTAACAGGAGTGCTTATAGTGATTTCCCTTAAGAATGAAATTGACTTTAGACTTACATAGATATGTTTTATGATATTAAGATCTATTCTTCTTACTAAGGTGTATTTTTTAAAAATCAAAAATAGATGTCAAGCTTTATCAAATATCTTTTAAGTGTTTATGAACATGATTATATGATTTTTGTCTTTTTGTTCTTTAAAGACTTAGTGGAATAACTCTGAAAAAAATTTGTGTCTGGTGCATTTTGACAATTTTATCTATTTTTTCTATATTAATTTATCTGTTTAGATTTTCATCTGAACTCAATTTATATTTTTCTTAAAAAGTAACCATTTTATCTATGTTTTTTATATATATATTATTTGCAGAGTTAAACAAAGTAACCTCTTGATTTTTAAAATTACCTCTGCAAGTTTGGGATACTACACTCTTTTTCAAATTTTGCATATTTGTGCTTTATACTATACATTTTTCTGTTAAATAGACTAGTTAACAGTTTGCCTAAGTAAGGTATACATATTTTCTTTGTGTACTCTTTTAGCCATATTCCATAGAGTCTGATACATTGTGATTTCTAGGCTACTGTTTTTCTCTTTTCCTACCTTTTCTAAATTGCATTTCAAGTGTTTTTCCAATTTTCCTTCTCTGCTATTTTGCAATTTCTTTTGGTATTAACCTTTAAAGTACATATTTTCTTAAAATCGAAATTAATCTCAGTAACTCTACAGGCCTTCCAAACAATACACAGGCCTCAAAACTCCTTCATCGCTTTTTTATCTTGCATGCATTTGTGTCAAGTATTTTAATTCTGCCTTTTAATTTCATCTACAAAATTAGATTTTATCATTATTGCTTTATACAGTCAGTGTTTATATAAATTTACTCACATGTTTATCAGTTTCTGTGTTCATTAATTTTTCTACCGTTTTCCTCCTTTCTTAAGTAGATATTTTTCATCATTACGTAGTGATGGTCTGTTAGTGGTAAGCCCTTTTAGGTTTTGTCTATCAGAATAATGCTTTTATTTTAGCAGCATTCTCAAACAATAGTCTAGAAGTGTGTAACTAATCTTGGCTAATAATTATTTTCTTCCATTACCATGAAAATATCTCACTGTTTTCTGACTTTGTTTCTATTGAGAAATCTGCTACTGATCATATTGTCAATTTTTTTAGGCAAGTTTTCTGTGTGTCAGTGATTCTTTCATAATATGAAATAATTGTATTTCTTAATAGAGGCTATCTTTACAGTTGTAATTTTGTATACTATACTCAATAACACACCATTGCTTTAGAACAAGGGTCAGCAAACTTTTTCTATAATAGGCAAGTTTGTAAACATCCTGGGCTTGGCAGGCCATAAGGTCTCTGTGGCAGCCACTTAACTCTGGTATTGTAACACAAAAGCAGTTATAGACAATACGTGAACAAATGGGTGTGGCTGTGTTTCAATAAACTTTATCTACAGTTGATGTGCTTGGTTTGGCTCATGGTTGGTATTTGTTGACCCTGCTTTAGACAGTTATCTATTTACTATCTTTTCTGAGTAGTGATTAAATCAATGTATTTCTTCTTCTCCCTCTCAGCTTCCTTTTCTCCACTATTAAATATTAGTTGGTGGTATTATCTATCTTAGATTTTATCTTTCTTAGATTTTATATTTAGATTTACAAATCTAAGAATAGGCAGATGGGTATATTTATGTGCTTTAAATTACATATTTTGACCTCTGCTATAAAAATGTGAAGAAATAACAAACTTACCTTTCCTTTTCCTTCCTTTCCTATCATTTGTTAGTTATGCTATTTCTACCTTCTGAAGGTTTATATAGCATTTACATTCTGTTGTATCACCCAAATCTTTACGCGTCAGGTGCCTTGTTGAAAGGCACATAGCCAGTAAGTGGTGAAGCTAGAATGTGAGCTCAAATAGCCTGTGTTGTTAACAACTATTTTGCACTGCCATTATCTTATCATAGATGGGGTGGCTTATAAACAACAAACATTTATTTCTTACAGTTCTGGAGGCTAGGAAGTCCAAGATCAAGTTTCCAGCAGATTCAGTGTCTGGTGAGGGCCCATTCCTCATACATGGTGACTTCTCCCTGAATCCTCACATGGCGGAAGGGGCAGACAAGCTCTTTGGGACCTCTTTTATAAGGGCACTAATCCCATTTGTGAGGGCTCCATCCTCATGATCTAATCACCTCCCAAAGACCTCCACCTCTTAATACCATCACTTTGTGGGGTAGGATTTCAACATATGAATTTTAGGGGGACACATGGAGACCATAGCAGCCATATTTTTCTGAGGCTAGGATAATCCTGATAGTAAAACCTAACAAAGACTGTGGGGGTGGGAGGAACCCAATCATGCATCAATGTAAATGTGAAAATAACAAATAATACAGCAAACCAAATTCTATACGTTTTTAAAAGTTGTCCAGCATTACCATGGTTAGTTAAATTGTAGGAAGTTAATTTGATTAAATATATCACTCCAGTAAAACCAACAAAAAATATTTTTCATCCCAATTAAAAAACCAAGAGGTATTTATTAAAATCTACCCATTTCTAAGTAAAGCACTTAAAAATCTAGGAAAAGAAGGATGATTTTTCAACATGAAAATGGATATTTTAGATGAAGAGTCAATATTGTATTTAATGCAGAAATAGTGGAAGTTAGAAACATGGCAAGGATGGCTGCCACAACCATTTTCACTTAAGATTGTTCTGAAAGTTGAAACCAATGAAAGGAAGAAATAAAATTAAAATCAAGTCTACCACAGCCTCATTTACAGGGAAATTTCCTACTGATTTTATTCGGTTCCAATTTTATCAAGGAGTAAGGGCTCTGTTTTGTTTTGTTCACACCCTCGTCTTCATATAGAGTATCCAAGTTCCCTTACCCCTTTCTTCAGGAGGACTCAGCAGTGTCCCAACTGTTGAATGACAGATTACCCACACGTGAAAAATCAGAGAATCTTTCACACTGCTCCTTGAACCTCTGAGAGTTCTTGCCCTTCTTCTTTCTGTCCATCTTGACTGCCCGCTCTACTTTCTCTCTCTCTCTTTGTCCCAATTTTAGTTTCAATTGTTCTTTTAAGGACAGAAAAAAAGAGCCCTGCAAAGTATGCCTATAAGAACTTGTCTGGCAATTTAGGGCTCAGGTTTTTTTGAATCTTTGTTCTTGAGTGGATATAAACTGAGAGTAGAGAAGTGACCAACTGAGTATAAGTAAGAAAGAAGAAAGGGTGGGAAATACCTAGAAAACAACAAAATAAATTCTAAGACCTAGCCCTGCCACATCTGCAGATAGGATTCTACACATAGTACACAATTAGGGCTCTTCTACAAGTGCTCGGTAAATACTAGCCACTAATTCTTGAGAAACTCATCTGGCTGTCAAATAAACATTTCTAACCATTATTTGTCTTTGTATAATTAAAATTTACTTTGTGTATAGGTAAAATTTTAGGGAGAAAGCATCATTCAATTTATCTAGCTTTGGACCTAGAGATACCTATTGCTTGGTATAGAATACCACAATGAACAATTCCATGTGGGGGAGGTATTTTCCCAAAAGGAAATTAGGTTGCCAATTTTGTTTAAAAATAGGAAGACAGACAAGTGTTAGCCAAGAAACACCTTGTCTTGTTAGACTTGTAGTTGTCCATTACAAGTCTAATAAGAGAAGATGCATATATGTGAATCTATAAAAAAGAAATAAGCACCATCAGAGATAGAGAAGTAAAGTCCCTGTGTTCAAAGGCAAGTACCTTATTCCTGGGGAGACAAGAGGTCTAAGGAAAATAGTTGTCTAGTTTGGCCAAAGGATAGAATGCATGAAAAACAGTAGGATATGAATCCAGTGAAGTGAGCAATTGGGGCCAGATAAAGGAAGGCCTTGAATGTCAGTTAGGGTGCTTGAAATTTAGTTACAGGAAATTGAGAAACCAAATTTAAAATTGAAAAATCTGAGGAAGAAGAATGTTATGTAAAGCATGTAATATTACCACCTTGCCAAGTGTCCTTAGCTTTCTTGTCTTTCCAGTAACTAACCTCTTTAAAAATATTCTCCGTCAAAGTTTTCCCATGATATTTCAAATCAACAGGTCATTTGTATAAGGTTAAAATTACACTTGACCATAATGGGGGAAAAATGCACATGCTTATGACAAAAACAGCTCCAAAAACAACGTTTTGGGTTTTCTCATGAAAGAGCACAGCACCTTGAATATCTTTCATGGAGTTCCAAAACTGTCTCAAATTACTAAAAGGAAAAAGAAAAGGTCTATTATCAAGTTTTTGTATTAATGTTATTTAATTTAATGAAGTACATTAATGAAAGAAGCAATAGTTCAGTTCAAGTGAAAAAGCATATATATACCATTATGGAATACTCTCAGTTCTTTAAAAAAATTACTGATTTTGATAATGGATCTAGTTGTGATCATTAATGGCTGCAAAAATGATTAGGTGAAAATCTGATGGGGAATTTTATAGTGGCTGGATCAGACTGACAACATTGAACCCACTGATCATTGCTAACATCACAAAAAGATATATGGCCAGAGACATCACTGGCTTCCTCATGATATTATTATGAAGGATGCACCACTACCTATCAAGTCTTCTTGATCTGCCAAATCAAACCTAACATGTGGTCAAGCCTCTAGATCTGACTTTTTTAATAGTAAATACAAGGAACAGAAGAATATGTTATACCACAGGATACAACAGCAAACTCCAGAATGTGAAGAATTCTATGAGACAAAATGCCTATTTTTTCCCACGCATTAATAGCAAGAAAAAGAAAAAAGGTAAAAGGAAAATATGTATGTATACATCTTAAAGAGACTTAAGACACATAATAACCAAATTCAATGTGTGAACCTTGTTTGAGCCTAGTTCAAACAATCTAACTTTAAAAAAAAAAGAAAAAATTAAGAGACAATTGGTGTCATAATTTAGATACTAATTAGATATTTGACAATATTAAGGAGCTGTTAATCTTTTAGGTGAAATAATGATATGGTGGTTCTGTTAGAAAGATTCCTAATATTTTAGATAGTTATACGGCATCTTAAGTTTTCTTTAAAATAATAGAATGAGCAAGAGGTTTGAGAAGTAGTGGGTAAAGAAACAAAATAAATAATATTGGCCATGTGCTTATAACTGCTGATGATAACTGCTGGTGCTGAGTGATGTATTCCTTGGGGTTCAATAGATTATTCTCCCTAAATTTTTTTTTTTCATAGACAGGATCTTGCTCTGCTGCCCAGGCTGGAGTGCAGTGGTGCAATCATAGCTCACTGCAGCCTCAAGCTCCTGGACTCAAGCAATCCTCCTGCCTCAGCCTTCTGAGTAGGTGGAACTATAAGCACTCACCACCATGCCCAGCTAATTTTTCTATTTTATTTCTTTAGACATGGGGGTCTCACTATGTTGCTCAGGCTGGTCTCAAACTCCTTGCCTCAAGCAATCCTCCCATCTCAGCCTTGAGAGCTGCTGGAATTACAGGCTTGAGCCACCAGGTAAGGTTCTAATTTTTTATACGTTTGAAAATTTCCATTGGAAAATAATGAGCTATCTCTGGAGAAAATTCAGAATATGCAGAAGAAATACGGAGGAGAAAATAAAATCTTTTATTTTCCAAGGTTTCAGAGTTAACCAGTACTAAACTTTTGTTGCAGTGTTTTTGAGTCTTTTTGATGCAAATGAATTCAAAACACATGTAGAGAAACATTTAGAATACTGTTACTATATGTCATAGCAGAGCATTTTTTTATATCACCAAATTGAAAACAGAATCTTTAAAGGATGCCCAATAATTCCTCTTATAGTAAGATCAAAAATTAAAAACTATTTATACTGGTTATTTCTAATGAGTAAACTGGTTTGATAATGCTTCATGAATCTTTGTCAGTGTACAGGCAGTCCTCTGGTAACCTACGACTGGACTTATGGCATTCTTTACTTACGAATGAGCTCCCAAAGCTCCCCATAAGGAAAGTTTATAATTAAATAATTAAATTAAAAATTTGGGAACTAGTTTCTTCCATGCATGTCAACAAACACTCATGGTGGTGTAAGTGGTCTGTTGGTGCAGCATCTTTACGCTAGCGGCGAGCCTCGTAGATAGATAGAGAAGCAGCTGATAGAAACACAAGAACATGAAGACTGAGAAGATCCAGAGCCAAGAGAGTTTAAGACAAAAGAATTAATTGAAGCCTTTCGTCTCACTGAAGCAGGATTTGCTAAGCTTGAGGAGCAAGATCCTAACTTTGAGCAGTTTACAAAGGTTTACTGTGCAGTTAGTGAGAACATCAGGTGTTACGAGGCAATTTACAACGAAAACAAGGAAAGGTCTGTGCAAACAACTCTAGATACCTTTTTCAAGACACTCACTTCAGTGCTAAGCTCCCCTCTCCTCCAGCAACAAAATCAAATCCTGATTCTCCAGCACCCACTCCATCCTCTCCAGCACCACCTCCTCCAACATCTGACTAATGTTAGCCTATCTTCTCGCCTCAAAAATGCCCCTCCCAGGAAGCAAGACATCGATGCAACATTAGGTGAGTGTTAACCTTTAATACTCTTCTTTGAAATTTCTCCTGTCTCCTATCTAGACTTTTTGTATGAGTTTGTTTTTATGTTCTCTATGTTTGAATTGAAAGGAAGATCACAATAGTTTCTGTAATTTATTATCACAGTACAGGGGTATTATTGTTATTACAGTATTATACTGTATTATTATTACCACATATGAGCCATTAGAGTATTGTTATTATTATTATTACCTCATAAGCGCTATTCATCAAGGATCCGAGTCATATACAAATCTGACCTAAAGATGTTCTCAAAAATATATCTTGTCCATAACCCAGGGCAGCCTGTATTTGATTATTTTCTTAAGATAGATTCCTCAAAGTGTAATTATTGCCCAAGAGGAATTATAGAATTATTTAAGGTTCTTTTTTTTTTTTTTAAAGAGACAGGGTCTTACTCTGACCCCCAGGATGGAGTACAGTGGCTCAAACATAGCTCACTGCAGCCTTGAACTCCTGGGCTCAGGTGACCCTCCCACTTCAGCCTCAAACCTGGCGTTACAGGTACCAGCCACTGTATCTAGCCTATTAAAAATGTTTTTTTTTTTTTCAAGACAATGTCTCACCCTGTTGTCCAGGCTAGAGTGCAATGGCATCATCATAGCTTACTGCAACCTCAAACTACAAAACTTTTTGTAGAGATGGGGGTCTCTCTATATTTCCCAGGCTGGTCTCGAACTCCCGGCCTCAAGTGATCCTCCCACCTCAGCCTCCCAAAGTGCTAGGATTACAGCTATAAGCCATCATGGCCAGCCCTATTTAAGGTTCTTAAAACATACTGTCAAGTTATTTTTATGAAAAATAACATCAATTTATACTCAAATAGTTTATTAAAGTGTTAATCTCTCACTTTTTTGATAGCATTGAATGGTAATCTGTTTTAAAATATTATGTATTTACAATGTTCAGTCCTCCCATAGAATAACATGGGATGCTTCTCTATTTGTTCAACAAATATTTGGGGTTTTCTTCACATGCACCCTATGTCAAGATTATTCCTACATATATTATAAATAGAATCTTTTGAAAAGTGTAGTTCATAACTGGTTATTACTAGCATAGGAAATTTTTTCTGTATCTTGTACCCAGTTTGTTGGATTTATATTACTTCTAAGACATTTAATTGATTTTCTTGGGTTTTCTTTGGAACCATCATAACTTGGGCAGTGACTTAGCTTCTTGGAGCCTCTTAGTCATCTGTAAAATGAAGAAAATAATAAATCCTTCTTCACAGTTGAAGAGGACAATAAGATAATGTGTGTGTATATATAAAGCCCTATGTCTAGAAAGTCATAAGGACTCATTAAATATTTAATACGTCTTGTTATATAACTGGTGTCTCACCAAAACTAACACACTTCCCCTTAACTAGCTCCTCAAAAAATTGACTATTTTTATCTTATATGGGACTGCATTTGTAGAAATTAGGCGTCTCATGTTATAGGAGCATTTAATTTAATATTTTTAGATAAGCCTCAAAGCAGTCGTAAATCTGTGATTCTGTGGACTATGTATGTGAGGTACCAGTCACGTGGTTACCTCAGTGAAATGAGCAGTATTTATTGATGTCAACCAACTGAAATGATCTCAGTGAACCAGGATGGAAGTATTGATTTTTAGTGAAGATCCAAAATATTCTGATGGGGCAAATCCAACTCTTAGATTTTTTAGAAAATACAAATGAGAGCAGCGTTTGAGGTTAAAACACTCCTGCTGGCCTCTTGTTGCCAGGTCATTGAGAGAGAAAGAATCCCAAAGGACCACTGTCGCTAAATTGTGAAACCCTATACATGAGGAGAGAGAAAAGGAGAATATGCAGGTTTTTTCCAAGTCTATTATTCAGAAGTATTCTCCTGAGAAAATGGTGGGGGGCAGGGGAAAATAAGGCTTTGGGGGCCTAACTCCTGATAAGCCTTCTCAAACTCTGAAACAATAACAGGATAACTCCCTGTGGACTAAAAGGCATCTCTAGTCAGTCTGGGCCTTGGAGAAAATCTTGGCTAGATCAGTTATTTTCCAGAGAGCAGGTTGCCTAAATTATTGAAGAAGCTGCAACATTGTGTGTGTTTTCTATCCCATCCCTCTGACCTCATCCCCTTAGATCTCTGATCTGCAAGGCAAATTTAATGAAGTTACTGATGTTCTTGGACTCTAGTTCAGAAACCTCTGGGATGAGTTGTCACACCTGTGTACCTCTCCCACCTCACTGCAGCACCAACTGCAATGATCTATACATTGTAAATTGTTCTATATCCCGATGAAAAGGAATGGTGTGAATACCAAGGGAGACTATTGGGAGACAGACGTGTATAGCTGACTACTTGTTACTGTCATCCAAGCATCCCATTACCCCTGCAGTTCTTTCAGAACACTGGTATTTTGCTGTGTTCTCTGAAGTTTTCCCTTCTCTCCTACCCCACCATTGGATTGTACCCACTCTGCAGGGTCTGTAAATGTGTTAAGAGTACACCGTAACTAATAGAAGTAAAGAATGCAATGCAGGCCCGGCACAGTGGCTCACACCTGTAACCCCAGCCAGGAGTTGGAGACCAGCCTGGGCAACATAGCAAGATCCCACCTCTACAGAAAATTAAAAAATCAGCCACGCACAGTGTCATGCACCTGTAGTTCCAGCCACTCGGGAGGCTGAGGTGGGAGGATCATTTGAGCCCAGGCGTTCGAGGCTGTGGTGAGCTATGATCACACCACTGCACTCCAGCCTGGGTGACAGAGCGAGACCTTTTCTCTCAAATAAACAGAAGAGTGCAATGTACCCTAATGTACCCCTTCCAGAGGGAGTCTGTCATTGGTGGTCAGAGACAAACAACAGGGTAGAGGGGACAGTGGGTGGCAATTGGAGGAGCTTTAAGAAAGCTTAAAAGAATGTCTCTCTCTCATTCTTTCTCTTCGTGTTGACCCTCCTTTTTGGAACTCTAATGTGACTGGTTGAATAAGAGGGAACTGGGATCTCCTCTCACTTTTAAGGATGGGTTTCCCTGCTGAAATGTCCTACTAAGACTTCGTGAAACACAGGAGATTGGGTGGAAGTGAGCAGGCTATTGGGAGGGGAGAGGAAGGTGGTATTAGTTCTTTCTGGGGAAAAGGCAGCCCTGAGATACTGAGAATATGGGGGTTCTTTTAACAGAAATCAGGTAGGTGATCAGCTTGGAAGGAAAGGTTTTGAGTTGGGTTGTATGGACGTTGATTTTATTAATATTTTTGCTGGACATAAGTATGGTGGCTTGATGGCCCCCAGTAATTCCCTCACTGACAATATAATACTTCACCACTTTCTTCTGGGGAATCATTTCCCCCGACTCTCCCCTTACACCCACACATAAGCCAAAATGCAGTCGTGTGATTTGGATGGGAGCAGCTATTCTCTTACCTGACCCTGCGTTTTTGACATCAATGATTAATAAAGGAAAAGCACTTGACTCAATCTGGACCAGTTGTACTATCTATAATGATGGGGTCAAGGTTTGGCACATAGCATAGTCTGAGCCTATGGAATGCCTTCCATGGACTTTTCAAACTGGAGCTACAGGTAAATGCCATTTTCTTTCTGGTCAAAAAGCTGTGTAGATGTGTACCTAGATCTGCAGGTAACAAGGGTTCCATCCTCATAAAGAAACAAAACCAAGGGAATTAACTGGATTCACAAAGGAACAGAGAAAAGACAGCAAGAATGTGTTCTTGACGGTGTTTGATTTCCTGGTTTCATCCGCTTCTGTGGCAAACCCCGCCCTTGTCCTTTGGTTACATGAGCCTATAAATTCCTCTTTTGATTAGGCAAGTTTAAGATATATGCTTGTCACTAGAAATCAGAGTCCTAAAACAAAAGTCAAGTGATCACAATTACCAAATTGTTTTATATTCATAAATCTTAGCCCCAGCAGCAACCCAGCTATAGATTGTGTTAAAAGTTTTTTTCCCCCTTATATCATCCCTCTAAAAAAATAATGTTACTGTAATTATTGAAAATGATTGACTTTAATATTTGCTGTATGGCAATGGTATAACTCACTAGTTTGCAAATCACTGACTGGTAACATTGGCTCCAAATTTGTCACTTCCGAATTTAGACATTAGTTTGTTAAAGATATATACCGTGAAGGCCCAGCATTATTTGATTCATTTTTTTTAAAGGAGTTATCTCTTGTCAGCCTCTCATAACATTTGTCCTTAGCCCCTCTTATATACAGTTGTGTCAGGAAGATAGTGTGACTTGGCATTTAAAGAAATTGAGAACTAGCAATATTGTTTCTAACAGTGACACAAGTATATTCTTGGTCATTGTATTGATGGTTCTTCTTTTGGTTTTGTAGCTCTATTTTTTTCTCTTTCCAAAGTTGGTGCTTATTTCCCATAGTCAATCAACAAATAAATTATTGGCAGCAAATTGTAAATACATGCGTACATCCTCCTAAGCAATTCATTTCCAATCCTGTTTTTCTCTGCCCACTGTGAAAAGTACTAAACTTTACTTGAAACTTAAATTATGCAATTATGTAGAATATAAGATAATTTTGAATATACGAAACAAATGTACCAAGAAGAAAATGATTGGTTCACCGTGAGTGTTATAAACAACTAAGATTTGGGACTGAAGAGATTTTAATAAGGGGGACCTAAAAGCATTCAAATTATCTGACAAACAGGAAAGATCTGTATTTCCTTCTAAAATAGAACATGGTTTAGAGACTAAAGTGATTCTTTACTATTTAACCATGTCCAGCAATAGTTTTTAGAAGATGAGACAGGCAATAAATTGGTGGGTTTCAGTTGGGCCCTCTGTCCTACAGCTCAAATGCTGCCACATTTGTTTTAAGTAATTTGCGAGTGATCTCATTTCTATGAATTGAAAATTACTTAAGATGGTGAGTGCCATTTTTCCAAGCAAAAATGGTTTAATAGAATAATAAGTGCTATTAAAAAAAAAGACTTGTGACAAAACAAATTTGAGAAACAAACTGATAGCAAAGATAAATTGGTTTCTTTACTGCAGGCTTCTCAGAATCTTTCATATGATAACATGTACTGTGACTTTCTACCTTAAAGATGACATTTCCTGCACTTGCTTTCCTATGAGATTCTTTTTGAGTAGAGTATCTTGTGAAACTGGAATTCCTCAGTCCATACTGTAGGAAATCAATATTCTCCTAGTTCTATATAAATGATATTTTACTCATTCAAACTAAAAAGGAGTATGGTGCAAGGACTCTTTAAATTTAAGCTGCAAATTACTATGATGAAAGTGATGTATTCAACCTGTATGTGAATCTTCTACTAATATCTGTGACAAAGATTAGAGATATTAATAAATGAGTAACATAAAGGCAGGCAGGTTTTCTGACAAAAAGGAAAGATCTGCCCACCCCTATCTTTGGTTAATAAGCTAATAATGAACACTGCTTGAAACACTGAACACTGATGAGACAAAAGAAATCATTCATTAATAACAAAAGCATTTTCAGATGCTTTGCCTTGAGCAGGAGGTGGAAGCAGAAAATTGGTGGGTTCAAGTATCACTATGTTCTACAGTTCAAATGGGCAAATTGCCAGCTGCAAGTCTACAACTGTTTTACCTACAAGAGCTCCTTAAGGATGAATTGTTTTTTAGGTTAATTTTGCAAATTGTTCCCCCAAAACATTTGACCACAGTTTGAGGCCTGTTTGTCCTCTCAGGTTACCAGCATCCAAGCTAATCTGGTGCACATTTAAATAAGGATTACTATGACAGCAACATTTCTCTTTATATAAATAATTTGTAGCTAGTTGAATGCATCCCCTAAATGAGTGTGTATGTGTGTGTATATGTATATTAATATATATTCCTTGTAAATGTTAATTAAATCAGACTGTAATTGTTCTTGCAATGCCTGCTCTGTGTCCTCAGAAGTAGCTGGTGATGGTGACAAAAGTTCATGTATGATAGTATCTACTTTAAAACATCAGTTAAATTTTTATCCATCCTAGACAAGCTTCAAGTCATGTAATCTTATTAAACAATGTGTTAATATGAAAGACAATTAAGCAAAACCACCAACCGTATACATGGCTTTAATGTTTTAACCTAAAATGAAATTCAGATCATTTACTTATATAACAACAAATGACCACTATAGACACTTGAAATCATTTATTCAAGGTATTTTTCTATAATCTTGCAATCATAGTATAGACATATAATAAAAGAATATAAGAATGCAAAGAGGAATATAAAAGTATCTAGGCATTTAAAATAAGAGCTCTTCCAAAAAAATTACAAATGTTTTACGAAAAGCATTCCTGAAAAATTTTGAGAAAAGCTAAAACTTTATTAAAAACATTATAATACCAAATGGTATGTTACTTTGTAACAAGTAGTTATATATTAATTAAACGTTTATATACCATGAGCTAAGACTTAACGCATTTTACATTCAGGTTGAAATAATTCAGCACCATTTTAGCTTAAAGGATAAATGAAGTGCTTTCTGTTCACAAGTGGCCCAGGACTTTCAATAGCTGGGAATGAAACTTAATTTATTGATTGAATATATTGATTGTGAATATCAATTCAAAACAAAAAATATAGAAAAGGGGTACATTTTCATTATCAGTTAATATACTGTTAGTATCCAAACAAGTTATTTTAATAACAAAATATCACCTGATCTGGAATTTAATATTTCCATGCAATCTGCTAAAGATTAACTCTCAATGCCAGGAAAATTTTAATGCATTCCATTTTTTCTAGAATCTGAATATTGGAAATGTTTATAAGTGTGACAATTCTATGAGGTTTCAAAGAGCAAAAAAATAATTTGTTAGTACAAGTAATGCCTAGTGAATAATTAGATGATAGAAATTGTAAATAAAATTATAATATAAAAAAATAAAGATTTTCTGGAGATAGGCAAGTTGTGTATTCATATATATTATGGTACTTTTGGGAGACTTTTGAGCCTCAAAAGTCAAGGCATCTTTAATCCAGACTGTGGTCTGAATCATTATGAGACTACTAATGTGGCATATGGCAGATGCACTAAGTATAGTAATTTAATTTAATCCATTTAATGTATTTAATCCATTTTCTCACAGTCTGTTTTAGTGTAAAAGCCAGTCTCTTCCCAGTACTCAACATTCTTTGTATCATTTCTACTTCCTATATTTAAGAAATCTTATTTAGAGTTTGGTAAGACTGGATTGTGTTCTTTATTTTATTAGTTGATAACATTCACCAGCTGATCATTATCTGTGAGTTTTGACAGTTACTCAGACCCCTTGAGGTTCAAAAATATTGAGTGTTAAATCAATACCTGTGAGTTATTTGGATGTGTTTAGGGATGATGGGAGGGGGAGGAATGTTCACATAAGAAATAAGCAAGAATCTTTAGCTTCTTAATTGAAAAATTTTTCAAAATCAACCAAATAGTAAATGTTATATTTAAAAGGCAGACATTTCAGGGATTGAAAACATTTTTAATTATTAGAAATACATACATGTATATAATTATTAACTTTTAACTTATTTTTTAAAATAAAATATGGTCAAGAAAAACAAGTGTTTAAAATTGAAATTTCATAGACATGCACTTTGAGTTCTTACAGATGAGATAAGGGGAACCTAATGGGTAACAATGACATTTGTAATACATTTTTATTGAGATTAGGACAGTATTTTTTGTTTGTTTGTTTAATCTCCCAATGCCTGGCATGTGAGTACCTGGCATATATTAGGCCATCAAATGATGATGGATAAATGGACAGATAAAAGGCCCAATGAATGACTGTAAATGAATCTTCTATATATCCAAATGCCATGATATTGGCTAATTTTTAATATAAGGGTAAGAATCTTAATGAAATGATATATCTTAAATCTGTAGATGCCAGTCTGGCTCAGTATTAATACTGACAGTAGTTTTTGTTTTTTAAAAAAGCAAGTATATTAAAATATCTCTATTAGAAAAGATTACAATTTGAAAGGATCATTCTTAAAACTAAAAAGAAATTTAAGGCAAAGAGGTACATCAAAGAAGCTATTCTACAGCTCAGATAGTAGTAGCTCAAGGAAAGTTCTGTATTTTCTACTGGTAAGTGTGTGCCCTGGCGGATAAGGATCATGTGTACCGCTATATCCACTACTTGATGCCTGTCCATCTTTACCCTCTTACCGTGCTATGTACCCAGAGAGTGCAGAATGATTATTAGTAATTGGTGTTGACTTTACAATTCTATGACATATAATACAGGATGCCAATACACTTTTTAAAATTCTACCTAACGTGTTCTGGTACTGGAAGAACCTTACTTAAGATTTTAATACTGGTTAATGTAGGAGAAATTCTGCTTAAGCACCACTAAATTAAAAGTGCAATTTGATTTCTTTCTGCACCGTAGAATTTAGGAAAAAGGGAAATTCTACAAATTCTGTTGTGGCATATCATTTCACAGTTTAAAATTAAATCATACCTGTCTCATTATGGAGCACAGTCTTTGGTTTTGTAGAAAGTTATTTTCTTCCCTTATTCACCAACCCCTCAGGTCTATAATGCTATGTGCTTTGCTAATTTGGACTATGTTTTAGACACACACAAAAACACATGTGTAACTGACTCCTGCACAACCTAGGGTGATGTTCCTGTATTGCTCACATGTTATGTCATCTATTATGAATAATTTAAAATTTTTAGCATTAATCTTTTTAATAGCTGAACATTAAAAAAATGTAGAAGATCCTAAGATGCTTTTCATGATTTTTTTTAATTATTTGAGAGACAGTTGTGGTTTTGGGGACTTATTTGTATGATTTTTAGGTCAGCAAGGAAATTTTATCTTTGGTAAATACTTTAATATGCTTAAGTGCATATAATCTCTAAATGTATCATATCTGCCATCAGAATGACTTCCCAGTTACACAGTTGTCCTACATGTACCAGTCCCCATAATGGTAATTTTAACAATCTCACAACATCTCTGCCCATAGGAAAAATAAAAGAGTAGAGGGGAGCGTCAACAAATATCAGACAGGAACTGGGCAGCTCAATTATTTAATTTGTTCCAAAACAAAAGTTGACTCAAGTCAGAATAAAATTGTTCACTTGATAGAAAGAAAGTTATCTACTAATTTAAAAATGTAAACATAATTTTATATAGGGCTGTAACTATCTGAATACATACATTGCCATTTCTCTGCTATAGAGTAATATTTCTTAACACCAATGGTAATGTGTTTGTTTCTTCCTCAGCACCAAATGTGTCCATATCTGTTTAAACAGTAGGAGCATCTTTTCTAAATCTATGCTAGGATATATATAGCTCATTATTATCATGTTTCACTGAAGTTCTAACACGTTAGAAAATTCTCAGTTCAAAGTAATTTTGGCTCATTCATTGAAATAATATTTTCCCTTTTGCACTATAATTTCAAAAGGAGCGTAAGAATTTGGATTTCTTTGAAAGAGTCAAATATACAACTATAGAATTAAAACATTATGTTAATTCCCAAAGTAATATGAATACATATTATAAATTTCCCAAATAATGCCAATTTAAATGTTCAGAATCCAGTTATGTACTTTGTTATAAAACAGTCCAAACAAAAGTTCCTTTGTTGTTTTCTGTTCGCTTTTTCAAAAAACATAAATCCTACTGAAGTTAATCTATTTTTTTCCCACTTCAGAACACCAGGCACTGATTTATCCATTGGGAGTTTTGGCTTGCTTTCTAATACCTAGATTAAGAAAACAAAATAAAATGAGTTATTAACCTGATAATATTATGAATGAGTACAGTATACAAATTTAAACTTTTGAAAACTTTATGTAACAATTTCCCTCCATCTAAGTAAGAGTCATGTTGTGAAATTATCCACTAGTACCGTATTTTAATAATGATTTGAAGAAAGCGACTATGTCAACAGCACACAGTGTATGCCAGATGCCTACAATCTTCACATTTAGAGTCAAAGAAACAACCTGTGGAACAATCACAAGTAAAGCAAGACTTAGGAAAACAGCAGCCCTGACCATGTGACTTCATTCCATGGAGCAAGGGTGGCACATCCACCAAGAAGCAGAGTCATGGCTTCTGCATCGTCTTGCATTAGTCCTTCTCCAGCATGGTTTTGGATGTAGAATAATACATTAATAGGCAGAAACTGGATCAAAGCCAGTCAGTCAAATATTGTTGTATTTAAACTGTGATCATAGATCCCCAGGAAAGGAAGTAAGAATGTTATTAGTGCAAATCAGCAACTATCAATTTCTAAACAGTAAATTCTAGAGTGCCCAGCTAGCTCAGGTGGTAAAGCATGAGACTCTTAAACAGTAAATTCTGTGAGGAGAAAAGAATGTACATAGTACCTTAGAACTGAAAGGGGGGCTTCAGAGTCACCTGGTCAATATGTTTTGTTTACAATGAAGAAAATGAGGAAGGGAGGGTATATTAACGCACACACCTACTTACTGGGTGGTTTTTATACACACCAATAGAATGTTATTAAATATTTGATTGGCAGAAATAACAATCAGTGAACTGAGAGATGATATGTCTTTAGAGTTACAAAAAAAAAAAAAATACACTAATGTTAGCACAAGAATCACACTCAAGGCTGCTTACATAGCCACCAGACTGATCACATGGCTTTGGGCAAGTTACAACCCCTACTCAAAAAACTTCAGATTCCCAGTGCCTCCAGTTCAAACTTTTTAGCTTGCTCTTCAATGCTGTCTTTGATCTGTCCCCAACTTACTTTTCCATCCTTTTTGCCCAACTCTTAACTCCATGAAACTTATGCTTGAGCCAAACTAGAAGACTTGCTTTTCCAAACATGCCCTGCAATTTCCTCCTGCCAGGCAGTTGCCTGTGATGTTGACTCCTCCCAGAATGTCCTTCCTTAACTCTCCCCAGTATACTCCTCGGCCTTCAAGGCCCAACTCAAATGCTGTTCCAAAGTCACTCCTGAATCTCAGGCCAAAGAAATCTCTCCTTCTTCTGGACTCTGGGCCTTAGTGAGGGAGGCCTAAAGTAAAAGTCAATATAAGAGGCAAGCATCTTTCTCCTGATGGTGAAGTTTTCTCCCTCAAGTCAAGGGTTCTGCACTTTTCCTGTTATTTCCACTCAGAATAAGTCTGATCTTATTATTTTATTATGATAAATAACTATGGTTAATTTCACTTTTTCATATTTTCATCTGTTCAATATTGCTTATTAAAATTCTGCCTCAATAACTCTTACAATTTAGTTATAGTCAGTAATAACTGGTAAAAAGAACAAAATCCATCAGGAATCCTTCTTGTAGTGTTATAATATTGGTGAAGCAATATAACTATTTTTATTTTTTCTAAGTATCTAGCAATATCCAATTCAATGGATTCTACCAATAAAAAGCAACACACATTCTATGCAACAACAGAGTCAACTCTTCAGACCTGTTTCTAGTGTGAGGTCAGTAAGTCATACTTGGCAGTCACCAAACTTATTATAGCAGAGGTCCTTCTGGTCACCCCACATTTTATTTCACTCTTCATAGAGTAAATATTGTATCTCCATTACAGTTAAACTTGTATTTCTCTCACCCCCTCTACCTAACTCCAAATTCTTTGAGAGAGAAGGAAATTCATCTATTAATCGTGTTGAATGAGAGTCTGCAAGGGGGCAGGCCTGTACCTGGCAATGGGTATACGCAGTGGACAAGAGACTAGATCCCAGCCATCGTGGAGTGGAGCAGGAGGTAAACATTAAACAAAGAGGTTCATTAGTAACTAATTAAAATTACGTTAATAAGGCTATAGCAGTAAGGAGAATAGGAATCATATTTATCTTTGCATTATTCTGTAATATCTAGTTTAGGACCTCAATAAATATAGTACAAAAGTGAGAATGCAAGTGAATAATTAAATGGAGAATTAGTGAATAAATTATGGAATTATAAAAATTAAGAGAAATTAATGAATCCATTTATTTTAGATTAAATTATTTTAGCTTAAATTATATTGATGTTCTGGGAGTTTTCAGTTATTCTATAACCAACTCCACACAATATAGGCCATAAAACCAGCTAGGTTTTCTCTGCTGTGGGCATGTTCAGAAAAATGTATTTGATTATGTGTTTCACTACTATCCCTTTGCTATCATAGGCTTCATCTATCTCTAATGCTGTGATGACACTTGTAAAGCAAAGGCTCTGCTCCTTTATGTGATTAAGGAAAAGGTGCCCTTCCAAGGTGAATGCAGCCCCGAACCACAATGCATAACTCTGTGAATGAAACATGGGCTGGTTTTAGCCTCACTTTCCCCTGACCAGGAGCCCAGGCATAGGGCAAAAGCCACACTACCAGATTTATACGGACTTGGGAAAGCCCACAAACTACAGGTTCATGTGCAGCAAACCATTTTCCTGATTTTTGTATCAGGCAGGAAATTTCTGTTAATTATGAGTTTCTAGTGTAGCTCTGATACACTTTTCTGCATGACCCACAGGCACTGGTGCTTCTCCAGTGGGAAAGCAAAGCTGCTGCATGTTCTGTATCATTCCATTCTGTTGTCATTGTTGGACGAGTATAAGTCAGGTGGCATGTGTACTTGTAGTCAGATACCCAGCCACACCCCAGCAGGCAGTGCTTAAGGAAGCAGGGCAGGACACACAGGCAAGCAGGCATTCTACCCAACTTTCTTTCATTACTTTCATCAAAGCACCTCCCTGTTAATATTTAGATACTGGGATTCCTTCTAAGATTTCATTCAAAGAAGTGTTTCAGGAGTAGGATATTACAAAGGAAACTCTACACACCTTCTTTTACAGAGTATTTTCCTAGTACCCATGGTTCTAGAACCCAAATATATGAAATCTTGATTTGTACAGATCAGGGCATCTGATCTCTTCAGTTGCTTGCTTTATGGCAGTGATTTTCCAAATGCATTTTAAGAAGAACTCTAGAAATTTCTTTAAATCTCCTTCAGATTGTGGGACAGGAAACTGAACCCTTGGGGTTCCTACAAGCTCACCACCTCTGCATATTGAGCAATTTGACATACTGGGCCTTCACACAAGCTTTTTGGGTAAAACACTGTGTTCTATGTATATGACTTCTTTGAAAACTAAGCTTTAGGATGATAAAAACCTTCGTACATCCCCCCTTTTCTTGCATTGTCAAAAAAATATAAAGAGATCAGCTGTAATTATGTGATTGCACAGACTTTATACCATTTTCTGCATTTGGTCTATTTAAAAGGAAGCTGCAGTAGTAGGAGAAATAGACACATGTCATGTATAATGCCTGACAATGAACTAAAATTTTTTTGTGGAGGCAATTACTTAGCTAGGCAAATAAGACTTACGGTGAAATTGTGCAGCCTGAAGCATATGCATGATGTCCTGTGTAGCGAATGTCACAGCGCACAACATTGTTGGTATAGTCTGATTCAGGCACCAGGTAGCTGGGGTTTACACTGACCTAGGCAATACAAACAGCATTTGTGTTAAAGAGTTCATCAGTATTTACTGGCATCTTTCTATTTCTATAGGGCTACAACAAGGGAGCTGTTAACAAGGAATTTACCTAAATCAAGCAGGGAAAGGAGTTTAAGCTAAGCAAGTGGTTAAACCCTGGAGATGATATAGAAGGAGACTCCATATTTTCCCCTGAAGTTCTTTAAAATAAGAAATATTTAGATTAGATAGATTATTTATAAATAGAGGATGTATAAATTCTTTCCAAGACCATGACTATTTAACATTTGAATTCAGAGAAGAGGGCCTATTGATTTGCAATTGAAATAAATTACATATTTTCAAAGATCTTTGCCTTTAGAATGTAGTTTCCAGGTTTTACGTCTGTAATATCAATCCACTGGCAGTCTATGTCTGCACCATAAGTATCATAACAGCCGGGACTCAACCCCTAAAACAAACAAAATAAAAATTTTAAATGATGATATACAGTCAGACTATGCTAAAGAATATGCTGTTATTTGCAAATTAAATTTTAAGTTAGTACTTACAAGAGTTTGACATAAAACTATATTTATATTTCATCTCCCTTGAGAAGTATATATTACTCAGCCTTATAGCACCTCCAGCTAAAAAAGACACAGGACTAATATAAGTAGTAGTACACCTCACTTCTTAAAAGTGTCATAAATCACCAGTGATAAATGCAATCTTAAGTGACAAAATAGGCCTCTACCAAAATTCTAGAATTTTACCAGTTCAGAAATAAAGGCCACTTAATAATTAACTTAACTCAAATGTTCTCTTCTCAGTGAAACCCTGCCCAGTTTCTCCTTTTGGAAATTATCTTCTTGTACTCTGAATGCTCATGGTACTTTTTTGTGCAGCTTTTACAGTGTTTATCTTTTGTTTGCTCTGCGTTAAAATCAGACCATATAAGAATACATCTAACTAGAAGCTGTGAGCTCCCTAAGGGTAGAGTCTATGTAGCATCTTTGAATAGCTAACATTTATTAAATATTATGTGCCAGGAACAATTTAAAACACACTGCATATATAAATTCAATTTTCACAACTACATGAGGCAGGTGCTATTGTTATCTCCATTTTATAGACGAGGAAACTCAGGCACACTAAAGTCAAATAACTTACCCAAGAGTATACAGCTAGTCAGTGGCTAAGCTGGCTTGGGTTTAGGCAATCAAGGTCCAGAGTCCCTGTTCTTAACTACCACACTGTACTCTCTCTCACATAGTCACTGAAATGTTCTGCTGAATTGGAGGGATGAATGAATGCATGGCTAAATTGATGAACACCACATCACTCCACTTGCTAAAATATTCATGTCAATGAGTGAGTGCCTGCTACAAGCTAGGAGGAGAAAAATATGAGTAAAATATGGTCCTTGCTTGTAAGAGTGCTATAGACAGGAAAAGTTTACTCAAATTGGAGTCTGTAGTATATTCTTGATCTCATCAGTTCTTCATGAGAAGTTTTAACTTGTATTTTCATTCTGATAGTAATCTAAAGCAAATTTAAAAGTACATACTAGAATCACTTTAATGCAATACTGCCATTTAATTCCAGTACCCAAAATTGCACTGGTGTTTAAGATCACTTTGGTCACCGAAGAGATAGCAAAATCATCTTAGCATGCTCTACCAATGCTGATATAGCTGTAGCTTGATTTGGGAAGAGTAGGGTAGAATTGTGCTATCATAAAGCCCACGATAGCACAGACAGGGAAAACTCAAAAGGACCCGTGTCCCAGCAGTGAGAGCCATATTCCATTGTTATTGCCTGAATTCCTACCTTAGTCCATACGTCAATTACCAGTATGTTGAGTAGTAAACCTAAAATGGAGAATTTTTGGTCTGATTCCAGCACATAATTCTGATCCTGGCATATAATACATACTCAGTAAGTGTTAGCTATTACTTTTACTACTACTAACACTAAGTTCATGATATTGTAAAGGATTCATTGGATTAGATACCTATTTAAGACAGGTTTAAATAATGCTACAATGCTTACCTTACCTTTAAGTGACCAAAAAAAGAACTTTAAAGAATGCTGAAGTTCGCACTCTAGAATTACTCAGCTGATAGAACTTAAGTATGAGCTTTGATTATTTGAACTAGCAAACAAAAAACTAAAGTTACTAAGGCTATTAAGCAAACAGGCATTTCATGTATTCAAAGTCAAAATAAACAAACAGATTAAATGTAGCACCTTAGCTGAGGCTGTCTAAATTAGCTACTTGGTTTTATCAAAACACAATTGTTTGTTTCACTAAATTAGAAAGGTTAAGGCAACTTTTTTTAGTTTTGTATATTTAATATGTAAATTTGTTGTCTAAGAACACAGGAGTTATATAAAAGTACAAATATAAAGAAGGTATACCTAGTTTTATGCTTGAATACATTTAAGCAGCATTATAATAAAACTAATCTAAGTCAACACTGGGGGTTTGTGAGAATTTTTTTTCCTTTAAATGAAGTCCATGTTCAAGAGACACTGGTCTAGAGAAAAAAACAAATACATAAATCACTTATAATGCAACACCTGGTGAATAATGGTTAAATATGACATGCACATAGGATGCTTAACAAGAAACCTACCATATAAAATAAAATGAGGTCACCCCAAAAAATAGGGTAACTAGAAGTGCTACAAATACCTACAATCCCAGATTCAAATATTTTAGAGTGAGCTGTCCAGAGTTCCTCTTTTTGTAAATGGGGAGAATAAACTCCAGGTACCCTGCACATGTGGTGCTATGGAACTTGGAGATTACTGAATGAAAAGGGAATCTCTATAGGCACACAAGTATAATATGTGGGTAGGTTACATTTCCTTTTTCTTAAAGAATAAGTACTATCTCAAGGCTTGCAGAATTTAACCTTTACCCCCTCCAATTGCTATGATGTTCTAAGCTCAAAGAAAAAAAGCAATGGTAACATTTAGGTCACCAAAAAGCTTCCTGCCACAGCCCTGGAATTTGCTTCTCAAGATGCCAGCTGCTTATCCCTTTGTGCCCTGGGTTATGTACATTCGCTACTCCTTGCCAAGATTTGGGCTGGAGTAAAATTATAATGTCCTTTTACAAATTAGGGTTTCATATGGAAATACTGACATGGCTTTTTTAACTGACACACATTTTCCAATTATAAGACATACAAACTGCTTAGTTCAGCACTATTTTAAAAAATCCATCCGGACGACATCTGACATCAATTATACTGTAGGTTTAAATATGCACGTGTGGAGAAAGAAATGGTGTCCTTCTGCTCTTATTAGCATTATTAAAAGAGACAACTTTTTAAAGTGCTTTTAGAAAAACTTATTTCTTCTCCTTTTCTAACCCCAGCCACTATTCTATTTTAGCATAATAGGGGAAGAGAGGAATGGTTTTTCAGGTGAGAAAACAGAAGTATCTTTTCTGCAGTTATTTACCAAGACAGTTAAAGAATATAGAATAAGTGCCTATGTCATAAACTATTCAGACTTTTTTAGAGAATAAACTTCTGTTTTTCACTGCAGAACATAACAAGGATTTACACTGACCTTCTGTGATCATGAATAGGAGCTATACGTATTGCTGGAAATACTTTAAAAGTAATTTGCATCATCAAGCCATCACTTGCCTTTTCCCAATTATTGTCCATCTTCACAAGATGACCCCCAAAATGAAACAATGTATAAAAGAGAGATGGGAGGAAGGAATACTAGCCTACTTTGTTTTCTCTCTGAGGCCTGTGGGTTCCTGAGTCCAGGGTGCCAACTTACCTGTGTGTGTGCAGTACATGCAAATCTCCTGTGGTAGCCATAGTCACAGGATGTGTCCTCAAGACAGAAACTTGCTTTGTGACCTTCAGCCACTCTCCTCTGGGTGCTGGCATCAAGCAGGTCGTAGTGGCTGAATTCATCCATACTGTGGAAATGTCTAATGTCCCACACAACAAAAGATGGTGGTCATTTACACACAGAGAAAGCAATGAGGATATTACATGACTTCCTCATTGCCCCACAAATTTGTTTTCACATTAAAATTGAGATCAACTGTGTTTTCATAAAGGCAGATTCATGTTAGATTTTTTTCCCAGGGACATAAATCTATCAAAATTGTAAGCTTTTAACTTTGCTAGTAGGAAAAAAAGACTTACTTTGAGTATTTTGCTTTCCCATTACGCCCTGTTTTATCTTTGAATATCAAATAGAGATAGAAAATAAATTATTTCTGCTTAAGTGAAACTTGCCACATACTCTCTGGTATATTTCTTTTGGCTGCCACTACTGATGTTTCATTCTAAAAAAGAAGAAGCACATGACTCTTGAGAGGTTTCTATGAGATTTTTAAAAATTGAGTTCTCACATATTTAAAATCATTACTAAAATGCAAAGGAGAAATAATGCCATGTGTTATCCACCCTTATTATTTAAATAGTATAAACTTTTATTTAGAAATAAAATGTTTCTATTTCATCAGCAAATTAGGTGGCTCATATTATGTTTACTTTTGTCATTTCATTAAATAAAGGTATGAGCTGTTCATCTTCTCACATAAGGAAAAAAACAATGAGAATTTCAGAAAGTTTAAGGCCATACATCAGGATTTCCTGACAATAAACACCTGGGCAAGTTACCAAGTCAAATATTAGAATTATCTTATGTGAAAATCTTTAAATTTAGGGCAGAACAGGCAACCACCCTGAGTTTGATACAGGACTTTTAAAAGATGGAGGACAGTCCTTCTCAGCTCATACAGTGTATCGTCTACATCTTTCTTTGAGAATGATCTCTCTAAATCCTTTTGATAACAATGCATGGTCTTTATGAAATGCGATTTAATGCTAACTAGCTGTAGATAATCTTGGCTGCAATAGACTTTTTTAGAAATCCTACCTGTAGTATATTGGAGTAAATTTTATATTGAAGTCAACTGCTGTATTCTACAAATAGTTCTAATAAGCTGGATTTGGCGTTTCCATTTCAAAAGATAACAGGATCTAGTAGTTGATGGATTATATTAAAGTAGACTGCCTTAATTATGTCAAATTACATAGAGAAAAAGTCTGCTTGTAAATAGTAGCAATGTTCCCCCTACAGGTAAGAAATAAGACTTGCATTTGTGATACCAAGAATCACCTGAAAAATGAAAAAGCAACTCAAAAGTACCCAGAAGATCCATCTACTTACTGGTGACAACTGTGCCATTCCCAGGAATATCTTGGTCGGCTTGGTAAGAAGTCTGATGTCCCTTGGTTTTTCACTCTTTGGGGAAATCTTAGCAGTACCCTGTGGTCATAATCTCTGACATCTCCCCTGTATGCTGAACTGTGATTTTCAAAAAAGAAACATTATTATATTCACAGAATATTAACTAAAGACAAAACTGCAAGTAAAATCTCTCCATTATACAATAGTGACAATCCCCCTTCCCCAACTAGACTATCAGTTCCAAGAGGCCAGGGCATTTGTTTATTTTGTTTATTTTTGAATCCCAAGCTCCTAAAACACTCCTGGAATAGTCAGAGCTCAATTAATATTTCGTGAATAAGGGAATGAATGACAACTATGGAAATCCACAGAGCTTAAAAGTAAAAACATAATAAAATTAGCACTAAAAATGTAAAAAGTAAACTTTGTATTTAAAATCAATTCAAGTTTGATCCTATGAATGGGTGAAACTAAGGTAGAAATTATCCCCAATAAAAAATAATCTATAGATACTTGTTAAGATGTTTGAATCTAACAAAATATTTCTTTTTAAATATTTAATTAAGATGGAAAGTGGGGAAATAACTCTAAAAGAGGAAACCCAGATTTAGATGAGTAATTTTGTAACTTCACGATCTTCAAAACAACAGCACAACTGTAATAACATCATAGGGAGTGCTATGGTGTGAGTGATGCAAGACTCAGGAATGAAAATGAGCTTGAATTTCTTCTCTTCCTTTAGCCTGACAATTATAAAGGGTCAAAGTGGAGGAGATGTACAAATACACACCACTGTGTTCCTACTAATATATTTTGTGTGAATATATGTTAAATACTATCGATGACCTTATTTTACACTTTAAAATTTTTATGAGACCTATCAAAACATCTTTTGCTCCCTCTGCTGGTTTCCCAGCAGCAAACTCAGAGAACCCCAATTCAAGAATTACTATTTTATTTTAGGACTAATGGAAAAACAAAGTTCTTGTTCATGGGCTTATTCTGGCTGAAGTAATACCAAAACAGTTAATCGTGGTCTCAAACAAAAGAGGAAACCTAGCTTTTACCAATGAGGCTACAATGGCAAATTTGCCCCCAATCTTATAAGGGAGTACTAACACGCTCTTCTATTACAGTAACTTGAAAAAAATTACTGTATAGCTGTTTTATAGAAAGTTACTGGAAACAATTGGCTCCAAAGTTTAAATATCTTGGAAAAAGAGCACAAGACTTCCAGTCTCCAGGATAAGGATTTGCTCCACCTCCCTGATTTGTGCAGCAGTTTGAGAGTCAGAACCCACAGAAATCTTCAAAAGTTTAACTCTCCATCCAGGTCAGCATGCCCCGGAGGTCACGTCCTACTTCCCAGCTCTTGTCCCGCTTCCTAGCTCTTGTCTGCGCGGAACAGAAGCAGTCAGAACCAGGCATCAGAGCGCCCCCGGAAACAAGACCGCCGAGAAGGGCCGCAGAGATCCCAGCCCGTACCTGGCCAGACAGTTTTCCTCCGCGGCGCATCTCAGGTTGTACATGGACATCTTCTGCACGTACGTGGACGCCTGGATGTAGTAGGGGTCAGGCACCAGGTCTGGGAGACCTAAACATCAGCAGGCGACGAGCACAGCAGTGAGACAACCCGGCGCCCCCCACTCCAGCTCCCGACCCCTCCAGGTCCCTTACTCCTCACCCTTCGCCCGCCAGGACTGCAGGGTGGGGCTGAGGGTAGCCAGAGAACTGGGGACGCCGGCGCTGCGAAGCAAAATGAAAAGGAAGCAGGAGGGGCCAGGCGCGCGGTTTGCACTGGATTCCAGAGCTGCCTCTGCAGGCGCGGGGGGAGGGATCTGATCTGCGAGGACCAGGGCCCGCCGCGCCCAGGCAGCCACGTCGAGGAACCACATAGTTGGGGACCAGGTGCACGGCTGTTTGGCAGACTTGGGGGTGCTTACCGTACTGGAAGTAGCCAGTGCCGTATCCGGGCCGGTACCTGCTCCCAGGCCGAGGCCTCTCATACGTGTCGTAGTAGTTGTAGTAGGGGTTGTCGTCAGCGTACTTGTAGGGGTTGTACGGGTCGTCGCCCACCATGCCGTCCACGCGGCTGGGCGGCTGCAGGTTACTGAGCGCTGGCACATCTCCTGGCGCAGTCCGATTACCCGCGCCCGAGGCGGCAGCATCGCGGGCTCCAGACGCCGCGTAGCCAGCTTGGAACCAGTGGCGGGCGGCGGGCCTCGGACGGCCGGCGGTAACTCCCGACGAGCCGGCCGCACGCGCCCGCGCCGCGGCTGTGCGGTTGTCGCGGAGCAGCAGGATCGGTGTGCGCGGCTGCGAGGCCGCAGCGCCGGCGGCACCCGGGGCGGTGGCGCCCGGGTCCCGGCGGCGCTGCGGCTGGTACTGCGAGCCCAGGCTCAGCAAGCTAAACACCTGCCCGTTGTTCTCCCATTGGATCTGCTGGCGCCAGGCGCCCGGGGCTGCGGGCGGCTCGCGCGGGGGCTGCTGCTGGCCGGCGGCCGGCGGGGCGCAGCGCAGGAGCGCGCAGAGCTGCAGTGGCCCGAGCAGGAGCACGGTCCAGGCGAAGCGCATCGCTCCCTTTGCCCGATTGCCCCCACTCGGGGAGGACGTGGCTCAGAGAAAATAAAAACGGGGCTCAAATCACGTGAGGGAGGGAGAAATCTTCAACCAAGGAGGCGGGTGGAGCGCGGGTATCTCAGTCCCCAGCAAGCAGTGCCAAGGGTGGGCTGCAGACCCTTCCCCAGACAAGGCGGCTGCTCGGACGTGGCACCGGTCTCTCTCCCCTTTCCCAGTCCTGGAAGGCGACGGGGAGCGTCGCGGCAGTCCCAGCGAGCGGGCAGTGTCTGGAGTGAAGGAAGGAGGAGAGAATTTAAACTTTCTGGCACGTTTGCAAAGTTACACAAGCCGTTCTGGCCCGGCCGCCCCTCCGCTATTTGTTCACGTAATGCGATTGGAAACGTGCAAGGCGGACAGCTCCTCGCCTCTGCCCCTCCCTCCCTCCCTCCCTGCCCTCCTCTCCCGCCTTCGCCTCCTCTCCCCGTCTCGTCCTCCTCCCCCCAGACACGTTGCACAGGGAGCGTTAAGGGGAAAGAACAAAACGGAACACACATCCTGAGACACACTGGCTTAATCTGGGGCGAACATGCAGGAATTTCAAAAGACTCAGACAGGCGAAGGCAGCCAGGCCATGGGACGACGCCAAAATATGCATGAAGAAAAATGCTATTAGGTCACCAGCCCTTGAGAGGCGGGAAGTCGGGAGGTGGGGAGGGTGCTAGGGGCGAGAGTCAATGGGGGAACGATTGTGACTAACGTTTATCCATAAAGGAGTTAACCAGACACATTTCCCAGTGCACACTCACTCGCTTTTATGGGAAGCGCCCTCACCATATAAACCCCAGGATATCAAATTTTGTTTTTCTGTGTGTAGGTAATATGAGGAATGGGTTACAAATTTGTTTCCTACAGTGAATATTTTAATAACCAAAAGTGAAATTTTACAGCAGCTAACGTTGAAGCGATGAATAAACCTGTCTCTTTTTCAAAATGCCGGCCTGATTTGTACTTTGAGTGGAAATGAAGAACCATCTTTCATCTCCACAGTGGCTACCAGGAAGTTTCATTAAAGGGGACTAGAATAAGTCTGGCTAAGAAAGCACTCAGAAGGCATCTTCAAATAAGCATTTTATCATACTTTTTGCTTTTTCTCTTCTACATCTAATAAGGTTTGACTTTGCATTTAAAAAAATTAAATCACTGCTGTTAAATACTGAAATATTCAGTAAAGCATCCCACAGCGTTTGATTTATCTTCCCATCTAAACAAAGGGGTTGCTGAAGAAACAGCCCTGGAGTTCAGATTTTGGTAGAGAAGGGAGTAGGAGTGGGCAGCAGGAGAATGGGTAGGAGGATAAATTATGCTGACTGGAAAGAGATGCTTAATGGACCAGTTACTCACATACCACTCAGGGTTTGGGCAGTGCTGGAAACATTTCAAAGAAAAAATGCTATTAAATGGACGATTTTAACACTACTACTCAAAACCAGATTTTAATAACCTTTTATTGATCTCATCATTGGGCTCTTGTCTAGATATACTTCAATATTTACCTATCTCTGGTAGTCTCTGGCTTTCTGAATTTAATCACCACATTTTGGTGGTGGGTGGACATCTGCTGATTTGACTGCCTCACATCCATTTCCCTTTCCTTTCTGTTAAGAACAACTGGATGTTCCTTTGAAAACCTTCCTCTCCTCAGTTGCATGGTGGGACTGACTGAACATTCACAAGACTTCCCCACTTAAAGCAGTGGTCAAGAGATCCACGTTTGGCTAATCAAACCATCTCGCTAGAATTTGAATCTTGAGCAGAAGGAAGGAGCAGTTGTTTCTCCCACTACTAAAGAATGTGTCCTTTAGGTCTTGCTACACAGATCCCCCAAGAGCTTCTTTAGGCCAGTATATTCTAAGACCTGGTTCCTTAGCTTTTCCTTCAATTTTTCCAATGCATTCCTTTACGGCTTAACAGGGTCAGAGTCCATTTCTGTTGTTTGCTGCCTAAAAACACTGACTGACACTGAGGAGTTTGTGGCTGGTTCTGTCAACTAATCAGATCACATGCTTTTGAGTCCAGGGTGACGGGTTTGGTTCTTTTTCAGTCAAGTTGGATTTGCTCTGCCCATGACCACAGGAAGAGATACCAGATGGAAGCTTGCCAGTAGTTGCTTATATGATGAAGATAAACATTCAAGTGCAAATCCCACTGATGGTAAGTCAGCAGTGATGTCTGTCTGTATGAAGGTAAAAGACATCCCTAACTGTCATTTTACAGACTTGCTGCAGTGCTTAAAATTAAACTATTCAATTTCTCCAAACCCACTAAGGAACATGGAGTGAAAAAGAAGAAGCAGGTGTATATAATTTGGATGGACAGGCCAAATTGTAGGAGAAGCAGGAAAGGAGAGAGTGTAATTATCCCTCATCTGAAAAAGGCTCTTTGTATGTCCCTGAACAGCTTATTCCCCAGAAGAGGGAAGCCTGAAACTGCTATTACTTGACCACAGGTTTCTGAGGGATGACCTCTGCTATGGGGGACACAGTGTCAGAATGACAGACCAAAGCAGCCCCTCATGGGAGGATAGGAAGTTTATGCTGGGTCTCATATAAAATATCCTTGTTTGCAATCCTGGTGCTCTCATTAAAAAAAAAAAAAAAGCCATGTATCTTTGAGCAGCTGATTTACTCTTTCTGGATTTTAGTTATCTGTAGGATTCAAGGATTAACCCGAATCCTTTCTAAAGTATCTTTCCTAGTTTGAAAATCTCTTTTTTTTAAATAAATATCCAAGTTATTTCAGCTACTTTCAATTCATTCATTATAATGCTCCATTATGATTAATATTTAATTGAATAATTCCTTTCATTGGACATTAAAACATTGGATGCAATTTGTGTAAGTTTGAATCTGAAGACTACAATTTTCTTTTTACATATCTCCCATCAGTGAAATTCAATATATATTTATTTGTTTTACAAACATTTCTTGAACATATTTATGTTCTGGAGTATAGTATACTATAATGGTGACTTGCACACATGACCATTAAAAATTTATAGCTGAGTGATGTCAGTCTTTTTTTTCAAATTTGCTTCAACAGACTTAAAATATCTTATCAGAATATAAATAGCTCACTAGAACAGTAATGATGTGCAATATTTCCTTTCTTTTAAACACACACATACTACTTAGGGGAGAAAAACTTTACCCTTTGTCACACACCCTAATGAAAAGCTCTGTTGATTTTTTCTCTCGTCCATTTCCTCCAAACTCTCTCTGGCTTAAGACTCAGTCAGCTGAAAAACAAACATGTGGCAACCACATTGGGGACAATACAAAGTATTTGCAAGCCCTGTGAGAGATGATCTAGCCACACATTGTGCTATCTGTTCAATGACAAAACTGTTATTTACAAAAATTAGACAAAATCACAGTTCCTTGCCACTCAAAACTGAAATAATGATAATAATAATAATCATCATAATAACTGCAGCTACATCAAGTCACACACAGCTTTTTGGCTTTGGTAAGAACCACAGCTGATTTCACTTTTCACCCTGAGACTTTATTTTTGTGGACAACTCTGCAGTATGTACCATAAGAAGATAAATAACATGATACTAATTCTTTTTTTGAGGTTCTAACCCATTGATATCAAATCTTTAAGTTGCAATGTCTGGCCCATTGACCAAGACATGAAAGTTGTCATAAGGCTATGTTCCTGGTATTCATGAAATGCATTTATATTTGTGGGATAGTTCATATAAATGAAAAATAGAGTTATGCAGAAAGCCTAAACCATAAAGAAGGGCCTCTGAATTACCAAAGCCAGAACAGTAATATCATAGTCCAAGGACTTGGGTTTAAATGGAAATTCTTTTGTTTGGGGCTCAAGAAACTCATACAAATCTTGTTCTTCGGTAAAGACTAATGCTTGTATGTGCTTTGGTGCCATGTAGTTTGCATACATCACAGAAAATAAAACAAAGTGGAAAGTTGGAGATGTGTAAAGGGAAAATAAGCGAGAAAAGAGTTAGGAATATCATCTAACATGGGGGAAATACATTGAGAGCTGAATGAGGACATTGAAGACAGTTTTACAAAGTAATTAAGAAGAGTAACAGTGAAATGAAGAACCAGAAATCTTTTTACTTGTAGTAAAATGAAGGAGAGGAGTAAATTAACCTTAAAGTTAACAGTGTGCTTGTGTTCCCTTCTACTACTCATTCTTGCCTTCTGCCACATACCACTTCCAGGTATTCACCCAAATATAAAAAGTAGACGGTTAGTACACACTTGTCTGTATGTCAAGACTGAACTGAAAAAAAAAATCTGTAAACAAACTGAGTAGAAGAATTCCAGAAATAATAACTTTTAAATATATCTGGTTTGGTTGCCCATTTCCTTGGGCCACCTAGGGAATGGAAAAGTGGAATTTAACTCTAGGGAATAGCAAAGTATTTCATTCTGGTGTCTTAAATGCATATGCATATGTGATTAAGTAGAGAATGTTAGTCACTGTAACAAAATGGAAAAATGAGAAGAGGTGATGTTATGATAGAAAAATTGGTCTTTAAAGTGCAGTGGATCAGAGTTCAAAATAATTTGGTTATATTGACCACAAAAATAAGTGGCCAGCCAGTTGGCCAAACTGCTTGCAAGGAAAGTCCAAGTGATTTAGTTGGGCCTGATAGTCCAATGACAAAAAGGCAACATTCTTCCCCCTGTGGTGCACTAGGGTCATTTCTGTTATTAATTGATAGAATAAGATGTGTTCCAGTCCCACTTCCTGGCTTGTGGCGAGCTCCTCAGCTCTTCCTGGATTCAGTTTCACTGTATCGATACACTAAAATTTATTTAACTTAATAGAACATGGGCATGAGCCTCTGAGATGGCAGGATATAGGTCAGGAGGGCATTTATGCTTAACTAAGGCATCTTCTTCATCTGCCTGTCACACGCAATGATTGCAATCTCACCATTAGACAGTCATTCCTCGGCTTTAACTTAAGCCAACGTGTGCTGCCTTCTCCTGAGGCCCAGAAGGAAAAAGATGGCAAAGGACTAACAAACTAATGGAAAATTGATGAGGTTTCAATTTTTTTCCCTCAATCTTCTATAAAATGATAGCTTTCAGAACATTTGAGGATCTTATGTACGTCTGGAGTGAAGGCAGAGTGGAAGGAAAATGTTGATGTTTCCTAATTGTACTTGAGGTCAACTTTGAGAATCATAGTTCTTTCTTTTTCTGTTATGATTAGAATACTACTCATTTTACCATCTTAATTCCTCTTGATTATATAGCACCTTAAGCAAAGAATGAAATATTTCTATATTATGGCTCTCACAGCTATGACAGTCTTTTAAAGCAGGCTCAGTTAGTCATAGTGAGTACTATAACTATATTGCAGTAAACATGAGTTTCTCTGGCTTATACTCATTTTCTTTTTTAATATTTCAACTGTTTCGTGGATCACAGTCATCTCTTCCAGAAAGTGCAGAGAAAAAGAGAAAAACTGAAGGCCTGTGCCATAAAGTCTGTGGGGATGTCTCTGATAGGTCACATAATGACACCAGACCCTTTGACCACTATTCTAGCTTACTTATGGGAACAACACAGGCTTGTCTGCCAGTGATGTGTCTTTTATACTTTATTCTCAATAGTCTATATGAGTTTTTGCAAATAGTTAATACAAGGGTCTATAGTACAATGGCACATTGGAAAATATTAAATGCATTCATTAAATGAAAATATTAAATGAATTGTAAGTGAAAATCTTAAATGAATTTATACAGCCTCAAAATGATCTGTGGCTAAGGAATCTCCAATGTCTGAATAATTGAGTTGAATACACAGGGCCTTTTCACATTGCTAAATGGATCCCTAGTAGAGAAGGAAATAATAAAAAAAAAAAAGCCATAAAAAGAAAAATAAGCAATGTAATCATACTCTTTAACAGGACAATACCTGTCCTCTCTTTAATAACAGTCATTTCTGTTTCTTGTCATTTACTATGTTCCTGGCACTATGCAAAGTGCTTGAATGTATTACCTCATTTTATCCTCACAACAGCCTTGTGAGGTGGTTTTAATACTTTCATTTCATGGATAACAAACTGAAGCTTAGAGAGATTAAGCAACATGCTCAGTTAAAACTCGGCAGATGGGTCTTAAACCCAGATCTAGCCTTTATAAGCCACTATGTTAAACTCTTGTCATGTGAAGTAGAGAGAAGGTAAATATTGTTTCTTTAATTTTTATTTCTTTGTTTAGTTATTTGAAAAAATAAGCTGAGTGACTCATTAAAGGTCACTTGACACTACATGACAAGGAGATCGTGGCCCCACCAATTACATGATTAGACTAGCAACGACTGTTACCCTAGTGCCTATGGGTTAATGGCTTTGGGATAAGTTGTGACATACACATTAGCTGAGAAGGTGACAAGTAGTACAAAGAACATTGATGATGGAGATAGACTGTCCTTGGATAACTCTTACCTCTACTATTTACTAATAGTAAATTCTTGGATGAATTACTTAACTATTCTGAGACATGGGTTTCTCCACCAAAATTAAGGTAATAAGACCTAACTTGCAGGGTTCATGTGAGAATGAAATGTTTGTAAGTGTATGGCAGAGAATCTAGCTTATATTTGGCACTGAGTAGATGGTAACTGTTGTTACTATTTTGGTACTTGGACATCACAATTTAAAAGTCGACAAAGACTATTTGTATACAGATAATCATGCAGAAAGGTGTTTTCTATAAACATGGAAAAGGGACATTCTTTACTTTTTAAAGTGCCTGTTTTGTTACTTTGGGGCAGGCATATTTTTTTAAAAAATCAACATTTTGGGGATATAATTTACAGAAAATAAGATGTACAACTTTCAAGTGTACAGTTTGACGTATTTTAACAAATGTATGTGCCTTTGTAACCAGCACCACAATCAAGATATAGAATATTTCCATAAGTCCACAAAGTCTTCTTCACCCTTCACCCTTCCCCAGGTGACCACAATTATGATTTGTTTGTTCCACCTCGATTAATTTTATCTGCTCCAAAACTTCAGATAAGTGGGAATTATACAGCAGATTCCCTTTTGTGTCTCTTCTTTTGCTCAGCTGCATGTCTGTAAGATTCATTCATGTTAGTGCTTAATCAATGGTGTATTTGTTTTTCTTGATGAGGAGTATTTCATGCTAAGAACATACCATAATTTGTTTATTTTTCATTTGTTTTTTGAGTTTTTTCTCCCCAGATTGGGGCTATTATAAGTAAAGCTGCTATGAGCTTTCATCTACAAATTATTCTATGGATACATGTTTTCATTTCTTTTTTGTAAATACTTCAGAGATAGAAATCCTGCATCTTTAGAGTAGATGCATATTTAATTTTATAAGAAACTGTCAAGTCTCTTTATAAGTAGTTGTATTGTTTTTACATTCACACCAGCCATATATAGAGTTCCAGTTGTTTCACATCCTTCCCAACCCCTGGTATTTCAGTCTTTTTCATTTTAGCCATTGGGTATGAAGTGGTATCTCACTGTCATTTTAATTTGCATTTCCTTAATGACTAATGATTTTAAGCATTTTTCCATTTGTGGAAAAATTAATACATTTGTGAAATATCTATTCAAGTCTTTTGCCCAATTTCTAATATTTTTTGTATTCTTATTGAGATGTAAAAGTTTTCTATACATTCTGGATATAAAACTCATATGAGACATATGCATTACAAGTATTTTCTCCCAGTCTGTGGTCTTACCTTTTCATTTTCTTAATGATGTCTTTTGAAGAACAAAGTTTATAATTTTGATAAAGTCCAGTATCAATTTTTTTTATGGTTAGTGTTCTTTGTATTCTAAGAAATCTTTTTCTAGCCCAAGGCCACAAAGATTTTCTTCCATATTTTCTTCTAGATGTTTTCAAACTTTAGCCTTATGTTTAGGTCTCTTATCTATTTCAGAATGCTTTTGTGTATGATATGAGGTAGGAGTTAAGTTCATTTTTTTACCACATGAATATCCACTTGATCCAGAACTATTTGTTGAAAAGATTATTTTTTCTTTAAGGTATACTTTGGCACCTTTGTCAGAAATCAGTTTACCTTATATGTGTGTGTCTATTTCTGGACTTTCTATTCTGTTTCACTTATCTGTTTACATATTAATATGCTAATACCATATTGTCTTGATTATTTTAGCTTTATAGTAAGTCTTTGTCAGGTAATATGAGTCCTCCAACTTCATGTTTTTTTCCAAAAGTATTCTGACTGTTTTAGTATTCTGACTGACCTTTGCATTTCCACATACATTTTAGAAACAGCCTGTCAATTTCCATTTTTAAAACTGCTGAAATTCTGACTGAGGCTGTGTTAAATCTATAGATCAATTTGGAGATAATTTACATTTTAACAGTATGAATGTTCCAATCCATGAACATGGTATATTGCTCCACTTATTCAGGTCTTCTTTAATTTATTTCAGCAATGCTTTATGATGTTTAGTGTAGAAAGCTTGCATCCCTTTTGTTAAATTTGTTCCTAAGTATTTTATGTGTTTTAAGGTTATTATGGATAAAAATGTTTAAATTTAATTTTCTTGTTTTTTGCTAGTTTATAGAAAGATGACTGATTTTTTTTGCTAGTTTATAGAAAGATGACTGATTTTATATATATGTCTTCTTTGAAAACTTCTCTTCATCAAAATTTAAGGAGGAAAATAATAAGAAACTGCAAAAGAGAACTGGCAGATGTAAATAAGAGAAGAACAAGATTAAGAGACACAAGGAATGATTCTATATGAAGACTTTTAGAAAGAAGGTAATGATTTTTAAAAAGCTCCATTTTAACTACTACTATATAACAAACCATCCCAAAATTTAGTGCCTAAAATAATACACATACTATTATTTCACAATCCTGGGGGTAATCTGAGTGGTTCTTCTGCTGTTCTCACTTGGGCTCACTCATACAGCCACATTCAGCTATATTTTTGTATCAGAAATACATGTGATACATATTTTATTGTCTGGAGTGGATCAATTTATTGGGGAAAATAATTTTGACCACAAAAAATCTATTGAATAGAACATGAATAATTCTTTTCACATGCTCACAATATTAGAAATAACTGGATACTTCCAAAATATTCACTTATTTAATCTAAAAGATTACTACTTCTCCATCAATTATGGTGATCCATAGAAAATTAAAAGATAAAAAGAAAGTATATGGTATTTTATTTACTTTTTAAATAATTTTAGCCTGTCACAGAATCAATAACAGAGGTTCATAGGAAAAGTCAGAAGAAGTATTTGTACATATGAAAATTTTCTTCACTTAATCATAGATAAAAAGGAAATAATTTTAAATAAAACATTATAATATATTTATACATATATGTATGTGTGTGTATATATTCCAAAACTCTTAATACATAACATAACATGTTCAAACTGATTCCTTTTCAGGACCAAAATTTTTCTTTAATCATCCTTTATCTCAGCAACCATAACCCCAGATGACTATTGCAGAAAACTGAGACTCATCCCTCACGTCACTCTGTCCCAATCCATTTCCAAATATGGTCCATTGCACCTCATTTATATTTCTTGGGCATTTCTACTTCTCCCCATCTCCATTTCAAACATCCCTGTGCAAGTCACCAACCATTTCTCTCTTAGGCAATAGCCTGCTACCCAATTTCCCCACCTTCACCCATGCCCACCACTCAAATACTCCATACTGCAGCTAGAGTGATCTTTCTGTAAAATTAAATCTGACCATGCCATTTCTGTTATCAAAACAATTTAGGGGAATCACACTACCTTAGGGTAAAGTAAAAAGTCCATACTATGATCTAATGTGCCCTGCTCTTGCCTATTTCTGCAGATTCAATACCACTACCACCCTCATCTCCCCAAAGCCTTACCTCCATTACACTGGGGCTACTCATTGCACTTTCCAGACCAAACTGTCCTGTCCTCTCACCTCAAGGCCTTTACATGTTGCCATTCCCTTTGCACGAACTCCTGTCTGCTCTTGTGCTACCCAACTTCATCTCGCTCTTCTAGTCTCAGTTTAAATGGCATGTCTTCCTGGAGACTTTCCCTTAACCCTGAGACAAGGTCAGCTCCTTCTCTTTTTGCACATATGTAGCATACCACACTTTGTAAAGCTGGCCTCACCTGTAATTATATGTCCAATGTCTGTCTTTCCAACTAAATGGTAATTTCCATAAGGACATAACTTTCATCAATAATATATTCACCCAAGCTGTTTATTTTCATCTGCGGGACTGATGACTTCCTTTACATATTGTGTGTGGACCAAGTGCAATATCTGGTCTTAATACATGTTAATAAATACTAATCATAAAAATACTTTGCCCCAGCCCAGCATGGTTTCAACAAACATGTATTACACTCTCTGAATCAGTGTGCCAAATAAAAAGTCACTTCAGCTCTCTCAGCATGAGAACTTAAGTATTTACTCACTCGGGAGAGAAATGGGCATAATTTCACCAAAATAGCAGAGCCTCTGCTCCCGAGAGGTCTTGGGCTGAAGCAATTGAAACTTTAATCTTATTAAAATGACAGGGTCTTGGCAGAGGTGAATGGGGACTCTTGCCCAGTGCTTGACCACACCAATCTGGCTCTAGTCAGGCCCTCACATTGACACGAACCAAAAAATCTACATGTTTCTTAATTTTAAAAGGGTAAAGGTAACTTAATTGTAAACAAAGAAGTTTTAAAGTAGACTAAATAGATTTAGGGTTATCTCATTTAACTTTTCATTTATAAATTGAATAATTCATTTAACTGAGCAGTTTTTTACATCTTCTTAGGACCCTGGTTATTTTATGAACTGCCTCGTGTTGAGAATGGTCTTTGGGTATCTCAACAGCGACTGCATGGTGAATTGTGAGCGAGTGAGAACAAACATTTTTAGATGACCTAACACTAAATTCCAAGGCTTAATATGGCAGAATGCATGAATGAGCATGGAGATAGGGCCCTTTAAAATGCTGTGACTAAGTTTAGGAGATAATAGGGCCCCAGCTAAGAGCAGCTCCAGCTGCAGTCCAAATGGTGATATTTTCATATGTGGAGTGTTAATGATCGTTTAGTGATCTTTCAAGTAAACCACAGAGGAAATCCACAAATTACTACAACAGATTTTGTTTATGTTAACACTTGTACACACAGTCAAATAGGCTTTTTTTTCCCCTAAGTGTCCCCTTTATAGGCTTTGAAAAAAAAATCTTCTACAACTAGCTGTAAGAAGAAAGAATAAACATAAACAGAAGTTACTGTTTTGTTTGTTAACACATTTTATTATGCTATAAGCCTGCACTAATAGTAAGCTATAAAAACAAGTGATTAGTGAGAACAAAATTGACACAATTCACTCATTTTCTTATCAGTAATGGATATTATCAAGTTGATTATTTCTAGAAGTAAATAATATGTTTTCCTGATGATACCAAGGGACCACTAAATAAAATACTGCTACAATATATTTCTGTATAGATAATCATCTTTTTTTAAAAAGATAAGTTTTTCATAATGGAACCCCAACTTAATTTCTGAGAGGCTAGGCTATAACATTTTGTAAGACAATGGAGATCTGTCTTAAATATTCAATGTTTATTTCACATTGGCTAGAGATTGATACTGAAGTTTATGTCTAAAGAGATTTTTAAAGAAGAATGGCTATATCTTAAGTATGTGCTCTCTATTTTGGCATTTTTCTTGGAGACTAAATAAAGTTTCTAATTGCTTAATTACTATTATGACGATTGACTATTTATTGAATCAATATTCTGTTGGGTTGGTACAGAGTCCAATTTATATTTGGGTTGCATTTTTTTTTTTAATTTATTTTTTTATTTTCAGAATATCATGGAGGTACAACACTTTGGCCATACACATTGCCCCTGTTCTGCCCGTGTCAGAGCCACAATCGTGGTCGTCTCCCAAACTGTGCTCCCCACATCCATTCAGTGAGAGTTTTTCCCATCCCTTCCACCCCCCTCCCGCCCGCCCGCCCTCTGATGAATGTTATTGCCCTGTGTGATGTAAGTGTTCATCAGTTAGTACCAGTTTGATGGTGAGTACCAGTGATGCTTATTTTTCCAATCCTGCGACACTTTGCTTCGAAGAATGGGTTCTAGCTCCAACCAGGATAATACCAGATGTGTTAATTCACTGTTGTTCCTTATTGCTGAGTAATACTCCATGGTATACATATACCACATTTTATTGATCCACTCGTGTATTGATGGGCACCTGGGTTGTTTCCACAACTTTGCAATTGTGAATTGTGCTGCTATGAACATTCGAGAGCAGATGTCTTTATTATAAAATGTCTTTTTTTCCTTTGGGTAAATACCCAGTAGTGGGATTGCTGGGTCAAATGGTAATTCTACTTTTAATTCTTTGAGGTATCTCCATATTCTTTTCCATAGAGGTTGTACTAATTTGCAGTCCCACCAGCAGTGTATGAGTGTTCCTATCTGTCCACATCCCCACCAACATTTGTTATTTGGGGATTTTTTGATATGAGCCAATCTCACTGGAGTTAAGTGATATCTCATTGTGGTTTTGATTTGCATTTCCCTGATGATTAGAGAAGTTGAGCACTTTTTTATATGTTTGCTGGCCATCATTCTGTCTTCTTTGGAAAAGTTTTTGTTCATGTCCTTTGCCCATTTTTAATGGGTTGTTTGATTTTTTCTTGTTGATTTTCCTAAGTTCTGTATAGATTCTGGTTATCAGCCCTTTATCAGAGGTGTAGCATGCAAATATTTTCTCCCATTCTGTAGGTTGTCTGTTCACTCTAGTGATAGTTTCCTTGGCTGTGCAGAAGCTTTTCAATTTGATCAGGTCCCATGTATTTATTTTTGTTGCTGCTGTGATTGCTTTGGGGGTCTTCTTCATAAATTCTTTGCCTAGGCCAATGTCCATAAGAGTTTTTCCAACGTTTTCTTCGAGAATTCTTATGGTTTCATGTCTTAGGTTTAGATCTGTTATCCATTGTGAATTGATTTTTGTGAGAGGTGAGAGGTGTGGGTCTAGTTTCAGTCTTCTACATATGGCCATCCAGTTTTCCCAGCACCATTTGTTGAATAGGGATTCTTTTCCCCAGTGTACGTTTTTCTGGGATTTCTCAAAGATCAGGTGACTGTATGAGGTTGGTTTTATATTTGGATTCTCAGTCCTGTTCCATTGTTCTACGTGTCTGTTCTTGTGCCAATACCATGCAGTTTTGGTTACTATAGCCTTGTAGTATAGTTTGAAATCTGGTAGACAGATGCCTCCCAATTTGTTCTTTTTGCTTAAGATTGCTTTGGCTAGACGGGGTCTTCTCTGGTTCCACACGAAGCGTAGAATTATTTTTTCTACATCGGCAAAAAATGATGTTGGTATTTTGATAGGGATTGCATTGATTCTGTAAATTAATTTAGGGAGCAAAGCCATTTTTACTATGTTGACTCTGCCTATCCAAGAGCATGGTAGGGCTTTCCATCTATTTACATCCTCTGTAATTTCCTTTCTCAGTGTTTCATAATTCTCTCTATATAGGTCTTTCACCTCCTTAGTTAGATATGTTCCTAAATATTTAATTTTCTTTGTTGCTATTGCGAAAGGTATAGCATCTTTAATTTGTTTCTCGGCTTGATTGTTATTAGCATATATGAAGGCCATGGATTTGTGTGTATTAGTTTTGTATCCTGAGACTTTGCTGAATTCATTTATCAATTCCAGTAATCTCTTGGTTGAATCTTTGGGGTTTTCTATGTATAATATCATATCGTCTGCGAATAGTGAAAGTTTGACCTCTTCTGCCCCTATCTGGATGCCCCTGATTCCTCTGTCTTGTCTAATTGCTGTGGCCAGGACTTCCAGCACTATGTTGAAAAGAAGTGGAGATAGTGGGCACCCTTGTCTGGTGCCAGTTTTAAGGGGGAATGCCTTCAATTTTTCCCCATTCAGTATGATATTGGCTGTGGGTTTATCATATATGGCTTTAATAGTTTCTAGGAATGAGCCATCTATGCCTATATTGTTAAGAGTTCTTATCATAAAAGGATGCTGGATTTTGTCAAAAGCCTTTTCTGCATCTATTGAAAGGATCATATAATCTTTGTTCTTGCTTTTATTTATATGGTGAATTACATTTATAGATTTGAATATGTTGAACCATCCCTGCATCTCGGGAATAAAGCCCACCTGATTGTGATGGATTATTTCTTTGATGTACATCAAAAAAATTCGGTTTGAATTCGGTTTGCAAGGATTTTATTGAGAATTTTTGCATCTATATTCATAAGGGATATTGGTCTGTAGTTTTCTTTTTTTGTTGTGTCCTTTCCTGGCTTTGGTATCAAGGTTATATTGGCTTCGTAGAATGAGTTTGGGAGGATTCCATCCTTCTGGATATTTTCAAATAATTTCTGCAGTATAGGCACCAGTTCTTCTTTGTAGGCTTGGTAGAATTCAGGTGTCAACCCATCTGGTCCAGGACCTTTTTTGTGTGGGTAGATTTTTAATTACTGCTTCAATTTCGGTGCTTGATATTGGTCTGTTTAGAAATTCTGTTTCTTCCTGGTTGAGCCTAGGGAGGTAGTGTGTTTCTAAGAATTTGTCCATTTCCTCCACGTTTTCATGTTTGTGGGCATAGAGATTTTTGTAGTATTCAAAGATGATGTTTTGTATTTCCACGGTATCAGTTGTGACTTCTCCTTTTTCATTTCTAATTGAGCTTATTAGAGTCCTTTCCTTTCTGCTTCTGGTCAACCTGGCAAGTGGCCTGTCTATTTTGTTTATCTTTTCAAAGAACCAACTTTTCGTTTCATTGATCTTCTGTATTGTTCTTTTGTTCTCGATTTCATTTAATTCTGCTCTGATTTTGGTTATTTCTTTTCTTCTGCTGGCTTTAGGATTGCTTTGCTCTTCCTTTTCCATTTCCTTAAGATGATTCATTAGTTTACTGATTTGTGACTTTTCTGTCTTTTGGATGTGGGCATTTAGGGTGATAAGTTTTCCTCTCAGGACTGCTTTTGCTGTATCCCACAGATTTTGATAACTTGTGTCCCCATTATCGTTTAATTCAAAGAATCTTTTGATTTCAATTTGAATCTCCTCCTTGACCCAATAATCTTTCAGCAATAGATTGTTTAGTTTCCAAGTTTTTGGAGGAAGATGTGAGTTTCTGTTGGAATTGATACCTAATTTTATTCTGCTGTGGTCTGAAAAGATACATGGTATTATTTCTATTTTTTTGAATTTGTTTAGATCTGTTTTGTGGCCTAGGATGTGGTCAATTTTAGAGAAAGTTCCATGAGCTGATGAGAAGAATGTATATTCAGTGTTATTTGGGTGGAGTGTTCTGTAGATATCTGTTAGGCCCAAATGTTCTAGAGTCCTGTTTAGGTCTTTTATTTCTCTATTTGTTTTTTGTTTGGAGGATCTGTCCAGTTCCATCAGTGGGGTGTTGAAGTCCCCTGCTATTATAGCATTGCTGCTTATTATGTTGTCTAGATCTAGCAGTATTTGGTTTATGTACCTGGGTTCTCCTGTGTTGGGTGCATAAATGTTTAAGATTGTTAAATCCTCTTGTGAGATTTTTCCCTTCACCACTATATAGTGTCCATTTTTGTCCTTCTTTACTTTTATTGCTTTAAAGTTTATGTCATCTGAAATGAGGATGGCTACTCCGGATTCCTTTGGTTTCCATTAGCCTGAAAAATTGTATTCCATCCTTTCACCTTGAGTCTGAATGCGTCTTTGTGTGTAAGGTGTGTTTCCTGAAGACAACAGATACTTGGTTTGTATTTTTTAATCCATTCAGCCAGCCTATGTCTCTTCAATGGGCAGTTCAAGCCATTTACATTTATTGAGAGAATTGATATTTGGGGTAAATTTCTGATTATTCTGTTGGGTGGTATCTTTTGTTTTACCTCTTGCGTCATTGTGGAATATGGTTTCTGGAGTTTTAGCTTTTGTGTAGTTTTACATAGGTGGGTGTCTGTTGCTCTGTTTAGTGTATAATGCAGGCCTAAGCATTTCTTGCAAGGCCGGTCTGGATTTCGCAAATTCTATCAGTGATTGCTTATCTGGAAACGTCTTTATTTCTCCCTCATATAAGAAGCTTAGTTTGGCAGGATACAGAATTCTGGGTTGACCTTTGTTTTGTTTTAGGAGATTGATGATGTCTCCCCATTCCCTTCTGGCTTGTAAGGTTTCAGCTGAGAAATCTGCAGTTAATGTGATCGGTTTTCCTTTGTAGGTTACCTGCTCTTTTCATCTTACAACTCTGAGGAGTGCCTCTTTTGTGTTTACTTTGGTCAGTCTAATAATTATGTGGCATGGTGAATGCCTTTTCACGTTGACTCTCCCAGGAGTCCTCTGTGCTTCTTGTACTTGGATATCGAGATTTCTGGTTAAGCCATGGAAATTTTCCTCTATTATTCCTTCAAATAAATTTTCCAGCCCATGCGAATTTTTTCCCTCTCCCTCAGGGATACCTATGATCCTTATGTTTGGCCTCTTTACATAATCCCACATTTCTTGTATGCTTTTTTCCTGCCTCTTGTTTTTGTGTTCTTTCTCTTCGGCTGATTTATTTAGCGCATAGGAGCTGTCTTCTAGCTCTGAAATTCTTTCCTCTGCATGGTCCAGCCTATTCTTAAGGCTTTCCACTGTGTTTTGTAGATCCTTGAATGCTTCTTTCATTTCTAGGATTTCTATTTGATTTTTCCATAATATTTCTATTTCTTTGGAGAATTTTTCATTCATTTCTTGCATTTTTCTTGTGGTTTCTTTGTGCTGGGATTCAATTTTCTCTTGAATTTCATTGCGCTTTCTTATAATCCATAAACGAAATTCCTCTTCTGTCATTCTACCCATTTCATTTGGGTTGGTATCCATTGCTGAGGAACTGATAATTTCTTTTGGGGGTGACTTTTCACTCTCATTTTTCATGTTCCCTGAGTTCTTTCACTGGTTTTTTCTCATCTGGCCTCTTGGTCGAGAGCTGGGGTGTTAGAGCTAGTTTATGGCCCTGTCACCAGGCCCACAATTATTGTCCTTGGCAAAGCCAGGGAGAGAAGTAGTGGCCTGTATTGCCTTAGGTGTATTTTAGCAAGTTTGGTGGATCTTGAGTTAACTCTGACCTGTGGTCTTCTCCTCTTACCAGTGGAGTGTGGTGAGAATGACCTCCCAGCTTGGGCTCTGAGCTAATGAATTGTACTTGAGGATATGAGTCCTCCGCTCCCTATTAGCTAGGTATTCTGTTATGTCCGTGGCAGACTCTGATTCCCCAGTTGGGGTATGCAAAAGCCCCGTGCTTTGGGAGGGGCCTTGTAGCTCCTAGGGGTTACTTTGACCCTGCTCCTCCTGAGGTGCAAGTAGAAACACAATTTCTTTTGGCTGCAGTGTGAGAGCTGAGTTGGGAAAATTCTACACAGCTCAGAGGTTGCTCATCTAGCCACGTGTGTCTGCCCTTCTGATGTGTGTCTCTGCGTGATACTGGTTGATAGGGGGATCTCCAATTGTGCACCCCTTTTCCACCACTAGACCCCAAGGCGAGGCAGGTGGCCGTCTGTATCCCCAGCAGTCTCCACCGGGGGGATGTTTCCACAGGAGGGGGGAGTAGTGGCCGCTGGAAGCGCTCTTGGATGGCGCGAAATTCCCTATTGAAGTGGGCAGGATTATGGGGAGCTGCTCTGGTTCAGCCTGTGGCTCTTGAGGTATTTGGTTGTCATGGGAACCAGCAGTTATACCAAATGAGTCACTATGGCCAGCAACCTTCAAAATGAGCGATCTCTGGGGTACAGGAGGGCTGGGACCTGAGGGGCGGGCACTAGGACCGGCACGGAGCGGACTTGTCGGAGGCCAGAGCCGGGGTAGCGGAACCAGATGGACGAGCTGCAAACTGTTTCCAATACCCAAAGGTCCCGCCGCTACAGTTCCGGGATCTCGTCCCACCTGGAACCCACGGATACAGCTGACCCTGGCCACCACAGGCAAAGCCTGTCTCGCCCCAGCAGAAGAGCCCCGGGCCGGGCCGGGGCAGAGCTAGAGACGCAGCGGCTCACAGCTCTGCGCCAGAGGCTGTAAAGATGGCGGCCGCCGCCAGCCTGGCGCACAGCCGGGCTCCGATTGCACCGGAAGCGCAGCTTTTCTCCACCGGCCGCAGCGGCAGTTGCTAGCAGCCTCTAAGGGCGTGTCCCGCTCTCCGTTAAACTCCTGGGCCCAGTCCCGCTGACTTCTAGTGGCGCAGTGCGGGCCTGCGGGTTCCCGCGCACTGTCCCGGGAAGCTGAATCTCGGTCCCCGCCCAGTTCCTCCCCAGCCCTCGGCAGTCTCTGTATATTGCAGCTGCGAGTTGTGTCTGGCTCTGGCTACTTCCTCCTCTCCACAGGGCTCGCCGTCCCGAGCAACCGCTCTGTCCCAACTCTGGGCTTGTCCCTGACTGCGTGTATGGGGAGGCGCGTAACCGCTTGGGGGGCAGGTCGCGCTGCGCGGACCTGGTGAGCGGGTCCTTCCCACGCTCTGGGCTCTATTGTGCTCCGTGCGCCCTCCGATCTTTGTGAAAATTTTGTACCTGTTTTCTTGGGCTGGGCGTTAGGCGTTGTTTCTCTGTCATTCGCAATGCTGTTTTCGGAGTGAGCGGTCCGTGCTCGCAGGCAGCCGCCGGCGTTCTTCACCTCCTTCCCTGGAAGCGGTGCGGTGGGACGACCTTATCACACCGCCATTTTTTTCTTGGGTTGCATTTTAAGGACCACATCTTGGGACTTTGAGCCTAAAGTATAATAATCTCTAGAGATAAATATTAACCCCATGCCTACTAGCTATTACCAAAATAGTTATGAAGTGGGAAATGGTCCTGACACAAGTGGCAATAGTTTTTACAATAATACCAAAGGCCAGTGAAAAGTCATGGAGATGTAGTGAAGTAAAATGTCAGTTTTGAGGACAGGATATTTCTAGATGTAGGCCTATATTTATGCAGCATTGTGTGAGGCTATCTATTTAAAATGTCTAAAAAATTCACTTGTGATATTGAGTCATGAGCATAGTTTTTAATCCATTCTCAACAGACTCTCATTTTTTTTTTCGAATTTTTCTCAATTTCTTGTAATAATTCCTGGGAGAAAAGAAGATCTTGGTAGACGTACTCATAAGTTTAATGTCTCTAGTCCCCTCCCAAGAATTTCATGTCCCCAGAACATGGCTTCCACTGGGAGACTTCAACTAAAACAGTTTGGGGATTTACTGATAGAGGTTACTTGCTACTATGAATTTGAGAAATTCATGGGAGGTGTCTCACCAGGAACCCTCAAAAATGGAATTTTAGGTGTGGTTAGTGAATGACTTAAAACTGCTTTAGTAGAACTCCTTGGAGACAGAAAAGAATGTTTCCTGTAGGTCTAGTGGGGGCTCAGAGCCACAAAATACTTTCCTTTCCATAGTGGACTTACTCAGTTCTCTAGAATGAACGTGTGGCAGGATGGAGAGTTTCTGGAATTCATATGTCAAGTTCATAACTGTGAGTGGGTAAAGCTCTGCTTTAGCATTCCTATCGAAGAAGACTAAAATGAGTCATCCTCTGGGGGCAATATTAGTATGATTCCGGCTCAGAATTGCCTGATCAAGTTCCTGAGGGAAGGATTGATCATGAAGAATTATTAAACAGTCTTAGACTTGAAAAAACATTAAGCAGTCTTCAACTTTATTGCAGCCTCCCAAGAATCTCCCCCAATTTTTGTAGTAATGCTAAAGAGGGCTGAGGTGGACCAAAAGATGAGTGTAGCTGCCCTGCAGGAACATTACAAATGAGTGGAAACTAAATCCCAGATCTGGGGAAGACTTGAGGAGTAGGGATTGAGGCAAGGCTGACCCAGGCTCTTGAGGTGGGATGCTCTAAAGTGATGTTTCGGACCTGTCTTGCCAGAGGCTTAGGTTGGGGACTGTGCTCCTTATTTAATTTCAGTATGATTTTTCAGCTACTCAATTTCCTACATTTTATAGTACCCAGGATGGGAGGAAATTTTTCTGGGCTACTTCAGATTCCCCAAAACTTTTGCGGTTTGGCTTGTATCATACTGCCTCTGTTGCATGGGTGCAGGTCATCTAGTGGTCAACTGCCTGTGTGATAGAAAGAACTCTTTGAAATTACCTTCATCCTCATATTATGAAAATAAGGACCCTGGGTGGGTGGAGATTGAAATCCTAATGGTGATGCAGTCATCCCTCTGTGTTTGTGGGTTCTCCATCCATGGATTCAATCAACTGCTGATCTAAAATATTCAGGAGAAAAATTGCATCTGTACTGAACATGTACAGACATTTTTCTTAGCATTACTTTCTAAACAATACAGGATAACAACTATTTGTGTAGCATTTACATTGTATTAGGTATTATAATTAATGTAGAAATGATCTAAAGTATGTGGGAGGATGTGCATAGGTTATATGCAAATACTACACCATTTTCTACCAGAGACTTGAGCGTGCACAGATTTTCTAATTTGAGGGAGGTCCTGGAACCAGTCCCCCAGGGATCCAGAGGGACGACTTTATTATCTTCCCAATTTTCTAGGAGAAACTTAGATGGACACAGGCATGGTGCCCTTTCCAGAGTACCTGCTGGTAAGCCTGCCTGACCTAGGTGAAGAAGAAAGGTATATTAGAGTGTGGTGAGAGGTGGGGGGTTGTCCAAACACCTATGGCATTCTCCTCTTGCTAGAGGTACATAAAGAATAATGGGGAAAAGGGTGATGGAAAAAATAATATTAATTTCCAAACATCCATAGCCTCCCTCACCCCTTTGTTTTCTTCCAAGGAGAAAAAAATTCTTACTGGCTGGACCTCATTTTCTATGCAGAATTTGGGTAATAGGATAATTCTTATGAGAAAAACAATCAAAACATAGCATGAGAATAAACTTGGCGGAGAGCTGCACGCAGCAGGAAAAGTCATGTAAGCAGCCAGAGATGTTGGTAAGGAACTGGTCTTAGCAAAAGGACAGCTCTGGAAGGAGGAAGAAGAGAGAGGAAGGGTGGCAGTGGGGACCATTTTAAAGGACTGAGTAGAGTTTTGCGAAGAGACGAGGAATAAGAAAACTATCCAAAAAAGAATGTTAAGTCATGTGGCTTATATTAACAATACACTGTCTGTTTTCAGGCATTTTCTCCCACCAAGAGACTTAGTAAAGATTCCAAATGCTTTTATTTACTATTTGAGAATAGGCCATTTTGGGGCAGGAACTCAATTATATTTACATTACAATTATATAGTATATTGATTTGGAATTTTTTTATCCATTAGCCTAAATTGCTTCTTTTAGCTCTCTCTTCACTTTATATTTTGATAATACCCTTTCATAAGTAGCAATAAATCTGAAAAATATTTTAGAAATGTATTTTTAATTCAACAAAAAAATAGAGTTCTAGCTGGGTATTACCAGGCTTTCTGCCAAGTACAGTAATTGTTACTTGTGGAATTTTCGTACAATGGCCAAGGCATTTGACTCAATAACTATAACTCTGGAATGAGTAGCTGGGTGGAGACACTAGTCTGTTGGAAAGTTGGTGGGTTAGTTCAAGTCTGTATGCTAGAAGAAGAGATTTATAGATGGATTCACTCAGCAGATCCGAGAAACACAGGGTGTATGTTTTCTTCAAATTGAACGAACATTGAATTTCATTAACCTATGCTATTTGTTCCCATTTTCTCCTAACCAATTGTTTGTCTCTTTTTTTTCCCTGCTCTTCTTGCTTGTTTTGTTTTCTTATACCATAGTTATAAATCATTTGTTAAATTATACTCTTTTGAATATATAAATGCAAAAACTACACTCAAGTCATGTTAAAAAGTCTGTGTGTATGGTAGGGGGGGATGTCAATTATTTAAGAACACACGTGTACTGGAAATAACCACAAAGCTAAGAAGAACTGGGCAAATTTATGGACCAGAGGGCCACAGGATCACTGCTCAAGCAAGCAACACAGCAAGCATAGTTCTCAGCCACAGGCTGCAATCTGGGCTTTGACATTCTTCTCTCACTGAATTTAAGTTGAAACAGAGTTTCCTTGTTATTATTTCTAAGACAGCAATGCATAGAACCAATTTGTAGACATGTAGAATACATATGCAAGCAAACAAATTGCAAATGGGATACCCTAGTTGCAAAAGTTAATTTTTGAAAGATCATTCGTGAATGGGTTGGTTCATCTCTGAAGTGTGTGCTAGGATGTGCCCAAGTGCAGAGGAAAATTAAGGAGAAAATTTAAATAATTTTTCACTGCTGTACTCTTATTAGGTCCAAAAGTGATTGCCATAACTTTAGTTTCCTCTCCACCTTTTACTCCAATCCATTGAACATACGTGTGCTCAATTCATTTTTGCTTTTTAAACTCAAACCATCAACATTAACAATTTTAAAAGTATAAAATTTTTCTTCTCTTTGATTAGTCTGTATTTTTTTCTCTTTAAGTGAACCCATGCAGTTCAAGATTAGTCCATATTTTTAAACCACTAACCCATCAAATGTGGTTGTACAGACCTTATCTGAAAGTTTGCAGATATTTTGGTCCATTTGCAAATGGGCCAGTTGCTGTATAGGGACTTCCACGTGTCTCAGCACTCTTATCTACTCTATTTTGCCTTTGCACATAAGTCACTTTAATATTCATTGTTTCAGGAAATTACTGTACCTAATCATATTTAATTTGTCTTCTCTGTTAGTTAATGTAAATAAAAAGACCAGTACATTTTCTAAGAAGCAAACAGAGAAAACAAAACAAAAACTACTCAAGCAGATAACATTCTGCTGTTACATCTGTAGTATTTGAAGTGATATTTTTAGAGTCTTTTAGTTCACAAATCCCTAGAAGTTAATTTGCTTTACTTAGAATTTAGCCCTTGACCACATAGAGAAGGAAGCTCAAGCATTAGTATAGGCCAACTCATTGGAAGTTAGCTGAGAAAAACATTATGCTTAAGCTTATTTTAGACTCAACATTTAGCTTATTAACATTTTGTAAATATGAAGCATCCAAGAATCATGTCTATTATAAATCCAAGAATAAGTGAGGTCATTTGTTTCAAGCTTTTAGAATTTTGCTTTACGGGTGATGTGGCTCTTCTTGCATGACTTCCTAAACTGCAGAGGTAGGAAAGCTAAAATCTACACCTCTCAGAGTCCCCTGAAGCTGGGGTTCAAGAATTAGGTTCTGCAATTAGATTGGATGTACAAAATTTGAAACTGAACTAAGACAGAAGTTCTTTTTTTTCGGTTCCTGCCAATTTTGTGATAAACATGATTGTGCAGGAATTGGAATTTTCAGCTACAGAAGAGGTCCCGGGTCTATTTGCTAGCTGTGTGGGTGTAGGGTAATACAGGGCCTTGGAGGAGCAGGATGGCTCTGGAGCTTACAGTTGCATCTTCCAGATCCCTGGATTGTAGCTAAAGTATGTGTTACAGGAGGAACAGTTCCAGGGACAGCTTCCAGATTCCCACCTTTCCTAAACATGGTCGAGGTAGCAGCCCCCTGGTAGGCCAGTGTTACAGAGTCTTTCTGCAATTATTTCTGGAGGCCAGGCTAGACTGCAATTCTTCATCTCTTTCAATAATTTTACAAGGACTTAATTCTCTGATTTAAATTCTTTTCTGCTTGAAGTAGAGTATTTTCTGTTACCTGTAACTGAATCCTGATTGATAACAATTGTATTCAATCTACTTGGGATTGAAGGAAGTGAGGATCCCATTAACCAATGGGATAATAGTAATTTTGGGCAGCTGGTGGTGAAGCAGTAAAGTTGCCACCTGTACTCACCTGTAATGAAATAGAAAACCCAGCTTTGATGGACAGAGGGATAACAGCCATGGCACAGCATGAGGACTTGATGAATAGGGGTCAACTGGCTGCTGAAAACTGCACTGGAGAGATTTCACAGAGTTGGACCGACCTTACGGCTTGTTGAATTGCAACATAGGTTGAATTCAAAGATTTTCCAGATTTCTCATATGAAAATGCATTGCTTGGGAAAGAACAAGACTCTAAAAATTGGAGAAGTAATCCTTGGGAGGATTTGGAAAATTTTGCTTACCTCCCAACTAAACTCACTGACCTTCCCACACCAGCAGAAGTTGCTCCTTCTACCCCATGTGATGGGACTACCTACCTGGTGTGCGAATTTGCCTCGTGTTTCACCCTATCTATACCATTTCCTGTAGACCCACAAGTAGAAACTTATCCCAGATGCTGGGAGATGGGGTGGGGGAGACGGAGCGATTATAAAGCCACACCTGGAAGGGAAACACTTTGCATTTCAAACTACTAACAATTTTGCTAAAATCAGTAAAGAGATGTACTAATACTCCTAGGAACTGTAGATCTTAGCATTTACCTCATTGTACAGAAGCAGCCGACCTCTTAGAAGAATGGAATGGCTTATTGAGGACAGCACTTGTGATGCTAGCAGGAAATCAACTTCCTGTGAGTTGGGGGTCCACAGGAAAAATGAAATCTGCTCTCAAACAGTGAGCAATGTACAGGTCAGGGCAGGAAGAGGTGTAATGGAGAGTAGCACTGATCATGATGTGTTGAAAACAATCATGTAAAATTATTGCTTTCTACCCCACTATAACCAGACGATGCAGAACTCTGATTGCCCAGGTCTTGGTTCCATGTCAACCGCCACCATGGAGCATCAGGTCCACTCAAAACAAGTGGCTTGAGAATTGGGAAGATGGTAGTTCTCCAAAGGGATATCGGAATGTAATCTCCAGAAGAAGGAAAAGGAACACTGGGTGGCAGAAACAACAACTGTCATGTCATCTAGGAAGCCATTGCCCCAAGTATCCCATATAGCATCATAATGCCTGAGAATCTACCACCAGAAGCCATTGCTTTTATTCAAGATTTGCTCTTTTAAGAACGGCAAACACTTTCTGCTGATAGTATTATCCTCATTATAAGGATGAGAGGTTAAGTAATCTGTCTAGAGTGGTGGAAATGGGACTTGATACAGAGCTGTCTTACTGCAAAGCCTCTATTTAGAAAATAACTAAGTAAATCATGCACATGGCATAAAATTCAAAAGGTACAGTAAAGGAATATACAGTGAAAAGTAAGTTTCCCTTTCATCCCTGCCCCTTAGATGCCGGTTAACCCCTGGGCGTCTGTTACCAATTTCTTGTGTATTCTCCTGTGTGTGTGTGTGTGTGTGTGTGCACATCCGTGTATAAGTATATGTAAATATTTATCCCCAAACACAAAAGGATAGTACTGTAACATTTTCTTTTATGCCTTTTTTTTTTTTCTATATCCATCTACCTGTCTTGGTGATCATTATATATTTGTACAAGCAGAATGGTCTTGTTGTTTTTTCTAATATCTATAGTGTTCATTATCTGTATAAAGCCTTACTTATATATTCTTATGTTCTTTCCAATCTTTTGCTATTATAAGCAATGCTGCAATGAATATCCTTTTATATATAGCTTTGAGCTCATACTTATATATGCAGGATAAATTCCTAGAAATGCAGAATTTTTAAATTAAAAGATATGTGTGTTTTTAATTTGCTAGTCACTGATAAATTGCCCTCCAAAAAGACTATTTTGGTTTGCACTCCCATCAACAGTATATGGAAGTACCTAATTTCTGTATCCTCCTTAGCTCAGGGTGTTGTCAGACGTTTTGATCTATTATCAACCTGATAAATGGAAATGTATGTTTTGTTATAGTTTTAACTTGCATTTATTTTATTATGGGTGATTTTTTTTTTCTTTTTTCTTTTTCTTTTTTTTGCCAAGGAAGAAAGGAAATTTTTAATATGACAGATGTCTTGTCTTATTGGGAGAATGAGAGAAGCTGCCTCATTAGTCTCCCCAACTAATAGAGATCGTGGGCTTTGTAAGAAGGGTCCATGTGCTTTGGGGCAGATCTAGGGGGATGGTGAATCCTGGCATCAGGAAGTCTGTCCTGGGAACTTCAGAATCTCAACTCATTTGTCTTGCAGAAAATCCATCATTTTCTGTGAGATGACTCACAAGATCAAGTAGTTAGTTAAGGGAAAAGATTATAAAAAACATATAGGGGTCATTGAAATTTGTTCATGGAGCTGGTTATAATTCCTCCCTTCTGTTTAGTCCATTCCTCAATCTTGGAAAATCAGGACATAGATGTATCTGGCTGCTTCCTGCTGAATTGGGACATAGTTGGAGTATGAGGAAGGACGAAAGTGTTGAACTTGTAACCAAAACACTTTAGTACATATTGTGGAGTTGTCACCCTCTCTCCACCAATGTAGCAAAGCATATCAAAAGAAGTACCCATCCCTCTCTGGGATCCCTTCCAGGAAATAATGTCCCAGTGTCCCCCAGATGGAATTTCCACCTAAAATTCCTCTAGTCACTCATGTAAACAGTTTAGGGAGCTAGTTTTATGGGCAGCTTTTGACCTGGAATGGACTGAAAAGTGGGTGGTAAGGATTTCCAACAAGCAAGTGTCCCCCATTGTCCAGCTGCTTAGACATACTGTTACCAAAAGTTCAGCACTTGTCCCTGAGGCCACATCAGAAGAAAAAGGATAAGTGGTTTGAGGAGAAGGAAAGAGAAGTTTATTAATTTGCTGGCAAATGAGAAGAATGGCAGACTCGTGTCTTAAAGTACCATTGTCCTATCTATAAGCAGAAATACAGAGCTTTTCAAGGGAGTTTTCATCTTTGGGCTATTGCAGTTTAACAATAGTTGATGGTCCTGATCAACCCCATCTCTGGTGAAGAAAATCTCATGACCTCTGTCCGAATAATTCTGTTGAGCCATCTCCTGTGGTACAAAGAACAACGGACACTTTCCTCACCCTCTGATTACTGGCCTCAGGCAGTTTTTAATTCCTAAAAAGAGTCGGGGGGGGGTGCTTTTAAGGAAACAGTTCATAAAACATGTTACCCTTTTACAGGCCATTCCCTGTAATCTCCCCAAGGAGATTTTTTTTCCCATTGACCCCACAGACAAAAATGTACTCAGGTGGTGCACCAACTGTTCCTGCTCCTGTTTGCCTGTCCTCTGGGATCTGACGTGTTATCAATTTCCCTAGACCTTGGGGAAACATCATTTGCTGACATACTATTGTACAAATAGGAGTCTCCTCCCAGGCTATCTAATTGGAGGTCATGGATTAAGGCCAATTGGTTGGACAATTGCCAGGCTGCTCTTTTGGCCCTCAAGTCTACCACAGACAGTTCTCTGATGGTCCCAGTAGTGCAGGATGGCTACTTCCCTGGGCAGTAAAGTGGCTTTTGATTACTCAATTTGTAGTCCATGTTGAATTTTCTTGTTTTCAGAGGTAAAGTTCTTCCAAATAGCTTTATGAATCAGTCTAGCTAGTGCACATAATTTATTTTTCTGGGCAGAAATCCCAGGGGGTAGGGCTTGTGGTTCAATTACCTGTTGGCCTACCCATTAGCTCCATCATCAGATATCTTGATATCCTCTCTGTAATTTTCTTTCAAGTCTATGGGAAGTAGGAAATTATGGTTGGGATGGATGCCTGGGCTATGTGGGCCAAAAAAGCAAAGTCCCTCATTTTGCCAGCTGTTTCGGCATCTGTGTGTCCCTCCTTGATCTGGAGGGCCTGAACTGATTCCATCCCTCAAAATCAGCCTTTATAATCTCACATGCCCGCCCTTTTCTGTGATAGTCCCTTGGCCTAGAGGGAGGATGATTGTAGTTTTAGCAGCAGGGTGTTGGCAATGGAATAGTTTTTAAATTCTGGAGATAGCAGGTAAACTTTGCTATTTACTTCCTATTTGTCTTGACTCTGGAAAACAAAGTAAAAAGAATCAGTAATGTTTTAAATAAAAAGTCATAAAAAATACTTCAGTTCTTTCTATGACTTTTATTTGAAGAAGCAAATCTTGGTCCATAGCTGATTATAAACTGTTGAACTTAAACTTATGTTTCCAGAAATGACTCAGATATTTTATAATTATCTACTACTTAATTTACTTTAAGATTTCAAATTACTGAAAAGAATCTTGAAACTATGACATACAGACACATAGTCAGAAGCAAATCTTATAGAGTTATAAGATTTTTTCATTTGCCAGTTTGCAAATTGTTTCTCTCCCCAACTTTAGATAAGTGATTTCTTGATTATGTGTTTTATTGCCCTACACAATTGTTGCTCGGCAACTCTAAATTTACGTTTCCAAAGACATGAAACCTGGTAGAAAATTTACATATCAAAGCACAGAACTTAGACTCAAACAGAGGTATGATTTGTTACATAAACTTTGAGCTATTGTCCTTTTTATCCTAGAAGTTTTTAGTGGTTTAGGTGCAGAGTGGGAGGTGCCCTTACAAACAGAGATTTTTAAAATTTCTTTTACAAAGAGCTAACTGTAGACTGATTTATTTTGATAGGTAGTCTTTTCAATTTAGCTTGTTTCTTAATTAGATTATTGGCTTTAGGGTGGAGCCTCTTAAAGGAACAGGGTGAAGAAAGCCAATAATTTTAGCACCAGTGCAGCTGGGAGGCAGAATACTTAGATCCCAGTCATCGTTGCAAATTAATTTCTGTTAACCATTTTTATCGGCTGTGATGATTAGCTATGCAACCAACATGATTAGTTGTGCCCTCAACAAAGTCATGCAATGTCTAAACAAATTTAATATCTAAACATATTTTCTTAAACAATATTGGGGGAAAAGAGAAGGAAAATTATTTTTAAAACATAGACCAAGAAACAATCACAAAATATAGTTTTAATTACTACTTTCAAACTTAAAAAACTTACAAAGATAACAAACGTAAGTATTCTAGTAAGATTTGCTATTCTGAATAATGTAACATTTAAGTTTTATAAATACAGTAGAAGTTTTAGAATACATCTTGCTTAAAGATGTTAACTAATTACATCTTTTAAAAATAACAACATCTCAAAATAAAATCTATTGACATGACATCACCTGACTATAGATCAAATAAACCTCTAACATGAATTCTTAGCATCTCAAATAATGACACAAAGTCTTAACATTTTTACATAACAATCAAGATCAAGCTATTTTAAAAACAATATAAACGGTCTCAAATCACTTTTCTACTTAGGCGTAAATTTGAGTGCATATAATACTTCCAAAGAGTAGAATTGTTTTGAGATTCTCTTTGGATTCAAAGAATAATTACTATACACAAAATAACACTTCTGGGATTTTTAAAAATTTTCTTAGGCAAAAGGCCTTTGCTACGGCAACACAATGTACACATAACAGGCTGGCTTGCAACTCATACTCAGAACAAATCTAGAGTGAGCCAGACCTAAGGAAAGCCTCCAATTTGATTTAAACAAATTTTGCATGTACCTTTCCACAGACAATGAAGTCAGTGGAAGAAACTACATCAGTAATTAGGATCAAGAAACCAAAACCAAAATATCTTTATAAACCTTTGACCATAAGTTTCTGTTTTTATGCTATTATTTACTTAGAATTTTATTTATTCTAACATTTATACTTATTTTTATTTATTCTGATATTGAAACTTATTTTTGTTTACAAATATAGAATATTTGTAAATATTCTAATATTTATACTTATTTTGTTTAGGCCTACATTTTACCTAGACAAGAACCTTAAAGATAAACACATGGGTAACTTTGCCATTAACTCAGGAGATTTAGGTGTTTTCATTACATCAACTTATCAAAAACCACATAAACACAGATCATTTTGTTTTGGCTGGGTTTATAGTTGTGTGTGGTTTGTTTTTTTTTTCTTTTTTGAGACAGAGTCTCACTTTGTAGCCTCAGCTAGAGTGCAGTGGCATCATTGGATCTCACCACAACCTCAAACTCCTGGGCTCAAGTGATCCTCCTGCCTTAGCCTCCTGAATAGCTGGTACTACAGGTGTGTGCCACCACACCCGGCTAATTTTTCTATTTTTTGGTAGAGACAGGGTTTCGTTCTTGCTCAGGCTGGTCTCAAACTCCTGAGCTCAAGCTATCCTCCTGCTTTGCCTCGGCCTCCCAGAGTGCTAGGATTACAGGCATAAGCCAAAGGTTTATAGTTTTATAATTTGTGTCAAACTCTGAACATCTTCAAATATGAAAATGACTACTAAACCCAAGCAAAAATGTATGTTCTCAATTTTGAAGACATTTGTATTTTTACTTCACCAATGATTTTTTAAAAACCAGTTTATTTACTAAAGATTACTAAATTCATGTGAACTGGAAAAGCCTTTGGGCTGATTTACTTAATTTGTGAGAACTTCTTTTATTTCTAAGCCAATTTTGGTACTATGTAGACATAACATATAATACATGCATATACATAAAACACATCTAAACACATATGCATGCACACAAAGTATGAATAGTTTTAGCTCAGAACTGTAGGCGTGAGACCCTCTGAAGTTCCCATTAATCTGTATACATTCTGTTTCCGTTCCTCTCTTTCCCTTCCCAAGAGTGGGCATCCCCGTATCTCGGCCAGGTTGCCTCCATGGACAGAGTTGTCTTGCAATTTCCTGGACCTTAGGACAGAGATGTCTCCTAATCTCCCAGACCTTAGGAGAGATGTGTCTTTTAACCTCTCAAACCTTAGAACCTGCCGGAAGAGGAACCACCAATAGAGGTGTCTTTTAACCTCCCAGACCTTGGACTATGCTTCTAATACCATAGACAGCAAATTCCAAGTAGGCAGAAAAGATAATAGAGACAAGCAGCTTAACAGACTCCATGTTTACATACCACACACTGATACAGGTAAACACTCAATATAAAGAGAAATTCAAGAGGTCCCAAACAAATAACTGCAGTTTCATCTAATAAGCCCTGGGAGTGCTAAATCAAAACAGTTAGGTCAGTTCCCACTCTCACAAATGATTGGTGGCTTATCCAACCCCCCAAACATGAGAATTTCCTCAGGATTCCCCAAATTGAGAGGGGCGTTCCCCACTAAGTGGTACCTTCAAATAGCATGCACCCATCCGGATGCAAATGTCAAAATCCAAATCCAATCTAGAGTTCCTTTCTTCAGAGGCAATCAGGAGGCAATCACCAATACAATGGAGGCCGATAATGGCAGAGCTGGCAGGAGAGTCCAAAGCCGCCCTCTGGCAAACATAGCCAGGCAGCTGCTAAGGGAAGCTTTTGGTCTCTCCCCACCCTGCAGCCACCGGACCACAAGCTACAGGTAATTTTGAGCATCTATTCCTAAATGTCAACGTAATTTGTGTTTCCATACCTGTTAAATGTTCATATCCTTTGTCTCCTGGATTGTTAGTCTTTTCAATTTGATTTATGGTAGTTAATTGCATATTAATGGAATAAACTTTTTTCATTGTCTTGTATGTTGAAATATTGCTCTCATTTTCTTATAGTGCCTTTATTCTAGGGAGAAATTAAATTTTACTTAACTTTTATGTGAATGACTTTAGTTTTTATTTTTATTTTTTTAAATGATCCTTGTTTTTTCTGACAGCCTTAAGAAAGCCTTTCTTATTTCCAGAGTGCAAAAATATTCTCCCATAATTTCTTTTCAGTATGTTTCTGGTTTCCATTGTTGTAGTAAAAAAATATGACATTCTTTCCAGCACAAAGAGTGAGAGTAGGATCTCACTTTATTTTCCTTTCCCGATGATAAAACCCACAATTTTAACAAGTATACGAGATTGCCTTCTTGACAAGATTCTCAAAGCTGACATCTGGCCAGTTCTATCTGCCATGTGTCTCTCAGGATCTAGTCATTCTTCAGTGCCTCTCAAGCTGCCACTCACAATTGGGATTTGTTTTATTTTTTATTATAGCTTGTAATTGAGAGACGGGAATGCTTGCACATCAAGCAGAGGCAAGAAGACCACTAAAAAAAACTTATATTTTTCCAAGTTCTGTGCCACTCAATCTGACAGGGTGTAGGATTTACTCATGTCTGCAGCGGTGCTGCTTCTCTGTAATGTCATATGTTATAATATGGGTTGGTATCTTTGCCATACTTAATACTGTTAGCAACAGTATTGTTTTAATGTAATCCAGCTGGTGATCAGTAAAAAATAACTTTTGTACTTCTTAAAGGAAAATAAAAATAATAGTTATTTTTAACTGTCTTTATTTTTTGTTTCAAAGTCATGAATTTTAAAATAGTTACTTTTTTAAAATTAGTAAATATATTGCTATTATTTCATTTAAAAAAAATCTCAGTCAAGTCAATAAAAAAAGGAATTGCTTTGTGAGACCAATTTTTCTAAACAACCAGAATCATCAAATCTATCTATATTTGTAACCTATTTAGAAATGCTTCATGCAGGTTAGTGGTTTCCATGTGATTGCTGCAACCAAAACTATGTAAACATCTATGACCGTGTGAAGGCCATGTATAGCTAATCACTGGGAAAACAAAAGCAAGCATTTTTAAAAATTAAATAGGAAATAATAGGAGGAGGTTAAATTAAATGTTGATTGAAAACTTATTTTTGCCAAGCACTATGCTAAGTACGGTACATGCAGTACCTCATGTAATACACCAACCCAAGGAGGTAAGAACTACTATTATTCTTGTTTTATAATTGAAGAAACTCAGCCTCAGAGAGGTGAAGGGATCCCCAATGTCACACAGCCAGTAAGCACAGAAGTCGGGGCTGAAAGGGTGAAGGCTAGAGGCCCCAGAGGTCGGAAGCCCCAGAGCTGAGCAGGCGGAGGTGAAAGGATCAGAGGACAAGGGCAGCCCTGTGGCTCAGGTGACCTGGAGTGGGAGATCCCCACAGCCAGCTAGCTCTCTTGCTGCCACTCGTGGGGCAACCCCAGTGTAGAAGGCAGCGCTGGGGTGGGGTGTGGTGGGAAAAGATAGGGTGGATTCCCTCTCTTAAGGCATTGGGGTAGCTCATGGGAAGAGACAAGTGGACTGACTGGTCAAAGGGCGTGCAAGATCCCACTATTCCCACCAGCTCAGCAGTCCTTGAACCAGGTCCTGGCTGGATGACCAGGACCTCATCCGGGTCCACAAGGAAGTAGGGAGACATAGAGGGAATTCCTGGCCCCTGCATCTGCTGAGACACACTAGCACTGTGACTACACGGCGGCCCCTATTCTTTCAAAAACATGAATCAGGCTGGGGACTAACTGCTACAAACCAGGGCAGAGAGGGAAGGAGCCAGAGACAGGGCCTAGTCTGAGACGGCTTGAAGTCCTCAGAATTCTATCATCTATCTATTCATCTTCTGGGTATTTTCCCCAAGATTCAGCTGCTCTTGAACACTCCTGTCAAGGAATGGCTCAGGCAGCCAGTGACCACACGGAAAACTCTGCCTGTTATTTTGACACTGAAGGCTCTCAGGAAGTTGGTGACAGTTCAGAATTTTATGCTCTTCTGAGATTTTAGGGACCTAATCTTTTAAAAATAAACCTTAGAATTTCTAAAGTCTGTTATGTCATCTAGTTTGAATTTGATAAAGTGCGTGAAAGCTGTTTTAAAAATTGTGTGGGACTCTGAATGTAGCACATAGACAGACTTTCAGAAGAATCAACATAAACTGCTGCAATCTGTGTTTTATCACAGATAACTGTATGTGCTGCCTCAAGAACCTGATTAACAGATCATCAAGTGTTGTAGCTAACAACAAGATTTTTACTTGAGTTTTAAAAAAAAAATGTAAGTAAATAGAAAAAATGCCATATTTTATTAATAACAAGATCTCTTTCAAAATATATGTTATATTGTGTACTCAGCCTAGTAATTCAAGTGTGCTTTTTTATAATAAGAATTCATAGTGCTTTCTGAATTCTTATTAGGGGCGCTAAAAAATTAATTTGCCTGATAATTCTTTTCTGCCCTAAATTGAAAAACAGAAAAGTAGGAAACCAGTTACTATGGCTATTAAAATAAAATGGCATTTGTGTTTCTATCTGATAAAATAATTTATGCAAATAAGTAGTGAGGTCTAGTGGAGACAGAATGGTTTAGGAGCCAGACATAGCTGGTGACAAGTCTGCTTTTGCCACTAATTACTGTGTACTGAGGGATAGTTTCTTAACTTCTCCCAGCCTCCTCTGTCTTTTTTTCTGTAAAACAGGAATAACTAAAACCATCTTGGAAGATAGTAAAGAGAAAAATGGCACATAGCAGTCACTCAATAATGGCATTGATTATTATTACTAATGACATGGAAAGTGAATTGTCAGCCAAGAGCAAAGTATACTTTCTTCAAATGGGAAGTAATTAGGTTCCTGGACTAAAGCTGGTTACAGTTACTGTAATGTAAATTAAACCATAATTTGTTCGCACTGTAGAGATTTCTTTATCCTTACAATCTGTCCTAGTAGGACAGGAACAGTTTGGAATTTGTAGGTGACTTTTTAAGTGTAAAATCCATGCCTTCTGAGTGGAAATATTACTCCAAAGTTGAAAACATTGGGCACACCGTCCAAGTAAGTCCCTTAGCTACACTCTAAAATACTGGAGCTAGGAAACCACTTTCAGGCTAAAATTAAAATTCATGATGATTTTGTTTGGGAAAAATCAATTCATCAATATGTTTTCTTCATAGTTATAAAAATTATTTGAAAATGAAACAAAATAAAGTAGTAAAAAATCTTGGTATGTATTTTTCCCTTGGATAATGAAGTACTCATTCAAGTCCTCTTGGAAAAGATTATTTTGTGCTCTGGTCAAGGTGGCCTACTTTCTTTTTTGTGTTGAAGGGCTTTGAAATTAGAAGTTATTTGTATTTTCCCAGGGAGTATCCACTTTAGGAAAAAAGAAAATTATATGCCTGAAGAACATGGTTGGCCAATTTATTGTTGTTTATGTCTGTGCTAGGCCAGAAAGGAAATACATAGAATTTGAGTTTCTTTTTTTCTGGGAAGTATAGTTTTCCATTTTATGACAGAGTCATATTCTCTCCCATGCTCTAGAGTGTTCAAAGGTGAATTCTTTGAGCATGTCTTGCAATCTGAACCAAACTAAATACATGTATAAGAAATGGAGGCAAGAGAAAGAATCAGAAGTCTTTCCTTCCAAGAAGATTTCAATAAATATGAGTTTTCCCTCTTCTGAAACATTGCTTAAACACATTTTAATTCCTCTAAAGTGTTAATTTTTAGAAATTGTCTACAAAGATAAATTCCTCCCTCTATAATTATTTCATATTTGTATGGACTTGTGTCCTGCATCCTGTATGAGAAAATCAGTATCTCAGCCTCCTGGTATATTATATTGTAGGGGACTTTTATCAAGAAAAATGTGTAATCAGAATTATCCTTAGATCAGAAGAGTTCGCAGGGGACAAATGAAATAAATTGTGCCGTAAAATGTAGAAATAGAGTCAAAGACGAATCTTTAAGTAAAATCTGGTGCTGGCTGCATTATTTCATTCATTTGTGCTAGGTGCCCTCTCCTGGTCATTGTAAGTAATGTTTAGTAGCTTATTCTTTCTACATTCTGCTTTGCCATGAAACACATGTGCAACGGTACATAGATACCATGCTGGGCTTCATGTAGGAGAAAAAAAAATTGAAGACAAGTGGCTTTTAACTTCACAAGATTTAGACTCTTATTTATCTCCCTCACATAAATACTTTTGGTCATCAAACAATGTTTGATTAGTCTAGTGTGGTGGGGTGCTCTTGATGGTTGACTGGTATACTCTTCTCTTTCCTCATGACTTCACCATCAGTCCAATGGCCTATTTGCACATGACGGGAGTGACGTGTAAAACAGGAAGGCAGCCCAGAACCTGAGTGGACCAGGAAGTGAACATCTTCCTCCTCTTCCCATCCTCACATCCACCTCAGCGGCGTTTGTGTAAGCCCCAGGAGCATCAAACCCCAGGCAAGGGGGTGCCTCAACGTGATTGAGTATTACACCTGAGAGAGCTGTAAAAGCACTGAGTTTTACTCATTTTACCTTAAGTATTCAGCATCAGGTAGAATGGACTGTCAGAACCAGAAATTTATTCCTGAAAAATTATATCTTGGCATACATGTTTTAAAACTGTGATTGAATTAGGGACTCTCATGCCTAATAGCTTTCACAGGAAAACACAATTGCAGATTACGGTGTTTAGTACATCAGAGTTGGGAGTGACTGTAGATGTCCTGTAGCCAAGTTTCTAGTCTAGGATATACTTAAGATTTCAATCTCTTCTGAGAAACAAAGTAAGCGTACTCCCCCAGAAAAAATGGGTTTGCTTACTGTTTGCTATAAAAGCAGTAGATTCCCCAAATTCAGTGCTCTTTAGCTGTGATGCAAACCCACTGTGTATCTAAAATCCACCCAAACATATTCAGTTATGCTGATGGGACTTGAGGGCAGGGAGAACCGATATCATATGCTGATGCTCATGCTGCTTGCTGTGCCAATAGTAATATAGTCCAGGAGTCTGCATCTTCAGCCAGCATCCATGAAACCATAACAGGCTAACTTATTAGTTTGTAAGTAGGGTAAAATCCAATTCCAGACCTGAAAACAGTCTCTCACCAAGTTGTAAGTATTTTTTTAACGTACCATTCTACAATTAACATTTTTACCTTCTTTATATGTTAGATACTAGGCTAGTTCCAAAAACTAATTAATTTATCTTATTGATCTATCCCATTTTTATGATGGGCTATTTATAGAAATACATTTATAAATACTCAATATGAAAATATGTCATTCCTATAAATAGTACATTTCTTACCAGAAGCAAAACTCAGCAACATTTTAATAAGGGAAGCTGTATACCTTGAGCTTCCAAACGATGAAATAGCTAAAATCCAGCACAGATTTGATAATTCCCCCACTAAGGTTTGGAGGGGATATATGTATATACACTCTACACGGATAATCCTACCACACTGTTCCTGGTACAGAGGAGGTACTCGTCATTTGTTAAATGAATTATTGAACAGAAATACTAAACTTTGTTAACTCTGTGATGACTGATTCTGTGGAGATAGTCCCGTAGCTCCTATGCTTTTGAATAGTTCCTGTTTCGTATCTTCCCTCTCCTCATCCTAGGGACTTTGGCACTGAGAGAGGAGCTAGGATACTTACATATGACCTCTTGCCCAACTCTCACCTTCTCTTGGCTCTGCTCCACAGTGATTAGAAAAACCTTTATTTCTGTCAGATGGAGACTTCCCTTACACCAGATCTTCATTCCTGTCTTTACTGTGGCTTATAATAAATACCTATGTTCACAATCTCATGTTTTGTTTCTGATATATAAACGGAAGTTTAGAATTTATTTTTTAAAAAACTTTATGTTTCAACAAGCTCTGGATTTTAATGCTATTATTTCACAAAGGATTCAAAAAAAGTCTGCTTTTAGACTCAAATCTGAGAAATGGCATTTTTGATCTAAGGGATATCTATATACTACCTTTTCCCTGGGACAATAAAACTCTGGGTCTAGCCTTAATTCCTGAAAAGCAATAGGGAACAGGGGAAAACTGGACTACTGTGAGGGAAAACACATCAAGTACTAAAATTCTTGTTAGACATATTCTTCCCAGGTGAGATGCAACCCACTGCTTTTTTCAAGCCCTGTTGTTTCTATACAGCTACACACTTGCCCAAAGTCATTCCCTACTCTGATCCAAGTGGTAGCAATAAAAGGTCCCTGGGAAACTGGGTTCCTAGGTGAGCTAAAGAGTGACTGAAAAAGTGAATAATAAAAACATCAAAAGATAGGGTCTACCAATATTTGGTATAGTCAGTGGATTCTGAGAGAGCTACCACTCACATAGCCCTCGTGTTCTAAGACTGGCAACATGGCTTTTAACTCTCAACATCCCCCTTCCTGGTGCCATACATCTCTTTCAAGTGTCAAACACAAAGTAGCTTTAATAACCTCTTCTTTGTCTCCTTTGCCCATTAAAGTACAGACAAAAAAGAAAACAGCACCACAGACACATGTTTCCTAATATAATATGACAGCCATTTCGTTGGGTCTTTTCCAAAGAAAAATTGATAGAAGCACTGCTGAGCCAGCATTCCCTCAACTACAGACACCAAGAAGCCAACAAGATGATGAGGAACATCTACTCACATATTGCATTAAACTAATAGTTATGCCGTTTAAAACATTACTTCCTTTTGTTTTCCTGTTCATTGCTTTATGGTTTTGAATCCTACCAGGACCCTGTGGCCAGTGACACTATGTCTACTACTGTTAAGGATGCAGTTTGAAAGCAGAGTGAGTCAAGAATATTTTTTTCATATTGGTATTTGAGTATGTGAACTAAATATAAAAGATTGCAAAATGAATCTTCACCTAAAGGAAAATAGTGAGAAGTAAATAAAACTCACACAGAAATACAAATCTGTAAGAAATTTCTAAAAAATTTTTCCTTTATCTGGCATCAGCAGGGATTTGGGACATATAAGATCCGTGTCCCTGAAGGTGCCCACCCCTCTTTTGTGGTAACATCAATACCAGTTCAAACAATTATTCTCATTTCAGCTGACTCATTTGGCAGGAATATCAAGTGAATGTGAAGATTTTCTCAAAAGAATTTAGTTATCAGTCTTAGAGTTTTAAAGAGGGAAAAATCAATTTAAATGCCTTTGTTTATCAAATTCTTGCAAGAACACATATACAGCATACATCAAACCATGGTGTCTCATCTCTCTCTTGGGGAAAGTTCACAGGCTGCATATTCTTTGCTCATCAAAGTTCATTTTCACTTCCAGCTTCATGATATGATCTGAATAATTTTCGACTACATATTACTATACCTGAAGGATATAAAAACTTAATTTTTTTAAGATTGTAAAGTCAACATTAATACATCAAATGAAGAAGAAAGACTAAGGAAATAGGTTGGTAGAGGAGCTAACCTGAGTTGAGGTGAGAATCAAACTATGAACATTGACAGGATTGCTAATAAAAGAAAGTAAAGGACTTGGATTTTCTTAGAATAGTAGCTTATATACTTTATTTTAAACCTAGCATTTTTAATAATGAAAGGGGGTATATTAATAATTAGCTCAATTTAACAGACATTAACCTGGAATGTACCAGTCAAACTAGGGCATATGGTTTTCCTAATAGTGACACAGAAGTTATGCCATGAGAAGTGGTCAACACCAGGAAGAAAAAGTCCTCTTCATCTTATACATACTCTACTCTGAGGATTAAAAGACACTTGATGCCCTTTGTTGGGTTGTCTAATAATGGCTGGTCACAGCTTCTCCAGGATATAGCCAGAAGGAGTGCAGAGTAGATATTATAGGAGAAAAGAGCAATGAACTTGAAGACCTAGAAATGGAAACTATCCAAAATAAAACAGAGAGAAAAAAAATTAAAAATACATAAATCAACAATAAAATAATTATGAGTAAACTTCAAGCTGCCTAATACATACATAATTGGAGCCCCTGAAGAAGAGGGGAGGGAAGAAAAGATATTTGAAGACATAATGGTGAAAAATTTTCAAATTTGGTAAAAATTAAAAAATTACAGTTCCAAGAAACTCAATAAACCTAAACACAAGAAAGATGAGGAAAAAACTTTGTGTACAAAGGTTCATCATAACAAAATTGTGCAAACACTGTGGTAAAAAAGAAAATTTTGAAAAAAGCCAGAGGAAAAAAAGAAATATTACTTACAAAAGAACAAAGACAAGAATTACATCAGGTTTCTTAACAGAACAATTTGAGTGAGAAGACAGTGGAACGACATGTTTGAAGTACTGAAAGAAAAAAACTGTCAATTTAGAATTCTATACCCAGTCAAAACAGTTTTCAAAAAATGAAAGTGAGGCCAGGGTGCGGTGGCTCACACCTGTAATTCTAGCACTCTGGGAGGCTGAGGCAAGAGGATCACTTGAGGTCAGGAGTTGGAGACCAAACAAGAGGGAGACTCCCGTCTCTACAAAAATTATAAACATTAGCCAGCATGGTGGCGCACACCTGTAGTCCCAGCTACTCAGGAGGCTGAGGTAGGAGGGTTGCTTGAGCCCAGGAGTTTGAGGTTGCAGTAAGCTATGATGACACCATTGCACTCTAGCCAGGGTGACAGAGTGAGACTCTGTCTCAAAAAAAAACAAAAAAGAAAGAAAAGAAAAAAAGGATTTATCTATTTAAAAAAAATGAAAGTGAAATAAAGACTTTTTAAGACATACAAAAGCTGAAGGAATTCATCACCAGCATACCTGAACTACATGAGATGTTAAATGAAGTCCTTCAGCAAGAAGAAAAATAATAGCAGTGAAAATATGGATATGCACAAAAGAAGAATACCAGAATAGGTGCAAATATACATGAGAAAATATATAAGATTTTTAAAAATTATTAATTAAACCCATTTAAAAGATAATGAGCATTTAAACAAAAAAATAGTAATTTATTATAGAATTTATGATATATATATAAGAAAAGTATATAAAAACAATAGTAAAAGGCCAGAGGAGAGAAATTAAGTATACTATTATAAGGTTATTAAACTATACAAGAAATGGTATAATATCACTTGACAATAAACTGTGATAAGTAAAAGGTATGTACTATAAACCTGAAAGAAAGAAACCACTAAAATAACAAAACAAAAAGTTATAGCTAATTATCCAAAAAGGAAAGTGATTAAAAATGGAAACATAAAAATACCCGATTCCAAAGAAGGCAGAGAAAAAAACCCAAAAATTGTATGTCTGCAAAACAAGTAAACAATATATGATCAACTCAATAGACACAGATAAAGCATTTGCAAAAATATCCATTCTTGATTAAAAATAAACTAAAACTAAAACTAAAACAAATCTCTTAGCACACCAGATATAGAAGGAAACTTCTTCAACCTGATAAAGGGATCTACAAAAAAACCTTACAGCTAACATCTTATTAGTGGTGAAATATTTGATCCTCTGGCCCTGCCATCCCCAAACCCTGGCCTGTTAGGGACCAGGCCACAGAGCTCCGCTGCACAGCAGGAGGTGAGCAGCTGGTGAGCCAGTGAAGCTTCATCTGTATTTACAGCCGCTCCCCATCCCTCACATCGCCGCCTGAGATCCACCCCCACTCCGCCCCAGGCTGTGGAAAAATTGTCTTCCATGAAATGAATCCTTGTTGCTAAAAATTTTGGGGACTACTGCTAGCCAGTTCAATAAGGTAAGAAAAATAAATAAAGGCATCCAGTATGGAAGGGAAGAAACAAGCTGTGTTTTATTCACAGACAATATGATTATCTTTCTAGACAGTCCATTGGAATTTATAAAAATGTTAGTAGGACTAATAGGTGAGTTTAACAAAGGCTGCAGGATACTGAATCAATACAGGAATCAATTGTATTCCTATATACTAGCAGCAATCAATCAGCAATCTGAAGTAAAAAACTATACTGTTTACAATATCCTCAAGTAATTTGAAATACTTAGGGACAAATCTGGCAATATATATGAAAGACTTGTAAACTGGAAGCTATAAAACATTGTTGAGAGAAATTAAAGAAGACCTAAATTAATAGAAAGACATGGCTTGTTCATGGGTCAGAGGATGTTAATATGTTAACATATTGTTAAGACGTCAATTCTCTCTAATCAATCTGTAGATGCCACTCAATCCCAAACAAAATACCAGCTGGCTATTTTGTAGAAACTGACAAGCTGACTCAAAGTTTCACATAGAAATGAAAAAGACCTGCAATAGCCACAATTTTGAAAAAGATGAACAAAGTTAGGAAGCCAACACTACCTTCTTTGATGACTTATAAACTGACAGTGAATAGAGAAGTATAGTACTGGTTTAAAGATAGACAAATTAATTAACGGAACAGAGTAGATTCCAGAAGTAGCTCTACACATATATGGTCAATTCATTTTCCACAAGATGCAAAAGCAATTCGGTAGAGAAAGGATAGCCTTTTCAACAAATGGTGCTGGAACAAATTGATTTTCATATACAAACAAATAAACTTCAATCAATGTCTCATACCACATAAAAAAATTTCACTCAAATATAAAATCTATAAAATGTCCAGAAAAAAAAAACAGAGAAAATCTTTTTGACTTTGGTTTAGGCAAAGATATCTCAGATGCAACACTAAAAGCAGGATCTACAGGAAAAAATTGTTAAACTGTACTCCGTCAAAATTAAAAATGTCTACTCTTCAAAAGACTCTTTTAAAAGGATGAAGAAAAATCAGAGACTGGGAAAAATACTTGAAAATCTTGTGTCTGGTAAAAGGCTTGTATCCAAAATATATAAAGAACCTCAAAAATCAATAATGAGTACACAGTCAAATGTTTTTTAAATGGAAAATACATTTTAACAGACTGTTCACCAAAAAGATCTATGAATAGCAAATGAGCACCTGAACAAATGCTGAAAATCACCAGTCACTAGAAAAACGCAAGCAAAATCACAATGAGAAACTACTAAACATCCAATAGAATGGCTAGAATTAAAGGGTTGATCATATCAAACATTGGCAAAGAAGTGGAGGAACTTTAGCTCTCACAACAGCAATATAAAATGGAAACTACTTTGGAATATGGTAGTTTCTTAAAAAGATAAACATACACTTAACATATCATCCTGCTTTTCCACTCCTAGGTATTTACCCAAGACAAATAAAAACATATGCCCATAGAAAGACTGATACACAAATGTTCCTAGCAGCTTTATTGGTAATAGCCAAAAACTAGAAACAACCCCAAAATCTATCAACAGATGAATGGATTAACACATTTTTGCATATCCATACAATGACTTACTACTCAACAATAAAAAGAACTGAACTACTTATGAACACAATAACATGGGAGAATCTTAAAATCATTACGATGAGTGAAAGAAATCAAACAAAAGAGAGTACATAATGCATGATTTCAATTACATAAAATTCTAGAAAATAAAAACTAATCTGTAGTGTCAGAAGGTTATCAGAGTCCATCTGGGGATGGTGGGTTCAGGTTGGGGTGCAGGAGTAGAGGGATAGCACAAGGATGTTTTTGGAGGTAATGAATATGTTCACCATCTTGATTATGATAATGGTTTCTTATGTATATACCTATTTGATGCATCATAGTGATAACAAAGGCTGCCTCTGACTTAATAAAAACACCCACACTGCCCACCCTCAAGGATGAGGGGAAAGAAAAATCCCCTCTTGCTATGCGTGTATTGAAGATATTTTATTTATACATTTCCTCTTAAATCTGTCTTTTGATAAGGTTGAGCACAGCTACTTCCTTCTTACAATCATCTGTCTTTTGGACAGGGCAAATAATTTCGATTCTCCAGGCCTGTTTTTTTCAAATTTTATTTTAGCATATTCAAGCATAGGTTGTGTTCACTTCTCTCTGGTCTTTCAAGTAAGGTGTCATTTAAAGAGTTTGTTTACTAACATCGAATTAAAAAAACACTGACTTACTAAAGATTGAACATGTTTTAGCTGATATATTCACTATATGGGCATTAAAAGTGTTACTTATGGGGAAAATCCACATACTATGTGTCTATGACCAGAACAACATCACTGTTATAAAATAACCAGCCTCCAAACAACGGGTGTTAGAAAGCAGAGGAGAGCATCTGACTTTTAGTTTGATGATGCTAGAAGAAGACAGTATACGTTTGAGTAGTTGAATAACTTCCTTTGGCTAGCACATCAGATGATTACTCTGGAACTTCTGAGGCATGGATTGTCTGTTCTGCCTTTCCTTTTCACCCACCAATCACCCAATTTTAATAAAAAGAGAATTAATTTCTCTTCCTCTGATACTTCTAGACTGCTAGACAAATGACGTTTTGCTACTCAAAGTGATTTTATAAAGGATTAGGAGTTTATGCTTATTTCTAAATTGCAATGTTAAAAGTCTATTTTCAAATTAACAAAAATATATTCAGGCTTATTAGGTGTAAACTATCATACTTAATATTATTCAAAAACAAATAAATTTTAAAAAGTCTTTACCATCAAAGAATATGAAGTGTAGTTAGGGGTCCAAGCACAAAATTTCAACAAATTGAGTTTCAAAGATATAATTGGCTTTTATTAGTGATTTGTGAATCAGGCAGACAGCATTTCCATCTACAAAATAGGCACTCAGATGAGCTGAGCAGAGGGAGTAGATTTTATAGGCAAAATGGGCTGAACAACACAGAAACAGGAAACAAAAAGTGTATTGGTCCTTTCAAAGTTGCTTTCCTTACAGGGTTAAGGCAGAAGGGGCTTCCCTGTCATGCCAGCGTAGGTGACTGGATGTCTTTGGATTGATTGCTGTAAATTTCCTGGGGTTTTTTTGAAAACTGGCTCGTTTCTAACTTCAGTTTGATTACATGGCACCTAGCATGAGTGACTCCATTCCAGTTTGGTCTGGTCAGCTGGGGCCTTGTGTAGGAGCTGAGTCCTATACAATAGCCTCCCATAAATTTTATTTAACAAGGGTAAGTGGCAAAAATTTTAAATGGAGAAATTAAATAAAATAAAAATTTTAAATAACTCTTCATTACAAGCGGAAGAGGTACCTCTCACAAAGTGGTGCATGATTGTGTCCATGAGCATTCCAGAAAATGGTTGCTGGGGAGATCAGAGGCTTATTATAACTTAGGCTAGTGGGGGAAAGTTTTGCTTCAAAGAATTCGGACTGAAGTTTGGTCTTGGAGGGTTGTGTAACATGCACCAAATGTTTGGCTAGACCAAGGAAACACACAATTGCTTTTAATAAATCGTTGGGCTGATGTTCTCTGTGGGGAGAGTCAATATGTTCAGGGAATGCACTCTGCCAATAAAGTCGGTCCCGTTAGACGATGATGCTGACTGCCCTGCCAGTGGGTTGCCCTTCTCCCAGGCCAAACCCGGCGTGACGGGAAGTCTCAAGGGATCAGTCAGAAATAGCCCACTTGTCGGAACTAGGATGTGTTTGTGAAACTGTTTGTTGAAGCACCTGTGCCCACCCATGTCTGGACATAGTTATTAGTCCCTCCTTCCCCCAAGTGGTAAACTCGTTCACAGATGTCACTGGAGAGAAAGAAAATGTTCAGTGTTTATGCACAAATCTGCTCTGAAGAAACCATTATGCTCAGCTGAGGAAATGCCATAGTTATTTTGGTATTCCTTTAATTTTGGAAGTCTTTATTATTTGCAGGGCTGACCAAAAGACTTTTTAAAATATATGTATACAAATAAACACCAAATTCTTGTTTAATATGGTGATGTTATTGGTTTTTGAAAAACAAAAGAACAGTCAGCTACTCTTGCACCCATCCCAAAAGGCAAAGGCCTTCCTGATATTGACCCAGAAATCTCATGACATAAACCTTTATCTTATTCTGAGTTGGAGTATCCACCTCCAAAAGTAGGCTCTGCAGGAAGGCCTCTTTGTTCCTAACATTTCTGAAACTGGCTGCAAAGAGCAGGCAGAGATAAAATAATGCTAAGAAGTTTCCACAATCAATTTCTCATTAGCAATCAAGGAATTTCTACCTCATAAAAATTATCTTTAGGTCTTTTTAACTTAACTAATCCTTTTCTGAGCTGGATAGATAGAGGATAATGTATTTGGGTTCTTTACTTTATCCTTCTTTATGCCTAAGAAAATGTTTATTGTCTCTCAGGAAACAAAGACAAAGGAATAGTAATTTATAATTTTTTTCACATATATGTAACCTATGTCAGTTGGAGAATTGAAGTAACTCTAGAATCAATTTGATTAATTTAAATAAAAATTGCTTAAACCCACCTCTCTTTCTTATGGTTATGGGGATTCTTTCTTATGGTTGTGTTGCGGTAAGGATTTGGGGATGGGTGTCTTATTTTTTTCCTAGTTCCCCAGTTCTGTTGAATTTCTAATCTCCACTTTTCATTCTACCTACTGAGTATGACACTGACTCATACTCCCCTAAATACCACTGATCCCTGGCTATTGTGGAGAGTTGTTTTGAGAGCCCCCAGCTACATTGGGGTTCTAGTACCAGAGTGGCTAGTAACTCTGCCCTATGGGGAAATGAAGAGGCCTGCATGTGGGTATTTACTGTGTGCCTTTAACGGGATATTTCTTTTACCTGGCAGATGGCCTAATGCCTAGTTGTCTGACCCAAGACCAGGGCATCCCTCACATGGGGGACTTACTTATACCGGCAGATACCCTTGTAGCTCTCGCCTGACTCCTGTCCAGTTTATGTTTGCCTGACCATAGCCTTGGCACTGGGATCCCACCCTTGTGTTCTCCTGGGCTTCTCAGGGAAAACCCACCCTGGTTCTTCAGATGGAAAGCACCAATTCAATACACCACCACAATGGGAAACAAGTTCAAAGATTTTTACCTACAGATCCTAGGTGGGGAAGGCAAAATGAGTTGGGAGGGCAGTCCTCTGTCCCTGGGTCATGCCAGGCAGGAATGAAGGGTCAGGCAGAGAGAAAGAGGGACAGAGAGAGGTGACCAGCAGAATGTGGGTCGCTTTAAGTTCACAGACAAATGCCTGAATGGTTCATTTATTGGAAGTGGTGGGAAAGCAGGGAGCCCAGTCTGCTAGGCTGGAGAGATGCCTCTAGGTTCCTATATCTGGACACCAGCTTGAGCCATTTGGGTGTGGTGTTTTTTTCCCAATGCCCAGGCGGCAACCTTTGCTGTGTTGTTCTGTCCTAAGAATTTCCCGAAGATTTGTAGCAAAAGGTGTGAGTGGGATGGGTTAGAGAAGTTCACACTTAATATTAGGTATTCATGCTTGGAAGAACACATCAGACATTTCTGGAACCAACAGGCCCTCTTTTCTAGTAAGGTTCTAGTTTCTCTCTACACTGCAACTTTTGCCTCTTTGTTCACATCTCCTTGCCACTTCTTTAAAGTTTTACTGGCCCCCAAATCCAAGATCCCTGTAGAGTAGTTTCTCTATCTCCCAAACTTGACCCAAACCAGTGCTGTCCAACAGAACTTTCTGTGATGATGGAAATGATCTGTAATCTGCCCTATACAATATGGTAGCCACTAGTCACATGTGACTATTAAGTACTTGAAATGAATTAAATGTTACATTTAATTTTAATTAATTTACATTTACATTTCAATAGCTGTGGTTAGTGCTTATTATACTGTGTAGAACAGCTCCAGACCATCACATGTCAACTAAGAAGTGATGTCTTCCAAACTAGACAGACCTATTAATGTGTTTTTCTCAGTAGAAAGAATTCTCTTCTTGACAGGAACAGTTTTCTTTTTTCTTCCCACTTGCTAAATATCTAATATAGTCTGTGCACGAAACTTAGCCATAAAATATTGAAAAGTGGAGGAAATTCCCCTCTCAATTTAGCCATTAGTATTCTATTACCCCCTTGCTTTCTCAAATACATCCTTTTAATCATATGCTTATACATTCATTTAATGCCAGTGTACAAATATCTATTAGTAGATCTTGGTTCTGTGTTGAAGTATATGACAAATAACTTCTTAATATAGCCAAAAAAAGTCATGATATATCATTTCTGTTTCTAAATTTTAAGATACAATCCAGCTATATAATTTTTCTTTGGTCAGTTGCATTCAAGGAAGTTTGGCATTCTATACTAAGGGATCATTTGCTTCATTTTCAGCTTAATATTCTTTCCTCTCAAAGAAGAGAATATGCCTCTGCTATTGCGGTGTCATGCATCTAATTGCTATTTCATTTGGTGTAAAGGATAAGCTTTGGAGCACTGCAATTCCTTTAGAAGAAGTTTACTTATCTCAAGAGTGTAGATTTTGTTTTACAATATGTATTTGCCTTCTACATTCCTTTCTTTAAAATGTTTATTACAGTTGTTAATCTTAAACAGATGGATTTTATTCTTGTGATTGAGTATGCATTTAATAGATGCCGTGAACACTTCCCTTCATGAAAAGACTGTTTGCTTTTGAGCCAAGACTTGACATATTTCCTTTCTAAATCACTCCCTTGTTTGACTATTTGCTTATTCTACCTTTACATTTCTTCTGCATTTGACACTCAATCATTTAGGTGTTTCACGTAAATACTTAGCATTTCTATTTACAAAGACCAGAGAAGAATTATACACGCTGGAGCATTTCCTGTTGTGCTCAGCATTGCCACCTTCCCAGTGTGCCTTCCTCCCTGCATGTGAAGCAATTCTCATGTCAGTATTCTGTCCAGCAAGAAGAGTTCTGCAAATGAAACGTTTTGTTACTGGACTAGCAGTTATTTTCCATTAATTCATCACACTAGGTAAAATCTCTACTTGATCCAGTCAATACTGGTTTCCATTGCTACCTTTTAAACTTTCAGTCATAATGGTTAGGCAAACTCTTATTTTGTCATCCATAATGCAGATTAATTGGCTTTTAAAGTGACAAATATCTTTATTACTTACTTTAATTATAAAAGTAATATAATCATGTGAATAAAAATATAGACTAAAGAAACAATAACCATAATCCACCACTTAAATGCAATCATTATTTCTTCCCAAATGCATGTTTTTCACATAGTTGTAATGATGTCCACACAATTTAGTATCTTACTTTGTAACTGATTAACATCTTATTATAAAGCTTTTCCATATTGTGACATAGTCTCCTGAACCCTTCTTTTTCATAACCATCATTTCAATGGCTACATATCATTCCATTCAGGCATTACACTATAATTAATTTAAACATTCCCCTATTGGCGAACATTTGGAATACACCTCATATTTGAGTTTGATAAACAAGACTGCTAGGAGCATCTTTGTACTTATAGCTTTTTACATATTTTGTTTCATCCAATAATGAGACTATTTATCTATTTCTAGACAACCCATTAATCTACCTACATGCATATCTAGTAGAGATGTATCTCTACTCTATATATCTCTCTATATCTATTTATTATTGCCTTCCTACAATAGCTAAACTTTGAAACTCTAACATTAGGCAAGTGTACAACCAATAAGTAGATTAGGAAGAGACAATTTTCTACAATGTTAAATATATTAATTTATTCAAAATATGCTTTTTGAGTACTATGTCAGGTTCTATTTCGGACGTACTAAGAAGACAACAATGACCAAGTATCTTAGTTTGTGCAGGCTGCTATAACAAAATACCATAGACTGGGTAACTTTACAAAACAGAAGTTTATTTCTCACAGTTCTGAAGCTAGGAAGTCCAAGATCAGGGTGCTAGTATGTTTGTTCTGGTGAGGGCCCCCCTGAGTTGCCGACTACTGACTTCTCACTGTGTCCTCACATGGTTGAAGAGGCAAACAAGCTTCTTTACACCTACTTTATAAGGGCACTGGTCACATTCACAAGAGTTCTGCCCTCATGACCTAATCACCTCTCAAAAGGCTCTACCTCCTAATACCTTAAGGGTTAGGATTTTAGGATATGAGTTTGAGGGGAACACAAACATTCAGATCACAGGACCAAGGCAGCCACCATCTCTGTCTTTATGGAGTTTTCCTCATTATGGGTGGTGCAGACTAATCTACAGAGTGACCATTACTTTGGGGAAGTAGAGGTCCTATGGAAACACATAGGAGGAACTGAGCCTCCTACTCCTATGGCCTTGAATGGCTTCCTGAAGGAAGTAACATTTAAATAAATCCTAACAAATGAGGACCTAATCAGCAAAACTATAGGGTGGCATCCGGGAAAGGTGAATGAGTGCATTTCCGGAAGAGTTAATGGCATGTGAAAGTAAGAGAAACTTCAAGAAGTTATGTGCCTGGAGAGGGGATTGTGCATAGGAACACTGAATGTTTTACTTAACATTCATTAGCAATCACATTTAATGCACAATCCTTGATTTATCCATTTAGTTGATAATCCCAGCTTCCTTTCCAACAAAACTCATCCCACTCCAGTACAAGCCAATGTATTAAATGGTCAATTAAACTGCATCCTCGCCAGCATCTGATGGTTAATTTAGGTTATTTTAATAGCAAGGTAATAAAAAAGGTATATTATTTATGTTTATAACTATCATTTCCAAGGTCTATGGAGTGATTTGAGGAAAATCCCCAAGGACTGCTCTATTCAAAGAGATCTCCCATAATTCTTTTCCTGAATACTGAAATTCTTACTGTTTCTCCTTTGGTTTAAGGTATTGAAAGTCCATGTTAATTTGTAAATTTATTACTGGGGATAATTACATATTCAATTCGTTTCTGCCATGAACACTTTATAATAAATTATTTTTTCATTTTGGTTAGCCAAGAGCTGTGTCCTTAAACAATGGATCACAGTAAAATTTTGATTGTAAATTTTGAGATAGAAGTGATCCTTAATAACGGTTCCTCCTTGGAAAGTGAAAATTTAGGTGGGGGTATTAGACTTATGGAAGAGTTGGAAAGCAGAGATAGAGAGCAGAAAGGAGGCATTAACCCTAAAAGATTATAAGATGACTCCAAATCATACCCTCATCACAATTTTTCCTAGTCCCAGCTCTGTCCACAGTAGTTATTCTAGAGGAAAATGGAAAATACCCTTGAAACATAACTTCTTTTGAGCATCAAATGTGATACCTTTTTTAAAATTTTTTTTTTTTTTAAATAGAGATGAGGTCTTGCTCTTGCTCAGGCTGGTATTGAACTCCTGAGCTCAAGCAATCCTCCTGCCTCAGCCTCCCAGAGTGCTAGGATTACAGGCATGAGCCACTGCACCCAGCCCCAAATGTGACACCTTTTTGTTGCATGTAAAATTTCTCAACATAATATAGGTCGACAGAATAATGGTTTCCTTTAAACTCTTTGGCTATTAGGACATGCATTATTGGGTTCATCCTATATCTGAGGAAGTCATGAAGAACTGCACTAGGTGGGGAGGATAGTGAATAATGCAGTTGTTGGCATCAAAATCAGGTGGAGTATTTAATTTCGATTGGGTTCTAGCAATCATTATAACTAGTGTTTCCAGTTCTATCGTATGACATTTGTAATTCACTATTTAAATACTTTGACAGTTATTTGGCTGTTTAGACATATTCTGATTCTCCTCCTGAGCATGTGATAGTTATTGTCATTCCCCACTTTCCTTAAAGTCGTGACTAGCTTTGCCCAATGGGAAGGAAAGGGAAGTGATGTGTGTCTCTTCTAGGTGGAAGTATTAGCCTGTGGAAGATGGAATCAAATGGACTTGCTTTACACCATGCCCATTCAGTAGCCAGTAGAAAATGCGGAATTGTGAGGACCTGACACCATTAAGCTTCATTGTCTTGGACTGTTTACACTCAGACTATTAAATGAGACATAAATAAATTTCTCTCTAATTTAAGCTACAGTTGTTTTTCACAGCAGGTAAGATTGTAACGTATCTAATACAATGAGAAAATTGAGATGGTGGAAAGAAAGCTGCCAAAGATTTGGACAGAACTGGGAAGATCAGAGTTTTGGGGGGTAAAATATACTTAAGATACAGCAAAGAAATTGGAAATGCATTGTTGACAAAGTTACATTCACCCTGTGTTTGTTTAATATTAATATTAGGAGAAGCAAGTGTTACGCTTTCCCGAAATCATACACGTTAATTAATTTCCTGTGATTTTGCAACCCATATCCTCAGTATTAGATGTCAAAAGATGCCTTTGATGCCAGTAGGTTTCAACAGCTAACTTCACTTTATGAGCTCACCCATGGGAAATCACTTATTCTTTCATTCTTCAGAATAGTTTAATTAGAAAAACAAGAAAATGGAAGAAACACTTCAAAATCTTTTGCCTCTCTCCGTTCCCTTTTCCCCCACTCTTGTGCCAGGGGTTATAAAGCAAATCACCACAATCCTAAGAATAAATTTTTCTTCCAGCAGCACATGAATTTATGTTCTGTGCTCCTAGAAGACCTATAGCCATGGAATTACCATCCCCCAGGCCCAGTGATTCTCTGTAGGCTATTGACCCTACGAAATGGGATTTGCCTCTGGGCTAATGATTATAAATCTAGTTCTGAATGGATCAGCTTAGTTCGAGTAATAAGATAAGAACTGTTTGGTTGCATATAATAGAAAACATGACAAGCAGTGACTTAAACCATGATGATATTTATTATCCCATTAAAACAAGAAGTCCAGAAGTAAATGGTTGTAAGATTAGTTGACTTCAGTGACATGATGACACCATCAAAGACCTAGACATGTTCTATTCTTCTACTCTGCTGTTCTCAGGATGTTGGCTTCCATCCCTATTGGATATAAGATGGTTGACACAGCCCCACATTCACACCCATCTTCAATCCTATTCAAATGCAGGAAGCTGGAGGGGAAGAGGAGAGGCAGCTTTCTCCTCCAACACCTTTGTCCAAATCAAGGAGGAAAATCCTTGCCAGGAGGCCTTTAATATTTTGCTACTCAAATTATGGTCCTCAGATCACAGCATCATCGATCATCTGTTAACTTGTTACAATGCAATGTCCCAGGCCCTACTGTGATTACCTATTCAGATTCTGCATTTTAACAAGATCCCCAGGTGATTCCTATACACAGGAAAGCTTGAAAAGCACTACTCTAATAGATGTTGTCCTATGTCTTTTTAGCCAGAATTTGGTAACAGGGCTATTCCCAGGTGGAAGGAAGAATGGGAAAGTAACCTTCCTTTTTCAGCCTCTTCAGTGGAAATAGGAAAGGGCAAGTGAGGTAGGGAATGGCTGTTGGGTAGACAATTCCCAGAGTCGGCCACGGTATTTTTCTGGGGACAGAGTGGTACAGAATGCCATGCGCCCTACAGTTCAGTGTTGTCCAGTGTGACTCTCTGAGTTCATATAGTCTGTGAAAGCTGCCCAGAGAATGAAGCACTGGCCTCATCAGTAGTATTTTTAACAGCAGGTTGAGACTTTACCCATGTGATTTTGGAAAGGTTTCTTGTTTTTATAATCTTGAGGCTTAAGAGTACTGTCTGACCCAAGGGAATTCCAAGGAAAAACATTAAAGCTGGTATAATTGAAGGGAAGGTGAAGATTGTAAAATAACAGGTTTCTTTTCAGTTCTGGTTGGTATGAAACATTATTTTTTTCACGAGAACAGCTAATAAAATATGTTCTCAAGTACATTTTTTTTCTCTGCTATGCATTAGTTTTCTGGCCTTATTGAAAAAACTTACTAAGAAAGTTGTTTATAAGTATGAAATAACTGGCTTAGAGAATTTTAGTCTAATTTTGAAAATGAGAATTCTGCTGTTTCATGGTTGAGCCATTAATAAACTACGACTTCTTAAGTGTTTCATAAAGTAACATTGCAAAAAGCTTTCCAATCATACAAAGTAATAAAACACAAGGTGAAAGTGGCATATAGAAAAAATAATAAAGGAAATATGTGGGACACTTCTTAATCTTGGGGCAAGGACCTTGTAAACTCCAATTTAAGCCAATCTTGGTTTGACTTCCCAGTGATTACATGATGATTTACGTGTGGTGGTATAAATACATCTGCACACTTATTTAGAAGCCTCCTAAATGAGTGAGCTTTTCCACTGGTTATTAAAGGGCATTTTGAGAATCAGTCTTGGGCTACATTCCCACCTTTTCCCAACTAAATCTTTATTTTGTTTCATCCATGGAAAATATATGTTCCTGATGAACCTGTCTCATGTCACCTTACCAGTTTGATGTGATAGAATAGAATAAATTGGATCTAACCCCAGAGAAACAGACATGGTTGCAGGGAAAAAGCAGAGGAATCTTCAATACAGAAACAGCTGTTTGACTTTGGAAGTGCTGCAGACACACTCAGTAGTGTGTCCTTAAATTGAAAGTGGAAACACATCAGCAGTCATACAAAAGAGAGCAAAGGGTTGGAGACAGGTCACTCCTTATATCACTTGGCATGTTTTAGGTGCACATAGTTCTCATCGAATTCACTGGGAGGCCCCTACAGAGATCTGCTGGCAAGCTGGTGCTCACTAAAACAACTGTGACTTTCAGTAAAAATCCATGCCATGGGTGCCAAAGCAAACTTGTGAAAATTGTCCACTTTCAGGCAACCAGGACAAAAACCTTAGGAGGGCTGGAGTCACTATTTAAAGGGCTCTATAAGATCCAAGAGAAATGTATTCCTGGTTTATTTGAATACAGGTGCTTATAAATGGCAGAGCCATAGTGAGCCAAGTTTGCATTTCATATCTGAAACCTGGTTTGGGCTCAGCCTAATCCGGTCAGAGAAAACAGTGAGGTTCCTTGTCTTCTGAGATGCTATCTGAACATTTCAGTAACTTGGTGGAACCTGATCTAAAATGCGAAGATTTGGTGATTAACTGGTGATTTGGGGGGAATCCTGTTTTCAGTTTGCCACATAGATTGCATTCATTGAACTAAAAGGAGAATAATATTCTCAACAATGTAAAAAAGCAAGTTTGATTATGAAACTCGAAACCTTAAGAAAATATATTTTTTTCCTTTTGGTATTTGAATTTCAGATGCTCATCAAATGCAAGTTGTATTCCGTCAGTTTAGTGGTAAATCAGAATGTCACCACTTGACCTTGGCAAAGTTACCTGGTAATGAGGATGAAAGGTGCATGGAACAATTTGTGTCCATCTGAGTCACTGAGTTTTCCTTCAACAGCACAAATGTGTCATCTGTTTTGTCATGGCTTGTCTTGAGCAATAGAAGCTGTGGTGGCTACAAAGAGGATGGGAAGGGCATTGGCCTGCAGATTCAGGAGGCAATATTCACACATAGATACACATCTGTAAGTGCATAGATTTTTCTGGAAGGATACACAAGAAATTGGTAAAAGAAGTTGCTGCTGCAGTAGGGTCCTGGAGTGGGAACCTGGTGAGTCAGGGTAGGAAAACAATTTACTTTTTTATTTTTAAATTTTGTACTGTGTATATATATGTGTGTATATATATGTGTGTGTGCATGTATATATATATATATACACACACACACATATTGCCCATTCCATAAAATATAAATATATAATAATAAAGTGGGAAAAACCATATCTTCATTGGTTCTACTTTAAATATTCGGTAGATAATTTTCTCCCTCTAGACCAGGTGCCTCTTTTCCAAAATAAGATAAAATAGAGTTTAACTGCAAAAATAGCTGATATTTCTCAAAGCAATGACTCTACAATAATAGAAATAAAATTTTCCATTCTGAGTCTGATGTTGGAGCGATAATATATTGTCACTAATAACAATATAAAGCATAAGCATTATCTCACTAGCCAAAAAGTTCAAAACTCACTGGTTGTTTATTGAACAGCTGCTCTGAGAAGCAGCTTTAGGGGAGAAGGAAGGGAAGGGAGAAGTTGCTTGAGGTGGAGGCTGGGAGGACAGGACAGCTGGGTGAGTCAAGGCCCAGAGGATATAACAAATAGGGCATATGCAAGGATAGAATCTGGTTAAGACCAAGTTCTCCTGGCTGGGATCATCACTTCACAAGAGCCTCTGCCAGTCTTTGCTTTATCTGGGAGCTGACTCTGGTGCAACTAGCCCAGCTGACCTTGTCTTCCTTTTGTCCTATAACTTGGCTGTGGCCTCAGACCTCAGGGTCTGTACTTGCCAACATATCAGAGAGCTCCTAGCTTCATTCTTGCCCACTCTAATTCCATTAAAGCTTTCATGGGGAAGACTTGGCCTCAGTTCTCTGTCCTTGCACTTTCTCTAGCTAGTTTTTGCACTGTAGAAGTGATTTTGCCCTTAGTCACATATGACTGGATGTCTGAAGCTCAACTACTTGGGGCAGGTGATGTGGGAAAGAGCATGGGCTGTGAAGTGAGCCAGGCAGGGCCTGTGTGCACATTTCAAAGATGTCCTCCCTTATTGGCTGTAGAAATATGAGTAAGCTGCTGAGACTTTCTGGCCCTGCTGATTTATTTGTGATGGAACCTCTTAGTTATGTACCATGAGTCTGGAAAAAGCCTGTTGACTCAGCCTATTCTAGAAAAAAAGCATCATAACTCATAGCCCATTTTACATGCAGAGAGAGCAGAGAACAAGATAGACCTTAGTACTACTAACATTTGGAACCAGATAATTCTTTTTGTGGAGGGCTAAGTTGGGCTTTTTAGGACAGTTAGCAGCATCCCTGGCCTCCACCCACTAGTAGCACTCCCCTTCACCCCCTATATGACAACCAAAAATGTCTCTAAACATTGCAAAATGTCCCTGGGGTTGGAAGAATCACCACCAGTTGAGAACCACTGATCCAGAGGATGTTTTCTCATCAAGTTTCATTTTGGTTCACATGGAGTCAGACTAGGGTGGGTGTCTGGACAATGTCGTCTTTTCCCGGCATCCTCATCCTTCACTTGTGCCCTCAATCTGGCCTCATCAGGTCATCAGTGAGGGCAAGGGGGCATGGCACAGGTCCCCACGTGAGTCAGCTGAAAGCTTTCAGGGTTCAAGGAGAGCCTGTCCAAGGCAAACAAACTATTCTTGCCGATATTGACCATCTCTATGGTAAAACTGTGTTATTACTCTAGTCAAATTTCTACCTTAGCAAAGATCTGCAGAAATTAAGAAGTGAGGAGAGACAGAAAACTCCATCTGTCATAGCAAAGGGAGATCCCAATAGAAAATTGACTGGCTCAAGATTTGGCATACAACCAGAGTAACCTTTCTTCTTTCTCTCTAGGTCTCAGAATACAGCACTCCTTACGAACCAGCTGCCATCTCTCTCTCTACCCACTCAGAAGGGTGACAAGCAGCTTCCATACCAGGAACTATGGCTGAGACTTAGGTTTTGGACTCTTTACTTATCGGATGGATTATATTCATATTTATCAGGTCTTGAAGTCAGTCTGAGGAATCTGTACTTTTTCGCCTTAACATCAAAGGGGTGGTTAAGGAAGGATGGGAAGGCAACAGCTAAACATATGAAAGCCACTGTGGTTGACGGAAACCAGGAAAAACTCTTGGCTGAGCTGATTGGGAGGGCACTGATGATGTTCTAAGAAGATGTTTCAGTGAGAGAAGGGGATAGAAACCAAATGATGGGGTAGAGAGGTGAGTAAAAATGAAGAAAGATATAAGGAGAATGGAGCCAGTGATTTAGATCACTCTTACTCAAGGAGAGGGTTGGAACACACAGCAAATGCAGGGTTTTTTTGTTTTGTTTTGTTTTGGTTTTGGTTTTGGTTTGTTTTTTAAGACAGAGGACCCCTGTCTGTTTAAAAGTTGAAAGGGAGAAGCCAGTGGTATAGGAGAAATTAAAGGTGCTAGAAAGGAGGGGCTAACTGGGGAAGCAGATTACCAGGGAGGAGAAACATCCCTTTCTCTGTGACTGGCGGAAAGAATAAGAATAGGAAGGAATTCCCTTCTAACGTACTGTCTTCAATTAAGGAGTTGAAATGCCCTTCACAGGCATGAAAAAGTCAAATAATAGTTACTGGCCATGAACACTCTAATTTAAACCAGCTTTAGAAATCTCTGGGTAATAAACTAGTGATTAGGTATTTATTAAATATTTATTGTTCACATGCCAAAAGGTTTTGGACTTCTGCCAAATCTCAAATCTCCAAAAAGAGGCAAAATTATTTCAAAACATTTACATTATATTAAGAACAAAATTTTAACTAAGTGCTAATCTGGCCTTAACATCTTGTAAGTCTAGTCATCTTCAACCCAACTGGTCACTATTATCTCTTCTAATAAAAAAGGTGTCCAGCATAGGGGGCAAATATGCACCGAGCACCTACTACATACAAGTGCCGTGTTCAGTCTTGCTGTAGGGATGCTGGGGAGGCTGGGGACACAGGTGAAGGAGTAGGGTAGAGAACTGAGCCAGGACAGCCTGTATAGCCAAGGCTGTGATGTGCTGCCTAGACCCACAGCAAACACTGAACACCTAGAATCCTGGGTCGTTGAAACAGGAGGTTTTATGACAGAGTACATATAAAATATTTTATTGTTAGTGGAACACTAGATATAATACCAAAGAAACATCCCCTGTCCATAGGAAGAAAGATCAAAAGACAGAAATCCTTCTACCTGCCCTGGCAATGTTTTTTATTATGCCAAAGGTAAAACAAGGAAGTCCTTTTACTTTTTTTTTTTATTGGAATCTGAATTTAAATCTGTGCCACATAAACAAATAACTGAATGTCCTCTGCTTAAATGCCTCATCAATTTGAAAAATTCAGACCAAAAATATCTTTTTGCCTGAAGACAGATGGCTGGACTAGATGCTATTTGGAAGTCCACTTTAACTCCTAGAGTTGTAGTTCTATGACAAAACCACTCAAATGCATAGAAAATATAATACCTTTATTGCCTCTTTTCAAACAAGTCCATTTTTCTCTTGAATAGAGTTAAGGGAAAGTTTACTGTACTGTTATGTTTAGGCAATTTGGGAAGGGTTACCATGGTGTGTGTGTCCTCTTGACCATTTTTTTCTACACATCAGCTTGACCATGAGATCACCTAAGCCAACAACTTTGTCAGTTCTTTGGATGCACGTCCCTTGGCATGCATTCCCCATGGGAGCAGTGAAAATTGGTTTTGGGGGTGATATAATCTTAGATATTACATTGGTTTGTGGCCCACCAAAGGGCTACAGTACATAAACAGAGATAAGGTAAATCTGTGGTACTAAAATTTCGTGGTGGGTGAGGGAGGATTAGGAAAATAAACCTAAAAAGTTTTGGTGGGAGAGGGACAATAATTTTTAAAAGGATTGCAAAACACTGCCCTAGGGCAAGGACTCCTTGTAGAATAAAGATCTGGTGGACAGGACTCTGATGCATCAAATACAATCAATTTTTTAAAAGTTTTAAAAGTTCATCTTTAAAGCATATCCCATTCTTATTCTTTCTAATCTACCACAGGACACCTTTTGCAAGATTTTAAATTTAGATTTTTTTTTCAAAATGTTAAACAATATGAGATTCCTCAAAGAAATAAATGTAGATCCAGCAATCCCACTACTGGATTTCTACCCAAGGGAAAAGAAGCCGTTTTATCACAAAGACACCTGCACTTGAATGTTTATCACAGCACAATTCACAATTGCAAAGATGTGGAATCAGCCTAAGTGCCCAACAATTCATGAGTGGATTAAGAAGATGTGGTATATATATGCAATGAGGTACTACTTAGCCATAAATTTAGACATGTTTAAATTCAATACAGTACAGTATATAAAACTCAATTTATGCAAAGTCTGTTCTTGTGACAAAAGGCATATTTAGAAAATGACTCTCTCTTTTTTGAGGTCAGACCATTCAGTATGGCAATCTGGAAGCAAAATCTTGCAGAATGCCATGGAAGGAAAGTTGTTGGGCACCAAAAAGACCTACATGTCCATCCAGACTTGCTTTGGATTAGCCTTGCCATCAGGGGCAAGTGGCTTAAGGCCCCTGAGCCCAAGTTTCCTCACCTGTCAAACAAGGATACCAATGCCTAACCTTGTAGGTTGTTAAAGGATGAGGTAACAGATTTCATGTGGCTGGCACTCGCTGTTTCTGAGTTAGGTGATAAGTATGAAGTAAAAAATAATCAGGTAGAAGAGAACAAGGCGCCCAGTGAACCTATTTTGCCGGACTTCACAAACATCCTGTTTGGATTACTGCTGCTGCCAGTAAAAAAAATCCTTGCACATAGAATTTAGTCCCTGCCAAGCTTAAATAAACCCAAAACGATTATCAGTAGCTTGGGAAGATTTGGGCTTTGCATCAATGAAGAGATGAGTGGATAGTCAGAGATACCAGCAAGGAGAAGCATTCCTCCTGCTCCATAAAAATCACCAGTATTTATTCCTTTAATGAAAAAGTCAAGGGCAGGCACAACAGCTGTGATTTTATGAAGAGAAAATAAGTCAGAATTCCTTCTGGCGGGGCTACTGCCACAGTGGTCAGATCTGGATTATTGGGGGAGGCTGGCATCATTCCATAGTGACACAGGCATGATTGGACATCACATAACTTGAAATAACTCACAATTGTTTTAGGTGACAAAAGCTCAAGCAATAGCAAACCAGACCAGCTCAAGGAAGGACTTCAATGTCTTTGATCTGAGGCTGAGTTGAATGCCTGGAGCTTGAACAGAAGAAGGAACACTGTTATCTTGAAGCTCACACTGGTTGCTTGTTGCCCACTCAACAGATGTGAGCAGTTTAGCTGTCTCCATAAATCAAGGGCTTTTCCCCCCCGAATGTTATAAATAGGGATGGGTAAATATTTGGATTCATTAGCCTCTAAGTATTCTTCAGATGTTTTGGGTTCAACCAGATAGGATCCATCATGCCAAGTACATTCCCCCTTGATTTTTTAGGACCGTATGTGATTTATGGGAAATAGAATCCATATGTTTCTGCTTCATTTACACTTAAATCATCAAAAGGTTGTGAGTTGTAAGAGCTATTTGATGTCCAAGATGCCTTCTGAGTGTGTGTTTTTTTAAATATAAGCAGCTTAAAAGTTTTTGGTTTCTTTAAAAGATGAGGGAGAGAGAGAGAGAACCTAGGAAGGCCTGTTTTGCCAAGATGAAATACATTTGAACACCAGGAAGTTCAATTTAGGCTGAAACTATAAACCCGTGAATTTCAAATGAGTCCAGAATTTGGGAGTAAAGGAAGGATCCTCTCCAGCCAGTTTCAGAAGCAGCTTGGACGAACGCAGAAAAGCAGCTGGCAACTGGGCAACCACACCAGGGGAGAGAAGGCTGTGAATGCACCATTAGCTACCCAGCTCACAACTGCTGCAAGCTCTGTTATTCTTGGGCCTCCTGAGAGTAGTTGCTACAGTTTGGATAAAGAACTCTTTGCCCTGTTTTACCATGGAAATATCAGCTCTCGCGATGTTTTCCTGGGACTGTGCTCCTGCCATAGGCCAGAACTTCCCGTCTGTACTGCTGTCTGGACAAAACACCCAGCCACTGGACTGAATATAGTGTGTGCATTTGGGATAGTGTTTGTTTATTTATTGGGCAATTTCTTTACAGAACTGTCTCATTTAGCTCACAGTAAGTCCAACAATGCACGCAGTTTGTGTAAGGTGAGAAGTATGTTAAATTGGGACCTGAAAGTTAGTGAAAGGTCACAGGTAAAACTGAATTTTCTTGCCCCATCTCAATATTTAGTCACTGACATCATAGCAGCTCTTATGTCATTTTAGGCATGTATTATTATTTTATATGGTATCTTTTTAATGATTTCAGAAAAAAATTAGAAATATTTTATGTGACAGCATAATTGAGATCTTTAAATCTCTGTAGAGGATCTATCTATTCATCTTTAGAACATTACAGCAAGTTAGGATGTGGAACTTTATTGTACAGTGGGATCTCCAGACTGTGTGGTCTGAAGTCACTTCAACAGAATTAATCCCAACTCCATTATCTGGGGACAAGGGGCAGGGTTTTGAAATATTAGAGGTTGTGTGGGTTTTTTTAACCCCTAACCCTAAGGAACACCCAATAAAATGTTTCTTAATCTCACCACCCATAGGTAACCACTGTTAAAATTTGGTATATATCTACTGAGTTAATCGTGTGTGTGCATATACATACACACAGAGTTTAATGAGATCATACTATTTATTCTGTTTTGTAGCTCCTCTTTTTCATTTAGCAATATATTATGAACCTTTTCCCATGTTAATAAACTGTTTTACCTCATGAGCTTTAACACTTGCAGAGTATTTCATTGTGGAATTGTACCACAATTATCTTAATATCTCACAGTATTTTTAAATATAAGATTTAAAATAATTATTATTTCAGATATATTTTTAAATATTGACCTTAGTTTTTAAAAATGTTTTCTATATCTTAGGACACACAAGAAATATAAACTAAGCATAGCTTCTACATCTTGTAATTCCTTGCATTTTAGACCAAAGCATAGAACACCCTTTGAGGATCAGGAAGAATATTCATCCCCCTGTTTTAGAAGAGACCAAACTCTTCCATTTAGATGATACCTTTAAAAGTCCCTAGAAAAGATCAGTAAGATAATCAGTAAGTATTCTTTTCTTCCTTAAAACATAGTTGTGTTTCCACATCAAGAAGAGCCTTAAATTAATCTTAAATGACTTAAATTAATCTGCCTCTCCTTGTTGGGTATTCAGTCCATTGGTAAAATTCCTGGAATCGATTTCAATGAAAGCTGATGTTCATGCCTATTTTGGTGTCTGTTTCTGAGGTCCTTCACCCCTTGTTTTGGATTTTCCAAGTCAGTTACTAGTGAACTCAGTCCCAGTCCCTTTTGTTGACAGGTTGCCAGGATACATCCAAGCGACAAAGGTTGAGATTCCTGTCACCCGGCAGCCTCACATACTAATACCAACACCTGCAAGAGGGGATGTGAATCTTAGAGTTTTCAGCTATTCTGCTCCTGTTTCCACCAGCCCCCTCCCTCAATACTCAGAGATGCTCAGAATGTGATGATAAAAATCAGTATAGAAAGGTAAAGAACAAACGTTCCAAGGTAAGGCTCTCAGAAGGTATGTTCTTTTGTCTGATAACTAACTCTTAAATCTCAGATCTTGCCTTTCAACTAATAATCACTGCTTATTTTAGATATTCTTGGTCTCTTCTACTTCCTTCTCACCAGTATGCAGTAAATATTTCCTTGCTATAGAAAATAAATCCAAAGAAAAATAATTAGTCCTTAAGTAAAAAAAACCTCAACCACTACTAAGCAAAGTAGTAAATATCATTTTACGTCATTGGATGATGCTGGCAATGATGAGTGAACTATGAATTAAATGTTCTAATAGCTAAAAGATAATCAAATTGCATTTAAAGGTATGATTTTTAAAATAATTTTCTTCAAAGAAAAGTAGACAAAGTAGGTGTTTAACATTAATCCATTGTGTGTTTAATAGCCAGATTATCCATGAAAAAAAGGGGCGATTAAAGGCTATAATTACTCAATTGACTTGGCTGGGTTTTTTTGTTTTATTAATTGAGATAAAATATACACGGAGTGAAATGTAACCAGTTTTGAGTTTTTAAATTCAAATTCCTAAGATCAATGAGTTTAACAGATAGGTGCCCTATGAGCATCACCTCAGCCAAGGCACAGGACATTTCTATCACTCCACAAAGTTTCCTCACTTCCTTTCCAGCTAGTCTTCGCTCCACAGGTAATTGCTGTTCTGATTTCTATCACCAAAGAATAGCTTGGCCATTCATAAACTTTATACAAATAGAACCATACAATATATATTCTTATGTCTGACTTAGGCTCAGCAGAATGTTTTTCAAATTTTTCCATGTTGCTTTGTGTATCAGTAGTTCAGTTCTTTTTACAGGTGGGTATAATTGCATTGTCTGATTATTTCACATTTGTTTAGCTATTCTATTGATTGGTATTTGGTTTGTTTCTAGTTTGGACCGTCTATAAGTAAAGTGGCTATAAACATTCTTGCACAAGTCTTTTTTCCCCCAATTTTTTTTTATTTTAAAATTTTTCCAGTTTTATAGAGGTGTGATTGACAAATAAAAATTATATATATTTAGGTTGAACAATGAGATGCTTTGATATATGTATACATTGTGATATATTACCACAGTCAATGTAATTAAAATATTCATCACCTCACATAGTTACTTTTTATTTTTGGTAGTGAGAACGCTTGGGATCTACTATATTAGCAAATTTAAAGTATAAAATACATTATTATTAACTATAGTCATCATGCTGTACATTAGGTCTCCAGTACTTATTCATCTTATGGCTGATGGTTTGTGCTTTTTGACCAACATCTTCCCTTCAGCCCCATCCTCCGGCCCCTGGTAACCACCATTGGCCAGCAGGTGTATGAAAAGATGCTCAACATCACCGATCATCAGGAAATGCAAATCAAAACCACACCTGTTAGAATGGCTATTATCAAAAAGATGAACGAAAACAAGTGTTGGCAAGGATGTGGAGAAGAGAGAACCCTTGTGCACTGTTGATGGGAAGGTAAATTGTTACAGCCATTATGGAAAACAGAATGGAGGCTCCTCAAAAAGTTAAACATAGAACTACCATATGATCCATCAATCCCACTTCTGGGCATATATCCAAAGGAAATAAAATCAGTGTGTCAAAGAAATATCTGCACTACCTTGTTCATTGCAGCATTATTTGCAATAGCCAAGATACTAGAAACAACTTAAGTGTCCATTGACAAATGAATGGATAAGGAAAATGTGATACATACATAAAGTGGAATATTATTAAACCTTAAAAATAAAGGAAATCCTGGCATTTTCAACAACCTGGATGAACCTGGAGGACATTATGCTAAGTGAAATAAGCCAGATATAGAAAGACAAAAGCTGTATGATCTCACTTATGTGCGGAATCTAAAAAAAATCTGCATAAGTCTTTTGGTGGATAAATGTTTTCATTTATTCTGGATTCAGAACTAGGAGTGAAATTGATGGGTGATAGGGTGGATATTTATAATGAGTAGGAAATAATATGTCACTATGGTCATGATATGCATTTCCCTGATGACTAATGAAGTTGAGCACTTTTACATGGGCTTGTTGGAGATTTGTATCTCTTCTTTAATGATCCATTCACATCTTTTGTCCATTTAGAATATTTTTCTTTTTATATCATCTTTATTTATGTATAATTCGCAAACAATAAGATGCACCCATTTTAAGTACATAATTTGATGAGTTTTGACAAATGATTACATTCACGTAACCACCACTGGGATCAACGTAAGGACACGTCCATTACCCTTTGTAGTCAATTCTCCACCTATGTGCCTACCCACCAAGCAATCACTGATATACTTTCTGTCATACAGATTAGCTTTGCCTATTCTAGGGTTTCATATGAGTGGAATAATTCAGCTTATTCTCTTTTGTATCTGACTTTTTCAGCATCATGTTTTCAGAAGGATCCATGTTATGTATATCAAAAGTTTGTTCATTGTTATTGTGGAGCAATATTCTGTTGTACGAATATACCATTATTTTTAATCCATTTATCTGTTGATGTATATTTATGTTATTTCCAATTTTTCACTACTATGAGTAAAGCTTCTGTAAACATTTGTATGTGACTTTTTGTGGATATATACTCTCATTTCTTTTAGGTAATTATTTAGAATGCCAATACCATTTGGTAGGTATAGGTTTAACTGTATGAGAACCTCCCAAACAGTTTTCCAAAGTGGTTCTAACATTTCACATTCCCACCACGCATGTATGAGAGTTCCAGTTTTTCCACATCTTCCATTTGTATTGGCAGTCTTTTTAATTTAAGCCTTCCAGTGTGTGTGTCTGGTGGTATCTCTGTGATTTTTATTTGCATTTTCCTGATGACTAACAACTAATAATGTTGAGTATTATTTCATGAACTTATTGACTATTTATACATTTTCTGCTCTGAATAATCTACTCAAAAATTTTGCCTATTTTTGAAAATTTGGTAACTTGTCTTAGTTTATACATATATATTCCTTTTCATATACATGTCTTGCAAACATTTCTTCCCAATCTGTGGCTTGTTTTTTAATTTCTTAACAGTGTTTTTAGTAAGAAGTTTCTAACTTAGAGGAAGTATAATTTATTATTTTTTTTATATTTAGTGCTTTTGTGTTGTCTATGAAATCTTTGAAAATATTAAAATATTTTCCTTTGCTTTCTTCTAAAAGCTTTATGGTTTTGGCTTTATATTTAGCTCTGTGATCTATCTTGAGTTAATTTGTGTGTGTGGCGAAAGTAGGGAATTGATATTAATTTTCTCCCTATATGTATCTGGTTGTTCCACTATCATTTTTAAAAAAGATTTTCCTATCTTCATTGAATTGTCTTGGCATCTTTGTCAAAAATGAATTGACCACATATGTGAATTGACCATATATATATTTCTGGACTTTCTATTCTGTTACATGGACCTATTTTTCTATCCTTATTGGCATCATTAATTTTAATAAGCCAACTTATCTTGGCTTGTAGGTAGTGAAGCAACTATTCAAAATAAATATGAAAATTAAGTTGTTCCAGGACTGCTTGCCAGTGGAACCATACACAAGGATTAGAATCAGGTTGGGCATTCTTTCTTGCATGTTGCCCAAATGTTTCCCTAGGCAGTAACCTGATTTTAAATGATTCTGTAATAAGCAAAAGCCAAAAATATAGTTATAAATTTATTCAAGAATCATAATCCCAGTAAAAAAATATGTATTTTTCAAACTCATATGAATGTGACTTGAACTTAATTTTCATTTATTCATTTGTTCAATAATTTGAGTGTCTGCTGTATTCCAGACACTATTCTAGGCTGGAGAAAAGAAGAGGAGAATATTTATTTGTTCATAATTTCTGCAAGAAAACATTATTTATAACATCTACCCTGTTGCCTATTTAATAATTCATTTTTCACAATTACAGAAAAAAATCTATACCTGGTAAAATACGCATCAGATTAAATGTCTTCACATATTCCTATGAATTGACAAAAATTATCAATACTCAAATGTTTACTAAGAAAAAACATTTCCCAGACTTCCCAAATTTTGCTATCACTGCCATTAAATATCCATTTCTTTTGAGCCTGAAAATGTCTCATTTCTATCAGTTGTATTTTCCAGCTTATTTTAGAATTTTAATCTTATATATTATTTCTAAGAGAAATTTGTTTACAAACTAGACCTTACTACAGCTGTTTCTTTTCTGAGTCTATATAATTTAAGTGAATATGTAATTTATGTTAAATCATTTTCTCAGACTCTGGTGAATGATACATTTTCAAGATTATATGCAATTCTAGAAGCAAATTGTAAATGGTAAAGAATGTGAACAATTCCAGAACACCTTTCCTGAGGGAGCAATGATGTTTCCTGTGGAGTCTTAAAAACATAGAGAAGTATTTTCTAAATATCACAGCATACAAGTATGGCAATAGAGATACACCGTGTTGGGCATAGCAGAAAGGGAGGATGTAAAGGAGGTAAATTTTTAATAGGTTAAAAGTGACAACAAACTGCAAATAGCATGTCCAGGGTGCAATGCAGCCAAGCATTTGTTTGAGAGAAGATGTTAAGAGGAGCCTGATGGAATTCTGAGCAAGTAAAAGTCGGTAGGATTCTGGTTACATTGAGTGCTGTTTTATAAATTCACATTGATTAAAAATTGGATGTTTCACTGTCAAAATGAAGTCTCATTTCTAAGCTATAATGCAGGGATTATAATTTTTTCTTATCTATGTCCAGATAGTAAATAGTTTAGGCCTTACAAGGCCTCAGTGTAGGTAATACACACTGCCGTTGTAGGGAAAAAGTAGTCAAAGACAAATACATAAATGGTTAAGCATGGCTGTGTTCCAATAAAACTTTATCTACAAAAAGAAATGGACAGCTGGCCAGATTTGACCTGTGGGCCATGGTTTGTTAGCCTTTGTTCTAATGTTCAAGTAATTCTGAAGAAATACCTTCCAAAAATCATACATTGATATTTAAAAGCCTGTGGCCTTGAAACTGTTCTGTCTCGGAATATCTGGTACTTTCAAGCTCTCTTCAGAAGAGATATGACTTCCAAGGAGAATTCAATTTTGAGTCATCAGTGCTCAGAACTCATATGGTCAAGAGGGACAATGTATGAATAAACTCAGCTCAGGAAAGTGGAACTCTCTGATTCTCCTTTAGCTTTCTACCTATTTATGCAGCGCCCCCAGTGCATGTGAGGAGCTTGTCATATAGCCACCCTTGGTGTGCCTGTCTAGCTCCATTCTCTGTGGGAACGCCAGCCATCTGTTCTGACTGCTTATTACTCGATAAATAACCTTTACCATGCGGTACAGTGCTTGGTCTAGTTCACAGTCCTGGGCTGGAGTTTCATTTCTCTTGGATTCAGTATAGTTACACTTCTAAAGCTATATATTAGACCATTATAATACTAATTCCTTGAGTTAGTATTATAAAGAAGAATGAACAAGAGTTAAATGGTCAGGCATGCCTAAGACTTGAGAAAACTTGCAAAACTAGCTGTTAAACCTTCCTTTCCAAAAGTCCTTTCATGTTTTCTATTACCCTATTTAAATAATAAACTTGAGTTTTGTTTAAAAATTGCATATAAAATCAAGCTCATCTCACTCAGCTCAGTCAACATTTAACACATTTTGTTAGCACCTACAACGTGCCTGGCCCTGGGCTAGATGCTGCAGATATAACTATGTAGAGAGCACATAATTCTCCGTTGTCTTGGAGTTTACATGCAAGTGAAGGAACAAATATCACATATGCAAACAAATACACAAAGCAAAAATATACACCCTAAGTGCTGTGAAGAAAATAAACAGTGACATCCCCGAACATAACTGTGACGGTGGTGGTGGCAACAGTTACATGTATGCGCATGTATGGGCCAGTGTGTGTGCACGTGTGTGTGTGTGGCGTGTTTGAGAGAGAATGAGAGAAATTATTTGAGAACGAGTGGTCAGGAGAGGCCTGTCTGAGTTGATGATATTTAGACCTGAAGCAGGAAATGAGAAAGCCAAGCAAAGAACTGGAAGAAGATTCGGACAATGGTAAGAGCATGTGCAAAGCCTTTGTGCAGTCCGCCCCCCCCGCCCCAACCTACCCAGCATGAGAAAGAGTTTGGCTTGTTTGAGGCACTGAGAGGTGAACATGGATGAAGCAGAGCTCAGAAAGAAGACAGTAAAAGGCAGAGACTGAGGCAGAGACTTAGGGAGGTGCCAGGTTAGGGAGGGCCTTCAAGGTCAAGACTTGGGACTTTATTTTGAGGGTGGTGGAACAACCATGGAGCAGTTAGTCAGGGGAGATTGGAGCTCTGATCGTAATCTAAGGAGTTGAACATGATTGCTCTGAGAAAGATACATTAGCATTATCCAGATTAGCACATCATTAGGGGTGATGGTAAAAGTTTTATTCACCTACAGGCTGAAACAGCCCCAGATGGTGAGACGCCCCCATTCACCTGCCTGGCAGTAGACTTACGAGTGCAGGCAAAACATCCAAAAGGAATAACCAGCCGCTTCACGTGACACGCGGTAATGCTTCTATATGAGTTAATGTAATATCACAAGAGGTTATTCAGTATCAAAAAGGTAGAATGGAGACAGGAGTGAAAGACTATGGGGAAGGAGATGCATTAAGATGCAAAAAGCAGAAAAAAACAAGAGATGAGAAGGAGAGCAGAAGGAAAGTATAAGAAGATGACCAGAGTAGGATGAGATGTTTTCTTTTCTGCCAAATTATTAATAGACAATTATATAGGAAATAAAAACATGATAAATATTTTTTAGAGTGTCTGTTAGTACCCTTTGCCTTTTCTCTTGCCCTCTTCTTCCTGATCCTGCAAGCCCGCGGTAAGTTGGAGAATCTAGCTGGAGAACTGGGACAAAGGAAAACGACCTCATTTTGTTCTCGGCCTGGCCCCACCACCAGTGTGACTTCTCCCAAGCTCAAAGATACGGTCAAAATGTTATTTTAGTAAAATTACTGTTAAATGAACAAAGAACAAAATGGTAAGTGGTGAGGACTGGAGAGAGAAGAAATAACAATTAGACAAAACCTCAAAACTCAATTTTTAATTAGATTCTCAGCCAACAAATTGTCCTTATTAGTACCATTTGACCTAGTAACAATCCAGCATATCATGACCAAATAAGTGTTAGAGGGACTGGCATTCTGGCATGGATTAATTACTAAATGAAGATTATGACAGTGATTATCAATATATTCCCTTGACCTAGAAAGGAATGTGGAGAGGGATGTGTAAGGGGAGGGGTGTGTGTGTGTGTATATGTGTGTACTAATATGTATGAAGCAGAGTGCTCAGTGAGGTGATAATAAATATAACCAGGCCGGGTGCAGTGGCTCATGCACTTTGGGAGGCTGAGGCGAGAGGATCACTTGAGGCCAGGAGTTCAAGATCGGCCTGGGCAACGTAGTGAGACCCCATCTCTAAAAAAAAAAAAAATTAGCTGAGCATTGTGGTGCATGCCTATAGTCGCAACTACTTGGGAGGCTGAGGCAGGAAGATCACTTGATCCCAGGAGCTCAAGGTTATAGTGAGCCATGAGCATACCAATGCACTCCAGCCTAGGCGACAGAGTGAGACCCTGCCTCTAAAATAAATAAATAAAAATAAAACTAATAAAATTTCAATTTCTTGACAATCAAGTATATATATTCATTGAAATGATGGAAATGCATACATTTATTTTGTGAAAGACTATTTACATTATGGCTCATTTAAAAATCATAAATGTGTAATAAAGAGTTAATATTTACATTACTTGAATCAGTTCATGGCATTTCCTCTCAAAAATACTGAATGATTGTGCAATACTAAAATAAGGTAAATCTGGAATTGCTTTATCTGTTCAGTTCCAAGTGAACTATCTTATACATGAAACACATGACATTTCAATTGACAAAAATTAAAACCACATTTTTCTCTTCAGTTAACCTATTTTTCATGTAAAACACCATGTCAAGTGGCATTTGATTATTTTAACTATTGGGGCCTTTATGGGTGATAGGAAGTTTCCAAATAAAGTTTTCAACATAGATTCCCAGGAGAAATAGCACAGGAATGCTGTTTTAGCTAAAATTACTTAAATGAACACTATTCATTCCTTGCTTAAATAAAATAGGTTTTATTGTCACTCACAAATAATTTAATAATCTTTAATGTAACTGAATTTATTTCGTTGTTAGTTTTGTAACTGTACTTTTACAACTGACTAAAAAGGATCAAGATTTGTGGCCTAAAATTGTCATTCTTTCACATGATATTTACAGGACATATCCTAAATGTATGTATTTTCAAATGTTGATTCCATAATGTCTTGAGATATTATTCTATTCTATGTATTTGTTTCTATATAATCATGGTATTATAAGATCCTGGTATTTGAAAAATTAGAAAACAAGTAACATGATAGTATGAACAAGTAAATGAAAACCAGCTTACAACCCTTCTGGTAAGAAAGAGCAGTGACTGAACAAAAGTAAAATATTAGAAAATTGTCAAAGGCCACTGAAAGCAAATGAGGACATGACGGAGTACATCTCATCTGCATGCTCCCATCTTGAGATCTAGGGTGAACTAATTATTTCTCTAGATAGAGAAGGAAAACTCTTTTAAGGCAGCTTAGGAGTTATTTGCCATATTTGTCATTTAGTCTTTGTAGATAGGATTTCTGGGCATGAGTGGCCAGGAAAAGTAAAGCAGGAGAATGAAAGGAAGAAGATGATGATGATGATCCTATTGTTGGTGTCCGATGAACCTAGGGTTCATGGAATTCTATTCTCTGAAAAGTTCACCTGCTAGCTGGGATAACCACCTAGCCAGTGAAACCATCACAGGAAACTCTCACAAGTGAAGAGCCCCACTGGACCCTAGGGCTGGGGACTGTAGATGCTATGGTTTGAGTGTTTTTGTCCCCTCCACTATTCATATTGAAACTTAAGTCCCTCCTAAATTCAGGTGTAGCCAATGTGATAGTATTAAAACTGGGCCTTAAGAGGTGATTAGTCCATGAGGGCTCTTTTCTTATTAATGGAATTAAGGCTTTTAAAAAGGGGCTTCATGTAGCATGCAACTAGCTTGCTTGCCCTTCCACTTTCTGCCATGTGAGGATGCAGCAAGAAGGCCCTCACTGGGCCTTAATGTTAGACTGCTCAGCCTCCATAACTGTGAGAAATAAAATTCTGTTCTTTATAAATTACCCAGTCTATGATATTCTGCTATAGCAGCATAAACCAGACTAAGACACTAGGATTGGTCCATCTGCTCTGTATGAAAGGAGTAGAAAAGAGTAGACATAATTTAAATTATGTTGTAGTAGTGATGCAGTAGTTGCAGTCATGAGGGAAGGGCCAAGACTATCACTGAAGCATTGGTATTGTTTAGCATCTGATTATCTCCAGACTTCTTACTCTGACAAAAAAGATATTCCTCTATTTCTTTAAGTGACTGGAGTAGTATTTTCTTTATTTGTAGTGACACACAATCCTCACAGATACAGAACTGAAGTAAACATAATGTAATAATTAGCCTGTTAACTCATGGGTAGAAGAATTGAGTTATTTGGAAATATCTCTAATGAATAAGTGATGTTGGTGATTAAAAAAAAAATTATATCACAAAATGTCTGTTCTGGGCTCCATTACCAGAGGCAGCATCCTGGGCTAGAGTAATTATTAAATCCAGTTCCAAGAAGGACCTTCTTGCCTGGCTCAAGTATCCTCAGACAGTGGGCATTTATTATAAGGATACATGTGCATGGAAAGCCAGGGAATCTAACAACCAGGCCTCAGGAAGCACAGGGACTACCTGTTCTAGGGGAATTCCTAGTCAGGAGTTGAATGGACTTTGTTCTCTGGTCCAGACACCAAAATAATTAATAAATTGTTTTTCACAAAAGTTTCAGAATTCTAGGGGGAAAGGCAAAGGAACCTCTCAACCAAGTTATTTTTATTTCTGCTGAGCAGAGTGTTAATAATCACCCCCACTGGTTTTTTTGCCTTATCCTCATTAAGGTCTCTTTCTTCAATTGTTTCAAAAATCTGAGCAGAGCTGGAGATGCCATCCTGTTTCCCTTTTTAGAAGGGTGGAGAAAGAAGCCTGTCCACAGTTAAGTCCTGTGAGCCAACCTTTTGTCATTGCCCAGCTCTGTTCCAATAAGCCCCAACCAGGGACCAAGAACTGACTAATGTGGTCCAGAGCATGACCACCTAGGTCCACTGCACCAGAAGGTTAGGTAATTTTCCTTAGCAGGGGCTGTGTGTATGGCAACAAGCATGATTAAAATATTTCATACTGATTTGATAATTTTAGAAAATATACTCATATTTCTCATAATTTTTCATTTCTTTCCTTTTCAGAACTAAAGGTTAAAAACATCTTTTAAAAAATCTGAATAAAATGTGATTTGAATTAGCTAGAGAATGAAAACTTTGGAATTCCTCAGAATATTTTAGTAAAAGGGAGAATAATTTCAAGAATTTTAGTTAGCCTCCTAATTAAATTTTCCAGCCTGATAGATTATTTGTGAAAACATATGAAAGGAGACAGATTTTTAAAACCATACAATAACCATTATGATATCATACTTACCACCTACCAGTGTGGTAAGCATTTTATCTTAGTTTTAATCATCACAACAATTCTTCAAGGTGAACATTTTCATCCCACTAAACATGTGATGAAACTAGGCACAGAGAAGTTCCATGTATCCCTCATGATTCCACAACTGATAGGCGTATTGGAGCTAGGGTTTGAAACTAGGTCTGAGTTTACAGGAGGGCATACAAAAATAACTCTGGGGTGGAGACTGGCAAAATAGTTACTTGATTCTTTGCTATAAGTTACTTTTTCTGCTTTTACTTAGAAAATTAGGCCTTACCAATGTATTTTACAATTTGTTTGACCTTGGAATTTTTCCACCCAGATGTGATAGTTTAATCAAAATTAAGATCTGAGTAAACTGATCCCATTTCACACAGAAAAAGGAATGGGGAATTGGTTTGGCATTAAAAGGGAAGATACTGTTAAAAATAAATTCTTTCATTCTTTAAGCTCTGTATAAAGAAGCAAAATTCTATAGCAGAAGCTCACTTTCTAGTCCAGAAATATTTGTCAAAATTTTAAACAAAAATATTTAGACATATGTCAGCTACTAGTAACTTAAGATGGGACATGAAGGTAACTGTTTAAACCAACATTAAACAGAATCTCAATATTGGAAGGAACATACAAGTCTGGCTCTGTGTAGTACACATATTCTCAAGAAGTTAGGTGCAAATTACATTTTTGTAAATCAGAGTGATCTTTTACTTCTTAGTAAAAGTTTGTTTTTTAAAGGAAAGTCTGCAATGCATCCATTTAGGAAACTGGATAACTTCCTTTGTCTGGTCCTTAAATGTTAAATATTGAAGTTCTCCAGATTTTGTTACCCAGGATCTTTTTTCAATCTTATGTGATATATGTTTTAAGAAAATCTATAAAGGTTTCCCATTTCCCACAGGGAAATGAAAATTTTTGAGATTAGCTATAAGGCTTTTTTATGATTTATTTCCAATTTATTTTCCCAGTTACTTATATCAATTATTAATCATTCTTTTTCCCCCTCTTGTTTTACTCTATCTCATAACCCATCTACATACCCACACAACCACTCGTATCTACAAACTCATACCCATTCACGCACACCCATCTATACACTCACACATACCTACACACCCACACCCATCTACTCGTGTCTGTCCACACACCCTCAATCTCTCACACCCATCCACACATACACATCCACTTGCATCCATATGCATATCATATCCAACTCATACCCATCTACACACTCACATCCATCTACACACTCACATCCATCTACACACTCACACCACCACACCCTTCCATTCATATCCATCCACACACTCACGCTCACCTACACACATTCATATACATCCCCATAATCCCACCCATCTGCTTATACCCACCTCCATGCCCTCATCAACTCGTATCCGTCTACACACCCATTCACAAACACACTCATCCATTCATGTCCATCTTTATGCACACACTCACACACATCTACTCACACCTAATGACACACCCACACCCATCCACTCACACATATCCCCATCTTCTTATATGCATACACACACTCAGGCAAACCCACATATACCATATATACATCTATCCCTCCTGCCACAAACCAAGTCCCACAATTTTTCAATATCCTGATTGAGATATTACACTACAGGTTTGCCAAATGTTACCACTGGGGGAAATCAGGCAAGTGTACAAGGGACTGTGTCTTACTTGTTTCAGCTGCATGTGAATCTACAATTATCTCAATAAAAATTGCAATTAAAAATACAATTTATAATGTCATCATCAGACCTAAAAAATTATTAATAACATTAATTCTTAACATCTGGGTGGCAAGATACATTTTAAAGGATCATGACACAATAAAACCAAACAAGATGAAATATACCTAGGAAAACTTAAACTGCAGTTAAATCTGAATTATTGTGTATGTCTTTCTTCATGTGCATACAGGCATGAAAATAGTAAGGGATGTCCCATCTTTGGGACAGCTACATCACATCAGTGCAATAATTTGCCCTTGTGTGACCCTCTTCTACCTGTGGAGAAGTTCCAAATCTCTAAATCTACTCAAGTATAGATAAAATACTCAGTCTCATCCATGTATTAAATTGAAATCTACTTCTTTGTGGGCATCACAGGCAGTATCTCCAATGTTATTTTGCTATTTTTACAGTGTATTCCAAATCTCATCTTTGTTTTGCTCATGTTTATGTAGTGCATGCACATTGGGCATGAGCTGAATAAACAGTAATGCCCATGAACTACCAATGCCAGGGGTCATTTAATGGGGTTATACAGAAAGTGTCATGTCACAGCATGTTGAAGGATTCATTTTATTCTAGGACTTCATATAGGAAATGACTCTACCAAAAGGAAATGTACTCAGAATCCAAACTGGAAGTGATTCTTTCCACCCAGAAAGGGTTTAGACACCTACCTCCAATTGTTAAAGAAGGCTGACTGTGGTCCTCAGAACACAGTTGAAGAAAGAAAAGTAACACTTTGTAATGCACACAGCATTCTCATCAACAAGACATGTAATCAGTTGGTCTGGAGCAGTATGTATTTGGTGAAGTTTCTGAAGAAAACAGTTAATAAAGACTCTCTCTCTGATGTAAATACGCAGATGTAAAACAAAGAATATAGTCAAGTGGAAAAGGGGAGAACAAGCTCCAAACGTGGACAGGAAAGACACACTGGCCACATTGAGAAGGATGAAAAATCTAAGAGGATTATTTTCTCAGCCAATCCTGGTTGAGTGTTCTCACCAGACCTGGAGAGAGATACTGGAACCCACCATCTAATGTTATGTGAATAGTTATGCTTTTGTTAGTATAGGATGTATTGTATTATAGTTCTCATTCTAGAGGGCTAACTGGAGCATCTCAGCAAGGCCCATGGGATGCAGTCTTCCATGGTTGTGTTTCTAATATAGGCAGGTAACCTTGCCCTGACTATTAAGATTCTGGGGCACAGTGTGGCCAAAACTAGCTTAGCAACCTCTGCCAGAAGGCTACATTTATAAAGATGATTTCTTTCTTTTGGGGTATTTTAGTGATCTATTACTACTGTAGCAAACTACCATAAAATTAGTGGCTTGAAACAACACAAATTTATTATCTTATAATTCCATAAGTCAGAAGTCCAACATGGGTCTTATTGGGGTCTTATTGGGGTAAAATTACGTTGTCAGCAAGGCCATGGTTTTTTTTTTGGAGGTGCTACAGGAGAATGTTTCCTTGCTCTTCCCAGCTTCTAGAGCATACCCACATTCTTTGGCTCATAGCTCCCTTCCTCTGTCTTTAAAGTTAGCAACAGCTAATTTAGCCCCTTTAACATTTCAATTTTTTTGCTGCTGTTTCTCTTTCACTGGCTGGAGAAAAAGTTGCCCACACTTGAGGACTTATGTGATTACACTGGGCCCATCACCTCTAATCCTGCTTTCTCCAGAATATAACGGAGTTAAAATATAAGCCACATTTTTCTAGCAGTGAGCTGGTTGGCAATAGCCTTTATCCCTCTAACCAAACGGAAAACCCTTACGCCATGGGATGCTATATTCTTCACTCTATTCCTAATGTCATCTTGTCCTTATTTTCTTGAGTTGTCCTTGCCTTAAAGTAGAGACAGACAGTGGAAACAATGAAACAAAGTGAATGAGAACACAGAAGATGGGAGAAGAGCCTGTTGAAAACACAAGAAAGACAGGAAAAATCAGCATCCACAAAGTTGATTTTAAATTAAACTCTTCCAGTCAAATATCCCAATCTTTCCAATCTGATGTGTGACTTAAACTATACACATGGATCTTCCTTTTGTTTGCTAAAAGAAAACCGAACAAGGCAGTTGATACTCTTACTGACTTCCTTGCTATTTGATAGTTAGTTATTGAGCATGGAGTGGAAGGAGGCTTTCAGTAAATTTTAAGCCACAGAACATTTAAACTGTAAGCTAAGGAGGTTTTCAAGTAGAGAACTGTAACCACATCGCATGTTTTGCTTCGGCTCCGGGGACACAGAGAATGAACAAGTTACTCCTAGACACCAGGACATGCATTCTAGTGGTTTCCTCCAGAAGGGGATACCTTATGTAAGCTTTCCTGATAAACAAAAAGTTGTACTGAGGGTTCTGACTCATGAGTGAGATCGAACCTTGTGGCCTGTGAAAGAGTGCCTTGTTTACAAGATTCAGTGCTGTCGAATGAACGACAATCGCTTTTTGATGACTTATTTACACAGAAGGATGAGAGATGTGGGGAGAACAGCAACAAAAAGCCCATGTTCAGAAACAGCCTTAGCTTCTGGGTATATACAAACTAACATGCCCCCAGAGTCAGCACGAGGGAAGTCATGGCGAGCATATCAGAAAATAGAGGCGCATTCATTCATACACACAGCAGAAACTCAGACTGCCTTATGGGCACTGCTGTTTTTGACTTCCTTCCCAGGAATTTTCCTCAGAAACAGCTTTGGGTGGAGAGAGTATTATTAACAAAGGGTATTGATGTCTGTAATGAAGGGTAATGATGATCAATTTAAGTGTTAGCCAGGCTCCGGGAGGCACCAGCCTCCTGGAGGTGGATAAAACTAAGGCACAACTTTGAGACTGTTGTAGGGTAAGTGGGTGATGTGGCTAAAAAGGTTCCCCCAGGATACAGTGAGGCCCGTCTCTCTTATGCCAATCTACCCTGGCCAAGAAGCTCCCTTCAAGGGCAGTTATATTCTTCATTGTGTGTTTCCACCTGGACACACTGGGTCAGTGACTGCACTTCTGATACTACCACCCTGTGGCTTGGAAGTCTGTCCCAAAAGTATTGCACCAAGTTACAGTAAATCAAGAATGTGAAAACAGTGGGCACTCTGTGCAAGTATATCACATAATGGGGGCTGGTAAGCACATGTACCTATTTGTAATTTTTTTTTTAATTTAATACTAAAACATGGGTGTCTGTACTTTTTTCCCCCAGCTTTTTTAATCATAATACATCCTCATTACACACTTTATGGATATAGATCTCATTCTATGTTGAGAAGAAATTACTATACTGTTCTTATACATTTTTGGATCAAACTAATTTATAGGTACTTCTTGACAAAATGGTCAACTTGGCAGAAAGAAAAAGTGCACCAAATTCTGTAATCCCCATAAGGAAACATAATTCTCTCACGAAGTATTTCCAGACCAAATTTTTAAAATCCAACAATAGATTATATTGCTAATAGCTTGTTTATAGTTCTCATTATTGACTGATTCTTTCTGTACACTGGTAATATAATATAAGACTGCGGTCCCCAACCCCCAGGCCAAGGACTGGTACCGGGCCACAGAGCTCAGCCGCTGCCCCTCCAACCCCTGTCCAGGGAAGAAATTAGGAAATGTGGGGGGGCAGGGTGCACAGCAGGAGGTGAGAAGCAGGTAAGCGAGTAAGGCTTCATCTGTATTTTTTTTGATTTATAAACTATGTGATTTATTTAGATCTTTTATAATATATTTTAATGATGACTTATAATTTTCACCATAAAGTTCTTACACATGTTTTGTTAGGTTTATTCCTAAACACTCAATGTTTTTGATACTATTTTAAATGATACATTTATTTTTTTCCATTTTCTAATTCTTTATCAATGGCATAAAGAAGTGCAATTGATTGTTATAACAATTTTATATCCAGGAATAGTTTTAAACATTCTTATTAATCCCAGTGATTTATTTCGATTTTTTTATTTCAGAATATTGTGAGGGTACAGACGCTTTGGTTACATATATTGTCTATGCACTGCCCAAGTCAGAGCTACAATCGTGAATGTCCTCTAGATAGGGTGCCCCACACCCATTAGGTGTGCGTTTTCCCATCGCCTCCACCCCCCTCCCACCTGCCCGACCCCTGATGAATATTATTGCCATATGTGCACATAAGTATTGATCAGTTAGTACCAATTTGATGGTGAGTAGCAGTGGTGCTTGTTTCTCCATTCTTGTGATACTTTGCTTCAAAGAATGGGCTCTAGCTCCATCCAGGATAATACCAGATGTGTTAATTCACCGTTGTTTTTTATTGCTGAGTAATACTCCACGGTATACACATACCACATTTTATTAATCCATTCATGTATTGATGGGCACTTCAGTTGTTTCCATATCTTTGCAATTGTGAACTGTGCTGCTATAAACATTCAAGTGCAGATGTCTTTTTTCCTTTGGGCAAATACCCAGTAGTGGGATTGCTGGATCAAATGGTAGTTCTCTTTTAGTTCTTTGAGGTATCGCCATATTACTTTCCATAGAGGTTGTACTAATTTGTAGTCCACCAGCAGTGTATGAGTCTTCCTATCTCTCCGCATCCCTGCCAACATTTGTTGTTTTGGGACTTTTTGATATAAACCAATCTCACTGGAGTTAAGTAATATCTCATTGTGGTTTTGATTTGCATTTCGCTGATGATTAGAGAAGTTGAGCAATTTTTTGTATGTTTGCTGGCCATTATTCTATCTACTTTTGAGAAGTTTCTGTTCATGTCCTTTGCCCACTTTTTAATGGGGTTGTTTGATTTTTTCTTGTTGATTTTCCTAATTTCTGTATAGATTCTGGTTATCTTTATGAGATGTGCAGCATACAAATATTTTCTCCTATTCTGTAGGTGGTCTGTTCACTCTAGTGATAGTTTCCTTGGCTGTGCAGAAGCTTGTTAATTTGATCAGGTTCCATTTATTTATTTTTGTTGCTACTGGGGGTCTTCTTCATAAAGTCTTTGCCTAGGCCAATGTCTATGAGAGTTGTTCCAATGTTTTCTTCTAGAATTCTTATGGTTTCACATCTTAGGTTTAAATCTGTTATCCATTGTGAGTTGATTTTTGTGAGAGGTGAGAGGTGTGGATATAGTTTCAGTCTTCTACATGTGGCTATCCAATTTTCCCAGCACCGTTTATTGAATAGGGATTCTTTTCCCCAGTGTTTGTTTTTGTCTACTTTATCAAAGATAAGATGACAGTATGAGGATGGTTTTATATCTGGGTTCTCAGTCCTGTTCCATTGGTCAGTGTCTCTGTTCTTGTGCCAGTACCATGTTGTGTTGGTTACTATGGCCTTGTAGGATAGTTTGAAGTCTGGTAGATTGATGCCTCCCAATTTGTTCTTTTTGATTAAGATTGCCTTGACTAGACAGGGTAGTCTTTGGTTCCACACGAAGTGTAGAATTACTTTTTCTAGATCTGGAAAAAATGATGTTGGTATTTTGATAGGGACTGCGTTGATTCTATAAATCACTTTAGGTAGTATAGACATTTTAACAATGTTGATCTTACCGATCCAAGAGCATGGTAGGGTTTTCCATCTCTTTACATCCTCTGTAATTTCTTTTCTCAGTGTTTTGTAGTTCTCTCTATATAGTTCTCCACCTCCTTAGTAAAATATGTTACTAAATATTTAATTTTCTTTGGTGCTATTGTGAAAGGTATTGCCTCTTTGATTTGTTCCTTGGCTTGACTATTATTTGTATATATGAAGGCTACTGATTTGTGTGCATTGATTTTGTATCCTGTGACTTTGCTGAATTCATTTATCAATTCCAGGAGTCTCTTGGTTGAATCTTTGGGGTTTTCTAGATATAATATCATATCGTCCAAGAAGAGTGAAAGTTTTGTCTCTTCTGCCCCCATTTGCACACCCCTGATTCCCCTCTGTTGTCTGATTGCTCTGGCAAGGACTTCCAGCACTATGTTGAACAGAAGTGGAGATAGTGGGCAACCTTGTCTGGTTCCAGTTTTAAGGGGGAATGCTTTGAATTTTTCCTCATTCAGTATGATATTGGCTGTGGGTTTATCATATATGGCTTTAATAATTTTGAGGGATGAGCCATCTATGCCTATATTGTTAAGAGTTCTTATCATAAAAGGGTGCTGAATTTTGTCAAAAGCCTTTTCTGCATCTATTGAGAGGATCATGTAGTCTTTGCTCTTGCTTTTATTTATATGGTGAATTACATTTATAGATTCGTGTATGTTGAACCATCCCTGCATCTCAGGGATGAAACCCACCTGATCATGATGAATTATTTTTTTCATGTGCATTTGAATTCGGTTTGCTAGTATTTTATTGAGAATTTTTGCATCTGTATTCATAAGGGATATTGGTCTGTAGTTTTCTTTTTTTGTTGTATCCTTTCCTGGCTTTGGTATTAAGGTGATTTTGGCTCCATAGAATGAGTTTGGGAGGATTCCATCCTTCTCCATGTTAAGGAATAATTTCTGCAGTATAGGCACTGGTTCTTCTTTGTAGGTTTGGTAGAATTCAGGCATGAACCCATCTGGTCCAGGACTTTTTTTTGTTGGAAGATTTTTTATTACTGCCTCAATTTCAGTGCTTGATATTAGTCTGTTTAGGAATTCTATTTCTTCCTTATTGAGCCTATAGAGGTTGTATGTTTCTAAGAATTTGTCCATTTCCTCCACATTTTCGTTTTTGGACATAGAGATTTTTGTAGTATTCGAAGATGATGTTTTGTATTTCCGTGATATCAATTGTGACTTTTCCTTTTTCATTTCTAATTGAACTTATTAGAGTCCCTTCCTTTCTGCTTCTGGTCAATCTAGCAAGTGGCCTATTTTGTTTATCTTTTCAAAGAACCAACTTTTTGTTTTACTAATCTACTGTATAGTTCTTTTGTTCTCAATTTCATTTAATTCTGCTCTGATCTTGGTTATTTCTTTTCTTCTGCTGGCTTTAGGATTGGTTTGCTCTTCCTTTTCCATTTCCTTGAGGTGATTCATTAGTTTACTGATTTGTGAACGTTCTGTCTTTTGGACGTGGGCATCTAAGGTGATAAGTTTTCCTCTCAGGACTGCTTTTGCTGTATCCCACAGATTTTGATAACTTGTGTCCCCATTATCATTTAGTTCGAAGAATCTTTTGATTTCCATCTGAATCTCTTCTTTGACCCAATAGTCATTCAGCAATAGATTGTTTAATTTCCATGTTTTTGGATAGAGATATGCATTTCTGTTGGAATTGATTTCTAATTTTGTTCCACTGTGGTCTGAAAAGATACATGATATAATTTATATATTTTTAAATTTGTTGAGATCTGTTTTGTGGCCTAGGATGTGATCAATTTTAGAGAAAGTTCCATGAGCTGATAAGAAGATCGTGTATTCAATGTTATTTGGGTGGAGTGTTTTGTAGATGTCTGTTAGGCCCAAATGTTCTAGAGTCCTGTTTAGGTCCATTGTTTCTTTGCATATTTTCTGCTGGGAGGATCTGTCCAGTTCTGTTAGTGGGGTGTTGAAGTCCCTGGCTATTATGGCATTGTTATTTATTGTGTTGTCTAGATCAAGCAGTATTTGCTTTATGTATCTGGGCACTTCTGTGTTGGGTACATAAATATTTAGGTTTGTTAAGTCTTCTTGTAGGATTTTTACCTTCACCACTATATAGTGACCATCTTTGTCTTTCTTTACTTCTGTTGCTTTAAAGTTTATGATATCTGATATAAGAATGGCTACCCCAGATTTATTTTGGTTTCCATTTGCCTGGAAAATTGTATGTCACCCCCTCACCTTGAGTCTGAACAAGTCCTTGTGTGTAAGATGCGTTTCCTGGAGACAGAAGATACTTGGCTTGTATGTTTGTATCCATTCAGCCAGCCTATGTCTCTTCAATGGGCAATTCTAGCCATTCACATTTATTGAGAGAATTGATATTTGGGGTGGATTTCTGTTTATCTTGTTGGGTAGACTCTTGTTTTGTTTTATCTCTTAAGCCATTGTGAAATCTGGGTTCTGGACTTTTAGCTTTTGGGTAATTTTATACTGGTGGGTGTCTGTTGAGCTGGTTAGTGTACAATGCAGGTCTGAGTACTTCCTGCAGGGCAGGTCTGGTCTTTGCAAATTCCGTCAGTGATTGCTTGTCTGGAAAAATCTTTATTTCTCCCTCATATAAGAAGCTTAGTTTTGCAGAATAAATAATTCTGGGTTAGCCATTATTCTGTTTTAGAAGACTGAGGATGGGTCCCCAGTCCCTTCTGGCTTGTAAGGTTTCAGTTGAGACATATACAGTTAACCTGATAGGTTTTCCTTTGTTGGTTACCTGTTGTTTTCACTTTAGTGCTCAAAGGAGTGCCTCTTTTGTGTTTACTTTGGCCAGCCTAATAATTATGTGGAGTGGTGATTGCTTTTTCACGTTGAGTCTCCCAGGAGTCCTGTGTGCTTCTTGTACCTGGATATCGAGATTTCTGGCTAGGCCATGGAAATTTTCCTCTATTATTCCTTCAAATAGATTTTCCTGCCCTTGTGAATTTTCTTCTTTGCCCCCAGGGATGCCTATGATTCTTATGTTTGGCCTCTTTACATAATCCCACATTTCTTGTATGCTTTGTTCATGTCTCTTGCTTTTGTGTTCTTTCTCTTCAACTGATTTATTTAGCACATAGGAGTTGTCTTCCAGCTCTGAGATTCTTTCCTCTGCATCATCCAGCCTATTCTTAAGGCTGTCCATTGTGTTTTGTAGATCCTTGGGTACCTCTTTCATTTCCAGTATTTCTGTTTGGTTTTTCCATAATATATCAATTTCTTTAGAGAATTTTTCATTCATTTCTTGCATTGTTCTTGTGGTTTCTTTGTGCTGGGATTCAATTTTATCTTAAATTTTATTGACCTTTCTTATAATCCATAAACAAAATTCCTCTTCTGTCATTGTACCCATTTCATTTAAGTTGGTATCTGTTGCTGAAGGACTAATGATTTATTTTGGGGGTGACTTTTTGCTCTCATTTTTCATGGTTCCTGTGTTCTTTTGCTGATTCTTTCTCATCTGGCCTCTCCATCGAGAGCTGGGGGTGCTAGGGCTAGTTTATGGCCCTGTCTCCAAGACCCCAAGAATTATTCCCTGGCACAGCCAGGGAGAGGAGTACTGGTCTGTATTGCCTTAGGTGTATTTTAGAAAGTTTGGTGGACCTCTTGGATTACCTCTGACCTGTTGTCTTCACCTCTTCCCAGTGGAGTGTAGTGAGTTTGTTCTCCCAGCTTGAGCTCCAAGCTGGTGGATTGTATTTGAGGATGCAAATCCACTGCTTCCCTAATAGCTTGAGATGGAAGGCAATATTTTTAGCTATGGGTTTGTTCCTGCTGTTGTTGATTATAGTTTGTGCAGAGTAGGCAGTTACCTAGCTATTCTGTTGTGCCCATGGCAGGCTCTAGTCCCCCAGGTGGGGTATATGAAAGCCCCAAGCTTTGGGAGGGGTCTTGTAGCTCCCAGGGGTTACTTTGACCCTGTTCCCCCTGAGGTGGGGGGAGAAGCAAGATAGCTTGCAGCTGCAGCACAAGAGCTTGACTGAATAAATTCTACACAGCTCAGAGGTTGCTTATCCAAATGCTGGGGGTGCTGCTACTGTGGAGTTCAGATTTCTCTCTCTCTCTCTGGGCTTGGAGGGCTGCTTCTGATGGGAGGGATTAGCTGGTGAGCTTGCTGATGTCTCTAGCCAGGTCTTTTCTTCCCTGTCCACAAGCTCGGGCACTTTCCCCTCCAATCAGACCACTTGTGGGCTCTTGAGCTTCCCCAGAGTTCATGTGTCTTACCCTCTGATGTGTCTCTCCACATGTCACTGGCTGATGGGGGGATCTCCAATTGTGCACCCCTTTTCCACCACTAGACCTCAAGGCAAGGTGGGTAGGCCTCTGTATCCCCAGAAGTCTCCTCCAGGGGAATGCTCCCACCGGGGGGAATAGTGGCAGCTGAAGTCACTCTTGGATCATGCAAAACTCCCTAATAAAGTCAGTAGGGTTAGGAGGAGCTGCTCTGGTTCAGCCTGCGACACCTGAGGCATTCAGTTGCCATGGGAACCGGTACTTATACAAATCGAGTCACTAAGGCACAGTAACCTTCAATATGACTGTTCTCTGGGGTAGGAGAGGCTGGGGACCTAGAGAACGGGCACTAGGACCGATCACATAGGAGAAGGCCAGAGCAGGGGAGGCAGGACTGGATGGATGGGCTGCAAACTGTTTCCAATACACAAAGGTCCCACCAATACAAGTCAGGGACCTCTTCCCACCTGGAACCCATGGAGGTGGCTGTCCACAGTCTCCAAGGGCATAGCCTGCCCTGCCCAGGCAGAAGAACCCCCAGGCCAGGGATGGAGTGAAGCTAGAGACCTATCTAACAGTCAGCTCCAGGCGGGAGAACTTAAAGGTGGCTACTGACTGCCAGTCTGACATACAGCAGGGTTCAGATCATGCCATGAATGCAGCTCTCCTCAACCTACCTGGGTCCCACAGAGACAATTGCCAGCAGCCACCAAGTGCATATTCCATTGCTGTCCATTCAACCCCTGTGCCCTGGTCCCAGCTGACTTCCAGGGGTGAGGTGCCTGTCTCCAGGTTCCCGTGTACTGTCCTGGGAAGCTGTATCTCAGCCCAGTCCCTACCTGGCCCTGAGCAGTCCCTGTACAGTGCACCTGAGAGTTCTGTATGGTTCCCACAATTGCTTCCTCTCCACAGAGCCTGCTGTCTCGTGCAAAAAGTTTGCACCAACTCTGGGCTTGTCCCTGACTGAGTGGATAGGAAGCCTGTGGGGGATGGTGAGTGACCACATGTAGGTCAGGTTGCACTGTGCTGACCTGGCTAGCATGTCCTTCTCATGCTCTGATTTCTATTGTATTCCTTGTGCTCTCCGATCTTTGTGAATGTATCTGCCTGTCACCTTTCTTCTTGCGCTGAGTGTCCCATGATGCTTCTCTGTAATTTCACAATGCTGTATTCAGAGTGAGCGATCTGTGCACAGGCAGCCATTGGTGCTCTTCATCTCCCTCCCTGGGAGCGGTGAGGTAGGAGGCCTCTACCAGACCACCATTTTTTCACACATCTCTCTTCATCTGTATTTACAGCCATTCCACATCACCACCTGAGCTCCATTCCCCCCCACATAGAAGACCCCACCACAGTCTTCCATGAAACCAGTCCCAGTGCCAAAATGGTTGGGGACTGCTCATATAAGACATCTAACAGTCCTCATCTGTGGAGTCTTTTAATGGTAAAGCAAGGTCCACTAGCTTAAATAGAAGAGTAGCTCTTGTTACATCAATTGATAATTAAATAATAACATAATTATTTAATAATATGATAACTAAATAATAATATAATAATTATGGGAATGCTTCTAAAGAGTTTAGATGATCCACAAAATACATTTCTTGTTTGTTTGTGTTTTCCTTTTTTCTATTTTTTTCTTCTATTGTCCCACCTGTAGCTGTTCTAAACACTGGACTGCTTGATATTCTTTTTCTCTGTGAAGTTATATATATCATCTCCTATGACCCTCCAATAACTTATGAAAATTCCTCTTAGGTCACTGATTCTTTCTTTTCTCCTTGGATTTTTTCCTCCCTCCTAGAACCAAGCATTTCAGCCCCAATCTACTTTCATTAGGAAGATTCCTTTCTAAATGTTTACTAATAAATATGTTCTAATATGTTCTGTTTCTCATAATTAAAGCCTGTACAAAAGACTTCACTTGAATTCCCAGTTTCTAAAGGGCTAGGATTCCCAGTTCCTTGAATTGATTTTCAATTATTTAATTAAGGAGAAAATGGGAGAAAGGACACTTTCAAGCAAGAGTTGCGAAGGGTCACAGACTGAAATGCCCTTGAAGCTGAAGCATGAACCAAAAATTATTGCAGCAGGCTGGTGAGAAACTTTGGAAGAGTGAAGACTGGCTGTCTGACCTACAGGCACAGCTCTTGCTCAGTGTCAGCTTATGTTGGATGTTACCACGTGGGAATGTAGGCTCTGTTTGGCCAGATCTCCCACCTTTTCAAGAGAAACCAAAAATCCGTGTTTTTATGTTACACCTCTCAATTTAAAAACAATGGCAACTTATTAAGTACCACTGGTACTCACCATCAAATTGGTACTAACTGATCAATACTTATGTCACACATGGAAATAATATTCATCAGGGGGCGGGCAGGTGGGAGCAGGATGGAAGGGACGGGAAAACTCTCACCTAATTGGTGCGGGGTGCAGTTTGGGGGATGTCCATGATTGTAGCTCTGACTTGGGCAGTGCATGGGCAATATATATAGCCAAAGTGTTGTACCCCCATAATATTCTGAAATAAAAAATAAATAAATAAATAAAATAATTTAAAACAAAACAAACAAACAAACAAAAAACAATGGCAACTAAGTCAAGCATTTTTAATTCTTTGCAGACTAATAACATATCTATGGACCAGATGTGCCCTATGAGCCCATGCTTTAAAGTCTTGACAAAGAGCTGTTGGTATAGAGCTATTTTGTTGGAGTAGAATTATCCAAAATGTGAGAAAATATGTATGTGAAATTCCTTTGAAGACTTGTTTATTATCAAACTGCCTGACTCCCCCAGGTTTTTTTGTTTGTTTGTTTTTGTTCTTTGTTTTTTTGTTTTGTTTTGTTTGTTGCCCATCTTTTGAATTTCTATACATTATAGGCCTCTAGTGTGATTACACTAATGGCTTCCATAACCAGTTTTCCACGACTGCAAATGTCAGTTTTACCATTGCATAGTCATACCTGTGTGGCATTCATGACTCTTGTGTACTCTGTGATTTGGATACTTCATATAGAGTGAAAATTATAGTCTTGATGTAACAATAGCTTTCACAGGGTGATATTATAAGCCTTAACAATGTAAAATGTCCTTGCAGAGGGCTGTACTTAGAAGCATAAAGAGTACATTTCTCCCATTTTTGTTTTCATAGCTTTTCTAACACTGTAGACAATTATGTCCACGATTGACAGTTAGATTACATGAAAGTGAAAGAACAATATATTTCCTCATAGCCATGCCTCAGGCTAAATGACTTTTGTGAAAGTGTTTCCATTTTTTACCTTCCCAATGCTGCTCCTGTTTTTCTTAAACCATACTGCTTCCATTTCCAAGTTGCTCTCACATGGCGCCTTCCACTTACATCAGATTTACTGAGGACTGCAGGCGCTACTGGCCCAGGTGCTGCCTGGAAGGGAATGAGCAGAACCTGTCAGAGTGAGCCAGACCAGCTCCCCTCAGCACTTCTAGTAACCCTTGGTCTATGAGTAGGGTCACTTTACTTTGACTCCCTGTGTGGCAGTGGTGACCTTATGGCTGGGTGGCCAACAAGGAAGAGTGCCATATAAAACTTAGGAAAATATAAACATAATTAAAATAGCCAGTGTCCCCTTACTATTTTGTTCAGTTAGTGGCAAATGGAAGAGCAACACTTTCTCGCTCTGGAAACATGATGATGGTGTAAAAATTACAAAAATGTATTTTCAGTGGTCTGAATGAGTTGAGGGTTAAATGTTAAGGTAAGCATCTTACTATTTGCTAAGGTGCTTTAAAAGTATTCATTTGCATTTATATTGATTGTAATGAGTAATATGCAGCTTGAATATCACAGATTTTTATTACTTGTATTCTGAGGGTTGTTATATATCAGTTTGAATTATTAAAACTGAGAAACTTAGAAGAGGTCACCTATGGAGTTGAAAACAAGATCTCCAGGGAGGAGGCACAGATTGGCTGGTGATGTCATCTGTGGGGGAGGGTCAGTTAGTCTGGTTTTACAAGTGTTGGAGAAATTGTAATTCAACTGGACTCAGCTGTTGCTACAGGAAAAAACTGCTGCTGCAGGGGTAAAGAAGTGTTCCTGGGGTGATGCTTTAAAAAGGAGTACATCCCTCTTCCTCCCCCAATTTTGTATTGTTCTTCCAGCACCCCTGTTGGCAAAGTGTAACACAGAGCCAGCTGGCAAAATAGAAATGGGCTATGCAGAGTCCTAGTACCAGCATCATAAATCTGATTATAGAAAAGAAGGTTAGGAGTAGATAGAAAATAAGTTAAAAACTATACAACATTAATATCTCATAGATTATAGAAAAATAGGTTTTTATCTTCTATAAGAAAAATATATCATTAAATTTTTTTCTAAAAATAAAATATTTAGGAAAGGAAGTATTGTGAATCAATTTCTTAAGAACCATTGGTTCAGTATACATAGTTTTTCTTTTTTTTAAGAGATGGGGTCTTGCTCTGTGGCTCAGGCTGGAGTGCAGTGGCACGATCATAGCTCACTGCAACCTCAAACTCCTGGGCAAAAGTGATCCTCCTGCCTCAGCCTCCTCAGTAGCTAGGACTACAGGTGCATGCCACCATGCCTGGTTAATTTTTAATTTTTTTGGTAGAGACAGGGTCTTGCTATATTGCCCAGGCTGATCTTTAACTTCTAGCCTCAAGTGATCCTCCCACCTTGGCCTCCTAAAGTGCTGGGATTACAGGCATTAGTTATCATGCCTGGCCTCAAGTTTTTTATTTCAGATTTTCAGGAAAAAGTGTATATTTAATAAGTTGATTTTCTCCCAAAACACATACTCCCTCAAAAAAAAATTCTCTAATCAAAAAAAGATCCTGAAATTTGAAATATTGCTATTAGAATTAATTTGTGCTAAATGAATGGCCACTATTAAAATATTGATATATCTCAATTAGTATTAGGTTTTCATGTGAGTAAGAGACCCTTAAAAAGTGGCTAAAATAAAAATAAATGTTTATTTCTCTTACATAAATAAAAGTCCAAGGAAGGCACTCCAGGGCTTGTATGTTGGCTCCAACATTATCAGGGACCCAAGTCCATTCACGTCTCTGCTCTGTCATATCAAGGGTTATGTGGATGTAATCTGTTCTAATACAGCTGCTAGAGCTCCAGCCATCACACCTATAATCTAAGCATCAGTATGAAGGAAAGGAGGAGGAGCAGATTGTGAGCCTCTTCCTCTTCAAGAACAGTTCTTACAAGTTCCACACAATACTTCCACTAGCTACAAAGGAGCTTGTAGACCTTTACCTGGGAAATCATATGTCCAGCTAAAAATTGGGATTCTGTTACTTTGAGGGGGGTGGGCAGAATAGCTACTGGTAGAGAACTAACTGTCTCTGCCAGACTCTGGGAAGGATATTACTTCATCAGTCATAAGCATTGGTGTGAACGAGTCCATAAGTGAGATTTCAAAGGTAAGAAAGACTAGAGAGTATATAAAGAAACTAGGCTGGGGAGAGTGGAGGCTGCTGAATTGGGTGGATGAAGGACCTTGAGGACAAACCTCCTCTATTTTAGAATTTTGCTTACAGCCAGCATCAGACCCAACTCCATCTTCCTTATTTATATTATTGTCCATTTAAAGAATTTGGGTCATGTTAACAGGGAAGGGGTCATGTCATGGACCATTTATATTTTGTTTTGGAGTACTAAATTATTTTTTTAAAAGCTTTAACCACACTTTTGGTTGTGTTCTTTCTCAACTTTTTTAGAGAAACACCTTCTAATGCCAAGAGGGGTTCTGGATTTCCATGGTTGTTACATTCATCTTTGTGAGTTTGTCTCTCCCTTCCTATGAACCCCCAAAGGAATGGGAAAATGGCATCCTATTGATAAAATGTGATGCCTTCGAAGACATTCTTTAAATGTCCTTTGTGCAAATGCAGTCAAAATGAATAATTCAGGCCAACTGAGTGAACATTTCTCCAGAGATGCTTAGGGTGAAACTGTCTGGCTTTGCAAAGTAGTTCTCTTTATAGACTAGCAACATTGCTTTACGACGTGTCTGGGTGGCAGGCCAATTTCTTAAGTGATTTAAGTATATGTATTTAGTATTTTCCAGCACTTTTGCTTTTAGAACTAACTTATAGGGTAGAGCAGCTGACCATGCTGTGCCATGGCACATTGCCTTAGCAGAATCACTAGCAGAAACGTCATAAATTCTCTGTTAGACACCTCAGTTCCAAAAATTTCACTAACTTCCAGCTACCTCATCTTTCATACTTTGATACTTTTACTCACAATAAGCAGAAAATTTCAAGAGGACGTTGGAGGAGGAAGGGGGTGGTAGAAAAAAGGAAAAGACGAAGATTCGAATGAGAATTTTACGATGTTTCATCATGTTTGCTGCAGAGAAAATATTTGCAGTACACAAACGTGTGTGAGCGGTAAAGATCCATCCCCAATCCAACGGTGAAGTGGCTGCAGACAGAACACCGCCTGGCCGCTGCGGGCAGCCTTCACTGTCACCCTGCGCCCTCTGTAAAGACAGACGAAATGCGTCATTCATTGCTAACCCACCCCCACCCCCTCACTCATCCCTACCCCTGGCTTATTCTATTTTTCTTAAGATGTTGGTGAAATCAGGAAAAGGATCTGTTTTGAACATCACTCAGGAAAAACCTTCATCTAGAAAACCCCTTATACGTATCAAAATTAAATGGCCCCCGTCACTTAAGGAAAAACATTGCCTTCAGTACAGTCCTTCTTCTACCTTTTCCATCTCAGAGGTTTCTCTTCTGTCCCCTGGCCCCCGTCCTCCCGTTTGCTTCCTCTTTCCCCTAAAGGGGAGCATAAGGGCTGTGGGAGCTTAGTTACCTTCCCAGGAGGCATATGAATAGTACATTAAAACAGGGATGAAAACTAAAGGGAAGAAGCTCTGCCGGTGGAATTTAGGCAGAATGAATAATGGAAAGAGCTGAGTATTGAAGCCAAAGAGAACTGGAATGGATTCCCAGTCCTGTCATTTAGAAACTGACTGTCTTGGGCAAGTTACTTCTCTTTTCTGAGTCACAGTCTCTTTATTTATAAAATTGAAATAATAATAATACCTGCTTCATAATCATTTGAAAATTAACTAAAATTATGTTTATAAAAATTAGTGTAATATCTGGCATATAATTAGCATTCAGTAAATGTTACTTCTCTTACCTTATCAGAAGGGAGATGGAGGAGTCGTTGGGGCAAGACATGAGGCTTTCTCGGTTTTCTAATCTGCTGGGAACAGAATTGACAATATGTGGGTGAGTGTGTGTGTGTGTGTGTGTGTGTATGTATGTGTATGTCTGAAAAAGGGCGCTTAGGGGAAGGACATTTATTTGATTGCATTAATTTTTGTAATATACTGTCTAAAGTAGTGTTAGTGTAGAACTTCTTGATATCAAGGAAAATGAAAAACTAAAGGTTCTTTGTGAACAAGAAATCAGAGCCAATGAGGCAGAGTCATTTGGGGATCATTTTGCCCATGGGCTGATAAAAACCTAATGAAATATTTTTACCCTATTCCTGTGTTCCCTAGACCTACATTCTCTTTTGGATGCTGCTGATCAAGTGATAAATTTCTCTAAGTTTCATTTTCTGTGCTGGCCACTCTGAGGCCAACACATACTTTTGCCACATGTGTTAACATTACTGTCTTATGATCTGTCAAAATGAAGAATAACTTCTTCTCCATGCCAGACCTGATTTGATACTCTTAATGGCAAAGATTCAGACCTTTCTTGGCACCAAAATACAGGAACTGGGCGCAGGTCTTCCAGCTCTTTTTGTCCCTTGTCACATCCAATGCCCCATGTTTCCATATTCCCAGCACCACCATCCTTGCTGTACCTGAACTTGATTGTTTTTGTGGTGTGCAGGGTCCAGCCTCACATCAGGTAGGGTTGCTCCTTCTGTGATTGAGAATGGATGCTCTAGAGTCTCTAACCCTGATCTGGGTCATCCTTCAGGGAATGAATAAGGTCTTGAGGCTTCTGAAAACAATCTTTTTTGGAGTTAGATTATAGACCTGTGGTAAAATTTACTCATGACTTTCCCCAAGATAAAAACTTAGGCTTCTTCCATAATGGGATATTTTCAGCTCTCTCTTCTAGTTTGCTTGGGAAATCCAGTGGCCTTGTTTTTAAAAAAATATTTGGAAGACATATATATATAAGACAAGAAAGTAAGTATGATATATAAAATAAAGAGCATTAAGTAACATCTGAGCATCTTTATTCCATGGAAGATTTGCAGATATCCATGGGTGTAGGCCTAGGTTGCACTCTTTGCTTGAGAATTGTGGCCACACTTTATTAATATCCTCTTCCCATAATAAAGAAAAGTGGACACACGGTAGGTTACAAGAAGTTTATACCCTTCTGAGGGTTTTCCTGATAATCCCTATATTAATAATATTCACTATTGCATTAAATTACTTCTTCTGCAGGGGTTCTTAGTTTCAGGTCTGAAGAAGTCTGTGAGACAACTATGTCTCAACTAAAATGTACATCACAACTAAAAATATTTAACAAATTATTGTAATAAAATTGGTATGATTTGTAATAATAATAATAATTTTATTTTTTGCTTTTAAAAACATTTATTGTGAGATGAAGTCCATAGGCTTCATAGAACTGTCAAAGAGATCCATGGAACTAAAAAGTTAAGGATCCCTGAGGTAGTAGAAGTTTCTGTGGGGTTCAGAAGGTCTTTTCGTATGACCTGCTAATTTCATTAATCTAATTTTCACAGTTTTTGATTTTTTCTTCTATGGTCTCACCACCCTGGTCTGTTAGTTTCTGCTATTTGTGTCTGTCTATGTTGTGCTGTTATTGTCAGTAGTGACAGAACACTACTTTTTGTTATGGTAATGATGCAATTCACGATGGAAAAGTTCTTCATATTTATTTCAAAGTTTATTGAACAATTCCTATGGTGCTGGTTACTATGCTAGCCAAAGAGGATACAAAGTCAAAAAAAAACAAACCCACTGCCCTTTATGCCCTTTATCAGCTTACAATCTAAGGGGGGGTATGTGTGTGTGTTTAACATAAAAACTTCTTGATTTGTGTCTCCCTCACTGCCCCCCCAGATTTTGGAGACATGAGGTTTAATGGGGACTTTCCAACATTCCAGACTGCTGCCCTGCAATGAAGCTCTGAGTCACGGTCTTTGAGACTAAGGTACTGGCAACAGCGTGAACCCCAGGACAGCCAACCTCACTAACCTTGACTCTAAGCAGAAGGCCAAAATGAGTCTGACCTGACATCAGAGCAGGCACTAGAGAAAGACTTCTTTGTTAATGGAAAGAGGAAAGGAGAAAAGGGTTTCCAATAAATTGCAACAAACTTTTCACCATTCTAAAGAACCCACCTTCCTTATCAACCAGGCTGTCCTATCCAGTGACTCCTCTTCTAGCCTTTTGCCAGAAGCAGAGCATGCCAATCCTGGTGAAAAAATAAAGACGAACGCTCAGAAAAACAGACCTGGGACAGTGATACTATCAAAACCGGCAAGTAGGAGAAGTATGTCGGGAAGCCAGCCTAGCCCCCCTGTGATCCCGCCCCGCAGGCCTGGATTCCGGGTGTGCTATATCTGTGGCCGAGAATTTGGGTCCCAGTCACTTGCCATTCATGAGCCCCAGTGCTTGGAGAAGTGGCGGGTTGAAAACAGCAAATTGCCCAAGCACCTGAGGAGGCCAGAACCCTCCAAGCCACAGCCTCTCAGCGGCAGTGGGCCCTGCAGTCTTCAGGCAGCTACTGAGGCTGCATTGCAGAGTGCCCAGGCTCAGCTTCTGCCCTGTGAATCCTGTGGCCGCACATTCTTGCCAGATCGTCTCCTTGTTCACCAGAGAAGCTGTAAGCCAAAGGGTGAGGATCTCAGAGCACCAAACCCCAACAGGTCGGGCAGTCTTACTGGTCTCAAGAAAGCTCCTAGTGGAATCTCAGCCCGACCAAGGACTCTTATCTGCTACATTTGTGGTAGGGAATTTGGCACCCTGTCCCTTCCTATTCATGAGCCCAAATGCCTGGAAAAGTGGAAAATAGAAAATGACCGGCTCCCCAGGGAGTTCCGCCGGCCACTCCCACAGAAGCCTCAACCCCTTCCAACTGGACAGTCAAGCCAAGAGGAAGCAAGTCAAGCTCAGCTTGTACCCTGCCCGAATTGTGGCCGGACCTTTGCCCCAGACCGCCTCCTGGTACACCAGAGGAGTTGTAAAGCTCAACCTCGTGGGCCAAAAGATCAGAATTTGACCTTAGGAAGTAAAGGTGGCCTAAAGGAGCCCACTAATCCCAAGCAGCAAAGGACCCTGGCAACACCCAGTGTGACTGATAAGGTAATTCATGCCATGTGAGATGCATTAGGTGGACCTGGTGGTACCTTCTGCCTCCAGGGAATGAGAGAAAATTGTTTCCAGAACTAGCCGCCTCAGCCCCTGAGATCTTTTCTTTCAAGGCCTTGTTTCTGGCTCAGTGCAGCCTGTGCAGTTTGACCCCCTGCTGGACTCCAGGGGCTGTAGCTTTCTTGGCAAAATAGATATAAGAACATCCTTGCCTGATGGGTTCGTGTTCTTCAATTCTGCCGCTTATAAGAGAGGTGGACTTCTCTTTTCCCTGATCCTTCATACCAGTAATCCCTGGGAGAGACTGTAATTTGAAAATGAGTCATTAAAGCTGTGTCTACATTACAGAGATATAATTCCCATTCCAACAGCCGATATTTATTGCTGGTTTATTTTAGTCATCTACCTTAGGAATTCATTTTTGGCAATGCTGGGTCATGCTGAGTTTATCGTACTGAAATAGAATCTGTGTCAAAGACCCCAAATGACTTTAGCAACAATTAAATACTGGAGCACTTGCAGAAATACACATGCTCTGTAAATATAGCATGTTTTCTATTAACACTTATATGATTATAGTAAGCAGGGAATTAACCCCAGCATAGTCAATGAAGCAACTAGATTTATGTTCATGGTTCTGGGAGGTGCTTAATCCCACTGCTGTTCTGTGCCCTGTGTTTGGGCTGAACACAGGGCCCTGACCTCCCACTTGGGCCGTTCTAAATAAGCATGATCCCAGGGGGTCCCAGCTTAGAAGAGTTGTTGGGCTTTCACCTGAAGTTTCTTTGTCAATCAGGATTTGGGAGGGATGCTTATGAAGGTGGCTACCTGCAAGACAGGGTATGGCCCAGGCTCTTTGTCCTGCCATTAAGCCAGGTACTGGATGCACTGTCTTGTGTCAGCCTTACAGAAAATCAAATCATGAGAAAGAGGAAGTGGTAAAAGTCCATGGCTTGCTACTTGAAACACCCAGCCTGCAGGGATTCTTTAAATGAACTCTTAGGAACACTAAGATTACACAGCATTTATAAAAGATTAAACAGAGGGATTGGCGGGGGAGGGGGCATCCTTTATTTTTAATTCAATTTTTATTTCTTACTTTTTTATTTTAGTACTTTGGGAACTGTCTAGGCCTTTTCCCTAGTTCCATGTTTAAAATAAAATGATTATGGTCTTACTGGTTTAGGAGATTCCAAGACAATGATTCTAAAGCCGAAGAGTCAGACTCACAGATGCTGGGCAAGTTTTCCAATGAACGTTGAAGAAAAAAAACGCTAGTTTCTTTGCCATATGAAAAACCAAACTCTTCAGTGTGGCATGGTCTTCAAGCTGGTTTCATAAACATGATCTGTTTTTCCCATCTTCTGACTGTTGCTTTTCTTCCAAAATGTGTGGGGTCTGGACTCATAGAGCAAAAGAATGTGTGTCTCAGGGACACAAGTCAGAAACTCTGCTAGCATTCTGACTTGCAGCTCTGTTTCCTGATTGTATGCATTTACTTCAAACGTTCTCATTACAGATCTAGAGATAGGGAAGAGTGTGGTCAGGATTCTGTGCTTGTTGTTGTAACACATACTTTTTGTGCTCAAGAATGAAGCCAACAGGCTGAGCACAGCATGTTCTCACTCCGTCACAACTGCTAAAAGAGGCTGGCCTGGGCCCACAGCGTCCCAAGAAGACACCTTCCTGACTCACCCAGTCATCTGGAGGGGAGAATGTCAGGAGAGGTGAGCAATGGCCCCTCAATGACTTGTGCATTTAGGTAAGAGTAGGGGGAGGCCATCTAGAGGACACAGCTATGTCAGAGCACACCAAACACTGCTTTCAGGCGTGAGAATGCACGTATCTGTGGGAAACTGGCCCCACCGCTGTCAGATGTGTGCTGGCCTGTTTGGGGACCACACAGGCTTCAGTGGAGGGCACAGAAAGGTCATCCAATATAGGGTCCCTTTAGCTGCCAGATTTACAACATGTTTGGGTTAATAAAAATGGAGAAAACTCCTAGGCTTCAGAGAGGTTTGAGATATTTCAAAGCAATGGGCTTTATCCCTTCCCTAGAGAAGACATTTGCCATTCCACAGTGCTTTCAGCAGAAAGCCTTTCCTTCGTAGTATAGTTTTCTTTTTTAGTTACTATTTGATTCTGTCTATTAATGTTTTTCTTTCTTTGTATCATTTAAATTTTAGATAGTGCTATGAATCACTCATTTTCCATAAAGAATGTATAGCATTATTAGATTTCAGAATTTCATCTGTGACAGCTGACTTTTGGCTGCCTGTGACATGCATACATTCCTTTTTACAATTCAGATGGTTTCCCCCTAGAATCCTTGATCTGACTTCAGATTAGAATCAGCTATCTTGCCTGATGTTCTCAAGGGATTCAAACTTGTAGTGAATTCAGGTGAGGGAAATATTTTCAGAATCATGATCATAGTACTTGGAAAACAATTCACTTCAGTTGGGTGATAGTAACTCTTTCACTGGGCAGGGTGAATTACCTTTCCCTTGGAATGTGCCCCCAACATAGATTGGCTCAGTTCCCTTATGACACAGATGCTGCTGTTATCCTTCAACCAAATCTGAACACAAACGCCAATTAGACAAGTTCTGCTCCACGATCTCAGCGGGCATTTTGCGTTGGCCTCTAACCACTCTATTGGCTGGAATTGTCCCATTGTTTCTCATCCGAAATACAGGGCCAAATTCACTCTTCCTAATCTCATAGGAAAGTTGTGAAGGACACTAAGAAGGATTTAAGTGGAGTAAATTAAATCCTCAGTGTGAATTTTTATTTAAAAGGTAGGACTGTCCCGGGACTGTTGTTCTCCCGTTATGTGGTGTAATGAGCAGCACCATGTTGTTTCTTTCCGCTAAAAGTAGAAAAGCCTGGATGAGGACTAACCAATTGAGCAAGATTTTAAAAGTGGTGTTAATTTCAGATGAAATTTTGATGTATAATAGGGAAAACCACAGATTATCATTTTAAATTTTAATATTGCGTGTATTTAATGAGATCCTTTGATATCTACTTTAGCAAGTGATTTTCTAAATTATGCTGAAGAATATAATAATAGAGGTCATTATTGCTCCTTATTTTAATATGAATGAATAAATTTTAATATTTGCATTTAATATATGGTAAAAATACTGCCCTTTTCTAAAAGCTGATAGTGATTCCTTCTTTAGTTTTAGGATCTTTCAGGCTAATGGGAACACAGGTTGACAGAGTTAATTAAATATATCTGCAACCAAAATGAAGGCTTTGCCTAATAACCTTTTATTAGTTATGTAATGCTTGAGTTATTTTCTTAGGATTTTGCTTGTATCATGTGAAACACTCCTATATTGAAAAATAGGTATTAATTTTCTTAAAGGAAATGATTTTTTCTATAAATGATTGTCTCAGTTTTAAGCTACTTTTGGCATCTTAGATGATCCGGTTTGAGCTAAAGCTCCATCAGACACATCTCTAGCATCTGGTGCTGCCATCTGGTGTTTTCTTTTAAAGTAATGCCCGCTACACTATTGAGTATATTATTGCCTTTCTCCTCTTTGTGTTATCTTCAAATATATCTGAGAAAGTGCCCTTATAATACAAACTCCAGTTCCTTACAGTCACAGTTATATATTTGATTTAAAGTTATAAATGCTGTTCCCTGGCTAAGTATCTTATTCTTTAAAGGCAGTGGGAAGGTCACAATCAGAAAGACTCAGAAGGGCAGCATGGATATTCTCACATTTTCAAATTCTGTATGTGTGCATGTATATGTGTCAGGTAATAAAAATTTGGAGTTTAGAGGGAGTTATAAAAGAAAGGGAACTAACTTTCATTGAGTACCCTTATTGTCTTAGTCTGTTTGTGCTGCTATAACAAAATACCTGAGACCAAGTAATTTACAAAGAACAGAAATTTATTTCTCACAGTTCTGGAGGTTGTGAAGTCCAAGATCAAGACACCAGTAGGATTAGTGTCTGGTGAGGGCTATTGCCTGCTTCCAAGATGACACTCTTCTGCTACATCCTCCAGAAGGGAGAAATGTTATGTCCTCGCATGGCAAAAAAAAATGGAAGGATAAGAAGGTCCTCCCTTTTATAACCACAAGCCCTTTATAAGGGTGTTAATCCCACTCATGAAAGTGGATCCCTTATGACTTAATCACTTCGTAAAAGCCACAGCCATGAATTTTGGCGGGGACACCATCATTCAAACCATAGCACTTTATGATCAAAACTCTATATACATGATCCTATTTTAATCTTCTAATATTACTATATGATAGATACTATTTTCCCACTTTCCAGGTTGGGAGACTGAGTTAAGCAACTTGCCCAAAGTCACATAGTCGGTTCACAAGTGGATGTCAGAGCCAGGTCTGTCTAATTCCAAAGACCCATACCTTTGACATCAATGTGAGAGAGGCATATGATTGGTGTACAAAGGGGTGTGGCTACCCTGCCAAGCTGTGAGTGTTAGATAAGATAAAAGGGAAAGAAGTTTGTTCATTCACCAACATTTATTATTAGGCATTGGACTAAGTACTAAATACACAGTGATAAAAATATAGATACAGTTCTTGATTTCACGGAGTTTTTAGTCCTATTGAGGAAATTACATGAAATTTAAAAATATATATACAATTTTAAATTATGATATGACAGTGTGTAATGGTGGGAGATAGACATTAAGGATATTGGTTAGAGAAAACTTCTTGGAGGAGGACAGTTGAACTAAGACATGAAAGGTGTGAAAGCATTAGCTAAGAATACAGATATGGGACGGGAATGACTGGAAGAGGAGACATTCAGGTCAAGGGCAGCATGTATGGAGGCCCTGAGGTAAGAAAGATCTTATAATGGAACTAGAAAGTCCACATGTAGTCAGAGCCTGATGAGGGAGGGGACAGGCACAGAAGATGAGGCTGAAGAGGTAGCATATCTCCCTGCAGCTGCTCTGTGGACTATTGCTATTGCAGGAGCCCAGGTGAGAGCTGATTACAGCTTGGCCTGCAGCGTTGGTGGCAGAGATGGAGGGAAGATACAATGGTAATAGTTGGGAGGTGGAGGGGTGTGGAAGAGGATCAAGGATGACTTTCAGATCTCTAGCTTGAGGAACTACACTAGTTGCACTGTTTTCTAAGATGAGAAAGACTTGAAGAAGGGTAGGCTTTAGGGAGTAAGATCTACAGTTTCATTTTGGACATATCAAATTTAAAACGCTTATGAGATGTTTAAGTGAACAAGATAGGCTGGATACATGAGTCTGGAACTCAGAAGAGAGGACTGAGCTGGAGTATTCTTTTGAGCATTAACATATATTTAATGTAATCAGAATGAATATGGGGTTAGAATAACAGGCCCAGGGCTGAGCCCTGAGACATTATAATATTTAGGGGCTAGAGGAGAAGAAGCTGGAGAGTGAGTTCCTGGAGATACAGGAGAAATGCCTAGAGAGTATGATGCCATAAAATCTGAGATCAGAGAAAATGTCAGAAAGAAGAGAATGGAAAACAGAGTGTAATGCTGAGAGGTTGAGTAGAATGAGAACCAAAAAAATCCACTTAACTTGGCAATGTGGATGCAGCTGCTAACCTTGGAAAGAACACAGTCAGTGTAGTGGTGGTGGTTGCAGAGTGTATGAGTGATAAAGACAGGATGTGTTTTGAGAAGTATGACTTTGAAGACTAGAAGAGAAATAGTGTGTAGGCTAGAAATAGAGATCTTGCTTGGGTTAAGAGAAGTTTCTTTAAAAGATGGGAGCTTTGAAACTATGCTTGAATGCTTAGGATAATGATTCAGGCTAGGGGAGGAGGTTGAAGAAGCAGGAGTGGTGATCAGGGACAGTAAAAAACCTGAAGGGTAAACAGACACTAAGGAATGGGATTACCAGTGTGTGGGCAGCGAGGGCTTTAAACTGAGTTCCTGAAATCAAGAGTTAGGCTCCTAGCACTATTTGCCTCTATGATCTCCAAACACAAAAATGGCTTGAAATTCCTTGGAGGTGGTAAATAAAACATTCAGTGAGATCCTACTTGGGGTTCTTACCCTTTTAATTATCTTCAGTGGCCCTAGTTCACCTCCTGAGCTGTGCTGATGTCATGAAAACCAGCTTTGACCTCACAAACTGCCCCTTGATGATGCTGACAGCTGGACTACAAATGTCCAAATTTTTGTGCCATTTCTTCATCTTTCCTTGGTGCCAACCATGCCCGCATATCAAGGCAGCATTCTATGAACCCATGGCTCACAGTTCTACCAAGCACAACATTAAGGTAAAAGGACTAGTTCTCTTTCACACGGTTGGTTCTAGAAGCCAACCCAAAGGAATCTGTGCCTATATATTATGAGTATGGACTATGAGGGTGTTGAGGGTTGGGGAAGTTATAAATTTTAGAGAAATAGTATCATCAGTGAAATTGACGTATAACTTTCTAATATAAAAATTTAAAGGCTAATACTCACCTGTACAAATTACGTTCTAACATAATTATTAAATGAAATCAGCCTCAACTTATATATCACATAGTGATGGATAAAGAGACCATAATAGATTCAACTACCTCTCCCAGAGCCCAAAGCCCGAAGCAAAAATACGTGCTCTTTGCACTGGGGCTCCCACGTGTGACTTTCTGCATCTCTAGAAAGAAAAGTACTGATGGTAACTTCTGTGAGAAGAGAGGATAACACATTATAAATTCAAATATTATTTAGGCCTAAAATGAGCAAGAACTATAACATGGTCATACTCTCAAAAAGTTAATCTAGCTTAAATGATTCCCTATGTCTTCTTAAGTTTGCTTCTCCTCATCACCCCCATCTTATTGCTTCCAGCCCCAAACACACACACATCCACATTTCCTAGGGATAGATGCAAGTAAATCTTCATGTAATGACTGAATGGTTATACGTGGCTCTTAAAAATCCAAATTCCAAGCTCAACAACTAAAATCTGTCCCAAAGTTCTTAGAACTCCACCAAAGGTAGCGCGACACAACCTGGAAGGAGTCCTTATTGAAATGGAAGTGACTGTCTCGTGAACAGAATCTCACTGCTTAACGTGTGACACACAAGTTCATCTTTACAAATAAGTGGAGAATTGAGAGAATTTTACTTAGGACTCCATCTCTTTCTCTTTCTTTATATTGTATAAGGCTGCTCTTCCTTTCGTCTCTTGTCTCTTTCTAACATTTACCTCTATGAGGTTGTCTTATATTGAAAGAAATTACCTATGAATTGACGAAGGGCCTAGTTAATCCAGGAACTCAATAAGTTTCCAATATTCCCATTCCAAGCACCTTCTCTGCTGCCATGATCCCATCTTTAAATTCCCCCAAGCAGCTCTCACATCCCAGGCTACCTTCAAGCAGAGAGGGTGAAAGCATAAGGTGTCACTGGTCCCAACTTAAATCTTTGGGAAGTTGAAGGCAGAGGGTAGAGAGCAAGGACAGGGAGGGATTGGGGTCAACAACTCTGATAGGAAATGAAAAAAAAAAAAACTGTTTCAAAGTTAGCATTCTTTACAGCCTATCCAGGGTGATTTTTATTGGAAAACTCCTTTCCTTGGCTGTTCCCCTGAGTTGGGTGTTCTATATAGCATGTCAGCTGTAGACAAATCAGGCACTGGAAACAACTCAACTTCCAAGTTCAGGTCAGAGAGTGTCTATGCTTTCCTGTTATCTCTCTAACTACAGAAGCTGGACAAAGTGAATGTCTGCCTCAGTCCATGGGCTTTTTCTGTCTTTCCCCCATCACTCCCTTGTTGCTTCATCTTATCCTGTGACCTAAAAGCCATCTGGCTGTGAGGGTCAGGCCTCTTGCCAAACTGGGGAGCACAGGAACCAAAGACCAGGACCACCCTCCATCCATTTTCTTCAGGAATGTTATTTCTGGCAAGATTTGGCAAGAGATTTAATCAATACCTCAAATACTTCACCTTCCAACCAATGTTTTTCTAAGGCATCAGAAAAGAAAAGCAATTTTATCTCAAAAAAAAAAAAAAAGAAAAAAAACTTCAAATAGGAAACTGTATTCCTTTCAGAAACATAGATTCTAATTTGGAATTAGTTCTTTGACCTATATTTTTCAGCCTTGTATCTCAGGATGAGCAATTAAATAACCAAAATCTCAAGCATATATTCAAAATGCCAATAGTTCTTTTTAAAAAATCAAGTACATGAAGATACTTTAATATTAACAGCATTTCCAAACAATTGGCAAGTCTTTCTTATTGTTAAAAGGAGCAAAACAAAACTCCAAATCACAAGTAACAGACACTCTTATAGTTGGCCAATAGACAGGCTGGATTGGAAAATTCCTTTACGTGGCATCCAGTGATTTCCAAAAACAATTTAATTTCAAACAACGATCCTTCCAGATGTGACATTTGGGTAGAATTGTTTGGAAGCACCAGAAGTAAATGTGAAATACCAGTGGTTTCTGGACAATCAAACTTTGCAGTTGTTGAGGTTTGAGATTGAACTATGCAGTTATTCCTATATATTAAAATGCTGTTTATACTCTGTCTGTGTGTGTAGGACATGGCTGAAGGAATAGGAACTTAACTGTATACATTTAGAATCTGTTAAGTTGGTTGAAATTGTGTTTTAAATGGCTGAAGGCAAAATTCTGATTTTGGGAAATGAGTCTTTGGTGGCCTGGCCTCATGTTCTGATCTCTTTACCCACCCCTACCTCCCCCACCCCTTGATACTGTTAGAGACAGTCCAGAGGATCTGATCAATTTCTTCATAGAAAAAATGTCTCTCCTATTTGCATTCTGAAAGAAGATCTGGGGAGAAGGCAATGTTTCACTCAAAGGAATGAACTTTTGGGGTAGTTGGGAGAGCAGAAGCAGGAATTATGCCAGTTTGTCCCACACACCATCCAATGGCTGGTTCTGTGGACATGTGAGGCAGAGCATGACACCCAACTGGCCACTGACGACCCCATCTCCCCGTGTTTCTAGAAGCTGCTGGAATCACACAGATGCATAATGAAATCACATATCTTTGAGCAAGTTACTTAACCTCCCCAAACCTCAGTTTCCCCACCGTGAGAAGTGAGAAAATGCCTGCAAAGGACCTGGGATGGTGCCCGACAGACCATCATTTGTCAGCTCCTCCCTGCTGTTCTCACAGCAGCAGGGTAGTGAAAGTCTGGGCCAGAAGACCCATCGTCTGCAGTGAAAACCAGCTTTTCCACTTACTAAGCGCTGTGCACCTCAGTTTCCTGGTTTGTAAAATGGGGTTTCCTGAGTGAGTCTTGCCTAGAGGATTATTAGAAAGGTAAATGAGATAAAGTGCCTAGTAAAGAGCCTGTTATTTAGTGAATGTTGGGTAATTGTTAATTGCTATGATGCTACTTGATCAAACACTTTTAAAAGTGCAATATACACGGATTTATAAAAGAGGTTTTACTTTTTTTCCTCAGTATTGGGGGAGGGGGACTTTCCCTCTTATTTCCCCACCCAAACTTCCTGCTCTCTATGATATGCCCTGTGCACTTCCCATAGCCGTCTCCATCGTTCGGACTAATGGGATCAGAAGTGTGGAAAATCTAAAACAGAAGCTAAGGCCCAAATTCTTGGTTTAATTTTATCATGCAAAAGAGAAACACTCGTTGATGGAATGACACCCATTTAAACAGCTACACAATCACATAATTCCCTCGGACCCTGGCAAGATGTGCCCTGTTTTTGACAGCCTGGGATCCAACTGCTAGTGGGGAAAGCAAAAATCCTCCAGAGAGCAAGTGACTGGAGGACTATCCCGGGTTACTGCGTGCATATGGTCTCGGAAATCATTTGCAGGCCTTAATGTGAGAGCTTCTTTAGCGTAAGGATTGGCTTCAAGCTTCCTGTCAGGTTCTGTTGTAATTGCCATCTGCTTAAATTCAAAGAAGGTGAGGAATCTTCAGTGTGACACTCTCTAACATGTCACTGAGGTTTCTTGGTTCTGAAATACCTCCCCCACTACCTGGTAAGTTTTTTTAATTCTACAGGCAGAGATTCAGTGTTTTGAATTAAAGCACTGCCTTTAAGGATATCCCAGCTATAAGGCAAAGATTCCCTGGATAAGTAACTCTTTTTAGCCATTGGTGCATTAATGCAAATTAACTATGAAGTTAGCCCATTTCTTAAAAATGAGACGTAAGGGACATAAGGCAGACACCTTTTATTGGGGAGATGAGTGAGGAGAGTTGTTGGGACAATAGGCAGCTCAGAGTCCCAAGCTCAAATGCTTTCAGGGGTGGATCAGACTGCACAGAGAACAACAGGGAGGGGTGGAGCCTGTGGTGTCCTGGAGAGCAAGTCCCATCTAAAGACATTCACATTTAAAACTTTTAAGAACATTGTGCTGGCCAAATAAAACATGCCTGTTGGCTGAAATGGCTGTTGGCCCATCAGTTTACAATCTGAGATTCAGAGTGTGAAGCCAAGGGGAGGTAGTACCATGGGGTAGTCCTCCCGGGAAGACGGGAAGTAGCCTGGGTTTGGAAAGCTGGAGGGACATGCCAGTTGTGGAAGTTGTATGAACAGGGAGATCAGCCTGATTACAGGGTAACTCACCCCAGCTACCAACCACCGTTTGGAGTCTCTAGAACAATGAGGCCATTTTTCTGAATCAGTCACCTTAGGAGCCAAACCTGAGAATTTTAAAGGGCCACAAAAAGTCCAAATTGTAGAGATTTTCCAATCTGAATGATTCAAACTAATCTGTCTGAGTTCAAACCGTCAATGGGCAGCAAGAAGAAAAGCTTTCTCTAAGCGGTCCCTTCTAACCTGACCTCTAAATTTCATGAGTCTTTCAGCGAATGGATCTCTGACTATTCCAAATAGATCTGTCTAGAACGAATACCCCAGATTAGAGGAGGAAAGTCAAGAAATCTTTCTAGTACTACGAGCTGGCATCCTTTCAAACTGACCTTGTTTCCTATGCTGTATTCAGCCTGGCAATGCTTCACATGCCAATAGATCTGTCAACCTGATATTGCCCCCAGAGATAGAGCTTAGGAAAAAGTAAAAAAAATATTTTTCAAATAAATGTAGTGAGTGGAGTATGGTCATTCCCAAGGGCCAGTTCCTGGTTCCGTACCTAACGCAGTGTCTGGCACATTGCCTGTAATCAGAAAATACTTCTGAGCAACAGCTTTGGGGCTGTAATCGAAGCACCTACTGCCAGCCAGCCCTGTCCTCCAGATGTGTCTCCATTTAGTGCAGGTCTCACCTGAATCAGTCCCAGCTGTGTTTTCAGCAGGTGTCTCTGGTTTATTCCTGCTCACAGCACAAATGCAATTATCAATATTTAGAATCCCATTGTTTTATTGGCTTTTGTGAAATTGAAAAATATCTTGCTCAACCCAGATATTTAAAGACTAGCCATACTGTGCTGGTTACTAGTCACATGCCATCTGAGAGACAAAGTGCACGTCAACATACAGGTCCAGTTTTTGGCTCAGTCATGAGACAGGGTAAGGATTGTCATGTCTATTTCTTCCATAGTCACATTTTCTTTTTAAATTTTACATGTTGTGACTTGTATCGCTACAGATGAATGATTATAACCATATGGTTGGAAAGTGAAGGTAGCAGTTACTTTTTCTAATTTGTTCAAAATCATGGTTCAGGCTGATAGGGGCTCTTTCCCTTTCAGGATGTTCTCTCATCTCTGGGTTCCCTGAGTTCTTTTTGACTCTTAGGTTAAAGAATGACCTCAAATGAACACAGGGAATATGACTGATATGGCTGTTTTGATACAGGGATGTTATAATGCAATGTACAAAAAAACACAAAGGCCACAAACCGGACACAGTGGAGTGTGCCTGTAGTCCCACCTACTCCAGGAGGCTGAGGTGGGAGGATTGCTTGAGTCCAGGAGTTTGAGACCAGCCTGGGTGATAGAATGAGACCCCCATCATAAAAAAAAAAAAAGATCATTACACTTTCTGCATTTGAAAAAATATTCCAAGTAATATATGAAGCATGTTACCTGACGGAAGGAGATAGGTATTTAATTTGCATACACATTTAGTAATGAAAAAGACATTTTTTACATTTTGATACGGTTGCCTTGGCAAAGCCTCACAAAAACGGCCTCATCAAAAAGAACAGGCCAACTCCTTCATTTACAACAAATAAATCCAGCAAACTACAGCTTTCCAACATATGAATGCAGGAGGCTTCCTCTGTTCCCAGGTAGCAGATGGGTGATTGTTCTTGTGACCTTCTAGAGCCAAAGTTCTCGGCTCTCTCCTTCTTCCTGAGCTAAAGAAGACAATTGTAGGCTGGAGGGTGGACAATGGTAGGGGCAAGAAAAATATAAAGGAATAGATAGTTTGAGGCAAGGGGAGCCTTTCAGTATCCCTAAAATCACCTGGAAATGGTGACTAACTGAACTTATGTGTTTTTTGTGTACACATGTGCACATGCACACACTTATATATTAATGGACCTTGAAGTTCCTCATACTGGAAGATGAGAAACTGGTAAGTTATGTTTCACACAGACAAGATGCCGTGCATATGGGCATAGAAGTGTCCCACTTTTATGTTGTTCATCTTGGTTGTAGGGCTCAGGTCCTGACACTCTAGAATTAGACTTTTCTTGATGAAATTTTATGTGATCAGAGTTGCTTCATAGTGCACTTTTTCTGGCAAAAAATTTAATGTCCTGAAATAAAAAAGACCTACTAAAATATTTTCTAACATTCTGTAGGTCTTTTTCTTTTTTTTTTTCTTTTGTGGTTGTGTATCTTGTGTTTTTGAACTGAAGAACTTCTTGGGAGACAAATTAAAGGGTTTAGAATTGAGATTATTAAAAAATATTTCTGTTTATGCCAAAAATCACTCTAAAATACATTAATTGACTCTGGAATTTTTTTGACAATGTGTACTTTAACTAAGTGTATTGCATGAGCATGGCAATGCAAAAATACTCCACTAAACTATGAGTGTTTTTTAATCTGCTGTATTGAGAAATAATTCACAAATGATAAACTGTACCTATTAAACATGTTCAATCCAATGAGTTTTGATGGTTTTATATACATGTGATATCACCACCATAATCAGGATACAGAACATTTTCACCACCCCCAAAATTTCTTATACTCCTTTATCCTGCCTTCCACCTCCAGACACTTATTTTATTTTTGACCACTATAGATTACTTTGGATTTTGTATAAATGGAATCATGCAGTATGTACTCTTTTGTGTCTGACTTCTTTCAGCATAATGATTCTGAGTTTCATCCACTGGTGCAAGTAGCAGTAGTTCTTTTTTGCTGTTGTTATTGCTGAGTGATAGTCAATTGAATGGCTGTATTATACTTTGTTGATCTATTCATGGTGTTTTCAGTCGCATTAGTGTTTTTATTATGACTTCAGAGTGTTGTCTACTTTGTAGGCAGAACCAGTCTGCATTTCTCCAATATAGTATAATTAAGATTTTTAGCATATAAAAATTATAAATTGTCTCATCTGGCCCATTCCTTAATCTGATACTGTCTCAAAGGTATGAAGTCCTCATTCTTGCATTCAGGGCTCAACACAATCCCAAAACACTTTTCATCATGTTCTTTCATTGTCTTGTCTCTACCTTCCACAACAACACAACACCCCAACTTGGCTGATGCAGCTCTCTTAACATTCTAGTATTATCTGTCAAATCTCTGCTCAACTATTGACACATGGTCAGCTTCTGACAGGAGGATGGAGTCTGGGATCAGGACCGAGATGAGGTGGGGAGGGACACTTGGAAAAGGCGCCAACTTTGACTATGTTCTCCTGGTCTGACCACCCATGATTTAACCCTTTATTGAACAGACAGATCCTCACTTGTACGCTTCCTCTAACCAGTCTGTTCATTATGGGCTTTAAGCTTTCATTTTAAAATACTTCTGTACTGGTAAACAGTTGTTGAAAAGGTTGTTTAGCAGTTTGTTTGAGGGAGTTCTACCCATTCAGTAAACCCACATCAAATATCATCCACTTTGTTGGCTGCTGCTTCATTGGTCAAAACTCTTCCCTTTCTTCCTACTTCAGGCTCCTATGGCACTAAGTCCCCATGTCAGGGCACTTATACATTTTGCCTTATAATTTAATTTATATGTTTATCTCCATAACTAAGGAGAGGTAAAGATTGGGCACAGTGAAGGTGCTGTGTGCAATTAAATGCATAGTGCCGGAGGGAGCAGATGAATGAAGGTATGGATATGGCAAAGTTGAGGGCTGTGATCTCCAGCTTGGGGGATGAGTCGAGTTTGATGTGGCTGGTAGATCTGTTTCTTGGGGCTAAGGCTGGTCCTGACTGAAGTCTGCATGAAGTATTTGGACTTTATTATGTAACCATGGAGAAACACAGAAATTACTGAAATCATGTCAGTCAGGCCAAGTTTGCACAAAACAGAGTCAAGTGCAAAGGGAAGGGAGATAGTTAAGAAGCTGACAATTATATAGTGATTTGTCTGTCCAGCTAGAATGAACAATACAGGACCCAAGGGATGGTTTAGTCCATCCATACACCAAATTATCCTTTTGGCTGCCACATAAGATGGCTAATAGTGTGCAGCCCTATTTAGTTATTTGCGAGTTCATTTCTTGACTAAGTCAACCAGGTCAGGGAAACAGCATAAACAAAATTAAAATATGTAGAAGAACTGTATTTAGGATTACCTTATGGTGGAAATGGTCTCATGCTAAATCCTGTCCTCGGGGTTATTTTTCCAGGTCATTGTTACTGCTTTTTAAAGTAATGGAGTAGAATCTAGGACTTCAATTAAGTTGCATCATATAAGCATTTAACTGATGTGTATTCAACTGTAAACAGTTAGCAAAATAAAATAGTATTACTGTAATAATGTCACGTAAAATGCTGTACATATTTTCATTTTGCGTTTAAAAGAAAAACTTTTTCTATTCACAACACTTCTGATACCAAATGCGTAGGGTTTTTTTCCACACTAACAACCAATTCTCTAACTCTCCAGACAACTGCATGTCCTATAATTCAATCCTGACTCTAACTACCTGGAGTTAGTGCAGACCCCACAGGTTGAGGGCTCAGTACCACAAGAAAGCCCCATACTTCAGAAGCCAATCACAGCTAGTGGGTCCCCAGGTTACTCATACTTCTGCCCAACTTGACTAAACATTGGGGTTTCCCAAGACCCCCTCTTCATGTTTGATAATTTGCTATAAGTGTTCACAAAACACAAGGAAACACTTTACTATTAATATATTATTTATGTTACCAGTTTATTACAAAGGATACAGATGAACAGCCAGATGAAGAGGTACGTAGGGCAAGGTATGGGGGTGGGGGAGGCATGGAGCTTCCATGCCCTCTCTGGGTGCACCACCCCCCAGCACCTCAATGTGTTCACCAACCTGGAAACTCTTCAGATCCCTTCATTTAGAGTTTTTATGGAGGCCCCATTATCTAGGGATGATTGATTAAATCATTGATGGGTAGTGATTGACTCAACCCCCAGTCCCTCTCTCTTCCTCAGAGGTCAGAGGGTGGGGCTGAAACTTCCAACCCTCTGATCACACCTTGGTTTGTCTGGCAACCAGCCCCCATCCTGAAGCTGTCTAGGGACCCCAGCCACCAGTCATTCATTAGCATCCACTTCCAGAGATTCCAAGGGTCTTAGGGGCTCCTGTTCCAGGAAGCAGGGACTAAAACAGACCAAATATAACCAAAAAAAGCTCCTATCACTCCTATCATTCAGAAAGTTACAAGGGTTTTGGGAGCTCTGTGCTGGGAACTGGGTCAGAGACCAAATGTGCATTTCTTATTATGCCACAGTATTGTGCTTTTATGCTATGTAAAGCTGCATTCATTCCTAATATTAATCCTGATTCTAACTATTAATTCATTATAATACTAAACTTGATTGTATACATAATCTTTGACTATCTTTTATGAGTTATTTAAGGAATTTTCATAAAGTAATTTAGGCTACATTTGATTTTACCTTTAGGACTGATTTTATTACCTGATTGAGCTTAAGTTTTGACTCTGGAGCTGATATTCTTTTTTATTACCTTATTACTTTATTATTCTTATAAAAATGATATAAGTTCATTATAAAAATTCAAGCCATTAGGAAAGTATAAAATTAGCATAAAACTTACCCCAAACTTCCCTTAATTTGATGTTAGCGAAAATCATCCCAGACATTTCTTTACATACACAGACAAATATAAACAGATATGCATATTTTTCCATAGAAGTGAGATCATTGCATACATGTTATTTTAATAAAGATATTACATTTAATTTTACTTGAATTTGACAAAAAGAAACCAAAGTGAAACTAGTGATTTTGCTGAACTTTAGAAAAACATATCTTCACTAAAAAAATTAATTTTTAAAAGGACCCACTAAAATTAAAAAAAAGGATAAATTACTAAAGGATCTGGAAAAAACCTCCACATTTTAATTTTACACTGCTTTAATTGACTGTTTGACATGAAAGGTAAGAAATTTAGTATGGTTAACTTCTTTGCACCTCTCCTTCCCCTGCCAATTTTGATATTAAAGTATTTTTATTTGTCAAAGTGCATTCCTCTTGTATTCCATTCTCTACAATTTCTGTAGTTAATTTGCCTTCTACATTTAAATGGACTGATTGCCACTCACAGCCTCTATATTTTTGAGGTTTTTTGTTTGTTGTGTTTTATCCTTTGATTGCTTATATTTTATTAGTTGATGATTTTCAAAGGGGATCAGAGATAGAGTGACTATACAATAAAATGACTAAACTAAACAGCAACACTTTAGAGCTGTAGGGTCCCCATGCTGCAGGCCGCAGACTGGTACCCCCTCCGTGGCCTGTTAGGAACCAGGCTGCACAGCAGGAGGTGAGCAGTGGCCCAAGGAGCAAAGCTTCATCTGTATCTACAGCTGCTCCCCACCGCTGGCATCGCTGCATAAGCTCCGCCTTCTGTCAGATCAGCTGTGGCATTAGATTCTCACAGGAGTGCAAACCCTACTGTAAACTGTGCATGCGAGGGATCTAGGTTGCATGCTCCTTATGAGAATCTAATGCCTGAAGATCTGAGGTGGAGCTGAGGCAGAGATGGGGAGCGACTGCAAATACAGATTATCATTAGCAGAGAGGTTTGACTGCACGATAAATGTAATGCACTTGAATCATCCCGAAACCATCCCCCGACTCCACCCATGGAAAAATCGTCTTCCTTGAAACAGGTCCATGGTGCCAAAAAGTTTCGGGACTGCTGCTTTAGAGAGTAAAAGAGGAGCTATTAATACTTAGCCAAGACAATAGGTATAAAAGTACTATTCCAGGCAATGCAATACTTAAGATCACCCTGAAGCCAGAGGTAGTATATTTTATAAGTTTCTGTATGCTTCAACTCAGTACTTCTGGGGACATTTAAATGATCTCATATGGCTCCTCAAGCAAAAGCAAAGAATCATCTATTTGAAGAAAAAATTTGGCTCTAGCTAAAGGTCCAGTAGCTAGCTCACTTCCTGGGGCTAATGGGTGGGTTTTAGGGAGTCCACTAATCAATCAAAATCATATCCACAATTTTGTAAACATGTACATTTTTTCTCATGGGATGATCACAACGTCATCAGATTTTCAGAGGGATCTATGGCCCCTTTGAAACATTTCTTACTAATTTCTATTTCTCAGCAAATCTCCAAAATGCTACTTGATTGGATCATGTTCCATTAACTCCCCTGTAAATAACATTATACAACTATACTTTCACACTGTGAATTATCACTTAGCATTTATTGCAGGATTAGTAAAAGAAATGAACAAATGTGGAGTGTTACTGATCTTTTGTAAAACTGCTAGTCATGACTTCCATTTTAGTTTTCAATATCTTTTTCATTAATATTCATGCAATAATATTAGCACTAGGAATATTTTTTCCCTTCTGACCAATTGTCATACTTCTTTCTATAAGCTGTATTAGCTATTGAGTTACATATTTCACTGTGGTTTCCTTTTGGCCTGAGCTATCAGGAAGGCCATCAAGAGACATTTGAAACTATTTGAAATAAGTATCCTAGTCTATGTTATCTGAAACTACTATGTCCATTTCTCTTTTGTCAATACCTCCCTTAAGATTCTCCACCAAACCAGGCTCTGTTCTTGGTCCTTATTCTTTCTTTCTCCCTTGTTTTAATGGTGATATTATGACTATTTATTTTATACTGTAACAATGAATGAATGGATAGCATGTCATATACACCGATTAGGAGAAAAGCTGTTAAATATCCACTTTTCTTTGTGTCACACAGACCTGGCCTAGAACACTGAACATTAGGTGTTCCTGACCGAGAAAGACATTCACAAAAAGAAAAAAGATGCTGCATGGAAAATAGTATGATAATTCCAACAGTGGCCAGCAAAATGATTGAAAACACGTGAAAAGTTAGTGGATTCAAGTTAAAAGAACTACACACATATGAAATCTTCCCCTAAAGTGTTCAAATGCCTCTGTCTATATCCAGCCTAAATCAACTTTCCCAGGAAACTAAAAGGACAAAAGCAAAATTGTGATGAGCCCTAACAGATTTTTGTGTGCAAGGGCATTTTATTGCCCCCCATAACACAGCTCACACTAAAATAACACTTACACAGATTTAGTGCTTAACTTTAAAAAAATTTCTTTTACCCTGATGTTAGAAAAGTAATGCCACGTCACCAAAATATTATCTAAAATGTTACAGGAAAACTGCTGATCTAATCCTTTGCTCTGAGAAACTTCGGACTTATCGACTTCCTCTTTACCTTCCTTCCATTACACTTTTCAGGAGCTGCTGGCCCTGGCAAGGCCCCACATAGACAAGGTTCCTCGCCCTCACATAACCCCTGAGGCCACCCTTCCACTGCCCTGCCTCGCTCTGTTATGCCATGTCTCTGAAAGTTATGGACTGCACATTAGCACAGAGGCGCTTTCTGCTGGTTCTGCCAGAGCTGCAGTGTCATCTTCCTCTCCATCCCCCACATACCCACATCTATCCGAAAACACTGGAGAAATAGGACAAATAGGAAAACCTTGGCAGTTGGCGTAGTGGCAATAACCACAAGTTGGAGATTGCTCAGCTTTCCCTGGAAGTTTCAGACTGACAATTGTATTAATAAAATTGACGAAAAATAAAATAGGTTCTCTTATCTCTGTTCAGACCCATGGAAATGTATTTTTCTCTTCAGTGGTGGCTGGGTTGCTTGCACTTCCCTAGAGCACGGCTTAGGAGTAAGATGTCCAAAACCTAAGAATATGGAGTATGTTGCAGGTTCAACTGAAGTTCAGCCACAAATATAGAGCATGGGGAAAGCTTTGGAAAATATAATGTAGAACATCTTAGCCTTTTTATGGTATTAATTTTCTCCCACATCCCTTTCTGTTGTTCTGTGTGTGTCTTCTGGCCTCTGTGTCTGCTTGTTTTCTTCTAACTTTTCTTTCCAAAGGCAACTTTCTGACAATGTGACACGAATATCTTCATTTATGACCCATGCCATTTCTTTTGCTTATATGCTTGGTTAAATACTAGATTTGGCTCATACTTTTCATATGGAATTTTAATTCACTATTTTCAAAGTAAAAAGAATAACTTCTCATTTTTAAACTAAAAACCTGCATTTAATTAACCTTTCAAGTAAATAAACATGTAAAAAATAGTAAGGAACTTTTGGATGTCTTAAAAATTATTGCTTATGCCTTATACTTTCTCTTAGGTCTTGAATTTCCCAAATACTTTCAAAGTCACTTTTCAGTCAGAACCTGCTACATGGCTAATAAAAAAAGAAAGATAAATAACTATTTCATTATTTTGATGAATGTAGTTAGGTATTGGCACAAGTTAATACAGAATAATAGAGTAAAAATATTTTACCTCAAATAATACCCTTCTATTAAAAACTTCGATTATCCAGGGAGTGACTCCTTTTTCCATTTTGTTTGGTCTGTATTAATTGTGGATTTACTCGTCTAGAATCTGTTTTTATTTCTGGTAGGCAGAAATCATAAATGTGCTTTCTTCTAATTTTGATCTTGTTCTGTGCAAGGTGTAAATCCCAATAGTCATAGTTAAAAGCAGGTTGATTCTAAAACATACGCATTTACCCAGTTTTATTTCCCCAAAGGAGACCACACCATTGGCTTAATTTATTTCTGTTTTTATGCCACCTGGTGCTGTTAAAGAACATACTGATAAAAGGTCATTTAATTCCATCAAAATGTCTTGCAGCTTCACTCAACTAGGTCTTCTCCATTAGTCAGTGAGTATCTTCCCTAATTGAATCACTGTTACATTCCCCACAGTGCCTCATCCCAGAATTTTTCACTATTCTACTTCCCAGAATCCACATCTCTTCATTCTCTGAAGATCACTTTGCCTCTTACTTGGAAGACTAAGTTCATCTATGTGAGCTCCATCAATTCCTTACTTCTTCTCTACAAATATCTTTCTCTAACTTCACCTATTTCCTCTTTCTTCCCTTTCCGCAGAGGCTAACACCTCCAATTCTGCTGTTGACCCCATCTGCTCCTGCCTCCTCTGAGACCTTTTCCTATTGGTTGCCCCATCTTATCTTGGGCCTACAATCCCTAGTCCTCTGCCTGAGGCACCCCTGTCTTATAAACAACAACAAAACAAATCTGTCTTCCACTTTTCTTATCTCTCAAATTTCGTTTCTGCCAGCTTTTTGGAAGTGTATTCCTCTTTTTCTTGATCTAATTTTTAACTTCTGACAACTTAGCCTTTACCCTTACCCCTGCATTGGAACCAAAACTATCAGTAGTCGCTCATGTGTAATCTACTGGTCGCTCCATTGAATACCCTTTTCTCACCCACTCATGACTCTTTGTAGCATTTGGCAAAGTTGTAACATCATCTCTTGGAAACCAGAAGTGTTTTCAGAATTCTGAATGGAATTTTTTTTACCTCTATGCCCTGTTTCTTTAACTACAAATTTGACCTTTCTTTATGTTTTCTGGCTGCAATTTCCCTTTTCCAATATCCTTGTTATAGATATTCTCCCAGGAATTTTTCTCCATACACTCTCTGTATACTCCCTTTTTATAGAATTTTCATGTTTTTAAACATCTTTTTCTGTGTGAGTACCTCTGAAATCCATTAATCCTGAATTGCAGGACTGTATTTTCTGTTTTGGCTGGAACTTAATCACATGTAAATTCTACTATTATGTCAAATTCAATAGGTCCAGAACAGAATCACTGTATTCTCCTTCCCTAACTTGTATTTTATGATTTCCCCTTTTCTGTAATGACATCACCATCTTCCCTGTCACCCAGAATAACACATTGAGGTTTTCTTAGATCCATGATTTTCCTACCCCCACAGCCATGAATGCTCAGGCTCTCATAAATATACTTCCCTGCTAGCCCCATACTGCCAGACTAACTTCCTTGAAGCATAATTACTGGTTGTCCTCCTGATTTATAGCTTTCTATTATTTCCAAAATGAAATCCAGGTCATAGCATGTCATTCATGCTTGTTCACAGCATGGCTGTCCCCTACCTGTCTGATTCTAGTTTTCAATGCTACACTGAACACCAGGCAAGCTGCGATATATGCTATTCTTTATACTCACCTTATGATCCCTGCCCCTGAGGTTTTGCTCATGCTGTTTCCTCCGTCGCTAATATCCTTGTGGTCAAAATTCTACCCATTCTTCAAATCGTACATCCTTAAAGATTTCCCTGATCTTTGCAATGGGAAGAAATCTGTCTAACCTCTGAATTTTCAATGACATTTTACTAACATAGCCATCCCAACTATGGCTAGTGTCTTTTGCTTAGTGTTTACATCATGGAATTTTTTTCCCCCATCCTTTTACTTGTAACCTGTTTGTGTCTAAATGTTCATAAAGCATGTTTCTTGGAAATAGCATATAGTTAGGACTTGCTTTTTTTTACCTAGTCTGGCAATCTGTGCCTTTTAATTGTGTTCTTTAGTCTATTTATATTTACTGTAATTATTGATATGTTTGGATTTAAGTCTATCATCTTGGGGATTTAATTCTACTTGCTCCCTCCTCCCTCCCTGCCTTTTTTTTTTTTTTTTTTTTTTTGGTCCTCTGTTTCTCCTTTCCTACCTTTCTTTTGGGGGTGGTTAACTCACCAAATTTTGTTTTAGTATTCTATCACCCTGACTGATTTTTCACTTACGCCTCTTTGCATGTCTTTGTGCATTAGTAGTTACTGTATAGATTAAAATATGCATCTTTAACTCATCATATTCTGTTTCTAAAAAAAACTATCTTTAAAAAACTGTAGGAATTCTTTGACAATCTATTGCCAGTTTTTACTTCCTGCCCTTTGTGCTCTTATTGACTATAACTTGCTTTACAAATATATACAATAAATTATAAATTCTATATTATTATTTTTCTTTAAAAAGTCCATAGTCTAAAAGATTTAGTCATATATATGTATAAAAATTGGGAATATTTTTTAAAAGATTATGTTAATTTATTGACCTATTTGTATTTTACGGTATTCCCATTCCTTCTTATAGAAAGAAATTTCCAGTCCATATTTTCCTTTCAACATTTAAAACTTCTTTTAGCTTTTTTTTGTAGAAAGAGTCTTTCAGGGATGAATTCTTTCAACTTTTATGTGGTCAAACGTGTCCTTATTTCATCTTCATTTTTGAAGGATATTTTTACTGGATATGTAATTCTGAATTGACATAGTAGTGTTGTGGGTTTTTTCTTTTAGCATTTAAAACATGTCATTCCATTTTTTCCTGGCCTCCCTCCATTTTTTTTCTGATGAGAGATCATTTGAAATTATTATCATTATTTTTTTGTTTGCTTGCAGGTATTTCTGTTTTCTCAGACTATTTTCAAGCTTATCTTTGGTTTCTAGCAGTTTCACCATGATGTGTGTCTAGTTCCTTTTTTTTTTTTTATTTATTTGTTTTTTTTATTTCAAAATATTACAGGACTACAAAAGTTTAGGTTACATATATTGCCTTTGCATTGCCTGAGTCAGAGCCACAAGCATGTCCCTCCCCCAGACAACACACACCGCACCCATTAGGTGTGAATTTACCCATCCCCTCCACCCCCTCCCACCTGCCCAACACCCAATGAATGTTGTTTTCATATGTGTACATAAGTGTTTCATATGTGTACACCAATTTGATGGTGAGTATATGTGGTACTTGTTTTACCATTCTTGTGACACTTCACTGAGGAGGATGGGCTCCAGCTCCATCCAGGATAATACAAGAGGTGTTAGTTCACCATTGTTTTTTGTGGCTGAGTAGTACTCCATGGTTACATATATTGCTTTTGTACCACCTGGGTCATAGCTACAAGCATGCCCCCTCCCCCAGACAGTGCACACCGCACCCATTAGGTGTGAATTTACCCATCCCCTCCACCCCCCTCCCACCTGCTCAACACCCAGTGAATGTGAAATTCATTTTATTAATCCACTCGTGGAATGATGGGCACTTGGGTTGATTCCACATCTTTGCAATTGTGAATTGTGCTGCTATAAACATTCTAGTGCAGATGTCTTTACTATAGAACATCCTTTTTTCCTTTGGGTAGACGCCCAGTAGGGGGATTGCTGGATCAAATGCTAGTTCTGTTTCTTAAATTCTGCTTAGATTTCTCTGAGCTTTTTGGATATGTCATTTGTTGTCTCATTAATATTAGAAAATTCTCAGCCATCATCTCTTCATCTATTTCTTTTATTACATTCTTTCTCTTCCTTTTGGGCTCCAATTATGTGTATGTTAGGCCATTTGGTCTGTTCCATTTTTTTCTTCATCCTTTTTTCTCTGTAACAGTTTGGATAATCTCTCTTGTTTTTCATTTTAGCACTTCCCATTGGTTTTCTTTAATAATTTTCTCTCTCCACTTTTTATCTCTCTGCTGAAATTTTCCATATATTTACACATGCTATCCACCTTTCTCTTTAGGTCCATTAGCATATTTAGTACCTTTATTTTTAAATAATCATTTTAAGTGTTTATTAAAATCATTATTTTAAAGTTAAGTATTTTAAAGCCCTGGTAATATCAATATCTAAGCCATATCTTGGTCTGCTGTTATTTAGTATTATATCTGATTATAATGGGTACTATTTATCATGTCTGTGTGTAAATGTGTGTGTGTGCATGCTCACTTTGTAATTTTGATTGAATGACAGACATCATGCATAAGAGAACAGTAGATTCTGAGGTAAATTATGCTTATGGCCAGAAACAGGCATGTGGTCTCTTCTACCAGGCTGTTAGCATAAGTGGTTGTGTCAATAAAGTCTGTAGCATAGCAAGGTTTGGACTCTGGTCTTTGTTTTAGTATGTTCAATGTACTACAGGATTTAAATTCCTCCAGTGGAAAACTGCCCCTGCCTGATACTTAGTGTTGGGCTTGGGTCCAAGGGCTCCTCTCAGCTCTCCTACTGCATTCTCGGACTCTTGTAGAGCCCATACCCCTGCAACACAGAGGGAGTCTCTCCGAGCACTCCCAGTCCTCCTTCAGCACGAGACTGCTCTTAACTGGTACTCAGTGCAAGGCTAATCCTCCAGCTCTACCCTCAGATTTAGGCGGGCACTGTGTTCCTGAACTGGCAGAGGTTTCTCTCAATGCTTCTGCCTCTCCCCAGTGTTAGATTGTCCTCCTATCTCTGGGTGTACGACCTAGTGAATGGGAGACTGTACATAGACAGTCCCTGCATGCCTGCACCATAGAGGGGTTCACACTCAGCTGCCCTGCCCTTTTCTCTGTCTGTGGCAGACAACCGCTGTCTCATACTCATGTAAGATTTGGAGTGTGGGAGGGATTTTTCTTGGTTCCACTTATCCATCCTCAAACTTAAGCAAGCTGTATTAGTCCATTTGTGTTTCTATAAAGAAAATACCTGAAGCTGGGTAATTTATAAAGAAAAGAGGTTTATTTGGCTCACGGTTCTGCAGACTGTACAAAAAGCATAGCACCAGCATCTGCTTCTGGTGAGGGTTTCAGGGAGCTTCCAATCAAGGTGGAAGGTGAAGGCAGAGTAGGTGTGTCACATGGGGAGAGAGGAGCAAGGGAGAGGAGGAGGTGACAGACTGTTTTAAATAACTAGTTCTTATGTGAACTAATAAAGCAAGAGCTCACTCTACTGCAGGAAGGGGACCAAGCCATTCATGAGGGATCAGCCCTCATGACCCAAACATCTCCCACCAGGCCCCACATTCAACACTGGGGATCAAATTTCAACATGAGATTTACAGGGGCCAAACATCCAAATCATATGGCAGACCTTTTAGTTCACTAATTTACCTTGCAACTTTGAGTCTCCAATGGACTCAAAAATTATGATTCTGTAGGCTATCCAATTTGTTCTTTGTTTAGGTGGGAGTAATGTTTCTTGTGCCTTTCTATATCCTAGACAGAAAGAGAAATTCCTTATTTCATTTTTGCCGTTTACTCTCCCTTAGATTTGGCTCCCCCAGAAACCAAGAACACTAAGAAAAGGTTTATTTGGGAAATGACCCCAAGATACCCCAGTAAAGGAATGGGGAGGAGACACAGGGAAGACAAAAAAACCTAGATAGTAGGTTAATGAGCAGCTGTGGTGCAATCCCATTGAGGACTTGTGGAGAAGACAGTATGGACTCAGCCTTGGGGAGGAAGTGGGGTATTTATGTATCACTTCTCATTTGTAATTGATTAGCTGCTCTGCCTGTGGGTAGAGCCTACTCCAGATCAAAAAAAAAGACAGAGAACTACCGGTGCTTGCAGTAGAAAGTTGCTGACAAGAGGGAATGTGGGCAGGCATAATAGTGTCTGGTATAAACTCTCCAGTGACATTTATTACTTTCTTTCTCAGATGTATTGGTGTACTAAAGCCTGATGCTACTGAGAGGAGGATTCATGATTTATCTTTTTATTCTCCCAGCATAGTAACTTGGATATAATAGTCAGAAGACAATCAACATTTACTAAATGAAAAAATACATCTTATATAGTACCAATATGGAGAATTCTGGTTAGCTCTTCTTTATTTCCTCCCAAACCCACATCCTTACCTCCACCCCAATCACTCAAATAACATAGTTTGATCTCTTAATTGCTAAAAAAGTTAAATTCACCAGACTGGTTAGAATTTTTCAAAAAATCATATTAATTTTCCAGCTAATTTGAATGGACTATAATTTTAAAATAATTTCCAAATCTAAACCTTATCTAATAAATATTTTATATTACTTGCAGCCAACAATGATAAGGCGTCCACCAACAATTGTTTGCTACATTTGTGGTCGTGAATATGGAACAAAATCTATCAGCATCCATGAGCCACAATGCCTGAAAAAATGGCATAACGAAAACAACTTGTTGCCTAAAGAGTTAAGGAGACCAGAACCTAAGAAACCAGAAGTCAGGACCATAACTGGTAAGTTCCCAGAAAAAAAGACATATGTGTAAGGGAAGACTTTTCTCTCTAAACTTATAAGGGTAGAGGTATTCTTTTCCTACTTTTTCAAACAATGGAAATCAGCAATATTTGCTGCACTGGCTACAGCCAAATAAGAAAAATAGTTCTGGAATGCCTGTCCAAAGTGTTGTCTTCAGCTGCTGAGACATAAAGACACTATGTCCTGGAAAAACTGTGCATGACAGATGAGAGGAACTCACTGGAATTCACTGTATTTCCCACAAGTTACTTTCATATATTATCAAACATAATATTTTAAAAACATGAAGCTTAAAAAATAATCTCTGGGAACATCCAGAGTCATGTTTCCAAATATGAATGTGTCTTGGTGTTTATAGAGGAGGGGTACCAAACTCAAATGTTTACAAAGACCACTAGTCACATTACAAAGTTGTACAAACTGGTCCATGTATGAAAAAAAGGGAAGTGGGGAATATAACGGGCTGGAGAGCACCGGCTCTTTCTAAAGGAGACAGCAACTGCCCAGCTCCAACTGCTGTTATCATAAGAAATTTAGTCCAATGTGGTCATATCTTTCAATAATAGACTGGAAATCTAGACATCTATATGAAATGTTTGTATTTTTAAAATTTTTGCAGTTCATACTTTGTAAAGCACTGAAACCAGAACTACACTGCCACATGTGGCCTTGTCACAGACCTTACTCATTTTGGGTGTGAAAATAGTTAAGAGAATATTTTTTGCCACGCAAGCTCAGACTTGCTTATCATATTTCTACCATTGTCATTTTCTCAGTTGATCCCCTAAATCCGCCCAAAGGATAATTTTGGTCTTAAGAGGAGTATCTTTCAATTCCTTCATTCTCCTTATGTAACTGTACATTTGCAGCATTGGAAGGTACCCTGGAGGTCACTTAGTGTCAATTGTCCAAAGCACTCTTATCAGAGATGTGACCCAAGGAGTTTTATAACAACCCACAAAGTGGAATCTAGACTGTGTGATAAAATTCTAGAAGCTGCTAGATCCTAGCTATTCACAGTCCTTGCTCAGAGGAGAACTTTGCATACGGGTGGGCAAAGAACACAAGATGAAAACATCCATTGATTGAAATTAGAGCATTTGCCCACTAAGAGATTGTTTACCTCATTGAAACTCTCATCCAAGCAATTCTCATTTGGTGTCAAAAATCTCTATCCTTTTCTTTTGATTTTTATCACTTTCTCTGCTGGAGCATAATAATCACAAGGCTAGAAAAAGTGAGAGGCGTGACTGCTTTGAAAGCTCTGGTGGGTTCACTATTCTGTTACTGCTTATGTATGGAAAAGGCAGGTCCTATAATTGCACTTCCCTGCGATTTTCCTCTTGGTCCCGACTATTCTTATCTCTGAAGTTGCCCTTCCTTGCTAGGTAAAGAGAATTCACATTACCACTTCTATCCCATGGACTCACTGTTCAAATAACCCTTCCTGCAGATCCAAAGTCAAAGGCCTATGCAAAAATATTTGGAAATGTGATGAATCACTTTCAAGTGAGAGTCAATGACTACTCTGGAATAGTTGAGTCTATATTAAAACTCCTTCAAGTAACAAAAAAGTCAGTGTCGTTCTTTTCTCAACAGAGTTTTCGAAGCACTCAAAACACACATTCATATTCTGCAGAAAAAGTGACACTTGCTCTACCCAAAGGAGAAATACTAGATTTCACTGGGGTTTAAATTCCCATGGAGCAAAAAAAGAACATTGTTAGGAGCCAGCATGTTAAGGAATCTAAGGTTCACTATAGTTACATGAACCATTAGGTAGAAGAACTAAGTAATATGTTTTTGAGTGCCTGGCTACATTTTGGGGGCCTATTTTGAGTGATTCCAAGACATAGTCAATTTAATGTACTAAATTCATTCTATTTAAATAAGGTTTATGAAAGCTAAATCCCACATTGTTTCTCTAAAATAAAGCCATATGCCTTTTTTCCCTATGCTCTGCCAATGAAGATTATACATTTCTCAGCTGTCTTTGTTGTTTTCTTAAAGACACTTCTTTTCGTCAGATTATTCTGCTTGCCTTCTTCCTTTTAATTACTTAAAGAATCTCCAAGTCTATGACCATGAAATGATGATAAACTTTTAAGATACAATTCATCTTAAATTCACTCTCAACTGTCAGTTTGGGCCTCTAAAAACATTCCACCGAAGGATTACAGAAGAAAATACAAATACATGTTCTTTTCCCTTTGTAAGCTTATATTTAGACTCAACTGAAACAAGGCCAAAAGTTATATTTGTGAGATAATACCGTGTAAGCAAAGATGTTAATAATCAGTGAAGAATGCATATCATGACACATAAAACAACTGTCTTCTCCTTTTTAAACTCCAAGGAGTGAAAAGTCTCTGGTTCATAGTTAACTTTATTCAACCCTTGAAAGACTGAGCAGCCCTTTTTTTTTTTATTTTTTGGCAGAAGTAATATGATTTGTTTAAAAGCCTCAGTCAACAGGTATTTCCGGAAAATATTTTCCATCAAAAGTAGAATATGGTTCTTTGGAATAAAAAACTGATCCATTTTCCCTTTTTCTTTACCTTTTCTTTCTTTTTTATTTATTTTTCTTCCCCTCCCCCCTTTTTTTTCTCATTCTTTTTAACTTTGTAGCCAAAGGTTTCTATGATCTCGATGCCTTAAATGAAGCTGCTTGGACAAGTGCCCAGAGCCAGTTGGTTCCCTGTAATATTTGTGGGCGTACCTTCCTGCCAGACAGACTGATTGTTCATCAACGATCTTGTAAACCCAAAGCTGCCAAGTAAAGCCCTTTTCTCTCTACTGAAGTGTTACAGGAATTAATCCCTTTGAAAGAGATTGGGATAGAACGGGAAGGAGAAAAAGGAGGACAAAGAGGAAACAAGGAAAGCTGGCACTGGCCAAGGGCCGGCCTGGCAGGGGAAGCCCAGCTCAGGGCAGTGGTGGTGCGTGTTTGCCCACACTATGCAATGGGGCAGATGCCCTGGTTTTAACACACAGCTGCATATGCGTAGACACACTGGGGACCATTTCACACTTTTGTCAGGCAGAATTATAACTGGGCTGCTTCTCATCAGAGCTGGCATTTTTGCCTAAAAGAAATTTCAGAGCCAATTGTTGCTACTTTTCTTCCATTTTACTTTCCTGAACAAGATTTTGAACCTCACAATTAGGACAATTATTCAGCCAACAGGGACTTTGGAGGCAACTTCAGGAAACTCTTTAGTCCCAGGAAGACCTGGATTCCTTCCTATCCCTGTGCTTTCTGAAATAGTATGCCACTCCCTGCCTCCTCTGATCCAGGGACATTTTTTAAGTGAGTTATTGATTGGGGGGCTTCTTTTCTCCTGTCAAAGGAAAACATTCAACAGGAGAGGCATTCAAAAACGCTTTGAGGACTTAAAGTACTGGAACCATATCTAACTCATACTCCCTTTCTAATGGCAAGAAATGCTACAGAGATATTTCTGAGCCAGTGCCAGCCTCATGTGTCAGGAGACTGCTGCAACATAATTCATCAAAATGGGTGGAGGCGAGCTCCTTCCTTCTGTAGAAGTCCAGCATGAATTCTTGTTGCCCTCATAGGGGTTTATAGGTGTTTTATTGTTGTTGAGGTCTAAAAGCCTGCCAGGAAGTTCTGTGCTTCCCCATCCAAGGCCCAAGCACAGTAAGTGGGTTGTGAAACTGCACAAGTTTAGAGTCCTTGAATATGTGTTCATCAAGGTGGGGCTCTCCTGGGAGGAAGCCAGGGCCAGGGAGGGGCTCTGCCCAGGAAATTCTGCTCCCCCAGGCCTCACTGCTTCGCCTAGACTACCACTGGTTTTGCTTGAGATCTTTGTTCATTTTATGGCTGAATTCCAGGGCCACTTTGGATCCACTGGGTTCCTGCAAGCCTCACATTCATGACCTTACACAGCATAGTCAGCTCCAAATTATACAGGCAAATTTATTCAACCTAATATTTTGGTCATACATCTGTTTATTACACAGGGTTAGGTCAGGATAATTGTGCTAATCATTCTGTTTTTCCAGCCTGCTCCAAAGGAAGCAAGAGATGAACTTTTTAAAAAGTTTTTAGATATCCTCAAATAAGAATCTTGTGGAAGACATGGCACTTGACAACTCTTTGTTGATGATTTAGTTCTTTTATCTTGTTAACAAAAACACGATGAAAACAACTAATATATATTGAGGGTACTAAGTGCTTCATATACATCAGTTCATATACATTTCATATCAATCCTGCAAATAGATATCATTATCCTCCTTTTACAGATCAGGAACTGATACCTAGACTAAATAGCTAACTCCAGGTCACACTGAACATGAGTTAAGGGATAGAGGAACAAAGCAAACTCAGGACTGTTGGACTTCCAAATCCACAATCTGATCCATTGCTATTTGTATGCCAGATATCACCATTAACAAAATTAGCTGGCCAGGCATGGTAGCTCGCACCTGTAATCCTTAGCACTTTGGGAGGCCAAGGCAAGAAGATCGCTTGAGGTCAGGAGTTTGAGACCAGACTAAGCAAGAGCAAGACCCTGTCTCTACTAAAAATAGAAAAATTAGCCAGGCATGGTGGTGTGCACCTGCAGTCCCAGCTACTCAGGAGGCTGAGGCAGGAGGATCACTTGAGCCCAGGAGTTTGAGGTTGCAGTGAGCTATGATCATGTTACTGCCCTCATGCTCATGCAACAGAGCAAGATCTTATCTCCAAAATAAATAAATAAATAAAATTAGCTATACTAACACAAAAGATCTGGCAAATGAAAATTTTTGTACGCTGTTTGGTGAGTAAGGCAAATGGGAATCAGCATGCTTGCAGTTCAGCTGCTGGTTTGAGTTTATCTTAAACTGAGATGAAAACAAGTTTGAGCTGCATTGTATTAGGGTTTTCAGAAGACACTGTGCATTTTGATGATGTTCAGAAATCAAATAGCAGGGAAAATAAAGCAAAAGTTCTGGCCTTACCTATGAAATGAGTTTCCACTCAGGTCATAAAAAGAGATTCTTGGACGTGACAAAACAAAACAAAAAAATCCCAAAGAACCCAACATCTTTATTTGTATGAATCATTAAGTCTGTGAGTTCCTGAAGTGGTTGCAAAGGAAGAGCTCTTGTAGAGATCATCACAGTCACAGAGAACCATGACACACCTTGAGGTATGTCAGGTACTGACTAGGAGGATTCCACTTACGGCCCCACCTTAGTTGACCCACAAATGTTCCATGGAATTAAATCTGGAGCAAGCTCAGTTGTAATGACATCAATTCAAGAGTTCTGGTCCATTGTCAAGGCAAGTTATCAAAATCTCGCCATTAGTAAGAAAGAGCTCAAGTGCTCTCTGCCAACTGTCCTCCCCACAATAAGTTCACATCTGTGCAGATCTTTGTAACTCTCAAAAGGAAATAATTTCTTTAACAATGCTTGGCACCTCCATGAGCTATGAATTCAAACCTTAAAATGGTTCCCATAGATACTCTCCTAGATGATGAAGAGCAGATACTAGATGAAGGTACTTGGAAGTCTACACTGACCCGGGCAGTTATTGGTGTGAGATACAATGTTATCACAACAATGCAGTTCCCTCACTACTCTGTTACCTGGTACTGCACAAACTTGAATTGAATTCCCCTCTAGTTGAGGGTATGGGAAGAATTCCATGATTTCCTAATGCTCATTTGCACACTGAATTCACATCAAAGTTTCAGGGCATGTCCAACCAGAAAGGGACTGAATAAGCACATCATGGTCAGTGGTGTGGAGAGGAGGAAACTCCTACAGTGAGTGAGCATATGAATCTCTCAGATCCATTGTGTGGGCTCTTTGAGCAGCTTCGTCACAGTATTTTCTAATAAGTATTTCTCAGTGGGGTCTCAAGGATGGCTCTCTGATGCACTGCTTTAGTTTAGGGAACGCTGGTCTGAGACTCTTTACAAACAAGAAGCTGCTATTGATTATTGGGGCCATTTGTGAGCAAGGAAGAGACAGAGGGCAGATATCCAAAGTCCTCTTGCCCCTGAAAACCTGAAAACAGCACTTAGTCTTCCTGTGCTTGTCTGACATGAGCAGCATTTCTTCTTTATACTCCATGTCTAAGACCAGCTCATATGGCCTGAATCCCGTATCAGGTCAGGGCAGGAAGTTCAGCCCTTTCCTTCCCCTCTCCTGAGGGATCCTTTCTCCTCTCTGGCAATGATCCACCTTCCCTTATCATTTATGACTTTCATACTGACTCACTGTCTGGCCCACACAAACTGCAGTGCCTGTTTCTGCTGGCCCTGTCTGTGAGCACTGTGGCGAGAGATGAAAAACAAGGTTTTCCTGCACTTGGAAGAAACAGCACTAATGAGAAGCAGTCAAGTGTCCCGTAGAGGCCAAACTGGGTGGTGTAGACAGAATATATACCAGGAAAAACACTGCTAGGTTATCATAGGATAGTATACCTTTATTCTTAGTTCTTTTTCAATTTTGTTATAAAATAGATATACTCATAGAGAAAAGCATGATGAAGTTTCATGTTCTCCACACCCAGGTAAACTTAGTTCTTGGCATCCCACTGAAGTTGAATTTCAATGGTTTAAGTTTCAGCTACTACTCTTTTGAGTTAAAAGGATGATGGAGGTGGCAGGGGGAAGTGCTGGGACCCCAACATTCCAGGGTGTCTCTGACAACACCTGTCGGTCCTATTTATGGAAACATAAAATGAAGCCAGCATGGATATAAGCTTAACTTCAAGTGTGGTAAAAAGGTGAAACCTGGCCTGGGCATCATGGCACTAGGCCCTATCATTGGTGCACACTGATAACTCTAAAAGCCAAGGTTTTTCAGATGCCTCTTAGTGGAGAATGTGTTAGGGAAAATAATGTTACCTTACATAGCAAAAGAGACTTTGCAGATGTGATTAAGGCTGTAGACTTTAAGATGGGGGGATAATCCCAGATTACCCAGGTGGGCCCAGCCTAATCACGTGAGTTCTTAAAAGTAGGAGAAGAAGGCACAAGGGTGGGTGAGAGAGATGGCAGCATACGAAGGATTTAACACCCTGTTACTGTTTCTGAGATATAGGAAGCTCTGTGCAAGGAGCAAGAGAGGCCCCTAGGAGTGAAAGGTAGCCCTCAGCTGATAGCCAGCAAGGAAACTAGGGCTTCATTCCCGCAACCACAAGGAACTGACTCTATTCTCCCAACAACATGAATGAACAAGGAAACAAGTTCCCCCCCAAGAGCCTCCAGAAAGGAAAGCAGCCCTGCCAACATTGTTTTGATCAGGTGAGTCCAGGGTTGAACTTCTAACCCCACAGAACTGTATGAAAATCTGTGTTGTTTAAGCCACTAAGCTTGATGTAGTTTGTTATGGCCACAATAAACAACTAATACAAGATGCATCTATGTGGCATAAGGTAGGACCAATACAATTTATTGATCAGGGAGGTATAGCTCTCAAATCTCACTAAAGCAAGCAGTGGCTGCCTCCACTGCTTGCTTTAGTGAGAGACCAAGTAGACAACATTCAGTAGGGGCAGATATCCTAAGAAAAACTGGCTCCAAGATTTGCCACCCTTGCATACATAACTGTTTTGTAATATATATAAATTCTGGATGCAGAAGATTTCTGATGTTCTGCTAAGGAAAATACTGTCTTTGACATTCTTAACCATAAAACTGATTCTGTCATATGTATGTACTTGTTTTAAAAATAATAACAAATGGACAAATGCAGTTGAGTTATTTGGTGATTGACTTTTGGCACCAATAGCCCCAGGGCCTTGCCCTGCCCACCTGTCTGGACTGGAAGTTATATTCCTTTCCATGAGCTGCAGAAAGGAAATAACTGCATAATCTGAAAGGGTAGGTAGTTGTTGTTATAGGAACCTCTAAATGAGGCACTGACTGAAAAATAATCAAAACATCCAAACTCTGAAAGTGCAGACATGTTTTGAACACACTCCAAAGCTCTCTTATGATTTTCACCAGCACTTTCCTGAGGGGCCATGTGCAGAGCTAAAAAGTAAGCTGGACCATCAAAAGAACTTGCTTAAAGGGTAGAAAAAGGGCAGACAAAAGTACCTGATTTAAGGACCAAAATTCAGCTACTTTACCAAGCAAGAAAGTTGCCTTCAATACCCTTTTATCCTTTCTTTGAACCTTCTGCCCTCTATCCCCCATCAAGTTTTCTCCTATGATCTCCACTCCACTCCCACCTTCCACCCACCACTGCCCACACTTTTGCTTCTCTTGGAGCAAAACCTCAAATGCACCATGATCCAGGTGTTCCTCCATTTCCCCCAATCTGCTCTACAACATTTCACTACCTGTGTCTTTTTCTCAGCTTTTCACTAGGTATTTCATTGGAAAGAAATCTGAGAAACTCATCTATGCTAAGGGGTTCATGGAAGATCATGATTGATTGAATGTGCTCTTTCAGGTGATACAGTTATTTTAAAAGAAGATTCCTAGGGGTCTTATGTCTTTATCCCAAATAATGAAATCTATGTGGTAGAATTTTAGACAAATACTGGAATGGGAGTCAAAAGGGCATGGGAAATGGGCCTCTCCTTAACCATTAGTGTCCCTCATCCCATCACATAGACCTCTACTAACTCCACATCTGAGTAGGGGCATCTCTGACTGATAAGGTATCCACTTGCAGCTTGTACTGAGGTAAGCTAGTTGCTGTAACAAACAGACCCCCAAACAGTCCAATGACTTAAATCAGATAGAGGATTATTTCTTGCTATAAAAAGAGCACCGGACAAGTAAGCAGTTTAGTGAGGTATCCCTTTTTCATTAAATCATTCTGGGTCCTAAGCTGATGAAGCCTGTGCTGTTTTCAACATTCAATATGTGGCACTCAAAAATTGCCCTCAGGATGGGGGTGGAGGTCCTCTCCTTTCAGAACTGGGATTCCTGGCATCACCTAATGGGGGTTTGGATTTTGAGTTTTGGCCAGCAAAGGGGTATTTAATCCTGGAAGGCCAAAGAACATGGATATATGGTTAAACATGCTCAAATAAGACATCAGCAAACAACACAAGACTGAGTGTAATGTAATTATGCCAAATGGTGTTGTACAAGCTCTAACTCCTGCAGCCAAAGGCGACGGGAGGACTGAAGTCATTAGGAAAACCTCATGGCAGAGGGAAGTTGGAGCTGGCCCTGAGAGGATGAATACGTAGAAGCAGCAGGGGCACTTGAGGACACCTCAGTGAAGAAACCCACAGAAATTGTGGGCTACTCCAAGAATTGCAGAGTTAAATATATTTTGTTTCCGCTCTAATTGACCTGTTTTTCTTTGTGACTCCCTGGGGTTTGTCGACAGGATTTCCTAATAATTTGATAAGACATTTTACTTTGCCTTAATCTGTTGTATTTTCTAGACCACAGTTTCCTAATCAATGCGCTCATTATTGATGTGCTAACACATTAATCCCTTTGGCTCTCCAGCCATCTTCCAGGCCTGTGGTGGTCACCTCTGACTATAAGCAGCCTCGTTAGTTAACACTAGCAGGCAATATCAGCACTTTCTAGAAGTGCTGTAAAGTAAAACACAGTGGGAAGCTCTATAGCCTATATGTTGGTAAGTGATATTGACCATAGGGAGGACAAGGTACAGTAGCTTTTGAGACCGTATTGGAAGTGGGATCCCAACTCTATATGGATCAATTAAGAGAAGTTGTCAAAGTTAATGGTTTAGTTATTTGCTCTGCTAAAGTTACTGTTTCTCTTCCTCTCTCTTGTACAACTTCTATCACCAATGTGGTAAATCTGAGTTGAAGAATTCAGATCCAGAAGGTGGTAAATCAATTCCATATACCTTTTAGCAACAAGGGGTAGAAAGAAAACCCGTGTATAGCTGGGGTAATCAGAGGAGACTCCTGGAATATGTAAGAATGGGCGTGTTGTGTGGGGAGGTTGTCTGGAAGACCAACTAACAACAGCCAGCATATCAGAGGAGCAGCTAGAGCAAGGTCAAAGGGCGGGAGCAGGATTTGTGTGCGAGGAAGGAGAGGGCTGTTGACAGTGAAGAGATCAGGGCAGTCACAGCTTCATTTCTTTCGAGCCCCCAGCTTCCCGTGGGTACTGAAGCAAGGCGGACAAGTTGTACGCCGTGCCTGTTGCTGTTCAGGAGGGCCCTGGACAAGATGACCTCTACAGGGAAAACGTGGATGAGTGGGCATCAAGGTTAGGAAGGTTATAAATCTACCTTTCCCATTTTTGATTCCATATTTTCTTTTCCTAATATTCATTCTCTCACAATATCATTGTCTCTATCCCCATTTATTCCGTTTCTCTTGTCATAAGCAGGCGCGTTTTTGACAGCTCTGTTATTAGCACCCTGTAGCCAGAAGAGGGCAGTATTTGGAAGCAATGAACACAGAAATCCTCGTGGTGCGGGCACAGGCATTATCAGGCAGATTGGGTTCTCTTTTTTTTTTTCTTCTTTCTTTCTTTGTTTTTCTTACTGTAGTATCAAATATACGAGGTACATGTATTTACTTCTGAAATCATATCAAGTGACTCCTCTATCTCCCTCCTCCCAACTTTTTAAAGGAATAATCATAAATACTGAAGATATAGATATCAACTTGGCTTAATAACAGGCCATATTTTGGTTAGTTTTCTGAAGAACTTACACAGAATATAGAATACAAATATCTAGGTACTGTGAGCAGAAAATATATAGTGATTCAGGCAAAACAGGCATTTTGGTTAAAGTATGCCTGCTCTTATTAGGCAGTTGGGGAAGTAGAATTAGTATTTTACCCAGTTTTAAAAAAATAATTGTACAAGTCATTCATTGACTTTTCTCAACACATCTTTATTGAGCACCTCTGAGGTGTCATGTACTGGCCCGACAATGGGGAGTATGTGGATGACTTCAACGAGGAGCGACGCCAGATAGTATAGATAGTGGCGCGGGCTCGAAAGAAACTGGATTTTCGAAGAAAAAAGAAAAAGTTCTAAAAAAGGAAAAGCAAGGAGGAATAAAGAGGGCACCTACTCTATCCCCAGGCACTATGGGATGTGGGATGTGAGAATCCGACAGCACTGGGGACAGTTAAGTTTTAACGAGATTAAGAATTCCTTTGACCATTTAGAGAAGTTGAGGATGCAGGGGATTTTGCTAATGACAAACCACGAGGCGGTAAGGAAAGGATGTGGGGCAGGCAGAATGGCTGGCTTCATGAGTGCACAAACTGGGTAGGCATACAGAGCCCCATTCTTGAAGGATCAATGTTTGTTTTAATGTTTTGCTGATACAATCATGAAATTCTTAATAATTTTTGAGCAGGGGGCCCCATATTTTCATTTTGCTCTAGGCCCTGCAAATTTTGTAGGGAATGATGGTTGATCAGTTCTAATTAAAGCTTCCTCCTAGGCTAAGGTGGGGGAGTTGGGAGGAGGGATGCCTGGTGAGAGGCAGTGTCCTGGGAGCACTTCTTCTGTGGGACCGGAACAGGGAGGCTTAAGCTGCGGTACATGGGTCCTCACTCAGGTTCAAGGGCAATCGGTGCTCAGTCATTTTCTTTCCACACTGCACTGTAAAGTGTGGTGCTGGATTAAAGGGGGCTTCATAGGCCTCCCTTAAATCCCACTGTAGGCAACGTTGTATCTGGAAAAGAGGTCATCTTATCAGAAGCCATATAGCCAGCTATATATTTCACTGTATGATGTCTAGTTTAAGGAGCCTTTCAACTCCTCTCCCAAAACTATAGTCTCTCAAGTTTCTTCTGACAATTTTTAATTTTTATATTTAGCTCTTGATTCACTTAAAATTTTATTATAATATGGTGCATATTAAGGATCTAATGAAGTTTTCCAGTATCATTTGTTAATCAGTTTATCCCATATTTAAATAGGTCTATTTTTGGATGTTTCATTCTGTTCTATTGATCTATTTTCCTATGTCTGCAACATTATCACACTGCTTACATGATCGTATCTCTAGAATATATTTTGATATTATATGGCAAAGGCTGACTTCTGTTCCAAAAATTTTCTTGGCTCTTCTTATTCATTTCTTCTTCTAGACGAATTTTAGAATCAAGCTTATCAAATAACATAAATAATTATGCTAGGATATTGATTTGTGTTGAATCAAATTGATAAATTCTGTTAGGAAGAATCAGCATTTTTACAATATGAACTCTCCATTCAGGAACACAGTATGCAATGTATGTTTTAAATCATAAATCTCCAATCCTAATTCTGTTCACCCACCCCAGCTAATTTGTTTGTTTTACCAATAATTCAATGTTTTTGCACATTTTCTACTTTTTGTGGGACACTCGGCATCTCCCTTTTTACAGCTATGCGTGTTTCTCAGATAACTCTGAGGGGCAGTAAATTCATAGGGAATAGAGAGTTTGAGGCCAGTAAAAACTTTATATTCAGAAATTTTCTCACTGCTAGGAGTGTCTGTTCATTTCTTAAATCTACGTTGTTGAATTGTTTATTCTCTTAAGTGCTCTAGAAGAGATTTGAAAAGTTTTGCCTTAGACCCTGAAGATATCCATATCAATATTTCCTCTATAATCAGATCATTAAAATATAAAACCATATAAAATTAAATGCTAAGCATCATTGCAAATCAATATCCAGTTGGAAAATCACTCCACATAGCTCACTTTTTTTTTTTTAGGAAACCAAAACCTTCAGCAATACCCATCTTGTGAAATAAAAATATTCAGAAAGAAGAAAATAATTTTTATTCATCCAGTTCACATACTGTACTGTCCAAAGCTAATCAAGGCATATGATTAATAATAGTCCCTTAAAATTGCATCCTGGTGAGTGTTTTATGAAGGTTTAATGAAAAACACTTGGAAACAACTGAGTGCTATGGTGAAGTGGTTAGTTATTATCCTTGTTTATGAATTAGCATGAGTTTAAAGAGTAGTTGATGCTGAAAGCTAGAATTTTTATTCTTTTTCATCAGCATTTTCTTATTGAAACTGAAATCCAAAGATTGACAAATGTTGGAGGTTAGTTAGCCTGCAAAAGAAGCTAGAAGCCAGAGATTTGGAATCAGAGATGGTGGACTGGAGAGTCTGATAAAAACATGGAGCCCAGCAGGTGGCAATAGAAGCCCTTCTCTTCCCTCCTTGTCCAGGCATTTTAAGTTATCTTGCTTCTTAACCCATCATTAAGGCAAACAATTTCAATTATCTATGGTCCCCTTGTTCTCGTGGAAATAAGGATAGGAGGAGTCAGGGTGGAGTAGGAGGAATGAAAGCTTGTACATAAACTCTGAGTCCTTGAGAAGGGCTTTGCTTTCCCCAGTCACTGAAAATGCCTATTCATAAAGAACGTGTATGTTTCAGTAGCCTCTGTACAGATTAACCATTAAAAGGATTTTTTTTTTTAAGTTGTGGAGGGACAATACAATTTTGATCAACAATAGCTTTCAGCTTAATAGTAAGGCTCTTGGAAGACTGTTTGGTATGGCTTTTTAGTTCAAAGGGAGCTCACTGAAATCCTTGAACTATTCATGACTATTAAAAGAGTGAAAATTTTGAAAATCCCAAGTGTTTTCATGCAGAGCAGAGAGAGAACCGAGGTGCTACTCAGAAGGAAAATTTGGAAGAGGGAGACTTTTATAACAGGTTGATTTAGCATTCCAATTCACATCAAAATAAAAGAAGAGATGATTCTATAGGATGTTTCTCAAAGATCTGTTCAGAAAGAAAACAGGCATTTCTGTTAGGGGTTTTATTTTATTTTATTTTTAAGGTATAGTTGGTGGAAACAGAATGGACTTTGGAGCTTAGAGCTTGATTAACAATTCCACCTCCACCAATTGGTACCCATGGAATCTGGAGTAAATGACTCATCTTTTTTGTACCTCAGGTTTTATTTATTTATTTATTTATTTATTTTTGAGGAGAAGGAAAAAGAAGTTTATTACTTTGCCAGCAAAGGAGGAGGATGGAGACTCCTGTCTAAAATGTCATAGTCCTCATAATAGGCAAAAATACAGAGTTTTAAAGGGTTGGTCCTCAGCTTCAGGCAATTGCTGTTCAACTGAAATTGATGATTCTGATCACTGAACACAATACTATGACCACCCAGGACCTCCCTTTGCCAGGTCCAGGCTGAGCCATCTCCTATAGCACAAATAACAAAAGACTTAACTTGCTCCTCCCAACCACTGACCTGAGTGCAGGCTTCAGTTCTCAAAAAGGAGTGGAAGATGTTGTAAAGAGAAAATATTTTTGGCATTTTTTCAGGCCATTCTCTCTGTTATATATTCCCCCCTGTCAATTTTACCCTTCCGTATCTATGGGAGGAGGGGCGACAGTCATTGAGCTGCTTCCTGTTGATTTGGGGCAATGTTTCAGATGGAAGGTTTATACTTATGTATGTCATTGCAAAGCTTTGGCAGCATATTTCCAACAACATATTACCAGGCAAAAAGAAGTCATAAGCAACAACTACAACAGTGAGGATCGACAAGGCGAAATGGACTATCACCTTGTACACAATGTCTGATACAGGGCTGGGCTAGAAAGAGACATGGGACCTCTGAGTGCAGAGATATTAGTTGCACTTTGTAGGTGATCTGAGAGACTGGCTTCTATAAATTCAGAAATCATATACAGCACTGAACAAGGTTTAGGATGATAAATACAAACACAGATCAACAGAAGAGGCAATAGACCAGGCAAATCCTCACTAAGGAGTTGTCTCTTCATCCTATAGAAAGAACAAATAACCAAAGAAAGATTAGCAAAAAATATCAACATTTTCATTTTTCCCTTTCCTTAAACAGTTATTTTATATAGTCTAAAGGCTGGCCCTTCCGCTGGGATTTGGTTCTCTTCTTCCATGGGACCCCTCTTTACTCTCGTATGATGGACCCAAGGTTTCACTTCTGACAATTCCAAGGAGGTGTGAGTTAGTAGAGGCACTTCATAGGGTCCCTTCCACTTGTGGGGCGGAGATATGAAAAAGGCAAACTCACACATAGTGGTTAGCACCTTACCCACTCATTTGACATACACTGTTTTCTTTACTCACGGTTATATAACCATACTTACCTTGGGGTGATAGGAAGGGTCCCTCATAAACTATATCTTAGAGGCTTAACTTAATCCTGTTTCTGGGGGTTATCCTTATCCAGAAGAGGGCAAGCAGTAATACCCTATCTCCCTTTCCTGCATCAATTCCAAGATGTACGCAATTTTTATTCTAGATGTAGGACTTTGTTTACTTGCTGGTTTACCTCCGATTCAAAAGAGTTTCCATTATCATTTTGTGTGGAGGAAGGGAGCCTATGAACATCTTGATGACTTGTGGGATCATTGAGTCCACTATGTAGAAAAGGCTCACCAGGCTCCCACTGAGGCTCCACTCGAAGAAGTTCATAGGCAACCACAGGACATCGTGCAGTAGATCTGGGCGCAGACTGCAGGAAAAACAGTACCATGGAGTAGTCACCTTGTGAAATGCCCAGGGCTCCCTGGGCTCCTGGGTCCTGTCGACAGTGGGGCTGTTGGTCTGGAGACTGAGCCAATAGTTAGAAGCCAGGGCAGCAACAAGAAGGGGAGTCCCATGACACAGACAGCTTGACTTTCCTTGTCTGAGTCTCATCTGCCTCCATCAGTTTCCAGGTCCCTTCCTTCTTGGCCTCAAATTTCTGTGTCTCAGCCATGCTGCTGTGTGTACCTCAGGTTTTTACCTGTAAAATGGGATCAATATTAGTATTTACCTTATAGGATTGAGAGTAATAGATGTAAAGCACTTAGAACAGTATCGTCACATAGAAGTACTCAAGAGATATTGGCTATTATGGCAGAGACAATTAGTGCTCACTGCTTATTAATTTGTTCTTTTGTATTTCCCAGCCTCCCTTGTAGTTAGTTTAAGGCCATGTGCCTATTTATAGCCAATGAACTGGAGCAGAAGGACTAAAGCAGCTGAGAGCCAGAGTGGTGGCCAGACACAGTGGCTCACATCTGTATTCCCAGCCGTTTGGGAGGCCAAGGGAGAAGGATCACTTAAGGCCAGGAGTTTGAGGCCAGCCTGGGCAACACAGCAAGACCTCCATATCTACAAACAAATAAAAATTTAAAAATTAGCAGCGCATGGTGGCACTTGCCTGTAGTCCCAGCTACTCAGGAGGCTGAGGTGGGAAGATCACTTGAGCCCATGAGTTATTTCGAGGCTGCAGTGAGCTACGATTGTGCTGCTATTGCACCCCAGCCTGGGTGAGGGGGCAAGACTTTGTCTCAAAAAAAAAAAGCCAAAGTGCCTTTGACTTCTCTCTGTCCCTAATGAGGAGGAATCAGAGGCCACATGTTGCAAATGATATAGCTCCAAGATAGAGGAAGGCCACCCACCCCTCATCATGAAATAAACTTCTGTTAGGTAAAGTCACTGAGATTTCAGGGCTAACATTACCATAACTTAGCTTCACTATGTAAGGATGATGTAAGATTTGACAGTTTCTTTATATGTACAGTATTGTTATTTCTAGATAATGACTAACAAAATGTCAAGATAAAATAAATAGCAGACTGACTTCTAGTTCTTAATAACTAGAATATAACCTCCTTTAAGAGGACAGCCTTTATCTACCTTATTTACTATTAAAACTCCAGTATCTACAATAGTGCTTGGCACAAAATAAGTGCTTAAATATATATTTTTGTGAAGGTACTGCACATTTTTAATACACACAGCACAGTGCATAAATTGTAGAGAACATAAGAAATTAAAACCATGGTCTTTGCCCTTGAGAAGAATATAATCCAAAATGAAGAGACAAATACACCCATCTCTTCTCTTGCCCACTCCTATCTCCGGGTACACAAACCAGTGACATTGCTGCTTCAACTAAGAGACACTATATTTAAATGCTAACTTTTGCCACAGACTAAAGGTATGCAGATGACAGAGTGCTTAAAGGGCTGCAAACAACTAGGACATGAAGAAGGTATAATATCTCAATAGGTTAGTGAAAGACACAGACCCAGGTTAGTAGTGAAATAGCTAAAGTGAAGACTCAGGGTTCTGGACATGAGACTAAAAATGTTAATGAAATAGGGCCAGATTGGAAGAAAAACATGTGTTGAAAAGAAAAATAATTGGATGGTGGACACGATGATAGCCTTTCACCTTCATGGTTTCCACCTTCAGGACTAAAGCTCTCATTCCCCCAGCAGCTGGGACTGTTGGCTGCTGAAGCTTCTCGGCTGTGACCACTCCAGAAATTGTCCTCAGCTGAAGAGAGCCACCTGGGCCAAGGTCTCATCCCCGTTTCACAGGCACTCCTATCCAATGACTGACTGATGCTAAAGTATAAAGGCTGTACCCTCTTGCCTTAATGGAGGGACAATTCTGCAGGACCCTCCGAGCTCCGGGGCTCTCCACAGGATCATCAGAGACTCTATTGTGACTGTATCAAAGCCTAATGTCTCTCTGCCCAATGCTGCTTCTGTCATTTCCCCACAGCTATGAATTCCCAAAGTGGGCTCAATACTTCCTGCATGCAAATCTCCATCTCAGAGTCTCTGCAACCGACGGTGAGGATGAGACAAATTTATGAAGGGTCACAAAAGCCAGGGAAAGCTTAGGCTTGTTGGACCAGGAAAAAAAAAAAAAAGAGAATTACTAATGACTTCTGAAGAGGCGAATGACAGTCTAGAGAGGATTGGGCTTGGTAATGGTATGGAGGATTAGAGGCAAAGATCCTACACTGGGAAAGGCAGAAATTGCTTTCGAAAATTCTGCTAGACAGTCTGTGGAGCACTTGAGTGCAGCTGCGCTGTCTAGACCCCAGAGTGTTTGCCTGCAATGTGTCTACTATTTCCAAGTCCACTTAGGGCTGACTGTGAGCTACAAGACTAATGAACAAAAAGAAGTGAAATTCCTTTCATGGCTGTGCTTCAAGTAGGATCATGTGACTAGAGATGAGTTTGAGGAGTAGCAAGAGTTATGGGTGAATTCTCTGTTTCTTGAAGAAAATCCTACCATTTTGTGACCTTTCAGAATACAGAATTGGAATTGTGAAGGAATGAGCAACTGGAAGGAAGACCTCATCCTTTCATGGACAGCTCACCACAGCAGCCTCATTCTTACCAGTCAAGTCTTAGCATTCAGTGGTAGCATTGGGCACAGAATCAAAAACCAGCTGACAGGAGTATTCTGTCAGGAGAGAAAGAGACGGAGAAACAGAAGCCAGGGCAGACAGCCAAGAGGAGCAAAGTAGACATGAGCAACCATGGAAAATATTGATCAATGAGTACTGTTGATTGTTTGACATGGTAACTGTTCCAGACACAACCTATATAATATTTAAGATCTTTTCTCTAGACTAATAAGAAGACATTTTCTTTCTTCCCAACCTTCTTTTGATTTCTTACCTATTGTCTTAAAGATGGTTCTAATGACCCTGGGAGTGCCAGGACATCATGTCTTACATGCGAATCACTATTGTAATAATGCTCATTTGACAAAAACTACATGCAAGTCTAATAAATGTTGTCAATGGAGTCTCAGGAAATGATTATTTTAGCTGGAGCAGTCCTGGAAGTATTGATTGAGCATTTAAATAAAAACGTTGGGAAAAAAGTGAGTCTTCCAAAATGTTTTTACAATGGGGCCATTAGTTCAAGTGAGCTTGGCATGCTATATTGGTGATCCCAGACCAATGGAGCAAATGCTTAAGGTGCAAATGTGGGAATTTATTTATTCAATGGAAAGAACAAAGGTGTGACATTCTAAGGCAGGATGTGTGCAGTGAATGGTTTTGACACTAATGAGTCCAGTAGGGTGGGAATTATCTGCTTTCTAAGCTCAGTCAACAGACATTTCTTAAACCTCTACCATGTGCCAAGCACTGCATTTGGCAAATTTATGAAGAATTAGAACTGGTAAGTCTTTCTGAATTCAGAAAGATGAGGGAAAAGTAGAAGAGACAAAGGGAAAAAAGGACTAAAATTTGTAATTGGGCAAATTAGGAGAACTGAGTCTGTGCTGAGTGGCCACTGTGAGAAAAGACTGCTTGGTAAAATTCCCTTGTAACTCGAACTAAATCAGGTGATCCTGTGACATTGAGAGCAGAGGTACAACGTAGCATTATGAAGTGATTAGAAGAACCTGTTCTAGAGTCAGGTGCCCAAGTTTACATCCCATGTCAATCACTACTGTGGGACTTGGGCTGGCTTCCTTCATCTCTGCACCCCTCAGTTTCATCTGTACAATGAGGTTAATACAGTATCTGATGGGATTGTTGCTAGAAATTAATAAAAATAATTCAGGTAGAGTGTTGTGCGTAATGCCTGACACTCTAAAAAAGTCCTTAAATAGATTTGCATGTGCTAGAATTCAGTGGTCTCCAACCTTTTTGGCACCAGGGACCGGTTTCACGGAAGACAATTTTTCCACCGACAAGAAGGTGGGGGAGGCGGAGCTCAGGCAGTGATGCCAGGGATGGGGAACAGCTGTAAATACAGATGAAGCTTTGCTCCCTCTCCCCCGCTGCTAATCTCCTGCTATGAGGCCATGTTCCTAAATTTGGGGGGGGGGTGGAGGTGGAGCTCTGCAGCCTGGTTGGTATCGGGCCATCAACCAGTACCAGTCTGAGGCCCCAGAGTTGGGGACCGCAGCACTGAATGATGATAGAAATAATGCAGGGAGAGATCTCACTGGAGAAATGAAAGGGGAACCTATTCTTGGGGTGTCGTCCTTGCAAAAGTCCTCTCTAAGTTCCTTAGAGGCTGAGAATGGAAAAATCACCCAGTACAAGCAGCCTGGGGAACAAAACTGGGATACATTCTCTTTGGAGTCATTCATCTCACTGCAGACATGTACACCGACGTGCAATTTCTTTTCTCTTAAGTTTATAGCTTATAGAATGTCTTAGTATCTGATTGACTGCAGGTATCTTCTGGTGAGACTTAAGCAATTTTCTCAGTTTTTGCTGAATAATTCATTCTAAGTGCCAAATCATCATAAGTAGTTTCTGACAGATGAAACAGTTTATAAATCCTCAAGATCTTTTTATCATTCCTTGGAAGAACCTTTACACTTACTGTCTGTGTGCCCTGAGGGCCTGTTGTATGGGAAGGATACTTACTCTAAAGAACAAAGGCAAGCAATGTTTTTATTTTAAAGAAAAAAAAAAAGCATAATTGTTCTGCACGACATAGGCTCTCTTCTACTCTATACCTTGAAACTACTGTTCACTTTTAGCATAAATGCATCAGCAAAAACAGGAGTAAGCCAGATTCACAGGGCTTCCGTGCCAGCACTGCTGTGTCTTTGCATGACAGATGACAAATGGCTTTTCTTCTTCTTCCTTCACCCCTGCAACCCCTGACGTATCTGAACTCTTGCTCTTGCATTTTCTCTGGCCTTTGAGGATAACAAAGGCGCTCCATTTATGCAGAGATTAAGGAGCCTTTGAAAGGATTATTTTGGCTTTCATAAGCTCCAGATAAGAATAATGAAAGTAAAGAGAAATGATTTAGTTTGCCCCAAATGACAATATATTCTGACAGGAGAGAGAAATAGCATTTTGGGGGTCTTTCTTATCCCTGTTTACTGCATCAATCTTGAACTCCCATCAGATACGCCAGAGCCAGTTGATAGAAGGGGTATTTATAACCTGTCCTCTCTTAGCTGGACACTTGGCTTTCTAGCTGTCCTCTCAACTTATTCCACCCTCCTGTCATCAGCATGTATGGGAGTCATGTAGAATACAAGAGGATATCTTTGTGTACATCTTTGTGTGTCAATTAACTTAATAAAGGCCTTCGAAAACACCTTCCGGAGATATGATGTTGGGGGACAATTCTCCATGTATAATATCTCATGTTTCTTGCAAAAGATGTACTGATTGTCCTTTTTTCTGGGTCACAGTTTAAAGAATGTTTATGTAATGGAAGATACAGTGTCTCCCTCTAGAGCAAAAGGCAGGCATGCTTACTGCCTTTGGGAAAGATTCAGGTTCCCTGAGCTCAGGATTCCTGTAACATAACCCACTGTGAGTGCAGGTGTACTCTGGCTCTCCTCACATTGACCTGGAGGAGCTGGAGCTCAGGGACCAGTATAGAAATGTTGTTCCTGCTACTGCTGTGTGTGATAAACTATTCTTCATCTCTGTTGAGGAGTCTTGTGCCTTTTGCCTGCAGCCACGAAACTCTGGCAATCTAACTTGTTTGTAGGTAAGTTGAACGTTTAGACCTCTCCCAGTTCTTGATACATAGTTCCAAATTTAAAATGATCCCAAGAGATTTGCTAACATACAAAACCCCTGACAAGCACTCCTTACGTGTTCACCACTGTGATGTTATATTAAACTGCTTACAATGTCCCACTGCTTTCTCGAATTCTCAGAAACTCATCCTATCAAGTGGGTAACAGCAGCTGCACTCAAGCAGCATTCTGCTTGAATCCATATTTCTGGAACCTTCTTAAAAGTTGATTAAAAAAAAAAGCATTCAACCCTCAGATCCTTTTCTAAATGTTATCAGATCTTTAATTCATTGACTAAACCTCTGTAAAAGGCTAGGACAATTTGTGTTTAGCAAGAACATAAAAGTTGTTTCTGCTCCCACTGTATAGATTGGCCCAGTCATTCTGATCCATTCATTTACTCAAATCAATTTATACATTGACTTTAAATATATTTTTCACAGAGGTGACTAAGAGAGGAATAGCACCTGCCTTTATGGAAACTGTAGACTAATTGGAAAGAAAATATTAAAAATAATTACACAAAGATTACTTAATGAGTCATAAATACTACAAAGAAAATAAATACTATGAAATACTATGAAGCATGCTATGAAAAGATATTATGGGGGATTTTTAAAATTCTGAAATATCAAAAGTAGCATAGGTTAACAAAGAACAACACTATAACTTTTTGAACAATTGAGAAATCAAGATCTCTTTTTCTTCTTTTTACTTTTCTTTTTTTTATCAACTTGGATCTAGCAGGTAAACAAGCATTAAGAACTAAAATTTGTGTTCTTCACAATTTTACCCAATTAAAGTAAGATTTCCCCTGGGTGAGTGGATTTTTGGAAGGTTTCATGAAGATCTCTCTAGAGAAAGAAAACATCGCTCCACGGACAGTCTTGCAGGAGAAGTTGAAGTTTGTTGGCTATCATGTAGAAATTAGACTCCGGGGGGAATCTGAGAAAAAGAGAAGGCATATGTCGTTTCTTAAAACAGTAAGGTAGACTTAAGATGTGAAAGAATTTTCTTTCTTCTCAACAATGTTTTAGACTACATTTAGGTGACTACAGCATGCAATGATAAGCACCTCATCTGTTAAAGTATTAAATTTAAAATATGCCAGTTGAAATAATGAGAGGGGAAAAATACCTACAAAGCAATAATTAGTTATAAACATTTTAAATAAAAATTTCAGAAAAACAGAAACTTGTGAAATTTTCTAGACAAATCTCATCTCATTCAACTCACAGGTTTAATTTGAGTAGGAAAAATACTGTACAAAACAGACAAGATCAACTGGTATTCTAGAGCTTTAGGGAATAATCTGTTTATCATCTCTCTCTCTCTCTCTCTTTCTCTCCCTGTGTGCAGATGAAGTGATATATCAGTTTTCTGAATAATTCAAATACACAAATGTTTGAATTATTTCAAATTATGCAGATAATTTACTAAAATCTGTTTTTATGCCTACTTTTGGTGAGATGTAGTCATAAAATTCCTGTAATAAAGGTTATTTTCAAGTGGGAATGAAGGAAAGAGGGATAGGGAGGGATTTGACTGAGGGATGGCTAAAAAAAAAAGAAGGTATTATTATGTTTCTCTAGATTAAAGGAACCTAATCCAATTGAAATTCTTCTTTTAAGATGGTGCCAGGAAGGAATTTATTTTTCTTTGTAGTAATGCTAGGACTTGAAATAACTTACCTAGTAATTAGTTACTTCATGGGAAAGAAAAATCTCATTTGTGTTTGCATTACTAAAAATGAAGACAAAGAAGCCTAGATGTGGTAGAGCAGTTCTCTTCATCTGTCAGCAATGGTAGATGTTTATCTGTTGCCGCCTGAATGCAGCATGTCTATCCGCACGAGGCCGAGGCTTTCTGCCAAGGCATGCAGAAGTGATCCTTGCTGCCCAGCAAACCACATTGCTTTCAGCTATTGCTTCTGGCTTGGTGACCCTCACTACACAGCTCATTTTGGACAGGGATTGTTCAATATGATCACCTCTTGCTCCTAAAAGCAACTGAATGACAAATTGGTATAAAACTCCTGGTTTCTTTTCAGAGCATTGTTAGATGAGTATGTTTTCTCTAACTCTCTAACTTCCCTCTCCTTCAACATTTTAACTTTATGACACCTTCCCCCCTGCCATCAATATCAAATAAAAGGTCCAAAAGGCTGCAGCTCTTTTCATCCATGTCTTCATCCCTCATGAGGATGGGAATCCTGGGCAAGGTGCGAATAGGGCTAAAAGACCTTTTTGTGTGAGAAGCAGGCCTTTATTGACATTGTCTGCATTTATCCACATAGTGTTCCATTTCTTTTTTTACATCCAACACTGGTTATTTCTGGCACCTAACAATAAAATCCTGGTGTTTCCTGTAAGATTCTTGGTGACTGCTATTGCTTTATCTGAATTACCTCTTGTAAAATAATGTAAGCAATTCCCTTCATGTTGTATTAATGAAGGAAATTCTCCTGCTGGGTCCAAGTCAGTCTGACATTACCTAAACAGAGAACAGTCATATTGCATCGTGATGGCATTGTTAGTTCTATTTCTACAAGGGGGGATTTAAGTGATAATGCCTTAAGAATTTTGTACAGAGTAAGCTATTTCCATTTAATTGCAGCTAAAACTAAAGCAAATTTTTTCTTCTGTAGAAAGTTATCCTACATATGCAAAAGTTTCCATTGACAATTTGAAGTGTTTTGTTTCAGTGAGAGATTATAGAAGGTATATCTTTGGATGAGTTTTTAAGTGGGGTGGAGTAGGGACTCTTCCTGTTCTATATATCTCTCTGTGTCTCCCAGGGTCTTAAATAGAGAAATACTTGCCTCCACTAATGATTTTTGGACCAGCTACATCAGAGCCAGTAGGGGAACTTTAAAAGGAACACAGATTTGAAGACATTGGCCCCAGAGATTCAAGTTAAGTCAGTCTGAGACACATCTTTGGAATCAGCGTTGTTTGTATGTCTCTCACTTGATTTTAAGATATGTCATGTTTGGTAAATAGCTTTTAAATCCATAAGATATTTTAGATACTTTTTCCTATGTTGCTTTTTCATGAAAACATATGAGGAAATAAAATAATGACCCTTGATCATGCCAAAATAAATATTTTAGTGCTTTTAATAAATTTTTTACTTTTCAAAGTAAATGTGGTGACAAAGCACTTAGATTGTTAAGGAAGAGCCAGCTCAGGCAAACTTACATAATACGTCAAATATGTCTTAGGTACTCTCAGGCCCTCCCTTTGTCCATGGTTGCCTAGGTGTTGGTACCAGTCAGGATAAATTAGGTTATACTGTGAAAACAAACAGTCCCAAAATCTCAATAGCTTAATACAGTAAAGTATATTTATTACATATGCTATGTTGGGCTGTGGCTTTGCTCCAAAACATTTGCTCTGAGGCTCAGTCTGACAGAGCAGCCTCTGTCTAGAACATTGCTGGTTATTGTGGCAGAGGGGCAAAGAAGACATGGTGAACCATGCTCAGGACCTTAAAGCTTCTTCCTAGAGAGGGTGTCACAGCTGTTCCTGAATTCCATGGGCAGCATGTATAATCCTCCCATAGAGAGTATATCACATATTTGAGGATGAGCGTGCACTACATAATTCTCTTTAGAAAATAAATAGTGCTGGTGTTAAACCAACAGAAAACAAGTATTTATTGAGATCTACCATGTTCCAGACACTGTCTAGACACTGGAAGGGAATACAGCCATAAATGGAAAATGCAAAATTCCTGAACTCTTGGGGCTTTCATTGAGGGGATGGAAGGGGGAAATAAAAATAAATATTTTTCTTTGAAGAAAAACAAAATGGGATAAGGGAAGAAGAGTGACGGGAATGTTGAGAGTTCAATTTAGACAGAGTAGTCAGAGAAGTGTCTTGAGAAGACATATTTGAGCATGGAATTTTAAAAAGAGAATGGAAGCCATTCAAGATTGGGGGGAGAAGACTTAGAGACACAGAGAGCAGCAATTGCAAAGATCCTAAGGCAGGAATAAATGTGGCCTGACTGAGGAACTACAACAAGGCCAGGATGTCTGGAAAGGAGTAAGCCTACGGAAAAAAGAAATAAGGTAGAAGAGGTAAACAGGAACCTGATTAGGTAGGATCCTGCAGACCACGGTAAGGGCTTTGAGTTTTCTTGCAATGAGAGGAGAAACAATTGGAGAATTTTGGGCAAGGGAGGAATATGATCATATTTTCATTTTAAAGGAATTTTCCATCTCCTGTTTGAATATAGACTATAAAGAAACAAGAGACTATGGCAGGTAGTTAAAGAGAGAAATGTTGGTGGCTTGGACCAAGGTGATGGTAGCAAAAGTGGAAAGAATTTTTTTAATATATATGTGTGTGTATATATATATAGTAGAAAGAGCTGGCTAGATTCACTGATGGGTTGGATGTGAGTTCTGAGAGAAGGATCAAAAAAAAACTCCCAGGATGTTGGCCTGAGCAACTGAGTAAATAAAAGTTCATTTTGATTTGAGAACTTGGAGAAGAGCTAGGGTAAGATCAAAAGTTAGTTTTTGAACAAATTAAATATAAGATGCCTATTATACATCTAAGTTTGGGTATGTGAATCTGGAATACAGAGGAGAGTCTGGGTTAAAGTTATAAATTAGGGAACCAAGAGATGGATGAAATCACTTAGGAAATAAGTAGAGACAGAAATGAGAAGAGATGCAGGATTGAGCCCCAGGATCCCCCAAAGTTTTGGAATTTGGAGTGGGAGAATATCCTGCAAGGACACTGAGTAGGAAAAGACAGTAATGCACAAGGAAAACCAGGAGACTGCAGTTTTCCAAAACCTCATGGAGAAAATTTTTTAGGATGGAGTGATCATGCATGTCAGATGCTGTGACATTGATGAAAATGAGGACTGAGAATTGACTGCTTATTTCAACATCGTGGAGGTGACTGGTCATTTTGGCAAGGGAGGTTGAAGTGAAATAATAAGTATAAAAAAGCTTGACTTGAACAGGAATGGAAACTGAGAATTTGGAGAGCAAATACTGACTCTTTAAGTAGTTTTACTATCAATGGCAACAGATAGGTAGGGTTCATTACTTTGTAGCTATCTTTTCAACTGTAATTGTACCATTATATATAGATACATATATTTGCCAGCAGTATTTTAAGAGTTCCAGTTGTTCCACATCCAACACTTAATATGGTCAGATTTTGTTAATTTTAGCCATTCTAATGAGTACATAGTTGTATCTCCTTGTGGGTTTAATTTGCATTTCCCTGATGACTCTTGATATTGAGCATCATTTCATGTGCTTATTGGCCAGTTGTATAGCTTCTTTTGTTAAGTAACTCTTCAAATTGCCCATTTTCTTACTAGGTCTGTAGCCTTTATAATTGAGATATAAGAGTGCTTTGTGGATCCTGGATATGAGTCCTTTATCTGACATACGTTTTGCCAATATTTTCTCATTAACCACGGCTTGCTTTTTTCCTCCTCTCCAGCTCTCTTCTCTAAAATTCTCTTCTTACTTTCCAGCGGCTAGAGACTCACTTTCCTCTTTCCTGTGGCCAGAAATACGGGATATTTCTTGGAGTTTTAGCCACTTACAGTACTGCTGCTCCAGCACACAAAGGCCGGGTCCTGCCGTTAGGGCAAAGCCACAAGAGAAAAGAAAAAGAATGAGAAACAATCTCCATGCAGTCACTTCTACAAGTTTTTACTCCCTTCCAAAATGTGGCTACTACAGTTGTTTACATTTTTTGACATCCTCAAGTCGTTGTTTTTTGTATGTTCTACAGAATTTTTAGCTGTAATCAGTGGGAAGGATGGGACATAATGAACTTATGAGCCACGCCAGTACCAAAACACCCAAGAAGTTTTAATATTTATGTAGAAAATCTTTAGTCTTTTCACAAGGAATTCTGAACTTCATATTTTATCCAATAAAGTTTTCTTCACTCTATAGGCAAAAAATACATATTATAAATATTTTTTGAGTATATATAGTCCATTTTGTTTCTTTTAGCACTTTTGAAGTTCTTTGGTTTTGTTTGTTTTATCTTGTTTACTTAATATCCAAATAAAATTCATTTTAAAAAATTTTTAGTTGTGGTAAAATACCCTTAACATTAAATTTAACACCTTAGCCATTTCTAAGTATAGGGTTCAGTAGTGTTAAATATTTTCATATTGTTGCAAACACTCTCCAGAATGTTTTCATCTTGCAAAACTGAAACTCTATGTTCATGAAACCATAACTACCTATTTCCCCTCTCAAAATTCCTTTTTTTTTTTTTTGGCATGAAACAACATAGAGATGTAATTTTATTTTGTTTTTTCCTTCAAATAGATGATTAACAGTCCAAGCACCACTTGTTGTATAGTACTTCATTTTTCCACTGATTTGAAATGCACTTTTTATATATAAACCAAATTTATATATGTGTGTGTATGTATATATATGTATACACATACCTGAATTTGTTCCTGAATTGCATTTCATTCTGTTGATCAATTTGATTATTACTTTTCCAATACCTAACATTATTACTTTAATTCCTTTTTTGGTCATAATATATATTATTCTTATTATTAACTTGTTATTCTAATTTTTCAAAATTGTATGAAAGAAGTGACATTAGCAAGATAGGAGAATAGAAAGCCCTGGACTCCCCCTTCCCCCACAAACATACCAATTCAGCAACAATTCACCAACAAATTCCCTTTGTGAGAAACTGGAAACTACTTGGAAGGCTCCAGCACTCTGGGTGAATACAAAACCAGAATCATTGAAGCTGGTAGGGAGAATTGGGACACTTTTCACCAGAATCCCTACTCCTGGCACAATGCCACATGATCAGGAAGAGACTAAGCAGCTCCCAACTTCTCCCAGGGAAGGAAAAGAGCTGGTTTATGTGTCCAGTGCTCCAATGTTTCTGAGGGGACTAACCAGAAGATTGGCTTTTGTCTTGTCAGTCTTGGAGCTCTGATGGGTCCAGCACAATCTAGCTGCCTGGAGGAGAACAGAGACAGAGGCTTAGTCTGTGAGATGCCATAGCTTCTCCCCCTGCTCAGTATAGAGCAAGCAGTTGAAAATCATGGTTGTATGCTTTCCTTAGGGGAGGGAAAGAATTGGTAGAGGTCCCAAGAATTTCTGGCTGGGATAATTGGTGGGGTCCTTCCCCAGTACAGGGCTAGTCCATGAAGACTGGGAGAAGTGACTGCTTTGTCTAATGCACAGGCACCAACACAGGGAGAAGGAAAATGAAGAATTAGGCAAAGATGTGTCAAACAAAGAAACAAGATAAACCTCCAGAAAGTGATCCTAATGAAACAGAGTTACTTGATTTACCTGATTGTGAACTCAAAATAGCTGTCATAAAGATGCTCAATAGAGTCAAGAGAACAATACATGAATAAGTTTAGAATTTCAACAGAGAGACAGGATATATTTTAAAAGTACCAAATGGGAAGAAAGCATGGAACTGAAGAATACACTAACTGAACACTGAAAATTTTACAAGAGGGGCTAGCCAGTAGACTAGATCAAGCAAAAGAAAGGATCAGCAAACTCAAAGACAGGTGACTAGAAATAATTTAGTCAGAGGAGCAAAAAGAAAAAAGAATGAAAAATAATAAAGAAAGCTTAAGGGACTTATGGGATGCCATCAAGCACACCAATATACACATTATTATAGTCTCAGAAAGAGAAAAGAGAAAGAACCAGAAAGTTTATTGAAAGAAATAATGGCTGAAAATTTCCCAAATCTGGGAAGGAAATGGAATCTGGATTCAAGAAACCCAAAGGACACCAAATAAGATGAACCCAAAGAAATCCACACTAAGACATATTATAATCAAATTGTCAAAAGTCAAAGGCAGAGGATTTTGAAAGCAGCAAGAGAAAACCTACAACCTGTCATATACAAGGGAATCTCTATAACACTATGAGCAAATTTTTCAGCAGACACCTTGCAGGCCAAAGGGGAGTGTGATGATATATTCAATAAGTGTTGAAAGAAAAAAAACTGCCAACTAAGACTACACCCAGCTAAACCCTCCTTCAAACATAAAGAAAAGATAAAGACTTTCCCAGACAAACAAAAGCTGAGAGAGTTCATTACCACTAGACCTGCCTCACAAGAAATGCTGAAGGGAGTTCTTTAAGATGAAACTAAAGGATGCTAAACAGCAACACAATAGCATGAGAAAGTATGAAACTCATTGGTAAAGATAAACATATAGACAAATACAGAATATTATATCACTGTAATGGTGGTGTAAAAATCACTTTTAATTTTAGTATAAAAGTTAAAAGACAAAAGTATTAAAAATAACTACAACTAAAATATATCTTAAAAGATATACAATGTGAATAGATGTAAATCTTGACAATACATAAAATGTGTGTGTGAAGTTGGAGTGTAGACTTTTTTGTATGTGATTGAACTTAATTTGTTATCAGCTTAAAATAGACTTTTACAACTATGACATATTTTATGTAAGGCCAAGGTAACCACAAAAACATACCAATAGAAGTTACACAAAAGAAAAAGAGAAAGAAATCAAGGCATAGTAATACCAAAAAATCAACAAAACACAAAGGAAGACAACAAGACAGGAAAAGACAGACAAAAGACTTACAAGAAAAACATTAAAAAATTAACAAAATGGCCATAGTAAATCCTTCCCTATCAATAATTACTTTAAATGTGAATGGATTAAACTCCCCAATCAAAATACATAGAATAGCTGAATGGATTTAAAAAAATAAAAACAGACCCAACTATATGCTGTCTATAAGAAACTCATTTTAGATTTAGGGACACATACAGGTTAAAAATAAATGAATGGAAAAATATATTCTATGCAAATAGTAACCAAAAGAGAGCAGAAGTGATTATACTTAGATCAGTCAAAATAGACGTTAAGTAAAAAATTATCTTGAGACAAAGAAAGACATTATATAATGATAAAAAGATAAACCCACCAGGAAGATTTAACAATTATAAATATATATGCACTTCACAGCAGAGCACCTAAATATATAAAAGAAACATTGACAGACTGAAAGAAGAAATAGACAGTGATATAATAGCAGTAGCAGACTTTAATACCCCACATTTAATGACGAATGGACCATCCAGACAGAAGATCAATAAACAGAGGACCTGTATGACACTATAGACCAAATAAACTTAACAGACATCTATAGAGAACATCCCACCTAACAGCAGCAGAATACATATTTTTCTCATCACACACAGACCTTTCTCCAGCACAGAGCACGTGTTAGGTCACAAAACAACTCTTAATAAATTTAAGAAGACTGAAATAATACCAAGTATCTCTTCTGACCACAATGGAATGAAAATAGATAACAATAGCAGAAAGAAAATTGGGAAATTTACAAATTTGGAAATTAAACAACACACTTTTGAACAACCATTGGGTCCAAGAAGAAATCAAAAAGGAAATCATAAAATACCTCAAGACAAACAAAAACAAAAATACAACATACTGAAACTTATGAGATACAGTAAAAGTAGTACTAAGAAGGAAGTTTATTGTGTTACACACCTACATTAAAAACAAGAAAGATCTCAAATAAACAAGCTAACTTTACATCTGAATGAGCTGGAAATAGAAGAACAAACCAAGTCTAAATTTATCAGATGGAAGAAAATAACAAATTAGAGCAGAAATAATTAAAATAGAAGAAAAATAGAAAAAAACCAGCAAAATTGAGAGTTGGTTTTTGAAAAGATAAATAAAATTTGCAAGCCCTTCACTAGACTAAAAAATGAAAGAGAAGATAATACAACTGATGTCACAGAAATAAAAAGGATCATAAGAGACTACTATGAACAATTGTATCCAAACAAACTGAATAGCCTAGAAGAAATGGATAAATTCCTAGAAACATACAACATACCAATACTGATTCATGAAGAAATAACAAGTCTGAACAGACCCAAAACTAGTATGGAGATTGAATCAATAATCAAAAATCTCCCCCCCAAAAAATTGACAGGATCACTGGTAAATTCTATCAAAACATTTGAGGAAAAATTAACACCTATCCTTCTCAAACTATTCCAAAAAATGGAAGAGGCTAATTTTATGAAGCCAGCATTACCCTGATACCAAAGCCAGACTAAGACATCAGAAGAAAAGAAAACTTTAGGCCAATATCCCTGATGAATGTAGATGCAAAAATCCTCAACAAAATACCAGCAAACTTAATCCAACAGCACATGAAAAGAATCATACACAATGAACAAGTGGCATTTATCCCTGGGATGCAAAAATGGTTCAACATATGTAAATCAATTAATGTGATATACCACATTAACAGAATAAAGGATAAAATCATGTGATCATCTCAATAAATGCAGAAAAAGCCTTTAGCAAAATTCAACACCATTTCATGACAAAAACTGCCAATAAACTAGGAATAGAAGGAAAGTACCTCAATGTAATATAGACCATATATGACAAGTCCTCAGCTAATATCATACTCAATAGTGAAAAACTGGAAGCTTTTCCTCTAAGATCAAGAACAAGGCAAGAACTTCCACTCTCCCCAATTTTATTCAACATAGTACTGGAAGTTCTAGCCAGAACAACTAGATAGGAAAAAATAAATAAATAAAAGGCATCCAAATTGGAAAGAAAGAAGTTAAATTGTCCCTGTTTGAAGATGACATGATCTTGTATATAGATAACTCCATAAAAAAAAGTTAGAATAATCAAATTCAGTAAAGTTGCAGGATGCAACATCAACATACTTGTTTCTATAATGCTAACAACAAGCTATCTGAAAAGAACATTAGGAAAACAATCCATTTATAATAGCATCAAAAAGAATAAAACACTTAATAAACTTAACTAAGGAGGTGAAAAACATGTATACTGAAAACTACAAAATATTGATGAAAGAAAGAAGGCATAAACAAATGGAAAGACATCCCATGTTCATGAATTGTAAGACTTAATATTGTTAAAATGTCCATACTACCCAAAGTAATATACAAACAATGCTATCTCCATCAAAATGTTAATGACATTTTTACAGAAAAAATAATTCTATAATTTATATGAAATCACAAAAGACCAAAAATAAACAAATCAATCTTGAGAAAAAAAAACAAAACTGGAGGCATCACACTTCCTGATTTGAAAATGTATTACAAAACTATAGTAATCAAAACAGTATGATACTAGAGTGAAAACAGACACATAGAACAAGGGACCTGAATAGACATTTCTCCAAAGAAGAAATAAAATCGTTAAAAATCGTTAACAGGTATATGAAAAATTCTCAACATCACTAGTCATCAGGGAAATGTAAATTAAAACCACAGTGAGATATCACCTCATACCTGTCAGGATAACTATTAACAAGAAATAAAAGACAACATGTGTTGGTGAGGATGAGGAGAAATTGGAATTCTTTCACACTATTGATGGGAATGACAAATGATGCAGCTGCTAGGGGAAAAATATGGAGGTTTCTCAAAAAATTAAAAATAAAGCTGTTACATGATCTAGGAATCCCACTTCTGGGCATTTATCCAAAAGATTGAAATCAGAATGTCAAAGAGATATTGACACTCCCATGTAAATTGTAGCATTAATTATTCACAATAGCTAAGATATGGAAACAACCTAAATGTCTTTGAACAGATGAATGGATTGAAAAAACATGATAGGTACATGCAATAGAATATTATTCAGCCTTTGAAAAGGAGGAAATTGTGCAATATGCAACAATATGAATGGATCTTGAGGACATATGCTAATTGAAGTCAGTCAGTCACAGAAAGGCAAAATGATGTACAACAAAACCAATTTTACCATAGGCCAATGGGTATAAACAAAGTAAGTTCCTGTGGCAAATTTCTGGTCACAAAAGCATCACCAAAATTCTAAATAAAGACCCAAAACACTTCTAATATTAATTGTTGAAATAAATGTGAGCTATACATATATTTAAGAGTGTTTAACAAAAACAAGTAAGATAATTTATTTACCCAATTTTTGGTAAATCAGTGAGTGATGGCAGTTGTAGTGGTGGTGGGTTAAATCAAGGAATAAATGTTTGCAAAGCAAAAATTATAAGGAGCATTCATGTAGTTCAAAAACAAACAATAACAAATATGGTGGGCTTTTGTACTGGGTTATTTATTGTTGTGCATTTGTATAATTATTGTAGACTTTATGAATTTTTAACTTATTATAATTTGTATTCATTTATTTTCCAACCTGTTTATTCCCGTTCAGAGTTGAGAGTGGCCAGAGCCTATCCCGGCAGGTCATGGTGCAAGGCAGGAACCCTAAGCCTGGACAAGATGCCATTCCACCACAAGGCGCACTCACACACACACACACACATACACACACAAACTCACTCCTACTGGGACAATTTAGACATGCGGATTAACCTAACGTGCACATCTTTGAGATGTGGGAGGAAAGCAGAGTACCCAGAGAAAACCCAGGCAGAAATGGGGAGAATATGCAAACTGCATACAAGACAGTGGCCTCGGCTGGGGATCGATTTTTTTCTCATCAATGTTATAAGGAAAGCACATTGAATGAAATAACATTACTTGAGGACTTGCTGTGCTGCATAATTTCACTTATATGAGGTATTGAAAATAGTCAAATTCACAGAACCAAAGAGTAGAATAGTGGTTGCCAGGGGCTGGGGGATGGAGAGCAACGGGAAGTTACTAATCAATGGGCATAAAGTTTCAGTGAAGCAAGATGAATAAGTTCTAGATATCTGCTATCTAACATTGTACCTATAGTCAACAATACTACATTGTACACTTAAAAAAGAGAAAGTAGATCTCATGTTAACTGTTCTTATTACAATAAAATAAATTTTTTAAAAATGTTGTATGATGCAGGAATCTAACTTTCTTAAAATGGTTAGTAAACTGTTCTGCCACCATTTTTTTTTGCATGATCCATCAATTTCTCACTGATTTAAAATGACTTCTTTTAATACAAACCATATCTGTTTATACACACACATTTCTGTATGATCTATACTGTTCCATGGACCTATTTGTTTATTACTTTTCCAGTATTTGACAGTACCATATTAAACCCTTTTTGATCATGATGTATATTATTCTTTTAGTGAAGTTCTTCATTAAAAGTGCTAATACTTCATTTAGGGTTTTTGTATATAGCTTTAGAAGAGGTCTAATGTGTTCTCTTTTTTTAATACCCTGGTCTGATTTTGTAGAATTCATTCATAAAACACTCTGGGCCTGGCCTTTGACTGTATTTTCCATTTTGTCTGTGGAGCTGTTCTATTCTGTTTTTAATTTCTTGATACAATTGCATTAATTTATATTTTTCTAGGAAAGTAAATCATTTTGATTTTTAAGATTACTTTGTATAAAAATGTTCTGTTATTGTTTTAAAAATTCCTGAATTTATAGTTTTGATTTTTTATCATTCTAATAGTTTTTGTTCTTAATCAGGTTGCCAACGTTCTATTTATTTTATTAGCATTTTCAAAGGCAACTTTTTACTTTACTTATATATTCTATTGTATTTTATTTTCTATTTAATTAATTTTTATTTCTAACCTTTGAATCATCTGCATTCATTGGGTGTGTTTTTTCATTCTTTGTCTAGCTCATATTATTTAGTTCGTTTAAATTTAATTTTTATTTTATTGAATAGTTTTTAATCCTAGTTTTTTTATTATTATCATTTTATTATGTTTTCAAATTTCCAAGTAAATTGATTTTCCTGTCTTGGTTTCTTTCTTTTTACCTATCCTTTAGGAGTTTTTAAAATTTTATTTTACTGCATTTTGGTTTGAAGATGTGACATTACAATTTCTGATTTTTTGAGTTTATTGATATTTTATTTTTAGCTGAATATGTGATCTACTATTGTGAATGAACCCTGTGTGTTTGAGAAAATGCTCTTTTTATAAATGCATATCTGTTTAATCATATTATTTTTTTCTAAACCCCCTATATGATAATACTTTTGTTTTCTACTTGTATTTCTGAGAGAGGGTTGCTAAAGTCTCCCAAATTAGAATCCTTTCCTATTGCTGGAATAGTCCCAGAACATACATGGCAGAGTACCTGTGGATTGCACTTTCCATGACTTCTCATAACCTCTGGAACCAGCTCAGAGTTCCAGAGTGAGAGAGCTAGGAAGACAATACCCAAAGGTCCTCAATGCAATGCCTGTTGCATCATCTCTTTGCTTCCCTAGCTAAAGCCAGATCAGCAGTACACGAGGAAAGTCAGACCCTCTCTCTGAAAGTAACTGCATGTAATTGATGAGCAAAGCAGTCTCTCTCTATATGACATTATTTGTAAGATATACTTGATATGATGAAGGAAATTGGAAATTCCCTGGGGAAAGTCTTTGTATGCACTCTGAGCACTCATTTACTTCCATAAAATACAGATTTGTAAACTATTAAATGACTAAACAACTTTGACAATGGCATCTTCTTTTCAAGGAAGAAAGTTTGACATGTAAAGAAGTTGAAAATGTCACAGATTGAAAGAAATCTTTCCAAAGCAAATTAAAATTAAAGTTTCTTATAGTTCATAGAGTATTTTCATATACACTAGATAGTTTTATATACTAACAACAATTCTGTGACAAAAGTCAAAAAATATGACTGTCATCACCATTCTAGTAGATACCACTGAGTACCAGGGATCAGAAGTGACTCATTCAAAGTTATACCCCTCATACATGATGACACAAGTATTGAAATACACGTCTTACGACAGCAAATTTCAAGGTATTTACACTTCATCATAGCAGTTCCTTAGAAGCTAGAGACTCTTGGATTTCAATTCACGTGTATGATGAAATTTTGGAAATGAGAAATTCCTCAAATGTAGTTGTTGAAGAAATATTAGTTGATTTTAATAGAAATATGCTAGATCTCTTCCAGTTGCTCCATTTGTCCTTTCCACCATGCTGTGCACATCGGGAGGCCGACTTAAGCACAGCATCATTGGGCTCCTTTGCCTTGTGGGATTTGGTAGAGTTGACCAATGGGAGCACCAGTAGGAGACTCAGGGAAGGAGGAGCACGAGGTCCGGACATTTGTTTCCCTCATTTTCTCTTTGCTGGTTGCTGTGGGCTGGAATCCTCCTTAAATGAGGATTGCAGTTCTTATGAGGGGCCTCTTCACCCAGTTCTCTCCTTCTCCCTGTTCCAGTGGCAATTTCCTCCTCTTGCCCCCTCAGGCCTAGAGTGGAAGTGGTTCTCTGCTGCTGTTTACCCCAAAGACTGCAACATCCCTTGTGGTTTTGTCCACACCTTTGTAACTGGTCTCTTTTTAAATATAATCTTCAAATTATCTAATTTGAATGTGCCAGCTGTTTCTTGCAAGGACCCCGACTGACATGATAAAGGAAACAAATTCCTCTTAAAGTGTATGGTGTAGGTAAAAAATGCTGGGTGAAGGGACAAGTTTCCTAGCCAAGCCATAAGCTATTCATATACTAACATCTGATTAATACAGTTTTGGAAAGGAGTTGGCTTATATTAATATATTCTTCATTGGGGATTATACATTTTCTGGAACAAAATCACAATCAGAGCCAAAAGATTTCTAATATTTTATATATTGTTAATAAAATTTAACAGTAACAGGAAAAAAAATAAAGAAAAACAACACTTTGTTTCCAAAGCAGAGAGAAAAACCAGTGCAGTGTTGATAAATCATTCTGTTGCCATGCTAACCTCATCGCCACACCACCCTGAAAAATCCCTTAGAAGAGTTAGAGTCTCCTGATCTTTAATCTTTGGCTAATTAAAGCATGCACAGGGCACGGCAAAGGCTCATTTTCCACAATTCATTGTAAGAAAAGAGTGGGGTTGATGATCACATGTTAGAAGAGGGACTGAAACAACCCACGTCCAGCAGACTCTGTGCCTGCTGGAGACTGCATGAGAGTTCCCACACACACACACACACACACACATGCACACACACACACAAAGCCAGAAAGGCAAACCTGCAGAGAAAATGGTGTGATTCTCAGCATTCTTTCTGGTACTTGGGGACTAGATGGGAATGGAGGCTATTACCTCCCTTCTGAGCCAGAGCAGGGTGATATGCTGACATGTTTGGTATTTTCTTCCAGTTGGCCACAATTCATGTGAGAGGGAAAATACACTTCATTCCTATTCTCCTCCCTTGCTCCCTTGCCATGGGCTAATTTTTAATATAATGCCATAAGAGATATTATAATTTGAAAAATAAGAAAAAAATTAGGCTACATAATTGCCTAATCAATATAAGATAGGTTTCCACCGTCAAAGTGGAATGGAGCATCATCCTCCAGTGGATTTGTTTTCCTGTTGTTTGTACAGGAGTTTGACTGACTACATTTGTTACCTCATTTGCATTTTAATGAGAAGGGGGAGTGACAACTAAAACACAATGGTTGAAGTCATTGAAGATGAGATGGATTTCAAAAGGGGATCCTTCATTTGAACAATTTTCAGTTTTGAAACAGTCTCTCTGTTGTCATTCAAGGTAAGGAGATAAAGTGGTCTACTAGAGATTTAAGTTTTAAATTTTGTGTCCCTGAAGAATTATTGTGGGCTGCTAATTCCTTGGTTGCATTTTTAACAGTATAATAGATATTTCCTCAGACCACCAACTTAGGGGTCCAATCATTGCACAAAATAACAAAACAGTTTGTGCATCAGTCTTTTTAGGTTTGAAACAAGGGAGATGAGAGTAAGCACTTAGAAACTAAAATTATGATTACCAAAATTAACATTTATTTCCTAGTTTCTCAAAGTGAGGAGAAATAGCTCTATCTTAACTCAAAATTGATATAAAAGAACCATAGGAGGCTGGGGGCCATGGCTCACACCTGTAATCCTTGGGAGGCCAAGGCGGGAGGATCGCTTGAGCCCAGGAGTTTGAGGTTGCAGTGAGCTATGATGACGCCACTGCACTCTAGCCCAGGCAACAGAGTGAGACCCTGTCTCAAAATAAAAAAAAAAAACCATAGGAGATATCAGCAAGACAGCTGACTAGAAGCTCCTAGAGCACTCTTCTTTCCCATAAAAAAACCAAAATAACAAGTAAACAATCACATTTCAACCAAAATAACTAAAGGAGAGCATCAGAGAACAGCAAAACAAAGCCAAAATCCTGTACAGCCCAGAAACCCAGAGTAGCCATATAAAAAAGGGAAGGAAACACTTTGTCTTTATCCCCCAACCTCCCCAAATCGGGATCAGCTCAGAGCCAAAAGGGACTTCCCTCTGTAGGGAAAAGGGAAAGAGAACCCCAGCATCTGCCAACACCACCGCGGACACCTGCAGTCTTTGCTACTACAGGCTCTTGCAGCCCTCACAGGCTCTGAGCCCAGCTGAGGGAGCTCCCCAGAGTTCACATGCTGAGCTACTCCTACAGAAGGTACCAACACTGTACCCCCAAACCCCGTGGCCTGTGCTGCTACTGCTGTACACCATCCTGGAAACAGAGCTACTACTAAATGCATCCTGCTCCGGGGGCAAGCAGCCCTTGCATCCCTCCATCCCTGAGGATTAGCCACCACTGCACCATGCCCACCCAGCAGGTGCCATCCCTGAGCCAAGCTGCTCCTGTACCTTACTCCTGAGGGCGAAGTGACTGCATAGCCACCTCATTCTGCCCATCCCAGTCGCTAGTACACCCTCCCCTTAGGGCCAAGATGAAGTGGTGCCCTGCCCCTGGTGACCTGGATCCTCAAACTATAGAAGCAGTCACGTCCCAGGCACTACAGCTATGGCAGCACCCTGGTCCCTGGCAACCTCAGGCCTCCAGCACATCAGAGCAGTTGCCCCTGCTATGTCACAGAGTAGACAACACCTCATCCCCTGGGGGATCCCAGTCTCTGGCATACCAGAGCAGTTGCACCTTCAAGCACCACCGCTGACACTGCACCCTGCCCCAGTGTGCAGGGATCCGGAGGCTCCACTGACCTGTGTAACCATGCTTTCTGTGGCTAAGCAGATGTGATTTCTTGCATCCCACCAAATCAGAGCCTTGGCTGAGCTGTACTATATTAGGCCCTCCAGGCCTATCTAATAGCTACTGTGCCCAACCCACCTGGAACTGGACTGGCCCCCTGCAGTCCGAACTGCTGAGGCACCCTGCCTCTCTGGGGTGTGGAGTCATTGCTGCACTATTCCCCACTCCCCAAGGCCCAAGCCACAGTAACATCTTGCCGTTCCTGCGTCCTTCCTGCTGCTGCACCTGGCCTCACAGAGCCTGGACTCCTGCCTTGTCCCATCATCCCAGGGTCCAGAGTCAGCACTGCATGGTAACTCATCCCCCAAAGCCTGATCCGTCACTGTACCCTGTTGGTTCCAGATCCGGAATTGCAGCTGTGCCCTGCTCCCCAGGGCCTGAGCCTCCAGAGCACCCCATCTTCCCCAGAACCATGTCAGTGCTGCGCCCTGCCTATCAGATCAGAACCACAGCTACACCACAGCCTCCTGAACCTGAGCTGCTGGGTGTGCCTGAGAGCAATACAGCCCAGCTTAGTGGCAGAACTGAATCTATGTGTGCCTTGGAAAGTGAACCTGCACCTCAACTCTCAGGTGTTACAGTAGTTTCACAAGACCCTGAGCCCAGATACCTGGCTCCACAGCTGCTTCAAGCACCTGTGCCCAAGAATACCATACCCAGCAAAGCTGGCCCTCAGAGTGAAGGAGAAATAAAGTCTTTTACAGACAAGCAAAAGCTGAGGGAATTCATTAGCATTAGAACTGCCTTATAAGAATTGCTTAAGAAAGTTCTTTAAGCAAAAATGAAAGCATATAATTACTATCATAAATACATACAAAAATATAAAACTCACTGGTAGAGGTAAATACATAGTCAAATCTAGAATACTCCAATACTGCAATGGTGGTGTGTAAATCATACGTATCTCTAGTATGAAGGTTAAAAGTCAAAACAGTCAAAAATAACTGAAGCTACAATAGTTTGTTAAGGAATACACAATATAAAAAGATGTAAATTGTGAGATCAAAAACATAAATGGGGGGAAGAAAAGGCTAGAATTTTTGCATGTGACAGAAGTTAGTTGTTATCAGCTTAAAATAGCAGATTATAGCCATAAGCTGTTTTATGTAAGCCTCAAGATAACCACAAAACAAAAAACTGCAGCATATATACAAATGATAACAAGAAAGGAATCAAAGTTTAGCACTACAGAAAATTATCAAATCACAAATGTAGACAATAAGAGAGAAAGAAATGAACAAAGGTGCTATAAAACAACTAGAAAACAAATAACAAAATGGCAGTAGTAAGTCCTTACCTATTAATAAAACCTTGAATATAGATGGATTAAATTTTCCAATCAAGAGACATAGAGTGGCTGAATGGATTAAAAAAAAAAAAAACAAGATCCTACTATGTGCTCCCTACAAGAGACCCACTTAAGCTTTAAGGACACACATAGGCTGAAAGTGAAATGATGGAAGAAGATATTCCATGCAAATGGTAACCAAAAGAGAGCAGGTGTGACTAGCTATATTTACATCTGATGAAATAGACTTCAAGTCAAAAACTGTCACAAGAGACATTGAAGGTCATTATTTGATGATAAAAGGGTCAATTCATCACAAGGATACTATCATTGTAAATATATATGCACCCACCATTGGAGCCCCTAAATACATAAAGCAAATATTAAAGAACATAAAGGGAGAAACAGATAGCAATATATTAATAGTAGGAGATTTCAATACCCCATTTTCAATGATAGATAGATCAACCAGATAGAAAAGTATTTAATAAGAAAATACTGGACTTGAATTGCACATTTGACCAAATGGACCAACAGATACATACAGAACTTTCCTTCCAACAGCAGCAAAATACACATTTTCCCGTAGCACACATGGAACATTCTCTAGGATAGACCATATGTTAGGCCACAAAACTAGTCATAACAAATTTAAGAAGATTGACATCATATCTGGCATTGTTTCAGACAACAGTGGTATGAAACCAGAAATCAATAACAGGATGAACCTTGAAAATTCATGAATATGTGAAATTAAACAACATGTTCCTGAACAATCAACGGGTCAAAGAAGAAATCAAAAGGGAAATTTAAAAATATCTGGAGACAAATGACACAGCATACCAAAACCTGTGGGACGTAGCATTTTGGATGCTGTTTTAAGGGGGAACTTTATAGCAGTAAATGCATACATTAAAAAAAGAGGAAAGATTCCAAAAAAATAATCTAACATTATGCCTTAAGAAACCAGGAAAAGAACAAATTAAACTCACAATTAGCAGAAGGAAGGAAATAATAAAAATCAGAACAGAAATAAATCAAATAGAGAATGGAAAACTATAGAAAGAATCAGTAAAAGTGAGAGTAGATTTTTAAACAGAATTGACAAATCCTTAGTCTAGCTAAGAAAAAGAGAGAACACTCAAAAAATAAAATATGGAATGAAAGTGAAGAAATTACAACAAACACTTCAGAAATAAAAAGAATCATAAGTGATTTTTATGAACAATTGCATGACAACAAATTGTATAACTTAGAAGAAATGGATAAATTCTTGGAAAAATACAAACCACCAAGACTGAGTCAAGAAGAATAGAAAGCCTGAACAGACCAATAACAAATAAAGAAATTGAAGGCATGACCTAAAACCTCCTAACAAAGAAAACCCCAGGACCAGATGGCTTCACAGCTGAATTCCACCAAACAGTAAGAACATCAAATATAATTTAATAAATAAAAATACATGTTATGTTCTTGATTACAAAATCTTAGTATTTTAAGACTATTCATCTATTCATTTTCCTCAAAATAATCTAAAATATCTATGCATTTTTATTCAAAATTAAAGCAAGATATCTTTAGGAACTTGTAAATTATTCTAAAATTAATTTTTAAAAGAAACCAGTGAAAAAGCCAAGAAAATTTGGAAGAATTTTTTTCAAAGGAACTATTAATATGAGCATACTTGTCCTACTAGATAATAAAACATATAAATTATGATATCCAAAACAGAACTGCCACAGAGGCACAGAAATCATCTAAATTGAAACAGAAAAAAGGAGCTAGAAATAGACCCAAGGATATGTGGTAGTTAAGTATATGATAAAGATAGCATTTCAAATTAGTAATATGAATTGAATTTTCAATAAATAACACTGAGATTACTGGCTAGACATTTGGGAAAAAGAAAGCTGAATCCCTTATGGGAAAATAACTTCCAGATGGATCAAAGATTCAAACTTGTAGAAAAAAAGGAAAGGGAAAAATGAAAGAAACTATAAAATATTAGAAAAAATATGCGTGAATAATTTTATAATCTTAAAACAGGAAAATCTTTCTAAGCAGTGTAAGGAACTCAGGATCCATGATAACATTTGATAAATTTGGTTACATAATAATGTAAAATTTCTAACCATAAAATTACCTTTAAAGTAAACCCCAAAACTAAATACAAACTGAGATATACATGAAAAGAGTTAATGCGCTTAATATGTAAAGAGTTATAGCAAATCAATGAGACAAAGTCAACCACTCCAACAGAAAAATGGGTGAAGAAAATAACAGGCAGTTCAAAAAAGGAGAAATAAAAGGGTTGAAAAACATGTGGAAAAGATAGTCACTTTCACTAATAGAGAAATGGAAAAAAAATTATATATCATTTTCCACTCATGAAATTAGTAGATGTTTATGTGACTGCAGGGATCACTGAAACACCTCGGTCTTATTGGCAGGAATGCAATTCTGTAGAACATTTCTGGAGGACAGTGTGGGAGTGTGTATAAAATCTTAAATTAGATACCTTTTGGCCTCACAACTCCTCTTTTAGAAATTTAGCCAGAGGAGATAATTGTGTGGGTTAAATTAATATATTTGCATGAGGATTTTCTTAAGTATATTTAAACAATCTATAAATGTCTCTCACTATGGAACTGATTCAATAAGTTATGGTACAAATTATAGAGTATCATATATTCAATAAAATACCAATACAGATCTGAGTACAATTATCCAAAAAGATGCTCTTGACATATTTTTTGATTGAGAAAGGGAGATTAAAAAATAGTAGGTACCCCACATAAATATAGACAACTGATCTTTGACAAAGGAGCAAAGGCAATACAATGGAGCAAAGATAGGCTTTTCAACTAATTGTGCTGAAACAACTGGACCGCCACATGCAAAAAAATTAATCTAAACACAGACTTTACACCTTTCACAAAAGTTAACTCAAAATGGATCACAGACATAAATGTAAAATGCAAAACTGTAAAATTCCTAGAAGATAAAACAAGAGAAAATCTAGATGATCTTGGATTTGATGATGACTTTTAAGATATGACACCAAAGGCATGACAATAAAAGAAAGAATTGGTCATAAGAGGACTTTATTAAATTAAAGTTTCTGCTTTTTGAAAGACACCGTCAAGAGAATGAAAAGACAAGCTACAGACTGAGAGAAAATATTTGCAAAAGATGTATCTGATAAAGGACTGTTATCTAAAATATACAAATAACTCTTAAAACTCAACAATAAGAAAACAAACAATTCTGATTTTAAAAATGGGCCAAAGACCTCAACAGACACCTCACCAAAGAAGATATACAAATAGCAAATAAACATATGAAAAAATGCTCCACATCATGAAGTCATTTAAGAATTGCAAATTAAAACAACAAGATATCACTCCACACCTATTAGAATGCCCAGAATCCAGAACACTGACAGCACCAAACACTGGTGAGAATGTGGAGCAACAGGATATGAAAGCAACAGGAACTCTCATTCATTACTAGTGGGAATGCAGAATGGTACAGACACTTTGGAAGACAGTTTGGCAGTTTCTTATAAAACTAAACATTCTATTACCATACAATCCAGCAATCGTTCTCCTTTATATTTATGTAAAGGAGTTGAAAACTTATGTGCACACAGAAAACCTGCACACATGTTTATGGAAGTTTTATTTATAGTTGTCAAAACTTGAAAGCAACCAAGATATCCTTCAGTAGGTGAGTGGATAAACTGTGATACATCCAGACAATGTAATATTATTCAATCCTAACAAGAAATGAGCTGTCAAGCCATAAAAAGACATGGAGGAAACTTAGATGCATATTACTATGAGAAAGAAGCCAATCTGAAAAGGTTACATACCATATGAGTCCAACTATATGACATTCTCGACAAAGACAAAACTATGGAGATGGTAAAAAAAAAAAAAGAAGTGGTTACAAGGGGTTGGGGAGAGGGAGAGAGAGATGAAAAGGCAGACCACAAAGGAATTTTTAGAGGAAAAAACTATTCTGTATAATACTACAATGTTGAATAGATGTCATCATACATTTGTCCAAACCTATAGAATATAACACCAAAAGTAAATCCTAACGTAAACTACAGACTTCAGGTAATAATGATGTGTCATCGTATGTTCAATTATAATAAATTTATTCCTTCATAGTATTTATCTATACAAAAAAAATTGTAAAAAATATACCACTCTGGTGGAGTATGTTGATAATGAGAGAAGCTATGCTTATGTAGGAACAGGGCTACATAAGAAATCTCTGCACCTTCCCCCAATTTTGCTGTGAACCTAAATCTGCTCTAAAAAAATAAAGTCTTTTTAAAAATAGTAAAGAATAATGATTATGAAATTATATATACTAAAATCCTTCTATGGACATGTACATATAGAAATGTACAAAGTTTTACAATCATGTATCAGTTATGTCTCTCTTACAAGAGATAGAAACTCAATCCAAACTAAGCAAAAGGAAAACTTTTTGGCTCAGATACTGAAAAGTACAGAGTATTTATTTTCAGACACATCTTTTTCAGGGCTTCAAACAGGGTCATCAAAAGGAGCTAGTGTTTCTCTTTGTTTCCCCATCTCTGTCCTGCTTTCTCTGTAGTGGCTCTGTTTTCAAAACAGGATCTTGCCTCATGGCGCTGAGATGGCTGCCACAGTCCTTGCCTCTCTTCCTTTCTAGTTCAGCACTAGCATGAAAGAGAGAAAATTTTTTCCTGACTATTTAATCGAAAGGTTCATTGAGCCTGGCTGGCTTCACTTGGGATATGTTCCCATACCCAAATCAACACTGTGTTCTAGAGAATATAAGACGCTGATTGGCTTAGACTTGGGTGCTGTGTCACATGCTCCAATCCTGAAGGATGTTACCTATATTATGTGGCCTGAAAGTTGGGTGGGCTGGGGGAGGAGGAGTATCCCTAAAGAAAAATTGGCAGATTATTACCTGGAGAAAGATAAGTACATGCTGTGCTACTAAAAGAATAGAAGAAATTTATCCCTTCATGATGTTGTTTCTTGACACACTGGGTTTTTTTCCCCACTTTTTTGTATTATTTGAGAATTTACCTTTATTTTTTTACTTAGCAAAAACTATGAAAAACCATTAGCATGCATCATTTTTATATTTAGATAAATAATAAATCTATTTTCAATATAAATAAAATATACTGGTATTTGTTTCTTTGTTTTATGCTATTTTTGTTGTGTTTCTGCCTTGTCTTTCATTTACATATATTATTTTCATACAAACATCTCAGTATTACTTCTTTCCATTATCTTTTCATAGCTGTTATTCAAACTTCTGAAGTTACAGGCAAAAGAATCTTGTGCAAAGCATGAAGTTATTTACCCTAGTATTTCACAGAAAGAAGTGCAGAAGTAAAGAAATATGTGGTAGCTCCAGAATGTTTGAAGGGAGTTTTAGGGAACTGGTCTTGAAGTTATATTTGCATAGCAAACATAATTTTTACTTTGATGGAAAGTTTATATGAGGTGGCTGGAGGGAAGAGCGGCTTTCCAAAGCCTGCTTGATGTTGCCTTTGGTGAATGGTTAACTTAGATCAGTGCCTAGAGAACTCTTACATGCATGTGAGTCACCTAGAGATCTGAAAAAATGCAGATTATGATTCCTTATGTTCATGTTGGGGCCCAAGATTTGTCATTTCTTATAAGCTCCCAGGTGATGCTAATGCCGCAATTCCACAGACCATACTTTGAAAAGCAAGGTTCGTATAACATATTCCTATCTATCAAGTAAAGAACTAAACCAGCCATATTCTACATATTTTTATTAAAACTAGAAATATATTAAAATATACTTTCAACTATTCCAGGTTAATTTTATATGCTACTATCTTTCTATTTAGGGCTAAATAAAACAAAATCAATAAAATTTGACTCTGTATTACCTCATCTTAAAAGAAGGTAGATATTTAAATTCTCTCCCCCACCATCTTATATAAAACCTTTAATCTGTTTTTACATTATTCCATAAGGAAAAAAAATGCTCTCTTGCTGTCTTAAATGCTATTTTTCTTGTTCTGAAACCAAAGATTACTCAATTCAACTTTGAATTACACTGGGATTGTGTGGAAAATCCTTTATTGTTTGAGATTTGACAGTGTGCTCTGTCAAGGGCAAACTCAAGAGCCATGGGTGTTTACTTTTTTGCTGTCTACCAGTATAATTTGTAGAGCAAAAGGAGCAAGGTGCTAAGGATATCCTTGGAGAAAAAGTATTTTAAAATTTAGATTCCCATACACAAAATGGTGGCTCTTCCTCCTTACTGTGGGTGTATGTGACCTTGGGCAGCAGACACAGCCTAGATCCAGCTTTCAACACCAATACCATCTAAAGATCCAAGCCATTTAACCTGTCAAAGGCCAATTTTTGTGGCTACATATGAATTCACTTTGGGTTACAAACATTTTTAAACAATTTTTATGTCTTTAAGCTTCACATACCCTCTCCAACTCCAGGCCCTTTGCCAGTCCCTCTTGGCTCTGCTAAGAAGAATTGAATCTGGAAATCAAGGTCAAGAGCAAGAGTCTGTTTTGTTTAAGAGGAATGTGTGTGTATGTGTGTGTACGTGTGTGTGTGTGTGTGTGTGTGTGTGTAAAACAGAAACACCTTCCTTTTTGCCTCAATTGGTTTGGTTGTATTTCTTTCAGCTTGCCCCAGGAGCAAAATTGTTTTGGGGACTCTAGCAGACAATTCCAAAGCAGTAGCTCTGCTATCATTTTGCCTTATGTACAAGCACCTCATTTGCCTTACATTTCTGTCTGGGTTTTTGAATATAACATGCCTGCTGGGTAAGCCATGATGTTGTTTCCACTGGGCCCTTATTGCTATCCTGACTGCATACTCACTCAGGTTACCTTATATTTAGGCACTTGCTCAACTCAACTTTCACACTGTACTCAGCACCTGCAACTATCTACCTTTTCCCTGGCTCCTATCGATACCCACTGGCTAGGTATTGTTCACATTCTTACGTGTTTGGCTATGCCTCTGTGAAAGTTACTGGCATTTGCAAAGAAAACAGAGTGGTATAATAACAGAGATATTTATGAGAACAAAAAAGTTTTTGATTAAAAAAAACTATTACCACAACATACATTTAACTTTGCCAGAGACATAGAGCTTTATTAACCAAAAATATCTCCTTTTTAAAGGCATCTACATGGTAAACAAGTTTTTTACTATAAAATAGTGACATTTGTTTGATGTTGGACACTGGGTTAACCATTGGTACAGGCATCCAAAATCCTAAAGTGTAGGTTTAGCCGTCAGCCTTGCCGTATTTTGTTCTCTTCCTCTTCCTTCTCTTGTCCTCAGGCACTTTGATGACACACCATTTCCCCATCAGGTTACTGGGGACCCCATTGGAGTTGGGAGTGTAGAGTTAATGGCCATAGCATTGTCTGTAGACAGAAAAAAAAGAGTTTTGCATATATGCAATATGATTACTTTTTAAATGTATAAGAAGAAAATTATGTTTTAAGTTCATTGATTTTTGGACACAAAGCTTAAGCTATGGAAGAACAGGAAAGTGATTCAAATATGTTCTGAATAATCATGTATTCTAAAGCATCTGGCAAACATAAACTTGGAAATATGGAAGAACCTCTGTGTTAACAATGGCCACTTTCTAAAGAACAGTAAGGGACATATATTTAAAAAATAAACAACAAGAAAGCATAAACCACAATCATCTGCCACAGAAATAATGACTGCAGGAATCACAAAGAATGGTGATAATAAGCAGAAGGTTGTGCCTTTAAGTCCTGCCAGTGAAATCCAATTTAATTAAATGAGGGTTTAATTATAAAAACAAAGATGACTTTCACTTCTATTTTTAATTTTATGGATGAAAAGTATGTCTCGGAAATATGAAAGAACCAAATAAGGTCATCAAATAAGAAAAGCTTAAACTCCTTTTCTTATCCTGTTTTGTAGGGGGCTGGGCAGTTGTACAGCAGAGGACATTTGGCAGGCAATAGATAAATATAAGCAAGCTGCAAGTCCTTGATTTTGCCTTAAGTGGCAAAATGCATGAAGACAAGGCTGAAAGAGTTTGAGTTGATAAACATGAAGGCAATTATTGTTCTTATTTATTGGCTTCTAAAGCACATCTTGCTTGATACAAGGTGTTGTGCTACTGGAAAGCAGAAAGGCTATTTAAAACTGCAAACTAGAGATCTTTTGAGAGCTGAAGCCATGCAGAGTGACTTTTCAATTCAGAAAAGAAGGTATCGTGTGTAGAACTATGTGTATGAAAGAGTTTAACTAAATAAGGATTACAATTCCAAAATGAATGCTATATCATGTGCCATGATGGCAATAATATGTTGAACCTGAATAAAAAACTTAGGCTAAAGTATTAAAACAAATTAAGATATTTAGAATAAAATTTATTCTTATTCTTATATTATTTTTAAACATTTTTCTGGGTGAGAGATGGTGGCAGGGGAAGAGTGGGGGAGGCAGGAGGCAGGAGAAGAGTTATAGAAAGAGAAGGGCCACAGTGGTTAGGCAAAAATTGGTTAAGTTGATTCAGAGCAACTCAGTGGGAGGTCTGTATCATATTTTTTAAATTTTGTAATAAATCCAGAATTGTATTTGTCTATTTTTCCTAAACTGGCAATTCTACATGGCTATGCTTGTCTATACCCAGTCTGAGTGGGCATAAGCACAAACCAAAAAGCTAAAAAAAAAATTTGTCTGTCTCCAGGACGTTTTAAAACTAATTTATGTTACTTTACATCATCAATAAGGAAGATTATTTAAACAGAGGCACAGTCTACTTTTTGAATATCCTACCCTGGGACTAAAATTAGCAACTAAACCCTTGAATTTAAACCATTCCAAGTTTTGGATCCAATCGTATTAACCTTTCTACCAGTTTTCCTGCTCGGTTTAATCTGATATCCCCAAGAGATGGGTTCTGAGGAGTGCCTGAGCTATTGGGGAAGGAAGTGGTTAAGAAGGAAGAAGCACACTTCTTGGCAGAGTGTCTGAGCATGCAGGGACTTTACTCAAAACTGGAGTAGACGGTGCCTAAATATCTTTATATCTAAAACTATAATTTAGAGATGTCAAAAGGCTTATCAGCTCTGAAATACCTGATAGCCCCACCATAAGTTCACTCAACAAGTGTACATTTGTTAATTAAACATCTGGGGATGGTAGGCAAGTTCTGTGTTTGGCATTTATAGGTGGCTTGAGGAGTGAACGAGACATGGTCTTTGATTTCAAAGAGACCCACCTCACATTTGCCAGCTGCTGTCAAGAGTACAAATGGAAACTCACATACTATATGTCTAAATATTTAAAAGCTACAATTTAACTTTTAAAATCAAAAGTATTTGTCAAGCTGAAAATGCTTGAGTTTTGAAAACAATGAAATGTCACTAAATATTTTTATAAAAATAAAACCATTTGCATTTCTAGCATTGAGTATATCTTTCATTGCCAATATAAAGAATTAGCAACTTACTCCGTGCATGTTATGTCTGGACCTACACATACGAATCGTTTAATGTTTCAAAATGTCCCTCAACCACTCTGGGCAACTGTTGTGAATGTCATAGTGCCAGAGCCACAAATTGGAACACAAAGATAAGCAGGAAAAGAGACTCTTGGCACTACAGAAAAATGATTCTGTTACACCAAATTACATGAGATTCATGCTATATAAAAGGAAGAAATTGACAGTTAATAACTTTGTCTTTTCTCTTTCTTAAGTACCTCTGCCCATCAGATCTTTTTCTTACTTTGGAGGACCTTTTGCCTCTAACATGGGCAGTGGCACAGACAACAAAGCTTTACAACATTCAAATGCAATCATCTTTGTTTTGAGGACATAGGACAAGAAATTTGTACTAGACTTTCCCTGGACCTGAATGGTTTAGTTACAAGAGCTGGTGTTTTAGGATGACAGGCTACATTGTGCCAATGTTCAGAGGTGAGTCTCGAGTACCTATGCGTTCTTCAATAAATATAGCATTTTGGTGTTTGTAATATATGGGGCTCACTAAAGCACGGATTCATGGTCATGGGCCCCTCTTTCCCAGGACAAGGATGGTACTGCCACAGAGTTTATAATTTAGCAAGGGAAATAGACATAAAAATCATGAATTATAGTAGGAGATTAAATGAAGGGGTGCTGTCATAGAAGTATAACAATAATACCCAACTAACTTTCATTGGCTCCCTATGTGCCAGTATTGTAAGTGCTTTATATACATTATTTCACTTAAATCTCACAAAACAGTAATAAGCGAAAACTACAAAATACAGAAGAGAGGCACAGAAACATTAAGCACGTTGCCCAAGTATGTTGGTGTCAGTCAGAGACCACATTTTTATATATAGAAGTCTGCTGGATATAGTGGTTTGTCAAATTTTATTTTAGATTTTTGACTATATGTTCATGAAATGCATTTTTTTAATATTATCATGCTCTTGTCAGGTTTTGAATTCTCAATAAAAAAATTCAGCAGGAGCTGTGTGTGTTTGTATGTGTGTGTGTTTGTAAATGAAGGAGCTAAGTCTAAAATGTATATGGAAACACCAAAGGCCAAGAATGGCCAGGACAATATTGCATAAGAACAAAGTTGGAAATTTTGCACCAGTAGATATCTAGACATACTATAAATCTACAAATATTAAAACAATATGGTATTTGAAAAAAGAAGAAACAAGTCACGGAAACATTGTAGAAAATTTAGAAATAGGCCCACATCCAAACAGACCTTTGATTTATGACAAAAATGGTCTTTCCCAAAAGTGGGGAAAGGGCAGTCTTTTCAATAAATGATGATGGGTCAATTGGCTATCTAAATATGAAAATAAATGAAATTTGATTCTAACTTCACATCAAACCCAAACATCAAAATTATAGGTAGATTGTAGATCTAAATGTGAAAGGCAAAGCCTCAATGCTTCTAAAAGACAGCATGCGAACATACCTTTCTTACTTTGAGGGATGAATAAACATTTTAAAAATGGAACATAAAAGCACTAACCATAAAGAAAAAAATTTATAAATTGGAATACATCAAAATTAAGTTGTTTATTAAAAAACATCAGTAACAGAGTGAAATATTGTCAGACTGTGGCAGATATTTGCAATATGTATATCTTGCAAGGATTCACATCCAGAATATACAAAGAACTCTCTAAAAATCAGTAAGAAAAAAGACAGACCATCCAGTAGAAAAATGGACAAAAAATTTGAGCAGGCACTTTATAAAAGAGAATATCCAAAAGCACAATAAACATGAGAATGTGCTAAACTTTATTAGTCATTATGGAAACACCAGTCAAAACCACAATGCGATATAACAAAATATTCACCAGAATAGCTAAAATTTTTTAAACGATTATCAATATAAAGTGTTGTTATGGATGTGGAACACTCATACTTTGGTGGTACACATGTAATTGGTGCAACGACTCATAAAACTTTTTGGAGAAATGTCTATTCAGGTCCTTTGTCCATTTTTTAATTGAGTTATTTGTTTTTATTGCTACTGTGTCATTCCTTATACATTTTGGAGATTAACCCAGATATATGGTTCACAAATATTTTCTCCCAAAGTGCAGGCTGTCCTTTCATTTTGTTGATTACTTCCTTTGCTGTGCAAAAGCTTCTTATTTTGATGTTTTCCCACTTATTTATTTTTGCTTTTGTGTTTTTGTGTCATATCCAAAAAATTCTTGTCAAGGCAATGTCAAGGAGCTTTTTCCTCCGTGCTTTTTCATGGTTTCAGGTCTTATGTGTAGGTTTTTAATTCATTTTGAGTTGATTTTTGTGTATGATGTAAGAGGTCTAATTTCATTATTTTGCATGTGGATATCAAGTTTTTCCAACACCATTTATTGAACAGACGGTCCTTCCCCATTGTGTCTTCTTGATGCCCTTGTTGAAAACTAGTTGAGTGTACATGTTTGGATTTGTTTCTGGGCTCTCTATTCTGTTCCATCAACAGCTTTTCTTATTTTCATATAGAGTTATGAAACCTCTTGGCTATGAAACAGAATAGCTAAAAATTAAAAAGCCATTAATAACAGGATTAATCAGATTCTGGCCACACAACTAAGAAAATGGAGTGATAATTAGAATAGCATCAAGGTTTTGCAAGTTGTCAAAGTGCCAAAATACAAATATTTAATGCTAATAAACTGAAGTCTAATCAGACACCATTTACACAAAGTGCTTTTCATATACAGGCAAAAATTTAAGTAGAAAAAGTATGGCCTCCCAGAACTACTCCCAATAATCCAATGGTAATAAAATAATATATTAACTTGAAATACATTATAATTACATTGTAGTATTTGAAAACATTGTGCTTTCCTTATAAAGACATAAAATTTTCTCTAAAATTAATATATTCCTTAAAAATAAATTGTAAAAGAAAAAAAAAAGAAATATGAAATGCTGCCCAGAGTATGTGCTCGTGTAGGGAGACAAAGCTGGGAGGAGAGAGCCCTCGGGTGCAGCATAAGAGCACTGAGGAAGTGACAGGAGGGAAAGATGGGAGAGATGACAGAGAAAGAAAGGGGAGTATTCAATCCAATCCTGTCCTCCTTCATGTCACCTAGCTTGATCCCACTCATCAAGTGGTAAAATCGGGACCAAAAATACCAAGAAAACAATGACCAGAAAAAAAGCCAATATTGAAAAATACCTAGTTATGTGTATGTAGACGACGTATTTGTGTAGACCTGTTTATGCGTTCACAGGAGCAAACACACGGGAGAGAACCAAGCGGACAGAACAAACCTAAGTAGGGAGTTTGGAAAGGAGAGACAGAGAGGAGGGGCTCCATCAATAAAGATAATGTGAAAATGAGATACACAAGTTTGTGTGACATCATCTGGAAGATATTAGCTGTTATATAGACATTTCTCACCTTTCAAAATATTATTATATGCAAAAAACTTAAGAACTGACAGCCAAAAGGAAAATGCAAAGAAAAAAAAAACAAAAGGCTGCTGAATGCCTTCCTATTACCTTAATTGATGTTATAAAGGAATAAATTAGAACTGTGGTCCCCAACCCCGGGGCCGTGTACTGGTACCACCCGTGGCCTGTTAGGGACCCGGCAGCAGAGCTCCACCACCCCTGTCCGTGGAAAAATTGTCTTCCATGAAACCGGTCCCTGGTGCCAAAAAGGTTGGAGACTGCTGAATTAGAATCACATTCAGGAACCATGACAATACAAAAAGGAAAAAGAATAAAAAGCCACTCTATACTGACTTTCAGCAACATTTTTGCACTATTTAGAAAACGCCCCATATGTTACTCCTCTGCATAAATAGGCTTTACATACAAATCTGACAGTAGGTATGTTCATGCTTTCAGGCTAAAGACTTTATAGGCTAAAGAGGGTGAAGACAAACTTTCGTGCATCACAGTAACGTGTAAATATCTGCACATTCACACACACTAACTCTAGCTAGTATTTGAAAGAATGCCACAGTGTAATTTAATTAATTCTTCTCTGTAACTTTTTACTTCAGGTATTTAGTTGTGCACAAAAAGGCACAAAACAGTCAAACTACTTTTGGTCATGGAAATAGTCTGAAAAAAGAAAATATAAAATCAAGGATGGTTCACATTAGACTTCTAAAATGATCATAGTGCTAAACTGTAAAATTTACTTTTCCAGGTGTGAACCAGATGCTACAAGATTATTTTAAGATATGTTCTCTTCTGTAAAGACTTTTCTTTCAACATATTCTCAAGAATTATGTACCAATGATTCACACTTGTGTTGAACACTTTCCAAATTGCCTAAGTATGAGTACCTTCTAACAAAAATCAAACAAAGGCTTTTGAGGACTTATTTAACTGGGTGGTTTATTGGAAATCATTTATTTTCTAGCACTTCAGGAGAAATCTCTAAAAACAAGTTAAAATATAATAGAATATTATAATTATTAAAAAACAATCAGTGATATTAAATTAGAATTTATAAGACAGTAAAAAAAAGAAAAAATAATAGGCATGTTTTTATTTATGGACTACTTAATCCTTATTACATGAGGCAATACCCAGTTCATTACAATAAAAGACTTTTTCTTAGAGTAAACAGGTATGAAAGAGCTGGGAAAAGAAATTTGATAATATCATTAAATATATAAAATGGTGAACCCCATTGTTTTTAATAAACTTCTATATAGCCCAAATAAACTTCTATACAGCCCAAATATAACAGGGGTTAGTATATATATGACATAAACTTTATGATCAGGTTGAACAGAAGTAAATTCAATTTTATTGCACCATAGGTAAAACTAAGAAAACATTTGGACTTCCTTCCCAAAATTTCTCACTAGGTCTATATCCTAAAAATGAATAGTAGAAAAATACAATTTACATATATCATTTAGAAAACACAAAGCTGATTGTGATCATTATACAATCTTTATGTAAATCAAATCATCACATTGTACACCTTGAGTACATACCACCTTTATGTGTCAAATATTTTAAAATAAAAAATTGTTAATTAAAATTTTAAATAAAAACCCATAAAGCTATGAGTAAGGCTGTGACAGATATCTCCATGTCCCATCAGGGGTACTCCTGTAAGCCCTAAACAAGGGAAAGCTTGCTGTGCACATCCAGCAGTGACCAAAAATCCATTAGGAGAAGAGCAATGGGGAAAACAATTATATAGCAGCTGAGGCATTTTTTTAGGTTAATTGGGATGTGACAATATTATAGCGGAATCCTCCCTCTGACTGTACTCACTAGTTTTCAGTGACTACAGCAGAGAAATTTCACCTTGTGACTTTTCCTATCTCTGGAGAACAGCCCTAGATCTCAGCTAATTTCATATAGGCCAGTGACGCATTTGCCAGATAAATGCTGGGAGCAGCTTTTGTAAACAGTCTAATGTGCAATTATCATAACCTCATTAGACAAAATCTCTGGCACCACACCCATGAGGACCCTCCCGAGATAAATACACCTTCCCCTGAGCCCTCCCTCTTTTACCATTTCTCCCTCTGCCTCCTCTCCATCTGGGGTCATCCTCAGACCCTCATTTGCTTCCTCTCCTTTTTATTTTTTCTCTCTCCTGTTCTTTTTCCCAAGTCATTTTCTTCCTTTTTTTTTTTTTTTTCTATTTCTTGCTCCATCTTACCCATTTGCTTCTCCCTGACTCTTCTTTTATCATACCCTCCCTTCTCTCTATTTCTCCTGTCTCTCTCTCATCTGTTTGGGGTAATTTTTTGGGATTCTTTGGGATGGATGCTTTTGGGATGGATGCCTCTCTGCAGAGCCTAATTCAGCAGCTCTCCTCAGTGTCACATCCTTTGCCCCAACACATGCCCATACTGACCCTTTGGAATCCAAACACATCATTCCCTTTGGGGAGGTAGAGTGTTTAGAGAGATAAACACCTTACAGAAAGATCAAAATCCTACTGATTTATTAGCATCAGCAACACATTTAGGCCAGATTTTCAAGGGCCCTCCTTTTTCAGAGCCTCCTATTTTTAAAGGTGCCTGTTTGATTTATGCTTAAAGCCAGTAAATTGTTTTCTGCAAAATAAGAGGTAAAAAGCCAATTTGTTCTCATAAAATTGGATGCTGTTCCTTTGAAAATCTAGCCAGAAATGTTGGTGGAATTGCTCCATTCATCAAGACTCAAAAGACCAAGAGAATAAAACTCTTTAGGAGGGGAAAAAACAAAAAACAAAAAACCCACCGGTGCTGCTTCTGCGATCTTAATAGTTTAGATGGAAGATGTTAGAGCCAGCAACTGATAGTACTGATGGGTTACCAGGACTTACACATCAGAAATGAAATGGTTAAAGTAAAATATGCTTAAGGCATGCAAATACATCATCTCCCAATATGTTTAATTATATTTGTAAATAGTTCACAGTCAGACTCCAAGGGAAAAAGCCCCTTGGAGCTGTGTTAATGGTGCTGTGTTCATGGAGTGAATGTAAACATGACCCTATGCATTCACAACTTTGGAATGTGGATGTTTCCCCCCACAATAATACAGCTGTCTGATAATGAAAACTGAGCTGTTAGAGTATGTCCTCACTGTTCCCCCCTTTCAAAATTCAAACTGTTTGATTCTTACACTGTGAGTTCTCTTATGCTAAAAGGGTTAAAAATAGTGCTTGTCTGTGTTGTTCTTGACAGAATTTCAAATGCGCCAAATTCTCCCATCCTGCTTCAGCCAGACAAGAAGTTTTTGCTTTCATCTTTTCTTACTGAATCCTATCAGCTGTTTCACATGATTCACAATTTAGTATGTGATCATGGCATCCTTATCTGTGATGAACCCAATTTAAAGTTTACCTTGTCTGCTTTTTTAGATTTTCTTATTGGATGAAAGAAAAATCCTTAGCATTCAGTGGGAACTAAGATAATGAAAATGACCCTAGCCAGCCATCCTGGCACTGAATATGTGTGGTTTGCTAATTACAAAAGGGAAAAAAAACTCTATTATGTCAGATTAAAATCTTCATCTGTTAACAAGCAGAAAGCTCAGAGTTTCTTTGTCTGAAGGGTGTTTTCAAATCAATTGTTCTCTTTGTGTCAGTGTCCAAAGAATCTGCTTTGGTTACTTGAAAAATTTAATAGATGTTTATATATTTATGTGTAAATAGAAATTTATATTTTAAAAAATATAAGAAATATTTTTAAATAGATAAGGGCACAATCTGAGAATGAATAGAATGCCAGGTCATTGTTTAAAGTGCGTGAACTATTCACTTTCAAGTAAAATGTATACATACGTATTTAAGATCTTGTGACACTTAAGTTTTTTCAAATGATCATAAAATGTTTATATTGAAGAGGACTTTAGAGATCATCCAGTGGTTCTCAAATTCACCTTGCATCAGAAATACCTGCACGGCTTGCTAAAACACAGATCATGGGCTCACCCACAGAGTTTTTGAGTCAGTAGAATTTGCATTTCGCATATGTCCCAAGCTATGCTGATGTTGCTAGTCTAGGGACCACACTGTGAGGACCTCTGACCCAGTCCAACTCTCTTGTTTTACAGACTAGAAACCTGCAGTTTCAATCCATTGTCCAATGCTAAACAACTTGTGAGTGGGTGAAGTAAGAAAAGGAACTGGTTATTCTTGTTCTCAGTTTAATTTTTCAATTTCTACACCAGTGCTTCTAAAACTCTGATGTGCGTACAAATAACCTGGGGAATTTTTTAAAACACAGACTGTGATTCAATAGGTCTGGGGAGAGACCTGAGCTTCTGTATTTCTAACCAGGTGCTGTCCTTGCAGCTGGTCCACAGGCACACTTTAAGTAGCAAGGTCCTGCACTGTGCTATGCGATAGTGCTGTCTTTTTTATTTTAATTACTTATGCTAAAAAAAGTGTAGAGCAGATATTCTTTATTTTAATAGATATTTTAGAGCAGTTTTAGGTTCACAGAAAAATTGAGCAGAAGCTTTCCCATAAACCTTCTGCCTCCCCTACACTCCCTACCTCTACCCACCTCCCCCATCATCAACATCCAGCACCAGGGTGGTACATTTGTTACAACTGATGAATGTACATTGACACATCATGTCATTATCACCCAAAGTCCATAGTTTACGTGAGGGTTTATTCTTGGTATCATACACTCTACGGGTTTTGACAAATGTATAGTGATATGTATTCACCATTATAGTATAATGCAGAATAGTTTCACTGTCCTAAAAATCTTCTGTGCTCTGTCTCTTCATCTCTTCTTCCCACCTAACCTGGAAACCAGTGATCTTCTTACAGTCTCTATAGTTTTGCATTTTCCAGAATGTTGTCATACATTTGGAATCACAGAGTATGTAGCCTTTTCAGATTTGCTTCTTTCATGTAGTAATGTGCATTAAAGATTCCTCCATGTCCTTTCATGTCATAATAGCTCATGTCTTTTTAGCACTAAACAATATTTCATTGTTTGGATATACCACAGTTTATCCATTTACCTAATCAAAAATATCTTGGTTGCTTCTAAGTTATGGCAATTATGAAGAAAAAGCCGATATAAACATCCACGTGCAGATTTTGTGTGAAAATAAATTTTCAATTCATTTGAGTAAATACCAAGGAGTACGACTGCTAGTTTGTATGGTAAGAACATGTTTACTTTTGTAAAAAAAAAAAAAAAAACTGCCAAACTATCTTATAAAGTGGTTGTACCATTTTGCATTCCCACCAGCAATAAATGAGAGTTCCTGTTGCTCCATATCCTTACCAGAATTTGGTGGTGTCAGTGTTCTGGATTTTGGCAATTCTGGTAGGTGTGAAGTGGTATCTCGTTGTTTTCATCTGCAATTCCCTAATAAACATATGTTGTTAAGTATTTTTTCATATGCTCATTTGGCATCTGTATATCTTCTTTGTGAAGTTTCTGTTCTGGTTCTGTTTCTGTTTCTTTTGCCCATTTTTTAATTAAGTTGTTCTTACTGTCGAATTTTAGGAGTTCTTTGTATATTTTTCATAACAGTCCTTTATCAGATATGTCCTTTTGCAAATATTTTCCATCACCTGTGAGACTAATCTCATTTTCTTGATAGATAGTCATTTTTTTAAGGCAAAAGACATCATTTCTTGCTTAGATTTTATTCTTTCCTAAAGTTAAGCTTTATTGATTAGCACTGAATCTATGTCCTGGAAGTGTATAAATTATTAAAAATAGCTTTTAAACTAACTTTTTATAATTTAAGAAGAGGAAGAATACTCTGAAAAAGCCATATACTTTTGTGGATGAGTTAAAACTATTTTAATGAAAAGTTATTAAATAGCCATCACTTGCTTGCATATAAAAGTATTCATTTATTCAATTGCATTTATCAAGTACTTTTCCTGTGCTGGAGATTTGGAATACTAGAGTCATACTATCTGATTCTGCCATCAAGACTAGTGAGGAAGGCAAGTGTAAAATACAGTAAAATACAGTGTCATAGGTGGTAGCACAAGCAGTATATACAGGAATGGAAAGATTTCTGGAGGGAAACAGGATTAATAGATGACTTTCTAGAGAAGGTGACTTCTGAGCTGGTTTTGGGGACAGACAGACATTTCAGAATGAGATATAGTAGAATTTAAGACTAGAAGAGGAATGACCTGAAGACAAAACATTGAGGAAGGTTTATGTTTAGAAGATCAAATAAAGAGGAGAAATAAAAGAGAAATAGGGCATCTTCAGAGACTTTGGAGGAACTAATATTCATAGCTAATTTTAAGACTGGAACGGAATTACCTATTGGTTGCTCTTGTATTCCAGCAGACATAAACAATGAGCATCTAACTTCTCATCAGTTTTTTAGTCTATAGAAAACCCAACTCACTGTAGCTCAATGGGACTAATAGTTAAGGCAGAAACATTGGATAAACTTCAGGGATTCATATATATTTAAAAGTTATAATTTTAAAAATGATCTCCTCTTAGCAATTAAAGTGTAAACTAATCTATGAACTCTTCTAAGTGTAATATACTTTAATGTAACTTAAAAAACAGAATCAACTGGCTAGATTGCAAACTTTAAGAGGGCAGGGACTCTACTCCTGAAGATTAATTAACTAGTATTCTTACCTCTAATCCTGCTCTTTACTTCTTTAAAAACGTATATATGTTTTTTAAAGCAAGGTCTTCTTTTCTCTCTACGTTTATTCACAATGTAGCTCAGTTGCAAGCCCCTGCTCTTTTTGGCAGCTCTCTTCTCTTTAGGGAGCGATCTTTCTCTGCCTCAGACATTTCTGCCTTTCCCCCCTCTCATGTAAGACCTCTACCTAAATTTTCCAGCTACATTTCAGCTAAAAGATCCCTTCTTTCCTGTGTGGGTAATTCATTTCTCTCCAGTTTATTTTTTACTCTGCAGTTTCCCTGTCTCTCCATGGAAGAAAGAACCTTATAGAAATTACTTAGCTCTAAACATATCTGAGCACAGTGATTTAGAGGTGTGCTGCAATTTTTTTCCCAGATAGGACTTTTTACAATTTTTACAATTGATACTTGTAAATACCCAGAATCTTTTCAAGTGGAAACTTAAGTACAACTTTAACTTATTATGTGCCAATTAAGTGATTTTCATTTCCTATATAAACATTTTTGTCACCATGTATGGTTAAACATAAAACATTATTACCAATTTAAAGATTTTTTTAGTATTTAACACAATTAGAATCATATTTATGGACTAACACATCCACTCAGAAATAATCAACTTTTAAAATGAAAATATAAATATAGAAAAATAAACTTCTAACATCATCAAGCACAAAGAAAGAAATAATAAAAATAAGAGCATTTATCAATGAAGTTGAAAACAGGAAAACCACAGAGAAAATCAATGGAACAAAAAGCTGGCTCTTTGGAAAAAAATCAATAAAATTGGTAAACCTCTAGCAAGACTGACAAGAAAAAAAAAGAAGGCACAAATCACCAATATCAGGAATAAAACAGGAACTACACTACAGATCCTGCAGACATCAAAAGAATAATAAGGTAATATGACAAACAACTTTATGCTCATAAATTTGACAACTCAGAAGAAATGGACTTAAAAATCCACAAACTACCAAAACTCAACCACGAAGAAACAGGCAAGCTAAACAATCCTACAGACACTAAATTGAATTAGAAATTTAAAAGCTCTTGAAAAAAAACACAGATGGCTTCACTGCAGAATTCTACCAAATATTTTAATAATAAAAATCAATTTTATACAACTCTTCCAGAAAATAGAAGAGGAAGCAAGACTTACAATCTCATTTTATGAAAATAATACTACCCTGATACCAAAATCAGACGAAGACAAAAAAAAAAAAAGAAAACTATAGGCAAATATCTCTCATGAACTTAGATGCAAACATCCTTAAGAAAATATTAGCAAATCAAATCAAGCAATGTATAAAAATTATTATATACCATGATCAAGTGGTATTTACTCCAGGTATGCAAGGCTGGCTCAGCATTTGAAAATCAATGAAAGTAATCTACCATATGTCCAGTCTAAAGAAGAAAAATCGTATGAGCATATAAATTGATGCAGAAAAAACATTTCACAATATCCAATATTCAATCATAATAAAAATCCTCAGCAAACCAGGAATAGAGGGACAACTTCTTCAACTTGATAAAAATGCATCTACAAAATACCTATAGTTAACATCATACTTAGGGGTGGAAGACCCAAGGCAAGAATGTCCATTCTTCCCACTCCTATAACAGTAATTAATGTTCATAGTAACACAGTAATTGATGTTCTAGCCACTTTAACAAGATAAAAAAAGAAAATGAAATTAAATACATACATATTAGAATGGAATAAATAAAACTATCCCTATTTGCAGATGACATGATTATACAGAAAATCCTAAGGAATCCTCAAAAAATACTCATAAAACTATTAAGTAAGGTCAGCAAGGTTGCAGGACACAAAGTCAACACACAAAAATTTATCACATTTCTATATGCAAAGAAAGAACATGTAGAAACAAAAACTAAAATCACATTACCATTAAAGTCTTTCCAAAGAAAATGAAATACTTATAAACTTAACAAAACATATACAGTACCAGTATGCTGAAGATTACAAAATGCTGATGACAGACATCAAAGACTTAAATAAATAAAGAGACATACTATTTACATTTATGGATTGGAAGTCTCAACATAGTAAACATGTCAACTCTCCCCAAATTAACCTATAGGTTTAACATAGTGCCTATAAAAATTCCAGTAAGGTTTTTTTTGTAGGCATAGATAACATAAGCTTATTCTAATATTTACACGGAAAGGCATAGGTCCTAGAATGGCTAAAAACAATCTTGAAAAAGGAATAAGGTAGAAGGAATCACTCTACCCAATTCAGGCTTACTATGTAGATATAGTGTAATGAAGACAGCGTGATACTAGTGGAAAGACAGACATAAGGACCAAGGAAACAGTAGAAAGCCCAGAAATAGACCCATACAAAATGTGCACAACTGATGTTTAACAAAAGATGCAAAAGTAATTCAATGAAGGAAGAGTAGCTTTTTCAACATATGGTGCTAGAACACCATAGGAAAAAAAAATGAATTTCAACCTATATCTCATGCCGTATACAAAAATTAACCCAAAAAGAGTCACAGACTTAAATGTAAAACATAAAACTATAAAATTTTTAGGAAAAAAAAATAGGAGAAAATTTTTGAGATCTAGGTACAGCCAAGAGTTCTTAGAATTGACATCAAAATTACAATCCATAAAAGGTGAAATTAATAAGTTAGACCTAATCAGAGTGTTTATATTTTGCTCAGTGAAAGATCCTTTTAAGAGGATAAAAAAACAAACTACAGACTAGGAGAAAATATTTTGAAACCATCTGTCTCACAAAGAACTAGTGTCTAGAATGTATTAAGAACCCTCAAAACTCAACAGTAAACAAATAATCTGAATAGAAAAAGACATGAACAGATATTTAACCAAAGATCATAAATAGTTGACAAGCACATGAAAAGATATCAGCCAGTTATATTTGCAGCCAGGAAATGCAAATGATAACCACAATAAGATATCACTAGATACCTATCAGAATGACTAAAATAAAAAATAGCAATAGCACACAAATGATGGCAGGGATGCAGAGAAACTGAACCACTCATACATTGCTGGTGGAAATGAAAAATGGTACCACCACTATGGAAAACAGTTTGGCATTTTCTCATGAAACTAAACATGCAACTACCATATGATGCAATAATTGCATGCTTCAGCAATCCTACAGAAATGAAAACTTATGTTTACACAAAAACTTGTAATGGATGTTTTATTCATAATAACTAAATACTGAAAACAACTGACATGTCCTTCAACAGGTGAATGGTTACACAAACTGGTATGTCCATATGACAGAATACTACTCAGCAATAAAAAGAATACTTATGAAAATTTGGATGAATCTCTGGGGAATAATGTGAATGAAAAAAGCCAATCCTAAAAGTTTTCGTACTCTATGATTCAATTTGTATAATGTTCTTAAAATGACAAAATTATGGAAATGGAGAACAGATTACTGGTTGCCACTGCACAGGGTTGAAGGTAGGAGGGTGTGACTATAAAAGGGCACCAGAAGGGATCTTTGTGATGATGGAACTGTTCTGTATCTTGCCTATAGCAATGTCAACATCCCAGTTGTGATAGTGTACTATAGTTTTGAAGATACTACCATCGAGGGAAACTGGGTAAAGGGTACAGAGGATCTCTCTGTATTTTTTCTTAAAACTGCATGTGACTTAGTGATTTCCTCTTTGCAATGAATCTCGCAAGTGTTCACTGAGTTTTTTATACCTGGATGTCTAAATCTCTAGGAAGACTAGGGAAGTTTTCCTCAATTACTCCCTCAAATAGGTTATCTAGCTCTTGTGCGTTTACTTCTTCACCCTCAGGGAGCCTACAATTCATATATTTGGCCATTTTACATAATGCCATACTTCTTGTAAACTTTGTTCATTCCTCTTAATTCTTTGTTCTTTATTTTTTACTGACAGAGTTAATTCGAAAGAATTGCCTTCAAGTTCTGAGATTCTTTCTTCTGCATGATCAAGTCTATTCTTAAAACTTTCCATTGCGTTTTGTATTTCCTTAAATGAATTTTTCATTTCCAGAAGTTCAATTTGTTTTTTTTTAATATGTTGATCTCTTTAGTGAATTTTTCATTCATTTCCTCATTTTCTGGTTTCTTTAATTTGGCTTTCCATTTTCTCTTGGATTTCATTGAGCCTCCTTACAATCCATATTTGGAATTCTTTATCTGTCATTTCAATATTTTCATTTCAGTTGGTATCCATTGCAAGAGAGCTGGTGTTCCCCTTTGGAGGTGTCCTTTCACTCTGATTTTTCATATTTCTGTAGTTCTTTTGCTGATTGCTTCTCATCTGGAGCAGCTGTTGCTTCTTATTTTTGGATTTTCTTTTGTTTAGATGGTGCTTCCCGCCCCCCTCACTTGTAAGGGTGTGTCTGTAGCATATGTTGGCTCAAAAACTTTGGCTTTGCTTGTGGGTGCTACGATGGTGGTCTAGGTTCTGGAGGGATGATTTGGTTAGTAAACATGAAAGAGGAATTCCTGCAGGCTATGAGGCAAAAAATCAAGTAACTTACAAAGGAAAACTCATCAGGCTAACTGCAGAAGTCTCAACTGAGACGTTACAAGCCAGAAGGGATTGGGGTCCCACCTTCAGTCTTCTTAAACAGAACTGCCAGCCTAGAACTTTGTACCCTGCAAAACTAAGTTTCATGCCAATACCATGCTGTTTATATTTTGTAGATCTGTGAAATATGACATTGGTATTTTGATGGGGATTGCATTGAATCTGTAAATCATTTTGGGTAATATGGATATTTTAACAATGTTGATTCTACTGATCCGTGAGCATGATATGTTTTTCCAGTTGTTTGTGTCTTCTGCAATTTCATTCCTCAGTGTTTCATAGTTCTCTTTGTAGAGATCTTTCACCTCCTTGGTTAAGTATATTGCTAGGTATTTTATTTTCTTTGAGGCTAGTGTGAATGGTATTGAGTTTTTGATTTGACTCTATGCTTGACTGCTATTGGTGTATAGGAATGTTATTGATTTGTGTACAGAAAATAATTCTATGCTTCGTTTGGAACCATAAAAGAGCCTGAATAGCCAAAACAATCTTAAGCAAAAAGAACAAATCTGGAGGCATCACATTACCAGACTTCGAACTATACTACAAGTCCATAGTAACCAAAACAGCATGGTATTGGCACAAAAATAGAGACATAGACCAATGGAACAGAATCGAGAACACAGATACAAAACCATCCACATACAGCTAACTGATCTTTGACAAAGCAGACAACAATATACACTAGTTAAAAGAAGCCTTATTCAATAAATGGTGCTGGAAAAATTGGATAGCCACATGTAGAAGAATGAAACAGGATCCATATCTCTCACCACTCACAAAAATTAATTCAAGTTGGATAAAAGACTTAAAAGTAAGACATGAAACCATAAGAATTGTAAGAGAAAATGTAGGAAGAACTCTTATAGATATCAGTCTAGGCAAAGATTTTATGCAAAAGATCCCAATGGCAATCACAGCCACAACAAAAATAAATAAATGGGACTTGATTAAATTAAAAACCTTCTGCACAGCTAAGGAAACAAGCAACAGAGCAAATAGACAAACTACAGAATGGGAGAAAATATTCACAAGCTGTACATCCAATAAAGGGCTAATAACCAGAATCTACAAAGAACAGAAGCAAGTCAATAAGAAAAAATCAAACAACCCCATTAAAAAGTGGTTAAAAGATATGGACAGAAGCTTTTCAAAAGAAGATAGACAAATGGCCAATAAACATATGAAAAAATGCTCAATGTCACTAATCACCAGGGAAATGCAAATTAAAACCACAATGAGATATCACCTTACTCAAGTTAGAATGGCTTTTATTAAAAAGTCAAACAATAGATGCTGGCATGGATTCAGAGAGAAAGGAACTTATACACTGTTGGCGGGACTGCAAATTTGTACAACCTCTATGGAAAACATTTATAGAGATTACTGAAAGTAGACCTACTATTTGATCCAGCAATCCCGCTACTGGGTTATTTACCCAAAGGAAAAGAAGTCATTTTACCGAAAAGACACCTACACTCGAATGTTTATTGCAACGCAATTCACAATTGCAAAGATGTGGAATCAACTCAAGTGCCCATCAATTCATGAGTGGATTAACAAAATGTGGTATATGTATATTATGGAATACTACTTAGCCATAAAAAAGGATGAATTAATGCCTTTTGCAATAACTCCAATCTGCAATCTCCAGATGGAACTGGAGACAACTATCCTAAGTGAAGTATCTAAAGAATGGAAAAAGAAACAGCACATGTACTCACTATCAAATTGGAACTAACTGATGAGTATACATGTGCACAGAGGGAAGTAAAACTCATTGGAAATCAAGCAGTGGGGAGGGTGGAGGAAGGAATGGGTGAAAACCTACCTAACGGGTACAATGAACACTATCTGGTTGATGGGCACACTTATAGCCCTGACTCAAGCATTACAAAAGTGATCCATGTGACCAAAATCATTTGTACCCCCGTAATATTTTGAAATTTTAAAAAATGCATGTGAGCCTCCAATTATCCCAAATTAAAAATTTAATTAAAAAATCATCAGTTCTAATTTTTTTAATTTCCTAATTATTTGATAAAATTTTATCAATACCAAAAGAAGAAAAAGGAGTCAAATTACATCCAATTCTACGGAGATCCAATGAGGAATTATTAATCTATTTTATGGAATACTGACTAATACTTAAGATAAGTTTATGTGGGTCATTAATTAATTGGATTCATTCCACAATGGAAAGTGAAAACTCATCATTTCTGTGCAAAAAAATTGTAAAAGTGCAATCTAGAAATGAAAGACTGGGATTGGATGCCAAGGTCATAGGACCTTCTTTATTCTTTTCACCACTGTGTATGAACCTTGATATCATAAGTGACATGCCATTTGTATATTTTAGAATCCATTAATTCATTTATTTTTGTATTTATTTATTCCAGTAACATTTATTGAGGACATAATATGTGCATAAAATTATGCTAGGCACTGAAGTAGAGCAGAAAGGTACATAAGGCTCTGCCTTCATGTAGGCTTCAGCGTAGCACACATTTAGAAACATCAGTGATATAAAATAAAATGTCTTAAATGCCCTAAGATACAGTCCACATAAACAAAGGGAAGTCTGTATTCAGAGGAAATGAGTCTTTTCCACCCAGAGAAGCTGGGGGAAACTTTAAGGAAAGAATGGTGTCTGGTGCAATTTTTAAGAAGGCTTGCTTTAAATAGACTGATACAGTGCAGAATTAGGACAGAAAGTAGCAAAGGCCCTATGGAATTGCCAGGCAAGTCTGAGATCATCTAGGCTACTAAAGAGATGTCTTTTACTCCATCTCTGACATTGGTCAGTCAAGCTTAGTTAGATTCCCAGTGATAGGTCAGTGACTACTCTGCAAAGAAATTTCTTCAGCCATTCAGTAAATATTTTATTAGTTCCTATTTCCTTTTTTTAATAAAATGAACTTCACAGAAATTAAGGAACTACAAATATCTTAAGTACCTAAATAAATATATATATTATTATTTTTAATTGACAATGAAGATAGAATGAGAGAAAGTTGATACAAAAGGTAGCAGTCAAATAGGAAATTATTCACAAGAATGAATTGTGGGCTTAGGGTTTAAGGATGGTAGCACTAAAGTACAAGCCCTCAAATAACGTTTCGCTCAACATAGTTTCATTATAACGTTGATGAGAAAAAAAAAAATCGATTCCTGGCCAGGGCCACTATCTGTGTGGAATTTGCACGCACTCTCCCCATGTCTGTGTGGGTTTTCTCTAGGTACTCTGATTTCCTCCCACATCCCAAAAATGTGCCGGCGAGGTGAATCGGCGTGTCTAGATGGTCCCTGTCTGAGACAGTGTGAGTGCGCGTGAGTGTGCCCTGTGATGGGATGGTTTCCTGTCCAGGGTTGGTTTCTGCCTTGCCCCCTGAGCTGCCAGAATAGGCTCTGGCCACCTGAGACCCTGAACTGAAATACGCAGTTTGGAAAATGAATGAATGAATACAAACTATTGTAAAATAAAAATTTGGAAAGTATATGATAATCAGAAAAACACAGAACAATAAACACTGTATGAAAGTGCTTAGCAAGCCCACCATAGTTGTGATTGTTTTTGAACTATGGGGGGGGAAAGTACTCCTTACAATTTTCACTTTGCAAACATTTATTCTTTGATTTAACTCACCACCACTACAACTGCCATCACTCACCAATTCCCCCCAAATTGGGTAAATAATTATTTTTATTAATCTTTCTTAAATGTATGTATATCTCACATTTATTTCAATGTTTAACATGAGAAGTGTTTTGGGTCTTTATTTAGAAGTTTGGTGATGTTTTTGTGATCTGAAATATGCCATAGGAACTTAACTCTTGTTTATATCCATTAGCCTAATTAGCCTCTTTTAATATCGGTTTCATTACACACACATCATTTTGCTTAAAGTCCCAGTTTCTAAAAAACTATAAATGACATTGAGTGAGGATTTACTGTACCAGGGAAATCTAGGATTTAGAGGTAGTATATAAAGAAAAAGAGAAATTAATACTCATCATCATAGAGCAGTGTTATAAAGAATTAATCTCTTCCAGAGTCAGTGTGAGAATTTGTCAGATGTGCATTTCTTTCAATTTGTGGTTGCTTGTGCCTGGTGAAGCTCAGGCTGATAAATAATTTAAGTGTATATGTTTATCATTAATCCTCTGAAGAGCTTAGGAAAGGCACTAGGATATTTCCATTTGCATATTAGTTGATTTGGGACGTCTTTTTTGATGTTCATACATACACTTTAATATTAGACACTGAGTAGAGTCTAAATGTCACGCAAAGTGTCTGCTCACAAATTTGAACTCTCTTTTTCCCTATTCTCCCCAAGTCTGGACACCCTGCTCTGTGTGTGTGTGTGTGCGTGTGCGCGCGGGTATGAGTAATTGTTGAAGAGGGGAAGGTAGAAGGAGTAATAAAGGAAGGTGATCATACCACCTTCAATGAACTATTGAAAAACTGATTTTAAATTTCCTTGAAATTCTAAGAACCACTTACATTAACTTAGAAAGTGATTTTGATCTTAGTAAAAAGTAACTATATCAAATTTAATGAGTTCTACAATTATAAAGCAATGTTTGGTTTGTCTGTGAGTGTTGATAAAGTCCCAAATATAATTGAGTTATCAGTTTCTTCAGATAATTTTTGAAACCTCAGGCTTTGATCTTGAAAATTTTTTAAACATTAAAATAGCTGGACTTTATCATACTCCACTTCTGATTTGACTAATGGGTGACGTAAAAAAAAATGTAAGGTCTTGAAATGTGAACACAAAGAACCTTCATATCCATTCCTGCTCTCTAATTCCTTAGAAATATTGTGAATTTATATAACAGACCTGTTTCCCTCAGCACATTTCAAAAAAAGAAACATATTCAGATCAACAAAGAGTGTTTTTAATTTAGCCTGATGAGCTGTATTTCAAACAGCCAAGCAGATAGGAGATTTGACAGTCATTTGCTTACACATACAAACATACACACACACACACACACACACACACTCCTACCCATTTGATGATCACAAAGCAAACTCTTCTAATCACAAGATTGCAGGACTGAACTTCTTGGGAGACATGCCATTCAGGAACCCACAACTTCACAGGGAAGTTTAATTACTACATTGCCCCATGGAGCTTACCCTCAACTCTTGACGAGTGGATTTCATGTTAACCTTATAAACAAAATGTCTAAACTCTTTCTGCTCAGAAGTTTAAAAAAATGGATGTACATTTTCTCAAGTAATCAGTCCCAAGATGAAGAATCCCCAAAGAAAACAATAGTTTATAAGCTGATGTGGTAATGTCAAATACCAGAAACCATACAAAAATACCCGGTATGAGTTTTCTCCTTCATGTGAAGGTCTAGTTCACTCACCTGAATAAACTGGCCTCTGATATGCATTACACCATGAGTATGAGATCAGAGTTTTCTTCCTTGGATAACACTTAATATAGAAACCTGTGAAGCCCATGTTTCTTTGAATAGCTGTAGTTATAATTATTTGAAGGTATACATGGCTATTTGAGTATTATTGAGTGCAAAATTTTAAAGCATTGGTTTCAAATTATGAATCGCTCACATTGGACAAATCACCACACCAAGATGCCTGACAATTACCCTCAAGGACCAGACTGGTAGCTCTTTATCCTGCCACTTAGGTTTTCTCCTAAAATCTGCCATTGCCTTGAATGTCGAAATAGGAATTGAAAGGTAGTTAAAAACAATTGTAAAGGCAATATAGGAGACTAAAGAATCCAAGGAAACTGATTGTTCTGGGAGGATCTCTATCTTTTACAAGTGTTAACAGATTGGAATTGTGGGTTTATAGTTTTTGGCAGCATGTTCATTTTGTACTGACAGAAATATTTGGCTCTGCAAAATGTGTTTTGGTCAGGTAGACTCATGACCCAGGCCATTCATCACCAGGGTAATGTCAGAACTAGGACTGTTTGGCACATCTGGGAGAACATGAATTTCCAGGATATGCAGCAAAGACCAGTCCCTAAATGAGCAGGTGTCTGGGGTGGTACCACATGGCCCAAGTGCCAATAGCAACCACAGGTCCTTGCCTCCTTCCCCACTCCACCCTGTATAGGCCTGCAAATTGCAGTGTGACCCACACCTTCCCTACTGCTGGAAGAAGAGTATATAGGACCTCATCTTGAAAAGTGGGAAGAAGCCCGTTGAAAGTCTGGGCTGACTGTCCTTACTCCCCAAGCTGGAGTGATCTCTCTGTGGCCATCATTTCCTATTATATAGGATAGTGCATGCAATAGGTCTGGCCTTGTGGCAGTTGTGAACTGGGGGTGTGAGGGGAGGAGGACAGATGATGACACATCCCTACTCTTGCCACAAATTAGCACAAATTTTCTTCTGTGGGTCGCACTCAGTCGTATAAATGGCAAAATCCCCAAGTTGTTCTCTGAGTCTGCCCACCATAATTCACACAGATTAAGACTCTGTTCACATACATATGCAAAAAGTCCTGTTGCAGGAGACAGGTAGGCCAGATGGAGCATTTTAGGAAGCCCAAAAACAATTTGCTGTCACATAAAGCTGCATTGTTGCTATTGCAGCACAACAAACTGGGAATAAAAATGTATTCTTTGTTTGAACTGTACCTAATACCTAACCTCAAGTCCTCTGTCCCTGTGCTGACTTCTACTCAAACCCTGTACAGCATATATAGGAGGTTGACAACCAGCTAATACATCTGCACTGTAACAAACAATAGCAACAGTTAGGATCAAATGCTACAATATCTAAAACATCTTCCCATTTCCTCAGACCTGCACCCTTTCCTTATGCTTAAAACATGCTTGGCCTTTCATTTATAACTTGGTACTATTGGAGACAAGCTCCTGATGTAATTTTCCAGATCTTTTTGCTTGTGCTAAAATCCCTTCACTAGGTACATTGCCTGTTTCAAAGGCATCTGTTTTTGAACCACCTAGTTTTTTATCCAATACTATAGCAGATTTGTATTTTCACAGTTTATAGATCTATACTTCTTCATGGTGATTTAGGCACGTCCCAGCACCTAGTCATCAAAGCACAAGAGAATAAGGATTCACCACTATTTCTTTCATCATTGAGTCTTAAGCCCCTTTTGTGTGCTTAGGGGTTGAAAGTCTGAGCGGGGGTGTTCCTATTAATAGACGAAAGATGAATTCAAGAGAAAGACTATTTAAAGATAAGCTTTTGCACCATACCCATAAAGCTGGCACTTCAGTTCCCGGGTGTGGAGTGTCTGGGATGAAGAGGAATTCTGGAGACCCAGCTGCTTCTTATTTGCTGCACCATGAAAAACTCCCTTCTCTGAAGTGCCTGCTTTTTAGGTGTCACATGATTCTTGCAGCTGAACCAGCCCTTCTCTAACTTGGCTCTTTTACATGCAAAATATTTCAAATCAGATACACATTAGCTTAGAGTACCTTAATTCCAATCTTTTAAGTTAAAATAAAAAAGACTTCTTTACTTTTATTGAAATAGGGAGGGGCTCCTTGTAGGGTAAAAGGGGTCAAAAATGCTTAATCTCGGTTTGATACCAAGTTCATCACCTTTATTGTTCAGTGATTTTTCTTTCTGATTATCTTATGTTTCCAGGGTCTAGGCAGTTTATATGTAAGAAACAAAGAACTAAGGTGTTTTTCAAAGATTATGCCAGAAAGAAAAAGCAATTGCCTATATAGAGCCAAAACCCAAATATCTTCAACTGATTTCTCTACCTAAATCCTCAATCCTTTTCTAAGAGTGTAAATATCTAACTAAACTTCATGACATACACATTTGAATTAACTGTACAGTGTTCAATTCTTTGACTTGTGATCTTAAATAACAGGACCAACTCTCCAGCTTTTTGTGCTGAGATTAATGAAAGGGAGGGAGAACTTAAGGAAAATGGATTTATTAGTGACTGCTCTTGGACAGCCTTTTGATTTCCTTTCCAGTACTCAGATAGGTTGAGTCCCCTTCATTCCGGATAGACTCTTCTCAGAGCATGTTCTCTGAGAATCACATATCTGTGACCTATTTTGACAGGAAATGCAGAAGGATGTGTATTTGTGGAGGCATATTTGAAACGTCTGCCCTGGAATTGTCCCCAAGTTGCCAGCCATCTGGAGCCACCCTTTCTTTAATATCCAAATAAACTGGATCAATACCTCAGTCCCAGCGCCCTTCCCTGTATTTTCACAGATTTCCCAGAGGTATTTGTTTATCAGCATGTCTCTTTGTCTGAAGTCCTGTGCCTGTGCAGCCTACCTCTTTTGCCACTCCCATGTCCTACTGAGCATCACTGAGGGTTATGTCATTGCACAACAGTAGGGGGCAGCACTCTCTTTGTAGTCTATGTGAATGCTCTCTTCTGGGGCAACTTTAGCAGTAAATGGTGTCCCTGGAGCTAAGCTACATAGCAGCTGCAAACAACAACAACAACAAAAAGCCCCTCTTTTTTTTCACTTGCCAAAGTACTATTAACTCAAGGCTGATATGCGTGATAGAAATCTACAGAAGGCATTGTGGGTAATAGGGAGTTAATTACATTACAGGGTGGGGAACACTTTTAGGCCAGGTATCAGGCGGGAAGGGACTCAACTTTGACAGCCAAACAGTCCCAGACCATTAGAGTATTTTCTTTAAAAAAAAAAAAAAAAAATCCCCAAAGGAATTCCATCTTCTTCCTAAACCTTTCCCTCAACATGCTAAAATGACAAGTATTTTTATTGCCTTTACAGATGGTTTAAGGAGGAAGGAGGGAAGGATACGAGGAGACCATATGGATGATTTAGACCTACGGCAAAGCCTCAAGCTGAAAACCTGAAATCCCTAGATTCATTTCTGTTTGCCACTTCACGTTATATATTCAGCCTCTCCCAGACTGAGAGCAAGGGGAAGATACAGCTTTCAGAAACAAGTTTTTCTCTTATCTATCCAATGTCAGCCAATTGTTTACTCAACTGATTTGAAAATCCCCCTCCTACCCTAGGTCTTTCTTACACTGCCAATTAGCTTGTTCCTAATGTTCTGTCACCGACATTAAGATCCCCTGATTAGGGATTTATAACTGCTATCTCAATTTTATTATATTTCTTGAGATGTGAAATCTTCCCCCACTGTTTAATTCCTCTCTCCTGAATATGGTTGGTAAATACATATTTAATTAAGTGAGTGAAATGTAAATAAATTTTCCTTTTATAACTGATTTATGAGAGCTTAATGCAATCCAAATCAAAGTCTTCAATTATTCTTCAATCCTTCAAATAGCTACTTCATGGAATATAGAATTAACTAATGTTATACCTATAAATTTTCTTTATGTTGTACTAAAGCTAAGTAAACTGAACAAAGATCTTCACCTATGGAAAAATTAGAAAGCACTGTGTTTAGATAGAACCATGTCCAAAACAGTTAAGTAGCCAGGAAAATCTGCTCCTGGTAATAGGATATTAATAACTAATTAATATCCTACCTTATAAAAGGACACAAATGGAAGTAGAAGGATTGGACAGAAAACTAATTATCAATTGAATTTAGGGAAATATTTAGAGGATTTCATTTATTACAGTCAGTGAAATTAATTTTTACATATATTTAAGAAATACAGAGAAACAGACAACTTTCTTCATTAGCACCTTAGATTAACTTCTCTTCCCTATTATCTTAATCAAAAATTACATCCCATACTGCAGTTTCAGTAGCTGCCTGGAATATATGATTGAAATACTGCATAGAATCTATACTGTTTAAGAAAAAAACAATCATAGTATGAAATGGAGAATTTGAAGGTATCAGAAAAGATAGGATGAAGGTGAAAAGACAAGAGACAAAAGTAGTAATTGAGTCAGTTGGAACAATGCCGTCTTCTTTATCCCAATTTGACCCAACACGTGTCTCTTTTGAGCTCCCTCATTGAACAACATGTGGTAGGCATTTACATGAGGTTCCACAGAAGCAGTTAGCACACCTAGTCACCCATGTGCCCTGTAACAGACAAGGGCAGATTAGCCATAAAGGAAATGAGATATAAGCATGAGGAAAGTAATCATTGAAATTCACACATTTCAAACCACAAGATCTTTTACTACTTCTCTCGTAGAGTATCAGGAGGCTGCCTCGTGCCGAAGAATGTTCCCTGGCAGACCTCTCTTCCCCGGCTGTGGGGAGGAGAGCTAAGGACAGCTGGGCTACAGTCGCAGCCCTGTGAGGATATTCCATCAGGTTTCCTGTCAAATGGCAGAAAGCCAGGCCTAAGTCAGTGTGGTAAGGAGCTGCCTCCAATGTGCTTTGAGGGGTTTCTAAAAGCAGCTCTGTTGCCAAATACCTTCCATAAGAAGGCACTTGAAAGTCCCACCATAATTTTCATTCCTTTTGCATAAAGGAGATCCCAACCAGACTCAGGAGGAGCCTCTTAACTATACACAGTTTACCCAAGAGATGTACCCGCTAGTGGCCTTAACTTGTATAGGTTTATCAGCTTGGTTTCACATCTTATCAAGTATATTTCGATGGCGAGTATTGGGTGGCAACAGAAAAGTCAGAGACATGGCACACATCCCAGCTCTAAGAATAAAGACAATAAAGCAGGGTCCTGGGCAGCCCAGCCCAGTGTGAGAACAATGGGTTTCTAGAGACAAGAGAACTTAGGGCCTGTTTTGAGAGATAGAGGGCAGCTGAAAAGAGCAGAGAGGTTGTTGGTACCCAACACAAACTTTGCTTACCCTGCAATTTTGCAGTCAAGTCCTGGACTTGAGGGGACCCTGCTTTGGTGGCAGCCATTTATGACTCATGTAGGATTATCAAACAAAGTACAATAAAAGAAGTCACAGAAGTCTTGTTGACGTGGGCTTCTCACTCTTTCCTGAATGTCAGTGTTGAACAGGAATCTGCCATCAGGAGTTTATCTTCCTTGCCAACAAAGAGACAGGGCTTTCTATTTTAACTGGCCAGTGTTTTTTGGCCAAATAATCAGTCACATTTGGAGATTTCATTACAAAATTGTATCATGTTATTATGTTATTTTCTTACTTTCAATAGAACTGAGAAAAACAATAAAACAGAAATGAAAGTGTGCCCTGCTGTGTCTCTGGGGTCACAGGCCGGTAACCTGCACATCCTGTACCAGTCAGGTTATCTGGACAGACAAGGAGAGGCATTAGGGCTACATGTCAGTCAGCACATTTTATCTTACTGCTTTCAGGCATAAAAATGCCAGTGTAAAGAAAATTAAGCCAGGTGACAAACCACCACCAAAAGGGATTGTTTTTTCAAGTTTTCTTGCCTAAAGAAGGTAGAGGAAAACATTAAAAGTAACTGAGTCAGGCTTCAACAATCTTGAATGTCATAAACTACCCCATCCCCACTCCCAAAGAGGGCTGTCCCACCTGCAGGTTTGATAATGATTAAAAAAAGCAAAAAAGAAAAGAAAACACTAAACTGTTTTAACACTCTAGAAGTTTCCTCAGAAGAGAATTCTAAGAAGAAGGTAAAATAAATGACTCCTGTCCACTAGGCTGATTAAAGAGCAGCAGTTGTATTGTCAATCCTTCCAGGACTCCAACGCTCCCACGGAATTCAGAATTCAAGGTACCTGTAAGCCTCTCGATCTAGACAAATGGGCAACAGACATCTGCCTGAAGGTGAGGAACTGTTTTCCTAACTGTCTTGTGTGGTAATGTCGTCTGCCAAGACTGTAAGCCTGGAGCATGATTTGAATGTTATACATGAACACAAGAGAAGGTGGCTGTGCATGTGTGACTGTGGGTGTAGGACTCACTGATTCCGGGTCAGATAATTTATGTTGATGTTTCTTCTCATGTCACACATCGAATCATGTCTCTCTGGCTGCTGCCTATTTCATCACATCCAGTACATAAGGATGTGTGCAAGATGAAGGTTTGCACTGGCCCTTGTCTTCATCATTAGTTCACAGTTTGCAATTAGAAAACTGCTACAACAATAAGTAATCATAATTTTTAAAAACAGAAAAGTATAAGAATATATTGAAGGCTGTTTATTATATATCATTGGGTTTAATAGCAAAAACAGAAGAAAAATAAAATTAGAGCCAGACTAAATGTCCATCAATACATTGAAATATTAATCAGCCACTAAATAAAATGAAGTCTAGGCATAAAAGGATGTCCATAAAATGCCTTAAATTGTTAAAAATAAAACGAATTAAATTGGGAACAAGATACATATATTTCCATTTCATTTTTTGTTAAAAAAAGAAATATGTTTTGATGCATGCAAGGAAAAGGAATATACTCAATGACACACTTGAGTGATGGGCTTGAAAAGAGCAAGGTTTGGATTTTTAGTTTTTATTGAACAGACTTCTTTGTTATTTACATTTAAAAAAAATGAGTACACATTAGTTTATTAATTTTTTAAAATAGCCAATTAATTTTTTATTTAAAAAGGGGAAAATCGTGAAATAGAAAAAACAATATGGAAAGAGCTGAGAGGCATAGTTCAAAACTTTGCACTTTCTTATGCAGATCACTTGCATTGCCAGTAGTTAATTTTATTGTAATTCCTTAGGTCCTGTTTGATTCTAGTGGATGTTAAGATTGATATTTTCTCTTTAGAATTTCCGTGGGGGAGGGGGGTTCTGCTAACACATTGAAAGAAAGGAAGAGAAAATATTGAATCATATCTACTTTTCTTCTTTTTGTTCCCCATTTTGGGAGGCTCTTATTCTTTTTTCTTCCTTCATTTCTTTCTCTTTTATTACAGTTTTTATTTGCACTCATACTTCAAGTATTAGTCACAAATCTTTTGATGACAAGAGATAAAAACCCAACTCAAACTAGTTTGTGCTGAAAAGGGAAACTGGGTGGAAATTCTGTGATCATGTAAGCAAGGAATCCAGGGTCTTAAATTTTTTCATCAAGATTTTCTCTTTCCACCTCTCAGGGCTACTTTTCTCTATATTGGTTTCATTCTCAACCAGGCTGTGCCTTCAGGGTAGCAAAGATGGCAACCACAGCTCACACTCTGAGCTAACCACCTTAAAAGCACAAGAAAGAAGGCCTCTTCTTCAATAGCTCCAACCATTGCCCTGTACCTGTGCTATTGCCATGGCCAAGAGGATGAGAGACTTGGATTGGCTAGTCTTGGTCATGTGCTCATCCCTATGGCCAGGGAGGTGGGTCAATCCACCTATCCCTTGGGGGAAAGGAGAGTTCCCAGAAGAAAAAAAATAACAGCCCTTCAAAGAAAGGACATGGTCTGCTAAGTCAGCAAAAGCAACAAACAACAGATATACACTAACCATGGGATTTTAAATGTGTCACATTTCATATGAAGATGTAACAGAGCCACCCTCATTTTCTTGGACTTCCTAAAGTTTTGAAAGTTTCTCTGCCTATAATTTCTTCCCAAACTTTCTCACTGGATTGGAAGGCACGGTACTTTGTGTTTTTGTACCCTTGTGTATCCTGTTACGAGCAAAAGGCTCTCTCTCTTTCTCTGGTTTGCCCAACTGTCCTGTCACTTGCCTCTCAGTGATTTATCTCAAAAGGAAATTCTGGTAAAATGAAAAATTCTGATTTTAAGATGCCTTATTTGATTATGGGGGAAGAAAATACAGTTTCAGATGGGGTTTTAAAAAGTCTTGAGCTGGCAAGTTATTGCATAAAAATAACTTATGTTCCTTTTCCTGAGCCAGCAGTCCTTTAAAAAGCAGGTGTTCCGGATACTAGAGATGACAAACAGCTTTATAACTAATGTGAGGAAGAGCAGAGGACAGTGAACTCCTCTGCCAAGTGTTAAAGCCAAGGGGAAAATATCCCCAAATGGACTTTTCTGTAACCATCTCAAAACAGGGGAAGCCAGAGGATTAGTAAAACAGTAAGTGTACAGTCCAGTCTCTTTGAAGCCTGACGTATTAACTAGTTTGCTAATGGCATACATTTACATAGATCTTTTAAAGGGAAAAGATTTTTTCTTCAGTCAAGTACTAAGATATGATAGGTTTTTTCTGTCTTCAGCTCATGTTAAGTATCATCAACATCTGTTGCATAGTCTACTTGGAGTGAGACTATTTTTATGAAGTTTGCGAAATACACACTGGATGCTTAACCCACTGACTGCAAAGGCTTATTTTCTGATTGTTTAGTTGCTTTGGACTGAGAGAGAGAGAGAGGGAGGTTGGGTATAGGTTTGGAGAATCACGCATGCTCTCTTTACATTTGAAAAAACACAATATATCCGAAGGATAATATATTCTGCAGTCCTTCAGTCACCGAGCACAAGCATAATGTAGTTTTCTTTTGTTTTATATTTAATATTTTCAGTTTCTTTCTTTGGGAACATCTACAGAGTACATCAGTAATTTCCTCTTGGCATTTATTGATGAGTTTTCTACTAAACATCAATTTTTCCAATACTGTGTAACTGTCACCTCCATCTGTTACCTTCCCTGTAAACCTGTAGATGGTTATCTACCCGTTTCCCCCCTTTTAACAACACTGCCATCATTTTGACAGAACAGTTTGGGATGGATGTTTAGGGAGCAGGTATGATGGAGATGATTTTTCACATTCCGAAGAACAGAGCTGTCCAATAGAAATATCATGTGAGTGAAATATTTGATTTTAAGGTTTCTAATAGCTAGATTTAAAAAAATAATAGGTGAAACTAATTTTAAATATTTTATTTAATTCAATTTATCCAAATATTATACAATTACCAATGAGATATTTTACATTATTTTTCCTTACTAATAAGACACTGAAATCCAGTGTATATATTACCTTCATAGCACATCTCAACTTGGACTAGCTAAATTCCAAATGCTCCATAACTACCTGTGGCTAGTAGCTACTATGTTAAACAGTGCAGCCCTAGAAGGGCTCTGTAGGGTCCAAGTATTTGCTGTGGATTTATAGTATTTTTATATAATACTACATAGTTCTGAGCAGTTCAGGATGCTGTGAACATAGAATTGTTTTTTTAAAAAAAATCCTTGTTTCTTCATATCTGTACCAAGATTCCAAGTTCTTTTCAATACTTCTACTAAAAGCCATTTCCAAAGTCATGACAGATTTTAGAAAACATGGAATGTTAGAGGTGAGGAGAAGTGCTCCAAATTTCCAGGTCAAAATTCTGAAGTTAAATTCCATATTAGATAATGAAAATTTATAAAAGTATCTACTGGATTATTTATGATTCTCATAGACTTGTTCATCACCTGCATGATTTGCTGCTACCTGACTTGTCGTTATAATGTATTTTGTGTTCTAGTCTCAATTGCCTGAGGTTTGGGGATAATTAATCTCCTTTCTACCTTGGCTACACATTTCTAATAGCACTGCTTGATCCTCACACCAGGGAGGATGGCTTAGGAGTTTCTACTTTCTCTCAAGACTTGCTTTCTAGCAATGAGCAATATGACATTGATAGCGTAGAGGCTTTGCAATCATTTTAGTATGTCAACATTTCCACTCGTGTTTCTGGCATCTATGGTTAATGGTGGTGGTGTTGACAATTGTTTTTGCTTTTGTATGTGTGTGTCCCAGTCCAAGAGGTAGATTGCATGTGACCCTCCTTATATACCTTAGTTATTTGAGAACTACTCTGAATACCTTTTTGGCTTCTGAGTGGTTGGTGGACAAACATTCAGCAGTGCAAGCTGCTTCCTCTCCCTGGAATACTCCTCTGTTTATTATTCACATCATTGGCTTTTTCTTATTCTTCAAAACTCAGAGGCTGTCCCTAACCACCCAATGTTGTATTAAATCTTCCCTTTATTTTCTGCCACAGCTATCTGGTTTTTGCCTTCATAGCTGCTAGCAACACTGAAATGTACTTGTTTATTGACTATCCATAAGGGCAGTCTGTTGGGTCTGTTCTCTGTTCACCTCTGTGTATCCTAAACAATTAGCACAGTGCCCAGTGCACAGCAGGTGCTCAAGAATATTTGCTGAATAAATGCATAACAAAGTACTTTGTATTTTCCCAAGAAGCATATTTTTCCAGTTATATCACATCAATGGCAAACATATCAAAAACATATTATTCATAAATCCAGTCCTAGAGTTAAAAATGCTGATGATACTCCTCTCATTAAAGATGTTTCATTTTTGAAAATTCTTCCTTTATATCTGTTCCTGAATTGTTAGTCAAATCACCATTGGAGGTCTGGGTAGAATGTTAAATGCTGTTTACAAACCAAAGGTAACTATCAAATGAGAGGATCCAAATTTCAAAAAGCCTCAAATTGCCAGAGAACCAATGGCAATACTTAAACATGAACTAAAAGGTTTTTCAAATAACATTTTACATAATCTAAATGATTATAATAAAAGTAGGGTTGTGAACAACTATACACATGACACATAAGAATCCAAGATGTACTATTATTGTGGTTTAAGGAGCAAAGAATTCTAGTTCTACTTAATGCCGTGATACAAGCAGAGAAATAGAGATATTTACAGCCAGCTAGCCAGCACTCAGCTCCAGAGTCCATACTGCCAATGAAGTCACCCAGGTGCCATAGGCTTTGTAGAGTTTTTTTAGTTAACAAACACATCAATTCTCCTAATGTGTTTAATTGTAAATTCTTTTAAAATATTAGCTTATTTAATTCTCATAATGATCTTTTGAAGTAAAGACTATTAGCATCCCATTTTGTAGTGGAGGAAACTAAGGCCTGGTCACATTAAATAACTTTGAAGATAAAGTAAGTAAGGCTGAAGTTTGAACCCAGGGAATCTGACTCTTAGGTCAATATGCTTAACCCCTTTACACTACAGGGCTACCTTGGACTTTGAATTTAAAAGCATTTATTCTGTGAACAATTATATCTTTCTTTATTGCCACAAGCCACTTTAAAAATTCCTCATGATTTACAAGAAACATTTTTTTACTCAGCCATCAGCTTTTCTTCATCTAGTTCAATATGTATTTAGCATTTTTCTCATTTTTTTTTTCTAAAGAGGACCATATGTCCTCAGGCCAGGGAATTGGATACTGGATGGAAGCTATAAATTTGGAGAAGAAAGTAAAATTCACAAAATAGTCATATCTAAGAAAACTGAAAACCTTACTTCATTTTCAGAACTAGTCTTTCTTCCCAAAAACTGTTTGGAAATAGGATTTATTCTGCTTTGGAACAGTGGGGATTATAATTACTTAAGCATTCCTTTCACTGACAGCTTTCTGCTGCTGCTTAGAGGTAACCGATTCTAATGTCTTTGCATGACTTATCCGAGCGGAAAAAGTTGCTGTTCTATTAACCCACTAAAAGCTGCTTAAAGATAAAGCCAGAGACTAAAGTCAGTTATAGCTTTAATCCCCATAAGATCTAATTCCCCTTTTTCCATTTCACAGGCATGTGCATCAATCGATCTAATTATTTCCAAATGCATGTCCTTGGTCTTAAGTTAGAATAGGTAATTAAGAAGGTGAGTTACTTATAAAGACAGTAGAAACTCTGTATCCAACTAAAGCAGATTTATATCATAATAATATCAAAGCATAGATTATATGCTATAGTAAAATTATCAAAATGAAGAGAAGAGACTTCGTAGTTGCCTACAAGACCAGACGAAATTAAATATACAGTGCAATTACAATTGATAAGTAATCAATAGAATGCATTTTCATAAGTTTTGTAGTCTGCAACTGTGGCAGGTCCATGTGAATATGACACGGTGTTCAGAAGTTGACCTGCATTCCTCTTCAAATCATTTAATCACACTCAGCTGACCAGCATTCCTTTTCAAAATAACCTAATCAAATTCTTTTCAAATGCCAAAACCTTCAGTTAGAGATTTAATCTGTGTTTATGCACACGTGTGAAATCTCTAGTGTCTAAATGTGCCCTTGCTTGAGTACTACATGTTTACGAAATATGAATTTCATAAGACTTCACAGTTTTTCAGTCTTAAATGAATTTTCTCACTTTTTTTTTCCCCTGAAAATGGAAATCCCCAGTCAGGGTCAGACTGCCCGAGATGATATTTGGTTTTATCAGAGAATCATTCTGGGAGAGAAATTACAGGTACCCCTTCCTGAGGATCTCCAGCCCCCCATGTGTTCTTTAATCTGTGAGATATACCAATTGTTGAAAGCACCCATCCTAGGTCACAGATCTTTCTGTCCTATTGGCCCAAGTTGGAAAATAGTGTAACTCAGCAGGCAAATTACTAATTTGGAAGCTTTGTTATATTAATCTCATGGCATAGCATCCAATCTGGCTAAGTATTTAATAACTAAAATATTATTATACACACATCATGTTGTGAAAGCAAATATGGTGACCATTCAGCAAGTGTATAGCATGTTCATTTATCCCTAACATGAATACTCTGATATAGGAGGGCTATTTATCTCACCAATAGAAAAAACAAACCTAAGAAAAAGTTGAATAATAATGCTATACAATTTGAAGGGCTTTAAACACTCCTTAGTTATTGCTGAGTATTAGGTATTTCCCTTCTAGACAAAAATGTTAGCTGTAAGTTTGCTTAGAAATAACCATTTTATGGTTAAATAACAGATCCATGATATCAATTCACATCAATGACTAAAGTAGCTATTAATGAAAATAAGAAAAAGAAACAGTAGAATCCAGAGGGGGAAAAGGATGGTGTCAAAAACAAAAAGCAGACAAGTAAGATTGATTTTGTTCAGGCTCTTGTGATAGGAAGAGCACCCTAAATCTGAAAATCAAAGCATGCCTGCAGGTTGATTTTGCCTTTAGGGAAAAATAGACAAATTACAGGTGGGACGATTTACAGTTAGGGTTGTTTGCAATCAGGGGAAATCTAGGTCAGTTAGCTGAAGAGGAAATATCTCTGTGTCTAGCAAGTTTCAGAGGGACAGTTTTAATCTCAGCTAACCATTCATGAGATAAAGAATGGGAAATTGGAGGGTCTGTGTCTGGTCTTGTCAGCATTTTTGGGCAAAAAGGGAAAAGTCTGTGTTTGACTTTGTCATAGGGAAACAAAGGAGTCATCTGTGAATCTTATGAGAGTCATGAGAAAGAGTGGGCTGAGAGTTTTATTTAAGTCATATAGGCAAGGGTGGTTCTTTGTTGTGAGCCATTTCCTGGAACACAAAAAGAGGGTGGGGAGACTTCTCAAACATCAGTGTTTTCTGGAAGCACAGGTATATTTCACCACTGTCACTGACAACCTGATTCAGATTGGAGGTGTCAGTGGACAGATAGGGAAATGTGGTGTGACCCAAGGGGAGTTATTCAAATAGACCTGAAAACAACATGCCATCTCGGGAGGAAAAAGGCTTTTCAGGAAAAGTATCCAGGAAAAAGCAACCTGTTGAAGGCAACATGGATAGTATCCCTGAGAAAAGAGACCAGTCAACTGGGGCTCAGGTAGCTGTAGTAAAACCACTTTTATATCAAAACTGAAGGTTTACAGATGAAGCTTAATGAGGGACAGGCAAAGAGTCTCTCAGAGCCAAGTGAAGAAGAGTGAACTTCACTCTAACTTCAGAAGAGTGAACTTCAGTGCTAACCTGCAAAAATCCAGCTATTGGGTTAAAGTAAGTGTAGTTAAATCCAGTCATGAAGCCTATACAGTTCCTGCCTGAATAGAGTTTGGAATTCACAGTTTTTCTCTGTATTCCAGCAGCTTTATAGACTCATTTGTGCTCTCTCATAATAACTCATGATGGAAAATGAGCATAGAGGGCAGATCATAGCCTCCAAATCAGATGATTTCCAGAAAACCCCTTAGTGCCTTGAGGATATTCTCTGTGTATTTTTGCACCAGGCTGCCTCATAACACATAGCAAGACACATCTGATTGTATTTTTGCATATGGTTTAATTGTTTCCATTTAAAATGACAACAACAAAACTTCTAATGATATATAAGAATGGGTAAAGCAAAGTAATAAGATTAATTGAAATCCCAGTATAATCTCAGGGAATCAGATTAACAATCCATAAAATTTCTTCTACACCAAATCTTTTATGAAAGCTGCTATATTATAAGAAGCTAAACTGCTGGGTTTGGATTTCATCTCTCTCCCCAGTTATAACTTTATTGCAGGTGCTAAGATGAAGCAAACGGCTAAAACTTGGCCCAAGAAGAAAGAAAAAAAGAAATATTGAAGGAAAAAAATTAACCATTTAAAAGTGAAAAAAATGACTCTAGAAAACAGGTCAGGTGAGGAATGTCAAATTCTTAGTCATGCTTGGCTCAGGCACATGAAGACACACAGGGTGACAAAGATGAGCACTGGTCTAAAGAAGTATAAGATACAGAAGGTATATTCAGGGAAAAGGAGGTGGGGAGAAAAGGTGAGGATGTCCTAATATCTGGTAGAAAATTGGATAATTCCATGTTTTTCTATAATCATTCCATTCTTTGTGAAACTCAAAAATATTTAAAAACTGGGTTCCTAATCATCCTTTATCAAAGTCCACATTTTTTTACTCTTGTTTCTGTGGTTATTTAAGAAATTAAAACTACTACAGACTTTATACTTCTCTTCAGCACCAATTTTCATACATACGCTCTATGGCTTTTATGTAAAATATTCAGGGAAATTTCTCATGCTTTGTAATATCTACAATGAAGCATAATATGTTCATACTTTCTCATATTATTATTTACCAAGTATTCTGGGTATGTTGTAGGATTGTACTTCCTTGTCCTCTTGTGATTGGGTGGAGCCACACAACTAGTTCTGGCCAGTGAGTTATGAACAGAAGTGACTTGTGTAACTTCTGAGCTGAAGCATTTAATTCCTGGTGTAAGATACTCCAGAGATTTCTTCCCCTATCTAGAGTGATGAGCAATATTGCTATTAGTGGCTGCTCCATTGGGCTGTAGTCTTGAGAGAGACGTGAAGTGAAGACCAGCCCACCTGCAATTGTTGTGCAGTGAAAGCAAGGTATACATTTTTATTAATCTGTAGAAGTTTTGGGTTGTTGTTGTGGGATTATTTGTTACCACAGCATAACCTAACCTATTCTGACTGATACAATCTCATTTGCATAAAGTGTATGGTCTGATTCTTGATACAAATAACTTACAATTACTTATATGTGGTGGGAGCCAAGCAAATAAAACAAACTTGGCTCCAGAATAAGAGTAGCCTGACCCAACCAAATTATAGTTCCCAGCCAGAAATCAGAAAGGACCTCAAACGGGGCTCTCTTCAATGACCCAGGCTCAGCAATGAGAATAAAAAATCTGTGACTTTACTACAGAGTTGGATGTTTCATTGAGTAAAATCTATGCTTAAAAAAATAGAAAAAATAAAGAATACTTTTCTGTTTGATCACTGGCAGTATCTGGTAGTTTTACCCAATTTTTGTGGCACAATAAAGATATAGGAATTGGGTAAAAGGATAGAAGAGGCAGATGTTTAATTGTAATAACTGAATGAACAATTACATAGCAGCTCTTTGGCAGATGATATACAGTGAAATGTACTTCTGTACTAATTATTTTCAGTAGCTAACTCTGAGTATTAAAATGTGTTCAGTGTTGAGGATCCTAATATGAGTAATATGTACTCCCTGTCATCATGATGGGAACTGACAATTGAATAGAAGGGGACTAGAAACAGACGAGAAGCAGAAAAATGCTAAGTGATCTAAGAGGAGCACACTCCATGCTGTGGCAGGCATGGGTGGGAGCTGCTCTAAAAAATGGTAAACAATCCTAGACTATGTCTGCTCTACTTCATTGGTACTAACTAGCCTATAGAAGCAGCTGCTTGATTAGAAAACAGTGTCAGAGACTACTTGTCAGTAAGAAGCAACTGAAAGACTACTTTCACATGACGGTATATCAATTTGTGGTTTGGATTTGGCAAGGGTTTGCACAGGAGAAGCAAACCAATAAACAGTCCAAACAAAAGCAAACTCACAGCCTATGTGGGAAAGTGTATATAAGCCTAGGTTTAAATCAGTGTAAAAATAATCACATGGAAACAATGGTAAATATGTAATCAAAAACATGTTCTAAACAGAAAAAAACCATAACAAAAGAACTATAAAAAATAGAGGAAAATATCTAAAGCAGCAACTCAAAGATTGTTCTTTTACACTATGGCATGCTATTCCTTTGGCTATGCAAAAACAGAAAACTTTCATTTCTAGGACAACCCCTTTTGTGTACATACAACACAATCAGACCCCTTCTTGTTGAATCATTTATACTGCATTAACACCTGGCCTATTGTTAGAGCTAATGGATGTTTAGGACAGCTGAAAGGAGATAGCCATTTATAATTTTTCAATAAATGATTCCTTCAATAAGTTAAAATGTGATTTTCAAAAAACAGGACATCAAAATATTTAAGATGATGGGAATGAAAGTATGTTCTCTATAGATCACGTCAAGGGTGACACCAATTCCATCCACATCTTGCTTTTCTCAGAGTTTACACTAGGCAAAAAAAAAAAAAAAATTTTATTTTATCCAGATGTGAACAAATTAAACTCAATATTTTCAAGTATTTTTAGTGCCACATGATGTCATCCTATTTTACATTTTCTACTGAGGGATAATGCATATTTTTAAAATTGTGAAGCCACTTTCCATGTATGTACTTAAAGTCTTATACGTGATAAATTACAATAAACAAATTACAACACTGTAGGACATGCTCTTGGCTGTTTATGTCAAAAGCTGGGAGAGAAATTTCATTTTTCAGTAGGAAATGGAATTAGCAGCATGTGAAATGTCGTCTACTGGAATTCTAGGTAGTCCTTATTTCAGTGACTATGGTCCAAGTCCAGATAGGTCCAGGGCAAACACTGCTCTGGCAACGCCCTCCTAGTCCTACAATTCCAGTTTTCCTGAAATGCTAACAGAGCAGGCTGTGGACCCTTAGGTACTGCAGGCAGCCGCACTGGTTACCCAGAGAGCCCAGGTTTTTAAACAACCAAGTGTCCTTCCTTTCTTATTAGAAATATATTTTCAATGAAAGGCTCACACAAGACAAACATCCCCATTGCCACTATCCAGATAAGCGGGGTTTCCCAGGATCTCGGCACTGCTCTTGTTCCCTGGAACTAGCAAGGGCGCAAGGATACCCCTAAACTGACCAGGACTTACTTCCTTACAATTTTCTCCGGGCAGCTTCAGGCAAGCAGCCATACCCTGGAACAAGAGTGTGGTGCTCAATGGCTCTGCTGAGTGAACTTCTCCGACTCATCTCGCCTGGGAAAAAGATTACTTAAAAACCATTTAAAGCTTTCCAGAGGGCAACAGCGAGACGGTCGTGAGCCAACGTTACCATAAATGCTTCCACTCCCCCTGATTTCATTTCGGAAATTAGGAAAGAAGCAGTCACCACTGCAGGCGTTGCTGATGTCTCATCCATCAGCCGCACCCCCACGCCCCCCAACAATTAAGAGACAATAAAAGTAAATATTACTGTAGGGCCGTTGGACATTAAAACGTTGAATTAAAAAGCCATTATTTCAGACCAAAATCTCCTCCATCCACCACCCCCACTTAAGCACAGAACATTCCGGGCAAAACCCCCTTGCTCTTGGCTCCTTGGCGAAGTCCTCGAGGACTGGGGGAGGGCTGGGGGTGAAGTCTCGGTGCCAACGCAAAACAGTCTGCCAAAAGGCTTCTCAGACACAACAGTTTCTCAGGACCATGATCACCTTCCGTGTTCCCCCTTCCCGAGACACTTTTCCCGGCTTATGCCGGAACCCTGGAATGGTTTGGGGACCAATGAGGTGGCAGCGGTTGATGCTTGGGCCACGGCGAAGGGGCGATTTCATTTCCAGGGGGAGAGGCAGTAAAGCAAGGGCAGGAAGAGAAAGTGGGAAGCGGGGGCAAAAAGTAGGCGGGGAGGAGAGGAGAAGCCCAGTCGGGGAAAAGCAAAGGCAGCAGAGGTAGACGAGCGAAAGGTAAAGAAGAAAGAGCAGGTTCGTGGGCAGGAGCCGGCGGGCGGCCCGTGGGGGATCCGGGGTAAGGAAGAGGCGAGGAGGGGCGTGGGCCGGCTGGGGGCGCCGCGGGGAGGGTCGCTGTCAGTCAGGCCGAGCGGGGCTCGCCGGCCCGGGGGGCGGGCGCAGGGGCCCACGGCAGCCGGAGGGCGCGGCGGCTCCAGCAGCCTCGGCAGTAGTGGCCGCGCCCCCGTCCCCGGCAGTGCGCCCGCGCCGCGTTCCGCGTCCCCCAGCGCCGGCTCCGGGCCGCGGCCGCCCGGGGCTGCTCCCGCCCGCGCGCGCCCGTTGGGGGACCGGGGGAAAGGCGCCCGCGGCCGGGCCGCATTGTGACGTAGCGGGGCCGCGGCAGCGCCTCCGCCGCCCGCCCGCTCCCGCTGTGGCTGTTCCTGCTCCCGCCGCCGCCGCCGTCCATCCATCGGTCGGTCGGTCCTTTCGCGCTCCGGAGCTGCCGGCGCGCCCGGCGCCCCGGGTGAGTCCAGGTCCCGAGCGGACGCCGCGGGGAGGCGGGGGGGCGGCGGCGCGGACGGCTAAGCCTTTCCAAGTTTGCACCAGGCGACCCCGGCGGCTGTCGCCCCTGCTCCCCCCAACCCCCGGGCCCCCTTTGTGCCGCGAGTCCCCGCTGCTCCGGGCAGCGGCGGCGCCTCTGCGGAAAGGGTTTGGGGGGAGGTCTCTATAGTAACGGTGGCGGCGGCAGGGACTGCCAAGCGCCTGCTTTACTGAGGGAAGGGGGAAACAACCCCCGCCTCGGTTCCCAAAGGATTGTTCTTTTCATTTGTCCGCTTCATGTGGTTATTATTCTTGCCGCCACCCGGGATCGTATCGGAAGCAGGGATGGGCAGCTCCCAAGGGCTGAGATAAGGAGGGGTGAAGTACTAGGAATAGCAACTGTACTAACAACAATAATAATAAATGTAGAAGAGGGACGCCTGGTGTTGCCACCGCCCCAGGGGAGCCCCTCGCCCGTCTGCACCGGCTCCCTGGCTGCCCCGTCCAGCCCTCCTCCCTCCTGGGCTGTCCTGCGTCCGGGCTTGTCCGCGTCAATTTCAGCGGGGACTGTTTCTCTCTTGGCCTTCTTTCTTGGTGATGACTTTCATCTGCAGGTGGTAAGTGGGGTGAACACAATTTTGGCTATTGTCAAATGCCACGTTTTGTTTATTTCATTTTTACGAAAAGAAAAGAGGGAAAATTATGAGCCATTACTGGCAGCCATACAGTTTCCACAGGAAATACTAGCATTCTTGAAGGAACACGCTACTGCTTGCAGCGAAGAAAGTCTTTAGGAAACAAAAAGGCAACAGCATTGTTGCTCATTTTCAATGGACCGCTAGGAGGGGGGAAACGTGTTGTTTTTTCCTGTGGGAACGTTGCTTTCCTTGGGAAAGTTAATTAAGGAAGCATTACTGTCGGTGTTCCCTTTTCACTTGCTGGGGGCTGGGCCCCACTCTTCTTGGCTATTACTGACAAGTGCCCATCAAAGAGCCCAGAGGAAGGAGAACCATTGCAGGACAGTCTCGCCACACACCACGTGCCGTGGAGCCCGGCCAGGGTGCAGTTTGCAAAATGAAATAAGGGCTGTCTGGGGAGGTTTATGAGGATTATATGTGTGCAGAGTATGTCAGTTCTCCAAGGTGTCACTCTAAGCACGTAATTTTCAAGCACCACTTTCGTTGCTGGATATGTAGGAAAGCAAAAAACCTATTTCTCTTATTATGGAGCAGACATCCCAGTTGGGAATGGGTTGAAATCTGTATTTCATTTGTACATATTGAAATTTTAAAAGGCAAAGAGAACAAGGTATAGGAAAGCAGTATGCTAATGTGTACACATCTGAGAGAGAAAGTCTATTGCTGTTTCTGATGCGTCTCAGTGTTAAATTAATTCAGCATGGTTAGAGTGTAGGGAGACATCTTTAAGGTGTCTTTAAAACTATTTGAAAAAGGTGTGACGTTTTGGTACCAATCAGAAATTTCTCTGGAAGGCAGTATTAACTGAGGATTACATATAGCCAAATATGTATGCATTCCCAGGTCTAGAATCAGAAAGAAAAATATGGTGCTTCTCTTATGGACCTTTGGACATCTCAGTTAGAAATAAAATATAAAATGGGATTTAAAAAGAAAGGATATAATTTTGAACATAAACTTCACAAAACATTTCAGGAAGAAAGGTCATGGATAGTAGATTTGAAATGATGCTGCATTCATTAATTTGACATTTACCGTTTGCTGATGTCCAAAAGGAAGTGACTAAAGCAAATGAATTTCTCTGTCTACTGTGTCACAGCTTTGCCAATTCCAGGCAGTTGTTTTGGTGCAGGTGTACAGTGGAAATGCAGAACAGAGGCCAAGAACTTTGTATGTGCTGTTGTTTTGGAAGGAATTGTAGCAGTACTTTACTGCTCTTAAGAGGAGGGAAACCCATACAAATATCTAGTACAAACAAATGATCTTTGATATTATCAGAAAAAGCCTGGAGCTGTTTTTCTTGCCAAATTTAAGGCATTTCTTGTCAAAAAAAGGAAATCTCCCAAGGAGCAGGTGCATCATTATAAGAAACACAAGGGAACTGCTCTTTTAAATGCAAAATCTAATTGAACAGCGACAAGAGAATCAGTAACACTCTTAGAATAGAAGCTTTGTTTTTGGCAGTCTGTCAGGTTACAGTTGCAAACCACGTAGGAGTAATTTGTGTCTTGGGAGAAAAATAATATCCTGGTGAAAATCAAATAGTTGCTTCTGTGAAACTTTTGCCCTTATATACTTGTTTTTTTGTACCCCTTTGATTGGTATGCAGATTCACTTGCAGGAAGCAATTTACTGAAAATGAATTAATAAATTGGTTGCTAATATAATATATACTATTCCTGATTTTGTACTTTATATAAGTTAGATAACTAGATTTTATATTTTATGGTTTGCATCTTATCAGCTTTTTTAAAGTTCTTAAAAGTAATGATCAAAGTATGTGTTGAAATAATGATTGTTAATTGATGTGATTGATAGCTGGGCCCTGGAAAAGTACTTGATTCCTAAATAGTTATTGTGTATTCACTTTGTGCATATGTGTAATATAACAATATAAAATGAACAGTCTGTTCACAAGGAAAATTTAAGGGGGAAAATAGGACCCATGAAAAATTAAATAATGATACAAAGCATGAAAGCACACATTTTATAATTGAGTGCCCAAAACACTAAATAGTAATTCAAAAAAAAAATTCTGAGAAGTGACTGAATCAGTTTAGATGTTATATCAGTTATCCACTCTGGCATAACAAATCCTCCCAAAATGCAGTTACTTAAAACAGCTACTACAACTCATGATTCTGGTGGTCAGCAATGTGGGCTGGGTTCAGCAAGATGGTTCTTCTGTTCTTCTTGGTTGGATTCCCTCAGGCATCTTCAGTCAGCTGGTGGAATAATTTTAGATGGCTTCACTCATATGTCTGGCAGTTGTCAGGCTGTTGGCCAGGTTAACAGGTGACTGGAACATGTACCTCTCATTCTCCAGTATACTACCCTGGGCTTCTTTACATGGCAGTCAAACAGTGTTTTAAGAGCAAAAAACAACCCCCAATGCAAAAGCAACTTTTAAACCTCTGCTTGTATCACATTAGCTATTCTTCCATTAGTCATATCAAATCAGAAGGTCACCCCAGATTCAAGGGGCATAGAAAGATTCCATGTATGATGATAGGGAGCTGGAAAAAATTATAGCTATTTCTTTGCAATCTACTACATGTTTGAGGATACTTTTTTCTAGCAGATGTTTTCTGCTGGGAATAATATAATGTAAATTAGGAGAGAGTTGCAGCCTGCTTATGGACAGCCCAGAATTTAGGTTAATCAAGGAATTTCCCTGTACATCATTGTCCTATAATCTTTGTTCTATAAACTACAGGTAGAAGTGTTGTGACACAATGATAATAAAATTTTAGCCACTTCTTTCTGACAGTGGAATTGGGATGGTTTGGAGACAGTAGGCTGGTGGCACAGTCAGCAGAGCATTGTTGGGTGCTAAGAAAGGCTCTGACAAAAATGGAGACAGGGAAAATGGAAAGGAAGGGACTGATTTAGGAGATCCCATAACTAGGATTAGATGAGAGATTATAGGGGGTTAGTGAAAGCAAAGAGTCAAAACCATTCTGAGATTTTAAAGAGCTTAAGTGACTGAACAAATGATTGTGCTGTTGTGAGAAATAGAGAAATCAATAAGTGATTAATTTGGGGGGAGAAGAAAAATTCAGTTCCAGAAAGTTTGATTAAAAGAGATAAATTGAATGTGAGAGTACTTTATCGGTTGCAGAGTATGCTATTAATGTTAGCCATTGTTTAGTGTTTAAATCACAGTGGACTATTGCATATAGTTAAGTTTCTTTAGTTGTAAAGCAACAGAATAAAAAGAAGCACACATGCCCCTGAGCCAGAAGCATTGACTGCCAGCACACAGTGGGGAGTCGGTAGGTGCTTTCTCAAAGGACATTGGAGCACTGCTATCATAAGAAGTGAGAATGAACACAGGGTGGCAAAACCTACAAATGCTCACCACAGATGGACACATGAATATTTATTTGGGGCTAGCCACGGGGAGGCACACAGGGCAGGAGGTAACAATTTAGGCATATTTTCATAGAGATGTAGGTGCATTAATAATAGTGGAACCATGGTAAAGGTGGGTTTTCTCATGGAAAGTAAAGAAAGAAAAGAGGGCCTGGCAGAATGCCTTATCCAGACTCCTCCATAAATGTTAGTGGATGTTTTATTAGAGGGGAGAGGCATTCTAAACACGTTCTGCTCTGTCTTTCACCTAAAAGCTCATTCAAGGTGCTGTTTCACCAGCCACATTTTATAGATGGCCAGACTGAAATTCAGATGGTGCCCTTACCACCAAGTGCAGCTGGTGGGCCAGACAGAAACACCTGGCCTCTCTAACTTCACACAATTAGTCTGAACAGCATACACAGCTGCTCTTTATGGATCGACCTTGTATGGACCAGCTCAAACCCAAGAATACACTTTTATAGTTTTTATTGCACAAGTCTAAAAACCCTGAAGATACTCAATAAATGTTAATTGAATGAGTGGATGTGTCATTATCTGGTGCAGTAACATTTTCTAATACAGTCTGGTCTGGCTTTTCATTATTCAGGGTAGAGTTTGCTATAAAGTCCCTAAGTGCCTTTTGTAGACTTAAACGTTTTAAGACACTCTTGTCACAGTAACGTAGGTCTTTTTAATCCACCACTCATAAAAATAAACTTTGTTTCTTTATTGAAACACATTTGTCTTTACTCCTTGTATTTGTCAGGACTCTTGGCTGCAAGTGAGAGAAACCCACTTGCTCAGGTAGGAAGGGGCATATACTTGTTCCAGTAAAGGAAAAGTTCAGAAGGGGTTAAGTTCTGATTTCTTCTTGTCTTAATGGTGGCAAAACTGTCATCTGCTGCTTTAGACTTAACCCCTGCAGGAAAAGAGAATTTGGGATTAACTATAATTAGACCACTTTGATTGCATGTGCATGCCTGAAGCAGTTTCTATGGCCAGAGATTTGGACCATGCCACTAGATTCGGCTTTGATTACATGCCCAGTCCTGGAGCCTGTTGGAAGGGGAGGGTGGTGTGTGTGAGGAGTCAGGGTGCAGGGGATGGATGAATGCATGGGAGAGTGGTCAGCAAAACCCTCCTAAATCATACGACTTAAAAGCAGGGAAGGGGGTGTTTTTAAAAAAAATATATTGAAAAGAAAAGAATGGATGCTGTGTAGGCAGAAACAGCAGATAGCTACTATTCCATCTGTTTCCCCTGAAGGACATATCATCCTCTGTCTATACCCCTGAGCCAGAAACCAGGGAATGATCTGGACCTGACCTTCCCCCTTTCCTCCTCCACCTACTCAGTCACCAGGACACTGCTGCTTAATCTTTCTTCTCTTCTTCCTTTAGTTTAGACCATGTTTCACTCTAAAAATGTTGCCTTCAGTCTCTACGCTTCCAATTTATCCTCCTTACCACTGTCAGAATGCTCTTTCTAAAGACCAGATAGATACAATCAAATCATGTAGCTCCTGGATAAGAACCATTCAAAACCTTATGGTGCCCCTGGGGAAAAGGCCAAGTTCCCGGCCTTGAATTCCAAGGATCCCCGGATGTGGGCCCTGCCTCCTATGGGTGCAGGAAATGGGCAGGCTCGGGTACGTTCAGCAAAGCCTTCTAGCTGCCTACATTAGCCCCATGCTGGGCTGACCTGTATAATGTTACAGTCCCCAAACATTCCATTTTCTCTGCTATTTTAATGCTTTTGTATGTGCCATTGTCTCTGTGGAGTATTGTTTCTTCTTTCTTGACTTATTGAACATTTACTTATCCTTCCAAACTCAACCCAGGTGTTGCTCTTTCATGAAACTTTTGCTGAACCTGTCCTCCCCATCCCCTGTATCACACTCTACCCTGCGGTACAGCTTTGGATAGACATGTCTGTCTCTTCTCTGGACTAAATGTCTTGAGCGCTGGACTGTGCTTTCTCATCTTTGTATATCCCTATGCTTAGTACAGTGCATCTCACACTATATGTGCTCAATAATTTTTAAATGAATGAAAAATGTGTGCTGAATCATTAATCTTTAGGTTTTTCAGGTGATTTTCTTTTAGGTATATTCTGTTTCCTTTAACTTGATTCTCACATTTGTATCTAAGAATATTGGACATGAAGACAGATTCTCTTTGAAGTTGCTGCTCACTTATTCAAGTTTTCCCAACTGTTTGTGTGCTTGTTGTTTACTTGGTCACTAATAACTACCTTAAGAAAGAGACTGAAAAATATCAGTGGTCCAAAGTAAATCTCTAGGCTAAAATCTGTGGTTTTAGAGATTTTAGAGACCAGATGAGGAATGATTTTTCTTCCTACCATCAAAGAAGGTATTTAATAGTTAGTATTCATGAGGCACTCTGTTTTTGGGTGCTTACCAGATGCCTTACAATTACCTTCTTATTTAATTCTCACAGCAGCCCTAGGAAGGAGGTGCTACGATTATTTCCTTTTTCTACATATGAGGAGATGAAGACTTAGAGACTTGAAGTGGCTTGCTTGCTGCCAAGCTCCCTCTTCCTGGAGATTGCCAAGCTGCCATATACTCATCTGGGTTGTTGAGGAGTAGAATCCAGCTTCAACTGGGCTCTTCCAATTCATCTACTATGATTTTTTTTGTTGTTGTTCTAGGATGAAGTGACCACCTCTTAAGAATAAAACATTCTAGCTGCCTTCCTTGGCCATCAATTATGGCAAAAAACAAACAAAAAAAGACTATAGAAAAAGATGTATTTAAAGAGGTAAGGGCTCTAGAACTATAGTTGAGATTAATGTGAATTTCTGCTTTAGAAATTCCGATCATATTCCTGTGATACTGCTACTGCCAGATAATAAAAGCCTCTTATGGAGGTTGTGCTGCTATGTATAAAATGCAGGCCTCTTGAGCAGGCATACAAAAAGCTTGGTTTTGAGAGTCACTCATAGAGTTATTCCATAGATACATAAAAGGAACTGAACACTTTGGAAGCCACAGAAGCTCAATGGTTCTTAACCTGTTTTCAGCCTGAGAGCCTTTTGAGGTTCTGATGAAAGCTATGGATTCTTTCCTTGGAGAAAAAAGATGTGCACAAAGACACCACTTTGTATTTAATTTCAGGGGTTTCAAGGATATATTGAATCCCATCTGTGGATTTCCTGGGACTCCATCGACTCCGGGTTAAAAACCCTGTTTAAAAGCTGACCCAGAAGGAAAATAATAGCCATTGTTATGTGTTTACCATGTATCACATGTAACCATCAATTAAGTGTTTACCACATACCAGCCCTTTTTGAAAAGTGTGTTACTGCTGACCAACCCTCTAAGACATGTATTATGAGCCCAGTTTTAAGCTCTGGAGGAGAAAGAGACTCAGAGAGGGAACTTACTCAAAGTCTCCCAGCTGGCAAGTGGTGAGGATGGAATTAAACGCAGAACCCAGGTCTGCATCACCGCTACGTCACGCTGCCTCCATGTTCATTCATCCTACCATGTGCGGCGTGAGACCTGCGCCAGTGAAATTTGGAGCCTCTGCTGGTCCTGACTTCCCTCAGCTTTCAACTTCTTTTGTTGAAAGTAAGTTCCGTGGCTACTTCTGCCGCAAAAGCCTCCTGAAATGTTTCCAGTGCAGGAGCAGTCAAGGGCTGGGAAGGTCTCTGCTCACTCTCCTCCTTCACCTGTCACAACTTTTTCACACACGGGACAGATAACATCATTTGTGTGACAGCACTACTGGTTTGCTCATCTCTAGGTGAGTTCGTACCTCATTCCTGACTGCAGTTTGCACACTTGGAAACTTTAACTCAACAGAAGCTCAATGATAAAAATGACTGCAAACCCTCCACGTGACTCCCCTTCTACAGATATTTATCGAGGCCTGTTGTATGCCGGGCTCTAGACTCCCAACTGCAGTCACAGCAGTGAGCAGACAGATGTGGATCCTAAGCTCATGGTACTTATATCTAGCTTATATCTTGCCAGGAAGGAGGCTAATAAATAATTTAAATAAAGTGTGATAAGTTTTATGAAAAAAGAAGGATAAAGGATTTATTCTACTCGAGTTTCTCTGTTCTTTGCAGCTTCAAAACTCCAGTCACAAAACATTGTCTCCTTCTCCAGCCCTTTCTTCCCCCAGGATGTTTAGAATGCTTTGGGTTTCTGGAGACTTAGTTGATGGAGTCACAGGCAGAGCCGTTAATCTCGGTCCCCCCTTTGCAGATGAGAAGGCAAGAGTGACCAAATGACTTAACCACAGACGGGGTGAAGACAGGGGTAACTAGTTGGTCTGTTCCCCAGTAGAGCATTGCTCACTGTAAACCACAAGCTGCTTCTAATTTATTCGAGATGTTATTACCATGGCTTTTATATTCTGGTCTCTCTTTGCTGCAAATGAATCCAGCAGGCAAGCACTACTCAGAAAGCAAATACTCCATCAGTCTCTGCTCCCTCTTTGTAGCTCTTGCTGGGTTCCCTTGTCTGTTTTCTTGTCCTCATTCCACAGTTTCTGCTCCCCATAGGCCTACCTGCCCCCGAGGCAGCCTCCCCAGGTTTTCTGCCCAAATGTAGAGTTGTGACTGCTTCAGCCTGCCCTGGCAGATAGAAATGTAATAGGATCCATGAAGGTGAGCCAGATAGGTAATTTCACATTTTCCAGTAGGCACATTAAGAAAAGTAAAATTAGGAAACAGGTGATATCAATTTGAATATATTTTACTTAATCTGATAGAGCCAAAATATTAGCATTTCCATATGTAATCCATACAAAAAAGTCATTAACCAGATACATTCTTTTTTTTCATACTAAGCTTTTGAAATTTGGTGTGTATTTTATACATACCTTAACTAAGAATAGCCACATTTCCAATTCTCAGTAACCAGAGGTGGCTGGTGGCCTGGTAGTGGACTGCAGGCTTAGACTCTGAGGAGGCTCTGGGAGGCCCAAGGCAGACTCAGCCACCACCTCTTCAGTCTCCCACAGCACTTGGCTCAGACCTCTGTTGTCACCCCTACGGGGGGAGTACATGGCTGTTTGTGTTGTCAAACCAGGGCTCGTGAGGGTAGGGAAAGCGTCTTTGTCACCTTTCTATCCCCCGTGTAGAGTACAATGCTTAGCAGGCCCCAAATTGGCACTGGTACAAGATGAATCATTAATGAACAACGGCAGGAGCTGAAGGGCTTGCTATGTGGAGGCTCATCTCTGCAGCCTCTGTCTGCTCACTGGCTCTGCTCCCCCATCCCAGAGGCTCCCATTCTGGTCTCCCAGCTCTGTCCAGTGCCACAGACCTACATTTGAGTCAGACTAAATGGACAGGAGGCATCTCCAGTCACTAGTCTAGGCCTCTAACCTAGAATTGTGCTGAGCCTATGCACCTCTTGTTTAGCTTTTGGTTTCACCTCTTCTAATATCAAATACCAGAGGAACTTATAAGCAGTCTAGTATGTTAAATTATAAGTCTTATTTAACAGGATGAGGAGAAAAAATAACAGAACAGACCAAACACAAAAACAAAAACTCATCCACTGAACAAGCCTCCTACTGAGATTCCAAAAAAGGCCAAATGACATATAGAACATTAAATATACAAGGGAAGACCAGCCTGCATCAGGGAGCTGTTAGAGTCATCATGGTGAGCTTTCTCTATGTTTCCAGTGGTTTTAGAGTCATCACTACTCCTCCTGAGAGAATGGGAGATTTATATCCTGAGTCGATTTGCCTTTGCACATACAGTATTTAAATTTTGCAAGTGCTTCTAACCAACAAATGTGCATGTGTTTGCTTATCTACTTTACCCCCAAAGATAAATGTCACTTAAAATAATTCATACAACTCGGTCTAAAAGATTGGTACTCCCATAAAACCATACTAACCACATATTCAAGTAAATTCAAAGTTTGAAAGTGGAAGAAAATATTAATGTTTGATCTTGTAAGTCATATAAACATTTTACAAAGGGATTTGTTTTTGTCTCAGAAAAGAATATGGTTACCTCAGGCCCACTTACACAGTTCATTGAAATGGAAAGTTGAATGAGATCTAACCTCAGTCTTACTGTTGATGACCAGTTTCAACCTGGAGAGCTCACTGACCTGCTGTGGGTTTTTGTTTGTGAGTGCATACAGGAAAAATAAATCCTGCTGTCACACACTATGTATTAGGAGAATGAATGAAGCCTAGAAAAAGTTTTGAACAATTCCTCAAAAAATTATTTGGAACAGTTTAGGGGTGAGGTAGCTTGCCAATATTTTTGCAAAGTTAAATCTTTAAAGAAAAATCATAGCATACATCATATAGTAGATAACCAAACATTAGCCATGTTTAAGTAATTTGATGATCTCGTCTTTAATAAGACAAGGATAGTTCAAGATAGACAAAGTTTTGCATCTGTTGGCTCCAGTTTGGGGAATGCTGCTTTCAATTGGGTTTCTTAAAAAAGAACTCGTGCCTCTCTGCAACTAAAATATATTTCTTCAAACGTGACGGCTCTGGTGTGCTGTGTTGGTGTAATTGAAAACCTATAAAAAGACTGAGAGCTACTTTTGAATTGGCTCAGTGAACTTGGACTGGATTTGTCAAAGTGGTGAAAGGTTTAAAGGAATTTTCATAAATGAGGTCTCCAAGCTGTGTTTTAACCATAGAATGCCAATGAACTCCAAGGCCTGTGAACTCGGAGAATAGTGCCTCCAAGAAGAGCAGTTATATCAAGATGAAAATAAGTGATTTATTTTCATTCCCCAAGTTCTGCAGACATAAGCACACTTAGCCGCTGATAATCATAATTTAACAGTAGTATTGTGCACTAAAAATACAATTTAAAAGCCTAATCTTTAATTAAATTGAGTACTCACAGATTAACATGGTTACAAATCTTGGACGCTGGATGTAGTACAATGTTTACCCATGTTGCTAGGAAATACAGCAGAGCTGTTTGAAAGTTACCGATTGATTTGGTAAGAAGAATGATGTGAGCGTCTCCCAGTAACCGACTTGATCATTGCTTCTCTCTTACGTAATGTATGGAAATGCATTTCATGCAGCAGAAGTCCTGTATATTCAAAGATTTTGTTGGCAATGGAAGCACAGGTGTGTGCACCTAAGTAAACATTAAGAACATATTTGAAAGAGTGATTTTTACCTAGAGCCCCTGGATGAAATAAGCATCATGAAAGTGAGTATTTGGGTTTGTAGTGAAATACATTTTTCCATTTGCTAGAATTATCAAGAAAATAGATTGTTCTTTTAAGTCTAATTATCATAAGGCTAATTGATAGCTTTGCATTCCTGCCATTAATGGGAAACTGTCAAATTAGAACAGAAATTTTGTCCACGTTGATGGTTTTCCAGAATTATTAAAATTTGCATGTAGGAAACCAACTCTGCTTTTCTTTCTTTCCCTCACTTTGGCAACTCTTGCTGCATGACACATCCTACAATAGTTTTTTAAAATGCAAAGTTGATGCTTACACAGCATGAAAAGGAGTAACTCTGACAGTTCACTTGCCTTGTCTCTGAAAAAGACGAAAGATTACTATGTGCTATTTCAGTCAGGATCAAGCATGAAAGAGTGGCCTCCCCAAGCTCAAAAGCAGAACTAAGAAAAAACCCACAGGGACAAATTCCTATTTGATCTATTTGAAGGAGGCCTTTGCACAAGGAACTGGTATTTCAAAGCAGGGGTCCTTCCTAAGAGATGGAAACATAGCAGGGTTAGGGTGACTTGTGCTTATTACAGGATTATATCCTATATCCAAACTCAGGACAACCTGGATAGAATTAGGCAAGGGTGCTGCTGGGGGCCAGGGTCATGACTGCACTCCAGCATGTGTGCCCATGACCTCTCTTTGTAATTGACACACTTTTACTTGTCTGGATAATTATGGACTCATTCCTATAGAAAACCAGTTGTTGATTTTGTTACGAATTGTTTCCTCAATCTGTGCAAGTATCTAGCACACTGTTTGGTATGTACTATCTTGGCTGAATAAATGAATCTTTCAGCAAGTCTTGTCTTGCAAGTAAATGTGTTCCTAATGTAAGACCTAAGCCTTACTCCACTGCAGTTAATAGCGGTTAGGAGCTCGTCTTCACAAAAGATACCACATTACCTGTGCTATTTACATTCAGAACAATTTCAGGCAGGGTACGGTAAAACAAGTGGAAAAAGTTCTATGTGATGGAAGGTTTCACTGCTCAGCCACTAGTTGGAATAGGTGATGGAATTGTAAGGAATTAATTGGAATTAAGACCTGCTTTTATAGAACTTTTGATGCTAGAAGGCAATTTGGGGCTTTAACAATAATGAGATGGAAAAGTAAAATAAAACTGGCACAAGGATTAGAAGCTTCTTAAGGGCATTAATTCCCATCATTTGCACTATCTCCCAAAACACCCAACAGCATATAAATGGCATGGGATGAAGATGGTGGCTATGCTGCAGAATAACATACTGGTTATAAGCATGGACTTGAACCTCAGAGCAAGGCCTGACTCAGCTGCTGACTATGTGTGCAATTTCGGACAGCTTATTGAACCTCTCAAAATTTTGATATGGTCTCTTCCTTTTCTCATTAACAATTATTTATTTATTATCTCATTTATGCAAGGTAAGTTTTGGACACTTAGGATAAAATGGGAATAGTGGATATCAGATCCATTCTACTTTTCTCTACTTGCTCTGTGTGCTCAAATGGCTAGCCAGCCTGTGGAATGAATCAGCAGACTCCTTTGTCCTCTGGCTTCTCATTGGCTTTGGCCAATGGGAGAGATCAGCAGGAGATTGGCAGATAGGTGGGGAGAGTTTGGGCTATTTATTCCCTGGGCTCCCTCCTTACCTGGTTACCTCCCCCTAAGGTAAGCCATACCTGCTGGCAGGCAGTGTCTCTCTAAGGCTGCTGGCTGCTCTCTGGGTCCTGGGAACTGTGCCCTCCCCCAGACACTTCAGGCTGCTAACTGTTCCCCTTTAGTCTTACTAGTTCAAGGTACTCCACCAATTCTTGTAGTTTCTCCAAATCCTGGCCACACCTATGCATATGGTCTTTTTATTAAACAGTCTTCAAATTGCATTTGAGTGTGCCACCTGTTTTCTGTTGGGAACATGAATGACGCAAGTGATTTTCTGTCTCAGAGGACATTGCAAGAATGGTATGATTTAGGTAGGGTACATGATTTAGTACAATGATTAGCTCCTAGTATGCAGCCAATAAAGGTAAGTATTATCATTATTAGCTTTTTCTTTTTACAAAGTATTGGGTTTGCAATATTGTTGTTGCATTGTTGAAATTTTAAAAAGGTAAGAAGAAAACAACTATTATCTTGCCAATGTTAAAAATGGGAAAAGTGAAACGGAAGTCCAGGGCTAAGGTCTCATGATGCTTCAGTGGCAGAACTAAAAAGTAAAGTAAGGATTACCTACCTTGTTTCTTTGCACATGGTACACAGTCACAACATGTCTAGAAAAGAAGGTTGCAACTTCAAAGTATTTAGTAAATTAGAACAAGCTTCTTGGGATAATTGGGTATGCCTCAAGTAATAAACCCTATTTGTGACCACTAAATAATTGGGTTGAATCATAGACGACTCAGCACCTTCAGCTTAATTACTTCAAGGACTAGGGCTAAGCATTTTCACATTTATATCCTCATGGTAATTTCAAGACAGAGGATCCTTAGGACTGAATTTCTCGTGAAGGTAGATCTGTTTACTTATGATGAACACTGAACAGGAGACCAGTATTCTAATGCTTCCATAGTAGATTTTCTGCTCATACACATTTTTCTAACTTCTGTCTTAGAGTTCTCATTCTTGAGTGACATAAAATAGGTCATGGTGATATTTAGAGTCATCTCATCTATAACTTATAGTATACTCATTAACCTGTTTTTCAAGAATGAAAACTTGAAATTCCCTAAAGAAGTAGTGGTGAGTTTGAAAACAAAACATGCTACAACTTCTTTCCATTTGATAATAAATTTGTCATAGTTATTGAAGTTTCAGACCACGTGAATGTATCTTTCATTGTCTTGGAAAAATTGTCCAAGTATTCTCTAACAGACTAGAAAGAAAAAGAATTTCAGAAATGTCTCTCTTTTTTTTTTTTACAGTTAAATAGAGTCAAGGGACAAATAGCAATTTGAAAGGTCTTTTGATGTCAGCCCAAATAAAGATTTATAGATTGTCCCTTCTGTGCAAGGAGCTGAGTAGGCAAAAACAAATATCCTGTTGCCAGAAGAGCTGATGCTTTGGGTCTCTTTTTTTTCTTTAGCACTTTCTTTAAGGTCAACCCCAGCTAGGGGTCCTGCCTTCTGTCTTTCAAAGAATATGCTTTCATATATTGGGCACTTAACAAACATAAACTTTCCCAACTATTTATTTATTTATTTATTGTCTTCAAATTATCTTTTTTGGAGGAGATACATCAAAGTGCCTTAATGATCTCCCAGATAATCCTAGTGAAACTTCCTATTGCTTCATTCCAGCCTTCTACTTCTGTTTAGATTTCATCCCTTCTAATTTTTTGCCTTGAGTGAAACACAGTCACATTTTCATTGAGAGGAACTGCTATATTCATAATAATTATTATCCTAAATGATTACATTGTTTTCACCACATCAGTTGTGTTGACATGAGTACCAGTAATGTGGGAATAAAATAAAGTTCTTATTGGATCATACTGGAAATATCACATTATACCAAAGAACCTTATTTGGCTGCTTGCCAAACAGAAGTAGTCATGGGTCTTTAGAGTAATTGATGGTGTTTGCAGATGGAGGACACGTTACTTTATGCAGTCATTCTATAAACATGTTTTGGTACCTTGTGTGGATGCAATCTTTTCCTTCTAGAAAATTTCTATCTAATGGAGAAGAAAAACTTGTATATCAATAGTAGAAGCATGGACCAAATGTTATACCAGGAAGGAGGGAGGGAGCAATGAACTGTACGTGGAATGGGGAGGAAAAAGGTCAGATTATCAAAAGCTTCACAGGAAAAGTGACATTTGATTTAGAGTTAAAGACGAAGTGGGTGTTCACCAGGAAGAAAATTTAGGGGACAGTGTTGGGATCTGACAGAACTTGGGAAATTTTAAGTATGTTGATGTGGCTTCACAGTAAAATATATGGTGTGGAGTGGCAGGAGAAAATGCTAAAAGGATGGTTTGAGCCAAGTCTTGATCTATTTTCCACTGCAGAAAAAGAGAGCTTATATATCTTTTCCAATGAATATTAATAAATAATCCTACATAGATTGTGTCATCCATTCTCAAGGCTTATACTATCACCTGTGTTGGTGACTTCCAAGCTTTTATTTCTAGTTGTGGGCTAGAGATCCTCTTTGTCTTCTAGCCGTCTGCATTTTGCTGTTTATCAGCTCTCACAAAGTCTGCACGCCCAAGGTAAATTCATCACCTTTCCTTCAAAATCTTGTCTGTGTCTCAATTTCCTAGTTTAGTGAATGGACCCAGTTTTCAAGGAAATTATCCATAGTACTCCCTTCACTTGAACCCCCCAACATCTCCCAATATCTCAACAAGTCTTGCCTTATTTATTTATTAAATAAACATTTTTGTCTCCTTTCCATGCCATTTCCAGTAGTAAAACTTTTTTGGGTTGTCATCATTTTCCCCTTTGATTACTGCAGCACTCTCTTAGCCCAGTTCTACCCCTTTCTGATCAGTTCCTGCACCATTACCACCTTGATCGTTCTAAAATTGATCGTGTCAGTGATTTTGTTAGCAAATTAGTAAGTCCTCATTGGCTTTAGGATAAAATTCCAATTCCTTAGCATGATATATTAGCTGTTTTAATTTTGGTCCTGCCCACTTATCTGGCCTCATTGGACCCATGTCCAATCCCCTAGCCTACTCCAACCTTACTAAATGATTTGAGAACTCCTAAAATTTCCAGAATCCGTTGGTCTGCTGGGTATTTTTCTGTTTCTATTCCTCTTCCCAGTCTTCTTACCCTGTCAGCTTATTTCTCCTGACCTCTGCCTCTACCCAAGTTGGGTGAAGTGTTTCCACAAGTGTGTGTGATGATAGATTATTTACTTTTCTCTGCCTCCAGTAGACTGCAGTCTCTTCAATGCTAGGCGCCATGTTTCATTCACGTCTGCCGTATTCCCTGTGCTTTGTGTGTGGCATATAGTTACAATAAAAATAATAGTGTTTACTAAGCACTTATTATAGACCAGACAAGGTGCTAATTTATTTACACACATTATCTCTTTTAGAGGGGAAAAACAAAATTCAAGCTATGCTTTGGAAAGACAATGTGGCAAAAAAAAAAAAAAAAGAAGATTGGGCAATAGATTTGTTATAGGGAATCCAATCAGGACAGTATTTCAGGAAAACAAGTGAGAATTTAAGAGAGATCTATACTAGGGTAGAGGCAATAGAAATCAAGTGGAGAGAATTTATTATACATTTCTAAAGATATTGAATGGATGGATGGATGAATAGAGAGCCTAGCTTGTGTTCCTTAGAACTTGCTGAGGAACTTACTTTAACTTACAAATCTTAATAACTGTGGTGAAACAAGCTTATTAGGATTAGAGGAGCAACCATCTGATACAAGTGCAGAAACAGCTTATGTAGCAGCAGCTTGAGAGGCAAACAGAAGATATATCATGACAGAGTAGAATGGCATGGCTTTTAAAAATAGCTATTTAAAATTATAAAGGTATATATGAAATTATTAAATTAGGTTCAAAATTAATTGTTCAAATAAGTATGGCAGTATGTTATATACTTATTCTTTTAATCAAAAATGAAGCTGTAAGTGGAGTAATTGTAAGCTTAGGGGTGTCAGTAGAGAGTAATGGTTAAAAGCATGGACTTGGGATCAGGGTGCCTGGTTTGAATTCTTGCTCAGCCATTTACTAGCTGAGGACCTGGGGCAAATTGCTTAACCTCCAAAATGGAGGTACCTTCTTTGTTGGAGTGTTTTAAGGATTAAATGAAAAAAGAAAAGCACGTGCCACTATAGCATAGTGGGATATGGTAAGCACTCAATGAGGTGTGGACTTACCTCCATGTACAACTTCATTCCTTAGCAATAGTGAGAAAGTGAGTGGTTACTTACATTTTTGACTGGTTTTCATGTTTTATAGATGTGTTATAACAGAAGATTTGCCTTGTTTTATATTAAAAGTCACAATTTTGTGTACCAAAATTTACTTCAAGGAACTTTGTGTTTGTTAGGGTGCAGTCTAAGTGGATTTGCTTTTCCCACATAATTTATGAAAAAAGTTACTGAGATGAGCAAATGTTAGTGGTAAACCATCACTTAATGCACACAATATATTAAAATACGGTCCCTAGTTAATTCTTGTTTGGTGAGAAATCTCAAGCTCATTAGTTTTGAGCAGTCCCTTTTACTATTCTTTATTTTAGCTACTTATTAAAACATCTTAACAGGAAGAATCCTGAAAATACACTGTTTTCCAGATGCTCAGAAGATATAATCAGTCTTTACATATTTCAAGATACAGGTATTGTGTCTTTAATGAAAATTGCCTAGAAATAAAAAAAAAAAAATTGTTAATTTAATGACTGCCTGTCTTAGTTCGTTCAGGCTGTTGTAATATACCATAAAAAAGGTAGCTTATAAATAACAGAAATTTATTTCTCACAGTTTTTTGAGGCTGAGAAGTCCAAGATAAGGCACCAGCAGATTTTGTATCTTGTGAGGGCCCGCTTCCTCGTTCATAGATGGCATTTTCTTGCCGTGTCTTCACATGGTGGAAGGGGCAAGGCAACTCTCTGGGGCCTCTTTTATAAGGGCACTAGTCCCTCAAGACCTAATTACCTCCCAAAGGCCCCACCTCCAAATACCATCACATTGGTGATTAGGTTTCAACATATGAATTCTGGGGGGACACAAACATTCAGACCATAGCACTGCCTAATCAAAATAAACAATAATAAACAATAAATGAATGATAAGCACCTATAGTTTTAACCTAATGAGGCTCTTCTGTTTATTTTTTTAGCTTCTTTGCCTTCCTTGATTTCTTTGACCGATATGGACACAACACATTTGGTGTCTCCTCTTAATCCCGTAACAGCCTCTGTAACTTTACTTTGTGTTATTTTTCCATCATAACACTTACCACAACTTAATATATCTGATGTTTGTTTGTTTGTCGTCTATCTCTCTCTCTCACCAGAGTGTTAGATGATAAGTACAAGACTTTCCTTTGTTCACTGCTATAGTCATCAAACCTAGCACAGTGTCTGGCCCCTAGCAGAAATTTAGTAAATATTTGTTGAATGAATAAGTAGATAGATACAAACCTATGCTTTGTAGACAGTCCCAAACAGATAATGCTTCCATGTGAATGCATTTTTGTAAACATTGTTTGCTGATTAAAATGTAATACTTGTTGACTGAAAACACAAAACTTGAAAAATTCAAAGAAATATCAACAGATAAATTTAAAATCATTCTCCAACTCTCAGACAGTAATTGAACATTTTGATATGTTTTCTTCTTTCATGTATTGATGTCATAATTATGCATCAAGACTTCTATCTAGTAATGGTGGAATAAAATTGTATTTCTCTCCACCTTACAAAATAACAGAAATAATGAAAAACAGTGAAGAAAATTCATCTGTAATAAAACAAATCACTGGCAACAACCCCAAAGCACAAACCTTGGAGCACACCTACTCAGTCTGTAATGTTTAGACACAGGTGAAGAAGGGCATAAGAACCTACATTTATCTCATCTCCTTGGACCTTGAGCAAGACATAGATTTCCATCAAGTTAAGTGCATTGCCATAAAGACATCTCCAGTGTTCCCTGAATTACGTAATAACACCTAGAGCTGTAGGTAGGCTGTGGGAGAAGTTGAGAGTAACTCTGTAAACATCCAGGTATCCCCACTGAAAGACAAGTGAGAGGGCACTGGAGGAGAAACCATTCTGATGTACCAGTTTAATTTTCCTTCCCCCTAACCTGCTGGCTGAGGGAGCTTGGTGGAAGGGATGTGGGGAAAGGAGGGAGGGCAGCAGCAGTTGCCCTTAAGGGCTTTGCCATGAGGCACATTAGAGCAAGCAATGGGAGAAGCAGGGCACAGAGAGAAAGTCTTTCTGGAAGAGTCAGCCAGGCTTTTGGGGAAGTGCATTACTTATTTCAGACTCTGAGAACACACTAAGACACTAAATAGTATTTGGTGAGCTGAAAGGGTGAATACTTTCTCCTAACCTATTTGGTAGAGAGACATGGCCACTACGGAGAAAATAACCCACTAAGATTAGAAATAAGAATGAAATAGCTGAGCTTGTACAAACTTTGTGTAGTTTGCAGAAAGAGGTTAGCACAAAGATAGAAGCCATAAATCATAGATTAAGCAACATGGCACAAAGGGGCATGTGTTTCTGTAATTGTAAAATGAGCTTCCCAGCAAAAGGTAAAGCTGAGCTTTTCAAATTGCTGGACTGTCACTGCTTATTTATGAGCCAAGATAAAACTCGTTTTTAGATAAATGACTAAATTGAAATACTATAATGCCTACCATTCAAGTGCTGTTATGGTTAAAAAATGGGACTATAAAAATGCCACATTATTACGGAACCTATTTGTTGGTTAGGTATTTTCTGAGTCCTGTCTACTCAGTTTATTGACTCTCACTAGGTTTTAGTGCTGCCTGCCTTGCATAGCCAATGCACAGTAGCTATTGTAAAAGAGAGATATAGTCCTTCCTACCTCACACAGGTCTGAAGCATCTCAGAAACCCTTTACACCAGAGCTGATATTGTTGCTGATGATGTTAGGTGAAGTACAAATAAAGGCGCTTTGTTGGCAGAGACCATACTTCATTTACAGAAAAGCTGTGGTCTCTTTAAAATTCAAGTTTATATTTAATTTGAAACTACCTTATATTCTAATTGTTCTACCATTTCCCTTGAGCACTTAAATTATCATAATATCTCTCTGCCAAATTGAGCCGAGACAGAACTTACTATATAACCTATTAAAGAACAAGCACCAGGATGCATGATAGCAGTGGTCCTATATTTTGTGTGCCTTGAAGGATATAAGTTGCAATCTACTATCAATGCTAGTAAATTATACTTTGTATGTTCACATGGTTAAGTGAGCTGAAGTGTTAGCAGATGGACTATAAGAAGTTAGAAGTTATGGGAAAATGGAATATATACTGTGGTAGAGATGGAGTTGAGCTTTTATTTTCTTCTCTCAACTTTATTTGTAGTTGTAGAGCAAGCAGATATAACAGCTCTTATGAAAAGTAAAAGGGGTTCAGTTATGATGGTATAGGAAGCACACCAAGTTTTGGCAGGAGGTCTCTCTGGACTACAATGGCTGCACATCACGTTCTCCAGGAAACAGATTCTGGGCAGGAAGTTTATTAGGGACTGCTCTTTGATTCAACATCTGTGGAAGGAAGGCAAGGAGTCAGAGTGGGCAGAGGAGAAGTTGGGCTCTGATGTAGTCTCACCTAAGGCCTTAGCCGACCCCACGGAGAGCTCTGGAGCTAGGAGGGCCTTTCAGCATTGTACCAAGGTGGAGCACGGGAGCCTGGCCTGTGTAACTCCATGCCATGCAGTCGTTGGATATAGGCTGCCCCAGGAGGTGGCTCTTTCTAGCCAGGGGCAATTCCTATAGAAAGCTGACAGCTGAGGGTTGTCAGGCAGCGTCCTTTCTGGGGGAAGGTGGAACATGGGGAAAATAAGTCCTTCAGTCTTGAAAAAGAATCTGGGCAGTATATAACAGTGCCTTCTCTAGGAACTGACTGAAATATTTTGAAGTTTTAAGACAGAAAAGGAAATAATCAAAAACAGTATTTTATTGTTGACATTTAAGTTATGTATAGTGTTATGACAGAGGCCTTCTTTTACAGACAAAATAAATCTAAGAGAAATTTTATTATTTGAATAAGCCTTTTTGCATAGAAAAGGGGAAGAACTAATATATTTAGTTACATACTGGTTATCAAGAGAATGTGTGTGTGTTATAGATGAACAGGGAGCGCCACTTTTAATCTTATGCACTGTATTAGGACCTTAACATATGTTCTATAATTTAGTGTTTGCAACTCTCTTGTAAGGAAGGTACTGTCATCCCACTTCTACTGATAGGTAAACAGAAACAGAGGGATTACGGGACTTTTCTAAGATCATACAGCTAGTTAGTGGTATAGTCATGACTCTAGCCAAGCCTGCCCAAATCATAGCCCATTTTCTTGGTCCTACACTGCTTTGTTCTAGTCCTTGAACCTTAGCTGGAGATTTTCCATTTCAACAGGTAACTTTCTGCTCCAGTTTGAACAATGTCACCGTATCTAGCTTTTTGCCCTCATAGACCTCAGAAATTTGACTTTTAAACTGAGTGTTTGTCTCATTTGACCCTTGCCACAGCCATGGTCGGTAAAAAGGCAAGTATTTTTGTCTCCACTTTAGCAGGACTATAATGCTGGTGAGAGAGGCCCAGCATCTTATGAAAACAGGACCATTCTGGGATGCCCTCTTCCCTGTACTTCTGCTTCGGTTTAGTAGATGAATTAACAGGTAAAGGAAATCCACGATGCAAAATGTGATAGGAGTCAGAGGTGAACATGGGTCTACTGATTCTAAATCCCATGCTTGATTCTTCCCCCAATGGGATTAGCATGAGAAAAGGAAAAACATGTATATGCACATATATTGCATACAGGAACAAAAACTTTAAATGATCCTACATTTTATTTATGAGGAGGAGATTCTGGAACCAGTTGAAAGAAAGAATTTGAGTGGCCATTAGGAAAAATATAAGCATATATTAATTCACTTTAAGTATGCAACTTAAATGAATTTTGAAATGAATTTAAACCTTAAATTAGGCGTCATGATTAGAATGCCTGAACTATGTGTGTCTTTCTCTGCGAGAATGTGGTTGACTGATCCCCACAGTTGAATCATGTTACAAGTGATACAACATTTCCATTGCTCTGTGACGGTCTGTTTCCTCTGGTTTGTTTTTGACAATTAAAGTAGAAAAACTTCTCTTGTTTCTTTGTTTATTTTAATAGGGTACTGCTTGTGTCAGATAATTCAAGAGGCTTTAAGACATTTGTCAGGTTTTTATATCATATTTCATCTTCTATAATAAAAAAAGGAATAAGGAGAGTCATTGTAATATTTTCAGTCACTTATATCCTTTGATATAATGAAGTAAACAACAAATAGTCTCAATCTGAAGACTTTTATGTCTTTTCTCAAGCAATCATTACTTTATTCATATGCCTGGTTTCAGCTCAAATCTTAGTTTAATGAAGGATTTCAGGAACAATCGAATAGAGCAGATACTTCTGCATGATTCATGCAGTGTCTTATATATATTGTGTAACTCTGCATTATAAATTATTTGGCACTTTAGTATTATTAATAAAAACAGATGATAATATGTTTGCCTTTTGAAATGCAGAAAGAGGGATATAGGGATTTTAATGTATCATGAACACATGCACATACACATGCATGTGTGTTCGTTAACAACCATAAATCAGCTTAAAAATACACATTCACAATTTATCAGTATTAATTTAAAGGCCTGTAAATTGGGTTATCACTATTAGTGCTATAGTAAAGGCTAAGAATTTATTTATTTTTATTGTTCAGGGTATTAAAATGGTTACAGTACTACAATAGTACCATTTCATATACACACATACAAATATTAAGTTATACTTGATACTAACAATTTATAAAGATTTATGAATGAGCAAGAACCAACTTAAGGATGGCTTTAAGTTTTCTTTTTGTGACTATGTGAAATCAAAATTCAAGTACTATTATATTATACTACCTTGAGAATTCATATATATTGTACAGTGATTTAATCAAAACTTTCAGGTTCATTGTTGTTTTAGATCACCTAGTATTTGGAAGAAGTTGTGTGTGTCCTTCGAGTTTGTTGGCCCAAATCTTCAAGGGAATGCTCATTTCCTAAAACTCCTTATGGTCTAAAAATGAGAGTTTATAGCAGCATTTACATGCACTTCTGCTTCTAGGCCAGGGATCCCAAAGTTGTGTTTGTACAGAGGCCAGGGAGATTCTTGGGTACCAGGAGGGGGATGCCTGGTATTATACAGTTGGGAATGGTAGAGACTGGCAAATTGAATAGTGTAGGGCTAGAGGCAGTTGGCTTTGTGATCATTTGGGAATGTAATGCCAATTTCTCCAAATCTTCTGATTTTCAAGATAAGACAAAACTGTTGATGTTTTGGTGAAATTTCCTGATTTTTAGAATGCTGAGTGGGGCCAAATCAATCCCTCATGTGGGCTACATGTGGCTCAAAAGCCTCCAGTGCTCATGTTCCCATCTGAGTCAATAGGAGACTGAAGTCCTGGGTTGTCTTCCATTTTACATACATGGGATGCCAATACATTTGAATATATTTTGAGTATGAAAATAATTATCTTAACAGAATCTTCAAAATAGACTCAAAACCAACTTTGAATAGGTTAAGTTTTGTTCTTCAAGTGTCAAAAATAAAGTGACCCTCCAGTTTTTTAGTTTAAGCCACGTTTATGTACGTTTTAGGCAATGGTGGAGCAGTTGGAATCCTATTTCATTTGGCATATTGTCTTTTATTATTGATTAGTCCAAAATTGGACCCCAAATTTCCTCTTTCCCATTTATATCTCAGTATGAGATTTCCTGTCTTGATTCAAACCTTTGTGGTCAGTTTTTATCTGATCATTTGTCTGTCTGATATCCTTGATATGTTTTTATAACATTTTTAACAGAAAATGTAAGTGCATTTTATGGAACACAGGCTGGCCAGCTGTGAAGGGTCTCTTGTGATTTCTCAAGTTGTTTTCACATTCAACTGATACTAGCTCCTAGAACAGAAGTCTGGGAACTAACAATGAATGTTAGACCACTGAACACAGGTTTCCTTCCTTTCCAAGTCTGTCTTCGGGGGCAGATGAATAAGAATGGAAAATAGATGAGTGTGTAGCTGATCAGGGGGTTAATTATATTAATTTCAGACTCAACTCAGCTTGAAGACAATATAATAATCTATAAAAAATGGAATGCCAACAAGAAGCCAAACTACTATTACCTTTTTCTTATTAAGAGCGCAATGTGTTATAGTAATCAGGTGCTCATAAATTACCCTTACAGGCCATTTAGAAAAAGACACTGTACAAAACATACTTAGCATTAGAAACTGTAGGGAGATTCTTTTTCCCTGTTGCACCTGAGGCATTTTTTCCATGTGTTGAGTTTCATTTTGGTTGTTCAGTAGAGAACATGGGAATTTTGCTGTGCTCCCTGAACATGTGGTGGATGAGGCAGGGTCAAGATGGAATTGAATTATTTTAAATACCGAGGAGCCAAATATAAATAGTATTCTGTAGTGCTGTCCCCTCCTTGTATATGTGAACACAGGGCACCATCATATTTTCCACCTCATTAATTATATTAAGTTACCTAGTAAGAATTATTAAGTGGTGGATGGGAAGGTAAATAAATAGAAGGGAGTGACAAAAAATTCCAGTTTCTTCCAACACAATCCTCTCTTGCTTCACAAAAAAGCTTCAATTCCTCTGTTTCATCAATAATACGAAGAATCTCCAGGTAAAAGACCATTGAGAACTGTGGATACCTTGAAGCAAATGAATGTTTTTCAAAATATTTACAGCAGCCATGAAAGTAACTTAGAATGTCAACCTGAACTTAGACAGCATTGTCAATTGTGCATAATATTCTCAATATTTACTGTTGTTTTGTCCTACATGCATAAACAATCATTTCAATGACTGCTTTTGTTAAAATATGCGAGCATTTATATTTAATTATTTGAAAGAACATGATCCTACAATTCCATGGAAATTTTAAAGTACATTTTACTACTTTATCACCTGTGTCTAGACAAATTTATTAGGCACTTGCTGATGGTGAGTAATACCTGTTTATTAAGCTGATTTTCAGGCTGCTTACATGAGCACTTTCATAAATTAGCTTTAGTACCTTAGAATTTAAGCTTAAACAGGGATTAGGCATTCATAAATTGAATCGAGTGATCCTGGACTAAGAGGGAAGAAAAATGTTTTTTAATGCATTTCTGGCCCACCACCCCTCCCTTTCTTTCAACCCCAAGAGCCTGCTTTACTGTAAGGAAGGACATACTTAAAGTTAGACTCTCTAGTGCCAGAAATTTCTATTTTATGTCTCGGCTGACTGGTAAAGATAATCAGCACCTTGTCTCTCTTAAAACTGACATGGTACATTTTTAAAGTGTTGAAAGAGAAGTATACAGAGCTTAGAGGTTGAACAATATCAACTCCCTGGCTCAGCAAAGATTTTGAAACTTAAGTTGTTTTCAGTTGTCAGGGTAAAAAGCACTGTGGTCAGTTAAATGAATCAGCTACTTTAGTCATTGGTATTTTTTAGCTAATACATAAGAATCGGAAGTGCATACTCTGAAATATAAAAATCAACATTATGCGTAGCAATGATCTTTTTTTATAGTCTTATGTTACTTTTACCAAAGGGAACAATGTATTTCCTGGGTTGGTAAGACTATCAGCTGTTTTAGTGTATTAAAAAGGCAAACCCATTTAAAGACTCAGGTTTAATCCTTTGGATATTAACCCAATCCCAAGTTTTAAATGAACTCTGCCCAAATTCAGATAAGTGTAGTGAACTTTCAGTTTATTTTGTACTTTTATTTGGAAAACAGTATGATTTTCCATGCCTCCAGTCACTGTTTAAAACTGTAGCCCCTCCAAAGCCCCCTCAAATCAGCTGTAAGAGCCTTTGTCTCTGCAGGTTCTGTAGGAAACTCCATTGTCTTTGGGCAGGCTCCAACCACGTGAAATCCATCCCTCATATCTTGGAAATGTTGGATGGGAGGAGATACTTGGGGTGTGGTGGGAGTAGCCAGTGCTTAAATAAACAATACCCCATCCTGAATTTAGCTGCTTACAAAAATCCTTTGTCTCTCACAAATCCACTTCTTGATTATGTCATAGAATCAGAGGTTAAAAGGAGTATAGAATAAACTTAAAGGAAGTTTCTGTAGCAAAGTTAAATAAAATATGCTTTTTGTCTTCAAGCTACCTCCCTCTCTAGAAGACTGGAACTAACACTTCCGTGGATGCTGATGTATGGGATGTTTTAGATTTTAACTGTTTGCCCGTCAGCTACCTGTTCTCACACTGATCAGGCTACCAATTGCCAGATATCAGTACTAAAACACCCAAAGTTACAATTTTTTAGTTTTTCCTTTCCTCCTCTTCTGTTCTTCTTCTCAATGGCCTATCCACTGTTGTCTTTTCACCCACGTACTTAGGTCAAAGGGGAGAGACTGGAGGACAGAGCTGGGCAGTTTGGGGAATGGAAGAGTGGAACCAGTGGTGCTCTGTTCATCCCAGCGGGAGCCACTGCTCCCAGTGCATAAGTCTTCAGGTAATATCCACAGGAATGACCACTGTGGGCTTCCAGGAGCCTCCTGCCAGCAGAAACCTGGTATCTCTTCACCATGGTTCAGATCATTGGGTATGGATTTGTATACTAAAGAAGACACAGGACCATTTCCATCCACATGCAGCTAATAGCTAAACAGCCATGATTGAGGTCCTTATGGAGTGCCGGGTGAAGGGGGAGTACCTTCTCATTTAGTCCTCAGGACAGTGCTAGGGGGACCTTTGATGACCATTATCCCCAATTTACAGATGAAGAAATGAGGGCTTACAGGGAGGGTAAGGAACTTGCCCATAGTTATTCTTCTGGTAGGTGGTGGTGAAAGGATACAGCTCTGGCCTCAGAGCCCAAGTCCTTAGCACAGCCCTGTGTCTCCCACCTGCCCTGCTTCACTCACGAGTGTGTATGGTGTTTTTCGCAACATTAGCTTCCTTTTTCTGTCACTTGTTTTCATGGTGACAGTGTATTTAAGAAGGCATTGCTCTTTTTCCAATGACAGAATGTGTAAAATATATCATCCATAGAGATGGTTCGTAAAAGATATCTGCAATTGATATATAAAATGCTAGCTCCATATTTTCCTTAAGTAAGAAACAAAATAGAATGTCTTTTTCTTCCTTTACTTGTAAACATGTGATTACACTTGCATTGGAAGAGATTCCAGGGCAGATGGCATCTTAAAATAGTTTTAGCAAATATGTTCATGAGTTAAAATTATAGAAGTCCTCATACCAGCCAGATTTTCCAATGGCACAATACAAACTGAACATTTTAATGTTAAAACCTACTTAGGTACTTAGCTCTCAAACAAAATCAACTCTTTTTTGTTTACGTCTTAATTGTGGATAGCTAAATATTTGCTTATGGAGCTAAACTCTTTCCTGTTTGGTGTTTCTCCTTCACCTCACTTTTTTCCTAACAGTTGTTACCTTCTTAATTCTTTCATTCAAATAAGAACATACCATTCATGTTGAAACACATTTTTAAAAATTTAATAATTTGGACTGGAGATTATTGAAATTAGTACAAATTTTAATTATAGGCTACTTGAAACAACAGCAGTATGGCTTTTATATGTAAGCAGTTTTCTAAACTGAAGTAATGGAATGTTAGTAATTACATCTTGATTTAATGGATCACTGAGAATGTTTTGTAAGTAAATCACAGTGCTATGGGTAGATGCTCAAGGATGACACTTTGTTGTTTATCTTTTCTCTTAGGTAGGTATTGAGGGTTTTGGAAAGGCCAGTCATGTCTCAATCTCCATGGCAGAGTTTCTCAACCTCGGTCCTACTGCCACTTTGGATTGGGTCGTTTGTTTTTATGGGAGATGTGTCTGTGCATTGTGGAATATATAGCAGTATCTCTGGCCTCTACCCATTAGATGCAAGTAGCAACATCCTCCCCTGTTGTGATAATCAAAAATGTCTCCAGACATTGCCCAGTGTCCCCTAGAGACAAAATCATCCCCAGCTGAGAACCATTCCTCTGTGGTTCTTAACTAGATGAGAAACCACTGTTAGGCATCAAAATATCAGCTCTGTTGATGGCCAAGCTGAAGTGGAGAATGTGGCTAAGGTCTAAGGCCAAGGTGATATTTTTTTCTTTCTTTCTTTTCTTTTCAGACACTTCTGGCCAAGTAGCATTTTACCAGGCCTTCCATGGCCACTGTATTCAAAAATAATACAACCCTGGCCGGGTGCGGTGGCTCACGCCTGTAATCCTAGCACTCTGGGAGGCCAAGGCGGGAGGATTGCTTAAGCTCAGGAGTTGGAGACCAGCCTGAGCAACAGCGAGACCCTGTCTCTAGAAAAAATAGAAAAAAATTAGTCGGGCGTGGTGGCCCACGCCTGTAGTCCCAGCTTCTCAGGAGACTGAGGCAAGAGGATCACTTGAGCCCAGGAGTTTGAGGTTGCTGTGAGCTAGGCTAACGCCACTGCACTTTAGCCTGGGTGACAGATCGAGTCTCTGTTTAAAAAAAACAAAAAACTCCCCACAACCCTATGACTGTTGCCCTCAGCAGCTGTACTCCACTCATACTCCCAGCACCCATTTCCACCTGGAATTATATATTTAACTTACTGTCTTCCTCCCCCACTAAAATGTAAGGTTCATGAGGGCAGGACATTTTTCTTTTGTTCAATGCTATAACCCCAGAGCATAGATCAATGCCTGGCACATAATTTGCAATCCGTGAGTAATTGTTGACTAAATGAGTCAATTATTTAGAGATATTTGGTGCAAAAAGGTAAAGATTGAGGATACTAAGGATCACAAATGTAGCTGAAAATAAATTGTTGAGAGAATTTTTATTGAAGAAGCACAGCTTTTAAAGAATGGTAATTCTACCTAATGGTTTTATAATTAATTATTCCATAATTGAGATTTAGGTTTTTCCCTCATTTTATGTAATTAGTTTTGCTAAAGTCTATTTTTCATGTCAAGCAAACAATGCCTTTAGAGAGGAGAAAGCTTTGAGCTGTAAGGAAATGAGGAGAGAAAGCCCAGATGATGCATGAAGCAAGAAAACAGTAGGAAAGTACCAACATATTTTATACAATCGCTGCAAATATATCAATAAGCAAAAGGCTATCGTTAGGGAGTTTCACTGGTACACAAGGATGAGCACAGTATTCCTTTGAATGCTGTTTTGAGTTACAGAACTAAAAACTGAGAGTTTGAATTTCAAGCAAGTAAAAATTTATCCATTCAAACAATTTATTCTATATTTTCAAAGCTTTTCTTGGTTTGTACTTATTTTTTCAGCTTCCCAAATTCAACCAATTACAAATATTTTTAAGTACCATCACATTTAATCTTTTGAATTGAAGTAGTTGCCTTTACTAGAAAATCTGCATTTCATCATAAAAATGGAACACAAAATCCTTGGCTTACTTGTAAGGCTCAGAAGTGGTTGGGCTAAAATGCTGTAAGCTTAGCAAATAATAAAGATACACATTCCACCCAATGTTTTGGTCTTGAAAAATTATGGACATGTGTACTGGCAAGATAAAGAATGCAGCCTCTTCAGACTGTGCCCTGAACACCACTGAAATTTTATGTGGCAAGAATGACCAACCTGGTCATGGGCACATGCTGGAATTCACTAGTATCATCAACAAAAGGACGGTGGCAATTTAACATCCAAAAAATGTTTATATCAAGTTTATTGTTATTGGTTGATTGGAGAGCCCTCATGTGTGTCTTAATTTTACTGCCTATTGAGCTCTTTCAAAGAACATCATGTTTCTTACTTTTAAACATACGGTCAAAATAATCAGTAAACATATTGGATTTGTGTGGTGTTTGATTTTTTTTTTTAACCTTTCCCTGCACCTGCTTCCTGAGGGATATGTAAAGCCCTGAAGAGGCTAGGGCAGCCCTAAGGCCGTGGATTGGGCACCAGTTTATTATAGATTAGTTACAGAACTGGAAGAACTAAAGTGAATATTCTATACCGTTTCTTTATTGGCTGTGTCCTGGAGAGGAGTTGACTCCCCCAGTCTCACAGCACCCTAGTGATAGATCCCTGCCTGAAACCCAGCTCCCAGGATCTCCGTGCAGCGTTATTCCCATCTTCCATTCATGGGATAATATGAGCATCTCTTATCCCTCCTGGATTCCAACATGGCTCAATACCTGGAGTCAGGGGGGTGTTTTGTATAATTTTATAATGATGATGAGATAAGTGGAAGAGACAGGAAATAAAGAGGGAAAAGAGTAGTGGGCTTCCATTTCCTGAAATTCTATCTGATGACAGAACACTTTGTTCAATCAGTAGACATTTTAAATTTCCAGTAAGTGCAAAACATTGTAATAGGTGACATGGGGGATACAAAGATGAAGATGATCTGGCCCTGCCCTTCAGGAAAACATGCCCTCTAATGTTTTTCTTCCTTGAGATGGTCCAGTGCAACCCATGGCCACCGATCTTCCTGGACATGTTTGCAATTCAAAGAAATTATGCTCCTGTGACTTTTGGACACCCAACAGAATGCCTTAACCTGTGTGGTTCAGCTAGTGGAATTTTTATTGTTCTTTAGAATTCATCCTCTCAGAGCCTTTTTTTTTAAACTTGAAATGTATTTGATTTATCCCATGATTTTTTCTATGTGGCTTTGTATTTTTCTAAGTACGTTAATGTCACTAAATGAAGTTAAAAGTAAGATTCCAATATTAGCAATAAAGGAATAGAGCTTGTCTCATATAGCTGATGATTTTTCCAAAGTCAAAATAAAACTTCCTCTCTTCCCTTCGTTCAAATAGAAGGCAGTTTTACCAATAAATTCAATTAGATCCTGTCTATTGCAAAGAACAGATTCATAGACCAATAGAGTTTTAGAGTTCTAAAATAAGAGATAACCTAGACAGCTGGATCAGTAGATAGTAGATACTAGGTACACATCTTCCTTTGAGTCATTGAGTAATAGGACTCACATTCATTTCTAATGACTTATTGGACTTTCAGTAAATGAAAGTAGGATTGAAATGATCTATTTGCAAGTCTTTTGACATGTCCAGTCCAGAGTATTATAAAGCCAAGAAGTCAATTTTAAAATCTTTTATTAGCCACATAAAATAATAATTTTGACTACTGAGATATTTGAACTGTGAGGTTCTAAGAGACACTAATGATATGGATATAATTTTGGATATAATGAGTGAAAGCAGTTGTCAATGGATTGTGTAGGTTTTTTTTCAATCATATCAACTATTTTGCCAAGTCCTTAAAACAGAGTTTGAGGCAACCTTTCCAGGAATGATTCCCAGATGTGAGTGAGCTAATTTTTATCATTAGATTAGAGATAACCCAATGTTTTAATGCAGCTGGAAAAAAAAGAATATACTTCCGTAGAACCTTCAAGAAGCCAGTGTTACTTGCCTCTCTTCATTTTACCCACGCATTATTTGAAAAAAATAGACTATGAATTCTTTGTCATCTATAATATTGATTTTGAATCAAAAGTGTAGTTTATTATATCTCAAACAAGAAGCAGTACAGTTAATCAAAGTATGCACCTAAACTATCAACACAGTTTTGGCATCTTAACGGTAGCTTGTTTATGCCAGCAGTGAAGAAGCCTAGAGAGCGAGTGGCAACGAAATCATGAAGGCGTTTTCCACAGCTTGTTGAGAATTGAATATTTTTCCTTGCAAGAGGTGGTCCAAAGCCTAGAAGAAGTGGTAGTCAGTTGGTGCAAGGTCTGGTGAGTACAGTGGATGACAGAGTTTCCAAGTCCAGCCTCTGTAGTTTGAGCAGCGTTGTTTGTGCGACATGTGGTCAAGTGTTGTCTTGCAAGAGGATTGGCCTGTCTTTATCGACCAGTCTTGGCTGCTTAATCACAAGCATCCTCATCATTTCGTCCAACTGGTTGCAGTAGATATCTGCTGTAATTGATTGACCAGGTTTCATGAAGCTGTAGGGAATGATGCCAGCGCTGGACCACCAAACAGAAACCATTAGCTTTTTTGGATGAATATTCAGTTTTGGACTGTGTTTTGGCACCTCATCTTTATCCAACCATTGTGCCAAACATTTGGCGATTGTCAAAAAGAATCCATTTTTCATCACCCGTCACAATACGGTGTAGAAATGGTTCGCCTTTATGTCGTGACAGCAAAGAAAGGCAAGCTTCAAGATGATTTCTCTTCTGACACTTGTTTAATTCATATGGTACCCATTTATCCAGCTTCATTACCTTGCCCATTTGTTTCAAATGGTCCAATATTGTTGGAATAGTAACGTCAAATTTTGCTACTAATTCACGCATAGGTTGAGGTGGAATTCGCTTCCACTACGGCTTTCAGGTCATCATTATCTGCCTTGGTCTCAGGTCACCCACGTGGCTCAGTCTCAAGATGAAAATCACCAGAATGGAACTTCTCAAACCATCGACGTACTGTGCATTCATTAGCCACATCCTTCCCAAAACACTTTGTTGATATTTCGAGCTGTCTACACTGCATTGGTTCCATGACAGAACTCATATCCAAAAATAACACAAATTTTTGACTTATCCATGGTTTCACAAAAATTGCTCTAAAAAAAAATGTGAAAGACAATCACAAGCCAAAGTGAGCATTTGAAAGACTGAGGATGTACCTTCACAATAAACATAAAATAGGAAGTGTCAAAGTGAAATGTCAGAGATACCAATTGTGAAACTTAGTACTTAAGGAAATCGGACATTTCATACTTAATAACCTAAAGCTTTAAAAAATAGTACATTTCAGGCTCTACACCCACCCCTGAGAGTCCGATTTAATTTTTCTGGGGGCAAGGCCTGGGCATCGGTATTTTTAAAGACTCCTCAGGTAACATTAATGTGTGACCAGAGTTGAGAATCACTGTGCTAAATAAACATTCTGAAAAGAGACAAATAAATAATTTGGGGCTTAAATGGAGGGATCAACTGAGGCACATTCTAATCATTATTAATGATGATGGAAAATTCAGAGTGGTGGCTTTATGCCAAAGGTCTTCATTATTAGACAATAATTGGTAACAGAAAAGGGTCAATCCACTTTTTCATAGAAATAGTGACAAAGATCACACTGCAGTATTATCTTAAATAGGTTCATTAAAAATTATATCACAAGGGACAAAGTTTAAACTATAATTGCAGCTACAAACTGGAGTAAAGACTGAATCAAATGTTGATTTTTCAGGACAAAAATTTTTTGTACAAAATTACATAACAGTGCAGCCTAAACCAGAGCTATTATTGCAGAGATTCTAAAAAAGTCATCAATTTTCCTAAGAGATTTTCTTATTATTTGATTCTGAAATAATTCTCATATAAAACATCTACTTATGTCCTCATCCATTTTTGTTCTCTCATTTTCAATTGTTGATTGGTGTAACTCTTGTGGCTCCTCATTTATCTATGGACTTATATGTGATTCAGGCTGTTTTTCAACATCAATTTCTTTGAATTAAAGAAGTCTTAAAATCAATTTTCTTTGTTATATGGACTGTATGTGCACTATATTTTGAGTATTGTATTTTTTTGCATTAAACTGTTGTAAGCATCTTATCATCAGCCCCAAACTGATGAATGGAAACATTAACTTCATGGGGTTTTAGAAGAAGACTGCTTTTATAACTAGTCATTTCATCAATGAATATGTTCCTCTTATGACAACTCACCTTGTAACTGAACCATGGGGACTCAGATATTGAGGGCAGGGGGCCTATTACCACACTACTTATTCAAAAACATCAAGGTAATAAACAATAGTAATTGCCTAGACTATAACATTCCAGAAAGTGAAAGCTGGGTTTTTATCTTTTTCCTTTAATGAGCAAAGATATCCTAACAAATATGAAGGAATAAACTTTATAAATAGTTATTTCTATGTTTTGCATTCCTTGATATATAAAATACTTGAGAATTTAAAATTTTCAAGTTGTACCCCAATTGTTAAAATATTTTGAATGAAACATAAATGTCCTTTGAAATTTGAAATAATAGCAATTTGAGAAAAATTTAAATATAGTCAATATTTATAGAATTTTTTATGCATTGAAAACCATTACTGATTTAAGAGGTTAAAAAAAAGTATCTATAGCTTGGTTTGCTCATAATAGGCTTGATAATGTTGGATATTCAAAGGCCAAGAAAGGGAAATACTTTTATTTTTGATTTTTAAAAATTAAAAATGTTATCAGAGGAAAAATCAGGATGAGTGTTTCCTAAAGTCAACTCTGCCTTCCCTTGAAGAACTTCACAGTCCTATTTTAGGTGAAAAAAACCCAAGATACTTATTTCTATAATATTCTATAAATAAGACACAGAATTGTTTGAATAAGGAGCTCATTACTTCAAGGTATCATGCCAAATGCATTATTTTAGTTAAAAATATAAAGAATTTCTAGATATTGAAAACTTAATTAGAAAAGAGACAAAGGAAAATCAATTTTTTTCACATTGAGGGTGTCTACACATATGTGGAAGTGCCAATGATTTTCAAATCATTTGGAGAAATAGAACACATTCTTACATGGCTTTGCTTATGATTTTAGCATGCTCTACACATGTGCCCACATGCATACACATATACAAACACAAACACTCACACTCTATTGTTATCTTTGCAGTCTGGCCTCAAGCACAGAAGCCTGTCAAGAGAAAAAAAGAAATCATTCCCTAAAGCACTCCTACAACCGGTCAAAGAAAGCAGAGCTGGTAAGCAGATGTTCTTTGTGGTAAAGATGTTATGATCGCCACGTTATCCCAGCAAGCTTTGAAAAGTATTTCTCACATAGACCTTCCTGAAAGCTGTAACATATTAAATCAGAGTCTCAGGGGTTGGGGTAGAGCCTGAATCATACTATTTTTTAAAGCTTCCCATGAGATTCTAGTGAGTACCACTGATAGTACTTAAAAAGGGTATTAAAACTTCCAGCAATTAGCTTTGTAACTAAAGAAATGAATATAGATGTGATTTGCCTCTCATCCACACTGTTTTAATATGTTAAAACTTCTAAGGTTTTCCCTTATATAAATCAACTTTAAAAAAATAATGACAACATATTGGATATTTATTGACAACAAAGAGAAAATTCTAAGCAAGAGAACTCATTTATGTATTTTGAACTAGGTATTTCTTCAATTTGTTTTTTCTGCTATTTCCTATCTTTAGAGAAAACATCATAGTGTTGTTGGTGTTTCTGAGAGATGGAGGACCTGGCAGACAGGACCTCCACCTCTCCAAAGTCTTGACATCTCATGCTTTCTAATCTCCTCTGCTGTCCCAGCCCATTGTGCATTCTACTTTAGCCACACAAATGTACTCTTTATTTCCTAAACTTGTGGTGCTTCATTGGGCCATGATGCTTTTGATGGGGCTCTTCCTTTGCCCTTGGCTAATCTGCTCGTCTGCCTGTCTGAAGACCACCTCTGGACTTCCACAGCCCTTTGCTTCCATCAGCTGAGTGTTCTCTGAAAAGAGCAGCTGTATTAGTCTTCCCTACATGGATATTATAATTTGCTCATACTAAATAGACACTCAGTAAGTTCTTGTTAAGTTAGGGAATGATGGAAAAGGACACAATGGTGGGGAGAATCTCAAAGTTTCATTTAACTGTAATAAAAGTTTATGCAGATTTATATAAAGAATTGCATTTTCTTGGTCATGTCACATTTCAACATTTGGAATAAGTTAAGTGTGATAATATCTGAATTCAGGGGTCCATCCCAGCTGACAAGGTTTGTAAATACATAAATAAGTTTTCTGATCTTTATGTTCAGAGGAAAGAAACATCAGAGGTGATTCTTCCAAATATAGAAGATAATTTCTTCTTTCTTAATTGTCTTCCAGAATTAGTTTTAACTAATGGACTTTTAAAAAATTAGGATGACATAATTTTTTAGTATTTTTTTATTTCAGTATATGCTAAGTAGATATTATAGTTTAGATTTATGCATTCCATTTGTTCACAATGCCTCACAAAGGGTTTACAAGGATTAAAGAGTTTTGCTTAAATCAATGTTGATTGCTAGGTAAAATCTTATAAATCACTCTTCTGTTTTTTAGCTTAGACTCTGACTCGTAGCTCATTGCTGACCAACCTTACTTGCAAGTGTTTTAGGGCAACAACCATGTTATTTTAGCTTTTTTGTGCTTCCATGTATAAGGAAGCCTGGATATCACAGAATGTGTGTGGTGGGATTATGAGTTGGGTACCCCCAGGCAGCTTCATAGCAAAGCCTGACAAAAAGCGGGGGCTCAGGTGGGAAGATGGAGTGAAGGGAAGGTACAGAAGAGATGAGGGTGTTCACAATGAAGTGAGGGAAACAGACAAGGGTGGTACTAAGGGACTTGTTTAGAAGGAGGCTTAACAGAAGCCAGAACACCAAAGACCATGTAATAGACAGGACATTCTGTATTTACTCCTGCTGATAGTGTGGAGTGCTGTTGACTTTCTTTAATCCTAAAGACCATTGTTAGAAACATTAAATATGTGTCTAACACATCAGTTACTATAAACCCAGATCTCACTTAACTCTCTCTCTACTGTACCACCAACATTTTTCTATTGATTCAGCATATTTAGTTCATGTTCTCTTAGATGTAAAAGTGTTACACTTTTTATGCTTTTTCTACCCTGTCTAAATTGTGTTTTATGATATCTTTTCTCCTCAGTTTACATCTTCTTTTCCCAGTTAATAGATGTGTTTATTTAATTGTAGAGGAAAATTAAGAATGTGAACTGATTAAAGGCATGTTATTTCTTCTGTAGCAGTTGTGTACGTCGCATAGCCGGTGAGCAGCTTTTTTTGTTTTGCATTTCATGTTATTAGGACCCAGAAAGGCCTGAACAAAGGGTACTAATCAGCAGCATGCAATATCTCCTGTCTGTGTTTGGAACCAGCTGTAACTGGGATGTTTGTGCTGACCTCATCAGGGAAGGCTGGCTGCTTAGCAAATTTTGCCAACTCTAACCCAAACCAAATGAGTTTGTATATAGTATTTGGGTTGTACACCAGAAGACCAGATGATGGCCTTGCTCAGAAGGAGGGGTTTGTCAATGATAATGACCTCTTGTCTTCAAAAGCAGGATGGTCTGATTTCACGCACTGATATCCTCTAGGAGGCAAGCCATGTCTGAGTCATCCAATGGCTCTGTTGAAAGCAGCAAGGCTTATGAATGATCAGCAAAGTGCGATTTTCAAAATGTTGGACGCTCAGTGTTTGTTAATGATGTTTTCACAAATGTATTAAATTGGTAAATATAGAATTTTCCGTGAAAGTCACTTATCTTTTTGTCTCTGCTCCTTTTATCAGATTTCACCCAGACCCTCCCAGAAAAAATGAGCTCCTTGTGTTATCAGTTCTACATTGTTATCAAAAAAGATCACACTGCTGCTTGCATAAAAATCTCAAAGGTCGTTACAAAGTTTCCAGTGATTTTAAAAACAATATGTTTTTATTAAGTCTTTTTTAAAATGTTCATAGATTTAACAGCTTCTTTTATATTATTGGAGTTTCTATTGGGCTCTCATTAATAGGGTTAAAATTCACTTTGCTTAAGTTATCATCTCTGGTTGCTGAGTATTCTACTTCTCTTACTGAAGGACAAATTGCAAATAAGGCATTCTAGTGATTTTTTTTATTTGCATGGTCCTGTTGTATCATAAATCTTCACTAAAAACCTTTTTTCCATGGTTTTATATAGGGATGGGAAAATTGTTCCCCACTACAACAGAAGTTCTTGGAGGATTTTTGTTTGGATTTTCTAACATCTTTAAAATTTTAGATTTTTCTTTCCCAGTATGAACCTTGTAAAAAGAATCAGGCTTTTTAATCCTCACAGTTACAAACCAAGAAAAAAAAAAATCAATTGTGGGCAAACAACACATCAGAAGACAGCTTTGGGTTTCTTGTATTAGTCCATTCATTCAAGGAATATTTATTTTTATCTTTATGCAAATGAGTTACAGGCTACTTGAAACCACCTTGTTTTACAAATAAGTTTTTGGTTATTCATAATCAATATACTATGGCTCTAACCAAACAATGCGTTAGAACCATAGACTGTTGAGAACTTTAACTAGAACAGTTCTGGAACCATCACCAGATTTTAGTTACTCATTACCAGGAATACAGATTTGCCATCCACATGGGAAAACCTTTAATAACTGTATAGACAAAGACGACATTGCCTAGGCTCTACCTGCTTATGGTTCTGTTTATTACTGTGACCAATTATGTTCTCTCTGATACTTTCAAAAGTATTTTTTCTCATTTGTTGGGTTAGTAATTGACATCGATAGAATTTTAGAGCTGGAAGGAATTAATAATTACAAGTGTGGATGAGTCTTCCAAATACCATATGAGCAAAAAAAGTGGGGAGGGGGCACAAGAGTACATACTATGTGATTCCATTTACATAATGTTAACAAGGCAAACCAATCTATTGTTTTGGGATTCAGGGTAGTGCTTACCTATGGTTGGGGAGGGGGACACTGACTGGAATGGGACAGGGGAGGCATGGCTTTTAATTTGTGAAAATTCATTAAGCAGTACAATTATGATTTGTATAATTTTCAACAGAAAGCTTAAAAGAACTTTAAAAGTTATGAGATAATTGGGCAAAAAAGACAGCTGCTGTAGTTCAATCAGGGATTGTAGGGAGGGCTCAAGATGGGGCTGGGGTTGGGCTGAGCCAGTATGAAAACCATAGGTCTAACCCCACCACCACATTTTCGAGCTGAGGAAAGGAGAGCTCCTCCAGAAACTGATTTGCCCCAAATTACACAGCTACTTGATGACAACATTTATTAACTTATTTAATACTTATATATTGAGCACATACCCTGTCCCAGACATGGTGCAGAATGCTGGAAGAAATATAGTTGGGAACCAGGCTGACCCAGCCAGACCCTGACCTCACAGAGTTTAGAATTCAGGTCTTCCAGCTGTCTCATTTACATGACCTGTCTGGCTCCAGTAGACATTTGAGTTTGCACTTCCTTGATTTGCATTAATCTTCCTATTTCAGAATACCAGATATTTCATTTTGTTTTGGACTTTCCTTCCTACTTCAACTTGTTGCATGTTTTATTGTGTTGAAGGAAGAATGTTTTGAGAGTTAAGTATAGTTTAATATTCTTTGTGAGAAACACTGGCCTTCCAGAGAGCCTATGATGAGAGCAGAGAGAATTCTTGCTTAGGGCTGCTCTGGGCTTGCAGGCGAGTGCCCATCATTTCTGTGCAGTAGACTCATTCACATCACTTGGCTCCCAGGCTTGTCATTTGATCAGGCTCTCATCTGCATGTCAATGAGGCTTAAAGCCCATGGAAAGAATTAACTGGCCTGGGATGTTTATGCAACTTTTCAGCAAAGGCAATTGAAAGGAAAGTTGCCCTGACTGAGATGATTGTCTTGGAGCAGATATATAATGAAGTAATCATGTTAATATTATGTGACTCGGGTTATATGATATTTTCAATGATCAGCCTAGTAGGAGTTTAAATACGAGCAAAAACACAAACTAATCAAAAACAGTAAATGAAACAACCTTTTTAAAGCAGATCAACTGGCCTTTTATTTATTTTTATATTTTTTATTCAGATTAAAGCATAGCATGAATTCAGATTTTCTTCAGAGTATTTGAACCATGTTTTGTGTTGTATTTTTTAACCAACAATATTAATTTGAAGTTATATTTCTTTTCCTTTAGGACTAATTAAAGAAAATATGTTTGTTTTTCTAGGCATCACTCCCAAATCTGCAAGTGCCAAGATGTAAATTCTGGTTTTATGTTCCAAAAGAATGTTTAGGTTTTGAGATCATATAATCTTTAGTAGAAAAAGTTTGTGTGTGAGAGGGTGCATGTGTTCTTTGTTCAAGAGTTTAGCCTTATACCGTAAACATTTCTAGAGAGTTAAGCAAATTCTGTGCAAAGACTTTCCTGTTACTTGTCCACAGGTTATATAAACAAACACATAATACATTCAACTTAGATTTAAAACAATATTTCAGAGGACATAAATTTAACAGGTTAAAAACCCCTTGAAATTCGCATTTTCTCTTTTATTTGTGTTAATGTCCTTCATATATAGGATGACTTCCTCAAAAAAATCTTATGAGAGAGCTTGATTTTGAAGTTCTTTCAAACTGAAATGTATTAATAGTAATATAAGATCCTTCATGATTTTCCTTCTGAGTAAAGTAGAAGCAACTCTGTGCCACTAACCCCCATCTTATAAGGCAATTAGGTTATAAACTGAGTACATGAGGCAAAAATTATGTCTAGTCAAAACGACCCTTGAAAGCTTATTAAATTGCCCATAAAATCCACCTCCCCATAAACCCAACACTTCCAGGTTTTCCTCTAGCATTGGACACATAGCTTTGTCTTTGAGCATCAGATGAGGTAGAGCCATCTTGTAGGAAAAAGTACATTTCCTTAAACACTAGAAAAGTTCTGGCATGGGAAGATCCCATACCATGAAATCAGTGGAAACCAAATCAACAGAGGGAACAACTAATTTGCTGCCTTGCCTCCCATGTTCATTGTCAGGCGTAGACTCATTAAGGAGAACGGTGAGTGGAATTTCCCACACTATGCCAGTTGTTTCCCTTTCTTCCTCCCTGTCTCAGTATAGTTGAATTTCAGTTAAATGCACTCATGCAGTGACAGCATTGTATCTGTGAAGCCCCTATAGCTGCAGTCCCCAAACCCCAGGCCGTGGCCCGGTACCATGCTTGTTAGGAACCAGGCTACAGCATCTTTCCCACAACACCCCTCGCTGTCCGTGGAAAAATTATCTTCCATGAAACCGGTTCCTGGTGCCAAAAAGGCTGGAGACCACTGCCCTGTAGGGTTTTTCTGCCTATAACACACCAACAGACAAGTCAGGAAATATGTTGTCAACTCTGAGGTTAAACATTGGAAAACAACACTTGTGATGAGGGAATTAAGTGGTCTGTACCCCGACTCTCCTATTAGATACCATTTGATTATGGTGTAGAGTAACTGTTTTTGAAGATGGATATCATTTATGCATGTTTAAATATATGTAGGTTATATTTAATACTATGCCAAAGTGTAGTTTGGCAACAATATAATGTTGCAAGAGTTAGTTTCCTTTCTAAAAGATTATAACCCAGTTTATATAAAGTTAAAGGAATTCTTTTTGATCAGACTGAACTAACTGGGCACATTTTACTTAAAATTTTATTTATACATACACACACATATGTGCACACACATGTGCTCACAGGCTTCCTAACGTATTTATAAGGGCTTTTCTGGTTTGACTGCTTCTAGGAATGTGAGCACCTTTTTTTTCTTGGTTCCAAGGTCAGTCCCTCCCCAGTGTCTGGTGGCATTGTTGCTAGGATAAGCTCTGCAGGTAACCTTGGACTCATCCTCAACTCCTCCCTTTCCTTCCTCACATACACATATACGAGGGCTGCCCAAGAAAGTATCCAGCCATTGTTAATATATTTTTCATATTACATGGCTGAATACTTTCCAGACAGCCCTTGTATGCTTGTCATATGTCATGTGTCACCAAGGCCTATTGACTCTACCCTCATAATACATTCTGAGTCTGCCCACTGATATTGCCCTACTGCAACACTGGTCCTGAACCAGTGCAGTATCCTTCTAACTGGATGATGTTTTTACTCTTCTTCTCTTCCAGTCTAGTCTCCACCTAGCCCCTTGTCTGATCTTATTAAACATAAATAAGTTTTAAACTCTTCTACTTGAAACTTTTCACTGGCTTCCCTGTATATCAGAGTAAATTTCAAACTGCTTTCCATGGGCCATAGGACCCAGAATACTCCTGTCTCCGTCCACCTCTCTGGTTGTCTCCTGATACTCTCCCATTCTCCTGCACTCTACCCTTCTTGCTGTGTCTATCTGCTAAGCTTATTCCCATCTTGGGACCTTCCAGTGTCCTCTACCTGTACTCTTCTTCCCCCTTATTTTTGTATGGCTTGGTCTCTCTTGTCAGTTAGGTCTGCTCTAATATCACCTCTAATGTCACCTCTTTAAAGAGGACTTTCTTAATCCACCACATTTAAGAGGACCCAACCTTCTCCCTTTCCTCCCCCAAGCCTAATTATTTCCTTTATTGCACTAATCCAAGCCTGAAAAGATTTTATATACTGATTTGTCTGGTTAATCCATTAGAACTGTGCTATCCAATAGGGTAGCTACTAGTCACATGTGGCTATTTAAATTTAAATATAATAAAATGAAATAAAGTTTAAAATTCATTTCCTCAGTTGTACTAGCCACATCTCAAATGCTCGATAGCTATGTGTGGCTAGTTGCTGCTATGTTAGACAGCTCAGATACAGAACATTTCTGTGAGCCATTTCTGTTGGGCAGTGCTGCATTACAGTATGAGTTCCATGAGAGCAGAGAGCATCTTTGGCTTGTTCACTGCTGAACGTCCAGTGGCTATGTCTGCTATGTGGTGCTCAGTAAATATGAGTGGAATGGATGAATCAATGAATGAACAAGAGCCTTGTATTTTTCAGGAAGAATTGCCATCATCACTTTAATATTCATCTTTCATCCTTCCATATCTCCACATAGACTTAAATTCCAGGATTAAAGAAATAAAAATCTGTTTCTTAATATATTATATAAAGGGAGACTTGGGAGAATATTTAATCATGGTAATGGAATCCTTTCTAATGCCCTTGAATTTGCCATCTTTCACCTCATCTCCTTAAAGCCTCACTTTGGGAACTCTATGCTTTAAATAAAGTCCTTCTCTGACTTCCAGAAGAGAGGCACAGTTTTCCTGGTCTCTGTTATCATGATAAACCATTTTCCTCCCTTTATTTCCACAATGTATGCACAGGTTTTTTTCTGACACTCACTAAGGCTACAGTTTCTAAAAGTTAGAAATATGTAATGCTTGTGGCTGCAGGTTGTGCTATTTTTCTGAATTTACCTTGTGAAAAATCATACTTTTAAAATGTGTCTTGACAGTGTCTGAACTTGCAGCATCCTATATCATGCCGGATTGGCGAGGTCTGCTGCTGTGTAAGGATTGTAGCTGTGTTGATTAAAAGCAGCACTTTCCCTCTGGCTTGCTTCAGAGCTAATACCCTTATAAATTGTTGCTATGAACTTTTGAACTCAGAGAAACTTCTCAATATATGTAATAAGAAGTAAGGTAATCTAGGGATGAGAATTTGTGTCTTCCCTGAAACAAATCACATATATTAAAAAATAATTTTAATGCTTGGCTTTTTAATGATTTCTTATAATTTAATGTTTTTAATTAAATTATAATCTGGAACCTTTAAATATACTTCATGTAAGGTTTTAAAAGAACAATTCTTCATATACAATTTTCTAGATAAGAAATTCCATAAAGTAGATTTGGAAGTCATTTTCAATTAAGAATAGTTTCAAAAACAGTAATTTGTCATTTTTAAGACAGATAAATAAATCATTTAAGCCCAGAATAATTTACTAAATCATGTTCTGAAGTCTAGATTCTAGAAATTTATCAGATGTGAACTATCAAAATAATGTCAAAGCATTTATATTTTTAAGTTTCATGTCTAATGTCTTATTCCCCTGAGTAACATGAGATTTTTAGACTTTGAATAAAACAAGTATAATTTGCAGATTCACTATGCCTTTCTCCAGAAAGTTTAATGAATTAGCGAACACTTTTATTTAATAAGACATTATGAGATAGACATAATAGCTATTAGTGGAAAGTTGTATTAATTTTATTTTTATTGGGAAAGGTAAAATGTAATATGTCTTTAAAAGCTGAGTGATAAGCAGCCCATGAATCTATAGGCTTAGAGATAAAAATCTTGTTCTCTAACATGTATTACTAGCCACAAACAATAATGCCTTCCACTTCCTCAAGAGGAGAATTTCATGCTGCAAGGATTCCTGTGTATGGAACATGCTATAGACCAGAGAACATGCTGGATTTTAAGAACCTTTTTATGCAGTCAGGGTTGATTATCATCAGCACTTGTGGTGGGGCTCTTTCATACGGAAAAACATTGTTCCAGGGAGCACCTGAAACCACTTTCCCAGTGTTCTTTTTTGGATTTTGTTAGCATTTTGATGTCAGAATTGCTTTTGGCTCATTGAGACCTAAATATTTAGTAACATGGCCAGCCTTTCTGCTCAAAAGAATATCCCACAACAAGCAAATACGTAAGAACACTTGGAAGTGCTTCAGATGTCTGTAGCAACACCAGTTGAACAGAATGCCTGAAACCATGTCAGAGTTGGGGATCGTCTATGCTCCTGACAGGCTGTACAGCCTGCCCCAGACACGCATTGCAGTTTCTCTCTTATGGAGGATGGTGACGAATAGGATTCTATTAGCAACTGAACTGAAAACTACAGATTCTGACCAACACCAACAGCCAGCCCCACATATACTGTCTTGTCATCATAAGGTGGAATGATTTTAGGCTCATATTCATTGTAATCTTTTCTCTATCAGTTACTTGCTCTGTGAATTAATGGATGTCACTTAGCCTATGTCTCTGTCTTCTTGTCTCTAAAATGGGTGCGAAATCTTTGCAAAGTGATTGTAAGTTTTAGGAATTAGGCTTGTAAACTGCCTAGGACATGGTAGTTGCTCAAAATGCAGTACTGTCTCTTCAGTGTCATGAAATTCATTAGCTGGAACTCTACTTGTAGATGAGAAGAACCCTGGTTTTTTTGACTATATTCACTTAGAACTTGGATTTTATTTTGTAATGTCTCCATGAAATGTCTCTAAGTATATTCCATGAGAAAAAGTACAATTATATGTACCAGAGATCCTCATCATCTGTGAATAAACAGGAGAGGGGAAAAAAGACCACTTAAACAATGAAGCCACTAAAAACTTGAACCATGTTTTCATAGTAAATAGAAAAAAAACTCCTAATTGGAATTTGTCTTGAAATATTAAACTGAAATTATGAAAATTAGTCCATTAATGCCTATATTTAATGAAATTTAAGTTAGATCTTTGGAGTGAATTGGCAATCAATTCATTCAACAAAATTATACAGTCATGTTACATCTTTCCTTTTTTGTTTGGCTTTACAGTACATAATGAGAGAGTCATTTTTGCAAAAAAAAAAAAAAGTCCTTGGGCTTTATCAACTTACCCAAAGTCCTCTCTTTATCTTTTTTTTCTTTTCTTCTTTTCTTTTTTTATTTTTCTTTGTCACAAAATCCTCATGTCTAACTCTCTTTATCTTTTGGTAGATCATTCCCTTGTGAACCATCTACCACACCACTATCTTTGTTGATATCTTTTCAAAAGTTATCAACTGCTCCAACTTGTCTAGGGGCCTAGTATGTATGTCACTTATTCAATATCACTTTCTTTGACTTTGTACATCTGCATCTTTTGCAAGCTTTGCAATTTCTCTTCCAACCTACTTGCATTATATTTGTGTTATACTGAAGGAGGGTTTGAAACCTCCCATAACCAGTAAGGTTCCAAAGATGTGGATTTAATGGATACAGAGAGAATCTACTTACAAGCAGGGATGTTGGAAGGAAGTCTTTTTTTTAAATAGCCAGTTCGTGAATATATTCATGTTGTGATGACTTTTATATCCGTATGCAACCTTGAAACTCCCGTGGGAAGTTGGATAACCAGGCCTTCCTGTGCAGAATTACTGTTATCCCTTGATAAAGAGCTATATCACTGTCCTAAAGGTCCCCAGCATGATTGTTTTCAGCATGTTTGCTCATGCCATTCCCTGGGTTTTCCAGAAAACCTTCTCTATCATCATGATTTGATCCTCTGCTTCCACATCATCACTTCCTGGTGACAAGCTAGACATAGAAAAAGGGAGGAAATCTTTCATGCCCTATATCAGCACAATCAACTTTTAACTATTTATAAAATTGGTCAGTCATGATTAGGAAAGAATGACTTATATAACTTTTTACTCCTGAGGAATGGATTCAATTTGGGGACAATAAAAAGAAAGATGATGCGTGTGAGTATTCTAAATTCCAGCTACAGAATCCTGATTTTCTTTTCAACCCTGACCTGGGTACATTGAGTAATTTTGCAATGGAAATATTATAGTCAACCTATGGTGAGAAAAATAAAAACAATAATGACCAACATCTATTGAGCACTTACTTTATTCTAGTCACTAATAAGGACTTTGCCTATATTATCTTATTTAATCTTCACAATACCCTCAAAGGTAAAAAGGTGCCTGTTTTACAGATGAGGACACTGAGTCCCCATCTCTTAAATGCCTGTGAATGGTGGGTGTTGGAGTAGAAATCTCTCAAAATTGTGAGATGAATATGGATGTTGTTGCCCACTGAGGCACAAAGAAATAGAAAGATTGGCAGTGTGGCTCACCACAGAGGGAGTGTTGGGGATTTAGGAATCTGAGTGTTTTCTGACCCCAGAATAGAACAAATGGAAGGAATAATGGTGGAGAGCCACAAGTGTTCTCTGTGGAGCTTGGAGCTATTCAGAGGAACTCAACAGTATTGACTTGAAGAGAATTGTGGTGGGTTAGAACAAGGAAGATTGAAGGCTTGTAAGTAGAAGTGGAGCGTTTGAAGTCAGAGAACTCACAGGAATGTGTACTAGTTACCATGTGCAGAATCAGATTAACTGGGGGAGGAAGGAGCTGGAGAATGTCTACATTTCACTAGTTAACAAGGATGGAGGGAGCCAAGAACTCAGTTGGAGTTTGACCGAATGAAGCAGAGGGTCCACCTGAAGCTGGACTGAGCATGAACCATGCTCAGTGGCCTTGGCAATGCCCCGCTTGATAATGACCTTATGACAGCAACACATGCAAATGAATTTACTCGTGCAGCAGCATGTGCTCCAGCTAGCTTCACCTTGGGGGATGGAGTTTGAAAAGTTTGATAGGGGCTTGTGCCCCAGACAAAAAATGTAGTCAAGAGGGAAAGAATCTATGTTTAAAACATTAAATTGAGTTTGCAGGTACCATGGTTTCTCTTTTTCTCACTGACTTGATTGTGCTCAGTGTCAATGATTCCAGTAGTCATATATCCATGTTGTCTTGTCTCTTGGCATTGCTGCCTGGAAGGGACTTAGTCAGTAAGTGGCAGAGCTCCTTCTCCTAAGGCCCTGTGTAAGAGGGCTGGGATAGACCAGGGTCCTGGTGCCTGAGGTTGGCCCCTTTTGCCATACAGCACCTGGGAAAGTTAGGCCCAGGAGAAACGAACATGGATGTAGAACTAGAAGTAAACACAAGCATGTTTAATTTGAGGATCCAACGGAATTTAGATATTGAGGATAAAGTGAGAAAGAAGAAAAAATCTCCATTTTCCACAGCACCTAGAACAGTGTTAGACACTGGTGAGGAGTTAAAAAACATCTCTTGATTGATTTAAAAATAATTTGAAGCTGGGAAATTTCTTAAACATACCACATTTAATGCATCTAAAAAATAAGCATTTATTTTCAACTTTTTATGGTTCAGATATTGGACATAGATGGGAGACTTTAGCTGGATATTCCAAAAATTGTGTTCAAAACAGTTGTATCATTTGTATTATCATGTCTTTTGCCTGCTTATAATGAAAATGTGACACTTGGTATTTATGAATGTCATGCTGATGAAGTCATTTAGACTTGTTTCTTTGTTAGGAAGGCACACTCCACAACCAATTTGAGGCCAAGTTGCTTTTATGTCAAAACATTTTTTTCATTAATTTCTTTCTTTCTTTTTTTTTTTTTTTTTGAGATATGTCTCACTCTGTTGCCTGGGCTTAGAGTGCAGTGGCATCATCATAGCTCACTACAACCTCAAACTCCTGGGCTCAAGTGATCCTCCTGCCTCAGCCTCCCAAGTAGCTGGGACTACAGGTGTGTGCCACCACGTCTAGCTAATTTTTCTATTTTTTCTAGAGACATGGTCTCACTCCTGCTCAGGCTGGTCTTGAACTCCTGGCCTCAAGTGATCCTCCCGCCTCAGCCTCCCAGAGTGTTAGGATTACAGGTCTGAGCCACCGTGCCCAGTCCTCATTTTCTTTATTACTGTTACTTATTTTTCAATAAATATTAAAAGTATAGTGGACAGAACAACTCAGGAGGCCTGTGTCCTCCACCCAACTGTGCCATTAGAAAGCAGTGTGGCCTTAAGCAAATCACTGGGCCCCTCTAGATCTCTTTTTCCTCATTTGTAAACTGATAAAATTGTGCTAGAGAATTCATAATTTTGTAAATGTAGGGTTCAGTGTTTTTTTCCAACAAAAGGAAACACAGAAAAGAATACTTTTTAAAAGAGGCACATATAAGACAGTTGGGTAAGAGTAGAGATTGAACATAAAATGAATCTCAAAAGAATCTGCCATTGGTATTGGTGGTCTCTCTACGTTGGCTTCCTGCCTACCTTGTTGCGCTCGCCTGGCCATTGGTCAATCTCATGTGGCTTGTTTACTGTTGTGAAATGTCCATCTTCTTCTTATTTTCCCCAATTCCCTGTCTGGACTCTTTGGAACCATGAACCTTAAAGTTTTTAGAATTATGACTGGTTTTATGATATATGCTTTTCCCCAAAATGCAGTATGTCCTATATTTATTTTAAAATAATTCAGCCATGATTTGTTTTGTGGTAAGACTTTTTCTATAGTACAGGTGCAGAAAATTTGGGATACCTTCCATGGGTAAGCTAAAGTGCCTTCTTATTTGAAAGATCCTTGCTTGGTTTCATTGTCTCATTCATTATACTTTTTCCATTTATTCAACAAATTCTTGAGTGCCTTCCACATGCCAAACTCTGTACTGAGTACTGTGGGTTATGGTGAACAAGACAAAGGATCTCATCATGAAGGACTCAGGTGCATGAACAGATAATGATATTAAGTTTTAGTAAGTACATTGAGTGTCATTTGCTGAGGAATTTTGCACAGAGGAAGAGGCAGGTATATAATCTACACTTGAAGCCAGGTGTAAACTTAAAAGTTTTCTTAGGAGTTACTTCCTAAGTAACCCCTAAGCTGAGTTTTTAAAAAATAAGGTTTTGTTTTTTCAATTTTACTGATTTATTTTTTCCAAAGAGACCCGTGATTTTTGGCTACGTGTAAAAAGAAAAAAACTAACTTTGGTTGGGAGTCATGTAGAGAGAACAACTTGGCTGATTTTTTCACTTTTTAATAAGTAATAGTTTACATTTAAGTGTCTATTACAAGTTATGCCTATAGGGCTATGATAGATGCAATAATTTGATATATACCGTTCATTCCATATGTTAAGTAACGATTATATAAGTCATTCGTATCTTCTCTCGTCTTACATGTTTTTTGTCTCCTTGATCTATTAGATTTTGGGAGAGACTTACTAAAATATCTCATGATTATGGATTTGTCAACTTCTCCTTATAATGTTGTCTATTTTTACTTTATATGTTTTATTTTATTTCACTTTTATTATAGGTATGTACTAGTTGTATATCTTTATAGGGTACATGTGATGTTTTGATACAGGTATACAATGTGAATTAATCAAATCAGGGTAATTGGGGTATCCATCCCCTCAGGCATTTATCATTTCTTTGTGTTAGGAACATTCCAATTTCCACTCTTTTAGTTATTTTAAAGTACACCCTAACTTATTGTCGATTATGATCACTTTGTTGTGCTATCAAATAGTGTTCATTCTATCTAACTATCTAACTATATTTTTGTACCCATTAACCATCCCCACTTTATCCCCCCTCCCTGCTACCCTTCCCAGCCTCTGGTATCCATCATTCTACTCTCTGTCTCCATGAGGTCAATTGTTTTAATTTTTAGCTCCCACATATGAGTGAGAACATACCAGATTTATCTTTCTGTGCTTGGCTTATTTCGCTTAACATTCTCCAATTCCATTCATGTTGCTGCAAATAACAGATTTCATTGTTTTTTGTGGCTGAATAATATTCCATTGTGTATGTTCCACATTTTCTTTATCCATTCATCTGTTGATGAACATTTAGGTTGATTCCAAATCTTGGCTGTTGTGAATAGTGCTGTGATAAACATGGGAGTGCAGATATTTTTCAATATACTGAATTCCCCTGCTTTGGATGTATACCCAGCAGTGGGATTGCTGGGTCATATGGTAGTTCTGTTTTTAGTTTTATGAGGAACCTCCATACTGTTCTCCATAGTGGTTGCGCTAATTAACATTCCCGCCAACAGCGCACGAGGGTTCCCCTTTCTCCACATCCTCGCCAGCATTCGTTATTCCCTTTTTTAATAAAAACCAATTTGACTGGGATGAGATGATATCTCATTGTAGTTTTGATTTGCATTTCTCTAATGACTAATGATGTTGAGCATTTTTTTATATACCTATTGGCCATTTGTATGTCTTCTTTTGAGAAATGTCTATTCAGATCCTTTGTCCATTTTTAATTGGATTATTTGATTTTTTTCCTATCAAGTTGTTGGAGCTCCTTATATATTCTAGTTATTAATCCCTTGTCAGATGGGTAGTTTGCAAATATTTTCTCCCATTCTATGGGTTGTCTCTTCACTTTGTTGGTTGTTTCCTTTGCTGTGCAGAAGCTTTTTGGCTTGATGTGATCCCACTTGTCTGATTTTGCTTTGGTTGCCTGTGCTTTGGGGGTATTACTCAAGAAGTTCTTGCCCAGACCAGTGTCCTAAAGCATTTTCCCAATGTTTTCTTTTAGTGGTTTCATAGTTTCAGGTCTTAGATTTAAGTCTTTAATCTATTTTGATTTGACTTTTTTATATGGTGAGAGATAAGGGTCTAGTTTCATTCTTCTGCATATGGATATCCAGTTTTCCCAGCACTATTTATTGAAGAGACTGTCCTTTCCCCACTGTATGTTCTTGGCACCTTTGTTGAAGATAAGTTCACTATAGATATGTGGATTTATTTCTGGTTCTCTATTCTGTTCCATTAGTCTATGTGTCTTTTTTTATGCCAGTACCATGCTGTTTTGATTACTACAGCTCTGTAGTATAATTTTAAGGCAGATAATGTGATTCCTCCAGTTTTGTTGTTTTTGCTCGGGATGGCTTTAGCTATTCGGGGTCTTTTGTGGTTACATATAAATTTTAGGATTATTTTTTCTCTTTCTGTGAAGAATGTCATTAGTATTTTGATGGGGATTACATTGAATCTGTACACTGCTTTGGGTAGTATGGACATTTTAAAACTATTGATTCTTCCAATCCATAAATGTGAAATATATTTCCATTTTTTTGTGTCCTCTTCAATTTCTTTCATCAATGTTTCATAGTTTTTATTATAGAGATCTTTTACTTCTTTGGTTAAGTTTATTCCTAGGTATTTTATTTTATTTATAGCTATTGTAAATGAGATTACTTTCTTGGTTTCTTTTTCAGATTGTTTACTGTTGGCATATATTAATAGAAATGCTACTGATTTTTAAGTGTAAATAAGTGAATTAGTCAGGGCCAAGCCAGAATAAACAGAAACCACTCTAAATATTTCAAAGAGAAGCAAATTAAAATACAGAATTAGTTGCTCCAGTGCCAAAAGAGCTGAGAAACCAAACTAAGCAAGATAAGGCAATACTGTGACTAGCAAAAGCAGGGAAACCACTACCACCCCTGGGGCTTAAAGGTCAAAGGAAAGAGATCTATTATCATCCACAAGTTAGGGCCTAACAAAGCTAGAATGATGCTGTAGCTGACTTATGGGAGCTGATGACACAGAGAAGACACTTCTTGTAGCAGGTCAAGTGTGTGTGTGAGAGCACAGAATCCTAACCACTAGACCACCGGGGAGTGTTGTGTTTGTGTGTGTGTGTGTGTGTGTGTGAGAGAGAGAGAGAGAGAGAGACTAAGTCCCTTTTCCATGCCCTCCAGTCTTCTGCCTGAGCATGCCATTGACCTGACCTACTTGGAAGCCAGTTAACTGGCAAAGGAGCTTAGGAAATACAGTTTCCTAAGAGAATAGATCAGACAGTAAGTAGGCAAATGATTGGCAAGTGAGAAGCCAAAGGTCGGGGATTGGATCACTTGGTGTGGTCAGGAGAGTGGTAGGATATATGCAGAGGTAACAGCATAAGCCAAAACACCAGGACAAGAAACAACATGAAATATGCACAGAATCTCAGTGTTATAAAAGTTTCCAGTGTGAGTCAGAGTTGATAGGAGCTGAAGAGTAGGCAGGCACCCAACATGGGAGGCATCATGTGACTTATGGAGGAACTGGCCATCTTCCCTATAGGCAGTGGGAAAACACTGAAGTGTTTTTCAATAGGGAGGTGGCAAGGGCATATTTGTATTTTAGGTCACTTTGACAGTTGTGTAGACTTAGAGAATGATTTTGAAGAAGCAAAAATCTGCTAATATCTTTGCCTCTAGTCTTGTCCTTATCGAATTCATTCAAGCTAGGAACAGTGAGAAGCAGCAGTAAGAAAGTGATAGGAAGGATGAAAAGGATAAAAATTTAATTGACAGGATGATTGGATGTGCAGGTAAGGGAGAGGGAGGGGCCAGGGACAATACCCAGGTCTCTGACCTTAGCTGAGCAGAGGATGGTGGTGTTGCCAGTTAAGGTTAAGTTTGCGTGGGGAGCCTGTGGGCCGTCAGGTGGCGACATCCAGGAGCAAGTGGAATCTGTACTCACAGGTATCAATGGCTGAGTGAGAAAAGAAGTGGACCAAGACTTTTGACCCTAGGGAACAAAAAATATTTAGAGCCTTAAAGGAAAAAGGAAAGACTGTCAGGTCGAGGTGTGGTTGGATTTAGTCATAGGAGATGATCTTGTTCTAGATCCTTTTCAGAGAAAAAGGTAATAGAAATTAAATTGTGCTGGGTTAGGAAGTAAAAGGAAGTCAAGAGAGTGGCAATGGTGAATGTAGATGCCTCTTTTGAGAGTTTTTGTGAGAGGGGAGAAAAGGTGGGATGGAATCCAAAGTCGGAGTGGGTTTCATTTGTAGGGCTGGTGAGACTTGAGGAAGTGCATTGTCAGGTGCAAAAAAAGTTTAGTCCTTAAAGAATATAGTAGAGATAGAGACCAAGGGGCTCAGGGCTGGATTGAGGCCTGGAGACGGTTGGGGGAATTTTCCACAACTGCTTGCCAAGGAACTGAGCTTATGCTGCAAAGACAGTGCATTTAGAATTCCAGTCTTTGGCGGAGAGCCCAAGTAACACCTTCCAGTTATAACCAGGAAGCACCTCTATTGTGTGTATGATTTCAGGAGATAAACAGTAGCAAAAACTAGCAGTTGTATAGCACTCTGCAACCTTCAAAATGGGTTCAGAGGTTCATTTTGTTTGTTGGTTTGTTTGTTTTTCAACAAACAGGGTCTTGCTCTGTTGCCCAGGGTAGAGTGCAGTGGTGCCATCATAGCTCACTGCAATCTCAAACTCCTGGGTTTAAGTGGATCTTCCTGCCTCTGCCTCCTGAGTTTCTGGGATTACAGGTGTGAGCCACTGTGCCCAGCTCCAGAGTTTCATTTGATCCCCATGATCATCTCATAGTTCTGTGTATGTAAACATACAAACACATGCACATACATAAATACAAGTGTACACACACATATGTCTGTGTATATTTTATTCTCTGAGAAACTCCTTATTGGGAACCTGAGACACAGAGCAGATGGGACTTGCCAAACCTTTCATAATCCATACATGATTTAACCCAGATCTTCAGGCTTCAGAGTCCTAGGGCCATCTTTAGCAGACTTTGTCTGATAGATTGGCCTAGAGAGTGTGAGGTATATAGGCACTGCCCCTTCCACTTTACTTCCTGGTTCACCAGGCATTTCACCCTCAGATGGTCTGGGGGCCTCTCACCTGGCACCTCTAGTGTTCCAGGTAGTAAGTGGTTTCCTTGAGCACCATAGGATCAGTCTTCTTATGGTGGAAGCTCCTCCCTGCCCAGCCTCCTATGTTCTGACATGAGGCTTCCCCAGATTCTGCCCACAAAGGTTTCCTATCTGGGGCTCTTTCTTTCCACACAAAACAAGGAAATGTGCCTCTGGGGTTCTCATACGTGACAGACTTCTTCACCATGGCCTCGTTCTCAAATCCTCTTATCTTTCTCTGCTACCAAATTCCGTCCAGTTTTTGAATCCAGCATATCCAGAAATCACAAATTTCTCCCCATTTCTATTCAGGGCCCTGCCAACCCACTGCTTTTTGGAGCCTCACAAACCTGGTGGGATTCCTGACTCAGTCACAGACCAACTGGCACTAACTGAACAAGTTACTGAGCCTTATTGAATCTAATAATACCTCATAGAGTTCTTGTAAGGATTTCAGGAGATAACGTATGTGAAGGATACAACTCAGTGCCAGGCTTAATAAGTCTGAGCTCCCTTCTTCCACCAGAGCGGCCTAGAGCTCTTCTCCACATTCCCCAGCACTCAGCACAGTACTATAATTAGCAGCATTAGTATATCTAAAAGGCAATTACTATTCAGTTGCTCTGGCCCCAGCCAGCCTGAAGTTCCTCTCCATTCACTTCTAATTTGGGGTTAGGGGTTTTTAGTCCTACCCCTAGGACTAGGCTGGTCACAAACTCACTGCCTCAGAGAGAATTGAAAATGGCTTTAGGCAGCCATTGATTACATGATAAAAGATTTGGAAATTCCTTCCATTTTGTTCTATATAAAAATGCAAATATCAATTTGTTCCTGGCCAGTGAAAATCAGACAGTTTCAAGCAGTGTCTTTCTGAGAGTTAGTGAATTATCCCGCTTGGTCAGACCAGCTCTGCTCTCTGTAAGGCAAGCACTGCCCCCATGCTCGATACTGATCTTCCTTAAAATAAATGAATGCTCTTGTATAGATTCAGACTCAGAATCAAGTTTCAAGCATCCCTTCTTAGAAGACATTTATTTATATTACATACTCAATTTAAAGGAGTAAATGCCCTTCCCTCAGCCTGCAAAGTTTGTTTATCTTAGCGCTACTGTGAGAACCTAATGCCCAAGTGCAGGCAGTGTGTTTTATTTCTCCTCTGACCCAACATCCCATAAAGTAACAGCAGTCTCTAATCAAGAGGAACCCAGCATACTTTGAGATTTCCAATCGAAATTCTTAATATTAGAACTGCACATGTGCACTTGAGGAAACCTAGATTGCCTTAAGCCACACGGAAAGCATTTACATCTGAGCCACTTTATATATGATTGCAAGTTAAAGTAAATTCTAAATAACTTTTAGCAGTTAGCGATCTGGAAAACAGCCTGGGCCATGTAAGTTCTCCCTTAGTTCTTTTTCTGTTAAATCTTATGCCAAAGTAAATGGAAGCTGTAGAGAACCTTTGAACTCCTCAGTTCTCAAAGGACCTTGGTGAAGTTGGATTGGCAGAGCCAATTTTTAGTTTTCAAAGGAAGATTTTTTTTTTTGTTCATCCTTAAAGTGTCCACATCACAGTCACCTTCCTTGGTGAAGGATGCAGTCTTGTCTCCTGGACCCTCTTGGCTCTAGGCCTTGTATGTGCCTCTGAGGAATGGGCTTTCTGCTGGAAAGAGCTCATCATTGGGCTCCCCGGAGTCCTTGGGATTGGCATCCAGGTTTCTTAGCGCCTCTGCTTCACAATTCAGTCAGTTTTGCTCTTGCCCTCCCCTTTCCCTTTCTCAAAGAGCTGTTAAATGCAAGAAGCCTGGAGTTCAAGGCCACCTCTTCCCGCTGGTGAGGGCAAGTGGTTTTACTTCTCTAAGCTCCAGTTTCCTTTTCTGTGAACTGGAGATTAAAAATAGTACAGCAGATTCCAGAATAGCTCGAAGAAAGGAATTGTCATGTTCCTACACAAAGAAAAGATAAATATCTGTGATCTGTGATGGATATCCCAATTACCCTGATTTGGTCATTACACATTGTATACATGTATCAAGATATCACATGTACCCCCAAAATATGACAACTATTACATAAAAAATCTATATGCTCAAAAAAAACAGTGCAACCCACATGGATCTCTCTCTTCTCTGAACATTTTGTTCTTGTACTCATGACCACACAATTTATTACAATTGTATTATTTATTTTTATTTATTATTAGTAAATATTTATTGACATATAAATATGATATTTATTATACATGCATATATGTAATATAACATAATATATATTACATATGTATTATATGCTAGCATGTTCTTAGTACTAGATTGTATGCCTCTAGAAGGCCAGGACAATGGCTTACACCCTGCATATCGTCCTTAGAGAGTCCTGGCTGTCCATGCTGGGCACATGACAGGTTCTCAGTAAACAATTAATTGAATGAAGACAATTTTTCCAGGGACTGTGGTGGGGGGAGGGTGGTGAGGAGGGAGGTGGAGCTCAGGCGGTAATGTGAGTGATGGGGAGCAGGAGCAGCTATAAATACAGATGAAGCTTCCCTCACTCCCCTGCCACTCATGTCCTGCTGCACACCTCCCCCCTGCACCCCAAAGCCCCCCCTCCTAAGTTTCATGGAAATCGGGGAGGCGGAGCTCTGTGGCATGGGGATTGGGGACCACAGATGTAGTCTTACAGAGGTACTTCTGTATCATACTTCTCTCCTAGTTAACAAAGGAAAGTATTCATCAAGTCAAACAAACATCCACAAAAATTAATTTTGTTCTCCTTATATTTTAATGTGTGCTGTTTCTCTAGTATAGAGATAACTCTGAAGGAAAAAATGGCACATATTTTCTGCACCTATGCCCCTAATACATGTTTGCTTATCTTTGAAAAACAACTGTTTGTATAGCTTTTTGGGGGATAGTTTTACAAAACATGTTTTTACAGTTAGCTTTCTTATCTTGGGTGTGAAAAGTCAGTATTATTTGTGATAAATTGTTACTATTTGGGCATGTTTGAGAAATAGCATCACATAAACAATTTCTTAATTCATTACTTCAAAATTAAATCTCAAATTAAGGTGGGCTATATGTTGCCTGCCATTTAGGGTTATTCTCTTCTCTACAGATTTACTTGAAGCAGTTATTGCCAGTACAGGGTGTTCACTACTGCTGGAAACAGCCTTTTTCCATTTCAAGTACATACGCGGTCCCCAACCCCTGGGCCACGGCCCAGTACTGGTGGTCCATGGCCTGTTAGGAACTGGACCACACATCACTGCCTGAACTCCACCCTCCCTATCCGTGGAAAAATTGTCTTCCATGAAACCAGTCTCTGGTGCCAAAAAGGTTGGGGACTGCTGCTAGTACATCATCTTGAGCTGGTGTACAGAATGCTTGGAGATCTTTGTCAGGTACAAAGTGTAAACAGCCATATTTGTTATTATTGAAAGAGAAGGAAGAAGACTAATTGCCATTCAAAACTCTATGTGACTTGTGTATTATAAACTAAAGAAAATCCTTCTCAAAAGGAGTGCATTTGTAGGCTCTATATTTTGGATGTACCAATTATAAATCAGTAGGAGGAGATCAAGAGAAATCCACAGAAAATCTACAGTCTGACAGCATGTGTGGAGAGGCAGTGCCTGAGAACCAGTGATTTTAGAATCAGTTATACCTGGTTTTGATTCCTGTTGCCATTAGTCAGTAGCTTTGAGCAATGTATTTTACTCTCTGGTCTTCTGTTTTCTCATCAGTGAAACGAGAAAGATACTAAGGATTAAATCAGATTAAATTTGTAAAGCAAAACATCAACACAGTGTCTGGCTCAACTTGGTGTTAAATAGCAGCCAATATGAGCTTTATTATTGTGTTATCATTATTATTAGAAGCACAGGGGTGCCTACTTGATTGATTGTAATTGACACTGAAATAATGGATGTTTCTTAGGGAATGAAAATGTGTGGGGACTCTGCATTGGCTAACTGTCTTAGAAGCCAATTAGGGAAAAGTGGATTAATAGAAACTGTAGGCCCCCAATCCTCACCTCCCTTCCAATGGGGTTATGGGGCCCAACTTTCCTACCTGCTTACACCATTGTAAATCTCTCATCTAACATGCAGCACTAGGAGTTTTCTATACCTTCACTGAAGGGGTTGCTGGATACCAAATACTGACCTTATCTAGAGATTTGCTCACGGACATAGTGTCCGTATTTATAAAAGTGTGTTCTTTCTCTCCCTCCCTTCCTTCCTCCTTCCTTCTTTATTCCCATCCCTACTTCCTTCACAAGTATTTTCTATCATCTTCATTTGTATTCCTAACAACCCCATGAGATCAGAACAGGTAATAGTACTGCTGCTTTTCAAAAATGATAGAAAACTAGAAAACCACTCTACTTGCATAAATCTGTCAGGTTATTACCTCATTCTTAATTTGTTATTTTGTTATTTTGAATTCTTCATTGTTGTTGAGACACCCCCTACTTCCTTAATTTTTTTCCATGAGTGGAGTGGGGTCATTTCAATCTCTGGCCACTTTTTTTTTTTTTTTTTTTTTTGCTGTCATAAACTTAATTTTATTCTCCCCCTATGGTTGTTGAAAACTGCATTGTACTGTATCTAGGAAATTGTGTTACAGTACTATAAATACATTTCTGAGAACTTTTAATTAAGTGGAGATACCTAGAACTTTCTCATCATGGTTAAGTCCCCGGAGATGACAAAACAGAATCCTCCTGGGAAGCAGGTCTGTTTTCAGCAGTTCATCACTGGAGTAAGCAGAATTCTGTTATAGACCTTGAACTGGTAGGGTGATACCAGTTGATGATTTTTGTAACGTACAGTGGATTTTTTAAAAACCCAAGTGTCCTCACTAAAGACCTCTTAAAAGTTTTCTGAAATCCTAATGACTTAAAGTGAAGAGAAAAAGACATTTGAGACAACCAATTTTGCATTTACCATGAAGCCCTCTGCAGACGTGCTTGAGATCATTGCCTGTGCCGTTCTCATCCTTGTGAGTGTTGTTGGAAACATGTGTTTATTTTATTCTACAAGGAAGTGTATCAATGGACGTTTACAGACATCCTTTCTTCTAGTTTTCAGTCTTATATTTGTCCACCTTATTAAAAACTTGGTGGTGAACGTCATGAAAATTGTTTACTCTTCTGGTATCATGTTGGATTCAGCTGGCTGCAAAGTTCTGCACTTCACAGCAGCCCTGACAACTTCACTGGCCATCTGGTTCATGCTATACTTTGCATTGCTCTACCACTGGAAGCTTTACCAAATTGTCCACCCCTTGAGTGAGGATCCAAGCCTGGACCAACAGAATCATTCCTTGAAGGTGGTTTCTGCACTTTGGGTGGCTGGTGTGGCAGTGTACATCCCAGTTTTAATTTCTACTAGAAAACTGGAATTCCTGAACACAGGAAATGATACAGACCCCTTGACTACTAACAGTGTTTACATGGATTGCCTAACTGGCTTTGGAAACAAGCAGGTAGAGTTTTACTATGGAAAAATATTTTTAGTTCTGATTGATATACTTCCTTTAGCCATTTTAGTCTTTGTCTGTTTCTGGATGTCTTTCCTCCTTTCAGAGAGAAAGAAGATGACATATGGTGACATCTGGATTGGAGACAATGATTCAGAAATTGAAATCCTCAGAGGGGCCAAGTTCAGTATTTTATTAATGTTACTGATCACTCCACTTTGGATTTCTCACTTTATCTTAGTCTATTTCTTAAAAGACTTGGCAGCATGTATTTTTATTCCAGCTGTTCTCACAGCCCTGTCTTCAGGCTTCTCTGCTCTCAGTCCTTTCCTGCTTATTTTGGTTAATTACAAAATGAAATTAGTGTCCTTCTGTGGCACCAATGAGGAAAAACCCACACCACAGCCTACGAATGTTATTCTTTCTCCATACGCTTAATGGCAAAGAACTCAATTTTAATCATTGGGAAACAGGCCCTGTCATTGGAAGGTGCCGCTGAAGTCTTTGTAGCCTTCATCAACGGTTTCTGAAAGGGCCTCTAGAAAATTGATTCCTCTCCAAAAATAGGCTTCTGAGGAAAGTGTACAAGAAGAAGATATATGAACACTAAGCTATTATAAGTTGAAGAAAAATAGTCATCATGACATTTATTATATAGGACAATACCAAGATTTTTAATGTAGAAATTCTAAAGCAGCTCAGCAATGATCAGAGTCTGGAAATGAACTCAACATAAGCAATACATTAAGTATTTACTTTGTGCAAGATGTTATGTTAAAAAACAACATATTGTTGAAACTGAGGATAACACTTCCTAGCTGAATTTATAAAGGTACAAATGAGTAGTCTTATGTTTTCATCTTTGTTTTTCTTGAAATGCTTCCACACATATTGGAAGTGCATTAGGTAGGTGTATGGTGTTCAGTTTTTGCACTTTTACTAATAATAATAGTACCTCATCTAAGGTGAAAGTAGATTTTGTTCATTGTCCTTATCCTAAGTGTCTGTAGTAAATTAGGGCTAGATGAAAGCACTGGATTAAAGAACTAGTTCTTGCTGAGTCATACTCTGTACATGTATAGATGTGCAAATATTTGGTTGTTACAGACATTCAGCCTACTCTCCCTAATCCTTTAAAGATATCAAACTATATTCCTTTCTTCATAAAAAATGACATTTATAAAGAATTTGGTTATTAAACTGGTACATTTACAAAGTAGAAGAATTTATAAAACCTTCACTTGATTTCTGGATTTGGAGTCAATAAAAATAAGCATGTTATAATTCTAATTAAAAATACATGGCCAGGTTTTTATTTTTTCCCGTTAGCCAGTTTAGCCATTTGGACTGCTTCTAATGCAAAGAGTAATGATTTTAAATATCTATGCATATGTTTGTGTAAGCATTGAATTTTAAGCTAATTATTAGATTTTTGTATTTTTTTCATTTTTCTTCTATATTAATAGGCCCAGGATTTATTATACTGTAGTTCTAGTGAATGGATATCCCCAAATTAAGATTCCTGCTGCATTGAAAATTATAAACCTGGATCTCATTAGCAGAAGAGAATTAGAACATCTTTGTTGCCATGAAATACTACAGAAAAAGGAAATTTAAAGTCACTAAGGCCCAAATTCTATAAAATTGTGGGCCAACATCTGTCCCATGTATAGCACAGGGAATTTTTTTTTTTAAATGATAGACTTAAGACCTTCTGAGATTTCTGGGTGGTCTTCATGGGAAATTCATAGTTGAGTCCACTGAGGCAGTTTAATCAGAAGGGCACTAGGCATGGATCCTATATAATGAAGTTAACATCTGGAAAGTAGGGGGATGTGGGGAAGAGGTCACCATCTTTTAATTAAACACAGATGTACCCAGAGCTGGGAATAGCCATTGATCTTAGGTAGTGGTTCTCAAATGTGGTTCTGGGACAAGCAGAATCAGCATCACCTTGGAACTTGTTAGAGATACAAATTCTTGGGCCCCACCCCAGACCTATTGGATCAGAAACTCTGGGAGCTGGACCCAGCAATGTGTTTTAATAAGCCTTCTAAGTGATTCTCACGCATGCTAAAGTTTGAGAACCACTAGTCTAGTATTGCTCCAAAGTTGAATCCCCACAAATGAGCATAATAAAGCCAAGACAACTGACTCAAGATGTAGTCTTCAGTGCTCCCATGCATGTTGCTGTTGTGTCTACTTCTCTCTAAAATGACAATCAGGACTGTCATCTGTGTCCCATACATTGTCAACAACAATTGCCAAACAAATCTACTGTAGAAATCAAATAATCTTTGAAAAATCAAAAATAAAGCATGACCACTTCAGGTGTGCCAAAAATTTGAAACTTGGAGTTGGATAGTTTCCTGTACATAACTAAGTAAGGGATCCAGTTCCCAGATTATTCCATAGTTCCTTTCCAGAAGCCGGTACAAGATACGGTTGGCTTAGGCCCATGCTCAACTTCCCAGTGCTAGAAATGTTTTCTTTTTCTTCCCAGATATTTTCTTTTTGTTTGGACCTCATTAGGTCATAGTTTTTTCCTTGTGGAATTGATAAGTTTTCATCTACAACAGAGAATAAATCATATGCTCACTGAATGAACAACATTCTAGTTCTCTTTTTAAAATTATTTTCACTTTTAACTCTTGTGCTGTCTCTCTTCTTTCCTCTCCCTTAACCTCCACATTTCAATTATGTTCTTGGTGGGGTCAGGATGGCAGATGAAAAGAAGATAAAAGAGGTTCAACAGAGATTTTCACGGTAGCACCCTGAGGAGGGGTAAATGTTGGTCAGGACTGTTTCAAGGTCCTGATTTGTTTTCAGGAGTGTTTCCTAGACCACCTCATACCACACAGAATCTTTTCAGGAATCATTTGCAGAAATTTTAAACTATAAACCCAGGCTCAAAACTACAAAAAGACCAACCCTTTAGAGGGATTTGTCAGAGAAATCCTGATCTCTAGCATGAAGTTTTCTAGTACACTGCCATCTTCCTTGCCTTTTTAATAAGACAAATGAGGCCAGGAGTTCAAGACCAGCCTGAGCAAGAGCGAGACCCCATCTCTACAAAGAAATAGAAAAATGAGCCGGGCATCGTGGTGTGTGCCTGTAGTCCCAGCTACTCGAGAGGCTGAAGTGGGAGGATCGCTCGAGCCCAGGAGTTGGAGGTTGCAGTGAGTTTTCTTTGAAGATGAAGTTGAAATAGTAAACCAACTGGCTATGAAATATAACGTTTTATAGACTAGTTCAGGGATACCTGTGGGTAAGGTACATTAGGTGCACAAAGGTCTATACACTTTTATTTAATGATGATTATCAGCTCTACCATTTCTATTTAGACTCTGATGGAAAGAAGAGTAATTCATTTGGAATTATGGTTCATGAACACCTGAGCAATACAATCCAGGGCTAAGGTTGTCTCTGGAATTCTGACCTAAATCGTTCAAAGACATATCCATGATTCAGAGCACTCCGGGGCAAATCAGAAGAGCTCTAGACCTGTTAGCAGAGAGTGATTTGTGTTAGCTGGCTTTGCCTCTACTTAGTAGTGCATAACCTTGGCCAGAATATTCCTGAGTTTTGCCATCTGTAATATAGGAAAGATATGATTGCAAATCACAAATCATGATGTATACCCTCTGCCTCCCTCACAGAGTTGTAATAAATAAAGTTAGATAAAAAGTATTGAAGGTGATTTGAGAAAATAAAATATTTGACACAAATACAGTGTTGCTTTAGCATTGAGGTTTTTGCAATTTGAAATAAGAGGGAAAAGTACTAGACTTAAAATTAGAAGCACTGGTTGTGCGTCTATGAGGCAATTACAGAACTTCTCTGAGCCTTAGTTTCCTTATCTCTACAAAGGCTATTATAAAGATGTTTGTTCTTCGTGAGACAAAGTAAGTGAGAGAGTATATGTACTAGCACCAAATCCTAAATCCTGGTTCAGAGTTTTCTTCACTGATTGTTCTGTGGATGTTTCCCTCTGGACAGCAAGGAGGAAATGCAGGAGTCCCACCCCAGGAGCTGGAGCAGGCTTAATATGCTAGATTGAAGTCTCTTGTTTGATATCGAACATTCACTTGTATTTTTATAAACATGCCAGAAAGTTGATATTCCAAGAAGATGTGCTCTATTTACACTCTGGCTTTGGAAATACTCCCCAGACCACCCCTGTTTATCACCCCATCCTGGCCCTCACCCTTCAAGATTCCTCTTTAGAAGCAAAAATACAGCAGTAGATGCTAAATCAATGTTATCCATCTTTCTGGAAACTCTGCTTCAGAATTCTCACCTCTAGTTCTTTGCCTATGCTGAAGGCACTGCTGGAATGCTCCCTCCTGCCCCTGCATCTCCCTCAACTTTGCCAAGTAGACTTCCCTCTCCCGCAAGGTGTAGGTTAGGTGTCTAGGGCTGCTATGTATTTATTTATCTTGGCCAATACCACATTATATTGTAATGGCTTATTTTCTTGTTTGTCTCCCCTTGTACTGTATGTTTCCTACTGGCACGGAGAGTAGTGTAGGTCTTAACCAGCATGTACATCCAGAATATTCCATAAGTGAAGACGTGGATAAAATCTACAGGGCTTCTTGTGCTTTCCCGCATTTTCTTTGTGTGTACTTCTTGGTTCTCCTTCAGTTGCCTCTTTCCAGTAGAAATTTCTTGCCTCTATCATTTTTCTGTTTCAAGATTAGGCATTTAGTGACTGCCATGCTTCTGGCCACTGTTGAATCAAAGAGTGAAAGAAACTGAATCCAACATTTGGAATGAGTTGCTTCCTTGCCAGCCAAGCTACTGAGCCAACTGGGGACAACATTTCCACCCAAACCTTCCAGTACTTAGTTTGTGATTATTTTGAGCTCTTACACTGAAGAAAGTAAGCCCAGCATCTATATGCAGGCTTTCAAATTGAAAATTTATCCCAGTACAAATTTGGCAGGCGTGTGTGTGTGCACATGCACGCGTGTAGGGGTGTAGGGAGCGGCTGTTTTCCCAAGAGTTGGTGGATTAAAGAGTAAAGAAATAAGTTGTAATGCAAATCAATTGAAGTTACCTCATCACCAAATGTACTCTGCTCATTTATTTTGACAAGTCCAACTTATTTTTAATTACCAGGCCTCATAGTGTACTGGTAAATGTAGCAATAGTGACTTTGGCAGAAAAGGAGAAATCTGTGTAACATGAGCCTTCAGAATGAGTCCATGCTGACTCCTTGTAAAATGGAGTGAGGCAATACATTTATATATTAAAAAAAAAAAATTCAGTAGAGCAATTTATGTGATATGTGACTGTAGTCACAAATCAATGAGCCTTTTATGAGCCAAGTAGACCAGAATGTATACGTTAAATTGAGTGTAGTTTCCCAAAGAAATTTTGTTGGCTACTCCAAGCTTTTTCCAGGGATGCTGCCATTATGCAACAGGTTTTTGGAAGTCTTCATTTGGAATTATTTTCAAAGTCAGTTTTCAAGTCACAACAAAAATTAAAATGAAAAGTATCACCTGAAAATCATAATACTGGAGTGGGGAGAGACAATTTTTTAAATTGCTCATCTAATTTTTAATGTCCAATTTGACTCTCAGTTACTTTGCGCTCTTTCTGAAATTGAATCTCCCCTTGAAGGAAGCAGTTGGGCCATTGCTGAGGTCACTTGTGAGAAGGTGACATGGTGTTGATAGACCCATTAAGGGTATATGCCCCTCACACACACTTTAATAGGCACTGGAGCGACTTCTGTTCTTGGCAGCTTATCAAAACTCTGTGCGAATAGGAAAAGTCCTACAAACACTGTGTATAGTTGACACTGTTTATTTTGTTCTTTATCTCTGAAAGCCAGGCATCAATTTGGGGTTTGGGTAAGGTTTTTCCCAGTGCCTTGGGCACATCCAAAGAATCGGGCCATGGTATCATCAGCAGCTTCTGCACAGCACGCAGGTCTCGGCAACCTGGCCCTGTGTCCGCACATTCTAATATTTTTCTTCTTTCCCTCCCTGTTAATTTCCCTACCCAAATTGGGAGAGCTAAATCATTGAAAAATGTTCCCTTTACCTTTCTCTACTCTCTCAGTCCCTGCCCAACCTGCATCTTGCCTCTCCCTACTTCAAAAAAAAAAAAATTTAAACACACAACACACCTGCCTAAGTAAATCACAAATTTAAAATTGCCAATGTCAGTGAAGAGAAATTAAAAGCCCAGTTGAGCTTGAAATGGGATGATTTCAATCAGTTGACAGTACTTAAGGTGGACAGATCTTGAGAGAGGTGAGTTGGGGGAGAGGGGCTTTAATACAAAAGAAAGCCTTTAAGAGACCTCAGAGAACCCAGGACAAGTGACTGCAGCTTGTAGGATCAGGGCTGATGGCATGGGGGTGCAACACAAATTTACAAATGACTAGGTCCTGAGATCCAAAAGGGGTCCAGAGCCAACTATGATGCATGGCAATAAAAATCTCATGTAAAGGATTTTCAGCTGGACTGCCCTTTCTGGAGAACCTGAAAAACATTTTTACTTAGGTGTAAACCCACTGTTATTGGCCTGAGTGGGGTTGACCCTCTTGCCTCCACGCTGCTGGTCTGGGCCAGATGGAGGACAGCTTCAGGTCTTTGCTGGGCCTCCTCCCTTCCCCTCTAGTCACAGCAATGAAGAGTCACCATGTAAATCCACACCAATCACAACAAAGCAAGAACCCTTCCTTCCTCCAGTTGTAAAGTGAAGGAAACATAATCCCCACCTCGTAACATTTTATTGTGTTTGTGAAGGTTTTCTTTGTCTAGTACTGAGAGATAAGATGGAGACTCTGTGAAAGCACAAATTGTGACATGCTGGTAGTTTATTTGTAAGAAATTTTATTTTGTTGCTGTTGTGGTATGAGAATTTAAAACAATCTTAGAATACAAATTCTATCTTAGAATACAAATGAAGTCAACATTTTTGGCAGGAGGCACCAATAAAAAATGGGGGTGGTGGTGGTGTTGTACTTATTGTTTAATGCTGAATTCCTCTGAGGGGTCAAACACTCAAATGCCCGCATGGTGAAGCGAGACTTGTCGATGAGCAGAGCAGCCCAGGAGGGGATCTGGGGACCTGGGGAGTGCACGCCTTGTGGACAGATAGGGGCAGCCACTGCTTGGCTCCAGCTAATTGTTGCCATGGGGAATGCAGACCTGTGTTGCCAGAGCTTCACATACTTTTTAAGTGAAGCCAGAAATCCAGAATTTTATGTGAAATCAGCCAAGGTCTACAAGTTGGCAATCGATTTGACTTTTTTTAAACACTACTAGGGCCAAACAAATCACATCTGTGGGCCAGATTCAGCCCACGGGCGTCCGGTGTGTGCCCTCTGTGGCTGTGCCTTCTGTCAGAGCACGTGTGCCGTCATTCTGAATGGGGGCTCGTTGGTTTCCAGATTGGTGTGTGGGGTGGGAGGTGGCAGAAAAGCAGCATGAGAAAAGTGACCAGTTTCCTTATCACACTTGGTTATTTGTAGCAGCTGCTCTAACCTGACCTCATCACTTCCCATCTTGTCCCTAATTCCTCGAAAGAGAATGCCTAAGGGTGCCAAATGCTCAGTGGAAGGGCAGATGAGTAAGGAGGCATTGTAATGACCACTGGGACAACTGTGGTCACCCTTGCCCATAAAGAAGCAATTAATAGCCAAGTGTGGGGGTGCACACCTGTAGTCCCAGCTACTCAGGAGGCTGAGGGGAGAGGCTCACTTGAGCCCAGGAGTTCAAGGCTGCAGTGAGCTATGATTGCACCACTGTACTCCAACCGGGATGACAGAGCGGGACCCTGTCTCCAAAAAAAAAAAAAAAAAAAAGAAGCAGTTAGTCAATGTTGAGAATGTAACCGGGGTTGGTGAACCATGGGGATTACTATACATTGTAAGTAAGGATATAAATACCCTCAAAGTGGCACCTTGAAAGAGAGAAGCATTGAAACCAGACAAAAGGAATATTCGTATATAGAAAAAGATATCTTTAAGGAGATAATTGCATGTGAAGGTCCACTAGGCTGTAAAGGAAAGCTCCAGATGCCTTGGACCCCTTAGTCGAAGGCAAGGTCATCCAACCCATAGAGATAAATATAAGCAGTGGCCCAGGGCTTCCTGTGATGGGCTGCAACTGTTGAAACTCTTGTGTTCTGGCCTATAGCATCAAGAATCTCACTACTATCCTCAAAGTGCAAATATATTAATATATTAATATTTTCTGCTTCCATGTCATGATCTGTAGTATCCATTGGTTGTGTTCTATTAAAGTGGCTACACTCAACTGTATTTTGCTCTCTATGGACATTGCTCTCTGTATTGTCAGAGCACCTCAAACAGGGGTTCAATGCTTGTTTGTTAATTTGCTTAGTTAAGATGTGTTCTCCTGCATTTTGTGTTTCCATATATTTGAAGATCCACTCAGTCCTCAGCTCTGATGGATGCCTTTCTGTTTAATTTCCCCTTATATCCATGTTCCTGCTGATACTGTGTTTGTCTATATATCACATCCTGACACCCAGCACCATCTTTGTGTTGTTCACCAAGGCCATGGGAGGGAATAAAGTGTGTAAGTCAACAATTCATCACGGAATGCAGATTTAGTGAATAGAAATTGGATTGGAAGAAAGTCTGTTAGCTGATGAGTTGTAATCCAAAGAGTCTGGGTTAGCTCCAAATCCATCAGAGTGGAAGAGAAAGTTATTTTGAGTAATTTGCAAGTATGAGAGTATATGTTTTCCTCTGAAAAGCTCTGTGTGGATTAGAGGAAAAGTGACATATTTTTATACCAAGCAATTTGCTTGACAACCTGTTTTTATATTTTTATAAGTAATACAATTTCTGGTTTTAAAATTTTTTACAAACACAGATTGGTTTTCTTTTCATTTTAAACCTTATTGTGAATTTAGAAGAATTTTTAATGTTTATTCTAAGTGGATAATCTCATTTGAGCATGGAATTAACATCCTAATCCTTTCTTGGGAAGGGAAGGAGAGGAGACACGGAAAATTGAATTAGATGATGCGTTTGAGGTATGGTATGGTGAGTGATTTTTTTTTTCTGTTTATCATAATTATACTGTTTGTGCAGCTTAAAAAAAAAGGAACAGCTCAAAATGAGAAAACAACGCTTTCAGAATAAGCGTTTCCTTTTAAAAATTAGGTCTTTTTACACTCTTGATCCTCTATCAGGAAGCCCATTTCCATCAGCCTAGCTGTATTTTCACTTTCCAGTAATGTGCTCCTTACTGTTCAGCAAGGCACACCTTGATTAGAGAACCAGCAGAGGGCAAAATGACTTATTCCAGATACTCAAGTCTGGGTACGTAAGACAATTTTTATAATAAGAAAGACAAGTTGCAGGAATCTTACTTTGATATCTGAGAGTTGGCTCGGCAGAAGGTAACTGCACACCAAGGCACTGTCAGGAGATCTGTATTTCTGTTCTTGGCATCGGTAGGTGCTGCTGCCACCGCTGATGGGGGTGATGGCAAGTGGTGAGAAAATGAAGTGGGAGGTGATGCATCTTGCCTTGACAGATGTCAAGGATTGCCCAGGCAGCCCTGAAGCCAGCGCTGACTGCAGACATGCTAGGGCCTGCGGCAGGTCGCTCCGGCACGGTCGGGCGGTGCTATTTGAAGCAGGGGCAATGCAATAAGTCTGTGGTTTAAATTTGGGCTTAGGCCCTTTTTCTTTCTTTCTTTCTTTTTTCTTTTTTTTAGGGGCAAACTGGAGGTTGTACTACAAATTCTAAAATATCCATTACTCTTGGATACTTGGTGTCTGTCTTATACGTACATGATTCCTGTGGAGATCCAGTATCAATTGCTGCATTCACAGCATCCAAGGATATGCCCACAGGAAACATTTGAATACGGTTTTCCTAGGATTTTCAGGCTGGCTCCCCATCCCTGAGGCCCCTACTTTCACCTAGGATGTGGTGAGAATTTGATATGGATCCTAATATTGATCATAGGGGGAAATTCTAACCCGAGTTACTGCTTTGGCAAAGACAAACAGGCACAAATCAAGTAAAGCGAAGGACTATGGTGCTCGCTGGGGACCATGGAGATACTGTGCTCACTGCTTCTGGAAAACCTAGCTGGGGACATTTGAAGAGAGGAAATGTGCTCCAAGGCAACACGAGCACCCATAACCTTTTTCATTTTGTTTGTTTAAATATAGATACGATTTTTTGTTAAAAGACAGCTAACTTTTTTGCCTTTCTTTTCTGCTTCTGTCTTGTCCAGGAATTTATAAGTAGTTGACTTTACTCAAAATGTGCAAAGAAGAATAATGGAAGCCCCTGAATATCTTGATTTGGATGAAATTGACTTCAGTGATGACATATCTGTAAGTATGTAACTACTTGCAAGCAATGCTTTCAAAATATTCTCCCTTTAACTCCATGGACTGCTTTCTCCATTGCAGTCTGTATATCCTCAACTCTCCCAACTACCTTTAAAAAAATGATAGCAGAAATCCTGTGTGGCAGACAAAGTGTGGCTTTGGGGGTCTCCTGGACCAAGAAGTGAATCCCGCCTAAGTGTGTGAGTTTGGGCATTTAACTTCACTGAGCCTTGCATTCCTAATCTGTTCCAACATTGTCAAAATCATTGATTGAGTACACTGTAAAATGCCTGCATATAGTAGGCACTTTCACAGGGTTAATTCCCAGTTCCTCTATATGGCTGGTTATTCCACAGCTAGCATTCTCTAGAGTTCACAAGGACACAGAGTAAAGAACAGCCAACTTGGCACTTGTTAATTGATGAATAATAAAGAGAATCCTTCCAATCACTGTAGATATCAAAGCACAGATTGGACACTTGTTGGGAATAGTGAGGAATATTCATGCATTGATAAGGACTGATCAGCTGACTCCTGACGTCCTGCTTAATTCTGTAATGCTGTAGGCTGATGAGTCTTTTAGTTCCCAAAACATTCACAAACTTCCTGCTGCTTAACTCAAGCCTGCTCGGAATGAATTGTCTACGTGTGCCTTGCTTAGAGTTGTGTGTGACTTATCCTGGGCTACACAATTCTGCCGTACCAGCAAACTTGTTGGCCTCTAGTGCCCCAGCAAAACTGGCTAACTCTCAGAGTATGTGGTAAGAAGGTTGCTGTTTCTGAACTAGCCATGTAACTTTTCTTCCCAGGACCTCCTAGCTCATAATTTCTGACCTTATCTTCCATTGATCTCTCAGGGCCTGAAGCTTTGGGTCACCACTCAGTCACCACTTTGAAATTGTCTCAAAATGATGAGCTCATGTTAACATGGCTCTGGCAGCAGTTTTATTCCTCTACTCCTTACGCTGAAGTAAAATATGCATACTATGCACAAGAATTGAATTACTGGGATGAGTTTGATAAATCACCTGTTTTGTACAACCATGGATTAGTCTTTTTTTTGGTACCAGAGAAATGTGAATTCAACACTGCTCTGTTTTAGCTTCCAGACAATATTTATTAGTCCTTGTTAAGACCAATGTGAAATGAGCTTCTTCTCATGATATCTTTCTGTCTGTCTGTCTCTTTCCCTCTAAATAACTATGCTTGACTTGAAAGTGTTCAGAGCATGGTTCTTTTATGGCCACTCCCCTCAAGGTATTTTGAGCAGAGTGGGGAAAAGCAAGGAAAGTGAATGATAGAATGGGGGTGTATAGGTAGGATGGAAGGTGTTGTAGAAAGGGAAACTGTGTTATGGTTAGGAGTTGAGTAGTAGCTCTCTGAACTTTGATAATAAAATTGTTTTAAGAACATAGGCTTTGAAGGTAGCCAACCTGGGCTCCTACATTGTTCTGACCTTTGCTGGCTGGATAGCACATTAACATCACTTCTCTGAGATACCCATCTCACTTGTAAGGTTGTTTTGAGGATTGAGTGAAATAATAATATATGTGAAACACTTAGCTTGGCACACAGTAAGTTTCGCTTAAAAGTGGTAGCTTTTGTTATTATTTCAATGAATATTACAATAATATTTATATGACCACTGGTGAAAAAAGAACTCGAGGGAAAAGACCAGGCATAATGTCAAGATTTTTTTTTTTTAAATACAACAGAGCAGTTGTATTTACAGAAGAATCATCTGGCAGCAGCCCATAATTTTGATGAATTGAGAATCTCCACTTGAAAGATAATAAAATATGTTAAGCAATAACTGAAGCTGTTTAGCAAATTAGGCTATAGGATTATGCAATAGTTGAACTATAACTTGACCACTCTGAAACATAAATAAAGATATCCATCTGTAATTGTGTAACTGCACCCAAACTTTCCCCCCTTAGACACATTTCTATTGTTTGGAGCATTTAAACTTAAATCACATTTTGAAATTGTGTAGAATTGAAATTCTATGAAATTGCATAGAATTAATTGTACAATAATAATGGCTAACATTTGTTGAGCCTTTACTGTGGGACAGGAATTATCTTGGTTAATCCTTACAACAATCCTATAAAGGTTCTGTTACTGTCTTCATTTTGCAGATGAGGAAACTGAAGCATGAAGATCTTACATAACTTGTCCAGGGTGACCCAGCTAGTTAGGAGTACTCTGTTTCCAGAATAGCCACAATTCTTGACTGCCTCTCCAGGATGAATATAGTTTATTGCAGTGGTTCACATTAGGGGCAATTTTACCTGCCCCACCCATACCCCAGGAATATTTGGCAATACCTGGAGACATTTTTTGTTGTCATACCGGGGAGGTGCTACTAGCATCTAGTGGCTAGAGACCAGAGATGCTTCTAAACATCATACAAGGCACAGGACAATCCCCTATGACAAAGAATTATCTAGCCCAAAATGTCAGTAGTACTGAAGATGAGAAATCCTGGTCTATTTTAATCCACTTGAAACTGAAGAAGCTCTACTTTGACTGGCAACCTTTACAATATAGTAGATTATTTTATTGTAATTCAGTATGATACATGTTTAATACCTTAAACATGCCGGAATCATATTGTTCTTACTTAGTGACTTCATGGAGAAAGAATTGGAGATAACCTCCTAAATACTGAAATGATTGTTCTTGGCCTATTTAGGGAAACTAGGAGCAATGGATGTTACAGCTGCTTTAAGGATTAAATGGAGATTATTCGAATGCTAAAATTGAAAAATGAAGATGTTTTCAATGTGCTAATTCACTGGCATAAAAAGAAACATAGTTTCCCATGAACATGCTTTTATTTTTAGGATTCCGTAAACCTCTGTCTCTGACAGCCCTTAAGCCTCTTTCCTGGTTAAGTGGTGAAGGGGGAGGAAAGTGCAGATTACATTTGAAAAAGATGTTTACAAAAAAGATGCCCGAGTTTAAAACTCCTCTTCTTAATCTCCAGCCATAGCCCTATTACGTAGTCTAGGCTTTCTATTTCATGGTTTTTCCCTCTGGTCATGAGCCTGGTTCTTGTTTTAATTAAAACACAAGCTGTATATTGGAAGAAAAAACAACTAGAACTTTTTTGTCTTTACCTAATGAGACAAAACATGGCAACTGAATTATTTTGAAGTTTCCCAGACTCAGAAATAATGCACATCCTTTGCAAAATGCAAAGTTTAAACTGTACATTCTTGCAATGCTGCCATCTAAATGGGAAGACCATGGCACAGAAACTGCAGGTCTGTGAGGGAGAGATGACGACACATAAACAGAAAGGTCGAAGTATGGCTTTTCTGTCGCTGCAAGAGGGCTTACAGATTTCTCTCTCTTATTCCTGTGGGAGCCAGATCCCGCTATCTTAAAAACAAAAACAAAAACCCTCTGGAATTCTTAGGAGCTATGGTGTATTTATTTTATTAAGAGAGGCCAATTTACTATTCTCAAAAATAGTATCATACACAGGACTGAATAAAGCAGAGGACGAACTCTGGATTTAAGGAAGAGCTTTAGTCACGGCCCGTCCATCTAGTGCTGGCTGTGCCCTGCGCTGAACTGAACTCTTTAAGTCAGTTATCTTGTTCAAGCCTCACATCAACTCTGTCAGGCAGGCTTTATTTTTATTCTGTTTGGCAGATGAGAAAATTGAGGCTTAGGAGGTTGTGTGACTTTCACAAGGTTACACACAGGTAAGTGTCGGGGCCCAGACTTAACTTCAGAACTGTTTGACCACGTGTCTCTTTTCCTTTCAAGCAATGCAGTTGAGTAGAAGCATCTCTAGGCCGGTCACCTCCCCCATCACGATCGCTGGTCAGCACTGAAGTAATTACAAATTGCTGTTTAGAAATAAGATAATTGATATACATTGTAAATAAATAAAACAAAACCAGCTAAAGAGAACTTAAGTAAATATCTTAATTCTACTGTACCTCATCTTTCCCATCTGTAAAATGATAATCATCATCTCTACTTATTACTCTAGATTTTATGGAGAAAACATGAAAATTTATATATACACACACAGACATATTATGTAAACACATATATACATAAACACATGTGTACACATATATGTATACACATATACACATACATATACATTCACATATTCACAGACGTACATATATATGCATATACATGTAAATATACACACATATATGCATACACACAAATAGAAGTAGTGAAATATTTTATTCCTCTGCACAGGAATTTTTGTTGCCTTTCTGAATCATTCTGACTGCAACTTTGATGAAAGTTGACATTTCTTTTTGGCAGTTGCATAACCTATTTTTTGTGCAGGTCAAATAAGATCAAGATTTAAAAAAAAAAGTGTCCTTCCACTTTACTATCCTCTTTGATCCAAGCCCTTGCAACCTAGAGTAATAGCACAAAATTGTGTGGGTTTATTTACCTAAGGTACTCGAACCACTGACTGACAGAAAAATTGTTATGGCAAACTAATCTCACTTTCAGTGAGTTTTCACCCTTTTCCATCCCACAGACTGTGCATCATTTTCACTAAAATATCTTCTCTTTTTGTGTGTACCACCTTTTACTCAGTTCAGTCCATGGACATTTCCCCAGATTTTGCTATGTTTTAACAAAGACCCATTTCACAGCAGTGAGGGCCCTTGAGCAAGGGGATATTCAGCCTATCAAGTGGGCTCAGGCAATGAGTCAGGGCAGGTAAAGAATATAGCTTTGCCCTGACTTTAGGTGTGAAAAAGGGTATAAAGGTATCCAAGGTACAGAGACTTGGCTTGCCCTTCCTCTCTAGCAAGGAATCTACAAGAGTAAGATGGATCCTGTTATGCTTCCTTCTGCTCCTTCTTGAAGGACACCAAGACTTTCACATGGCCTCTGGGGGCCTCAGTCCCTTCTTCACTGTCTCTGTCTATCAGCCCTTCCTAGCAGTTGCCCTGCTCTTATCTATATTAAAATTTTTCTGGAGCTTCTAGGCTGGTGAATGCACCTGGGTGCTGGGAGGGTGATGCACCTCAACTCCACAGGGACAGAAACTGGGCTTGGGACCCTTCCAGGCCTTGCCTGATGTACCTGTTCATCTGGCTCTTTCCCTGTATCCTTTATATTAAACCAGTAAATGTAAACAAAAATTTTTTTCTTAGTGTTTCTCAATATGATCTAGTTTTAGCAACTGTTCAGAATGCCCCACCTTTTTGCAGTGTTCTTTTTGTAATATCCTGCATTTGAGTCTAAATCGCCTCTCATTCTTCCCTTCTCCAGCCTTGCATCATCAGAAACCTCACACCTTGTTCTAGCATCATATGCTATATGCGTTATCTTGTTTTCTTAACACCTGCCAGGAAACAAATTAGGGCTCATCTAATCCAGAAAAGATGAATGACATGTTGATGTCCCAGAGCTAGTGTTAGACCCCAAAACTAGAACCCAGGTTCCCGGACTCCAAATCTTGGACTGGACACTTCTGCCAGGAAGGTAGAGAGCAACCTTCTAGACAAAGTGATTTCCAATAAGAATGAGCAACTGCCAGATTTTTTGTATTTATCCTTGTCTTACTCTACAGATGGCCCTAGAAGTTCTTATCTTGCTTGATAGTCATAGGATTTATTAGATTGGCTATGTAGGTTATTTATACAAACTGTTTACCTTTTAATCACAATTAGCTTTTATGCCAGTCTACTCAACAGGCATTTATTAAACATTAACAGAGTGCCAGGCATGGTTCTACACTTGGGGTGAATGACATAGACTTGGTTTATGCTCTCTTAGAGTTTATAGCATGCTACATTAACAATTAAGCACATTATGAAATGTCAGGTTAACTTGATGGTAGGTCACATTTAATTACATTAAACTCCATTCTTGACAGTCTTTATATTTTGACAGTGATTGATTATTGGCTCAAATTAAAACTAGACCATCACTGAAGTTGAACAAGATTTATGACTGGCCATCTTCCCAACTGCAAGATAAATTTTTCTTGTAATTCTTTTGTAATTTGTAATTTTTGCCTCAATAATTATCATTACATTGGATTCATTTTTAAATGCTCATTTTGGTACTTTTAAATGTAAATAATAATAATAGCTAACATTTATCGAACACTGTGCATCAGACACTATTCCCCATGTTTTACACTATTAGCTCATAATCTTCACAGCCACTCTCTGATGTAGGTACAGTCGTTATCTGTTTTGCCAATGAAGAAACTAATATACAGAACTTAAGTAACTAAGATTAATTAGTTAGGAAATGGTGAAGTCAGGATATAATGCAGACAGTCTGGCTCTAGAATCCATGTTTGTAACCACTGCATTGAATATTACTTCTTCTGGGCCCCTTGGTCACCTCTGTCCTTCTCAGTTCACCTGGGTCCCTTTTTCACCCATGTCCACTTCTCACAGTAGAAGGAGTCATTCAATACTGCGATCTCACCACCTTTACCAATGTGAACCTTCATCTTTTGCCTGACTACACGTTACATTAATTACATCAGCACTGCAATGAAGTAGTTCTTGGTGTACTCTTAAAATGGTCAAAAAGAGTTACTGAGTTTTCGCAAATACCAACCACAAACAATGTCTTAGCATAAAAGAATTTTATTATTATTAATTTTTTTAAAAAACCTCTTAGAAAATATAAAAAATAAGGAACCAGAGCAAAATTCAAATGAATTTAAAAATAGGATTAATTATAATAATGTTCTTAATGGAGCCTAAATGGTGGAAAGAAATGTATGTAGAGTAGAGTGGCATAGCTATATGAAATTGTGGGTCATTATCTGTACTATGTAGAGGTGGTGGTTGAAACTCTGGGAGTAGTTAAGGTCACCAATAGAAACATGGAATATGGAAAGAGAAGAATATTCCAAGGAAGGAACTGTGCAGAAGTATATCCCATGTGGTGGTGGGAAAAGAAGCTTCTACAAAAGAAACAGGAAAGAAGTTTTCAGAGATCGAGGAAGAAAACTAAGGGAGCAAAAAGGTGTGGGGGGAGAGGTTAAGGAATTTAAAGAAGGGAGTCGTCAGTAGTATCAAATAAATAGGTCGTGATAAAGATAAGGGTTGACAGTACCTACTGGATTTTCCAGTTAAGCCCCATTAGTGGCCATAATAAGCACAGTGTCTGTGGGGTGGTGGGGCAGAACCGTGTCTCGGGGGCTGCAGGAGGAAATGCAGAGATGAGGGAATAGAAACAAGAACAGAGACAATTCTTTCAAAAAAGATGGCTGATGAGCCCAAGCGCAGGAAAGCCTATTCTCAGTCAGGAAGGCAGAGTGTCCTGAGGTGGTGGGGGTGCTTGTTTATTTTTATAGGATCAGAGAAGAAAGCCAATATTGAGAGAGTGGCTGACGAGAGGAAAGTGGGAAGGATGATGTCAGGGCACGAGTCCTGAGGAGATGGGGAAAGAGGAAACCTGAGCACAGGTAAAGAGCTAGCAGTGAAGGGGTGGACTGTTAGTGCCATCCTCAGAGAGGGGGCAGTGGAGTGCAATTTATTATGGAGGGCGTGAAGTCAGGACATCCCTTCCTGGATTGGAAGGGCAGGTCTTTGGAGAGGTGGACAAAATTTTAGAAAAATAATATGTTCTGGAAATCTCCCTTTAGCTATGTGTCTTTGCTTTTGCTCCCAACTTTGCTTGTACACATTATTGTCATTGTTTTTATTGTGTGCCTATCGAGATACCTGCCTGAATTTTGGAGAGCCCTGTGAGAAATCACGAATTTCACAATAGTTTGGATGGCTAGCCTAATTATTTCTTTTGGAAACTTGATGGGACCTGAGTTGTTTAAAAGTCTCTAGCTTGAAAAGGTGCTTGGGACGTTAGTTCTTTCATTTTCTGTGGCTCATTACCATTTGAGTAATGTCTGCTTGTTCTCCCAACTGGCTCCAGTGTTCAGGAATAAGGGCCAAAGCTTTTCAGTCCTGAACAATATCTAGAGTGGTCAGAGATCCCCATAGCCCAATGTAGAAATCATGCACTGTCATGAAGAATCTCATGCATGTTCCAACTGTTTTGCATGGCAGGGTGACAAAACTGACTGGCGTAGGCTGGGGTATGTAGGATTGTTTTGTGCTGTGTCAACTCCATAGTTTGTGAAGCTGAGTTTTCAGTGTCAGCCCTTGGCCACAGACTCTCTTGGGTGAGAATAGAACAAAGAGAAGCCAAGTAATGTGCTGAGATAGATTGAGCTATCTTTCCTTTCCTTTCTAGTCCCAGCTCGGCCCCTCTTTTGTGCCTCGTTAGTTCTCATATCTTCATCTACTGAGCTTAAAATCCTGACAGGAATGAAGACAAGGAGGGAAGGGCTGTGGGGCACACACAGGAAACAGGTTAGAGAGAAGAGACAAAAACACGTAACAGCACTTTACAGTTTGCAAACTGACTTCAACTACACTATCTCATGTAATTATCTGTGTTTTGCAGATAAGGAAACTGACCCCCAGAGATATGAAATGAATTATTTGTCCAGAACCACAGAGTTAATAAATGTCAGAGCTGGGACTTGAATCCAGATCTTCTGGCCACAAATCCATTGTCCTTTATGCAAAGGCTAAGGCATCAGCCTGTACTCATATTATTTAATATTAATATATGAAAAGTGGGTTTTTTGTTTTAAATATGCCACTATTGTATTGCTAGACTTATAATTATGGGTTTTTCCAAGAAGGTTAATGCTATGTAAATATTAACTGCTATCATTATTATTACTGCCACCAAAATTCATTTCATTTTGAGGAATTATTTAATTAATTTAATTGAATTCTATAAGTGCCTAGTATCTTAGTTAAATAAAATATTGTCCACACCCTCAGGAAGCAGAGAAAGCAGTTATGTAAACATACAGATGAAACATCACGGGAAGTGTTCTGTAATGGATGTGTGCCTAAGATAAGGAAATAATATAGATCAGTGGTTCTCAAATTTCATCATGCACCAGAATCACCTGGATGACTTATGAAAAAACAGATTGCTGGGCCCCACCCTCATGGCCCCTGATTCAGTAGATCTGGGATGGGGCCCAAGAATGTGAACTCCTAACTAGTGCCTAGGTGGTGTCGACACTGCTAGTCTAGTGACCACAGTTTGAAAGCTGATGTTACTTCCATCTGGGAGAGTCAGGGAAGATATTGTAGAAATGATATCCAGGCAAAGCTTAAAGAATTGAAAGGCGTTGGCCTAGTGAAATGGGTAGAATGCCATTTCGGGTAAATGGAATAGCATATGTAAAGGTATAGACAGGTAAAACAATAGGTAGGGGAACCACAAGGAATTTGTTATTGCCACAATCAAAAGAGTAATGGACAGTGGTAAGAGATGAGCCTGAGCTCGTGGAAGGCTTCCTGTGCCATGCTCAGGCTCGTGGTCTGTGTCCTGTAGGCTATGCAGAGCCACTGAAACATTTGAAACACACACAACTTAGTCAAATTTGCATTTCAGAAAGCTAATTAATTTTTGTGCCAGTATGAAAGCTTGGAGGAAAGTCCCATTTACTCCCTTTAAACATCTCTAATATTATGCCCAGGGATTAGTCAAATGTGTGTGCATCTTGGTATTTTAGTCAAACAGTTACTCAGTCCCTGTGTGCCATGCACATATACAAGTCAAAGACATCATCCTTTCCATTGTTTATGGGAGGCAACACTTACACATAGGAAACAACAGAGCATAAGACAAGGCAGAAATTTACCAATGGAAGAAAAGAGAAAGATCAGTAAGGGCTAAAGCAATCAGCCAGGGTGTCATGGAGAAGGCAGAACACAAGCTGGCTTTGCTTGTGCAATGGTGGCATTTGCAGGGCTTGCAGAGGGCATTACAGGCCAATGGGACCCCAGAGTAGAGGAACAAAAGGTGAACTAAACTTTGGATGCACAAGGACGTTGAAGAAGCTGAGGCAGCTGGTCAGCCTTTGGCAGGGGCTATTCTTGAGGCATGGTGGAGAAGTAGAAAAGAAGTTTAGAAAAGAAATTTGGATCAAAAAGGCTATTTTCACTGGGAACAACCTCTGGAAGAATTCTAGAAAAGGAATAAATTAGGGCAACATAGCGATAGGAAATATAATGCTTCTCAACTAACTGCAAGCCTCCTCTCCTGTCTTATCACCCAAGGGCAATAGGAATGAAGGGAACAGGCTACAAAAGCTTGGGTTGAGGGGCTAGAGGCAGAGAAGATGCACTGGGCTTTGGTTCTGATAGGGCCAAAGTGACAGTAGTTACTGCCCTGTAAGCTGGCCCATTGTCCTGAGAATGAGGCAGGTTGGCTACCTGACAGCTCCTTATAAAAGACTACCTGCCCTTTGAACTGGGATGAAGGCCTGGGAAGCCTTCCATTCCAGCTCCCAGAGGATAGCACAATGCAGACTTTTAAGGGAGACTTCCTGGGTCATCTCCTTATTCCAAAATTAGCAAATATGGAAACGTTTTTGCATGTTGGTTTTGTAAGTTGTGTTTTTCTGTGCATTTCTTCACGTAAGAACTTAACCGTCTTCACAGCCTTCCCTTCAGCTTTCTCTTCCATCTGAAGAGCAGTGTTTGTACTTACTGAAACAAATCCACAAATTGATTGTCTTGTGTCTCTATAAAAAGGATGGATTTGTTCACAGTGTAGATTGGAGCCATTGAATTTGACATTCCATACACTCTTAAAATTATCCAAAACTTTAATTGTCTGGCTAACACATCATCCTTTTCTTAGATTGCTGTACTTTTAATTTCTATTCCTAGGGAAGCACATGACTTTTTCCTCAAGGTCATTATTCCCAAAGAATTAAAATGCATGCCTTCATAAAAGTGACTTCCTGTGTGACTGTGGGTGGAAAGGCAGGGTGCCAATCTGATGTAGGTTGAGGCAGTGGGCACGGCTCAGCAAGGCTAGTCTCTGCCTGTGGCTTAGTCCCCATACCAGCCAGGCAGCCTGTGCTGGTACTGCTCAAATTTAAACCTCATCAAATTAAAACTTACTGCACACTATGGGCCTTTGAGGGCAAATAGGAAGAGTTGAAGCTATAGCTATTAAATCAGAGATCCTGATGTTTCTGACTTTGGGGTGGGAGGTGGCAGTTGGGATACATGTGTCTGGAAATGCAGAGAGAAATTCACCCATTTTAATCAGATGTATAGCATTAAGCCCAGTGAACAAACCTTATTGAATTTATCATTAACTATATTTAAACACAATCAATCTTAAATTTCCTCTTTCTAAAATTTTGCCTTGGAAGAAAAGCAAAAGAAAAGGAGAGAGGATGAGACTTTGCCAAAGGGTGTTTCATGGGGTGCATTGCAAGCAAAACAAAAGGCCCAATTTTAATTGAATTGTAGACTGTGTAATTATTTAACCTGTACCAGCTGGTCTCAAGAAGCTACCAGATTCCTTAGAGAGCTTGTACTTGGCCAGAAACATAAGGTACCTTATTAGTACCAAGAAAAATGCTTTCTGTACCTGTTACCCCTAACCCCCAAAGAACATAATGTAAAGGGAAAAAATATTTTGAGGTTCATTTTTGGTTTAAGAGGCAGTCATCCCTCCCTCTGAGTATGTGAATGGACTTTCTAAAGCACCTGTGGTCTCTGAGGAACGGCCAACATAAACAGGATGTTATTGCATCAGGCAGGTAAGAGTAATTTCTCTAATTAGTCATTTGAGATTTCATTTTTCACTTGGAAATACTGGAAATTTAATTTGTTTGTGAAGTGCAATTGACAAACTGACAGTATCTACAACTGTCCCTCCCTCTGTCTTGCTGTCCTGATGTCCTGTGGAAAGCACAAGGGAATCTCGATGTAGACGCTTCGCTTCATCTATCGACATCAAGCTAACTAAAGTACCTTCTTATTGATAAATGTGTCCTAATTACACATTCTTCACTTGTAATGCTACAGTAATCCTAATGAGTTTCCCGTGGTCATTTTTCCTTTAGATTGAATGTTTTTTCTCAATCTCCCCAAATTTGGCAATGGCAAAGTAATTTATGATACATGCTTATTTTCATAAGAACATTATTCTTAGAGGTAAAGAGCAAAATGCTTTTAGGAAGCTGTATTTTATGAATTAAAGTGTGAGCAGGACTGAAGACAGTCCCTGACTCGGCTATTGATTAAAGAAAGAGTTCATCCTATCTATTTTGTTTTAAAACACTCTAAAGAAAGATTGATTGGCATCAAATGTAGTCCCCATAAATCCTAGCTATTGATTTTGCATTTGTTTTAGCTCTTCTGATTTTATGCCCCCTTGTGTCATAATTTGTTACCCTGATAGCCAGCCCCTGAGTTGGTGCTGGGACTGAGCCTGGAAGGCGGTTTCTTTCAATTCAGCCAAATCTATACGTGGAACAGATGAGCTCCCAAACATAGAACCTCACTCCTCTTGCTTCTTATGACATTATCTTGGTATTGCCCATGGAGATCACAGATGCCACACAGTAAAATCGGTGGCGAGTGGCAACATTAGGGGTTTTTGCATCAGCACAGATGTGCCTCCTGACCGCCCTGGGTGTTGCAGGAAGCTGGGTGCTCCTCCACTTGGCTTTTGACACATAAACTGATTCTTAAGATTTAGAATGCAAGTATTAAGGCCACCGTCTGGAAACTCTCAAGGTCAGACGATTCTTCTGTCTTCTACAAGTAGCAGAAGTAATAGGAGTAGGATATCTGTTGGCTACACCCCACCTTTTGTGTAGAAGAAGGGCTGCTCAGCCCTCTTCTTAATCTGCATATGCTTAGATGCTTGTAGGTAGAGCTTGGGATGCTGCCAGATCACCAAACAGCCCATTTAGTATAAAATGAGTTAAACTTTCTGAATATACATGTTGTACCCAAATATCATTTCTTGTGTTTTGTTTTTCTGGCCTATTTGAGTGAATGCTCTCATTTTAAAATTGTTATTTTACACCCTTTCTCCTCTGGCTTCCCATTCAGTATTCGGTCACATCACTCAAGACCATCCCAGAACTGTGCCGAAGATGTGATTCACAAAACGAAGATAGATCAGGTAGGTTTTGCTCCTTACCTCTGCCCCTTATCCTGAGTCAGTGTTAAGGGCTCCTGGAAAGCTGTTTTCCCTCACATTGGTAGCTCCTGCTTTCTGTTTTCTTTTCCCTTTATGGCTTCTCCCGCTCACACCGCCACCCCCAACCCCCACCTTCAACAAACAGATGTTAAGTCATCCAAAAAAGGATAACAGCACAGGGAGGCCCTAATGAAGACTCAGCTGTATACAAATAAATGTAAGAGATCATCTCAGCATCTCCAAACCACAGTATATGCAGCAATTTACTGAAAACCCGAGAAACCATTGGTGACAAAACATAATGATGCAGGCGCCAATGAAAAAATGTTGGATGCATTTACTATCCATATGGCAAGGACCAGCTTGGAGGATGGTGCTTTGCCAAAGTCGGAAACCCTATCAGAGATGCGACATGATAGAATCTGCAATAAGGCATACTGTAACAGTTAAGATTAAAGCAAAGCTTTGGAGTTTAATAGTGTAAACTAAACAGAAAATTATGGCATATAGATGAAAACCAACTGGTTGACCTTTTCTCCTTGCACCCCCCCCCACGCAAAAAAAGTACATTCAGGTTTTTTTTTTTCCTGTCTGTAAATCAAATTAAGCCTCTCTGTTTTTCTCTCTATAATGGGCAAAAATGAAAATATAAAAGGTTATTGATGGGAATGATACATGGTATTAAACTATGAAATGATGTTTATTATTTTTTCCAAGTAATTACCCTAAGGCGTCACCATTAACCTTGCCAAAGCTGGACCTCCTCTGATAATAACTAGAATTCCAAGAACCATGGGTGATTGAAGGCTTAAGATAATCCTCCAATTACGTGTATCATGTTTAAGAATAGATAAGTGTTCCTTACCTATACGGCTACTAGAATTCTAGGCCTTTCTAACTGAAAGGACTTTTACAAAACTAATTTACTTTTCCCCTGGACTGTTTGTTTTCTTTTGACATTTTGCTTAGATGAGATGGTGAAAATAATGTCTTTCTAGGTTTGTTTATCTCCATGTTTTTTTGCGAGAGTGAAAGTAATGTTTCAATGTTTGGGTCAGAAACATCACAGAAGATAGTTGTAAGTTCAAATAAAAGTTTTCATTTACCTTCAGGTTTTTTATTTCAGAAACACTCAAGTTTCTGTAGGGTTTAACAGAGGCTTTTGGCTATAAGCCTTATAAGGATGTCTCCTTAAAAAGCAGTGCCTGTTTCAAAGTTGCAGCAATGACTGTGACCAGTGACACAGGCAGCAGACTGCAGCAGTGAGTCTGCCAACCTCAGAGTCACCAGACCTGGGTTCGAGTCGGAGTTCAGCCATTTATCAGCTAAATGACCTAGAGCCTGTGACTAATTATAAAATAAAGAAGAAACTTCTACCAATGTTGCCAGGCTGTTGTTAGGATGAAAATTAGGTGATGTATCTGAAGATATTGTGCAGATACAAGATTCTTTTTTCTTTAATTGGAGGTAGTAAATAAGAGAGACAAAATAATAGCAAATATGTCATTAGTGCTTAACGTGCTGGGTACTGTTGTAAGCACTCTACTTACTTTAACCCAATTAATCCTAAAATCCTTGTGAGCTAAGTACTATTAGGATGTTTATATTATAGATGGGCAAAATGAGGAACAGAGATGAGCAGTTAAATATCTTACCCAGAGTCACACAGCAATTAAGCTACAGAGCCGGGATTCAAACCCCAGGAAGTCTGCCACTAGATTCTGTTATCTTATCCATTACATACACTACCTCTCAGATAGTTGGGACTTAGTGGCAATAATTTAATTTTAGGATATTATCCTCCTAAAACTTTTAAAATTAGCATTTTCCCTGATTAAGTGGTGAGTTCTTTCCCCTCTTTTAAATGAGTACTTTTACCAATTAAGTGAATAGACAGAAACTTTTAACAATCATTTCTCCTGGGGCTAAGTTCATTTCATTTTCTCTAGGTCTTGTAACTTCTAGCCACTTCCACAATAAATGATGTTAGACTTTTCTTCTGTGGCTGAGAAGGAGGCCAGTTTCAAGTTCAGAAGCTTGTAGACTTTACCCAGAGCAAAGACCCCAGTGCTCAAGGTAATCAGCAATAATTAGACCTGACAAGAAATGGATTAGGGGAGAAAGACTCAGGCCTCTTAATGGAATCGCATGTACATTTACATTTCCAATTTGATGGACCATTTGGAGGCTGGTAAACCGAATTCTGATAGATAGAGAGTGATGTTAGGAAAAGGAAGGCATGGAAAAATTCATCTGTCCACTGCATCACTGTAGAATTATCTGTGGGCTCCTTTGAAAGAAATATCAACATGGTGAAGTTTTCAGAGCTAATTTCTGAAAGAACTGAGGAATTCTCAGTCAGTTCCATGGGCATTCAGATGTAGAAATAACCCTCCCCACCCTGTCTTTCTTGTATCAACCACCTAAGGGGGAGTTTGCTCCAGGAATGCCAGCAAATTTCCATCTTTTCAAAGGGCTGGCAGCAGAATGCACTTTGGCTTCTGAGAAAAGTCTGCATCTTCTTTGGGAGGAGACACCCTCCAGGGAAACTTTTCCCCAAACCTTCTGTCTCTTAGAATATACCCCACCACTTCTCTTTACCTTTCTGGAATACATTAAGCACTTCCTATTTTGTATAGGTTGGCAAATGTTAATGTCCATCCTCGTGTGTATTAACAAGTCTTTGACCAGATGTTCTCATTTATTCTCATATTTATTTGTTCAACAAGTATCTATTGAGTGTTTTCTGACCCAGGCACTGAGGAGACATGGTAAAGAATAAGACAGATGAGGCCCCTGTGCTCATGGAGCTTATATTCTAGTGGGGGTGAGAGCCAAAAGGCAAGCAAACACATAAATAGATATAATCATCATAGATATCGAGAAGAGGTGACATGAGGAAGGTGGTGGCTAACTTGTGGGAACTGGGGAAGGAGGGCTGAGGGGGTCAGAAACGTAAGAAGGCCCTAGCCAAGAGTGTCAGAGGCAGCGGAACTGGCAAGTGCAAAGTCCCTGCGCCAGGAATGAGTTCAGCAAGTACGAGGAAGAAAAAGAAAACCAGCGTAGTGCAGCATGGTGACCAGAACTGAGGAGTGGGGGGAGATGAGGGCCGAGAGACCGTCAGGGCCAGCCGCCTCCAGGAGTTCAAACTTTATGCTAAGTGCGGTGCAGAGCATGGCCAGTGCGATTCCACTTTTTCTAAAAGCCTATGACCTGGAAAGAAGCCTCAGCATGTAGAATCATAACTCTCAGTAAGAGGAGGGCCCTTAAAAATCATCTAGTCTGAGAGAAAGTGCAAGTGAGAAAGTGCAAATAACAGAGCAAGTGGGTAAAATGTTGACAACTGATGAGTGTGGATAAAGGGCATGCGGCTATTCTTTGTACTGGTTTTGGTTTTGCAACTATTGTATTAATGTTTATAAAGGAAAACTTAAAAATTATTTATAAAGAAAAAGTTTATTTCAAAAGGCAAAAAAAAAAAAAAATTTCATGCAGTCCAAAGCCAATTAGATCTTTGAAATTCTTATCCCAACCATGGGGTCATCCCACCCGTACTTCATCATTTCAGTGACAGGGAGTACCTAGTCTTATGAGACAGCCATCATAAGGATAATTTTTTGTTGTTGTTCAGCCAAAATCAGCGTCCCTTGAATTTCCACCCATCAATCCTGGTTCTTCCTTTGGAACCATGGAGAAGAACAATCCCTCCTGGACAAGAGTGCCACTAAGTGTGTGAAGATAGCAGTCACTCTTGGTCTTGTCTTCTCCAGGCTAACATTTCCCTCCACAGTTTTAAGTGTATCCTGCTCATTCTTTTTTCTCTCTTGTGGATACACTGCAGTTTACCAGCATCCCTCTTAAATTGGAGGACCCAGAACCAATCCCGAAGTCACTCCATGTGCAGTCTGGTCAGAAACTGTCAGCCCCACGGAACAGCCCCCAGGCTTTACCACATACCTTTCCTACTTTCCCAAGTGAGCCTGTCCTTTCTACCTGCTTTCCAAGTGTCCCAAGAGGAGCAGCAGTGTAAAATGAGCCCTGCTGGTGGCCTTTGGAAGCCCCTCTGTGAGACATACACCCCAGGGCTCACTTCACTTCATCCCTGCACCCTGGGCCAGCTCCAGCCATGGGCTCCAGGAACGGCAAGTGGCAAAATGTTGTCAGAGGCCCGGGAGCCATCTCCCTACACCTTCCACTTGCTCGCCAGCGCCCACACACCCGCACTATGAGTGCCCTTCCTTTAGCCAAAGGCTTTGATTCCTATTGAATTCCTACTCCTACCAGGAATAATATTTTAAACCATTCTCCATCAATTATACTACACTAGGACTGCATTTCAAATTTTTGTGAGAAAAATGGTTTTGAAAGAAAGGAAGTGTGAGGAAATTGGAGATACAAGAACGTGGGAGGGAAGTGAAAGACTAGGCATGGGAAGCCTGAGAGCAAACTGCCTGTGCTTGGAGCTGCACAGGTGCTGTTGGGGTTTCTGAGTCATATTATAGGCAATCAGTGTACCAGGCATTGTGCCAGGTTCTCTGTAAGCAGCTTATTTATCCTCAAAATAATTCTCTGAGGGAGGACCATTATTGGGCCTATTTTATTGACAAGGAAACTGAGGTTGTCTGCAGAGCTCCTATGAAGTTGAGTCAACTAGGGAGTAATTTAGTCCAAGGAACCACATGTAGCAACTAGTGTGGGGTAAGATTAGCAGCAGAGGAAGTTATATGTGAAAATTTTGCACCTAAAAATGTAAGTTATTTGTGAAACTTTTGCACACATGCTCTGCTTAATACCTGTTACTCAAATGGGAAAAGAGGACAGCACAAGGCAGTGAATATTAGCTCAATGGTTTTCTCCAAATGAGAACTAAAAATATGTAATGGTGACATATGGTATTCAAATCAAAACATATTTAATTTCATTGACTTAGAGTTTTTTTTAATTGGGCATTCAAATACACATTTGTTTCAATTCCTGGTGCTTTGAATGTCTTGTGATTATTTCAAAATATGTATCTGCTAAGCTCATTGTATAATATTCTTATGAAAGAAGGCAGATAAATATTAATGCAGGTTTGCATCTGAAAACTTAGATGCACTGAGGTTAGGATATTCAGTTATGTAACATTAATAAATGACCCCGTGATGTGTTAGAGAATAGATTCTGAAAGCAATTTTATACATAAATAATATAAAACATTACTTGTGTGACAATAGGTAAAGGAGCCATGCCTTTTAAGCTTGATATCTGGCAAAAGTCATTTTGTATGTATATTTAAAAGCATTGCAAATTTGCTATATTTTTAGACCTTGTGCATGCACATTTTGTTACAAACCCTGAAACTATGAAAATAGAATATATGGTGTTCTAAGATTGTCAAGGATTTCAGCCAGCACCTAAAATAATAAGTTGACATGAAATTTATCCTGTGGACACAGCTGTGACATAGTTGATGATGCTAAATATATAAACCTCCTGTTTTCAATTTGTATTAAGGTTTAATGCTAAAAGCATGAAAGTGAAGGTTGGTGTGGCAATTTAAATTGAAAAGGCTGCTGATTAATCCGTTTCACATGATGTGATATAAACTGGACTCCAAAGAATAGGGAAACACATTTGCTAACACCTCAATCAAGAAAATGAATACTTCAACCTGATACAGCAAAAAATCTAACATTTATGACTAAATATCTCAGTTTACTTAACCAGAGTAAAAATTTACAAATGGTAAAACATCTAGAAGAGAATGTTTATGAAATAAAACAATTATTTTTATTTTTATTTAACAAAATGATAATTAAAAAGGTGATATAACCCATTATTTAAAAAATGGAAAGTTAAAAACTGCAATTAACCTTGCCACCAAGACAAAATTACTTCATTTCCCTTTCGAGTATTTTTTTTTCCTGAGGCATATTTTTTTGTATAGTTGTAATCACAATGTGAAGACAACTTAGCTGCTTTTTCTGTTGCTACTGAATATGCATGGCCGTTATTTTGAATGGACCACAGAACTTACCCATGAAAGTAGAGCTGCCTGCTCTGTCCAAAGGGAGAGACCATCTCTACCTTTAATCCATTAACACTTAATTTATGTTTCTGAGGGGAAGGATGTAAGTCGATGGGGGTAAGGGGTAATAGAAAAGTGAAAATAAAACACTGGTGGTATGGAAAATAATAAAAGAGGCTGGAAATAGCAGAACTAGAATACATGGCATCTTTGCCCCTTCTCTTTACTTGAATGAACATTTCTTCTTTTTGCTTAACCATAATTGTAAGCACCGCAGCAACCTGATTTTCTAAAAGGTTTACAGCAGTGGAATTAAGAAAGTCAGGAGCAAGACAGTATTTGAGGGAAGGAAGACTTAGGGGAAGAAACTCACAGTGTCCTCTCCTGTGTTTTTGGTTTATTTTTATTGGATTCCCAGAAACATATCTTCTGCCCTCAAAACTGATAATTAGAGAAACTTCTTTTTGGTAGAAATGAGTTCAAGGAAATCTGCAATAAGGAACGATGACAAATCAGAGGCCCAGAGAGAAGCATCATTTAGACAGAGAGGCAAAGAACTGATGCATAGGGACAAACAAAAACCGATACCAAACAAAGTGCCTTTTTCTTGGTGTGGCTTCGCAGTGCCTTCCTTCTCAGAAGTCTCGATCCTGTCATAGGGAGTAGTTTCCCTTGCCCCTTCTTCCCAGTCTAAGCCAAAAGTATGAGTGTGTGTTGGGGATGTTTCTCGGTTTGGAGCTTCATAGCATCTCTTACGGTACCCCAGTTCTTACCAATGGCATATCCTTTTACTTTTGCCTTCCAATATTAAATAAGCTCTGTCTTCCCATTTCAAATGACCCCTCTGTCCGCATATCTCCTTTGCCCTGACTCTTCCCTCAAAAGAAAAAAAAATCATAAAGTAAACTCAAGCAGTAGAAACAAAATCCTAGAATTGCATAGTTGAAAGATCCACTGAGAGAGTGAAGAGTCATCTACCAGCGGCCTGACCCTTCTATGACACTTGCTCGCCAGGCCCTTGCATCTCACAGTCTGATCCAGGACCAGCACCGTCAGCATCACCTGGGAGGTTGTGAGAAATGCACTCTCAGGCCTCACCTCAGACTCCTGAATGAGAATCTGCATTTTAACAAGCTTAATCCCCAGGTGACTCATTTATGAACATTCGAGTTTGAGAAGCACTGACCTAGGCCACCTAGATGCTAACCCGTGATCCTTAATGGGGCATGGTAATCTTCTCAAAAATGCAAATCTCATCATGTCACAGTCTCTGCTCAAAATCAGGCAGTGATTTCCCAGGATGGTTCTCAAGATATGCAATGGGAAACTCTCTTATGTGGCCTTCGGGGCCCAGAGTGACCTCCTGGACCAGCAAGCTTCCCTTACGTGCCATTCTCCCCCTTCCTTCTGCCTGCCAGTCACATCAAGGAGCCTCCTTCAGTTCTTCAAAAGTGCTGTCTTCCTTCACATGGGATGGCCTTCCTTTTCTCCTTCCACCTCTGAAGTCACCTCCTTAGGCCTCTTTTACCTGACTCCCTAAACCAGCACTGTCTTATAGAAATATAATGCAAGCCACATATGAAACTTAAAGTTTTTCTAAAAAAGTATAAACAGATGGGTTAACTTCACAATATACTTTATTTAACCCAATAAGTCAAAATTATTGTCATTTTGACAAGTACCACCAGCCAGCCACGTTTTAAGTGTTTAATAGCCACAGGTTTCCAGTGGCTCCTATATTGGACCTTGCAAGCCCAGATTAGATCAGCACCCCCCCATATTATTAATATTTCCTAGCTCCCTGTACTTTTCCTCCTTTTTAAATATCTGTGTTTTAAAAATTATCAATAATGTGATACTGGTTTAATATCAGTTTTCCCTAATAGACTAAAAACTCATTTGGGCGATTTTCTTCATGGTTGTATTTCCAGTGCCTGGGCTCTACTGTTGACGGTATAGGTCATGGACAAATGCACGTGCAGAGAAGTGAAAGGAACCCTTGCTGCCTTGGGTTTTGTATCATTATAGAAGTATGAGACAGCTGGTATTTTGCTTCCCTTCATTTGGTTTGGCACCCTGATCCTTCAGTTATTTCCTCTTTCATCTGCACCATTAATCTCCTTCTCTCCTTGGGGCCCCACCCTCATCATACCAACACTCTCTACTTCTCATCTTAAAAAATAAACAAATCCCCCTCTGGGAGTTCCCATCCTGCACTAAAGGGTTATGAAAAACTCCTCCAGTCCTCCGCTTCCTATTCACCTTCAGCATCCCCAGTGTGACTTCCACATTGTCAACTCCATCAACTCTTTGCTATCTTTCTTGGCCTGTCAGCATTATTTGTGACTATTGGCCACTCCTTTCTGGAAACAATCTCTTCTCTTGGCTTTTGTGAGACCGCCTGTCTCCTCATTTTTCTCCTAACACTCTGACATCTCCTTAGTCTCCTTTGCAACTCCTCCTCCTTCTCTACATGACCTTTAAATAGTCCAGTGGGACTAAATATTCAATAGGAACCTCCCTCTCTCCTCTCAGCCTCTCAGTAGATACCTCATCCATTCTCACGCCTTCAAAGACCATCTACGGGCTGCTGCTAATGTCCACACTACTTAATGGACTATTTGATATCAACATTAGATGTCTTATGGAATTCTAAAGAGGAATTCTTGAGTCCCCCCGCCAACATGTTCCTCCTTGGACTCCCCTCTCAGTAAACAGCACTCAGCTTACTGAAACATCCACTCAGTTGCTGAAGCCAGAATCCTTCCTCTCCCTCATGCTCCAGTCTGTCACCAGATCCTGAGTCTTCTGTGCTCAAAGTATATCCCCTGTGCTATAAACTGAATGTTTGGGTGCCTCCAAAACTCTTATGTTGAAATCTAACCCTCAAGGTGATGGTATTCAGAGGTGGAGTCTTTGGGGAGAGGATTGGGTTATGAGGGTAGAGCCCTCATGAATGGAATTACTGCCTTTACAAAAGCAGCTCCAGGGAGTTTCCTCAGTCCTTCTGCCCTGTGTGGACAAACTTCTCTGTGAAACTCCCTCGGGGATGCCCTATTTCAGTTAAAATAAAAACCGAACTCTTAGTTGTAGCCAATAAAACCCCCAAATGGGTTGGTCCCTGATAACCTTCCCCAACTTTAGCTTCAACCCTTTGATCCCCAACTCACTGTGCTCTAGCAATAAGAGATATGGAACCTGCCAGATTGTCTTCTGCTTTAGACATTGGTGAGTGCACTTCCTTCTTCTCAAATCTTCTTCACAAAAATCATCTTTTCTGTTATATTTTCCCCCAGATCCTCACATAATTGGCTTCTTCTCATCCCCCAGATCTTAGCTTAAATGTCACTTTCTTGATGAGGTTTCTCAGCTGTTCTCTATTCCAGTACCCCCAAAGCAGTTTGCATTTTGTAATTTTTGACTCATCTGTGTAGTTGCATTATTGTTAGGGCAGGATTATGTCTACTTTGTTCACCCTTACACCCCTAGAACCATGTGCACAGAAGACATTCAACACATGTGTGTTGAATGAATGAACTCTGTAAGAGTACTTTAGCATTCTGCCAATTACCAATCACTTTAACACTGACCATACTTTGTTGTAGTCCTGCATTTCTTGCTTGCATTAAAAAAAAGATTGCCACCTTTAACCTGTTAACGGAAGAATAGGTTCTAGAAGAACAGATTCTCAGTGATAAGATGACTCTAAATTTAGGATAACAGCTGCTAAAAATAGAGAGGAGGGAAATTCTTCCACTCCACTGTTTTAAGAAATGTTATTACCCAAAACCATTTTCCAGCCGGATGCAGTGGCTCACACCTGTAATCCCAGCACTTTGGGAGGTCGAGGCAGGAGAATTGTTTGAAGCCAGGAGTTTGAGGCTGCAGTGAGCTATTATTGTGCCACTGCACTCTAGCCTGGGTGACAGAGCAAGACCCTATCTCTAAAAAAAAAAAAAAAATTCTTACTTTGCTCCCACATAGAACATTCATAGTAAATGGTTACCAAAATTTAGGCAGAGAACACAGTTGGGGATTTAATTAAAGTGAATCTGAAATGAATATGACCAGGTTTTGCCACTGGTTTCTGGGATTCTATTACCTATATGTGACCCAAATAGAGAAAATGTGAATTACATCTTTAGGGAATAATTTTAATTTCCATAAGGCAGTCCTCCAGTGTTATGGAAAGAAACTTAGAGTCAGGAAACCTCGATCCTGGTTGAACACTCAGCATACTATGTAATTTTCCACATTACACTTAAAATTCCCTGAGTTCTCATTTATTTTCAAGTGAGAATATGTAAGAACTGATTATCCATCCTCCAGAGTTGTGAAAATCTCTGATGAAATCATACACTTACCTTGTACTGAGAAACATAAAAAGCCTTACACAAATGTATTGGCAATTTTAAAGTATCAAATGGAGATCATTTTAGGAAAATTACAATTTAGAATTATCATTTTGTGGAGTTCTTAAAATACATTTAAACCTTTCTTTCACTCTGTGTAGTAATGCCTGTGAAGTGTATACTGACCTGCACCTATAGATGCAGGCACAGTAGCTCTGCCATTCACTTATCCTGCAAAAAGCTACTGTCTGCTCTTCTTCCCACTTTGCTTTGTGCTGCTGCACCTGCCTGTGCTCTCTCCAGCCTTGTAACCGAGCCCAGGCCACCATGGCAAGAGCTTGAGTGGGTGGGCCCACAGGCCTGCCAAGAGCCAGAATAGGCTGCAGGCCAGCACTGGGTCTTCCTTTCTCCTCCCCTCGAGACCTTAAAGTGCGTCCCTCTCAAAATAAGACCACGTTTCACAGACTCATTACTTTGTTTCTCATGGAAAATAGAATGCATTTAACTTTTAGCAAAAAAAAAAAAAAAATGAGGGAACTTTCGTGGACCCTAAAGACATATTTTCTTTGTTCTCTTGGTGTTTACAGCTAATTTTCTAATGTGGACACATAATCCATATTTAGAAGTAAAATAAACAGACCTTTTGGGAGCCTTCGGTTGGAGAAGGGGAGTGGAGAGTAGGGATTTTCCAACCTCCTAGCAGCCTGCTCCGTCTGCCTCTTGTTCTCTCTTACCAAGGGTCTTTGTCCTTGTCAGTGGAGCAGCACTGTAAAACGTCGCCACCTTCAGTTAAAGCTAGTAAGTGTGCGCCCGCGCAGCCAGAAACCACACGGGGCGTGCTCACGAACTCTGCCCAGCCATGGCTTCTGGGCTTGAGGAGCCTTTTCACTGTCCCTTGGTGTCTGTCTGTCTGTCTGTGTGTGTGTCTCTCTCTCTACGTTTCCACACAGAGAGGGAGGGAAGCAAAGAAAGGAACCCTGGCAATTGGGCCTGGAATGAACACAAAACTTAATCCACTCACGAGGTTTTGCTAGTGTCAAAGTGAAAGTCAGCATACTTTTCAGATGACAGGATAACTCTGAAACCGTGTACTTTCTTCAGACCCACCAATTGCTATTCTATGGAAACTGTACTTTTGAAGACCAAAGGTTTAAAGTTGTCAAAATATTGAGTCTGATTTCATGATAGAATATGCCTCTTTGGTGAAGGAGTATCTTTTCTGTCCAGGGCGGTAGGGCTTGAGTATTTTCAATGAGTTTTCCCAGAACAAAGAAATGGGGGCACAGAGGGTACAAAGTTATGTGAGCAGGTCACAGCAGTGCTGGGCAGGGCTTGGAATGATAGAAGGTGACTTTGACATGCTTGACAACAGCTGCTTCAGATCAGTAGCCATTAGAGACAGGACGTTTAGAACCCAAATCAAGAAATCTTTTCCCACCGTATTTTAATATCCTAATGGGAATAGATCATTGGCTGGACTTTTTATAATAATAAAGTTGTCTGTATTTCCCCTTTGGCCTCACAATACCCTCACTACAGGGTCTGTGGCATCAATGAAAAGGATGAGCAAGCAACCCCATGGGGACATTCCAGAAACATGCATTCCTCAAACACACGTTTGCTTCACTCTTCCCAACACAATGCCCCAACACAGTTCTCCAAATCCAGGGTTAACTCAGCCTTTTCTTGGATCATTTTACACTCTAATCTCCGAGGGCAGTACAGAAGAGCCCCCCGCAAGCGGTCCCCACTCAGCCTCCATGCCCTTCTTCCTGTTGTCAGGAGATGGTATAAGCCACCTGTCATCACTTCTTACAGAGTCTGAGGTGTTGGCACTAAGTGGGTCCACTACAGATTTCAGTTGACATAGGATTAAGGAAACTCAGGACTGTACAGTGATACTCCTAATCTTTTACAATGTCCCTCCATTTGGAGTGAAAATGGAAGGAAATGGAATTTGGAGAACATGGAAGGTATGTCCTTGAAGGTGCCGAGGTTTCCAGTAGCTGTAGAAGTGAAGTGTATTGTTAAATACACTTTAAGGCAATTACAGCTAAAGCTCACCACTTTGTTTCTCATGGAAAGTAGAATCATTTAACCTAAAAAAAAAGAAAAAAAGAAAAAAGTAGAACAGTATTTTACCCTAAAGGCATACCACTTTTCTTTCTCTTGATGCTTCAAGCTAATTTTTCTGATATGGACACATAACTCCATATTTAGAAGTAAAATGGGCATTTTGGGAGCCAGCAGTGATGTTCAGTCTTGAAAATTGGATCTACTGTTGCAACAGCAAACTGTACATTATCTTCCTAAGAAAATACTAATTTATCAGTCCTAAGAGCCAAAGAGTTGTTCTGTGTCAGCAATCAGCTTAGCCTCATAATTATAAATTTGTGAGGATCTGGTGAAAGACATGGATCCAGAAGAATTATAGTGTTTCATAGTGAGTCACTCAGAATAAAGAGCCCTGTTATTTGTAGACATTCCATACAGTCATAGAAATTTAGGAGTGAATCAGGTCTTAGCAATCATAGTCTAACCCCCTCATTTTACAGATGAGGAAACTGAGGCTTAGAACTTATTGTAGGAAATAGTTGAAAGTACTTCAATATGCAGCACATCTTCTAAATGTCTGAACATCTTCAGTAGTTTACTAACATTATCTTTAAAATATTCAGCACAGTAAGTATGCCCAAAATGTGGCAAGAGTGACTCCTTGTGACAAGACTCATATTTATTTACTATACTTTGCATATTTGGTCTGGCATATTCCTTCCTTCCTTCCTCCCTCCCTCTTCCCTTCATTCATTCATTGAAAGATTAAGACATGGATCCCCAATATCTTCAAGGCACTATGCTAGAAAAAAGGATGGTTATAAACACAAGTTGGTTCTCCAGCAATCTTTGCCCGGAGGAACTCTCAGGAGAGAAGGGAAGCAGATGCATGAGAGAAGCGTTGTAACAGAAATGCCCAACTCTAGGTATATGCAGATATTGTCAGGACACTGAGAAGCAAGGAGCAACTAGAATCTTGTGGGATGAGCCTGAGTGTCAGGCAGAGAGGATAACGGGGCACTGTAGGAAAGGGATAAAAACTCCAAAGGCAGGAACAATGAAGGAAGAGCATGGTGTATCCAGAAAGGGTAAATTTAGCAATGGAGGTGCAGGGAAAAATTACAGATTTGGGAATCATGAGTGCTTGGACGAGAAGGTAAATTAAAAAATGAATAAAAGAACTGCTACATACCATGCTAAAGAATTTAGCTATTATCCTGAAATCCAGGGTTTCCCAAACCTAGTAATTTAAGAATCATTTCCACAACATGTGCTATACCCAAGGTCTACCTCTGTTACTTTTGCTTTACCTGTATACTACTTGTACTATTGTTTGTTTTATTTATTTTTCTAAAACACCTTACTTTTAGACCTATTTGTTTTTAAAAGAAACGTTATATGACTGATATAAACAGAGAACCAGTGTCACTGGCAATAAATTCAAGGTCATCATTAAGAAGAGTGTGATGAGTGTAAAACATCCCTATTAATTCTTTGCTTCTGGAAGTCTCTGAGCCTGGGGCCTGCAGTCCCATTGTTATATTGGGGCATTGTAAGTTTTGGAGAGGAGTCCAATTCATTCTAGCACCAAAGTGAGACTCCTGAAATTAATTAGGAGCAAGAAAGAGGACTGATAGGTGAACGGCGTTCTCACTAATAAATCGGGGGTCTGTGTCGTGGCTCCTGTGTGCCGCCTCAGACACCGCAGGGATATGCATCCCACACATGGGCAGTCGAGGGCCATCAGAGGTATTTGAGCTGATTTTGAGTAACAAAATCAGATTTATCTGAAGAAGGATAACTCAGGACTTTCGGAAAAGGAGACCAAGGGAAGCAGGGAAATTGGTGAGATTAGGGGAGAGCATCCCAGAGTGGCCCAGTCAGTTTAGTGAGGATGAAGAAAAGGGTTCAGATGTAAGAGGGATGGAGGATAAGGCCACAGCAGGACTTGGTGCCTGAGGGGTGATGGGCAGGAGTCACGGAAAGAGAAGGGTCCAGGATGCCTTGGAGATGGCTTGCTTGGGAGAGTGCACGATGGTCATGTGGTTATCCAGGCCAGGAACCTGAGGAATATGTTTAGGGAAGAGGAGTAGAGTGTGGATGTGTTGGGTGAACAGGGGAAGGGGAGGAGGTAGGCAAGGGTGGAAAGAAATAAGGCCCCTGAATTGGAACATGCTGCCTGTCAGGAATCCTTGCACTCCCTAGGCCCGCATGAAATGCTTATTGAATAAATAGCTGACAGTCAGCAGGCAATTGGAAATACCCTGCTAAAGCTCAGAGGCATTCCAAGTGCCAGCTGGATTGAAAGAGATAATTGTGACCTATAAATCAGCATCAATTACATGTCCATTTACCTACTGACCATTGTAGAAAATTTGTGACCAAATCAGGTAGACAGGTTTAAGGCATATTAGGCATGTTTACTTTCGTAAGATGTTAAAAATGAACCCATTCAATCAAAAAGTCATTAAGAACCTACTTATGTAAAGTAATTTTCTGGGTGCTTTGAGGGATAGAGAGATAAATTAGTCACAGTCTCTGTTCTCATGGAGCTTGTAAAGATCTAAGATAGATAAAATTTGGGGGGATTTAAATTTTGTTAACATGAAGAATTTATTCATGATTTCCAGAAAACAAATTTAGCCTCAAAATCTTCCTAGTAAGCATAGTTAGTCTGAACTTTGTTTCCATGCATTATAAGAAGTTTATTATAGTGCTGGAGTAGAATAACAGTATGAGTGAAATTTTTAGTAGACTTAGAGAATTAGAAGTAAAAACCTTAATAGTCATTAATAGCCCCTTTTCTGTGTTATTCTTAAATTACCCTTTGCCAAACTTAGGAGCAATAAACTAATTGAATTTTGTCTTTTGTATATAGCATAAAATTGCCCTTCTTCTCATGCAAGTATATGATATAGCAATAACTTAGAGCATTTTCATGAAGACCCATTAAATAATCCATCTTTCATGACTGGGATTTTTTTCTTGGCAGTCAAGACATAGACTAGAAAGCATAGATATCACCCTCAGCCTAAAAAAGAGTCATAGGTTTGAGTAAGGCGAAGGACAACAAGCCTAAATGTTGACGCTCCTTCTTTAGTTTCTAGACCCTTCTATGGAAAGAAGTGTTTTCATAAGACTCAGACAGAATTCATTTCCATAGAGCGTTCTTAATGGCTCCTGTCAGAACAAAACAGCTGGAAAACATATGGTATCCATTTCCCTGTATCACTTGGAAAAAATTTCACATGTAAATAAAGCCAACATAAAAGAGTAGCCCTTTGAACCCACGACCTTATATAATGCATAAATATATTGGTACAATGCACTCGTTGTATTGACCCACTAAGTTATGTGGCTTTAAAATTTTTTATTACATTCTGAGATGCACATTTTCTAGAAGTTACAAAGAAATCAAGGTAACTAGCAAAATATTAGCAATATTATACCTAAGAATAAGAATAAGTATGTATCTCAGAAGTGTCAGAAGTTAATCTCAGAAGTGAATATATATATATTTTTCCCACTATATTTAAAGCTTTTCAGAAAGTTGATGAATAAAATTAAAGGCATATTTATACCTTATAAACTCTATGTCCACTATCTCTCTGCTGTTTTAAATAAGTAAGTAACCATGTGTTCTTGAAAGGAAGAGAGAAAGCCTTGGCAGAAATTTCTGGCAGACATTAATTTTTCATGGCTTTACATTTTTAGAGAGAAAAGGGCATATAAAAGACAGAAAATGTTTAAATTTATAAGGGACCAACTGGAATTAGTCTTTGCCTTTGCATATTTACATTTCATAAATAACTTTAGAAAATCTAGCTCTTACTGGTGATTATCACTCCTCTGAGTTTATTAACAGGACTTTTGTCCCCTGTGAAATTAAACTGTAAATCCCTTAGAAGGATGCACTTTGTACCTTTTTAAAGATTTAATGTGCCGTGCAAAGTGAGATTCAAATTCACATACTAGCATTTGTTAATTGTCTTCTCTGTGCCAAGCACTGTGTACAACTAAGAACTAGAGCCAACAAAAGGGAAGAAAAGCAGCAGCCTAAGACCATCTATATACCTTTCTTCCCTTCTGGAACATTCTCTGTTATACATTACTTATTGGAAAGAATCCAGCCCTTCCTCCACAGCTCATAGGATTCTCTTCTTAGATTCTAAAATGCCAGAGCCAGAAAGGCCTCAGAGGTGGGCTGCGTAGTGCAGACCCTCTGAAACCTCAGGCAAAATTGTGATCAATCTAGGGGAAAGAACTCATCGACAGTTATATAGCATCCAGGCTCAGAACCCTTAGCTTAGTTTCAGAACTTCTCTGAATGCTTTTAGAACATATCCCAGTAGGAAGAAGAATGACCAGCAGCCTAAATCAAGGGAACTTTAATAATGTGTATACCACTTTCACCCCAAGAATCAGTCATAGCCAGAGGCTGTTGCAGAAGTTACAGACCTGAATACACAGTCATCTCATGTTCTTTTGTTCTTTGGTTGTGCCCAATAGCAAAGAACACACACATACACATACTTTTGGATTAAATACTTCCCACCTGTTGTTGTTTCAGAAGAGGAGCAATGCATGCTCTGAAATCTCACCCCTTTGATGGGGGATGGTGTAAACTAAGTGGCAGGGGAGTAGGAACCCATCAATCAGTGGCCTGCAAGTTTCCAAGGGTGCGGGGTCATCTGTTGTCTGGCAGAGGAGGGTCCCAGAGAGGAAGCAGTATCATCATGGCTGAGGAGACTGTTGTTGCTCCATCTGCCTGCCCCACGAAGAGGCACCGGGTGGCCGCTCATGCAAGGCTAACTGGGAGAGATGTTTCTTCTTATCTTCCCCCTTCACATGGGTCTGGCTGTTTCACTTTCCACTCCATCTCAACCAGACCCTTACTCAAATGCAAACGAACACACAATCTTTATGTAAACTTCTCACAGAAATGAGATTAAAAAAAAAAAACTACTCTGCCTACCCTATCCTCTCTTTACAACTTTCTTCTACTGTTTGTTTCCAGCTTTATCAACAATGGAAGACATTAAAGAACATGTTCTGTTTTGACATGTTAGTGCATTATGTTGCTGTGTCATATGTCAGAAAGCACCATAAAATGTCTCTGCATGATAGTTGACTAGGATGCTTTGTCCAAGGTGGGGTTGACTCAGCCATGGCTTGTCTCCCATGGCTTGTCCCCCATGGCTTGTCCTTTCAACTCCTGACCACTTCATTCCTTTCTGTTCTTTCCCTAATCCACTTAAGGGGGTACATAGTGAGTCACCCAACAGGTCACAGTTTGAGTTTGCTTAATATTAAATAATTTACCCCCTCTTTATATGGGACTTCTTAGGCATTAGGGGTATGTGTGTATGCACATGCATGTTCGTGTGTGTGCATGTGTATGTGTACATCCCTTTTCTCCCTAAATTAGTTTAGAAGTTTATTTAACATAAAGAATCTTATCCTCTAATCCTCTTCTTCAGGGTGGTGGCAAATATTGCCACAGAGGTAGATCTATCCAAGGAATAAACCTAAGTATCTATCTGGGTTTGTTTTCCTTAGCTGTTTGCTCTTACCATTATTACTACTTTAATTAATTTTGAGTCAATATGTCATAACTTTCTCTTATCATTCACTGTTTTCCAGTGGTAAGTATGAATTATTTTATGGATATGTGTTCTCTCTAAGTCATCTCTACCCAGGGGCTTAATTTGGGCATAATTTGAATGGACTGTGTCTGCCTGCATAGCCAAGATGTGTTCAGCTTTCCAATTTCATTTTTTTTTTAAAAACAGTTTCTAGCTCTAGCTGGAATTGTGGCGTATCAACTCTCATTACAAGCACACAAAAGCCCACGGGAATTGCTGATGTATACAGTAAGTTCCGCCCAGTGAAGCGGGTTTCTCCACTGAAACATCAGCCAGAGACTCTGGAGAACAATGAAAGTGATGACCAAAAGAACCAGAAAGTGGAGTGCCAGAAAGGGGATGAGTCTGACCCAGGCCCCCAGCCTGAGGAGCCAGGCCCTGGAGATGGAGTGGGTGGCCCGCCAGGTAAGGGCTCCGAGCCCAGCACTTCGCTGGGTGAACTGGAACATTACGACCTCGACATGGATGAGATTCTGGATGTGCCTTACATTAAATCCAGTCAACAGCTTCCCTCTTTTACCAAGGTGACTTCAGAAAAAAGAATTTTGGGTTTATGCACAACCATCAATGGCCTTTCTGGCAAAGCCTGCTCCACAGGAAGCACTGAGAACTCGCCATCCAACATGGCACCATTTTGTGTCCTTTCTCCCGTGAAAAGCCCTCACTTGAGAAGAGTATCAACTGTCATTCGTGACCCACACAAGCTCTCCACTGAAGAACCCCAGAGTTCGCCTCCTCTGGTTAAATGTGGCTCCACATATGAGCCTGAAAACCAGACCTTTAGTGATCCGCATAGTCGCAAAGTTGAGAAGACCATGCCAGACTGCCAGCTCAGGGCCTTCCGTCTGCAGTCAGCAGCAGCAGAACCCAGACCAGAAGAGCAGGTCAGTGGCCTGACCTGGACCAGCTCCCACGTCCCAGAAGAAAGGAGTGAGTATGTGAAAAAAGTAAAAAGCATCTTGAACATCGTTAAGGAAGGACAGATATCTCTCCTGGTAAGTATAATCTCCTGGTAAGTTCAATACACATATTAACAATCCAGAGACTCTATGTTTATCACCTCCCTTCGCTAGGAATACAATGAGGATGCATTTTTTTTGGTGCTTGTTTAATCTTTACTTGTGGCTTTAGTTGGGAGACGTGACCTTTTGAGTTTTAAAATAAAAAGTTAGCAGGTTAATATATGGAAAACAAATGGCTATAGAGGGAGTGTTATTTCATTTTAACTTTGCATGAATTCAACTGGGAAAAAAAAGAAAAGACTCTTAATATAAAATGAAAACAAAACAGGGAGAGCCCAGCACTTTCTTTAACTTGAATTTTAATGTCTTTCTTTTCACTTTTAAAATGGTTCCCGGTGCTCTCACTCAGTTATTTGTGGGGATGTCAGATCCTTGCTGATGGTGGACCTGCCAGAGATATGAACAGAGGGTCTTCTGTTTTGTCCTGATCATTATTCAGAAGAGTTGGACCAGGATGTTTGAAAAGCATTTGCAGATAGAAGCTTACCCAAGAGCTTGATTGCCCTCTGACCCACATGGAGTTTTTACTTAGTTCCAGCTCTGCATGTCTAGGGAGCATGAAGAAGCTTTTCCAAAGACTCTAGACACAGAATAATATGATGTAAGAAAAGTCTGTTCTGCTTAGGCTCAGAGACAGCTAAACTGAAATAGCACTCCATCTGCCTGCATTGTTCTTTTCTGGCTTCCAGACTTGGATCAAACAGTAGCAAGCCTGGGCACATATTATGATGTTAATTAAAGTCTCATTCAAGAAAATCATTGCATCTTGGCAATGTGATTCTACTTAGCGTAAAGCCATACATAGAAAAGTACGATGTACTTGGTCTATTATCACAAATGCTGTTGTAATAGCATGATATAATTGAGCAATTTTACCAAATAAAGTAGTAGGGTTTTTTTGCTCCTGAAAATGTTTTTTCCACTTTGCTGGCTCTTCCCCTTTAATTCTCTTCGGTTCATTCCTTTCTTTTGTCCGTCCCATGTTTTCATGTTTCCCAAATGCTAACACCTCTTCGTTTGCCAGTCTCTAGCAATCAGTTCATACTCAGGGGACTATAACTTTGCTAGAGTTGGGAAAACCAAAGGCCAGGTAGCCTCCAGATAGCCCCAAGAGTCTGTGTGATGACAGTGTCAGAGGTACCTGTAAGAGCACTAGTAGCAGCAGAGTAGCAGTCGTCCTCATACAGTTTGCAGTCAAAGCCAGTTCTCTACAATTCAGGGCAAAGTAAGCAGGTGGAGACAACTAGTTCATTCATTTAACAAACCTACAGCAGGGAATAAAACCCAGCGCAGCCTTCAAGGACTTCACAGTTGAGTGGAGGAGACAGACAGGGAACCTGCCAGTTACCATAAATGTCATTACAGTTGTTTAGAAAGCCAGCTTGGTGCCCCCACAGCTCATTGGCCCTAGCCCTGTTGCCATGTTTTGCGTGAAGAGAACTCATGTTCTAAAGCATATTAAAACAAAGAATAATAGCAAGGAACTCTTGACTTATTAGATCCCCATGGCTGCTGACAGAGCTTCTGTAAACTCATTCCCTTTTCAGTGCCCAGAGCAAAACCCCCACAGCATCTTGTTCTGATTCATTGACTTCATTTTCTAATCTTACTATTTGTACAGCCACACCTAGCTGCAGACAATCTAGACAAAATTCATGATGAAAATGGGAACAATCTGTTACACCTCGCTGCGTCACAGGGACACGCAGAATGTCTGCAGCACCTCACCTCTTTGATGGGAGAAGACTGCCTCAACGAGCGCAATGTGGAGAAGCTGACTCCAGCGGGCCTGGCCATCAAGGTGACTGCCTGGGGGCTGGGCCCTCCATAGCTCGAAATAGTTGCATTCCTATGTTTTAAGACTGCTTGTGAGCTAAAGTGTTGGAAGGGAAGAGAGGAAAGTGATTTATGAAACAAACAGCAAATGAACGTATTACATTTAAGGGAGGGATCATTTCAGTCACTAGCTGCTTTGAGATTTTCAGATAACATTCCAATTTATTGTCCCATGAGGGTAAGCTTCAAATCAACTAATAAAGAGGAAGGAAAATTATATGTTGTGGTTCTAAGAACTTTTGTTATTCATGATGACTGCAATTTAGATTCCTAACCACACCTGGATCTATCAGAGACTGTTTCATTTTTTCCTCATTTAGACAAATGAGGAAAAGGTGTGTTGTACGGGATGCTGGCACTCAGGAGTATTTCAGATAATAAAGTGGGCTTTTAATGGATCACATCTGAAGTTTAAATGTCTTCAGTATCAAGAGTTGTTTAGAATATCAGTGCCAAGTTTGAGTCTAGCTCTTGCAGAGCACAGTGTGCTGTCAAAAACTATGCAAATTAATACTGACAGGGATAGAGTTAAAACCTAGAAACTGTGATAAAAAAATGGACTTTTATAGCACTGCAGTAAGTGCCTCTGCAAAATATAATACATCACTAGAAGATTAGCTATTAAACTAAAATTACTTTTAAGATCTTTGGCAAATAAATGTAAAATACAGTCATATTTATTAAAAAGCCAAAAGTGAAGTTCAGGGAAATATAATCCATCTTGTGCTTCTGCATATGTACTTTGCTTTACATAATCGTTGTGTCTTCTAAAAGCTGAAAAATCATAATTTTTATAAATAGAATTATATTGAAATTGATCAGGGGAATTTGTTATTTAAAGAAACCTACTTGTGAATTCACTAAAGAACATTTACATATTTGAAAAACAATCAGCTGCTGTTCTACCCCTAATATATCCTTTATGCAAACCTAAATTTTTGTATCTTTAATTTGTTGACCATTCAGTAAAGTTCTATATATTAAAAAATATTTTCTATTTTATTTAATTTTGCTCAATTAAGCAAAGTAATTAGTAAGGTCTGACTTCAAAAATAATGTAGAAAATAACATTTTCTTTAATAAAATAAGAAATCTATCACCGTGGTGGATATAATTTTCCTTCGGTTGTGAATGATGCTATGTCAAATTAAGAGCTAAGCTGCAGGAAGCCATCATGAAGAAAGAGAAGTCAAATGTGAAGTCAAGGTTTAGCATACTTGAGTTCAACAACGTATACCAAATTTACCCGGTAGTGCATTAGGCACTGGCAATACAAATTTGAATAAGACACAGTCCCTAGTCTTAAGGAGCTGATAGCTGATGAATACTGCAGGTAAGTTATCAGTAGTACAAGCACAGGATATAGTCCTGTGACAGAGTCCTGTGGGAAGATAGGGGTTCGGTATGGCCATTAATAGGCCTGTATCCACGATGAATAAAATATTCTTGCAGAGCCAATAAATGTTGAGATTTGCCTTGCTGTTTTAATGTTTATAAAATACAGTTCTCATTAGTCTTCCTGACTAATGGTGGATTATTGAATATCTCCTAACTGTATAGTTGGATGGAAATATTTTTTCTTTATTGATATGCCCTAATGCTTGTTTTGATAGATTAAAGATCTCTGAATAGGAAGGTACATAAGAAATTTAGTGATCATTAAGCCAGCCTTCAGCATAAATACCTTCTGTGGTATCCATATTATATGTTAATTCAATCTTAAACTCCTCCAGTCAGCATAGTATTGTCATCATACAATCAGTGTGCAAACAAATAGCAAATATTTTTGTTTTAATTTGTTTGAATGAAAAAGATTTCAAACTCATACAACTCAAAAGCTGTTCCAGATTTGGGGTCTCAGGCTTTTCATACTTTACTTCTGGACAGTGATTTGAGAAATGTTCTTCTATTCCTTTATTTAATCTAGAATTTACAAAAGCAGTAAATATAAATATTTTATACCAAGTGCAACCCTCTTTAGAAATCTGTCCTGACACGTCTTGCCTCCGTGCCTTCGGTGTATTTTGATGGATATTGATGATGTTGAGAGAATGCTAAGAAGTCATCATTCTTCTGTTTTAGGATCTTGTTTTTAATACTAGTAACCAACTAGTGGTGTTTCACCTCATTAAGCACAGTTCTGAGAGCCCTGCTGTCATTAAGGACAAACAAACTTGGTACAAATGGGCAGAAGTTGCTTGGATAATATGACTTGGCTGACAGGAAGCAGAGTCAGAGATAAAGTATCAAATAAAAAGATTACCCGAGAAAAGGGGCTTTGAAGTCTATCAGGCCTAAAAACATCTCTCCCCCACTCTCAAACTCCTTAAATGGAACACAATAAATTTTGCCAGTTACATACAGAATTTATTGAGTTCTTCTGGGGGACCCAAGAGTAGATACTGTGGGAGTTCAGAGTATTATTGAGTGCCCTTTAGAAATGGTTAAGCAAAGTAATTGGAAAGAAAGATTTCTAAAAGGTGAGAGCAGTCTTTTTGCTAAAATGGGGCCAGCAGAAGGAATTATTTTAGGAGCTAAACAGAATTGGAATGAAGTAACTTTAATTCCCTTTCGTTTCTCATTCAGTCCTTCTGATTAAGCTCAAAGGCAAAGTATTGGTCTGGTGATAACATGACTTCAAACACATAACCTCACTGACATTACTTTTTAACATAAAGTGAGTGACCCCAGGCTCAGAGACATTGGCAGGCAAAAATCTCCTGCTAGAATTTAACAACATTTTGGGGGGGCTTTTTGGTATTTATATTTATGGCAAGGGATATTGGTTTCAAACTCACAGTAGTGATATGATACTTCCTTCTGCCTTTCTAACAGCATCTTATTTATTTTCAATGTTGCCTCCTTGAATAACTACAGCTAACAGACATCTAATAGAACACTCTACCGAACAACAGCAGAATACACATTCTTATCAAGTGCACATGGAACATTCTCCAGGACAGACCATATGTCAGGCTATAAAACAAGTCTCAATAAATTTAAAGGGATTGAAATACAAAATTATGTCCTTCAACCATAATGGAATGCAATTACAAATCAGCGACCAAAGGCAATTTGGGATGTTTCATAAGTATGTGGAATTACACTCCCAAATAATGTGTCAAAGAAGAAATCACAAGGGCAATTAGAAAAAATGTGGAGATGGATGAAAATGGAAATAGAGCATAGCAGCATTACAGGATGCAGCTACAGAGGTGTTGCAAATGCCCGGATTAAAGGGAGGAGAAGGGGGAAAAGAAAGACTTCAAATCAATAGCTGAATCCCCCACCTAGGAAACTGGAAAAAGAAGAGCAAACTAAATCCAAAGCAAGCAGAAGGAAAGAAACAATCAAAATTAGAAGGAAAATAAACGAAACAGAGAATAGAAAAATAACAGAAGAAATCAATAAAAGAAAGTTTGGTTTTATGAAAAGATTAAAAAAAAAGAGAAACCTTTAATTTAGTTAGACTGACAAAAAAAAACACACAAGAGAGAAGATATATTACTAAAATCGAAAATGTTGCCTTACATTTCTGTATTCTGTGTAAATACCAGTTTATATAAATCATCTTGCCTAGTAGATAATCAAGGTGGTTCTCACTCCTTTCTTGTATTAGTGTTTTTGTTGTTGTTGTTTTTAATCCTGGTAGGAAACATTTGGCATGCTCAAATTGTGGAATTTAAGGAAAGTCTACAATTAAGGGATTATACATGAAAGGATGGGTGGGGGGAAGGGAGTCCACAAAGGAAATTGCAGTGTCCTGGGGTCTGTAACAACTGGGGCACAGGTACCACCCCAAAGCCTGAAGAGGCTGGGAAAGGAGTGGTTATAAGAACATGAGATAAGAGAGGGCTGAGTAGAAAGCACTGAGTGACTTTTGACCTTTGACTGGTGGAGGGACTCCACTGGCCAATAGCAACCCCATAGAAAGGGAAGCCAGGAGCAGAAAGGGTCTCAAATTCACGCTCCTTTCCTGATCTCCTGCCACTGCTCTCCATCAGCCAAACCGGCCAGAAGCCAGGGGACCAGGGAGCCAGCCCATATACACCAACCTCTTGAGTCAAATATTAACACCTCAAGAGAATAGAATCCGCATGTGAATAGTTGGGAGTCCCACTATCCAAATAGGATAAAATGAAGAATGAACAGATTACCTCTTTGTCTTGCTTTTAGAATAGACTTTTTCCCTTGAGAAGTTAAATGTTAGGATTCTAAAATAACAAAAGAGAAAATAATCCTATTGTAATAGTTCAAATGCTACCCTCATTGAAGCCTTCTCTGGCTCCCTGCCCACAGTAGCTTTTTCCTCCTGCACTAAAATTCCACACTGTGCAAACTAGGAAGGCAGTTGAAGTCTCATTTGTCAGACAGAGTTATTGTGAGAATCTAAGAGAGTGTTCTAATAATAGAAGATAACAAGTATTGTGTGCTAAGTGAGTTTACATGCTTTATCTCATTTAGTCTTCACAGTAACTTTGTGAGATAGTTACTATTATCCTTTCTATTTCACAGTTGAGAAAATTGAATATCAGAGAGGTAAAGTAACTTGTCCAAGGTCTTATAACTAAGTGGCAGATTAAGGGTTTAAATCCATTCCAGAGTCTGGGTTTTAATCACTAGGTTATGTATATCACATTACTCTGTTATAAGTGGTAGGGAAAACCCTCTACCATAATATGTATGGACTATATTTTAACAGTTTACATATTTTGATCATTTTTTGAAACTCTCACGGTGCCTGAGAGTAAAAACCCAATACATGTTTAAAGAAGGGAGAGAAGTTTAAATTTTAAAAAATTATGAGAATATCTGGCTTTATAAAACCTTTGCAAAAGACTGCAAGAAAATCCTACTCTTTTTTTTTCTGCCTACTTTTACTTTACTGTCCCTCTTGATCCTAAAGTTCAAGAGGGTTGGTGTCCTAAAAAATGTAAAAGTGTGGATATTTTACTTTCTGTAACAGTAGTTTTATCATTTGTAAATGATAAATAATATTTCCCTTTTTAACTTTTTTAAATATTTTACTGATTAAGATATTCATCTGCTCACTTAATGAAATTTTTCATTTCAAATATGAATTTGTTAATTTTTCATTAACGCATATGATACTTTGGGATTTTGAAATCAATTGCTCTATCTTATAAACTTTAATTCAAGGATAACTAACTGACAATATCATATATTGGATTTGGAACAACTAATAATAGAATGCTCATATGCTGCTAGTGTTAGTGTAAAGTGGTCAACCACTTTGGAAACCAGTTTGATAACTCTTTATTAAGTCAAATATACACCTGCCATATGACCTAGAAGTCCCATTCCTAGGCATTTACCCAAGAGAAAGAAAAGTATATATTCACAAAGTATATTCATAGCAACTTCATCGATAATATCCACCAAATGGCAACAACCCAAATGTCTATGCATAAGTTATTGGATAAACAAATTGTGGTATATTCATACAATGGAATACTTTCCGGCAATAAAAAAGAAAAACTGCTGATATAAGTAGCAATGTGGATGCATTTCAAAGGCATGCTGAACGAAAGAAGCCAGACACAGAGTGCATACTCTAATCTGTTGTGACAGAAATCTTATCAGTGGCTACTTGGGGCAAAGGTAAGGAAGATGAGAGTCAAGGGATACTAGAAAACTTTTTGGGGTAATGGAAATGTTGTATATCTTGACTGAAGTTGTAGTTACAGGAGTGTATATTTAAACTGTATACTTAAAGTGAATACATTTTATAGTATGCAAATTATAACTTAGTAAAGTGATTTTAAAATAACTGATATAAATTATGAAAATGTATTTAAGTAAAAATCCTGCAATTTATTTAGCACCAAAACCACAGATCAAGAATATAATACAGTAGGGGATATATTTATATTGTAAATAAAGTAAGCCAGATAGAAAAGACAAAATTCATATGATTTCTTTTCTTAGCAAAATTATCATCTTTGAGGTATGTTTCAAACCTGAATAATTACCTTGAATTTCTTTCTTTCTCTCTTTCTTTTTTAAAATCTAGAATGGTCAGTTGGAGTGTGTACGCTGGCTGGTGAGCGAAACGGAAGCCATTGCAGAATTGAGTTGTTCTAAGGATTTTCCAAGCCTTATTCATTATGCGGGTTGCTATGGCCAGGTATGAAGGAGTTTTTAAGTATCTTCACTTTGTATGCCATGCAACCTTCCTCCTTTTTTTTTTATTAGTTTATTGACATCTAAACATAAGAAATCATCAACAATGTATCCAAAGATTTATAAGCAATGATATTCATTGTTGCATTTTTTTAATGAAGAAAAGTTTAAAGCAACCTAAATATCCCAAGGTGGGATATAGGATAAATAATGAAGTTATATCTATTGATGGACTTTTATGGGAAAATGTTCATTACATAATATTAAATAAAAATATATGATACCAAACTGTTCTTATAAATTAGTACCAACTTAGAATTTTGAAGAGAAAGAGAAATAGAAAATAAGACTAGAAAAAACTATCACAACATGTTTCTAGTAGTTACCCCTCAGAGTGGAATTATAAGTGGCTTTTCTTTTCCATTTTTTTTTTATTTTTCAGTATTTTCCAAATTTCCTACAGTAAACACATTTAACATTTATTAAAAGGAAAAATGACATATTTTCTTGAACCCAAAGTTACAAAGAAAATCTTTATAAGACATTAATCAAGCCTCATTTAATTAAAGATGAGCAAACCTACTAACTAGATGGCTCTTAATTACAATCAACTGCTATGTTAGGAAGTCCCAATGTTAGTAATTGGTGTACACAGATCACAATCCAGTTTATGTAGTAAAAAAAATCACTGCCTCCTTTTGAGGGGGATGAGTGTGAATTATCTTTTAAAAAAATTGGAACCACAAAATTCCAGTCTCAGTCTTAAAAAATAATAAAGTCAGCACTGTATTAAAATAAATTTAATCATATTTGTTTGTGGCAAAGAAAATTGCTTCTTGTGCATATAACCATATCCCCTTTGGCTTCATAAACTTTCCCAGTGGAAGTAAATTGTGGTATTGTCAATAACAGATTATGCCTTTTCAAGTATGAGAACCTCAAGTTCAAAAAATAGTCTTAAGAATATTACCACTGTTACCAAAACTTCCATACTTGTCCCTGAGGCTGAACAAAGAATGAGGACAAGTGGTTTGAGGAAAAGGAAAGAGAAGTTTATTAATTTGCCAGCAAATGAGGATGGTAGACACTCATCTTAAAGAACTGCCGTCCCCACTGTGACCTCCTAAAAGGAGTGTTCAGTTTCAGGCTATATTACTGTTTAACTATGGTTGGTGGTCCTGGTTAACCTTCTCCCTGGTGAAGATGATCACATGACCTTTGCCCAGACAATTCTGTTGAGCCATCTCCTGTGGTTTAAGGTACTAGAAAACAAAGAAAAAAGAATACTTCTCTGCCCCTCTGATTACTGTCCTCAGGCAGGAATACAGGTTTTAACTCCCAAAAAGAGTGTTGGGGGGGAGTTTAAAGAGACAACTTGTAATACATTTTGCCCTTTTTCAGGCCTTTACCTCTGTTACATATTTCCTACTGTCAATTTTATCCTTCCATATCTATGGGAGGAGGGGTGACAGTCACACACTACTTCCTGCTGAATTGGGACGATGTTTCAGATGGAAGGTTTGTACTTTTTATGCCATTGCTCTTTCTGGTTTGTCAAAGCTTTGGCAGTAGATTTATAAAAATAAAGAATGTAGCAGATTACCAGGTGAGAAAGGGCATAAGCAACAACTACAACCATGAGGATTGACAGAGTGAAATGGAGGATACTTGATAAGAGAGATTTTACCCCACTTGGTATCTCAGACACTGGTAGGACTGTGGGTCCTTACTGTCACCTTGTACATAATGTCTGATACAGGGCTGGGCAAGAGAGAAACATGGGACCTCTGAGTATGGAGGTATTAGTCGCACCCTGTTGGTGATCCGAGAGACCAGCTTCTATTTATTAATTTGTACTGAATGAGGTATAGGATGACAAACCCAGCAGTGAGACAGATCAGCAGAAGAGGTGATAGTTTGGGAAATCCTCACTAAGAAGTTGTCTCTCCATCCTATAGACAGAACAAATAACCAAAGAAAAGTTAGCAAAAATATCAACATTTTCATTTTTCCTTCTTAAACAGATACTTTAGATAGCCTACACGCTGGCTCATCCACTGGGGGCTTGGGTCCTCTTCTTCCGTGGGATGCCTCCTTACTCTGGTATGATGGACCCAAGGTTTTCCTCCTGACAATTTCAATGAGGTGTGAGTTGTTAGAGGCACTACATAGGGTCCCTTCCATTTCTCTGCCTCCAGCTGGGATAGGAACCTGAAAGAGGCAAATTCATGCATAGTGGTTAGTATTTGATATATTGCTTTACTCTGTTTTCTTCACTTATGGTTATATTACCATAATTACCTCAGGGTTCTAGGAAGGGTCTCCCATAAACTATTTCATAGGCACTTAATATAAGCCTGCTTCTAGGGGCTACACTTATCAGGAGGAGGGCAAGCAGCAACACCCTATCCCACTGTAATGGGTTTCCTGCATCAGTGTTGCTATAGTTTCCTTTAAAGTATGATTCATTTTGTCCATTTTTCCCATAGATTGAGGTCTCCAGGATGCATGCAATTTCCATTCTAGATGTAGGGCTTTGCTTACATGCTGAGTTACCTCCGAGATAAAGGAGGGTCCATTATCACTGTGTATGAAGGAAGGGAGCCCATACCTCAGAATGAGTTTCTTCAGAAGGATTCTGGTAACTGCAGATGCTCTCTCCATTTGGGTAGGATAAGCCTCTACCCAGCTTGAAAAGATATCTACTAATACAAGCAAGTATTTGCAGTTTCCATACAAGTGAAATCAATTTGTCAATGATCAAAAGGGTGGGTCCCCACATGTTGGGTTCCCTCTGTAACAGGTCAGTTTTCTGTCTTTGGATTGTTTTGAGCACATAAAGGGCAGCTCTGAGTTATTTGTCAAATGGGGTCCTCTTAAATGAATTCCCACCAAATCTATTAAGGCATCATGCCCATAGTGCTTGCATTCATGTAGGTGTCTCATAAGGGGCTGAACCAAGGCTTTGGGTAGAAGAATGAGTCCATGAGAATTCTGTGTCCATTTAGCTGTGTCATCCCAAGTGTCACCACCCTAGTCTTTAGCTCTTTTTTCATCCTCATTAGTGTAGTAGGATTTATATTGATCTAAATCTAGCCAGGGTATCAAGACCCTAAGGAACAGATTACCTTTAGTGGCCTCCTTTTTTGGCGACCAGGACAGTGCATGATTGCCACCTGCTTGGGCTCAGCCATAGCCTGTATCAGTGCCATTATTTCAGTGGCATACTTAATATCCTTAATTCCTGCTGTCAGGAGCCCCGTTCCTTCCAAATGGAACCATGAATATGCACAACCATAAAAGTTACCTTTTATTGTCTGGATAACTGGAAAAGATCTCAATTTGGCTCTAGCATTGGCTGATCTGCCACTGACTGTGGGATGTCTCCCAGCATCTGTAAACCTGCCATTCCTAGGAAACTGTGCAGTTGTCTGTGGGTTCCCTTGCTAATTTGGAATCCCAAATAAGTAACCTGCTGTTTTCAAATCTGCGCCTTTTTGGGTGATACTTTATAACGGAATCCCTTGGTCCAATTGCAGGTTCTGCGAGTCCCTTGCTAAGCTCTCACTAAACAGGGTAGGAGAGTTTTTAAACCCCTGAGGCAACACAATCCAGCAATACTGTGAGGCCATCCTAATCTCAGGATCCTGCCATTCAAATGTAACTAAGTACCGTTCACAGTCACTTGTACAATATCATTAATGGCAAGTAGATCCTGCACGAATCTACTCATTGACATGGGGAATTTCAATTCTTTCTGCATGTCCCAGGGTCCCGTTGGCCCATATGGCGTTACGTACTTTTTGGTAGACCTCGGGAGGAATAGAACTTGCTTTTTCTTGCAGTCAACGACACGCAAGTCTGCTGAGGCCCAAACTTCAAAACGAACTGCTCTACAGTGGCAGCCTCCTGTGTGCTTCACCAGGCCCTGGTATTCAAAGGCAGCAGGAGCTTGGCGGCACCTTTGGAACAGCTTCCAGTGCTCCTGCTGCCTGCCCAGGTCCAGCGTGGCCACCGAGAATGTCAAGGTCGCTGGAGTCAGCAGTGGAGCAATGCCAACTCTGGTGGAGGCTCCCTATGGCCCACTTCCTGGGCCCACAGCAACGGGTTCCTTAGCCACCACTTTGCCTATGGCTGCCTCACTGATGCTTGGCCCCCATGCCCTGCCTGGCTCACCAAGCCCTGTGTGCAGTGGCTGGTGCCAGGGGGCCGGGGTGGCGGCCATGGGGGCCCCAGACCACTTCCGCCCATGCAGCTTGGCAGTGGCAGCACTCCCGTGTCAATTTAAAAGTCCACTAATCAAGTCCCCACTGTCATTCAGACCCAGGGCTCCAGTGGGGATACTCGGATTGGAGTCACTAGTGAGGCATGGAGCCCCAGGCCCCCTTCATCATCTGAGTCGTGGACTCTCTGTTTTTCTCTAGCGTCATATACTTTAAAGGTGATATAAACAATCTGCAAGGGATTCATGCCAATTGCCCCTTCCACATGCTGTAGTTTCCTCTGTATATCTGGAGCACTCTGCCCTATAATATTCATATTAACCACATGTATATTTTCAGGGGCCTCTCGATCCATATCTATATATTTCCAATATGCCTGATAGATGCATTCCCCAAAATTCAGAGGGATCTTCATTTGCTTTTTGTGAAGTCCCTTATCGGGTGTAAGGGTATTGCCATAGTGGAAATTACCCTGCCCTGGCTATGGGTGCCCTCTGGCCAAATTGAGTTCCTTGCCTGGTTGTGAAAGGAGAGACCATTTCCATTCCCAAGTCTTAACCCAGTGGGCGTGGGCCTGAAGAATTAGTTCCAGTCACACTCTCCTCAGCCCCTCTCACAGTGCCAAGATGGCGGCGGTGGCGGTGCCAGGTGGCGGCAGTTGCCCCACGCCTAACTCTACATGGGGCAACTTTCTGGGCTGGCTGCAGGGCTCCAGCAGGGGCAGGAGGTCATGGCAGACAGGACAGTGGGGCCCCAGCAGTGTGGGCTCAAGCACGACCAAGCCCGCAGAGCCTTCCCCACCAGGTGGGGAGCTGGTGGCAGGGGAGCGGGTTCTGGGAGGTTTGGATTGAAAGGGCTCATGAAATCCAACCTGGTTAATTCCTCCCCAGGTTTATCACCCAGGGTCTGACTATCCATACCAGTAACTTTGTCCCAGGCCTTTCAGCCTCTTTATTATTCAATTGCATGAAAGATTGTACATATGAGATCTCGTCCCATTTACGTGACCTTTGACAAAATAATTCCAGTTGTAAGATAGTGTAATAATTTAAGGTTCCATTCAGTGGCCACTTCTCCTCACACTCCAGTGCACACACTGGCCAAGCAGTATTACGATAATACCATTCTCTTTTTAGATATAGACTTATAGCTATAAATTGACCATTCAGCCAAAATTCTCCCCAAGAGGCTTTCAGATGGAATAAAAACGGAGCCTCCCATGTTGAAACAAAACTCACAAATAACAACAACAAACACTAATTGACAATTGAAACAAAACTCACAAACAACAACAAACACAAGTTGACAAGTAGACAATAGCAATACAGGGAGTTCCCAATGTAAACAATCTCAAATGCCAAGGCCTTACCAAACAAATGGGAACTGTACCAACAAGAACCAAATTATCCTAATACGAGAACCAATTTCTCCTAATCCAAAAGGGAATGAATTCCCCAGTTTCCCTAGTTCCATTCAACCGTGACTCCCACCCCCTTGGTGCCTACAAATGCCCTACTACAGGGCTGGAAAGTTCACAAGCTTCCCCAAATGGGTGGAGTCAAGGGTCTCAGTGTGCACGCCAGGGGAACTTACCAAAAGGGCCAAGGTGTCTCGACTCTTCCCAAATCTGTTTCCTTTTCCTCAGTGAGGTTCAGGTTGCGAGGAGTTGCGTCTAGTTCAGGGAGGGAGAGACAGGAGTTCCCCGGAGCTAAACAGGCTCTGGCAGCTGCTGGGGTGGTCCCTCACTCTCTCACCCTGAAAAGACAGTGCTCCTACTGGCAAAGACCCATGGCTTCATCCAGGGCTGCTCCCTGCCTCTTCCAGCCATGGTAGCAGTGTCAGGGTGACGTTCCAGACGCCAATGGGCCCACCCAGTGATGCCAAATTCTGTTACCGAAAGTTTAGTACTTGTCCCCGAGGCCAAGCAAAGAATGGAGACAAGTGATTTGAGGAATAGGAAAGAGAAGTTTATTATTATTATTAATTTTCTGGCAAATAAGGAGGATGGCAGACTCTTGTCTTAAAGAATCATCATCCCTCCCCCCACTTTAAGCAGAAATCCAGAGCTTTTAAAGGGGGTTTTCAGCTTCAGGCTATTGCTGTTTAACTATGGTTGGTGGTCCTGGTTGGCCTTATCTCTGGTGAAGAGGATCCCATGACCTTTGCCCAGACAATTCTGTTGAGCCACCTCCTATGGTTTAAGATACTAGAAAACAAAGAACAAAGAACACTTCTCTGCCCCTCTGATTACTGGCCTCCAGGGGGAATGCAGCTTTTAATTCCCAAAAACAGTGGGGGGTGGGTTTAAAGAGACACCTTGCCCTTTTTCAGGCCTTTACCTCTGTTACACCACAATTTTTGGGAGTTACGTTAGCCATGGTAACTTCAATTACTATATGTATTATATATACATATAAAATGTTTCCTGTGCATGCCAGGCACCATGCCATTAGATTTTTTTTGTATATTATCTGATCAAAACAACTCTATGAGGTTGGGCACGATGGCTCACACCTATAATCCTAACACTCTGGGAGGCCAAGGCGGAGGATCACTTAAGCTCAGAAGTTCGAGACCAGCTTGAGCAAGAGCGAGACCCCCATCTCTACTAAAAATAGAAGAATTAGCCTGGCGTCTGGCATGCGCCTATAGTCCCAGCTAATCGGAAGGCTGAGACAGGAGGATGTCTTGATCCCAGGAGTTTGAGGTTGCAGTGAGCTACGATGACGCCACTGCACTCTAGCTGGGGCGACAGAGACTCTGTCTCAAAAAAAAAAAAAATCCTATGAGATCTTGTTGTTTTCATCTCTATTCTATAGATGAGGAGACTGAAGATTGAAAGTTAAATGACTTGCCCATGGTCTACTGGCTAGTAAGAGCAAAGAAGAGATTTCAATTCAGGTCCTCTGACTTCAGGACCACATTCTGCTTTGTCTCCATCTCTATAGGTAATTTGTACAGGTTGTTTACAGAGGCATCAATTTAACTGAAGAAAACTTTTTTTTTCAATTTTATCTAACAATACATTGTGATATTTGGAGTACCTTACACAACTCATTGAAGAAATGAGCAACTGTACTAAGTATATGAAATGAAGAAAGGAGCAGACAGAACATTTAAAATTTGTAAAAGCTGCTGTCTTTGAAATATTATAATTACTCTGTTTTCTTTGTGCATTGTGCTTACTAGTCCCCATCCACAGTGTCCTAAAAACTACCAATATTAGTTCATAGGCAGTACATAAGAATGCCACTTTTTTGCTTATATAGATGGGGCCCAACTTACCATGGTTCGACTTATGATTTTTTTACTTTACGATGGTGTGAAAGAAATACACATTCAGTAGAAACTGTACTTTTGAATTTTGATCATTTCCTGGGCTAGCAATATGCAGTATGATACTCTGTCATGATGCGGGGCAGCAACAGCGAGCCACAGCTCCTGGTCAGCCACACACTCGTGAGCGTGTACAACCAGTACTGTACAGTGTATTAAATGCATTTTTGATGTAACAATATTTTCCACTTACAATGGGTTTATCAGGCCATAATCTCTTTGTAAGTTGGGGAGCATCTGTTCTGGCAAAAGGGAAAATAGAATTTTCAAATGACCAGAAGAATTTGATCACTTCTAATCTTCATATGTCATTTTCAGTATAAAACAGAATTTTATTAAATTGTGTGAATAATTATTTCATGTCCTTGATTTCATTTGCTCATATAAAGCCTAACGAGGAATTTTGATATCAGTGGAAGGGCTGCCTGTACTTTGTAGAGCTTGCCAAAGAAAAGGAGGAAAGGATCGCATGGCTGTTCTGAGACTCCAAGTAAATAATTGGGCATCCGGTACTCTTTGTCTTGGGAAATGTTGCTTATATGTGCCAGTTTCTTTATTCAACTCTCACAGCAGGTTTCTCATAATTTTGAAGCTATTGGGACAGAACAAAAAGAAAGTGCCCTTTCTGGGACTGGTTGGGTGATAGTGTGGCTTACTTGGCTGGACCAGAGGAAAATATGGAAATTAGTGACCTATTTGAAGAGCTGTGTCAAACATTTGCTTCATGCTAGTACCAATCTTCAAGTTATTATTTCAAGCTGATAAGCATTTTTTTGACCTAAAGTACAGCTTTGAGGGGGGCATTCCAGAAGCACCCTTAGGAGAGCATCTTACCCAAGTGGAAAATGTAGAAGCCTATTAGAACTGTGAGTTCTGTCCAGCCATCCTACCACAGCCACTATGTAACAGATAACCTGCAGAGATGCTGAACTTGGAAACATTACAAGGCTAATATTTTCACAAGGAAGACTGTTACTGAACAGTTTTTTAATGGATTCAGCACATGCAAGTTTTTCTACATCAAGCAGGCACTTGAGTGCATTCTGGTTTTGTTTCTTCAGTAAATAACTCTGGAAATCATAGTACAGAGGGAAATTCCTCTCTTGGTTTATTTTAGTTGCCCTCTGCCCCTCATATAGATTCTTTAAGAATGGGTTCTGTTTGACTCCCAATTTGTGTCCTTTTTCTTTTAAAAATTACCTTTAAAGACTCCAGTACCACAGGGTAGCCAGCAGTTTTTAGTGGTCTCCTGGAGTGATAGCTCTTTGGGTGATAAGAATTGATTTTCCTCATCTTGACACATGAAGTCTCAGAGGGGGCAATTATTTCATTGCCTGATTGTACCTAGCAGAACTAGCCACAGGGAGTGTGAGGGTAGAAGCCTCAGAGAGACCCAAGGAACAAGCGGGGGTGTCCTTGGGTAGGCCTGCTCTGCTGTCCCTTGAGAAAGACGTTGCTGGCAAAACAATTGAGACAGAATTATCTCAATTCAAAGCTAGACTTGGGCTGTTGTATTCAAGCATGAAGGCTCAGCTTGTCTCTTCCAGGCTTTCGCAGCAAAGCATCCTGCCCTCAGCTTCTTGGGGGCTTCAGACTGTTGTGCATTGGTCATTGGTCCAGTGGGCTCTGTGTTACTTTCAACATCAAACACCAGGGCTATAATTCCTTCTGTTTCTGAATCATTCACATGACTTTTGGTCAAGAGATTCTCTTGCAAAAACAATCTGCATCATAGCATTGAGCATTTACTAAGAGCACCTTTGCCTACTCTGTGTTTATTCTTCATTTTAAATGTTTGCCTTGATATGGATTTTTTAAAGAACACCTTTTGAAAAAAGGCTCAGCAATTGCTAAGAATGGTCATAAACATGATAGGCACGCTGGTGAGGGGGTGCTTCCACAGGCTGTGCTGCTGTTGTTGATTTTCTACAGTTTACTTTAAAAAGGAGAAATATTACCTTGACCTTATTGTTTCACTGTCATGGGACAGAAATATGTGAACAGTGCTGAAAGTGCTGTGATTGCAGATGAAAACAAAATAGAAAAATCTTCAATTAATATGAGCATCCATCTGTTCTCCAAGCACTGATCTTGAAAAAGCATAACTGACACAGAGCTCCACAAACCCAAAGACATACAGGCAGTTAACTGTGACTTCTTTGACTCAAGGGGCACAAAGGAAGCATGTCCTTTACATAGTCAGCAGTCATGGGGGAATAAGCAGTTGTGGATATTCATGCTCAGAAGACAGAAAACAGAGTTATGAAGAACATTGTTTCCTAAGTCAAGCTGTCTTGGTTTTAATCCTAGCCCTACCATTTACTGGCTTAATGGCCTTGGATACTTTTATTTTTAAAAAGGAACAAAAAGAAAAGAAAAGGCCTCCCTGGACCTCAGTTTCTTCATCTGTAAAATGGGGATAATAGAACTTTCCTCACAGGGTTATTCTGAGGACTAAGTGAGAAAAGTCACATTGCCTAGCACTTAGTAATCACTGGATAAATGTTGGCTCTTACGACTATTGGATCTCTTCCAATTTATCATTTTTATTGCTATAAGTATTATTCCACTTATTTGTTTTACCATAAGTAAAATATAACAGAAATTTACCAAAGAATTGTTTAGGCCATAATCTATTTAATCAATTCTTAGATGTATTTTAACATTTTACCATCTCTGGATTCTATATGTATCTTATAATAAATGACATTATGAAATTATTGCTGGCCATTTTTTTTAACATTTTAACACTCAAAAACTGGAATGAATCTTGTAATTGGTGGCATATTAGATTTGATAATCTATGGTCACAGAAAAAGCTGACTGCTTTAGAATTTATGATTACACTACAAACTATAGAGATTTTATTGATACCAACAATAAACCTGTGACATACTTTTCAATTACATTTTTATTAGACTTTGTCCAGCCAATCTCATAGGTTACGTGAATTAATTGCCTCTTTAAACAACTTGCATTGCCCTTAGGAACACATAAAATACAACATTAAAACAGGTTACAAAAACAGCAGAAAATCCCTAGAAGAGGAAGCTAGTACATGAGGGAAGTTTTCAGTCCGTAGATGAAAGTTGAATAGATGGATGTATGTGTGGGTGGGTGAATGAAATGTAGGTTGGAGAGCAGTTCTGTGAAACAGATGTTATACAGAAGGGCATCTCCATCCATGTGACTGCATTAGATATTCTCTGAAAGCAATACTTACGGGGAAATGAAGATCTGACATTACATTCTTCCTTTAACATCTCCTTCCTGTAGACAGACAGACACAAACACACACACACACACACACACACACATGAATGGAGAGAGAAAGCACTCACTAAAGGGCTAAGGGGAGTGGACACCATTGCATGTATATCTAATACACGTTTGCATTAATAAGAGCCTTCTTAGTTGGAGAAAACAGCGATATTTGTTTTGTCCTCCTTATGAGGTATTTGTCAAATATGTTACTGTTTGAATTATAGGATTGTACATCTCCACAGGCATGTTCTCCAGAATCAGAGCAGAATTTCTCAAAAGTGAATGTTAAATACGCTTTTACCAAAACCGGGGATTCTAGCCATCTCCACATTCATCTCAGAAATCCTAAATGTTAGTTGTTAGAAGACCAGGTGTATAGCCAGCCAGTCACTGTTGGTGGCACTTCTCTGCGCGGTATGACGGGAGCTTTTGTTTCCATGTCATGTTTCGGGGAAAGGCCAATTTCATATCATCTTATTTTAAATTCTTACTCTTAAATTGCCCTATAGAGAATACAAAACTGGATCTGAGGTGCTGGGAAAAACACATCTTGTTCTGAACAATCAAATAATGACTTTTTCTTTATGTAAGTCTTGCATATTGAATTGGGTAGAATCTTTAATTGCAAGGAAGAAGACTTATCCATGCCATTATAAGAAAAGAAGGCAGGTTATTGTAATAACACAGATTGAACCTGACTTGGAGAGCCTTCAGGAGCCAAGGCAACGCTTGCCTCACACAGGCCTCCCGTATTATCAAGCCCCTGCAAAGTCCAAGGCCCTAGACTCTCCCCCAAATTTCTACAATGGGAAAATTCCTAGTCTTACAAAATACAATATTCCATTGCCTATAACCCCATTACTAAAATCAAAACACTGATTTTAGTAAAGTGCCCTTTTTGTGCATGTGGAATAGATATTCCCACCATAATATTTAATTCGGTCTGAAATATATGGAAATACACCTGACAAGAAGGTACATAGAAACCATTTTAAAATATCTTAAATTCCTCTGAGCTTTACTTGCTAAAGAAAGAATCTGCTAGAATATCAGAGAATATAGCAGGTCCTTGAGTAATGTCATTTTGTTCAATGTTGTTTTGTTATAACAAATGATGATAAAGGAAAAAAATGATTTTTGGCTGGAATCTGTGTGGAGTTTGCACATTCTCCTCATTATCTGTGTGGGTTTTCTCCAGGTACTCCAGTTTCCTCCCACATCCCAAAGATGTACATGTTAGGTGAACTGGCATGTCTAAATGGTCCCAGTGTGAGTGAGTGGGGGCGTGTCTGTGAGTGCACCCTGCCATGGGATGGTTTTCTGTCCAGGGTTGGTTCTGCCCTTGTGTTCTGAGCTGCTGGGATGGGTTCTGACCACCACAACTCTAAACTGGAATAATTGGGTAAATAATTTTATCTTACTTCTTTTTATTAATCTTTCTTAAATGTATATGTAGCTGACATTTATTTCAGTGTTTAATATTAGAGGTGTTTGGTCTTTATTTAGATATTCAGTGATGTTTTTGTGACCAGAAATATGCCATAGGAACTTAACTCTTGTTTATATCAATGAGCCTTTGGTAAAATTGGTTTTGTTATACGTCATTTCGCTTAAAGTCAGTTTCTAAGAATTTGTTGACAGCATTAAGTGACCATTAATTGTATACCATTGTCCTCTCCTTCAGTTTTCTGATTTAAAAAATAAGGCTGTTTGAATTGGATGATTCCCTAAAATCTCTCCCCTGTGCAGTTTTAAGAGGCCATGATTTACTATAATGGAGCAAACTAAGTCACTATAAGCTTGGGAATGACCCATTGAGAAGGATTTGTGCCACATGTGGTAGGGCCATCTTTTTCACTGGTAGAAGCACAGCAACCTGCCCTTGTGCAGTCTCCATATGTCTTAGGCATTAACCTCTAACCAGTTGGTTATGTCTTTTATCCTGAGATACTCCCACTCATCCAGATTTTTAAAGAGTTAGGATCATGGAGGCTGGGTGTGGTGGCTCATGCCTGTAATCCCAGAATTTTAGGAGGCCAAAGTGGAAGGATTATTTGAGTCCAGGAGTTCAAGACCAGCCTAGACAGCATAGCAAGACCTCATCTCTACAAAAAGAAAAAAAAACAAAGAAAATCACATGGTACAGTCATCTATCTCCAAATAAAAGTAATCTAGTATTTTTCCCTTACCTAATTAGGAAAAACAAAGGAAGTGATTTTACCTCATGCATGTGAAAACATCACCCACTCTGATCCAAATATCAGCTTCCACTTTCTCCAGGTTTGCCTCTGAAGAAAAAGGTTGAGCATATCAGCATATCCTTGCCTAATTCCTAACTCCCAGCCCTGGCCTCTAGGCTCTGCTCCACCTTGTTCTCCAGGGACCTTTGAGGGTTTTATTTTCTACAGGGTCTGTCTGCTTTTGCAGCTGACGCTCACCCTGCTTTCCTGGGTGCATTGTTGGTAGCTTGTAGGCATTGATTACATTTTTACATTTTTCTCTTCCTGCTCTTTAGGGGTTTTACTCTTTGCTTGCTCATTTGGGAAAAGTATGGTGCAAATGTTCAGTCTGTCCCTAATGTCTCAGATACCTTCATAAACAGTGCCCTGTTCCCCAGCATAAGAGGTGAAACATTAAAGGGGTTGGATATTTTTATCCAACATTCCTTCAGCAGATTAGTTGGCATGTTCAGAAGATGAAGGCAAATTTAATCCAGAAAAGTATAAAAGTTCATGACCAGTCCGAGCAAATAACTGGGGGAAAAAAATCCTTTAAAAGGCTAAGAAGAAAGAAGTTCAAGGCTATTTCAAACACATGATCATCTTTTTAAATGTCAAATTCCACCCACTAAACTCCATGCTGTTGTTTTTACCACCCTTGTATTTTTTTAACTTTATGTTTGATACTTCTATTTTAAAATAGTGAAATCCCATCCCCCTGTCTTCTCCAAAGGCCAAGCATAACATGAAAATACCACAAAACACTCAGTGGGTAAAATGCAAATGGGTTATGACAAAACATACTGACTGTTCTGTCTTTGCTTTTGAAAGGTTTGTGTTCAGAGCTTTTGGTTCCCTCCCTTTAACATAAAGGAAGATAAAGCTTTACCTTTAAAATACCACCAACATTTGGTCAGAAAAATCAAGAGGGTTCTGGTTTTATTTCAGTGAAGTTATCTTATACTTGGCAACTTAAGGCATTGCCTCTTTTTGTAAGCCTGTTGATTGCAGGAGGTATGGGATGGGAAGGCAATCCCTTACGTTTAATTATAAACTTAAAAGTAGAAGCTAGTTATCTCAATAGTCTAAGGTTTTGTGATAATATTCTTGAAGCCTACAGGCAGTATAACATAGTAGCAAAAACATTGCTTTGGGAGCCTTGAAATCAAAAGACCTGGATTCTCATTCCAACTTTTGATCTGTCTAGCTATGTGACTTTGAGGAGGTGCTCAAACTTTCTGTGACTTTATTTTCCCATCTGTAGAACAAATAAAACAAGAGCATTTCTAAGGTAACTTTCTGCTCTTACAATGCTCTGTGTGGTCCCCTTTCGTTCATTTCAGTCAAAGATTCATGGATTTTCAGTTCGTACTGAACGGGAATTTTCTCTTGCTATGGGAAGCTTGGCTTTATCTAAGCTTCACAAGTTAGAGTTTTGTTTTCCTCTGTCTTTATATTTGACTTCTCTGCATGATATTCCATTAATGCCAACCGTATTTGTGTTTATAGGAAAAGATTCTTCTGTGGCTTCTTCAGTTTATGCAAGAACAGGGCATCTCATTGGATGAAGTGGACCAGGACGGCAACAGCGCCGTTCATGTAGCCTCACAGCATGGCTACCTTGGGTGCATACAGGTACACAGGCCCTGCTAATTTGTAGAGAGAATCGAGCGTATAAAGTAATAAAACAAAAAGTTGAAATTTTGTTCACTGGGAGAATATCTGGATTAAATCACCTTTTATATTATTATATTGATATATTTGTATTTCTAGAAATCCACACAAATGTAGGCATAAATAGCCCCAAGAGTTTCTCCTGGAGGGTCACAGAGTGTTGAGAGGGACTTTTCCTGCTCCCTAAACACTACTCTAAAGCCCCAATCCTGAGGACAATAGACATTAAATACCTCTGTGTTCTCAAGACACCAGGGAAGCCACTACACACATAGACATCTCTCAGCCTGTCATTTGTCAGACCATTCCTGCCCTCATTAGCACATCTCTCCTTCCCAGGTATATGAAAAAAAGGACAGATTTTTTAGGAATGGATTAGAAGAGTTTTTCCTAGTAGGGAGTGGTACGCTAGAGAAAGAATGCTGTGGTTTCCCCCTTTTTCTGTAGTTGGACTGAGTTCCTCAAAGGCATTCAAAAAGGCCAAAAATAGACTAGGATGGCAAGGATTAGTTACTGATCCTGTCAGCTCTTGGGCAGGCCAGCCGGGGCCTTGGTTGTCCAACCACTCCACCCAACAACCTCAAGTAGCCTCATCTTTTTAGCCCAACGTGTGTTCCAGATATTATCATGTCCAGTGTGTGCAATGATGTCAAAAAGTTGGGGAGGGGAGCCGCAGGATAGGGGAGGGAGGCTTGTCTCCCAGCCCCAAGCCACAGGAGGGGTGCTCCAAGAGGGCCGCCGAGAGAGTGTGGGGCTCCTGTGGGAAGAGGACGTGGCTTCTCCTGCCTCCACCAAATGCAGGGCTGCCCGAAGCAGAGCCAAACCCAGTGCCGCCATCAGAGCAGCACATGGCGAGACAGACCAATTGCGGGGCGGGGTGGGTCTCCAGAAGTTTGGGGTGTGTATGAACATAAAAACCAAGTAGGCCTTTTCACCCAGAAAATGGTGAAGGCCTCAGCACCAGAGCAAAGAGAGAGGACGGCTGAAGGAAGAGCAGCAGGTAGAAGAGACGAGGAAAGGAGAAGCTTTGAATTAGAAAAAAAGTTGAAGCTTGGATTTGACCTGGAATTTTATTTCCAAACATAAATCATGATTACCAGAACCAGACAAATCCATTCTTATCATTGAAAATGACCCAACATCTATGGATTTGTTCCCATAGCTGCCTGAGATGTAGGAAAGGGAAATTGACAACATATGGTTGAAGGTCATGTTTAGAGAAAATACTTTTACCTCAGCAAGTTGATACAGTTCAAAATGTGTGTATATAACATGTAACATATGACACGTTTTCCACCGCCAAGAAAGCAGCACTCTTTGTGGCCATATATATGTGTTGTTTTTCTATATTGCAAACTCAGTGTGTTCATCTAACAGGTACTTACTGAAGTCCTGCTATGTGCAAGGTAGACTCTCTGAAACACAAAACTGGACAGGGTGAATCAGTTGCTCGGGAAGCTAGAGAGGACTTAGGAAATGACAGGAGGATATATGGGGAAACTGGAAATATAAAAGGCAAGAGATTAAGAAAAACAAAAAGCAAAGGTAACAGCGGAAAGCTCTCTGGACTGCCTGCTCACATGAAACTACTCTTTGGAGAGCTAGCTTGATAGGAAATATTCCAAGTATCTGAAAGTTTTCCTATTATTGTTGGCAAAGCATGCAACTTCTAATTTAAGTCACTAAGTTTTAAAAGGAATGATAAGAAATTAGAGAGTAAATAAAGGAGAGAAATTTAAATTCTTCACAGAATCTGCAGAAAGATTAAAGTAGCAGCATTATTTTTTGTGGAGGGATGATAACTGAATAAACACTGAAAACTACACTTTTCCATTTAACAAAACACTCTAATGCTTAATAGTCTTGAAATCAACCTTTTATCAGCTAATAAATGACTGTAAGCCAAAGAAAACCAGCTGGTGTCACTAATTCTCTTTGAGATTTTAGTTATTTTTCTTTTTATTATGTGAAGAAAGACCGTCTGTGCTTCCAGGGTATGCATCACTCCACTTTACGCAAATGATATTTTTGGCGCTAGATACCACGGATGTGGAAACTTGGATGATTATGGGAGACAGTCTGTCCACTGGGTGTAAGATTTAAAAGAAAAAAAAGATAAAAAGAGACAGAGTGAGCGAGGGACCCTACGAGATGAGGAAGGGGCTGAGTAAGGAAAACAATGGAAAGAAAACCGCGGAGGTGAGAGTCAAGAGTGAGTAGTAATAGCGTGTGTTTATATTGCGTCTCTCCAAGAACTGCAAGAGCTCAGTGCTGACATGGTCTCTGTGACACTCCTATGACATGGGTGGCAGTGGCTTTATGGTGAATTGACCTTTCATGGGGAGTGATCATAAACAAAAGGGAAATGAAGCTTCTTAACAACCCCTGAGTCTAAGTTAGTCTAAGAATTTAAATACTGCCAATATTGCTTGTAGGGAAAAATACTACCCACTACCGAAAGAAATCCGGAGGTTTGCAATCTCATCATGATATTGTCAAAGAATAGATCAGATTGTGGTGGTTGATTAATATTGACGTAACAACTTTTTGTGGAATCTAATGATATCACAGTGTAAACACAAAACCAAGTGGTTTGGGATTTTCTTTGAATTAATTGATTTCAACCATGTTCCATCAAACCTCTCTCTCCTCTACTAATGATACCTTGGCCAGATTCTATAACTTTCTGCTTGCTTATGACTATTAAAATTTACTGCAAACCAGTTTAAAATCTCAGTTTTATTTCTGATTCAAAGCATTCTCCTTCCCAACCCAGGTTAGACTCTGAGTTCAAGGGACTTGGAACGGGCAGTGAAGCACGAACAGCTTTTTACACACTTTCGCTCCTATTACCCCGTCTCTTCTGGGCTGTAGTGTCAGGGATAAAGAGGAGGTGTGAAAAGAAAAAGTCAAATGCCTCTTTGCTTAGCTGAGAAAGGCATAGCACTTCCCTGAAAGTTGTCACTGTTCCTTTGGCTGACTGTGGCCACTGATACCATCTGTGGCAACCTTCAGATGCTGCCTGCCTGTCTGGTGGGAGCCATGGGGAGGGTCTTCAGAGGGCCCTCTGGAGCCTCCGCACTGGTACCTGACATGGGAGATCTGGCCCCAGCTTTACCTCCTCCTCCCCTATAGAGTTCCCTCCACCTGAAGTGCACCCCAGTGCCGACTGCTACTGGAGAACCCTCTCCTGGTTAGAGGGGTGATAAGCTCACAGTAAGCTTCCTTCTACAAAGTCTGCTCAATCCATGGACATACTTTTGCCCTGACATATAGTGGGAGTGGGGGCTGCTTCACAGCCTCTCCACTCTCTGCCACATGGTTTCTCTCCAGTTCTTTTTCTCTTTTGTATGTGCTGCTGCTCTACCCCCTCCCCCAACACCATGAGCTCTGATAATTGGTTTTGGAATAACAGGAAAAGTCCTATTCAACATTCTATTATAGTCATTAAAAAATAACATTTAGAGGGAGGTCCTGATACAACCACACATCTCTGTGTTTTCTGACAGACCTTAGTTGAATATGGAGCAAACGTCACCATGCAGAACCACGCCGGGGAAAAGCCTTCCCAGAGCGCTGAGCGGCAGGGTCATACCCTGTGTTCCAGGTACCTGGTGGTGGTGGAGACCTGCATGTCGCTGGCCTCGCAAGTGGTGAAGTTAACCAAGCAGCTAAAGGAGTAAGTGGCCTGTTGGTTCCATGAGAACAAAGTCTGACTTGTTACTGTTGTGCTTGAGTTTCAGCCAAGTGCTGTGGTAAGCTGACTTCATTCCAGTTGTACAGGGAATTCCTAGCGTTCTCCTCATCTTCCTCCATCCCAGGTCCTCACAGCCAAGGTTCATACTGAAGATGCCATCTCTGTGGAGGCAAGAAGATATTTAAACAACAAAGTGCAGAGCTCCTAAGCAGGGAATGTAAGCCACGGGATACAAGGAAAGAGAGCTTCCCTCTGTGTTCACATCTCAGGGCCAGATTACATAGCAGGGTGCTGAAAGCACACACAGGCATCATCTCCAAACTTCTGTCCCTAATACTCTAGGAAATCATAGAGCATGAGAGAGAGAGGTTAGCGATGGACCAATTTCTTAGTTTTCTCAAAAAGAAAAATATGTTTGGGAAATTATAGATAAATAATCTGGTGACCATCACTAGAAAATTTAATATAAAAATTACACAGGTGGCTTTAGGCCTGGAAGCCCTACATGCTGCGCTGGTTTTAGCCTGATGAACTCAATCGGTACCAGCTTTGACCTGTCAGTCTCTACATTCTCTCCTGAAGGAAGAGTTTCTCAAGTTGAATATGCTATGAAGGCTGTGGAAAACAGTACAGCTATTGGAATCAGATGTAAAGATGGTGTTGTCTCTGGGGCAGAAAAATTTGTCCTTTCTAAACTTTATGAAGAGGGTTCCAACAAATGACTTTTTAATGTTGATCAGCGTGTTGTAATGGTGGCAGCAGGTTTGTTGGCAAATGCTCATTCTTTAGCAGACATAGCAAGAGAAGAAGCTTCCAACTTTAGATCTACCTTTGGCTATAACATTCCACTAAAGCATCGTGCAGACAGAGTGGCCATGTACATACATGCGTATGCATTCTACAGTATGTAGAAGTGCTGTTAGACCTTTTGGCTGCAGTTTCCTGTTAAGGTATTACAGTGTGAATGACGGAGCCCACTCTTCAGGATTGACCCATCAGGTGTTCCATACAGTTGTTGGGGCTGTGCCATTGGCACAGCCAGGCAAGCTGCAAAGACAGAAATAGAAATGCTTCAGATAAAAGAAATGACCTGCTGTGATATTGGTTAAAGAAGTGGCAAAGGTAATGTACATAGTACAAGATGAAGTTAAGGATAAAGCTTTTGAACTAGACCTCAGATGGGCTAGTGAATTAACTAAAGGAAGACATGAAACTTTTCCAAAAGATATAAGAGAAGAAGCAGAGAAATATGCTAAGGAATCTTTGAAGGAAGAAGATGAGTCAGATGATGATAATATGTAACCGTTTACTCCAGTATCTATTCTATTTTAAATTTCTCCTACAGTCCCATGTAACTATTTAGCCCTGTGGATTAGACATAGTCACTGACCAATTTTTATTAAATTTTTGTCTTGTAAAAAAACAAAGAAAAAATTTAGCAGATGATTCATGAATCCTCAGAATGTAAAATAGTGTTCAGTCAGCATGAAGTTATTTAAAACACTCTATGATTAACTAAAGACAGTTCTTTCCTTGATAAGATTATTAAACTGTTACACAGTGCATTTCTGGATGTCAGGGAAGTATTTCTGGGAGATTGTCATGATATGCTTGGAGAAAGAGGAGCCAAATGAGAGTTCATCAAGTAGGTCTCTAGCAATTTGAAGGATTAAGAATCTAAGGACCGCCTGAGGGGACCAAGGTCAGCCCTTGGAAAGCACACCATTTAGATTACAGTTGCCATTTGGGGAGGATTTCCTGAAAAATTGGAATCAATATTCAAAGTAATGTTGACAAATTAGGAAGGGAAACCTTAAAAATTAAATTTTAGAGGGAAAATATAAAATATACCTTTAAGTTTTATATATATATAAGTTTTATATGTCTGAATACAGCTCATTTGAAAAAAAAAAAAGCCTAGGTAGGTAAAAGACCATAAGTGGTTATAGTTCATGCAACAATATGATGAGGCCTTGGACCCTCTGTCTCTTCTCTAAGCTTGGAGAAACCTCTCTTACCTCTCTTCCACTCTCTCGCCTTAGAGCTACAAATCCCTGTGCCCCTCCATCTCTCCCCCCCGCCAATACCTACAATAATCTTTTTAAGGAGTTTAGAATTTTGCTAGAAAAAATAAATAAAATTTAAAACTTAAAAAATAAACAAGTTATCACCAAGTATCCTCTGCCCAGTTACACAAAACTTCCCCAGGTAAGATGAACTAAGTGAGCTTAAAGGTCTCAATGTAATTGAAGGAAAAATGCACACAAATTAATAACTCAGTAAGTTATCTTTCCACAGTGAACACACTTGTGCATATACCTTTATGTACATGTATAGATATTTCTAAAAACAAGTTCCTAGAAAAAGAAACCAGAACAAAAGGCATACTTATTTAAAACGTGGATAGATGTTAACTAATATCTTTCCAAAAATTCTCTACCAGTGTCCACTCCTTCTAGTAATATATGGACATATTCATAAAGAGGAGCTTTAAAATTTCCAATAGAATGTGTTTTCTAAAGGTTCATACTCAGAGAAAAGGTCACAAAACATTCTCCTCAGTCTCTATAGCATGAAATATGAAAAGCTTTTATCAGCTACAATAGCTATTTTACTGGTGAACTGTTCAAGGTCAGGGTCTTGGCATCTCTCTCTTGTGATGATCCTGGGATAAAGTACACATATATGCTAACAGACAAGAGTCCTTCAGTTGTCTCCAAAGTAGGATGCTGTAGACAGTTGTAGTTGGGCCAATGACAAGATAAAATATGAGGCCAGGTATGGTGGCTCATGCCTGTAATCCTAGCATTTTAGGAGACTGAGGCAGGAGGTTCACTTGAAGCCAGGAGTTTGAGACCAACCTGGGCAACATAGCAACATAACAAGACCCCGTCTCTAAAAAAGAAATTTAATTTAAAAATTCAAACAGTTTAGAAAGAGTAAGTAACATTTGGGAGTGTATCCTTCCAGATATTTTTATATACATATATATATATGGGAGTTAGTTACATATATATGTGAGACAGAGAGAAAGTTAGTTTTATTAAAAATGACATTACAGATGCTTCTCAATTTACCATGGGATTATATCCCAGTAAACCCATTGTAAATTGAAAATACCGTAAGTCAAAAATACATTTAATACATCTAACCTACCAAACATCATAGCTTAGCCTAGCCTACCTTAAACATGCTCAGAAAACTTAACATTAGCTTACAGTTGGGCAAAATCTTCTAACACAAAGCCTATTTTATAATAAAGTGTTGAATATCTCATGTAATTTATTGAATACTGAAAGTGAAACATAGAATGGTTATATGGGTATTCAAAACCCAGTTTCTACTGAAAGTATATCTCTCTCACACCATTGTAAAGTCAAAAAATCATAAGTTAAACCATGGTAAGTCAGGGACTGTATGTATACTACACATAGTATTTTGTAATTTCCTTTTTTATTTAAAGAAAGTAAAGTATACTTTATAAATACCTTATACATATATTTATATATATGAAAGTATGCTTTATAAATATACACATATATTAGGGAAACCTTCTCTATGTCCATAGATATTCAAATATATTATCATTTTTGATAGCTGTAATTGTAGAAATATTATAATTTGTTTACTCAGACTTAACTGATAAGGATTTAGGTTACTTATAGTTTTTCACTGATATTAACAATAAACATCTTTTGGGGGTACTTTTGATTGTGTCCTTAGGAAATTTCTGAACTGTAAGGATGAAGATTATGCACATTTTAAAGCTTTTGAATTTTGCAACTTACTGCAAATTATTATGAAAAAATTATACCTCCAAATTTATAGCAACCGCTATGTATCAGAGAGCTTATGTGTTTTGATTGTGTTCCCCAGACAGACAGCGGAACGTGTCACGCTGCAGAACCAACTCCAGCAACTTCTAGAAGCCCAGAAATCAGAGGGCAAATCACTCCCTTCTTCACCCAGGTAATACCAGGCACATTGGTGTTCAGAATTCTTAAGTATCTTAAATCTCTGAGCCTTCTTTTGGATTTCCTTTAATATCCTTTAAGAGGATGACAGCAGAAAACATTTGATTATAAAACAGCAGAAAACATTTGATTATATAAAAAATGAGCAATCACAATGAAAAGGACACTGGCCCTAGGGTCAGAAGGCCTAGGCTACTCTCTGGCTCTGCCATTTCTTCTATCACTATAAACAGGTCACTTACTCTTTCTGAGTCTTTCCATTCCTCATCTATGAAATGGGAGTAAGGATATAGAACTTGATAAGGTTGTTGAAGATGGGATTAATTAAGAAAATTCATGCAAAATTGATGTGTAGAACAATAGACAGGTTTAGTAGTCATGGTAGTGTATAGCATAAGGTACGAGGCATGCTATACTTTGGCCATGGCTGCTACTATGGAGTATTTGCACATGGCTTTGAAAAAACGTTAAATGATTATTCTTATTCTGTTCTTCTTTATTTGCAAATCAGTAACAGCAGTAAAGGCCATGCAGTGACTCGTGGCTGAGTCATTCTAACGCAGTAGGAAATCATCTCATATGTCGCTCTTCCTCTTTTCAGTTCACCGTCCTCACCTGCTTCCAGAAAGTCCCAGTGGAAATCTCCAGATACAGATGATGAGTCTATGGCCAAAAACAAACCAGGAGTCCAAGAAGGGATTCAGGTTCTTGGAAGCTTGTCAGCTTCCAGCCGGGCTAGGGCCAAAGCAAAAGATGAAGATTCTGATAAAATCCTACGCCAGTTATTGGGAAAAGAGATCTCAGAGAATGTCTGTACCCAGGAAAAGCTGTCCTTGGAATTCCAGGATGTTCATTCTTCCTCTAGAAATTCGAAAAAGATCCCTCTGGAGAAGAGGGAACTGAAGTTGGCCAGGCTGAGGCAGCTGATGCAGAGGTCACTGAGTGAGTCTGACACGGACTCTAACAACTCTGAGGACGCCAAGAACACCCCTGTGAGAAAGGCTGACAGGCCCAGGCCGCAGCCCATTGTAGAAAGCGTGGAGAGTATGGACAGCGCAGAAAGCTTACACTTGATGATAAAGAAACACACCTTGACATCTGGACGCAGGTTTCCTTTTAGTATCAAGGCTTCTAAATCCCTGGATGGGCACAGCCCCTCTCCCACCTCAGAGAGCAGCGAACCAGACTTGGAATCCCAGTGTCCAGGCTCGGGGAACACTCCTCCAAGCCAGCCATGTGGGGACTCCACTCAGACCAGCCCTGACAGCACTGCTGCCCAGAAAGTTGCCACAAGTCCCAAGAGTGCCCTGAAGTCTCCATCTTCCAAGCGCCGGACGTCTCAGAACTTAAAACTCAGAGTTACCTTTGAGGAGCCTGTGGTGCAAATGGAGCAAACTAGCCTTGAACTAAGTGGGGAAAAAGATAAAGAAAGGGGCAGGATTCCCCATCGGGCCTCCACGAGTAGCGAATCAGGGGATCAACTGAAAAGGCCTTTTGGAGCCTTTCGCTCCATCATGGAGACACTAAGTGGCAACCAGAACAATAACAATAACTATCAGGCAGCCAACGCGCTGAAGACCTCCACGTTGCCCTTACCCTCACTCGGGAGGAAGGTGACAGATGCCAAGGGAAACCCTGCAAGCTCTGCTAGCAAAGGAAAGAATAAGGCAGTGAGTGCTATTTGGAGAATATCCTTTTTCTTCCCTTGAATTGATTATGTTGTTCCTAACACTACAGATTGTTGACCTGTGCCACCCTGAGGGAATCCCCAGAAAAATTCCAAAGGGATGCGTGGAAAGCCAAATTTATATGTTTCTAATGACATGCCATGTCAGAGAATATACCCCTTGCTCTTCCTTTGGCAAATACTCTAACAGAGAAAGGTAAATGAATCACAGGAGATTATATTCTGGCCCCTGAATTTCCCTAACTGGCTTAATCCTTGGGTATTAGTGGTCCTAGACTGGGAGGCATCTCTACAAGATGAAACTACCAATCAATACAAAATAAGGTCCTTCATTGGCACTGATTCTGTCTTAGGAAGAGTTTGTTCTCTTCATGTGCCTGGGTAGTTTATTCTCAGGCCCAAATTAAAAAGCACATAAATAGAAACTCTATTTCTAAAGACTTAACTATTCAACTTTGGAATGACCTTTGAAATGAATACACCACAGGGACCTCCACATAGGCATTTTACAACACAGACCCCTAAGTGTTGATTGGAGCCTATAGGAGTCTGAAGTGCTTGCCAGTCCACAGGGGACAGCAGAGTGTGCCATGAACTACATTTTATATTATAATTGCATTTATTGGAAAACGATGCACTATAATCTGTGACTTATATCCAGTGAATAAGAGATATGAACATCTTTCTAGGCAGTGTTTCCTGCATGCTCTGTGTTTGCCATGCCATTAAAAAATGGTATAGAAGCCAAAATGCAAAACTCTCTCTGGAATGGAATGACTCAGATCATCCACCATGTAATCTAGATAAACCACCCAGAGGAGGGTTAGAATCTTCATAACTTACTACTTGCTATAGTGTTAAAAGCCCATTGCAGTGAGGTCTAAGAACCATCCACATTCTTTTTGCAGTACCCAAATCAAGTTTTAGTTATTATTTCTCTAATTAATTGAACACCAATTTTAAGTTACACATCTATTTTTTCTGTAAATTGTCCTTATTATAAAGGACTTTATCATGTATTTGTTTCATCAAGAAAAGGCACACTTGAGCTGAAGACACCAGACCTTTTGGGTTAAATATGCCAAAACTTAAATTGCTCAAATAAAACTTTTCCAAGTAACTTAATGGGTCCTGTCGCTCAGTAGTAAAAGAATCATCATCTCAATAATTCCCCATTCTCCTTAAAGTATACACTAGGCTGCTGTCCTCTAATCTCTCTCCTGCATGCTTCATGTGTACAGGGACTTGTGCATGTGCTGAGCTTTTTGCATGTTCTCAGATGATTTTTAATTGCACCTCTCTAGGAGATGTACAGCAGCTGCATCAATCTTTCCTCTAACATGCTGACTGAAGAGCCTCTGCATAACTCTGCACGGTACGTGGTACTATGGGATGCATTGTGTGGCATTGCCATACCTTTGCTTTCAATTGCATGAGCTTTTAAATTATGGACCTGGAGTACCTTTCAGCAGGGGATGACACCAAGGAAGAAGAAACTTACAACTCTTCCCTCACACAGAAGCAGGCACAGACTAGTAACTAGGTCTTAGAAAGGTTGGTAGTCCTCCACTGGAGGGGCTTTACTTCAGCATCAGTCAGAAGAATCTACTCAATTCACAAACTTGCTGTGTATCCTAGTTGACTTTGGCTTTCAATCTTTGTTTTACTGGAGTCAAGGTACCAAGTAAGTATTGAAATTAAATTTCCTGTCATGGTGGAATGAGTCAGCCTCCCAGTCAGAATCAGAACTTTGAAACAGAGCTGGAGTTTTATTTCAGTGCTGATTACAGACTGAAAGCTCCTTTCGTCACCATTCTGCTGATCTCAGGAGAAGCAAGGCCTTGCTGTTCTGAAATTTCTCTAGCTTAGCATTATGAACCATGATTCCAGGCCGTGAGCTAGTCTTATGAGTTCACACAAATAAAACAAGGGTCTTTCTCAAACAAAATGTGTACTATTCAAAATGCATGGGCCATGTATGTAGAAGAGAGAGGATCAGGTCCCCAGTGGCTGGGGCACCTCCTTGGGGCACAGTCCTCCTGCAGTGTGGCTTTCATCCTCCCAGAAGGATTGGCTCAGTTTCCTGACAAGGCAGGAAATAGGAGGAGGAAAAGGAGAGCAGCCAAAGGGGAGTCGATGCAGTCAGTGTCTCTTAACTGGTGCATTTCAGAAGAGTTAAACCCCCAAACCCATTTTACAAGACTATAGCTTTTAAGTCATTTAAACTAATTGAAAAATCAAGACATGCCATTCAGCATTCTTCCAAAATCCTCCAAAGAATTTGGGGGGGGGGTGTGGGTGTATGTGTTGTGGGTATGAATTTTACTTTAGAATACTAAGGTGCAAAAAAGTAACTCTCCTTTTTTCCCCCTGCATCTAATTTAATCTGCTCTAGATCTTTATTCAGGCTACAGGGAAATTAAATCTCAGTCATTTTAGGGGATGCCCCTAGGGGCCTCATTAATTCAGTATGTTAAAGGAAGAGCCTTAGAGCTTCAGTATTTACTGGTCACCAGTGGTCTGCTTGGGTCAGGCTCACACGTTGCCCGAAGCCAGGCGTCTGGACTGCTTTAGGCCACGCTGGGGCAGGAATCTTGGCCAGGGCTGAAAACCCAATGCCTAGGGTGGGAAGAGAATGGGGGGGGAAAAAACCCATCCCCCTTCTAGACATTGGTATTAGCCCACTTCTGTTTCTCCTAACTTAGGTCCCCACCTGTACCCTTCTCTGTCCCCATCTTAGGTTGTCTGTATCTTCTGGTGCCTAGAAAATTCTGCTTTTGTCCTTAAACAGAAGGCACCAGCAATACCCTGAGGCAAGGAAGCACAAAGATTTGGCAAACTCCTTGAGAGGGAGAAGGAGAATACCTCTCATTTCTTTCAGGCTCCTACAGCAACTGGGAACAAGACAATTAGTATCACAGTAGATTCTCCTGCCAGAAATACTTGATTCTAGCGAGGGAACAAAGCTGAGCAATTTATAATAATAGGATTACAAAAATCAAAGCACAAAATGAGATTATAGGGCTACTCAGTTATCTGACATGAGGTTAACACTTTCCCATTCAGCTTAAGGAACAGTCCTTCCAAAGGCTCAGTTTTGAACCCATCAGATTCACTGGCTTTACTTATAAAAATAATAGAGTTTAATTTCAGAAATAAATACTGAGAAATCCCAAAATAAAAGTATTCAGTGTATTTAAATAAGCATCTTGACCCCTTCCCTCACTACCTCATAAATTAACCTGTACTTTATCATGGTTTTAGTTTGGCATATATTTCCATAGAAAGTAGAATCCCTAGTTCTTTCATGCTAGAGAGGAGAGGTTTCTCTGATTCACTCATAATCATACAGAGGCTGAGAGAACTGGCCTGGTTCACTCCTTAGATAAAGCAAGGTTGGCTCTCTCTAGTTAAAGATTTCTTAAAGATTGCTCTAAGAAATTAAGACTAGAGTAGGAATATGGGCCCAAAAAACACCTAATTTACTCTAATGCCTGCCTCATTTTGCCTGTGGGACCCCCACTGCAAGAAGGAAAGGAACCCAAGTATTCATCCATCAGTAATGACTTCAAATCTTGGCCTAAGAACTTGCTTGAAGGCCAAATAGTTCCTTTCAGGTAGCAGGGATTGCCCAGGATCACATAACTTTGGAAACTAATGGTAGTCATTGAGTTGGAGTTGACACCAAACATTATTGCCACTAAATGGCCCTTTCAGTATAGCCCTGGGACGAGGAGTGGGGCAATGGATCCCAGTTCCAAGGGAAAACTGGAATTCCATATTAATTCCTAAGAAATTTTTATTTTTCCTATTAAGGGAAAAGTAGAGACAATAAATAAAACATTTTAAAGAATGTCAGCTCTGTGAGGGGGTTCTGTTTGCTATTTATTTTTCTAAATTGGTCACAGCTTAATAGCAAAGAATCTAAATTTCCTTTGAATGCCCTTTAAAATTAGATTCAACTCTATTACTTTGAGCAGCTTTCCCACTGTGATTCAACTGCAGAGGATAACTTGGCTTATAACAAGCAGATTCATCTCTACTTTATCTTACAAAAGACAAGTTGGTTTTAAGTTATTACAACTCCAAGGAATGTTTGCAATTACTTGTCTTAAAATGCCAATGAAACATTCATTTCCCAGAGTTTAAGTCCATTTGAGATCTGAAACACATGAAGTGAGCACTGATTCCATTTACCAATAGGCAGAGGGCGTTAACCCCTGGCCACCACCAGTAACAGCCCCTCTGACCACAGTGGTATTGTTGCCTGAGGGTTAGCACCAGGAAACCCCTAATCCTAGCACCAGCATTAGTGTAGACTCCTTAAAAAGACATTAAGCAATAAACACCATTAGTGTGGGTTTTACTGCCAAGGAATTAGCCACCCTGGGAATTATATATCCAGAGCCAAGAGCTACTATCAAATATTTTGCATAGATCTCAAGGTTGTTCAACAGTCACTTCAAAGAGAGTGGTCTGTTTAGCCTGTAGTGAGGTGACATCTGCTATGGCAACAATCACCTGCTGTGCCCAATAGAAGGTCATAGTTTAGGGTATCCTTTCCCTACCCCCAGCACACACAAACATACATTTCCTTATTGTCAGGATACCATACTTAATAGAAAAAGAATCAAAGATGTGGAAGACATTGGGAAGTAGACATGGGGCCCTGGCTGAAACCTGTTCCCAACCAGAGTATATCCTCAGCCCCACCAAATAACATTTATGGAATCATGATGGGAAAATGCAGCCAGCATAGAAAGGAGTCCTTGATGCTGCTGAACAAATGTGTCCTTGCCACAATTTATCTGTATATAATCAAATAACCACATTTTAATCTTGCCTTAATTTTTTGACTTTAAAGTGTTAACATTATTTTTAACCTGTATGCTGGATTCTTGAAGGGGTCATGGTATAAGTACTCAGCCGTGTAGGTGTTTTACCATGCTATCTGGATGTGTGTTGAGTGCATCATTCTAGAGGCAGACAGAATATTACCAATGCAACAGTTCAGAAAATTTTATTAAAGTGCTGATACTAAAAAGGTATTCAATAAAGTAATTGGCGCTTAACACAATAGACATTCGAGTTTCTGCTCAGAATCCATAGTTTCAAGTTCTGAGCCCTGATCTAAAGTATGCTTTCCTATATTTTCATATCTAACCTACTGGCACTGGGGTCCAGGGCCAATCAGCCAGGTCCCTGGAGTGGGGTGGTTGCCTCAGCTCTAGACACCCCTAGAGCTGCAATGCCCTTCCCCCCCTGCTTCCCCAGGTGTTCTGTGTTCCCTGTACAACTCCTGTCCTGCCCAACCCCACCTTAGCCTCTCCTAGGGTTTAAATTAGTTTCAGAAGGAAAACTCTTCATACTAAAGCTTTGTGCCTATAACTTGGAGGAGAGCGAGAGACTCCAATCTTGAACCATTTCTTCACGTGAATTAAGTGACAGTTTCTTCTTCAAAACAGGCCAAGGTTTGGGATGGTCATTGGCCTTTGCATAGTAAATTATAGGGAATTTGTCTGCTAATAAGGTAGATTCTTGTGTGTAAAGAATGCCCATGTTTGGGGGAATAGTTACAATGATTACCTTTCCAATGTCTAAGCACAACTTAGCAAACTCTTTATAAAGGCTGGCAGAGTTCCCGAGATGAATGCAAGTTTTTTCAAACGGAGTTGCTTTTCATAAGCTCCTTACACACTCTGGGGAAAGGCAAAAGCATATTTTACCACAGGAAGACAGTGAAACAAAGTTTAGTATCAGCGTATGATAAGTTGAGATATAGAAAATGCTATTGCAAGGAAGACCCCATGTACTGTCTTAAATCACTGCCCTAGGAAGGCAGGAAATGAACGTGTGGAATTTGTGAACACACGTGAACCAATGGTAGACGGGTATAGAGAAGAGACCTGCCTTGGAAACCAAAATCATCCCACCGGAACACATTCTTTCAGCATGCTAAGCCTGGTTTCAGGGTAGCCAGAAAACCTAAGAACAAACAATTCACTTCTCCACCTCCACCCTCCTTTCCTCACTCTCCAAAGGTCCAATTTTGAATTGTGTGATCTCAAAGCAGACACATGTTCCATTAGTGTTATATTAATATTTGCATCACACGTCTGCCACCGCTAGGGACATCTTTGTACGTTAAAAGAGCTGAGCCTGGCTATAAACACTCTTAAATCTGGAGTTTTAAAGAAGCAATAGGTTGGTTGAGATTTAAAAATACCAAATAGAGACTTAACCCAGCCACCACCACCCTCCAGTACCTTTGAGCATCACTGCCCCAGCGGTCCTTGGTGCTCTTCCCTCCTGAACACCACACTGAGAACAGCACAGATGTATAATCTCCCTGAACACCACATCCAAGATTGCCAGGCTGTTCATTTCAACACCATTTTCAGCTCTAAGCCACTCATTTTGCCGTGCCGGGATAAGGCATGGTCCCTTCGTTCAGGGAGATCATAATCAAGAGAGAATTAAAAGAGGATACAATTTAAAACTTGGCAAGCTCTGTGGAAGGTATGAGAGCTTCTTGAGAGCAGTGAGCCTGGATAGCACCATTATACGTCCATTTGTAGCCCCAGTGTCTAGGTCGGTGCCTGGTTCATGGCAGCAACTTCATAAATATGTGGGGAAAGGCAGAGCTAGAAAGAAGAAAAGGAAGAGAAAAAAACAAATAAGAAAAAAAAAAAAAGGACTGAGCCTGTCATCCGTGGGGATGTGGGAGGGAAATAGTGTGCCTTTTATCAATCTAGGCCTTCTGGTCACAAGTCCACCTACCTACAGTGAGTTTCAGTGTGGGTACTTCAAGTACAAGTTTTCGTACTTTGAACCAAAATCCCATTTTTTAGTAGATGGTATTTATAGCAGTGCTCTCAGTAAAGCTCTGGGGGAGGTCACAAAAATAGCAGGCAGGGTCTCCCATTTTGGTTAGTAGAGACGCAGTGCGTGTTGTAGGCCATTTTACACTGATCCTGTAAGTTGCTGCCTGGTCACCATGGGCTATGGAAATATGGAATCCGTGCCTAGATGAGTCAGCAAGCTAGATTGCTTGAAAAACTGTTATTTAAATTTAAGTCTTTTCTCCTTTCCAATTTTGGTCACTCAGAATGTGATTTCATATCCAAAAATGAAATCGAGGAGCAGCAAATTATCTGAATAATTCATGCCAGAATTACCCAAATACTTTTGTTCTTTGAATACTGGTAATTCAGTCCTAGATAATTGAAGGGCTCAGGGAGGATTGAATTATCCTGATATTATTCAGATAAATGCCTCAAGTTAACATTTTACTTGCCAAAGACTCAGCTGTAATCAGGCTAGGTTTTGTCCTGCAGAAAGAGTGCTCCAAGAGTTTTTTATTTCAGCACCCTTTGTATTAAAGCAGAAATGCCTCATCAAAGTGTAAACTACATTATCCTTAGACTTCCGTTCAACTTTTTATGTTATTTTAATTTTTTGTCAAAGTGGTATACTTATAATAGTAATACTAGCATTTTAACAAAAACTGGCTGTCCCCTGTACCAAATCCACTGCCTTCCCTAGTCTCACTCTCCTGAATCAACCATTTGCTTTTCTAGTATTCTCTATTTCTAAATAACATGCTCATACAGATTTTCAGTTTCAAATATTATCCCTGTTATCTATTGGCATCCTACTAATGAAGATAAAAATAATGATAGAACTTACAAACAATTAAAAAGCACTTACAGTGTCCCAGAGAATATTTCAGCCATTTTACACATATTTACTATTTTAGTCTTCACAATGACACTATGTGGCAGATACTATTATTATCCAAATTTTGCATATTAGAAACTGAGGCATAGCATGATTGTATATCTTGCTGAAGGTTACATAGTAATGATGGTGCTAAATTGTGGAGCCAGGATTTGAACTCAGTCAGTCTGGCTCCTAAGTCCATATTCTTAACAATGAACCAAATTTATCTAATCTATTTTAGCATCCAACACTGCTCACACACACACACATACCCCTTCTTCCTCTTCCTCCCCCTACCTCTAGTGGTACAATATAGTTGTATCACTCTTTAAGGTTAAATCAGTATTCAGTGTTTATTATTATTATGGTTATTTAAATAGTAACAGTGAATCTCTGTGTTGTACTATATTACATTTTCTTTCTTATACAACTTTATGTATCCTCCAGAAATAATTTTGATTTCTTAGTCTATAATTCATTTCTAAACACTCTGCTAAAGACAAAAACCATCTTTCAGCTATTCAGATAGCTCAGATGTCTCTCAGTTTCTCTCTGTTTGTGGAGACCCCCTTTTTCCCCCTGACCCCATCTGCACTTCTGCCATGTGGCACTGCTACACAACTATCATCCTGGAGTTTCCCCATGTGCATCATCCTGAGAATTCTCTTTGATTCTTTCCTTTCTATACTCCATTTCCTGAATCTGTCTTTTCCTTTTATTTGGTTTATTCTCATGCTTCAGCAAATATATCTTCCCACCCAAGGAAGGTGAATAGGTGCTAAATTTTTTGAGACCTTGCATGTCTGAAAATATCTTCAATTTACTGTATTAGGAGTGTTTGGCTGGGCATAGGATTCTAAGTGAGAAATTATTTTCTCTTAGACTCTTGAACACATCATTTCATTTTCTTTTGCTTCCAACGTGTCTGTTGAGAAGTCCCATTCTTCTCTGCTGATCTTTTGGAAGCTTTTATGATTTTCCCTTTATCCCCAATATTTTGATTTCTTGATGATTTGCCATAATATGGGTTTATTTTCATTCCTGGGCTGCAGGTACTCAGCTGGCTTTTTCAGTCTGGAACCCTAAGTGCTTCATCTCTGGGAAATGTTTTTTATAATTTCTTTGAAAATTTTCTCACCTCCAATTTCTTTGTTCACTTTGGAAATCCTCTGATTCTAACGTTGGACACATTGGGCTGATCTCAAATTTTCTAACTCTTCTTCTCTCTTTATTCATACTTTGGCTTTTTCTAGTTTGACTTTTTAGGATATTTACTGAAATTTATCTTCCAATCTTGCTATTGAATTTTTTTATTTCTGCTATAATAATGTTTATTTCCAATAGTACTTTATTGGTTTTCTGTTGGTTCCTTTTTTATGGCATTTTATATGAAAATCTTATTTAAATTTTTACAATCAAATACAAATATAAATGTACATCCTTACCTTTACTTCCTTTTTACAATAAAGGTGGCATCCTGTATACACAGTTTTGCTTCATGCTTTTTTTCACTTACCATGTTGGAGGTCTTTATGTGTTAATATATGGAGAACTTCTTCATTCTTTAACATAGTTACTATCATCTTCAGAAGTACATGGTGCTCTTAATTCCTGGGTCTTGTGATGCACATCAGTTTGTTGGGTTCCCTGACTGTAAGCTTCGGTATCTGCTTTTCCTGCTCTGCTAAATCAATTCTAATGTTCATCCACCTTCCTATTTCTCAAATGTTATTTTCATTTTGTCTGTTATCATCTCCTCTCTCATTTCCTTTATTCATATAGATTTATGCCTTTTTTATTTCTTTACTTTCATTTTAGTGTTGTTTTGCAAGAAAGAGATGATAAATGTGTGTATTCAATCCACCATGTTTAATTAGAATCCTTAGGACATCTTTTGACCAAGTAGTTTTTTCCTTTCACCTTCCCTTTCCCTTTCTTGCCCAGGAACAACTCTCTAAAGTTATATTCATAGGAAAAATAAAAATAAGAATTACAACTTTCAGAGGATGAGGATGACCAAATATATACTAGAACACAGAGAATAGGCTACATGGTCTCTGTGAGCAAGCACAATTTTGAGACCATAAAACCACAGGTGGGGGTCTCCTGCATCCAAGTGTGCCTCATGTTAGTGAGCACAGTTACCAGAAGCAGTTTGTTTTTGTCTGGTGTAGCAGCAAGAAGTAATTTAGTAATATGTAGGCTTGCCCACCCTTAGAAGATAGCTACTCTCTGGAAGAATTTTATACCAAGAATCGGACTAATATCTCTTGAAAATGAACACACCTGCCCAGAGGAAAATTCATTGAAAAAGCAAAGCTGTTCCATGGTTTGAGTTTGTACTGTTTTTCTACAGACTTACTAGGTATCAAGTATTGGGGAAAACCACATTACTCTCTCCTACTTTCTTCTTTTTCCCATAGATTTACCTACTTGTAGTCTTTCAACGTGCTACTACTCATTAATCACGCACTCAAAGAAAAAGTATTCTTCTTTAAACTTTTAAGACTCAAGCTTATCTGGAGAATAAAAAGTGTCACCAGTAAATCCATCTAAATAAAATATAAATATCTCTCATTTCCACTCGACCAGTAGTACTATACTTCCTATCTTGTTTGACTTTTAATAAGATTCTCTTGACTGCAGAATGCCTGTATTTCAGTCAGTATGATTGAGAAATCACTTCCATAACCAAATTAAAAAATGTTCAGCAAGTGTGTGTTATTACACGACTGATTGCTTTTATTGTTCAAAGAGTGGTTTATATGAAAAGAGAATAATTTGCCTATTGGAATGAAGTCTTCTTCAGTGTGGTTTGTGTGAAGATAATTTCCATTGTTGGTGAGCTGTTCGGTGGTATTGTCTTGTAACTTGACCATAGTTTTATCTAATTTTGGCTTGTGGTTTCTCTTCTGCTTAGGCATAATGACATCAATAGAAAAATGAAGAAATCCTACAGCATAAAGCACATTGCTGAGCCAGAGTCAAAAGAACTCTTCTTGTAAAATCCCTTTTTTGTCTCCCACTGATGCCCTTTGGACACCATTGGAAATTTCTGGACTGTGCTCTGTAGAAATGGAACCATGAGAACATGCCTCACCAGCAGAAGAACAGGATATCAGGATGCCTTAAATTTATAGTAGTAGACTCTATGAGATGCATTTTGAGGTGATATCTGTATATACAACTTGTTTTTTAAAAGAGATGCTGTTTAAAAGCATGATTGGACAAATATATGTTTTTTTAAGATTGGATGATTCAACCTACCCACAGGACATTCACTAAGCCACTGATGCCATTTGTATTTCCTCAGTTGCATGAGTATTTGCTAATGTTGGTTGAACTTCCCTTTCCCCATAATATGGGCAGATTTGGCTCAGCTCCTCAATGAGACCAGGTCAGTGGTATTGTTTTCTGTCAAGAGTGTTTTTTCTGTCATTTCTACTTTTTGTATAAAGGAAATAAAACAACGTTAACAGCCATCTATAAGCTCAGGGCACCTACTTTCTAACAAATCTGCGATGTTCTAATTTTTAAGGGACTTTGAAAGTATTTGGATTGCTGATATTTGATTTCAGGAACAAACTGCCCAGTTTAGCTGTTTTCCCACAGGGGTCAAGTAAAACATTCTATATTTCATTAAGTACGAAAGGATCAGACAAGTATATAAAGTAAGTCAATTCCGTCTGCCTTTTCAATTCTTGTGTTGACATGGGAAAATACTAAGGACAACTAAGGATTTAGCTCCTTGTTGGGTCACTTTTTTCTGCCTTTAAGACGTTATGAGGCCTGTCTGATCCCTTTAGGAGACGCTGTGGAGCCCGAGTTCATAACAGCCCTATTGTTGATACAGCTCTTTCAATCTATGTAAGCAGTAAGTTCCAGAAAGTTTCCTCCTATCATGTAAAAATATATTTCTGGTGAAACTTCAAGAGTTTTATTTTCAAAGTGTTGGCATGACCTGTAAGAGGCCTGTCAAGTTTTAGTTTGCAAGCAGAATGTAGTCTTACCAGTCAGAGGGAGCGCTGTATGCTATTACAGTTATTAGCAATGTTACTGCAGTCAGATCAGTCAAATGTGAACCATTCTGTATCCTGGTGCACAAAGCAGACCAAATTACTGAATTAGGAGATAATCTTGCATATGTGGGTCATCTGACAGACTTGGGCTTGATAAGATGCAAGGTATAGAAGGCAGGTATAAGAAAAGAAGAAGGAGCTAATATCTGAATGGCTTTTATGTACCAGAACTATTATGTGGTGATATTTCTACTCCCATTTTATAGATTAGAAAATTAAACTTTGGAAAATTTAAGTCCTGTTTCCAAGGTAACACTACTAGTAAATAGCATCATTAGACTTCGGTACAACTTTACTCATTATCCCCAATACACTAGTGATCCTATGCTATGCTGTCTCCTTTATGCATCAGCCACTGGACTGGCACACAGGAATGATGAGTTCTAGTGTCGACTCTTCTTCTGGACAACTCTTTGATCTCAGGCAGGGGACATCGCCTCCTTGAGAAATCTGGAAAAGGGCAAGATTTGCCTACATACATATCTAGGAGGCAGGTTGCTTTCACCTTGTAGAGCAACACGTCTATGAATTTCAGTTAGTGTGCTCTGTCCTTGTTTAGGTCCTGTGAGTTGCTGCTGTTAAAAGCTGGTGCCATGTGTGGTTCTGCATTTCTTACATGGTCTTTTCCTCAAATGAGATGGTGTGTCTCTGATTTTTGGCCCCTTGGCCTTATCTGCCCTCTTTGATTGCTTCCTTACATTTCACTGCTCTGTCTTACTGCTTGAAATTCTAATAGAGACTATATGACAAGTACATGTGAAATGTGGATTCCTGTTTTCTGCTTGGTGCAGAGGAGGTGACACAAGAGTCACACAGTGAGCCAACATTTGGGACTTGGCCCAAAATGGGGCCTCAAAGAAAGAGGACCCAGAAGAGTGCTCTCTATCTCCCAGAGGTCCCAGGTTTGTTCTTACACAGTGTTTTTAAACGTGAAAGATGAGTGAGGCTGGGCATTCTGCAGAGATTTCACAAGCCAGACAGAGTTTCCAGTTAAACATAGTAAAGAAAATTTCAAGAGTTTAAAAGAGAGAGATGCTACCTTGACCTAGAAATCTCTGGCGATGCAATTGTTTAGTGACATTAGCATTTTAGATCTCACAGTATTAAGTAGAGAAAAGCAAAGACTAAAAAAGGTAAAATAGGAAAGTTGAGCAGATTCAGAGCAGGCAGACTGGGAGACAATGTTTAATGATGTTGCTAGGATACTAAAAATGCTGGCCCTTAATTCATACGTGTACGTATCTTCACTGTCCAAGTTCCTTATGAAATGGATAAATTATGGTTGCTTGAAATTAGTAGAAATGATGTTTTCCTTACCACAAACTTAGTTTTATGCAGCATTTTTAAGGTGAAAACACAAACTCTTATTTTTCCATGGAAATCTAGACATATTTACATGTTAAAGAAAGAGAGTGTTTCCTTTTAGTAAGCAGAGCTTTGGGGCCCCTGCCCCAGCTCCCTCCCATTGGGCTAGTAAAATGAGTAAAGCTCTATGTGCATGCCTAATTACATGCAGCAGGGCAGGAAACTCAGTTCCATTGTAAAAAACAATCACATCTGTCAGCATCTTTTAAAGACTGGCTTCTTTTATGTCACTAAAGGGACTTGTATTGCCAAAGTTCAACACAGCAAATTAAGAATGTTTCTTAGAAAAGATAACAAGATACCAAACTGTCACCACTTTGAATGGATTGAATTCCCATCATTTATTCTCATAAAACAGTATCAAGACTTCAAACCTAATAAGAAAGTTCTAGATGTGCATGGTGGGATTGGGAGTATGGATGGGACTCTCAAAAGATACCTCCATGTAAGATTTTGAGAACTAATTTTTTTTTCAGAGTGAATAATTACAAACAACATGATGATACAGGCTAGAGGAAATAACTATAAATATTTAAATAATTCCCTAAAAGACTATTTAATATAAACTGGGTTAAATGATTTTTCTTCAGTGGCCACCTATATGCTTGCTGTTAAGTTCATAGAGGTAAGTAAGCATGAGGAACAGGATTATTGCAACAGGGTTGGTACCATTTCCCCATAAAAATGGAGTTCATGCTGTCTACAGCCCATAACTCTCCCTTGTTGATAGGTTTGTCGTTATGTCCTGTGTTTTCTCAGGGATTATTTCCTTTTATTCTTTAACTATTGCATAGTTTCATGCAACTTTTCAAGCACTTGATTCCTGTCTCCTAATGAGACCAAAAGTTTGTTAATCTCAACAGAATCTTTGCGTCACCTTTCATAGGTGGCAGGTTAGTAAATATCTACTAACAATTTCTTTCAACACCCTAATAAGCCATATTTCTTTTCATTTCTTCTCCATTCTTCTTCTTCCAGCCCTTCCTCATCCTGCTTTTCTTTCTCTCTCTTTCTCCCTCTTCCCTCCTTCCCTTACTCCCTCTCCTCCCTCTTTGCTGTCATGTTCCCTTTTTTTTTATTCTCTCTTCTCTGCCCTCTGCTCACAAGATCTCTCAACCCTATATACAAGATCTTCCTTAGAAGAAACCTGGCAGGGGAACTGTAAGTAGAAATGTGCTGGACCCAGGTTTACGGTGAGAGGTAAGTCACCTCTCCTTCCTTGCCAGAGCACGTAAGTAAGACAAGCGTCTTTCCATACGCTGATATATTCAACGAACTCTGATTGAGCCCATGCCAAGAATGAAGCTAGGCACTTGAATAAAAAAGACCCAGAAGTTGGTATCAACTATAGTGGAGGCATACAAGGGTAGATAAGTCTACCAAATTGTGCCTTTGGAGAGACTTGTGGAAAAAACTATTCCAATCGGTTTATGGTAGTGGTTCTCAAACTTTGCTGCACGTTGGAATCAGCTGGGGGAGCTTTTAAAAACCTGATGCCCTATCTGAACCCCAAACAAATAACTCCAACTCTCTGGGGTGGAACCCAGGCATCAGTATTTGTAAAACCCCCACAATTTCAGTGTGCAAGCATGTTTTAAAACCAGCACCTTGCTAACTCAAAATGTGGTTGGGAACTGTCAACATTGACATCAGCAGGGAGCGTGTTAGAAATGCAGAATCTTCATACATTCAGAATGGCCTCCATTTCTAATTTTGTGATGCTTTAAACTGTCTATTGAGAATACTTGAGAAGAACAGTTTGACAAAAAAAAAAACCCTTTCCTCAAGGAGAGAGGAAGAGTGGTGTACCCCTAAACCTGGAGACGGATGTGGAGAAAAACCTATTAGGTGTTTTTAAGGGAATGTGTATAATGTGTGTACAATTTGAAAATCATACTAAATGCTATAATTTTATATGTAGGAAATTTTTAAAATCATAATTATAGAAAGTGAAACTTCTTTTCTGGAGAGAAGTAGAAGCAGAACAATTTTTCAATTCAGGATGGGGTCATTGCACTTTTATGTTTAATTATAATGTGGCTAGGTTTTCCATTATACAATATTTCTGTCAATTTCCTAAAATCTATGTTGATAGAGGTCAAATCACCAGAAAACTACCCATCTGGCAGTGGCATAACCAAGACCAGGTTAAAGCAAAGACTAAAACCCTTTCTCAGTACCACTCCCGGACTGCTATAGCAGGGGCTCTTTGTGATATGCCAGCAAGATACATGATATTTTATGGCCTCATTACACAATACAGTGTTACATCATGTCCAATATGTTATTTTGTTCACACAACATACACACACACACACACACACGTTGAATGCCTATCATGTGCACAGATGTGTCTCAAGTGGTAGAAGTAAATCAGTGGTACTAAATTCATAAGAAGTGCTTTCAGTGAAATGTGGAAGGTCTGAAACAGGATAAATCTGAAAAGTACAGCAATCTGTTGTGATGTTGTACTCATATGTATCTGTATATTTTATAACTATGTATTTTTTCTATACATTTTTTCCTCACAGTTGTTCAGCCAATTAGGAACAATGAAGAAAGAATTTAAATTCCATTATTTGTAGTAGAAAATGCTAGTTGCCTTCTCAATATCCTTTCTCCCTTTCTTCCTAATTAAGGGAACCCAGATGTTCATGAAAGGAATGGCCATGTGACTCAGTCTGGCCAATGAGAGGTAAGTGAAATCCATAGAGTGGGGCTTTAGAAAATTTTGTAGAGGAAGAAGCTTACCTGGCACTCACCTTTTGCCCCTTTGGGGTAGAGCACCACCTCTTTAGCCATGAGGGCAAAAGTCACATGCCAAAAAAAGGAAAAGAGGGAAGGGGGAAGAAAGCTGGTTCTTTCAGCCGCTGCATAAGCTCTGAACTGTACCCCATGTTACTTATTGAGTAAAATAAACTCTCTTAATTGACAAATCACTGATATCTGGCTTCTGGTAGAAGCAGCCGAATATAAAATCTAATTGTTGTGTTCAATCGACAGAATATAGAGTATACATCTAGGTCATTGGACTAAAACAGAACTTCACAAAGTGTGCTCTATTTACCACTAGGTCTAGGGGACATTTGGCTGCACTCCAGGATTAAAGTATGTTTTTCTAGTTAGTTTGGTAAACAGTACATACAAAGTCCTGTAATACACTGTGATGCACCACCTGCAGAAACAAAGGACATGCTCCCCCAACTGCTGGCAGCACTGCTGGTCCAGAGCCCTCAGGTGTTACACTTCTCTAGGAATTGCCCTTGGCTGGAGAGAGCCACCCTTCCCAAGAGCACACCCCTTCCCTGGGCAGGCTGTATCCAGTGACTGTCAATGTGGGGGTATACAGGCCCAGCCCCTCATTCAACTTGGGACAACTCCAAAAAGCCATCCCTGTTCCAGAGCACCCTATAGGTTTGGCCCAACTTCTTCCCCTGCCTAATCCTGCTTCTTTCCCTTTCTTTCCATAGGTGTTGATCCCAAAAGCCATCTGTAATAAACTTCCTGCATATTAATCTCCAGGATAGTCTACTTACCAGGGAGTCCAATCTATAATGGCATATTAGCATGTTCAAGTCTTGAAGAAGCCCTAGAGTACAAAAGAAACTTGTTTAATTAGGTTTGGTGCTTAACTGATTTGTAAACCAGAGGACTTTTCTTTTAGAACACTTTTCACACACCCCAGAGTAGTTTCTCCTAATATCAGTGTGGGATGTGTTGGAATCAATTTTAAGTCATTATACATGTATGGGATTTAGACTATTCTACTATCATGTAAACCCAATGTCAAACCAAAATATATATGCCAGTACAGAACTATTTAGCCAAATTTCAAAGAAAGGCAGCCACAGTTATATTCTATTTGAACACAATTTTGTGGTCATTATTATTGAAATGTACCATTCCCAGTGTTCTTCCAGAATCTATGGGCCCAACCTCATTTCACTGCTGATGATTAAACTACATCCTAAGTCTCCATAGAAATATCATCTAGGAACTGTGGCATTTATCAAAAATCAATATTAGAAATAGCCATGTAGAAAAAAGTTTCTATATATTTGTTATAAAACTGTTATTGAAACCATCGTATGTTTAAAAAGCCAAGAGCTCTATAAGGAGCTATAAAATAAATTCCTGTTAGAGTTAGTGCTAGGGAAAAAAATCTCCTTCTATAGAAAAATTGGCGTGCTTTTTTTTATTAGCTAATAAGAACCTTATATAACTTGTGTTTTTCTTTTTGTCTTGTCTTCCAGGAAAAGGTCAAAAGTAAAGTTTGCATTTAATCTCAGTAGCAGTCCTTAGCCTAGTTTTTTCTAGTATACCAATCTGTCTCCACCCCTTTCCTTTGTTCTTACTTTTTTTTATCCTTTTTGGTGGTTGTAGCATATCTGTGTCTTCTATTATAAGCCACCGCAGACCTTCTGAAAATAAAAAGGCTGAAATAAATCTAAATGTTTCCATCATTTTTCCCCTTACCCCCCACCTACCCAATCCTGCTCATTTTCTTTAACTGATGTTGAAGGCCCCACCAGTTTTGTGTACAAGGCAATGCTGATTCAAAGTGTAAGAAAATCGTTACCTTCAAGTTGCTTATTGTCTATTGAGGATGGGAGAAATCACATACACACGTATGTAAAGTACAAGACAAAGAACAGTATGTGTGGTGGGGGCTCAGTGTTGCTGAGGGGAGGGAGAAATTACTTTTGGTTTGGCTGAGGCCAGGCAGATGCTTTGTAAAGTCTGCATTTAATAGAGGCAGACACAGGATTGGAAAAACAAGCACCACTGGTACTCACCATCAAACTGGTACTAACTGAGGAACACTTACATCGCACAGGGCAATAACATTCATCTGAGGGCGGGGGGGTGGGAGGGGGGTGGAAGGGATGGGAAAAACTCTCACTGAATGGATGTGGGGAGCACAGCTTGGGAGACGACCACGGTTGTGGCTCTGACACGGGCAGAACAGGGGCAATGTGAATGGCCAAAGTGTTGGACCCCCATGATATTCTGAAATTAAAAAAATAAATTAAAATTAAAAAAAAAAAAAATAGAGGCAGACAATACGTACTCAGGTGCAGTGATTGGCTACCCGTGCCCCCAGGTCATGTGATTAAGTGTCAAAATGGGAATCACAGCTACATTGTACTGCATGTCCGCAGCCAAATGGCCTCACTGGTAGCTTGTCAAACTCAGAGAATCTTGGAAAAGGCTCAATAAGTCCTTTACTTGATCAAGCAATATTTTCCAACCTGCACACAGGTGGGCAGAGATTCAAAAGTGAGTTCTCCGTTTTATTCAGCTTGTCCCCTTGCTCTCACCCTGATCTAGGGCCTTAGTCCTAAATCCTGAGAGTCTTCTTTATGATCACTCCTACCGTCCCTGCACCATAGTCATCCTTGTGGTGCCTGTGAATGAGGGCACTCCGAGCTCTCTCAAGAGAGTCTGCTGCAGGGAAGGCCCTCAGCTCTGCTGTGCACTCACTCCGACGCCAGTGAATGAGCACAGCAGGGATTAGAGCCAGGGCATATCTGCCTGCCCGCAGACTCTTCCGAGGGACAGCTGTGGCCTAAGACTTCCCTTGACCTGGCTAAATTTTTTTCTGAAATGTGTTGCAGTCTGGGGCTAATCACGCCCAGTCCTTCTTCCTGATCCCTCTCACAGTGTCTGAGGGCTCTCCTGCTCCTGCTGCCTCCTGCTTTGTCCTTCACAGGCATGGCCTCTCATAAATCGCCGCACAGCTCATCCCATCTGGTGGCAGTGGCTCAGACCACCTGAACCGACACTCTCTTTGACCCTCCTCCTCTTACTCTGCGTCCTGTTCCCAGGGTCGCTCCTCTTTTCTCTCTACTTTGTCTCCTTCCCTGCTAGGGCGGTGGTGGGCTGGGCTGGGGGCGGTGCTTAGGCTCCTGTGGGTGGAGGGGGCGGGGCGCAGGCCTTCTCCCAGCAAAGATGGACTTAGTGCTAGTATGTCAGTCTCCTGTAGCTTATGCTGAAAGAGTCTTAATTTCCATTCCCAACTTGCGTTACGTTATAAAAAGTCATATTCTGTTCTTTTATGCCCAAATAAGTTCCAGAGTTAAGGACCAGGTTTAGGTTTGGTGGGAGGAGGAGAGGGGCCGGAGGGGTGGAGGGAGGTGGTATGTGATTGAGGAAAACTCACCCACAACACAGGTAAAAGATGTTATCTGAGTGCAAAGAAAAGGAAGGTCACTAAGAGGTAGAAAAAACTTCCACTTTACATTAAGCTCCCTCCTCTTTTTTTTTTTTCTGGTTTGTTTTTGCATTTCTTGTCCCTTACTCAAAAAATTTTGCTCCTGGCAGGTGAATAACTTCCCTTCTCTCACCTTAAGTTTCTCCTTCATGTCATCCTTCTCCGTACTTACATGAGTTTAGCACAAAGAACACGTAAGCACATTATTAAAATTATCATCGTTTGTAGCATTTATTTCCCTTATATTCATCTATGTTGAAAGAGATGTACTTCTAAAAATAAACACACTTAAAATGTTAATAAACTTGTTATGGGCAGTAAATAGTAGGCACAGGGAGTAAATATTAAGTTAGATTGGGAACTTACTTTTTTGGTCCATGTGCAGGACTTCCTGTCACAGCCAATTTCCAGAACCTGCAAAGACTTCAAGAAGAAGGGAACTGTTCTATGTGGGGCTTGTCTGACTGGATTACTGGCATCTTGGCTGCAAACCTTCGTGTCTATCTGGATCGCGTACACATCTGTGAAAAAAATCCTGATGTCACATTCCCAACAATTGCCGGATTGTAATAAGTCTCCAACAGGAAGCAATTCATCATTAAGCTTTAAAGAAATAAGAAGAGAATAGAAAGTCCTTCTGCTTGTATGTACAATAGCAGCATTCCAAGTGAATGCCTAGCTATTGTTCCTTCCCAGACTTACACTCTGACAACCAAGAAAAATCACACCTCTGATTTTAGGACCATTTTGCCCTGAAGGGTGGGAGAATTGCACTGAGCAATAAAATAAAATAATAATAAAATAAAAATAGTTACTTTATTTGAATATCCTTCAGCCAGCCTCCTTCTAGACACGTTTAAAAGGCTGAGCTTCCTCTCCTGTGCTCCTTTTGTTTTCCAGACACACCACAAACCATATGGAGCACATGGCCTGCACTATACAAAATGTTCAGTAACAGCGTTTCTTGATTGGCTACCCAATTAAGTAAATCTCCTTGCCTGGAGGAAACTAAGTTAAAATAACATTGAGGTCCATCCCCAAGCCCGCAAAAAAGAAGAAAATTAAAAACCAGGGCTGAAAATTTCCTCTATTATGCAATGAGTATTGCAGAATGGCTGTCAGATGAAGTTTCAAATAAGTATTAACATTTTCCTAAACACAAGTTCAGACCCCTACAGTCTCCTAAACTTGGCAGGTTTGCTTGACATTAGTTTCTGGAAGATTATACTGTTAGAAACTATCCGCAATGAAGTGACTCTACAACGCTGCTTGCTATTGTATCTTCTTAATTTATTGTAAGGTCAAGAAAGCCCACTCTTCTGTTTTTCAGTAACAAACACTTTTGTGGGGGGAGAAGTATCTCATTCTGGGCAGAGACCTGAGAGATCAGCTGCCTCCCAATTCTTTCTGCACATGTACATGATTCCAGACACAGGAAAGCATGAATTTTGTTTATTAAACCTCCAGAGAATGAGATTCCCCGATCCTCAGTAATGTTTTTAGGTTGATACAACCATCAATGCCAGGCAGTCTTCCTCCAGGCCTAAGTGTTTCTGTGAGCCTGGCTGCATAGAAATGCTCCTATTTGGACCGACTCACTTGACCATGACAGGTACCCAATCCAGTACAAATATACAAAGAGGGGGGAGTAGTCAATTCTTAAAGCAGAGGAAGTAAGAGAGGAATTGAATAACTCTTCCTGTGTAAGAACTGGCACTTCATTTTTCACCATAAAAGAACTAGAATATATCCCCTTTTTAAAGCCATGTTTTATTGGTAGGTATGTGGTTCAATAAGGTGAAAACCACTTTAAAACTAATAAATAATTTATATTCCCCTTGACCCATGGAATAAATAACCATGAAGGACAAACTTCTTGGGGTTATACATCATCTTGTTTGTACATTTGTCATAATTCAATGTTTAAGGCATCAGACCAACACATCCAGTTCTTAATAACAAATTCATATCCAACAACCAGCACTATCAGACTGCTAGTGACAGACACCTTTGAATGAATTTTGTATTGCACATCTAAAATCTAGTTTAGATTCACCTCTCCTCCCCCCAGCCCCCACAAAGATCTATTACACGAGAGCTACCTGGATTACCTCCATATTAATGTTTGATATCTAACATGGCTTGTTAACATAGCTTACCATATTTTCTGGGTGTAAGTGTTTATGGGAAAAACTTCAGATTTATACAAGGTTTTGGACACGTGATTCACATAAACTGGAATAAGAGCGTTGTGGCTAAAACCTGCTGCTTGCTTTGAAGCCTCATCTTACTGTTCTTGGGAAATCATTAAGCAAAGTGCCCTGAAGGGTAGGAAAAATTGCATTGAGCAATAAAATGTCAACAAACTGCAGAATTTGAACATCAAGCACTTTCATCTAAACATGCCCTTCTCTCCTTTCACTTGGCAGGGGTTTGGTTTTTGAAAAGTAATAAACTCTAGCACTCTAGTTGACCTGGGATGTGTTTAAGAAATCAAATCTTAGAGCCAGAAGCAGTACGACCTTTAATGTGGACTCCCACCTCAGAAAAACCATACAATGAGAAATATAAACAGAAAAGGAGAATAGAAATATATGTCTCAATTGTCTAGGTCTTCGATTTTTTAAAAAAGGGTACACACCAAAACCCTAGGCCAGAAGAAACAATCGTAAATTTGTTTAAACAGGTGTTCAGTACTTACTATCATGAACAGCAAATGAATATAATCATAGCACAAAATAAGAAGGATATGAACAAGGAAAACCTATTCATAAGCCTGTGTAACATTTATAAACCTGGGACAGACACAGTTCAGTGTCAGAGCAGGTTTGCAGTCAAGAAACAGCTTCCCACAGCCAAAAGTAATTTCAAAACAACTGAAACCCCTTACTTATGTTTCTTAAGAACTATAAAGGGCATCCAAATTCAAAGACCATAACAATATTTATTAAAACCCCTTTTGTCTTCTACCCTTCCCCCTTATACTTGCTGCCAATCCAGAGCATTTTAATTCACAATTCCCCATAACTTCTCTCAACACATCATTCTCCTTTCTCCGTCTTTCCTCACCTTCTCTTTTCTGTATCATTTTATTATGACAACTGACCTTACCTCTCTCCTAGCAGAAAAGAATCTTTATTTATAGGAAGAAAAAGAATCCGGAAATTGATATGGTAATTAGAGAATTCTCTTTGGCTGGGTAGGGTAGGGGAGTAGATGGCAAACATCCCACATTAATAATTTGATCCCAACTTACATATTTAACTGTGCTGTGAATTAAAAACTACTGAAGGGTAAGAGCTATAATGTCAATGTACCCTTAAAATTGAGACCTAAAAAATCTGGGAGACATTATGTGGATACATGCTGTTTGCATAGTTCTAGAGATAATGAATCTTTACCTAGAAAAACTCATGCTTATTAAAGTACAAAGAAGGACACCTCTGTTCTGTATCTCAAAAGAGTCAAGTTTCCTTTTGAAAGTATAAATGTAGTAGGTTACCAAAGGGGATTTCTAGAATTTCTTGGAGCAGGAAAGGGAAGGACCCATTGCAGAATGCTAGTCATGGATACTGGGAAATTTTCATGCCTGCACGTAGAGACCATTGTCACCTGGTTTTCAATAATAACTCAAGGATTGCCTATACGTGACTAGCATTAGTCTTCTAATAGGTTCTATCCTGCAAAACCATGGGTTATGAATCCAGATGCTTAGAAGAGTCAGGCTGTGCCTAATCAAGTGACACTGCCTGAGTGAGAACTATGGCAAAATGGAAAGGGCATACCCTACCTAAACAGGAGCAATTACTCCATTCCCACTAATTCTTATCATATAGGAATGCTGGCCCATTATTGTCAGATTCTCAATTTTCCAAGAGAGCCTGAAAATCCAAATGCTATATGTGATATTTCCCAAATTTTAGATGTTGGCAGTTTAAAATTTTTCATCACTATGAAGGCCAAATAGCCATGCCTATGGGCTGATGCAGCTCACAGACCACATCATCTCTGGGGGGAAAAAAAACTTTCAAGAAGCAATAAATATAATACACAAACATTTGATCTCTTTACTTGATTCAATATGAATATTCAATAGAAATAATTTTTGCAAAAACTATTCACTAACAAATAAAAAGGCTTGGAGGAAATCAAACAAGTGGCAATTTTGCCACATAAATGAATTTAATTAACCATGTAAAAAAGGCCTGTAGGTTCAGGCCAAGAAGTCAGTATGAAATGGGAAACTCTCTTGAAAAAGGATAGCCTTACCCAACAATTCCACTTATAGAAAATCATACAAAGAAAAAAATTCTTAACTGCACAAAGATTAATACATGAGGACATTTGTTGTGATAATTTATAACTGAGAAATTGGAGACAACCAGTTATTGGTTTAAATAAATTTTGTATGATATATCCATAATGTGCAAAACTATACACTCATTAAATATGATGCTGCAGAAAATTATTTAGTGGAAAAATGTTCCTTGATATTATTAAGTTAAAAAGCAGGTTACAAGTAAAAAGAAAGTATGATTCCATTTTCTTACATGTCTGCATATCTTTGGGTCAAAGAAGAAATTACAAAGAAAATTTAAAAATAGTTTAAAATGAATGATAGTGAAAACAAAATATATCAAAACTGTTGGATGCAGCTAAATCAGTGCTAAGTGATAAATTTTTGGATTTTAATGCTTATATTAGAAAAGAATAAACATTTAAAATCAACTATGTTTCCACATTAAGAAGCTATAAAAAGAGAAGCAAATTAAACCCAAAGTAGAATCAAAAACATAATGAAAATAAGAGCAGAAATCAATGAAAAATAAAACAAACAATAGAGAAATATCCATTAAACCAAAATTTAGTTATTTGAAAAGATCTATAAAACTGGTAAACCCCAGGCTGATCAAGGAAAACAAAAGAAAAACATAAAACAACAATATCAGGAATGAAATAGTCATTATTACTATAGATTATAGGGCCACTTAAAAAGATAGTATTATGAGAAATTCTATGATAATAAATTTGGCAATGTAGAAGAGATAGACAAATTCCTCAAAAGAAATAAATTATCAAAATTGACACAGAAAGAAATAAAAATCTAAATAGCCCTATGTACAATACAGTCCTATATTTAATAAATAGATTGTATGATTTTTTTCTAATCCCACACAAACTCAGGAAATAGAGCAGTAGGGAATATTTTCTAACTCATGTTATTACCCTAATACTAAAACCAGACAAATACATGAATAGAAAATTATAGATAAGTATTTCTTATGAAAACAGAAGCCAAAAGTCTTTAACAAAATTTTAGCAAACTGAAGTTAGCAATATATAGACAGAATTATACATCATGACCATTTGGAGTTTATCCCAGGAATGGAAGGTTTATTTTACAATTTGTAAAACAATCAATGTAATGCACCACAATAAGATAATAAAAGAGAAAATTATATGATTATACTAATAGATATAGTAAAAGCATTTAACAAAACTTAATACCCACTTACAAATAAAAATTTTCAGCCAACTAGGAAAAAAGGAAACATTCTTAACATGATAAAGGACATCTAAGAAAAGCCTATGGCTACATTCTATATAATAGTGAAAGACTTAACTAACTACCCTACGATTAAGATTAGGAAGAAAGCAAATGTCCCATCTCAACACTGCTATTCAAATTGTAATGGAAGTCCTCGCCAGTAAAGTAAAGAAAAGCAATAAAAGGCCTGCAGATTGGAAAAGAAGTAGTAAAATTGTCTTTACTCACAAATGGCATGATTGTATACATAGACAATCCTAAGGAATCCTACAGAATGAGCTACCAGAACTAATAGTGAATTTTGCAAGGTCTCAGAATACAAGATCTGTATTGCCTGGTTGCAAAAAATAAACAACTTAGAAGCAAATTTAACAAAATATGTGTAAGACCTGTACACCAAAAACTGCAAAATATTGCTGAGAAAAATCGAAGATGACCTAAGAAAATAGAGAAATAAACTGTGGTATAAGGATTGAAAAAAAGTCAATAGAGTTAAGATGTCAATTGTCCCCAAATTGATCTGTTGTTTCAATACACAATCCCAGTCAAATTCCTGGCAGGATTTTATTTTTTAAGAAATCAGCATGCTGATTCTAAAATGTGTATAGAACTGCAAAGAACATAGAAAAGCCAAAATAATTTTGGAAAAGAACAAAATTAGAGGACTTACACTCCTTGAATTTAAGATTTGCTACAAAACTAGAGAAATCAAGACAGTTGTATTAGTGTAAGGACAGAGATATAGGTCAATAAAATAGAGAGTGCAAAAATAGACCCAGACATATGCAGTCAATTAATTTTTGACAAAGATTCCAAGATAATTCAGTGGGAAAAGCATAGCCTTTTCAACAAGTGGCCCTAGGACAACTGGATAGCTGTATGGGTATGATGGTTAATTTTATATTTGGTCAAACATTATTCTCAATGTTTCTGTGAGGATGTTTTTCCAATGAGATTAACATCTAAATTGGTGAACTATGAGCAAAGCAGATTGTCCTCCATAAAGTGGGTGGGCCTCATCCAATCAATTGAAGGCCTTAATAGAAAAAGATTGACCTCCCCTAGGCAAGCAGGAATTCTGCCAGCAGATTTCCTTTGGATTTGAATTGAAACTCTTCCCTGAGTCTCCAGCCTACCAGCCTACCCCATCAGATTTTGGACTTACCAAGCCATCCATTACATTGTGTGAGTCAATTTCTTATTATAAATTTCTCTCTCTCTCTCTCAAAATATGTGTTTGTGTATATACATCTTGTTGGTTCTGTTTCTCTGGATAACCCTAATATAGTGGGTAAAAGAAACTTAAGTGCTACATTGTATTCAAAAGTAACTCAAAATAGGTCATGGACTTATACATAAAAGCCAAATATATGAAACTTCTAGAATAAAACACATGAGAAAAATACTTGTGACCCTGGATTGTAAGCAAAGATTTTTACAGACAGGATACAAAAAAGAGAAAAAATAATAAGTTAGATTTAACCAAAATAAAAAAGTTTGCTCTTTAAAAGACACCACCACTGAGAAATGAAAGGCAATTCACAGCATAAAATATCTGCAGTACATATTTCTGATAAGGGATTTATATCCTAACTATATAAAGAACTCTTACTCAATTATAAGAAGACAAACAACCCCAAAAATAAATGGGCAAAATATGTGAACTGATACTTCACAAAAGAAGACATACACATGGCAAATGCTCAACATCATTAGTCATTAGAGGGAAATGCAAATTAAAACAAAATGAGACACCACTATATAGTCACTAGAATGGCTAAAATTAAAAAGACTGACAATACTAGGTGTGGTCAAGGACGTCAAGTGTCTAGAACTCTCTTACATTGCTGGTAGGAATGCAAAATGGTACAGCCACTTTAGAAAATTGGTAATTTCTTATAATGTCAAACATACACCTACCATATGACTCAGCAGTTCTACTGTTAGGTATTCAATCAAGAGAAGTGAAAAATATCTATCTACAAAAAGCATATACAAAATTGTTTATAGCAGCATTATTCATAATAGCATAAAACTGGAAAAGCCCAAATGTCAATTAATAAGTGAATGGTTAAATAAATATTTATACATTTGTACAATGGAATACTAGTCATGATAAAAAGGAATAAACTACTGATATATAGATTAATCTCAAAAACATTATACTGAGCAAAAGGAGCCTGACACAAAAGAATATATACTGTGTGATACCATTACACAAATTTCAAGAACAGACAAGACTAATCTATACTGATAGAAACAGGAATAGTGGTTGCTTGGTGAGTAGGTCAGGGTGGTAGGAGGATTGACCACAAAGTAGGATGCAGGAACTTTTATGTATGTTGGAAACGTTTTATATCATGATTGGGGTGGTTGTTACACAGATGTATATATTTTTTCAAAACTCATCAAACTGTACAGTAAAACTGATGCATTTGATCACGTGCAAATCATACCTCACTGAAGTTTACTTTTTAAAACATTTTCTAAAGTTGTGTAAGATCTCCCGCATGTTGTAATCCCCACCTGCAAGCTCATTCAATGCCCTTCCTAATTCTAGGAATGAGCAAACTCATCCCCCAGCCCTTTTCTGTTCCACTAGAAGAAGTCCTTCCAAGCAGTGACCTCATATCTGGCAGCGCATCACAATCATCTGGGGTGTTCGTTAAAAATACAGGTTCCTGGGCCCTATCCCTAGAAATTCTGTTCTTAGGTCTTCTTTAAATCCAAGGCAAAAGCCACAGTGTCCTAAGTTCACTGCTCACACCGAAGTCGACTAGATTTGGAGTCACTGCTGCAAGCCAGGCACTTTGGTGAAACTCAGTTCTCCCTTGCATCTGGGGCTGCCATCGGACACTGGTCCTGCTTTTAAAAATAACTGCCTTTTTCAAATTTAAGCAGCTCGGGGACAAATGATGTCACTCATCATTCATACACCAAATTATGAGGGCTCTGAGACAAAGGAACAGAAAGCCCAGCCTTTTTCTAGGGTCCTCTCCCCTTAGCAATCCCAAGAACCTCCAGGGAAGGTTACATATATGCAGGAATCAGTCCTACTCCTCATCACTGCTTGTCAGGGGAGTGGGAACCCAGACTTTCCCCTGAAATTCAGGATTAAGGATAAAATCCTTTAATGGCAAAATGAGAAGGAGGATCTCTGCTCTGGTTCCAGGTCAAGGTGACTCTAAGGAATTCCTACTATTTAACTATTTTGTTAAATCATAGAATCCATTTTCTGTAGTCTGCGCCATAAGGCCATAAAAATTGTAGTGGTTAGGAAATCCTTTTGTCTGAAAACCATCATTTGTTAGTTTGGTCTGATTAGAAAAATATCAAAGATTGTACCTCCAAACCCATGAATATCTGATGTACACGAGGATCTTAGTGTGCAGAGGGCCTTGATTGCTCACTTACGATTTCCACCAAAGCAAGGTTTTGTTTCCCACCCCCTAGCTTACAGGGCTGACTTTACAAAGAAATGACATGTATGTCGGTACGTGTGTGTGTGTGGTGTGTGTGTGTGAGAGAGAGAGAGAGAGAGAGAGAGAAAGAGAGACAGCAATCCTAATTCCAGGAATTTCAGGTCCTAGAAGAACAGGTAAGACATTGGACCATTTTTTCAAACTTCAAATTTTCTTTAGGTCTCATTCACCCTTTAATATAAATGTTTTAATCAATTGGGCTACAAGCAGTTGATAAGAACTCAGGGGACTGGAACTCTAGCTCAGCGAGGAAGAAACAAGATAGATCTCTGTGCAGAACAGTAGCGCAGTCAGAGAGAAGGAAAGAGTTTAGAAGGCAATGGCAGCATGGGTAAATTCAATAGCGGGAGTATATAAATGGAGTGAAAAGGGGTGGTTGGAATGCATAGTGCAAGCTTGACCTTCTCTGCAACTCAGCCTTGGGCCCTGGTGACAGCTGTTAACTCTCAAACTTCTCCACATTTTTGCCAACAGGGCCACTTTGGAAAGGAGAGAGCACATCTGCCATGATTCAGTCCAATTCCACTAATGAAACATTCTGATTGTTTTTATGTCTTCCTGATTCTCTCCAATGGAAAAGAAAAAATAGAGACAAGCCGATTACTCCCCTAAGCCTTCCCTCTTGTCAAGATGATATTGACAGAATTTTCCTACTCTAGGATCTCATAGGAATTCCAAAGGCATGTTTTTCTTATTTTACTAAATTGATGACAATTTTAGGATTTATAAGGACTCAAAATTTTAGAACTAGAGAAATTGTTGGAAACTGTCTATTCACAACTCTTATTTTGAAGCAAAAATACATATTAGGAAGCCCCTATGAGGAGCCAGGAATCAGAAAGAGCGAAGAGACTTGCCCTTTAAATACTACAATCCCCCTTGCTTACCTACTCTAAGCTGGTGGCCATGAATTTCTCTCAATGTGCAATTGTGAGTTCTTTAAGCCACTACCTATTATGTAAGTAGTAATTCCTCATGTTATTCCTAAATTTACCTCTTTTGGCCTCCAAAGACACTATACTGGAGACTCAGTATTATATATGTCAAGTAAAAATTAGCCCAGATGACCTTATATTCTAGTGAAGAAAATAATTGACAAAAATAAATGAATACCTAGCATAACATCAGATAGTGATAAGAAATGAAGGAAAAGTTAAGTAAGGTGATAGAGAATGGTAGTAGGGCCGGTGACTTATTTAAATGGAGTGGGTAGTAAAGACCTCTCTGCAGAGGTAATGCTTGAATAGACATCTAAATGACATGAGAGAACAAACTAGGTAGAAATCTCAAAACAGCGTTACAGACAAAGGAAAGAACAGATGCAACAGCCCTGAGGTGGGAATGAGCGTGGCGTATTGAAGGACCAGCAAAACCCACGGTAGCTAATGAGAGGGAATAAGGCCGAGTGACAGGAGGTGAGGTCAGAGATAATCAGGGGACAAATCATTTAGGGATGTAGGAATTTAAAGCCACTGTGGGAACAATTTAAGCGGTTTTTAAGGCCAGAAGTATAATTTGCCCACCACACTCCACAGAGGGTTTTAAAGGTAACTTAGAGCTACCCTAAATTTCTGAAGTCGAAGTCTGTCTTTACATCCTATAGTCCCAGTTATCTTATGTTATAAAATAGACCACAGAGTAAGACAGGATTGAAAGGAGGATGAGAAATCCCAAAAAGGAAGGAGACGACTAATAAAATTTTGAAAGGAAAGCTACACATTGAGAGATTGAACTGCAGTTTTTAAAACCATGGAAGATGTGATAGGATCCTAAGAGAATTATCTTTATCCTGTTCCTAAATAGGCCTTGCCAATAAATGTATATTCAATTTTATCTTTACATATATGTAAAGAGAAACCTTTGGAAGCTCAGTCACTCATGAACAATTCCCATGCAGTGAGTCCTCCAGGAACCGCCAGAGAAGGGCCCTCAGGCAACTGGCCCTGGGACCTGCAGAGCCAGTGCCCAGGCCTGGCATCCAGAGCCGGATCCGTGGCAGGCCACCTGGGCAGAATAAATTAGAAACGTGGCACCTGTTAACTCGGGTTTCCATCTAGATTGCAGATCACACTGCTAAAACATGTGGGTCTTGCTTTCAACAAAGTAGACAGCCCAAGTGGAACTATAAAAACCATTTATCCCAAAGCACTATCTGCCCAGTACAAACCTTGAAACCAGCTAGTTAATAGTTTTCTAAAACCAAAAAAAAATTTTTTAAATGCATGGTAAAGTGCTATTTACTGAAAATATGATTATTTTATTATCTAAAGTTTGGATACTTTAATATGCTGTCCAAGAAATTGTCCAGAAATGGGAAATTCCATGACAATTATAAAGAAATAAAAAGAAAAAGAAGTAATTTCATACTTTATGTGTAATAATGTCTTAATTTTGAGCATTAAGAAAGTATACAACTTTTATTAATAAAAAATCAATATCTCCTCACCCCTACTAAATAAATGTTAAATATACAAATTATTCATAAGTTTGAAGGGATACCAAGTTGTTCACCTTGCATGGAGCCCCATATTTCTGGGTCCAAGCCTCCTGTCATCTCACTTTCTCAAATGTGCCGAGATCCAGGAAGCTCTTGCCCTAAATGGAAATGAAGACTTGATCCTAGTTGATCCTAAATCCATATATGTGCAAGAACCAACAGTGCTGGCTAACAGGTAAATCAAAGACATGGAATTGGATGTTTTTTCTCATACGGAAACATACTATTTTAGGGATTTAGTATGAATCCGAGCATCCAAAAGACATAAACTTAGGAACAATATAAGAAATCACTACTTATATAGCAGGTAGTGACTTAAAGAACTTACAACCTTATAGTGAGAGAAATTCATGCCCATCAGCTTAGAGTGGGCAAATAAGGGTATGTCTCTAGCTGTTTCTGGTTACCTTCAGGGAGGACAGCTGTGCCCTTTCCTAGATGTACCATGGTCCCTCCATCAGAGACATGGAATACCCAGTACGTAGGAAAATCTTATGTTCACATGTTCTAAAAATAGTGGTTTAAGACACTAAGAGGCAGTAGTTTTTATTTTCCTACATTATCTCGATATTTTGAGGAGCTCAGAAGAGAGTTGTAGCAGTTCAAAAGAATTCATGTTTAATAGAATGTTGCCTGATGAATGTTTGTCTCTTAGAAATATTTGTTATTGGCCAAACTAAGGCTTCTGTTTCTACTCAACTACTTCAACATTTAGATGTCTCTCCATGTTTACCTCAAGAAGTCTGCTCTGACTAACCCATTCCCTGGAATCTTCTCTAAATTCCTAAAGAATTATCTGTTCCCCTCATATGTCATTTAACATACATTATCCTGTTCAGTTCCAATTCTTCCTTCTTCCCACCCTCCTTACTTCTTCCTTCCTTAGTTCTTTCCTCCTTCCTTCCTTCTGCTTCCGCTTCATCCTGAAACGCACTGAACACTTACTGAATGTGAGCACTGTTCTAACATCTCTTCAGTCAGTTTTCTAATTTAATCTTTACAACTCTGTTATCTATTCTGTCCCTACTGGATTCTCATCTTCTTGGGTATAGAGACTGTCTACTCCTTCTTGGTTCCTTGGTGCTTAACACTCTTATTCTTCCAAAGGAGTAAAATTCTAATCAAAATTTGTGTACACCTAAAGTGCGCACTTATGTTTGACATGTGGCTCACATTGAGCACATTTCCAGTAGAACTGAAAAATTAATTTTGTCATTCTTATTCAGTTCAGTTATTATGTCCTAGCTCTGTAACTATCATCATGCATGGCAGGTCCTAGAACAAAGGGTTTTTATAGAAAGAAAGAAAAGAAAAGAGAAGACAAGACAAGAAAGGAAGGAGGGATAGTAGGAGGGAGGACAGTAGGAAGAAGGGGTGGCTTGTCACCTTACACTTTCAATAAACTGCAAAGTATGTCTCCTCTTCTCTATTCTCATAAACCAGCCGAAAGAAGAACAGTAATTTCTTGAAAACATTTTTCAATGTAATTGTAAAAAATTGTGCATATTTTCAGAATGAGAAAGAGAAAAATGTATGTGTTGGGGTGGTGGAAATAGCGGGAAGACATTCCTTAAACCCTGATCATCAACACTAAAAGGACATTTTTTGGAAAATTACAACTTATTTTAAGAAATAGCTCCCTCTTTTCAAACCATTTAACACTCCACTAAGAAATCGGTTTGAATCTGTTCTAAGTCCTGAAGCTCAAAGGCTGGGTAATTCAAATCTTGACTTCTGAAACCGTGAGTGACCTACATGCTCATAATGGGAAGTGAAGGAGGCAGTTCAAACCCCAGAGCCAGCAGTCACAGGCAGAAGTCTCTTTAAGCTCATCGGGCAGCTGATCCTATTTTGCAGGAATGTTGAAAACGGCAACTTTCCAAGACAGAGACCCCAAACTATACTTTTAGGTGATGCAACCCAAGCCAAGCTTCCTTACATGGCAGGCTACAGAGCCAAGGAAATTTCTATCAGTTCCACAATCTTTCTTGAACAATTTGGTCACCAGAAATCTGGAATCACAAATAAAAAATTATCCAGGGAAATTCACAGAGTACTAAAATGGTAACAATAGCCATACTTTGAAGGCATACCACATGCCAGGAACTAACCAACTTTATATTTTTCTAATTTTTATAACAACCATAGAAGCCATTTTATAAACAAGGAAATTGGGGCCCAGAGAAGTTAAGGGACTTGACAAGGGGCAGAGGTGGAATTAGAACCCAGGTCTAGCTCAGCGTTTCTCAACAAGGGGCAATTTTATCTCCTAGAGGACATTTGGTAAGGTCTGGCAACAGTAGTGATTGCCATAACTAAAGGGGTACTCCTGGCATCTAGTGGATAGAGGTCAGGGATGCTGCTAAACACCCCACAGTGCACAGGACAGCCCCTGCCACACAGAATCATGCAAGCCAAGATGTCAACAGTGCCAAGGCTGAGAACCCCCGGGGCTATGTGACTCTAAGGCTGACTTTGTGCTTTGCAAAGTATCCAGCATCTAGATAGACAGGAAAACAGATAAGGCTGTGAAGGTGTGGCCAAGGGTAAAGGGGCTTGAAGGCAAGTCATTGACTGGAAGTGAAGATTTCCATTAATTTGTAATGGAAAGGTGGGGAGGGAGCAGGGATATAAATGTAAGCCAACAAAGTTCCGAGCATTTAAATTAAGTGTCCCCTTTGATAGCCCATGAACACCGCCCAGCATGGTCAAGGATAGAGAAGTCCAGGCCAGTGGATCTGGACATAAGCAAGCATTCCAATCCAGAGAGCCTTTTGCTCTGGCTGCCTCTGACCGCCGTCTGCCTGCCTTGAGATTGATATGGTAACCAAGGCAGACCATTAGGGCTGCTTATCTCAGCACCCCAAGGCTGGCTGGCTGGGAACAGGCCCCACCAATGTCTACTTCATCACAGGCCCAGCCTCTGGCTGTCAGCACCTGGAGGTGGGCCAGTGGGGCCTGGCTGGGGCGGCTGGTACCAGACACCTAGGCTTGTTCTCTGTCCTCCCCTTACTAATAAATGGCTTTCCGGGCGCTGCCACAGCGTGGATCAGTGGAGCATAGACTCCCTGTCGGCAAGACAGCCATTTTTCTATGCCTGACTGGAGCATGAAAAACAGAAGCTTCCTTGGATTGTAGTTTTGTGTAAATGCTCTCTCACACATTTTCTCCATCATTAACCGGTCATAAATCATTCTACTAAGCAACCTTCTTACCACTCTGTGAAGTTTTCCTCAACCCCTTCCAGACCTGGGCCATGCCAGAGGAATCACAAAAGGAATTCATCAAGAGCCTTCAGAGCTTCCCCAGCAGGCCTTCCCCTCTGCTTCAGTGGAAGCTGTAGCTTTGTCCAGGCCCCGGGACACCACAGAGCTCTGTCCTTCCCCAGCAGAGAACTCACCTCTCTGTGCTGTATGTAGCTGCTCACCTGTTCATTTCCCTGGCAGGGCTGGGTGTTTGCTGGGCTCTCTTGTCCACAGTTTTACTCTCGACACATAGCAGTCGGCCTGGTATTGGTGGGTGGATCAGATTATATTAGTGAAATGAATAGATGGGGGTGATATCTGTGCAGTATCCTTTATAGCAGTTTCCTTACTGCACTCTCACCTTCAGGTGTCTGGCGCCTCTGCAAAACAGGGAGATCCTTGAAGGCAGGGGCTGTGTCTTTGCTCTTTTGCATTCCCAATGCCTGGTACATTAACAGGCCATGAAATGGCTGAATGAGTTAAAAGAATAAATTGAAGCAATTAATGAATCTAGATTTGAGACTATATTTTACTTCCAATGTCAAAACAGGGCATCAGGGATTACACAACTGTATATGTTTATCAAAATTCAGAAAATTGTGCACTAAACAGGGTGACTTTTACTGTATATTAATTAACTTAATTTTTTTAAATGTAAAACAGTATTAAAAATGTACCAGAAAAAATAAATCCCTTTTTTCTAATATGTAATTATCACCATTATAACTTAAAAGTAACTTTCTCCCTTAAAAATGTTATACAAAAAAAGACACTTGTTATTATAGAAGCATCATCTCACTATCATACAAAATGAAACATTTAATGACTATCTCTGGAATGTTAACGTAATCTAATTTTATATACATGCTCTTGGTAGAAATGAGGCGCTTTTAGTTCCTTAAGGCAACATTCAGCTGCAGATATGTCCTCAGAGAGTAAATGTTCTTTCAGCAGAATCACTCTATTAAATTCAAAAAAATGATATGTGTTAGGATTCCTGAGTTTTAAAAATTGTTTTGCCTGAGGGATTTATTTACCTCTCTCCCAACATATTACATCACAAAATAGCATGCATGAACAGCCAGGAACAGCTTTCTAGGGGCATATGGACAAAATATGGGACTATATTAACAGAATATATTCATAATTAAAAGTACTTCATAATTCAAAAAAACCTCCAATTTTTAAATGGTAAAAATGAAAGCGATCATGTCTCTGGAATAAAGCAGCAGAATTATCATGGTGTGTCTTTTTGCAGTCTTCCATGACTCTTTCAGCTCACCCCAAAATCACCCATCTCTAAATTCTATTGGCACTTTCTGTCTATATCTCTTGGGACTGGGTCATCAGCCTAAGACAGATTCAGTCTAGGCCGCGTGTAAGATGAATATAGTGTGAATATTTGGGGTGTGGTGTTTTGTTTGACTTGCAGGTTGTTAGTTAAAGTTTTGAATTTGTTGTTAACATTTTTTAAATCGGCAAATTTACACTGTACGGATCCAGTGTTCCGATTTCTCTCGAAAATCCAGAAAGATCTGGCAATGAGTATCATGTGGGATCCACAGGTCATGACCTCTGACAGGCTATGCCCTGGCGATTTTCTTCTACAGAGGGATCTCATAGGAGTGTCAAATTGTTTCAAGAGCTACAGATTCTCATCAATGTCACTGCTAACTTGAGGCCAGAAGAGGGGCTCTGGCTTTAGAAACCGTCATGGTTTCCTCATTTTTAAAAATTTTTTAATTTTTTTGATACATTATATTTGTGCACAGTTATGCGTTCCATGTGAAATTTCATTACAGGCATAAAATATGTAATGATCAAGTCAGGGTATTCAGGGCATCCATCACCCATATCCTGTTTTGTATTGGCTTTCAGTGAATGTTTTATTTCTTCAATAAGATAGTTACTTTCTTGTGGCAGGTGAAATGCCCTAAATTTCACTGTTACCTTCTATGACAAATTAATGTGTGTTAGCTATATAGTTCATACTCCTCATCTGTTTTACATTGAATTGGCAGGCTGTCTTCCGTGCCTGAGTAAGATCATGAAGACAAAATGGCTGAGCAAGAATGGTGGGAACTACAGTTGGGTCATATGGTAGTTCTCCATGCTTTGTTCTCCCTGCTTTGTTCTGCATGATAGCCCATGCCAGACTGGGGTTTCCACAAAGAGAAGAGACCCTTTAAGATGCATATCTCGCAGCATTCCAAAATGTAACTTTTGGATAGTTACAGAAGTGGTACAAGGGTTCATCTGGTTATACCTGAGAACAGTTATTAGGTAGGTCTAATATTCTCCAGTGGATTTTGAGGCTAAAAGACTTCAGAGGGTGGTGAGTCTTCTCTCTGAAGATTGTATAGTTTCAACTAACTCCCACCAGGCTATCAAAGGGGATTTGTACCTATACACATACAGGATTCTAATAGAAGTTAGCTCAAAGACCCAAAGTCCTCTGTTGGTGTAAACACTGGTCTATCAGCCTTGGTGCTCACTAACATACCCCCTGTCTTCTAATTATGACCTAATTTGTACTTTGTGAACATCTCCTAACAATTCCTCCACCAACAGCTTTTCTAATTAGTAAGAAAATCAGTAGCAGATGTGAAATTAGTGGGACACTAAATGTAAAATGTTAATTAATTTTTAAAACTTTGAAGCCTTTTGGAAACCCATTTCTAGGAAAACTTTGGGTGATGTCCTTATTAACAGAGAACGTGAAATTGCTTTTCCTTTCATCCTGCTACTTTTTGATTCTTACCATTTTTGGAATCTTCTCTGGACTGAAGCTTTTTGGGAGTTTATTAATTCTTACATTTCACGGGTAAAATCATGGCTTCACTGGACCCAGAATTGGCTACTCTAACACACTGACCAAATATCTATCTGTCCTGTCTGAGTTTGGGAATCAACAGGGTCCTAGCCCCGCCCTTCCCAAGCAATGGGAGACGAGCCACAGAGTGTGTGAGTTCCTTGCAGCAGATGATGAGAGACAGGGTCTCTCCTCAGGGCTTCATCTTATCTCATGTTCCAAAAGCTCCCAAGACCCTGCGGTTAGTTGCTCCTGAGGATTTGTGAGTACCCCTCCCTCCATGCAGCAGAACTGCCCCCACAAAGATGGTATAACAGGAGCACTCTGCCTCCAGGTTTGCTAGGCCCCGTGCTTCAGGGACCAGCCGGTCAATAACTCAGGTCTACGCAAAAGGGGCTATAAGACCTAACAATGGAAGGAACTATTTTTAGTCACCCCTGGAACACAGTGTGGCCCAGTATTCTCCAGGTAACATGTAAAGTTCTTCTCTGAGGCAGAAAGGCTGCAGCTCTGCCTGTGTTTTTTCCTGCAGCACCCCTGCTGTCACTTCGGAGGACACCAGGTGGCTTTGGCCCAACAGTGGCATTCTTTTCCTACCTTTGTCTCAGCTATCACCTCCTGCCAACACTCCCACCCACCACTGAAGTTAAAAGAAGGGTCCACATTGCATAAGAATTCTCCCAAACCAAAGAGCTCGCTTTTAGTTTTCTTGTACAGCCCCTTTCACTGCAGTCACTTTTGTTTTAATAAAACATAATTTCATTTCGTTAAGATCTAAACATGTTTCTTCAGTGCTAGATTAGAAATAATAATATTAACACTGAATATGATTCTTAGTATGTCCTAAGCACTGATTAAAGCACTTGACAATGATTACATTTAATTCCATTACATTTAATTCCATTGATTGACATTTAAGTCTTTCAACAACTCTGTGAGGTAAGTACTATTATCACCGCCATTTTAGGTGGGGAAACCAAGGCATTGAGAGGTTAAGTGACATGTCCAGGTCACACAGTGGCAAAGCTGGGATTCAGAACAGCTAGTCTGGCTTCAGAGGGAAAATGAGACAAGTGCTCTGCAGGGTTGTCCTGGAAAGCTTCTCTGTATCTAATCGCTAATTGCTGTCCCCAGACTCACTAGGTATGCCCTATCTCTCTCCCCTCAAGACGACTCTGTCCTGTGTGCCTGCACCTCATTGGTTTGAAGGGGACCCCTGCATGCCATACTCCCCCAATACCACCCTCAAATCCCCCTCACCCAAGAACATTATTCTCGAGGGCTGGCTGATAGCCACTGTGTGACCCTTAAGTTATTCCCAGAAGGGCTCTGGGCTTCCCACAAATAGAACACCAGTGGCTTCCACCTGAACTCCCTTGCCACATTGATAGAGGCAGATTCTTCTCTGACCCAGCCCACCCCACCCCTTTCCTACAAGTCCCTTCGTATCTTTCCACAAAGACTCTTTCCTTGTAAAGCTTCCCTTGATGTTGCCTGTCGACTTGGGTTCATGTGTACACACACATGTATAATGACCCAGGTTTGGGATCTCTGAGGGATGGCAGAGGACTTCTGCCTCCTGTGTAAATGAAGGGGATTTCAAAGAGAATGGGGGCAGGTTCATGGTTCCAAAGAGCATCACAGCTTACAAAAATACTTGGTGGGACTTACATGTCCTTACCCATTGTTTTCCTAGTCCTTGAAAGCCAGTCAAACTGCTCTGATTTCAAATATACTCTGTTCTTAAAACTGCTTTTTAGCTGCCTACCTTAGCAACTTTTGCATGAAGGTGCAGGAAAAAAAAAAAATCTAACATCATGCAAGTGTGTGGAAAGGTATTCTTGTGGCAGTGGTTCCCAACCTTGACTGCACAGTGTCACCAACTGGAGAACTTTTATACATCTCAATGCCAGGCCAATTACAATGCCGGATCAATTACATCAGCACCTTGGAGGGTGGGGCCCTGGCTTTGACATTTTTTAAAGCTCCCCAGGCAATTCTAATATGCAGCCAATTCTGAAAACCTCTTTTGTAAAGGGAAGTGGACTTCCTGCCAACCCCATTGCTTCAGAAGAAATTATCATTAGCCAGAAATTACCGTTAGCAAGTTTTCTCCCTTGATACTGGGCTCAGCTTTACTCAGAGTGAGAAGCTCAGCTTGCATTGGAGTTGATAATATGTAATATATATAGAGGGCTTCCTCTGAGCAAAGGTTTGCTAGGTGTCTCCTGTGCATGGTCTCATTATGAACACTGGCAGGAGGAGCAATTCTTATTCCCATTTTACAGAGGAGGAGGCGAAGGCTCAGAAGAGCCAAATAATTTTCCCAAAGTCAAACAGCTGAAAAGTGGTAGAATTAGAATTTGACCCAAAAAGTCAGACTCTAGAATCTCCCTGAAAGAGAAACTTCTAAATTCCTCTGGTGACCAGGATCTGAAAAACATTTTGTGTTTTTCTTATGTTTTTCTAGGATCTGATTTGAAAGCCTGAGCTGTGAATTCCTACACGGAAACTGACTCCTAATGTACACGCCCCCATCCTTTCTTAGCTAATGTCTCATTTCCAGATGCCTGTGTCTTGTTGGAAAAGCTGTGCTTTCTAATGTTTAAGAGTGTGGATCCCAGTTCCAGAGCCCTCCTACGATGCTGCTCCTGTTAAGGTACAAAGCAAAACAATCGCAGTGCAGCAATGTGCGTGCTCTCTGCCAGGCAGGAGGCAAAGTGCCATGTGGAGTGTCTTGTTCATTCCTCACAACCACCTCTGAGGAACATGCACTCTCCTCCTCATTTTACAGATGAGGAAACAGACGGAGAGTTCCGATAATGCACTGAGTGCCTCCCAGCAAGCAGCACAGTGGCGCTGGCACTCACACCCAGGCAGTGGGACACGGGGTGTGTGCTGTGAGGGGTGTTATCTTGCGGCCCCAACCAGAAGCCCACCTTAGAGTCCTCAAAGGGAAGGAGTGAACTTTTTTTTTTTTTTTTAAATCAATGGAGGCTTCAGCTTCTCAGAAAAACAGGGATGGCCATAGCCTGTGCTGGAGTCCAGAAATAGTAAGACTGGTCACCAGAGGGAGACAGAGCTTGAGACATCCCAGGCATCTGGTTCGGCGAAGTGCAGAGCCTGGAGGAGAACTACAGATGGAATCCTTTGTTTTGGTTTAATTTCTGCTGCTGCTGTTGCTCTTTCCTCTTCTCTCTCTTCCTCGTCTTCTCCTCCTCTTTCTCCCCCCTCCCCTCCTTGTTCTTTGTTTGTTTCTAAGCAGTAAGAATCTGCTTTATTGGAGTGAGCAATCCAAATCCCCTCCCTCTGCCCAGAGCCTCAAGCCCTGAAGTCTGGGAAAACACACTCCTTTCTGAGTTAAAAAACAGGAATATTCAGAGTTTCCATAACTACTGTGTCAGATTCTGGGGTTTCTTGACAGAGACACAGAAGCAACACTAGATAAATATATTTTTTAAGGAAAGAAATGGAACACTGCCAAGGCAAAGGAGAGTTTGATGTGGAATTAATCTGTATAATTTTGCCACAAAATTTCAAGGTGTATTTTTAAATATCAAAATCTTCCCTATAAATCACAGATGTGCACCAAGCGTGGTGGCTCACACCTGTAATCCCAGCACTTTAGGAGGTCGAGGCAGGAGGATCGCTTGAGCCCAGGAATTCAAGACCAGCCTGGGCAATATAGCGAGACTTCATCTCTACAGAAAAATTTTAAAAATTAGCCGGGCATAACAGCGCACACCTGTAGTCTTAACTACTTGGAAGGCTAAGGCAAGAGGATCCCTCAAGTCCAGGAGTTCGGGGTTGCAGTGAGCTATGATTGTGCCACTGCACTCCAACCTGGGTCACAGAGCCAGACCTTGTCTCAAAATAAAAATGAAAAATAACAGATGTGAAACTATACTCATACCATCAAAAGTGTTTTTTTAAAGAATTGATTATCTAGTTTTTTTATTTTAAACTTTCTTAAGGCACCTCATTAGAATATTTACCTCACAATTGGAAGGAAAAGTATTTTTAAAAATCAATAGAATTAAAATAAAATTTGCCCTTGTGTCACAGATCTGATTAAAGAAGATAGTTAGGCTGCTAACACTGAGCACCTAGAAAGGAGGGACTTGATTTTATTAACTCAGACATCTCTGAAGTCTCTCAGAGTACATTAGCATGAGTAAGGTGCTCACTAAGTATTTACCCAACTGATTAATGAATGACAGATTTGTGATTACCTGGTTTCCCCAACCCAAAACTCACGCCTAAACAGAAAGGCCAATCTCTGCTAAACCACCAGGTATCCCAGCTGGGAACACAAGTTTGCAAGAGCAGGACCCAATCAAACAAACACCACAATAAAGAACCATAGCAGTAATTGATCACCTTGTTCTTCCCCTCACTATTTTTTGCCTACTCACTTGTCCTGGTCAGGGATTATTTGATGAAAAATACCAAAAACCCACTCAACGTAGGCTAAGGGGGAGGGAGGAGAGTATATTGGAAAGACTCAAGGATCTTACACAGAATCAAAGGTAGGAAGTGTCACCAGCCTTCTAGAAGGCCTGGGAATAGGAACAGAAAAACAGTGAGGAAGTAAAGCAACCTTGAGCTTCCCCCCAACTTCTTACCCCCTTGCCACATGGTCTGTCTTCTTCTCACTATACATCTGCTTCTCTTTCTGCAGATCAGCTTTATCTGCCTCACTGTGTATGTGGCAGAAAATGGTGGCCCCAAACAATCCTACCTGTCCTTTGACTGCAAGGTCCTGTCACTACGTTCCAAACTTAGTTTCCCCAAACTAAGAATCTGGCCCAGTTTGGATTGAGTGTTAACCTCTGATCCAAACAGCTATGGCCAAAGGAGTGAGGTCACTTCACCTATCACTCCTTCAGCAGGCCCACCCCACCCTCTTAGGGACAGCCACCTGTGCAAATGAGCCTCTCCATGGTAGATGCTGAAGGTTCATGCGCCTAGCAGCTACTACAATTCACTCTAGTCTAGTCAATCTTGATGGAATAGGATTAAAATACCGGGAAAATGGATACAATAGTTGTAAGTGTCTTCAATTGAAGCCCTTGTATTTAAAATTTCAAGAGCGGCTCAAAAATTCTTTCTTGTAAATAGATGGTTAGTTAATACTAATTTTGGCATGTGAAAATCCAATTGCATATGAATATGTTTTGCAACATCTTGAGGCATGTTTCAAGTTGCCTGAGACTATATATCTTTTGTGCATGTTTCATTTCTGCATTATCCAAAATATGAAATCAAAAAATTACAATTAAGAATGTGAGCATTTCCATCAAAAAGATAATATACCACGATCAAGTGGGATTTATCCCAGGGATGCAAGGATGGTTCAACATAATGCAAATCAATAAATGTGATACATCATATCAACAGAATGAAGGACAAAAATCATATGATCTTCTCAACAGATGCAGGAAAAGCATTCAATAAAATTCAACATCCCTTCATGATTAAAACTCTCAAAAACTAAGCATAGAAGGAACAAACCTCAACATAATAAAGGCCATATATGACAAACCCACAGTTAACATCAGACCAAATGGGAAAAAACTGAAAGCCCTTCCTCTAAAAACAAGAAAAAGAAAAGGATGCCTACTTTCATCACTCCTATTTAACATAGTACTGGAAGTCCCAGCCAGAGCAATCAGGCAAGGGAAAGAAATAAAAGGTATCCAAAAGGAAAAGAAGAAGTCAGTTTGTCCCTCTTTGCAGAAAAAATTATCTTAAATCTAGAAAAACCTAAAGATCTACCAAAAAGTTCTTATATCTGATAAATTCAGTAAAGTTGCAGGATACAAATCAACATACAAAAATCAGTAGCATTTCTATACACCAATAATGAACTAGTTGAGAAAGCAATCAAGATGGCCATCCTATTTACAATAGCTACAAAAAAAAAAATACCTAGGAATAAATGTAACCAAGGAGGTGAAAGACCTCTACAAGGAAAACTACAAAACACTGAAAAAGAAATTAAAGAGGACACAAACAAATAGAAAGACACTCTATGCTCATGCATTGGAAGAATTATTGTAATATTGTTAAAATGACTATACTGCCTGAAACAATCTACAGATTTAATGTAATCCCTATCAAAATACCACTGTCATTTTTCACAGAAACAGAAAAAACAATACAAAAATTCATATGGAACAAAAAAAGAGCCCGGGTGGCCAAAGCAATCCTGAGCTAAAAGAATAAAGCTGGAGGCATCATATTACCTGACTTCAAAATATATTACAAGGCTATAGTGGCCAAAACAGGAGCATGGTATTGGTATAAAAACAGATACATAGACCAATAGAACAGAATAGAGAACACAAAAATAAATCCATATACTTACAACCAACTTATTTTTGACAACAGTGCCAAGAACATACACTGGGGGAAGGACACCCTCTTCAATAAATGGTGCTGGGAAAATTGGATATCCACATGCAGGAGAATGAAACTGGACCCCCTATCTGTCACCCTATACAAACATCAACTGAAGATGGCTTGACGCCTTAAACATAAGACCCAAAACTATAAAACTATCAGAAGAAAACATAGGGAAAACACATCAGGACATTGGTCTAGGCAGCAATTCTATGGCTAAGACCTTAAAAGCACAGGCAATAAAACCAAAAATAGACAAATGGGACTATATTAAACTAAAAAGATGCCGCACAGCAAAGAAAACAATTAAGAGAATGAAAAGACAACCTATTGAATAGGAGAAAATAATCGCAAACTATTCATCCAACAAGGGACTAATATTCAGAATATACAAGAACTCAAACAACTCAACGGTAAAAAAAAAAAATAACAATCCCATTAAAAAGTGGGCAAAGAACGTGAATAGACATTTCTCAAAAGAAAATATACAAATAGCCAACAGGTATATGAAAAAATGCTCAATATCACTAATCACCAGGGAAATGCAAATAAAAACCACATAAGATATCATCTTATTCCAGTTAGAATGACTGTTATTAAAAAGACAAATAATAACAGATGCTGGAAAGGATGCAGAGAAAAGAGAACTCTTATATACCGTTGGTGGGAATGTAAATTAGTACAGCCATTGTGGAAAACAGTATGGGGGTTCCTCAAAAAATTAAAAATAGAACTACCATATGATCCAGCAATCCCACTACTGGGTATTTACCCAAAGGAAAAGAAATCAGTATATAAAAGGGGTATCTCCCCTGGCATGTTTATTGCAGCACTATTAACAATAGCCAAGATATGAAATCAACTTAAGTGTCCATCAGTGGATGAATGGACAGAGAAAATGGTGTATATACACACAATGAAATACTATTCAGCCATTAAAAAGAATGAAATCCTGTCATTTGCAACAACATGGATGGAACTGGACAACATTATGTTAAGTGATATTAGCCAGGCATGGAAAGACAAATATCACTCATGTAGGAGCTAAAAAAGTTGATTTCAGGGATGTAGAGAGTAGAATGATAGCTACCAGAGGCTGTGTGTGGGTGGGGAGGGGGATGAAGAGAGCTTGGCTAATGAGTACAAACACACAATTAGATAGAAGGAATAAGCTCTAATGTTTGATGTAAGAGTAAGGTGACTATAGTTAACAATGATGTATTGTATATTTCAAAGTAGCTAGAAGACAGGACTTGAAATGTTCCCAACATATACATAGAAATCATAAATACTCAAGATGATGGATACCCCAAATACCCTGACTTGACCATCACACGTTCCATGCATGTAACAAAATATCACACGTACCCCATAAATATGTAAAATATTTTGTATCAATAAAAATAAAGAATGTATTCATTTCTTCTGGGGCAAGGGAGGGTGAGAAAGCAACAGTTGGAAAATATGTGAGGTTAAAGGTAAAGGTGTGGTTTAAGCCACACAGAATGGAGCTTCAACAGTGGATCAACAAGATGGCTTCAGGCCCAAGGTGACAATATACCTTTGGTTAACACTGAAGAGGCTCTACACTTCAAACCTTTCCACATGATCGTGCCACAAATGCCACAACAAACTCCAAAGAATGATAACACATAGGAGTCCTAAAGCATTGTCCCCCAATTTGATGAATATACATACAAATCCAATGATAGTGACCTAGATCACTAAACATTAGACTCAGGTGAAAATCGAGAAATAGAATAAGGGTCAAATTTTCGCCCTCATTAATCTTAATTCACGCCCAAATTCATCATATAGCTCAGATCTTGGGCCAGTGACTTGTTGTCTATGGCCACATTTCTATTTGTTTCAAGACAGGTTTTTGTAAATCCTTCATCATCAAATTCAAGAGTAGGGTACTGCCACAAGATTAAAACGTCTGCAGCAACGTAGCCTCACAATCATCAAAAATGATGAGTTATAATTTGCATAAAATCTTGTTTCACTGTTTTATTTAACACTTAATAAACCATAATCTTATGAAAAACAACTTTTGATACACCTAATTAATCTAATTTTTATTTTATTTAATAAACATTTTATTTATTTAATAAACGTTTGTATTTCTAAGCATTTTCAAAACACTAACTTAATCATCATAATAGCCCTATTAGATGGATAGTATTATTATCCTCATTTAACAGATGAGGAAACTGAAGCCTAGAGAGATTAAGTAACATGCTCAAGATTACAATCGAGTGGTTTAATAAATAATGGAATTAGAATATGTTTTATCAATATCTTTAGAAGCTTCCCTTATACAGACAGTCCTTGGTAATATCATATTACAAATTCTAAAGTCCTTTCCAGTTGTCCTGTTTGATTCTTAACACGCCATGAGGTTAGCCTTAGGTATCCTCACCTCCTGTTTACAGAAAAAGAGACAGGGTGCCAAATGTTGAATGATTTCCCAAGGCTCTTCAAGCTAATAAGGGATGTAGTTAAGACTCCAACTGGGCCTTCTGACTCCTCCTGGTTCTTACTACTAATCCACAAATCCAATATGACATTCTGGTTGTCACCTTGCTAAAATGGCAAGGCCTGAAAATGCCCTAGTGTAAATAATGCAGTTCTTACTACATGTAAAACACTTATCTGGTCTCTTGAGCTAATTCCTACTGGGGAGAGGGGGCTCTGTCTATCAGCAATTGAATTCCTTCTCTGTCAGGGGTAACTTTCCCCGTTAAAGCAAGAACTCATTTTCTATAATGGTCAGAGATGCCAACTGAGCTCTGATCTTGCTTCCCTTTCATCAGCATTGCCCCACCAAAAGGAACACCAAATCTCAAAGCTGGCTCATTCCACAATAAGCTCTATGGCTGCCCTATGCCCTGAAGCACCAAACCAAGTGCTCAGGAAGGTGGAAGATGAAAGTTGTAGGAACTCTGTTGCTGGTTTTAGTTTTGCTGTTGTTTTTGCTTGTTTCTGTTACTCTCTTCTCCAATTTAGTGTCAGGAATTTTCTAGCCTCATGGAATGAGGTGGGAAGTTTTCCATTTTTCTTTTGCTCTGGAATAGTTTTTAAATTACATGTTTGGTAAGATCACTCCCAAAAACGACTGGGACTTTGACTATGTTTTTCAACTATTTCAAAATTATTTGTTGATTCCCATGTTTATTTCTTCTTAATGTTAGTCTTTTATTTATTTTTGATATATTCTCTAAGTCAAGAGCCTGGAATTTATTATAAAAGTCTCCTTAATGAAAATGCTGATTCATAAGACAGGATTCATAGGATGGGATTCATAGTATTCATAGGATGGGGCTCCCATCCAAGCAGGAACCCCCTTCAGTTCACATTGTGAACGGTGGTTCTTTGGGGAGAAATGAAGGTCCCATGAGCCCATCTTCTGATAAAGAATTATGGTACTGAGGCTTCACACAAGTTCTCCTTCAAGCTTCTCCACTTTATCATTTATTCATTCAGTTAGCAGTTTTTGATCATCTATTATGTGCCAGGAATTGCACTAGTTGGGGATTTTTAAAAAAATGAATTGGAATGCTTTCAGGGCATTCATGGTTTAGAGAGTAAGAAGGATGGATATGTAGAATAGCAAATGTTCCAGGAAAGGCTGTGACTGCACACAGTATATGTGCACACATATGACAGCCTAGGAGCTGAAACTAGAGATAAACAAATATTTATTATAAGCATTGGTTTTCCAAACAATTTTTATGATTCTACAAGCAAGTTTTAAAGGCATCCTACCCTACATGTCTGGTTTGATTCTAGTCTTGTTTCCTTCCTGACTATTCAGATAAACCTTAGCAATATTGCAGTCACATTTAGCTAAACAAGTATAGTTTGCAGAAATCCAGTTCTTTTTGCATGAAAAGTGCTCATGCTTATGTCAGTGCTTCTTATTTTTGGTTTATTTATATGTTTATTTGAGGCCCTCTTCCCTCCATAAACAGAGCTATTTGCTTTGCTGCCACTTCAATGTTTCAGGGGATATTTTTTTGTTTTACCTCAAGCTGTTTATCAGTAGGCAAGTGCCTGCCCTGGAGTAAACACTCTCTATAGTCCTATATAATTACTTAGCTCTGGAATCTTAAACAACATTTATAACTCCTTTGCACCTGGTGAAATTTTTCAGGTAAATGGGAAAGACGATTTATCAGTCCTCATTTTGCTTCAGATCCAAATTCTAGTCCCAATTCATGGTTTGTCATCCTGTTCACCTAAATTTTTATAAGAGCAAATGCCGATATCAAAATAGATAAAATTTCCATCCAACCTGAAGAACCTTTCTATAGGAAATCAAGAACTTGCACCAGGCTTGTGAGTGGCAGTGTGAACACTGTGGAAATAGTTGATAGTGCCAACTGTGAGCAGACTGCAAGCTGACAGAGGCAGGACCACGCGCTATCACCTCACATCCTCTGCACCTAGCCACAGGGCTGGCACGTGGTGCAAGTGCCAGTATGTGTGACACGGAATGTATTCTTGAATTGTGTTTTAATATGTTTCAGATCAGGGAATAATAGTGAGAAGGATTCTAAAGCATTTGTTTTATTATTTCAGTTCAAAGTGTTTTCACTATTTACTTGCTTTTCAATTCAGATGTTCAGTTGTGAGCTTACATTTCTGAAGTTATCTTATATTGCAAACCCAGTGCTTTTAGTAAGCATTCTATTCCTAAAGTATTTCTTTGTACCAGGACATTCAGGAAAGGCTAAAAGAAAAAAAAATTCATCTATGAGCTATGTATTAGTCCTCAATTACTGAATAACAAATTATCCACAAAGTATAGTGACATAACACAACAAATATTATCTCACAGATTCTGTGGGTCAGGAATCCAGGCACAGCTTAGCATCCTCCAAAGCAAGATTCTGCCTCTGACAAGAGAAGATGGCTACTGCAGCTTCATCCGTCTGTTATATGTCATCACACACATTCTTGATAGACAGGCTTACATTTTCAAGTAGATTTTCTGCTTTGTGTTATTTCTTGTGTCTGAAAATAAAGCATTTACCTCTGTGTCCTGAAGGAAACAGGCAATCAATAACTTTAGTTTTTGCTCCTGGAAAAGGTAAATGTGACCCTCATATTTGTTGAATAAGCAAACAGTCTGGGTTCATTTTCAGGAAGGCTAATCAAATGTACAAATATAAAACCTTCCCAGGTGGTAAATAAAGTCAAATCTATTGTTAGGAAACACTTAATAACAACAATATTATTAATAGTACTGAAAAGAGAAGGCAGAATAAGTAAGTGCTAGGAAGGAGTTTATTCAAATGCCTTTTCTAAGCCGGGCGTGGTGGTGCACACCTGTGGTCCAGCTACTCGAGAGGCTGAAGCAGGAGGATCGCTGGAGCCCAGGAGTCCAAGGCTGCAGTGAGCTATGATCACGCCACTTCACTCCAGCCTGGGCAACAGAGTGAAACCCCGTCTCTAAAAACAAAACAAACAAAAAAGAACAAGCCTTCTCTAAACTGGATTTCTCAAGTTTCAGTTTTCATGAGTCTTGAAGCTCTCTTGGAATCAAAGAGAGGTCAAAGGATGGTCATAAAATGGAATGATTTTCAAGGTTGGTAATGGATACAGATATCTGCCTCTGACTATGCCAGGTGCAAAGAAGAAAGAATGAGAAGGAGCCAAGGAAGGAGAAAACTCTTGTGGCCTCATATAGTTCTTTGGCCTACACACTGTCACCACCCACTGACTGGCCCTTCCCATGGCCTCCCAGGTCCTGCCACACACAGGCTGGCTCCCAGCCCCCTCTCTGCCTTCTCTGCCTGGCCCCTCACTCCAGCCACGCTGCTGCAGCTCCAGAGCCAGAGCCTGGCGTTTACGGACCTGTCTGTTTGGATCACTCCTCCTACAGGCAGCCCTGTGGCTTGTCTCCGGTATTTCACTCAGGTCTCTTCCCAAATGCCATTTTTCTGACCAAAAAATAAACCTTTCCTGACAGAACAAGAAAAGCTTCCCCTTTGTCAAAAATAGCACTGCTGTCACTGTCCATCCCATACTTATTTTTCTTTACAGCTCATAGCTCCAGATATATTATGTTTTACAAGTTTATCCTTTATCCTTGGTCTCCCCCAACTAGACTGTGGGATTTCTGAGAGCCTGGAGTTGGACTCTTTCTTTCACTGCTAAATTCCCCGGGTCATGGATCAGTGCCCGGCACATAGTAGGTACTCAATCAATTTTTGCTGAATAAGTGAACAAGTTGAATGCTTACTCTGTGCCAGGCACAGAGACCAGCAGTTTCCATACATTATCTCCTATAATCCTCACAAGAGCTGCCCAGAGAGAGTCTGCTATCATTATCCCCATTTTAGGGCTAAAGAACGCAAAGAAGTTAACAAATTATCCAAGATTGACTAGTGAGCAGGTGACTGATGTGGAGTTGAGCCCAGGACAGCCTTATTCTGAGCTCTTAACCACTTGACCTCTTTAAATTAAATGATTATACAAATACAGTCAGTCCCGAGGTAGTAACAGAAACACCTGTCGAATTGTATACATCACTAGGACTTTGCCCAGTCCCTATTGGTGCAAATGCCACCTAAATAAGACAGAAAACCACCTTCAGGTCAGTATTGGCAGATTCTCTCACTGCTGTAATTGAGTTCTTTTCCTCCTTGGAGTCCCACCGTCTCTCTTTTTCGGGAAGTGAGCTATCAAGGAAAAGTTTTGGTGAATTTTCTCTAATTTGAAAATGAAGGACAGAAAAGCAAACTCCCTTGGTAATTACAGGAAGATTGAAGGGGAGAATATTTAAAATCACAAGTCTGCTTCCCATGCCAGGAGGCTGACATGTTCCAGCATTACCAAGGTCAGGTGACTGGCACTGAGCATGGAATGCCTGGCAAACAGATCCTCATTCCACAAGCCTGCCAATGCCCAATCTGCATGCTGAAGGAATTTGGGATTAGAGAGCTTGTGCTGGTCCTGGAAACGGAGTGGCTTTGCTTTGTTTTGTTTTGTTAGCAATTCTTTACTAATTATTTTCTGTGTACCAGGCACCATGCATTACATGCATTGTCTTCTTAAATCCTCAGTGAGAGCGAGGATTCTATTATCAGTGTGTTCATCATTTAGAAACACCAACGTTTGCTCAAAATATTAGTAACTGAGTATGTAGTGGTCACTGTACACCAGTATATTTGACCTCTGGAGTTAGATGTCAAGAGACTGTAGGGTTTTTCCCCACAGCATGTATTGCCAAACATTTTTCTAGAGCCATTTTTTAACCCATGGATACATTTCAAACAAACCCCTTTAAGCTTTTCTACTGTCTATACCTAACATCTGGGCTATGGGGTTGGGGGCTGGGCATAAAAGAGAAGGAATAGAGGTGGCGAGTTCTTTTTGAAACTGTTCAATTAATTTAGTATTTTAATAATGCTAAGAAATCCTTTCTAAAATTGTACTTCAAGCGCTTGGTTTTAAATTTGGGCTTTTGCTGCCACATAGCCGAAGACACTGTGATTCCAACTCCACCTGAAGGGGTATGTGCTTTGTCGGTTAACTTGCACATACAAGCACAATGCTCAGGTTGGAGTCAGATGTGGTGTTGTAGCTCATGTTTGTTCTCCCACGTGACTCCAGCAGCATAGAGACAGACAATAGGGACTTCCACCATAAGATATCTCTGTACCATTGTGCTGCTTTCACTCGCTGGCACACCCAAAGTTCATGACATCCATTAATGGTCCTCACCAAGGTAACAACCCTCAATGAGGGTGGGGGATGGGGAAGAGCATGCTGGAATCTTAGAGGAGGGGTCCTGGAAACTCAGAGAAACCCCCTAAGGCTGGGTCCACTACCCTCTGGGCAGAGTCAAGAGCTTTTCAAAGTAAAATATATATAAATAAAAGACTTTAGGACACAAAGTCCCATTTTAAAAGGGGAGGGTGGGAATCAAAGACTGCTGAGACAGAAAAGTTAATGGTAAATAAACCGTAAGGAGCCAACTGCCAGAGGGCTCCTCCCGCTTTTCTTAGAAGCCAGCAGAGAGCGTTGTTGTCATGCACATGTGATCATTCCTGCCCAGCCTGCCTGAGCTTCAAGTTACAGTCTTCCTAGAAAGGGATTTGATAAAGTCAGGACAGTTTAAGGAAAGGTTAAAAGCACTAGACTCAAAGTCAGGAGGTTCGGTTTTAACCCCAGCAATACCCCTTGGCAAGTCACTTTTGGTGAATCAGTTAGGGTCTCTGGAATCAGGGGCGTGGGGGCTAGACTAGTAAAACATAGCATTTTCCATTTACTGAGTACTCCCTCCACATCAGATCCTGTGCTGGTCCTTCCATCAGCAGGGCTTCAAATCCTGCCTCTGCAGCACTTTCAGTATCTGTGTGATTTGGGGCAAGTTACTTAATCTCTTTAAACCTCAATTTCCTTATTTATAGATTAATGATAATAAATCCTCACAGGATTACTCTGAAGATTAAGCCAATGTACTTGAAGAGCTCAGCTCAGCATCTGACATATATGTGTCAATAAATGGCAGCTATCATCATTTACTAATTTCACTTACTCTTCACAACGATCCTGCAGGGTAGTTAGTACATTTTTTTCTCTTATATAAATGAGGAAACTGAGGCTCAGAAAGGTTCACAGTTCACCTATGGTGACACAGCTGAAAAATTGCATAATCTGGATTTAAATCCAGATTTGATCTTTCTACTACACTCTAAGCATTCCTTTTACTATTTTGAAATATACAATGCATTTTTATTTGTTATAGTCGCCATTCTATGCAATAGATCACTAAAGTTTATCTCTTCTATCTGAGACATGGTACCCTCTGAGGAACATCTCCCTTTTCCCTATCTCCCTCCCCACCGTAGCCTCTGGTACCACCATTCTACTCTCCACTTCTGTGAGTTTGACTGTTTCAGATTCCACATATAAGCGAGATCACATGGCATTTATTTTTCTGTGCCTGCTTATTTCTTTTAGCACAGCATCCTCCAGGTTCATCCATGGTGTCACAAGTGACAGAATTTCCTTCCATTTAAACATTCTTAACGATATGGCATACTGTTTTTTCACTGTTCCAGTTTTGGACTATAAGTTAGCAATGGAAATAACTGAGTTGGAAGGGGAGACAGACTGGCATTCACAAGATGTTGTGAGCTAAGCAAGCCTCCGCTAGGGTCAGAACAGGCTGTAAGGAGGAGTAGAGTCAGCTTTGGAACTTGCAGTTTGGAATAACCTGCTGTAAACCAAGCTCTTAGCAGCTTTAAAGTCTGTAAGAGGATATAACAAGCCACCTTTCATCTAAAGATCTCTAAAGGAGCAGTGTTAAGTCAAGTGCTATTGAATAAAGTCTGACAAAATGCCATTCAGAAAGCTTCTGCTCCACCAATGCACTTGTGACTCTTGCTCTTCAGCAAGGTGCATGGACGCTCCCATGGGGGCGGGGTCGTCCCACTGCTGGATTGAGTCACGCCTTACTTCCCACCTTGGGGATAATAAAAGCCACCACATACATCTGCCTTCATGTTTCCCTCTCTGTACTCAGCACCCAACACATATTGTTTTCAACACCCCCCCCCAACAGCCCTGCAATGTTTGTATTATCATCTCTGGTTGGCAGTTGAGGACACAGAAGCCTAAAGGGTGGTGAGCCCTGTAAGAAAGTGACTGAGTTGAGGATGTGAACTCAAGATTGTTGGACTCCAAAATCCACTGCCCTTCCACCCCTCAATTTCACTTCTGTACCCCAAGCCACTCCATTTCTCTGGAAAGTCATTGGGCTATTCTGTGGTTTAGTCTGACTTGGTTTTTGTAATCAGTATTTATTTTCACCCCCTTTTTATACTTTCTCCTGAAAGAAGCCTGGAATACATTTCTTTATACTCCCTTGCTCCAGGGTTCTGGATAAAATTTGCATTCTGGGCACAATAAGACACATTGTGTTAGTTTGGAAAGTGGAGGCTACTCTTCTCTCTCCAGTCTTGGCAGCAGAGGCATGAGCTGTCCAGAGAAAAGGCTTTTTGCAACAACCTCCATGCCCCCCTACTGGTCACCATCTCAATGCTGAGCTGTGAGATTGGAACCAGTATTCTGCAGATCCCTGTCCTCTGGGTGGTGGCGGCATCTCTCTGACTCTGTACCATAGCTGTGGCAGTGAACCTGAAAGTCTGTAGCAGATGCCTAGCCTTTCCAATAATTTTGTAAGCACCTAAATCTCTGTTTGGAATATTCCAAGTTATTTCTGGTTTCCTTTCTGAACACTGATCAGTGTTATTCTTAACTTCTTCTGCATGCTCTTGTCTTCTAAATGCTCCTTAAATAGAAGTACATTTGTGGATTCCAGATCCACCCTTCTTGTCTTCCGACTTAAGACACTTCCTGGGATATCACTTATACCTATGGCTTCAGTTGTCACCTGTGTGCTGATGACTTCTAGTTTGACATTCCCAGCCCAGACCTCTACTGTGAGCTCCAGATTCATAAAGCCAAATCTGTGTTGGACGTGTTCACACGACTATCATATGTGCATCCTGTTCCAGGAACTATTGCTGTACAGCAAACTACCCCAAAGCTTAGTGGTGTAAAACAACCATTTTATTATGCTCACAGATTCTGTGGGTCAGATTTCACAGAGGATATAACAGAGATCTGTAATACACTATGTCTGGGACTTCAGCTGGAAAGATTCAAAGTTCAAATTTGAGAGTATGGAAGTGGAATCATCTGAAAGTACCTTCACTCAATGTCTGATGGTTGATGCTCCCATTGGCTGGGACCTCAGCTGGGCTATTGGCTGGAAGACCTGCACAGGGCCTCTCCATGTGCTCTGTCCACATGAGCCAGTTTCAACTGCCTTACAATACGATAACTGTTCTGGGGACAAGTATCCCAAGACAGCAAGATAGAAGTGCATGGAATTTTTATGATCTAGCCTTAGAGGTCACATAGCATCAATTCCATCATATTCTGTTGGTCAAGACAGAAACAAAGACCCACCCAGGTTCAAAGAGAAGGAACATAGGTCCTCATCTCTCATGGTGGACTTGCCAAAGTCACATGGTAAGAAGAGAAGGTGGGAGGCAAGATAAGATCAGAAACTTCCATGGAAAATACAATCCACTACACATCTGGAACTCAGTATGTTCAAAACCAAAGCCATCATCTTTCCTGCCTCCCAAATCTGCCTTCTCCTTGTTCTTTACCTTAGTGAATAATGCCCATTATTATTTAGGCAACATTATTTTTTACTATTAGGGGTAATGCCATCATCCCTCAGTTGCTTGAGCCAGAAACTTTACCAATTCTTCCAATTTTCTCTTCTAACTATATCTGGAACTCATACGTCTTAGTCCATTTTGTGCTGCTATAACAAAATACCACAGACTGGGTAAATTATAATGAACAGACATTTATTTCTCACACTTCTGGAGGCTGGGAAGTCTAAGATTGAGGGCCTTCTTGATGTGTCATCCCATGGAGTGATGAGACAGAGAGAGAATGGGAGAGACACACAAAGAGAGAGAGAGAGTGTTAAAGTGGGCTGAACTCCCCCTTTTACAACAAACCCACTCCTGCAATAATGGCATTAATCCATTCACTCAGTCCTTGTGGTTTAATCACCTCTCATTAGGCCCCACCTGTCAACACTGTTGCATTGGAAACCGTTTCCAACACATGTTTTTTGAGGGACACATTCAGTCCAAAGCATCATCATCTCCTTTTATCCCTGTAGCCTTAGTTCGGGCCACCAAAGAGGCCCCATATCTCTCTTTGCTTCTGGCCTCCCCTTTCCACCAACCAGCAGCCTCAAACCCACTCCATGAGCTGCTATCAGAGTCATTTTCTAAAATTCAAATCTGACGAAACTACCATTTTGCTGAAAACGCTTCATCGGTTCCCCAAATTCCCTAAATTGCTGTGCCAAGCCATCTACATCAGCTCTTTCTCTACCTCCATTCTCATGTCAATCACTCTGAGACCCATCTCTTCTCTCCAGCCACACGGAGCTATTTGTAGTTCCTCAAACTCCCTGATGACTCTTGTACTGCTGCATGGCCCCTCTGCATGGTGCAATTCCTGCTCTTCTTTGTCTGTCCATCTCCTCCTTGTCCTTCAAGACTCATCTACGTAATTCCCTGCCCAGGAAACTTTCTCCATGTCTCTTTGCTTTTTGCTTACTTTTTCTTCATATTTGGCTAAACCATTAGCTAGCTTAGATTTTAACTATCTTCCAATTCTGATTGCTTTGAAGAAATTGTTATACAGAAATTAAAGCTGGAAGGAACCTCAGCAATCTTGTAATCTGACTCTCTTAACAACCACTCTTCCTCTAAAGTGAGCATCGTACAGTCTATATCCTTAGCCCCTCAGTGCCTGCTGTGCAGTAATTATTCAGTGTGTTATTAAATTGAATAAATGTCCAAAATTTTATAACAAAATTTGGAAGTTATGGTTTTGGGAAACCAGAACATGACTGTCAGCCTAGTCTGAGTAGAGAATCAGAAGTAGGTAGGTAGAGAACTTTCACTTTGGGCGCCCAGGAAGACATATCCCTCTCTGCCAGAGATACGGGAGACAGGCAGATTTCTCTTTTTTACAAAATTTTCAATTTCCTTTTACTGATTTCTCCAATCGTCAACATCATTTATGAATGACTCTGGTGTTTTCTGGCTCCACTTAACTTTTTGCTCCCACTTTGTCTTATTTTATGCCTTCTTCCTAAAATGAGAAAAAAGAAAATCACAGGATTCATGGTAACAAGGAAGTCACTCCAAAAATTCAAAACAAATAAGATCTTGTTTTCTCTCATCCTTTCTCAAGAGTACTTAATTCAATCTTATATAATGTTGCTGAAGACAGGATTTTATATGGACAAAGAAAACCACAACACATCTTCAAGGTAAATATAGATTTTTTCATATTTTATAAACTAGCCATCCACATTCCTGATAAGTAAAACTTCTACAAGCTTTTAAATTCCACATCTAGCTCTTTAATCGAAAAGCTTTATTGACAAAGGCAAGGTGTTGAAATAGTAAAGTGATCTTTTTGTTCCCCAGAATGAAGATGAGAAATGTTAAGAATAGAAGGGAGAAGGTAGTAACAAGGAAGCTGCTGTTTCCTCTCCTCTTCCACCTTCTACAGAAAAGAAAAAAGCCAAGATCGTCTCTGTGGTGACCACCAGGATTTATCAGGTTTTCCTGCTGTCACTACAATGACATATATGGCTTTGAAAAGGAGAAACCCAGTAAACTGCTTAGATCACTTTCTCTAGTAGAATGAAGTAAGATGCGACAACTTTTCCTATGGTAAGTTCAACTATGCTTTAAATATAATGTGTAGAAAAATATTTAATTCTTGTGAGAAGGGAAGGAAAGACCAAAAAGTGTAACAGTGGCTTTTAAAAATCATAATAATATACACTTTGTAATACAAAAATAACACTCATTATAGAAAATTTAGGAAATATTGTTTAACACCAACAGAATAAAAATCTCCCATAATCACATCACCCAGATATAAATATTGTTAATATTTTAGTGCATATCCCATTGGTTTCTTTTTTTCTCTCTCTCTCTCCCCCGCTCCCTTCACCCCCATGTGTATGTGCGTGTGTGCATATGTGTATATAAACACGGATTCAAATTCATGTGTTGACAAAATGAGATCATACTCTATATATTGTTTTGTAACCCAAGTTTTAACCCATTTTAATAAATATTTTTCTATGCATTATATTTAGTGGAAGCATCATGCCAATGTTAACAGGTAGAGAATTTCACCAATTCTCTGCTGTTGTGCAGCAATGGCTTTTTAATGATAGAATTTTTGGCATCAGTGGCCGGCCAAGAAGGAAGCTACTTTGGGTGGGAGTTGGGAGAAGACTGAGCAACCCAGTGGTACAAAAATCTGGCCATTTCTGCCCAGTGGGGACTCTTCTGATGGGCAATCTTGTTCAGAGCTCCTGACTGGGCTGGCAGAGATTTTGTCAGGTCAGCACTACCACCTGATGGCTACCCCTGTCCAACCCTACTTAACCCATTTTCTTTCACAGGTCTTACTGTGCAGTAAACCTTTTGCCCTCCTAACTGTGCCTCAGTCTCTGCTTTCTTGAGAAACCACAAACACATTTCCTCTTTCGAATCCCAAGAGAGCTAATTTTCTGATTTGGCTTATAAGTAGGGTTGCCAGATATAGTACAGGGCCCTCAGTTAAATGTAAATTTCAAACAAACAGTGCGTGATTTTTTAAAGTATAAGTATGTCCCATACAATATTTGAGATATATTAAAGAAAATCATTCATTGATTATATTAAATTCAAATTTAACCGAGAATTTTATATTTTTTTAATTCTGAACATTTTTATTTCACTCGTCCCATCAAGAAAAAGAAACATATTCTTTACAACTATATACAATGTACCATGTACTATATTCTTACAGGAGATCTTCCATTTTGAACAGGCAAAAATGGGAACCTAATTCTCTGCTTACAGTTTTACATTTTTGATGATTGGAAGAATTTTTTTACTGACTACTTTCTGGTTTTATACATTCCAAACTTGGTTTCTCCTCCACTTTCCACATAGTTCTAGGGACAGACACTACAGTCATATTTATGTCATGATCCACAGCATCTGTCCCTGCTCCTTTGTGTGAGGATGTCTGGTGAATTAGCACAGGGTGGTAGGAGTGAGAATCCTATATTTTTATCTGCTAAATCAGCAACCTACTTCTGGGGTCATCTTTGTGCCTATGTAACTTGTCTCATCAACTAGATCATAAGGAACTTGAGAATACAGGCCCCAAGTCTTATAATTCTGTGTTTCCCTAGAAGCTCTTTAGAGAGTAGTGCTTTCTAACTGAGGAATCTTTGGACAGTTCCAGCAGGCCCATAAACCTCCCAGAAAATAAGGGCTATGTTCAGTGTCATGTAGATGAAAATTCACATGTGTACAATTGTTTACAACTACCTTCAATATACTTTGGTCCTCAGAAAACTCTGTGAAGTAAGCCCCCATAAAAAGAAAAATCATCCTTATTCCCATTTTACATGTTAAAATGAGATAGGTGATATGCCCAAGATCACACAAAAGGTGAACCAAGTATTTATGCCATGTTCTTAGTGATTGAGAGCCTGCAGTCCTTCCTCTCCACAGGAAGCACAGAATATGGTTTTCTCAGTTTCAATGAGAAAGCCCTCAAGTTCTTTTAACAACACTGTTGGTAAAAGAAAATGACAGACAATAGTGTTCCTTTGTGCGGGAAGTACCATGGGCATTTCTAAGCTGAATGGAGAAAAATGATGAGTTTCTAATTGTCTCTAAGTCTTGATCATTGCAGCGTTGTAGCTGGGGAACTTTGTGGGGAATAAAATAAAGATTAAATAACTAACTTTAAGATAAGTTTCCTTTAACATTAGCCACATGTTGATCAGGCTATTTGCCAGAAGTCCACTCCCAGGCCAGCCCTGTCCTAGCATCTTTGGGGTTTCTACCAGTTTCACTGCATTTTTCCAGATGATGTGAAGAAGTCAGGGGAAACAGCCCTACTGGCGCACCCCTGCCAGAGTTTCTGCCCAGCACCCTCGGCTTTGACCTGATCTGGTCTGAGCAGATTGTCCAACTCTGCTGTCAGCATTATTAGAGAAAAAGAGAATTTCAGTCTTCCTTAGAAATAAAAATTGCCCTATTAAAAAATAAATCCAATAGACTATAGCATGAACACACAAAAAATGAAGTAGGATGTGACTATTCCCATTACAAAAGGATTTTTTATTCAAATCACACCCTTATGAAAAATCTTCCAAATGCCCATTGCTCTTGATACAGAACTCCTTGATACAACATTGGGGCCTTTACAGTCAGGGTTGTCTCCAGCTACTCCTATCTTTCAGTGCCCAGTAGCCCCTATTCAAATTGCACCACTACCAGCTTTTTCTTTGGAAACGCCACAAAAGTTTGTGCTTTTGTTCGTGCTGTTGTCTAAGTCTTAGATGCCCTGCTCTCCTTTCCTTCACTACACTTGGAAAAGTCCCACTCACCATTTAAACCCAGCTTTGTGTGTGTGTGTGTGTGGAAGAATTTAACGTTGCCCAAAGGGAAAGTCTGGCCTTTGCCTTCAGCTTCTGGGAGATAGTCTCTGGGACCTTGGAGTGTCATGCCTGGTGGGAGTATCTTTGTTTGCCTGGGGGCCTTGAGTTATGCAAGATAGTCTAACATTGTGATTTAGGGTATAGACCAACAATACAAGGTAGGGTGGAAGCTTTGAGCCACATGGTATCAGTTGACTTGGAAACTGAGATCAACCATATGGGCAATCAATCAGTTCATTATTCCTGCATGATGAAGCCCCAATAAAAACTCTGTTGAGGCTCCCTAACTGGTGATATTCCATGCCATGCATCACTGTTGTCACATATCTGTGCTGGGAAAGTCAGGCTGTCCGTGACTCAATAGGGAGGGAACAGTGGAATCTCTGTGTTCGGTACTTCCCCAGACTCTGCTCTCTGCTCTTCTTCCCTTGCTGATTTCAGTCTGTATCCTTTTCCTGTAATAAACTATAACTGGGAGTATAACAGCTTTCAGTAAGTTCTGTGAGTTCTTCCAGAAAATTATCAAAACTAAGGGTGGATTTGAGAACCCCCTGAACTTGCAACTGGTGTCAGAGTGAGGGTGGCCTCGTGTGGACCGTGCTCCCTCTAACTTCGCAGCTGACTAACTCTCGCAGTGCGGACTCCTCTAAAGAGACTCTCCTGAGTCTTCCAGGGCCCGCTCTGGAGCCTCATACCGTTTCATACCATATAATAACATTTAACATATTATATCAGGAATCATGCTTATACTAGTTTCCTATTGCTGCTATAACAAACTGTCACATTTTGTGGCTTAAAACAACACACATGTATTACTTTCCAGTTCTGGAAGTCAGAATTCCAAAATGGGTTTTACTGAGCTAAAATCAAGGTGTCAGCAGGGCTGTATTCCTTCTAGAAGCTATAAGGGAGAATCTGTCCTTTGCCTTTTGCAGCTTCTAGAGGTTACCCCTATTCCTTGGCCTGTGGCCTCTTCCTCCATCTTCAAATCCAGAAGCACAGCATCTTCAAATCTCTTTCCTATTCTGACACTCCTGCCACCCTTTTAAAAGGATCCTTGCGATTACATCGGGCCCATCCAGATAATACAGGATAATATTCCCATCTCAAGATTCTTAACTTTATCACATCTGTAAAATCCCTTTTGCCATGTAAGGTAATATATTCACAGTTTTGGGGGATTAACACATGGACGTCTTTGGTTGCACCATTATTCTATTTACCACAATGCTTGATTCGTTTTCCCCAAAATTGACCTCAGAGTTTACTTACGTATCATAAACCCTCTTTTTGCATTAAAGTAACTAACAAGAATTATAATGATTTACGTAGAAATTATTGTTGGGAGCCCTTAATCTATTGATAATGGCAACCAGAGAGTCTTTGTGAAGATCATGAGACAATTCATATAAATCACTTAGAATGATGCCAATGCATATAAACTACAAAAATAACATTAGTTTATTGTTATTATTTTTCTTTTATTTATTTATTTAGCATTTGTACTTTCCATTCCAAGTTATTATTATTACTATTATATATCTCTTATATGTAATGATGGGGCAAAGTATGGTAAAGTTCAAAATGTCTTCTCCCCAGAAACAGAAAAAAAATCCAAAAAGTATTACATATTTTAAGAGTATACACAAAACAATAAGAAACTATGAGAAAGAATGACAATAAGTTGGAAGCATTTTATTGAGTTAAGAATCTCACCTTTGGGTATTTATCCAAATTCAATGTATATGGATTGTTCAGAGCAGTTTGGAACCAAGCTGGGGAGGCAAGCAGAAGGCGGAGAGATGGGGAATGCCTTTCTCTGGTCCTCTAGTGGGTCTCGAGCTGATGAAAAGAGGAGCTTGCCCTCTGTGTGAGGCGGGAACAGATACAATCCCCACAGAGCTTGTTCAGGAGCTCACCGGGCCCTCCAGGTTACTACCTACCTCACTGCCTGTTCAAAGTCTAAGGGCAAAGTGAATAAGGGATAATGATGTGAAAGTAAATACAACATGCTGGTGATTACTCCTAGGTTCTGCCCTTTCATAAAAATCTAATAAAATTGGACTTTAAATGTCTATATTCATAATGCAGCTGTGATATGTTTGTTCTGGTATTACTTTTTTGTCTGTCCTGAATTTTTAAAAAGGTGCATTTCATTGGAAAACAGTACATTTTTTATTTTAAGTGGAATAGAAAAAAATTGATTTTTTTCTAAGCCCTAATTGCAAACATGTCAAATAACATGTCACATTTAAAGGCTGTCAAGGGAGCCAAACAGTGTAATTGTATATGGACAGTGCTATCTAATTTAGCTGGGTTAGTGTGATTTACTGGGATGTTTTGCTATTGGTTGCATTATTTAGATCTTTGATAATCTTCTTCTTTTCCCTAGTAATCTAAATCTGGAAATATTCACGTTTTTTTGCCTCAGGAGGTCATTTTTGTCAGTCAAATTATCTAGATGTACCAGGAACTGAGCCCAAAAGAGAGGTGAGGAGAGTCCCAGCAGGTTAAGAGTTTACAAAGCAGGACTGGCATATGAGCACAGGATTAATGGGCTGGTCAGAGCTCTCCAGGGTTTGTTTGCATATGTCCTACGGAACTCTGTAATTGTTGGAAAGTTCACCACCAAATTTTTTTTCCTCACAAAGTCCTTTTATTTCCTAATATTTCTTAATGAAATATTAATTCAGGTCAAAGCTCTAATTTGCCAAACTTGGATTGGGTTGTAGCATTTTCAACACAATTTGTTTTCGATAAGAATTGAGAGCAAGCTATTTCCAAGTCACGTCTGTGCGGTACTTCAGATAGGTTTTTAAATCTTTGAACTTGGTTAGTGCGAAGGTGTCACTGTGTTTACGGGCCTACTGCCCTGTTATGAGAACCTCTAGGCTTATAAAATAAAAGTACACTTTGCCACAATTGGGATGCTCATAAATGCAATACTACTGATGCCTGTGATTTGGGACTCTGCACGTGAGGCCATCCACACACGCTTTCATCAATTCCACGCTTTATGCTATGTACAAGCTTAGGTGTGAGCCTCAATATCAACTGTCCAAGGAAAAAGCAGACACCTAGTTAAAGGCAGCTGGTACTTCATGAAAAACTCTGGTAAAACATCCCATAAATATCTCCATTATGATACATGCTATAGCTACCAAAACCTTTCTTTCTTCTCCATTTTGGAGTGGACTTTCTATTTGGAAATTGTCAGGTTGTCAACAAAAGTCTTCTCATGAGTGATTCATAACCTGGAAACCAGCTTTTAAGGTAGCTAGGTTTCTTATTATCTGCAACAACCTGAAAGGTGCTTTTTTTCCTGAGAGAAAGGAAAAATGGTCTATGAAAGGAAATCACTTTAAAAATTAGGTAGTGTGGTTCTGGACATCATGTAGCTATGACACCCTTTGCTGAAGCACACTGTTTGGAAAATACAGAAAGTCTAGTTCTAGACCACTAGTAAGTCTATCAATAGCCACAATATTATCATTTGATGATAAACAGCTCTTGAAAAGGAAGAAAAGTAGAATATTTGGAACTACAATTAATTGAAAAAGTGGATTAAAGCATTGAGTCAGAAACACTTATACACACCTTCCTTAAATTTTTTTTTTAACTTGACCTATATATTTGCATTTGTCCATTTCTTCATTTAATGCCATTCATTTACGTCGAGGGTATATGTACTAATTGCAATTCTCTGTTGACTTTATTTCACATACCAGGCCCAGTATGCATCATCTGTGATTTTGATTTCCAGTTTCTTTAAAATGCACTGAGAGTCTTAAGAATTTGTGAAGTAATCTTAGTGCAAGATCCATCTAGACTTTTATGAAATATGAAATATTTTCTCATCTTTCATACTTATCTTGCCCAGACTATATTTGAGAGCAATATTTTTTAACAATTTGTTATGCCAAGACTGTAAGACTCTAACTGCTCTTTTATTCAGGCCATTTCTCGGGGCCATTTATGCAGCAACTTTGGGAGAAGAGGTAATGTCTCTTCCTAAATAAAAAGTAGGCTTGCTTACTACTTGCTATAAAAGAAGCAGATTCCCTAAGTCCTATGCTCCTCAGCTGCAATACGCATTTGTAGCATCCATCATGGCCCATCACATCGCCCTCATGAGACTTAGAAGCAAGGGAAACTGATGCAAATATGCTGACACTCCTGCTGCTTGCAGTGCCAGAAGTAATAAAGTCAGAGCATGTTTATTCTGGTTAACCTGGTTATGTACAAGTCAGTCAAGAGAGTATATACTATACAAATAAGGGGCAATATTTATCTAGCTTTAATAAAAGTAAATGAGTTAAAGCTGATTACATAATACAAATAATGACCATTATGAAGAGGGGTAATCACTACCATGGTTGGTCCCAAAATAAAAGTTAGTGAATATAAAAGAAAATTGGATATGCTTTTCCATCCTTAGATTAGTCCCCTAATAATAATTTATCCTTAGTACCTTCCAGGGCAATTAGGCAACCATTCAATATGATTTTTATTAAGAATCCATTCATGTCATGGTCATCTGCTTGGTCAAGTCTCAATTTGATTTCTATTAGATATCACAACACACATACAGACATAAAGACTTCTAAGAGTGTGTATGCAGGAGTCAACCTACAGCATTCCTCCCACATAAAATCACCAGTTTTCCATTAAATACAACCAAATTAAACTGCAAAGAAAATGAAAAGGGATTTTTTTTCTTTCACATAACTGCTTACTACACTTTATAAGCATAAAATATTTCCTTCTATTAAAAGTATCCATCATTTATGGGTGCCATCAACACTGTATACCATCAAATTATAAATATTTAATTTGATTTTTATAAAATCAAAATTATTATTTTTATGTATTAATTATACATGTTATGCATATGTGTTATAGAAAATGAAGACTATGCAGAACAATATAAGGAAGGAAATTAAAATTGTCAATGATCTCTACCATAACAATAATCATTGCCACTTTGTTAGGTATTTAGACTGTTTCCAATTTTTTGCTATTATAAAGAAAAGTTGTATATTAAGGTAGCACTATAACAGATAAATCCCTAAAATCTTAACAGGTTAACACAGTAGAACTTTACTTATTGCTTATGTACAGTTCAAGCCAGTGTTCCTGGTCACCAGGTAACTTCCTTTCAAATGGTGATTCAGGGATGTAAGATCTTTTCATATTATAGTTCTGCCATCTTTAACACGTGGCTTCCAATATTACCGTGGAAAAGGAAAAAGCATAAACAATCCCCAGTGAGACTGGAAGTAGCACACATCACAAATAACTTCTGCTCACATTCTACTAGTTAGAACTTAATCAGATGGCCACCTCTAACTACAAGGGAGGCTAGGAAATGTACATTTGCTGTTTGTTCTGGAAGATGAGGAAATGGACTTGGTGATAGCTCCTTCTCTATATGGGTTGTGGATTACTCTTGTGGGTAAACCTTCTCATATTCATGATTATTTATTTAAAAGAAATTTCTAGAAATGAAGAGTAATTTCATTATTTTACAAGTATCTGGAACACAAGTCAAACTTCTAACTTCTCATCACAGCCTGAAGAGATAGATTGAATATGTTTGTGTGTATACATGCATATGTATGTATATACCAGAGCCTAGTTAAATATAATGTGTAAATGTGTTCCAGTTATTTTTAGTGGCATATTCATGTTTCTATACCATAAAAAGACAATTTTCAAAATTTTGGATATTGGAAAATCATTTCCTTAAATATAAATTTCTTTTGAAAACCATAAAAATTTTTAATCTGCCTGGGATAACTTAATTCAAATAATATACTTCTGAATTTTATAGACCAAAAGTCATCCTGAAATTATTTTCTTTTCTCCACCTATTCTCTACCATTCATAATCAACAAAAAATAATCAGCAAATAAGGAAAATTCTAACAAGTGTGAATATAATTCTCTGGAATCTTAAGTATAAGTTGGTGTTAACAATGCTTAATATGTATTTGCTTGCACATTTCCTCAGCCATGAAACCCGTTCCTCTGTGTCTTCTCAATTGTTCACAAATTTGATTATTTTTTTCTGACAATTTTTCTGGCTTTTCTTTGAATGACTGTATGTTTACTTAAATTATTTATAAAGTAGATATTTTTCACACAGTTTACTGCATAATTTTCTTATTTATACTCAGTAGTACAATAAATATGGCATTAACTTCCTTTTTAAAGAGGAAACTTCCTTTCTTCTTTAAAGTGATGGTTAACACTTAACTATAATCCTGTCTTGTAATAGAAAATATGGTTCAGAGACTTGAACCAAATGAAATATCGATTCAAGTTGGAGAATATTTTGATGTTTTAGTTTTGTTACAGTTCAGTTGTTCTAGAAAATATGTAGGTTTGGATTTAGTTCAGACTGGTTCACTGGGTTTTTTGTTTTTAATGGATTTGATTTATAGTTCTGTAAAAAGTTTAATATTAGGTTTAGGTCAGAGAGGACACATTCAGCAAAATAGTTGTTTGTTTCCAATTTTGGTTCATGGATCATTACAAGGCCTTGGTGTTGTAGTTATTCCCAGAGCCACAGCATGAAGTTTGCAGCTCACTGTGGAGTCTTACTCCAAAAGTACAATAGATGCCATTCACTCCCCACAGAATTGTGACCACTCACAGTAGACCTGATGCTATTACAAATGCCCTATGTGAAATAAGAAGATATCAAAAAGTTGCACATTGGGGAATTATTATATCTGAGTTTTAAACTATGACAGAATTTTTTTCCTACATATGGATAGGAACTTTCATATAATCTCAAATTTCAAACCTTTACAGCCTAAATTTTAAATCAATCTCTTCTTTTTGATTTATTTAACCATACTACAATATTTAGTGGGCTTTGCTTTCAGAATTATTGCAAGCTTTCAGGAGACTCAACTGAAAGGCTAGTGCTTTAATCAGTTCCATCTCTTTGCTCTTATTTTAATGGCTAAATGTGGCAAGGGATTATCACGTTATTGAGTAGAAAGGTAGTTGTCATAGTATTCTTTCAGCCTAGGAATGTTGTATACAAAACCACACTTTAAAATATCGATGGGGTTGTCATTGAGTATAACAATATTTAAGGTGAAGAAAGAGGGCAAAAAATCCTCTCTCTAGAAAAACTCTTTAAAGCCTGGATAAATAGTAAGGAGTGTGTTTAATACAACTAATTTATAGATAAATGTGGTGCCAAGCTAGAATACATTAACAAGGTAAGGCTTCAGGGTCTCTAGGTAAGATAATATATTGCTTTCATTAAAAAGCAATCTGCATGGACGATATCCACTACCACTGGAAACTCTGCAGCTGTCACCTTTATCAGGGGAACAAGAGCAAGCCACTACATTTTAATCACTGGAGTTTGTCAGGAACGAAAAACAGCCAGCTTCCCACAAATCAACAGACATGTATCCTGATAAGGAAAGTGCATTGGAAAAGGACAGCTACAGACCACATGACAGCACCTATTCTAGGGTGATCAAAGCTCCATAATTGTTGAAGATAAATCTACTGAATTGGGCTTTAGGATGAAACAGTTGTCTTTGAACAGTGCGGACACTTACTTATATGAATTACTCACAACTTAGAACATGTTTAGATCTGAGTATATTTTGCAATGTGGGAAGGAATGGAAGATACAATGGCAAAGCATGAGGCATCTTCACACTATACTTGTTCCAGTAACGTGTTTCTGGCTGTGTTATGCTTTGATCAAATTGAGAAGATGCCATGAAAAAATTAGAATAAGAGTCAGTCAGGACAAGACATCCAAGTGGAAACAAAACATTGAACAAATGAGACAGGAAAAAGGAGTTATTTTTTGACATGCTCACACTGTTCATACCTGCACTTGGGGAAAACAGAGAGAGACCAGCCCAGACCCCACACCACCACTCCAGCCCTGTTCCAGTTCACCTAAATATAGGGTCCTCGTAATAGAGCTCCTTGTTCAAGGTGACTTGAGAGGGCCTCTGTACTTTCAACTTAGGAACTTAACTTTAATAAAAGTGTTACAAACAAGCAAATCAAACCAAAAACTGATCATGTATAAATAATCCATTTTTTTAAGGACCGATAAATCATAATGCAAAAGCTAACTATGAGATAGAAATGTAGAGCTGGCCAAACAGGGTTTAGGATTTATAAATAAGAGTGCCTCAAAACCAACAGCCGCTTAAAGATCACTTAAGTGTAGGAAGATATACCAGGATAAAACATGGTGGGAAAAAGGGTACCATTTACTCACAGGGAGAGAAAACAGGAAACTGAAGTCTAGCTTTGGAAACCATCAAGAGTCACAACCTAGGGGATTGTGATCTATTTTCAAAACTTAAGACTATGATCTCTGTCTTAAATTATAGCTGTCAAATGCTAGCTACCCAAATATCAACTAGAGCAACCTGTTAGTAAGACAAAACTGAGTTTATTGCTCATCGATATAAAATAGAACATCAACTTCACAGACTTCTAAAAAATTTTTCTAAGTTTATGTGAAATTCACATAACATAAAGCAAACTATTTTAAAGTATACAATTCAGTAGCATTTAGTTCATTCATAATGTTGTGCAAACATCACCTCTATTCTAGTTCCAAAGCGTTTCATCATCCCTAAGGAAATCCTGTAACTATTAAGCAGTCACTCCCCGTTTTCTACCAATGCCACCCAAATCCCTGGCAACTACTAATCTGCTTCCATGTCTAAGGATTTACCTATTCTGGATATTTCGTATAAACGGAACCCTACAATGTGTGACATTTTATGTCTGGATTCTTTTGCTTAGCACAATGTTTTTGAGATTCATTCATGTTGTATGTATTAGTACTTCATTCCTTTTTTATGGCTGAATAGTATAGTATTTCATTGTATGGATACACCACATTTTCTTTAATCATTCTTCTGTTGATGGACATTGAGTTTTGGGTTTGTTTGTTTTCACCTTCTGGCTATTGTGAATATCACAGACTTGAGAGAAGGGCAAGGCTTGGTTTACTGGAATTTTGAAGTCTAGGTTTAAGGTTGGTTTTTCAAAGTGGAGACTTGAGTAGGACGGGGTAAGGATCAGGATATAATAGTTTATGATTTGTAGAAGTGGCAAGAATTTTGAGGTAAGGGCTCCAAGAGTCTTAGATGTGAATTGCCTATGGATGCCTTCTATTGGAGAGTTGATGGATCTTTCAGGAAGTTCCTGCAATAAGCAATCAAGTTATTGACCTGGACAAGAGACCCTTGAAATAGTAAAGTTATGCTATTGAAGACAATGCAATAGTAACATCATGTTAGTATAGACAGTAAGTTTTTGGGCGGGGAGGGGGAAGATGACTTCAATTCTCACACCACAAGAGATGGAGATACATAAAAAGGACACATTTTCAGGCAGTATTGGGGGCAGAACTGCTCCTGAACTGTTCAAATCGCAAAATTCTGTAAAAAAGTTAATCAAGATTTATCCATATAGTACTTCTAATAAATAGTAAGATCCCCTGGGGCAAGGATCTTTTCTGTTGGCCCTGTGTATCACAGCAGCATAATATACGACCTAGCACACCATAGCAGCTTCCTAAAATCTCTAAGAGTAATAACTATATGATATTCTCGTAGTGATGACTAAGCAAACATTCATCTCAAGATACTATATATTTTGCCAATAAAAAAGAGTACTACTTTAAGTATCTTAAATTAGTTGCTTCATATTATCTATGCCCATGGGAAGATATTCTATCATTTAATAAATAATGATCCTTTGCAGCTTGGCCACTTACCAATCTCTAAAAGGATATCAGAGAAAGTGGAATGCCCTTGCAAGGCAGAAGCTGTAAAGACTAAAATAAACTTGGCAGCCAGGCTAAGTATCCAATAGCTGATGCTGCCTGATAACACAGAGCATATTTATAATGAGAGTTTCCTGTAATTAAAGAAAAACTAACTGTAAAGGAGTAGAAAGTACAAATATTTCATTCTTGCTGCCTTTGGATCAATCAGAAAGAATATTGCAAAAATAAAGACCTGGCTATTTATTTTCAGATAGAAATAATCAAAGCATATAGTGTGCTGCTCAAGGAAAAAAATACCTTGGCTCCATGGTGTATAATTTCTAAATCCTTGATACCTTTTCTAAGCTAGAAAGAGCACACTAGTTTACCTTCCACTGAGTACTTCCAGTTGAGAAAGAAAGCAGATCACCCCCAAGTCACTTGTCTTTGAGAAACAATTGCTTGTTTTGAAACAAAAATATTACCTTTGCTGAAAATAATGAATATTACTTCAGTGAGTTGTTTTTATAGTAGATACTGAAGTATAAGGGCCATTTACATTTTTGCATTTCATACATTTCCCCAGTACTCTTTTTTTTCAAATTGTGGTAAAATATACATAACATAAAATTTACCATTTTAACCATTTTTAAGTGTACAGTTCCGTGGTATTAAGTTCATTCACACTGTTGCGTGACCATCACCACCATCCATCTCCAGAAAATTTTCATCTTTTCCAACTGAAATGCTGCCTATCAAGCAGTCACTTTCTATTTCCCCCTCTCCCCAGTCCCAGCAACCACAATTCTATCATACCTTCTGTATATGAATCTGACTATTCTAAGTACCTCGTATAGTATAGCATGTGTTTTTTGTGACTAGCTTATTTCACTAAGCATAATGTCTTCAAGGTTTATTCATAATGTAGCTAGTGTCAGCATTTTCTTCCTTTGTACACCTTAATAATATTCCATTGTATGTATATACTACATTTCATTTATGCATTCTTCTGCCAATGAATACTGGGGTTGCCTCCGCTTTTCAGCTACTGTGAACAAAGCTGCTGTGATTAGGAGTGCATAAGTATCTGTTTGAGTCCCTGGTGGCCTTTCTCTGGGGTACACACCCAGAAGTGCAATTGCTGGATCACAGGGTAATTCTACGTTTACTTTTGTGAAGACTCGCCATACCACTTTCTACAGTGGCTGCACCATTTTACCTTCCTACCAACGGTGCACAAGCATTCCAATTTCTCCACATCCTTGCCGGCATTTGTTATTTCCTGTTTTTTTTTTATAATATCCATTATCAAAAATGGGTGTAAAGTGGATGCTTAGTACTCTCAGTTAAACATTTCACTCTCTGCTGTTCTCTTCTGTCTTCATTTCACCTCTCTTCTTTCTCTTTTGGTCTTCTCAATGCTCCTTCCCCATTTCTTATGCTTGCTCTAGTTCAATAAGGAACTAAGCCTTTCAAGTACAATGTGTACATTGTCCTTTACAGAAAAAAAAAGGTAGATGGCAATTGACAAGACTCCTCTGCTAAGGGGAATGACAGCAACCAACAACTGACTGTCCAGGATAATATTTGGAAGAATAATTTTAGGTTTGATCTTGATCTTCCCGGGCAAGGTTTGGTTCGCATCTCCTTAAGAGGAGAAGGTAAAAGAATACTCCAGTCTCTAACTGTGCTCACAGAATGTTTTAAGGAAGACAGTACAATGCCATTTCTTGTTTACTCTAATTTTGATGTTATAGACAGAATGATCAGGGAACATCACAGTATTTGCCTGGCCACTAGGTTTCTCTCCTGGCTTACCACATGCTTTCTCAGTGGTCTTGGCCAAGTCTTTTGACTTTCAAAGCTTCAATTTATGGATTGGTAAAATGAGGAGACTGGAGTTATTATCTCTGAGGTCACTTTCAATTCTGGGATCCCCTTAAATATGCAATGATCGTCAGTAGCTATCTACTAGGATAACATTTTAGAAGTGAAGAATTAGGTAGCAATCTCGTAAGTAAAAGCAATGTAGAAAAATGGATGAGTCCATTGAAAAAAATTATTACATTTCCTGGAGTTTTCTGTGGACTAAGAGGTCACATAAAATGCACACCTTAGAACATAGCCCATAACTTGCTCTCATATAAAACCACACAACAGTTTTGTGACAATATTGACAGTCATGGAAAAACCTGAATTTTATCATCACTAATGTAGCTCTCTGTCATCCAAAATCTTTGTCAGCAGAGGTTGTGGGGTTTGAGTGATCGCTTGGTAATCTGGAATTCTTGGTTAATATATCAGGAACCCTGAATAATTCTAGGAAAGTTATGAGAATTTAAAGGCAGGGGTGCATTTTATTTCTCAAATATCTAGGCATTGATTCTTCTTTAATTGAACATTAGATTGCTACCAGTTAAATAGAACTTCTTTGACAAGAACTATGACCTTCTGATATGGTTAAAATCTACGGTTGAAATAGTCCAGAAATATCTATACCACCAATTAATAAAAGAATTTTTCACTAATTTTCATTTTCATTCACTAACTCATAAAATCCAAAGCCCTTCTGTTTTTATTATTGTCATGATGGACTAAAACATATTGTTTACAAACTAGGATTTTGGAGTGAATTGGATAATCCCAACTCTGCTACCTACTGTGCCTTTGGGCAAGCCATTTAGCCTTTCTAAACTTGTCCCCTTCTACTTTATAATTCCATTAAGGACAAGAATTTAGCACAATATCTGGACTATAATAGATACTCAATAAATATTTATGGAATGAATGAACATTATGTCCCTCCTAGACACCATATTCTCCTCATGGTCATCATTGATAAATGGTTCTGGGCAGTGTTTGGTCTCCACTGAGCCATTTTTGTTTTGCAGGGTGTCACTTGCTCAAATGCTACATAGCTTTTTTCTATGCTGCTCAGTTTTCCATTCAGGAGACCTTTCTAAACAGTAAATACCTTGAGGGTAAGAATCTTGTGCTTACCAGCATACTCCTGAATATATTTACTATTTTAGCTTGCAGACTTATTTTGTAAACTACTCAACCAAATTCTGACTGGAGCTTCTATGGTTAAAGAAAAGAGAAGCTCCAACCAAACCCCATGCTAATCAAGGATTCATTTCCCATGATCATGCCCACTAAAAACATATGTGAGTTCTTGTGTGGTCTCATTTATTCAGTTTAAATCCTTTCATTGATATTATAAACTCAGGACATTTTCTAGGATATGGAGAAATACTTTTTGCTAAAGTCTAGGAAAGTCAATAAAGGGAAATTGTGTATTACAAACCCGTATTTAAATGTAGTGTTATACATTGATATCCTGAATAGAGCAAGAATTAAGTGGTTTTCTTTGACTGACATTTTCTCTTTGAATAAAAATCTCTGTAATCCATCATCTGGAAAACTACTTAAATAACATCACCAATCGTCTATTGGCCAGGGAAGGAAGCCACATTGTCTTTTCTGTTTTCTTGTACTTTTCGAGAGAGAATCTGAGTATTTCATGTTGATTGCTTGATTGGCTGCAGAGGGACTCTTTAAAAATACTAAAAAAAAATCAGGAATCCAGTACAAATCAAACATAAACTGCTATCAATCATGTGCTTAGGGCATTATGTGAGGTTTTTACTCAGAAAGATGTCATTAAAAGTTGCAGAAATTAATTGGTGCCATTGAATGTAATGGCCTTTCCTGCCATAGTTTCTCAAATGTAAAGAAAAATTATGGATAACGTAAATTCCTTGTGGGATTCTTATAGATGTCTGCTTTGTTCTGTTATTGTTTATTGCAAATGTTATTACTGTGATCTATGGCCCTATCATGCTTTGTCTATACTGTGCTGCTATTCTGCAGCCCACAACAACGGAGGACTTTACTCACAATCTAAGACTGTGTTTATTTGGAAATTCTTTGCTTTATATATTCCAAAAGTGTCTCGAGGTGTTCATTTTGTGTGTTTAAATTTTTATACAAAAACAGATTTGTTCTGATTGATTAAATATTGACTTACACCATTTTTAGAACAACTCTGAATCTTATTTAAGTTCAGGGTTTGTGTTCAGCTTTCCCAGAAGGTTTGAATTCAGTGTAATAATGGCTATTACTTTGTGTGAATCGATGCATCGGGATTTGCAATCTTTCTCAATAACAACATTGGCTTAATTAGCAGTGGTTTAAAATTTTGACTCTTAATTAAGGAACAATTTTGTATCTCTGAAAAAAGTTTAAGGAAAAGGAACTTCTTTTTTGCGTATTAAATGTTGCCTCATACTACATAATCTGTTACTCCATATCTAAGTTATATTACATTTTTATCTATCACCAAAGATTAACCTTTTATTTACAGATAAATTTATTTTAAAAGCTAGTTAAAAGCTGATAAATTTATGTTAAAACATGAGCTTTTAAAAGTTATTTCACAGTGGTCCACAGTAGCCTTAATGAGTATCCTTGTATTAGACATGGCCACCACGACAGACACCACCTTGGCACCATCAGCCTTAAGAATAGAGGCCTGATGAATATAAAATAATGCCATAATTCTTGCCATAAAGATAAGCTTTTCAGAACACACTAACCACACAATGACTCTTCTGGATGGAACTAAGGCAAAGGGAGTACAAGTTAGGCAACTGTAAAACAGTCCCTCTTGAAAGCATTGAATTTCTGTAAGAACTAAACACAAACCTCGCTTAATCCCTTGGGGCTCTCCTCCAACACTGCCCGTTTGCTACTGGGCTTGGGAGAGAAAGTGCCTCCTGGGTGTGGCTGAGTCAGGTTTGGTATATCTGAGACTCTAGGCTTGGTATGTGTCCCAGGGCAAACTAGAAACTCACCTCTTACATTTAATAGAGGTGTCTCTATTGTCAAAATGAGCACCCTGTGCTTTCTTGCTCACCAAGTCACTAGCCCTCTGTCTGCTGCTTCTCTGACTTCTCATACCCCACCCTCCCCATCTCAGGGAAGGAACAGACCTGCAGCTTGGGCTCTACACGGTTTCATTTCCCTTTCTGTCCCTGCTTTGCTGCCTTCTTTCTCTAGTCATAGACAGTAAGATTTCTTTTCTAAAAATACCAGCCACTCTTCAGGTTTAGTAATATCACAGGTTGTATCTGTCCACTGCAGACAATATGGATCAGGTTCACATCTCCTCAGACATCTGAAGGGCTGCTCTTCTTGGGCTCCCTAGTGACATTCTCTATTATGTGGATGATATGATCAACTACATCTTCAAAGAGCAATGAGTTTCGAACTGCCTACCTATTCTTACATATTAACATTTTAAGTTAAAATAATTTAGTTTTATAAAATGTAAGTTTTAGAAGACTTTTAAAAGCATTTAATCCACGTCATCTCAAACTAAGATTTATGGCTCAGTCACACATCAAGTAGATAAAGATCCACACATCTTATAGTACTTTTTCCGGATATTCTTAACATAATGGAAATTTTTGTGAAAAACTTCAAATCTCTAGATCTTCTAGAAAATCTGGAAGACCTTGCAACACTGAACATGTATTCTATCATGGCCACTGCCAGCCGGAGCTGAGACATGGCTGTTCCCTGTTGTGTGCTCCACTGTTCCTCGTAGTCTCCCCAAAAGAGAAGGTGATCTCTTCTGAATCTTCTTATAAAAAAGAAAAGGAAAAAAAGAAAAAAAGGCAAAGGTGAGTTCTCATTGTGCTTTATCATTTTATGCTGTGACCTGTTCACTCACTTCTCTAAGCTGCCTGGCCCTCTAGGCATCTGAGTTTGCAACCTTTGTCTGTAATTTATTGCATCTCCGGATGGGACCAAACCTCATTAGGTCAGTTCAGGAGAGGAGCTGCTCACTTGGCTTTGTCCACACTCGGAATCAAACTGTTGGTGCCCATCACAAGGAAGAACCTGCCCTATTTCATATGGCAACATGGCAAAACATAGAAGAATCTTTGAACTCAAGACTTTATGGAAATTAAGACAATAAAATACATACTGAGAATGACTTACTGAGTTATGACTAATCCGTTCTGCCTAAGAGCAATATACTTACCCATATATACATTAAGTACTAAAACAGTAGTCAACCTTTTCTGGGTTCTGGACACATTCTGAGAATCCTTTCCCTAGAAGAAAATGCACCTTTATACAACAACGTCAAAACACTTTAAAACAGTTTCCAAAGGTTCCTAGTCTCCCTGAGAGCATCTGAGAAACCCCAGGGTTCACAGGTCTCAGGAGCGGGCCCATTCTCTAAAAAAGACACAGAAGTTCTGCTATTAGATTTCCTTCCCACTCACTAAAGAACCTGCAGATTAACCTTTACCTAATGTGTCTAAGTGGATAGTTCTTGGTTAGTCTGGTTCCATCTGGACCCTTCTATATGTCCTCCACTGTTTGGTCTCCCTACCTTCTGTTTCTGACTCTTCATCCTGATTGTGTGCTTAGTCAAAGGCAGATCTCAATTCCTCCAGAGGCTATGCACACAAGGGTAAGATTCCTTCAATGTGCACCGCCAATGTGTCTCGCTGTGCTGCTGCCAGTCTCTGGCCCTCCCACCTACATGGCTGTGCCCACCACTTCTCACTGTAACATGAGAGTTGCTCCACTGGCCAGGGTGGAGAGAGAAGATTTTATAACTCTGCTGAGGGAGATAACCTCTGCTTGGATCAGAAACTAGGGATAGACCTGTGAATACCATTGCACTTCCTGCATAATGTTGCAGAACATTTTCTTGGTAGCAAGAGCTCAAATATGGCTGCTGAATTACCCTCTACTCAGTGTCCATCTGGGTTGTTGCACACAGATAACTTTAGATAAGTACTCCCTGCAATAAAAGCTGAGAACAGCCAATAACCTATTGGCTTCTGTGAAATGCATCGACACCGGGACTGGCTTGAGGCTTTGAAATATTATGATGTATCCTGTGAAGCCATGTAGAATCCTATGTCCACACCTTTTCTGCTGACCAATTCCCCAGTGCCTTCTCTTTCCAGCATTTTTGAAGTTTAGCATTGCAGCTAGGCAGATAGACTATGAGATCCTCAATAAAATAACACAAAATCAACAACATATTTTCCCTTAAGCTTTTTTTTCTTCTTAAAACTACTGCCAAGCAGTTCTGTATAAAGTGGGTTATAGAAAACAACCATGAAAAGAGCTCAGGAAAAAAAAAAGGAAATTTGTCTCTTTTTTTATGTAGTTTCTCCTGTTTTCCCTGTAACATCAAGTCTTTAATCTTTGGCATTATAACCTCCTGCCATGTGAGAGTTGACGTAGCTTCTGTTTGATGATGATGCTTTTTGAAGGGTCGTGCCCAAATTCACAGTTTCTTCAAGGGCTCCAGATTGCTTGTGCTTTTTGATGTTTTACCTCGCACAGGCCTGATAAACAGATAGATGGCTGTGATAAATGAGTATAACGGGAAAGTGATAAGAATTCAGGGGTTTGGCATGAGTTATGTCCTCACTCATACAGAAGTGATGACTCTGTTATCTTTACTCTAATTTCTTAATTACAAAAAAAAAATCCTATCTAAACAGAGAGAGTTCACGAAACATTCTGTGACTGTTACCTGAAACCAAATACCTTGCTCTAAGATCCTTTTCTTGTTATCAAGTTATTTTTTGTTATTTTGTTCATTTTGTTGTTGTGGATAGAGTTTTTAATAAAAGATAACATTCCCTATTAAATATTGACGTTTTCCTTTAATAGAAACACTTTGTTACTGATATAGCAAACAAGCAAAAATTGTCATCAAACATGGGCATCAGCAATGTACTTTGCATATGTAAAGATTCCAGGCTCCCCCCTTCCTTTTGCCTGCAACCCAGCCCCACCACACAGGAGGGTCATTTCCTCCTGGCCTCACTGCCAAAGTCCTCAGCTTGCATGCAAATGTGGATTCTAACTCAAACCTATCCCTCATGCTCCCCTCCTCCTGCTCCAGCTTGCAGAAGGAAACGGTTCAAATCCACCTTCATTCACCATTATTGTCAGGTAGGAAATGCCTCTCTGGCACAGGGAACTTGACAGAGAATGATAGAGACAAGAGTGTAGTCATAGTTAGCGTCTGTGCTTCTGAGTGCCACACCCTTCCCTACTTCTTTCTCCCGTCTGCTGACTTAAGCTGTTCCCTGTTTTGTGAAACATTGTCCCTTCTCTTTGGTTGAAACTAATCATTGCCTTCTCTGTTCTCTGTAGCATTCTGCTCTAGCAATGGGATGAAGGTGAGCATGGATACTGGGATCTTCGGACCTAGTTAAAATTCTGGCTCTGATCATATTAGCTATATGATCTTGGGCACATTACTTAACCTCTCTAAAATCCAATTCTCTCATCTATAAAATGGGGGTAGTAACAATTCTTTATAGGACTGCTGTGATGGGTGCATGAGATAGAATATATCAAAGTACCCAAGACAATGCCTAGAACACAGTAGTATTTGATCAAAGTTAGATCCCCATCCCCCCATAAATATTGCACTGGCAGGGATATCTTCCTACAACAAATTCCCACAAAGGAGAAATATGATAAAACTATTGCATATATATTAAATTGTCCACTTACATTGTAAAATATAAGAAAACAATGGGCATATTTGTTTCTTATCTGTATATATTCTTTTTTCTTTTGAGGTAGAAAAATAAAGAAAGGCAAACACTTGTATAACTCAACTGACTGTGTCACTTGAATTGCATCACCTCAGCTTGGAAGTGTTCTTCCTCAATATATAATCCATTAAGTTTTTTTTTGCCTGCACAATTAAGAGTCACTAATGAAGATAAATTTTATGTTCAAATAATCTATCTTACAAATACGTCTTTAACTATAAATATTCCCCTTGTGGTTATTCCCTTGTTTTATTTGACTTTGCACTGTGGCTAGTCATTTACACATCTGTCTCATCCACTAGACTGTAAGCTTCTAGAAGTTATGCCATGGTCTCCGTTTTTCCCAAAGCTCCCAGCACAGTGATTTGTACACAGTGATTAATTAATTGCTCTATCACTCCTCTGAAAGAGAAGACTCAAAGCAAGCGTGTTAGTTGCCCAAGTCCAAATGTAAAAGTGACTCTTCTAACCAGGACAGAGGAAAGTTTACTTTGACATTCCAACCCTTCTCTTTCCTTACATGTATTTCCCAGGTTTACATCATTTTTATTCCATCCTAAGGACGGATCCACAGAGTCTAGTCAGTCCTCCTGGTTTTGCAGAACTCAAATCCCCACCCCAGCTCTCTACCTTATTTCTCATGTGACCTTAAGAAAGTCCCAATCTTTTCTAGACCACAGTGTCTCTCTCATATCCAAGTCTCACATTTTAGAGATGGTTTCTAAGATCCCTTAGTTCTAACACTTTATGACAGGCATGAAAATCCATCTTGTGCATCTGAGGAATGCTGCTGAGCTTGGCCTGACAAGGAGCCCTTACCTGAAACACCTAGGGAATGACATGAGACAGTTCTGTGGTTGGTCACACAAGTGAATGCTGTAAATTCCACAGACCACCAAGGGCCTTAGAGACTTTCTCCTTATGCAAGCAAGAGTGACAGAGGCTACCGAATCTACTAATTTCCACCCCACTGTTGTTGACAAGGCCACCCAGCTTGTCTCTGGCATCACTTAACAGCTCAGATTCAGAATCTTCTCTCTGATAGCTGTAGAGAAACATCAGAGAGAAGTCAAGCTTGTTCTGGGTTTGGAGAAAAAAAATGATTAAAAGACTTTGGTCATAATCACTCTGGTTTAATATGTTTTCTAACATGGAAGTCATATTCTGTGATTCTTCAATAAAAACACAAGGAAACTTAATAAAGGCCAATTTCCCTGGCTTCCCTACTCCCTCCTAAATGAAAGTAATGTAGCTAGAACTCAGCACAGTTTTCGGCACATAGTACGGCCATTATAAAGTTTTGATGATGAAATGAAGAACATACTCTTAACACTGTTTTCATCACCTGAAAGCTTATATGCACCAAAGTCGTCTCCACGTGACTAGAGGCTTTACCTCCATTTTAAATTATCACTTATTATCCCTATAAAAGCCAGCTCTCAACATACCCCTTTTCATGGTACAACACTGCTGGGCTTTTTCCTTTAAAAAGTCTTTGTCTTTTGCTTTTATATTAAACAGGTCCTGAACTGTGTGAATAAAAATACTGCGTGCAATTCTGGGTTCTAATCTGGAAATAGGACACATCTTCAAAAACAATAAGGAAAAGAAATATAGAGGCAAGAATGGAGAAAGGAGAAACCTATATATAAATGGCATCTTTAGAAATGCAAAAAGAGAATATTTTATACAAATAATTATTCCAGTTTCTTTAGTCTCCTTTCAAACCAAGATTTGTTTACTGGAGGCATTACAATTTAGTGAGACAAATTAGACTAAACTTTTTTATCTCGGGTGGTTTGCACATGCACTGATTGAACTAGTATTTCTTCTAAAGATTGCCTGGGAAGATAAATGAACAGGAGGAGCAATTAGGGTAAGGAAAAACTAAAGATTGGCTGACATGATTTAAGTTTACCACGAAGGCAGTTTGTCATTTTGTCTCTATAATCTCTATCAGAATTGACTAAAACAGTAAACATAAATCATTATACTAATTTATTTCTACACTGTGGGCTTGGAAAAGAAGATTTCATTTTTTTCTGAGAGACTTTGGGGATTCAGGCAGCCACTTTGAGCTTATTTTCATTTATATATTGGGAGGAAAAAAATGAGAGAATCAAAGATGAGTACCTCAGGTTCCTCAAAAATGATATTTTTTGGTGGCAAGCCAAGTTATTTTTATTACACTATGCTAAAATAACTATGGGTTGTGCATTAAAAGCAACTCAACATTGATTGTATTTTTTTTAAAGAAGCAAAACTTAATTCCTAAGGTAGAGATGTAATCAAATGTAGTGCCAAAGTGATTTTTCACATAGTAGTTAATAAGGCTTTAAGTTTCTTCTCTGAAGAAACCTCTGTGACCACAGAGAGTCAGAATGCCATAAATTGTCTCGGAGTTCTTTATAGAACATCAACATCCTTGAAAATTAGCACTGTAACTATGCCCTCTGAACACAGAATGCAGCATTGCTGACTCACCAAAACAGAAGCACCATCAACAGGCCCTTGGACATATGGCCCAATTGGCTACTTGAATGAAAAAGGAGCCATTGATTAACCTATGTATAGATAATAAATATGAAATTAAAATACTTACTAGAAGTATGTTTATCATAATTTTCTCTAGTTTCAAGGAATTTCAAAGCTGTAAGCAATATACATACAATGCTTATTATACAAAATATTTTATTGCATATCCTCTCCTTGAACCCCTTTGTATAAGGGGAAGAGCCAAGTGAGTTTTAAAATTTAAAACTTCTTGTCCTAAGGTAAATTACAATCTAGTATAGGAAGCAAGAGGTAAAAATCAATGACTCTACCAATGGCAGACTATGTATAAGGCAGAATCTAAAGTGTCCTTGGGCTAGATATTAACAGGCAGCTGGAGGCAGGGTTGGAGATCTCACTTGACTCCTATCAACAAGGTAACAGCTAAGGTGGGTCTCAAAGGATGGGTATGATTTCAGCAGGTGGCAATAGTTCTTTCAAGGAAAAAGCAGTAAGAGAAGTAACAGCACAAGGGGATGAGAAGTTCGAGACATGTCTGGGGAATGAAGGGGGACACTGGCTATGCCAGGGCTCAAAGGATTTGTTACTCCTGGGAGTTAGCAAGAGCATGAGGGTAAGATTGGTCAGGATTGGATTAGGATTCCTACTCTCGTTTAACCTGTTCAATTTTACTTTTTATTTCTTTATATATTGAGGGTGAGGGTGTCCTCTCTAATATTTAGCTTGGAAAAAGTGGGCCTACTGCTTAAAAACAAAACACCACACACACACACACACACACACACATATTCACTAACCACTGAGCGAGGCATTGGAGAATATTAACTCTGAAAACAATGTTGCACTTCACTGGTCAAGAGGCTTGAATGCCAATACAAAAAGGAGTTCTGAACTTTATTTAGGAGAGAATAGAGAGCAACTGAAGATTTTTACATAAGGAAATGAGAGTTTCAAACTATGCCTTAGAAAGATTAATCAGCAACAGGGCTTGAAATTAAAGTAGACAGGGATCTATTTGCAGTAGCCTTGAGAAAGGGTTATAAAGTTCTAAACTAGTGTGCTAATTGAAGGAAGTGAAATAGTAGATGGATGAAAGACATATTATAGATAATTGCTTCAGGACCAAATTACACACCAGAAGAATGTTGCCATGATTACTAGAAACACAACTTCAGATAAACCCAAAAATTGTGGGGAAGGTTATAAATTCACTTTGGGACATTGAACTTAAGGTGTTCTTTGGGCACCTAGACAGAGACGTCCAACAGAGAGTAAGAAATACTAGATAGAAATAGGGTGAGTAAACTATAAGACTACACATTTTTGTGTTTATTGAATTGGTAATACTGAATTATTGTATTTATTTAAGTTCTGCCACTTTCTGTAAGGAGAAAGAGAAAAAGAAATGAATGTTGTAAGCTCCAATTCAGTGCCTACATCCTGCTGAACACTTTGCATGTTACCTCATTTAATTGTGACAACCACCCACCAACTTATTAGCCACATCTTATAGTGATACCATTACACAGTGGCAAAGGTAGGATCTGCCTGGACCTGAAACTCTTTCTAAGACAACTTGCTACCTTTGGAAAGATATGAAATAGTTGCTTAGAAAGAAATTTTTAGGTCATCTCTTAAAAAGGTGAAAATGGAAGCAGATGATGATGCTAAGCAGAAAAGTGTAAAGAATGGCTAAGGGTTAAGCAAAGAAACTTGGGAGAAGATATATAAAAATAAGGAAGTTATAAGAAAGAAGGGGTGACCCAAACCTTGTTGTATTACAGAGAGGTTAAGTTAGATGAAAACCAAAAATGGCCATGGTATTTTGTTTTGGTCTATAAAAATTTATTAATGACTTTCAAGAGGGATGTTTGCTTATAATAGTGAGAACAGATGCCAGATTGCAAGCAGCATAATGAGATGGGAGGAAAAAATTAGACTTAGCTACTGTGTAATATTCTTTAAAAAGTTTAACACTAAAGAGAAATAAAGAGCCATTATCTTACAAGAGAGTAGCAGGTTTAAGGAAAGGACTTTTTGTTTGTTTTTTCTTATCAAAAGGAGGCCTTTAGCGTGTTTTCATTCAGAATGGAAAGCAGCAGAAAAAGAAAGCTCAAAGATCCAGGGTAACTGATAGAACAAATCCCAGAACAGCAGAAAGAACTAGATTCAGAAGTAATGGTAGAGAGTCAGAAAGTAAACCTTGCAAAGTAAGGACTATGCTTCCTCTGGGGAAAAACAAAAGAAAACAAAACCAAACAAGGGCTTCTCTGAAGGTACAGAGTAACGATGATATAATAATGCGTAAGAAAACCAATAAGATATTCAGGAAGAGCTGTCACTGACCAAGAGAAGCAGAGGAGAAAGGTTTCACCTTAATGTAACCTCTCTGCTCCAATGACAGATATACATAAAGAGAAAAAATAAGCAAAACCAGCTAGATTCAAAAACAATATTAACAACTCTATGGATGAGAAACATAGCAATTAGCAAGGCTGACATTACAGGCCTGCTGGTGTCCAAATCCAAAATCAAACAGAAATAGCTAGGAGTTCAGCTTATATGAGGTACCAGGAACTAAAAGTTTTCCATGTGATTAAAACTTGGTTCACTCCTTGAAATCAGAGGTTATGATGGGGCTCCCCTGAAGAGGCAAAGGAACTGAAGTGCCCTATCTGAAGCTACAACTATGGCTGTGGGAGGACAAAGACACAGGCCAAGCAACAGGAATTGTTGAGTGAGTGACAACATCTTTGATAGTTTCAATGTCATCACAGAAAAGGAATCCTGAAACACCATCTATTTCTAAACTATGAACCCCAAAGGGCCAGGAAAAAGCAAACATAAATCTAATGGGTGTAGGGAGGCATCATTAACAGAGAGAGAGAGAGAGAGAGAGAGAGATGCCATTCAAAAGTAAACTGAAACAAAAGCAAAAGGAGACAAGTGGGACTATATCAAAACAAAAAGCTTCTGTTCTTTAAAGGAAATAATCAACAGAGTAAAAAGGTGACCTACAGAATTGGAGAAAATATTGGCAAATCATACATCTGGTAAAGGGTTAATATCAAAAATATGTAAGGAACTCAAACAGCTCAACAGCAAGAACCCAATTAAAAAATGAGCAAATGACTTAAACAGCTATTTCTCCAAAGAAGACATACAAATGGCCAACAGGTATATAAAAGATGCTCAACATCACTAATTGTCAGGGAAGTGCAAGTCAAAACCACAATGAGATATCATCTCATGCCTGTTAAGATGTCTATTATCCAAAAAATAAAATATGGTGGAGATGTAGAGAAATTGGAACTCTTGTACATTGTTGGTGGGAATGTAAAATGGTGCAGTTGCTATGGAAAACAGGATGGAGGTTCCTTATAATATTTAAAATGGAATTATCACATGATCCAGCAATCCCACTTCTGAGTATCCATCCAAAAGAATTGAAATCAGGATCTCAAAGAGATATATGCATTTTCATGCAACATTATTCACAATAGCTGGCTGAGATATGGAAACAACATAAATGTCTGTCAACAGATGAATGGATAATGAAAATGTGGTATATACATACAATGGAATATTATTCAGTCATAAAAAAGAAAGAAATCCTTCCATATGAGACAACATGGATGAGCCCTGAGAACATATGCTAAGTGAAATAAGCTAGTCACAGAAGTACATATACTGCATGATTCCACTTATATGAAGTATCTAAAACAGTCAAATTCATAGAACAGAGAGTAGAATGGTGGTTTATAAGGCCTGGGGTGGGGGAAGAAAAAATAGGGAGTTGCTGTTCAACAGGTACAAAGTTTTAGTTATGCAAAATGAATAAATTCTAGAGATTTTCTGTGCAACATTGTGCTTATTGTTAACAATACCACACTGTACAATTTAAAATTTGTTAAGAAGGTAGATGTCATGTTATTTGTTCTAACCACAATTTAAAAAGTATATTGTAATATTTAGAATTGAACAATAATCAAGTACTACACAACAAAACCTGTGAGATGCAGCTAATATTGCACTCAGAGGTAAATTTATATCTTAGAAGCATTGATTAAAAAACATAGTTTTGGTAAAGGATGATTAATGGTAAAACTCTCATCATTTTCAAATAAATTTATTAACTCTATAGAACACCTATAAAATTGATAAAATTTAGAACCTACAGAGTCCATCAAGATGGCTAAATATAGGAACAACATACAAAAAAAATAGCTTTCCTGTAATTCAGTGATAATCCATTAGAAAATGTAATAGAAAAAAAATTACATTTACCATATCAACAATCAAAAAAAAAACCTGATAGCAAACCTATGAAGACCTCAAAAAACCTTTTAAATTTTATTAGGGTCCTTAAAATCAAACCTGAAAAAATGGAATAATAAACCATGCTCCAGGGACATTATGTTATATGAGATAAGCCAAGCACAGAAAGACAAATACCACATGATCTCATTTATATGTAGAATGTAAAAAAGTTGAACTCAGAAGTAGAGAGTAGAATGGTGGTTATTATGGGTTGTAGAGATGTTGGTCAAAGGATACAAAATTTCAGTTAGATAGGAGGTATAAGTTCCAGAGATCTATTGTGCCACATGGTGACTATAGTTAATAACAATGTATTGTATTTTGAAAATACCTGACAGTAGATTTTAAGTGTTCTCACCACAAAAAAATGCTAAGTATGTGAGGTAATGCATATGTTAATTAGCCCAACTGAGCCATTCCATAATGTATACATATTTCAAAATATCATGTTGTACACAATAAACATACACAATTTTTGTTTGTCAATTACAAATAAAATAAAATAAAATAAAAACCATGTTCTAGGATGGGAAAATTAAATATTATAAAAGTGTTAATGTCACGAGGGAACTCATCTTTAACCAACTAAGTAATCACATCAAATTATAAAAGCATTTGTGAAGGGAAGGAAGGAAAGAAAAGCAAAACTACAATTCCTTGGCTATATATAAATGCATACAAGTGCATAAAAAAATAATAAAGGTCATAAACTAAATAAGAAATAATAGTTACTTCTGGGAAGACTGGAATGGTGAGAGAGGGTGAAAGAGGAATATGAAATTCATCTGTAGTCTTTTATACAAGTGAATGTATTTATATATTACTTGTACAGTTAAAGATACATTTATTTTAATTTAAAAAATAACAAAATGTAGTCAACACTCCTGTGGGCATAATGAACCCCCCAAAAATGTACATGTCCTAATCCCTGGAACCTGTGAATGTTACCTAGCCTGGCAAAAAGGACTGTGTAGATGTGACTAAATTAAGGATCTTGAGATACAAAGATTATCCTGGATTTTCCAGCTGAGCTCAACGTAATCACATGGGTCCTTAAAAGTCAAAGAGGAAGAGAAAAAAAAGTCAAAGAGTCAGAGTTAGAGTCAGAGATGTGAGGATGTTATGCTGCTGGCTTTGAGCCAAGAAGTTAAGAGACTTCTAGAAGCTGGAAAAAGCAAGGGAAAAGATTCTCACCTAGAGTCTCCTCAAGGAACAGCAACCCTGCCTACACCTAGATTTTAGCCAAGTGAAACCTATTTTGGACCTCTACCTTCCAGAATTATAAAATGATAAATCTGTCTTGTGTTAAGCCACCAAATTTGTCGTAATCCGTCACAGCAGCAAAAGAAAACTAACACAACTTTTTCATCACTGTGGAGTACTTTCAAGCTTCTAATAACCAGGCTTAACATGGCAGATTTTGTACTAAAAATGCTAATATCACCTAAGGACTTACTCCCAGTCTATGAGGTTACTATTAGGTAGATGGTGAAAAAAACAAAAACAAAAATTATAAACCTTAAATATTTTGAGTGAATCTGGGTTAAAACTGTATGTAAAACCATCCACCCCAAGCCACCACGGTATCTGATGAATAACCTTGAGAGACTTAAACACTCTGATGATGCCAAAGCACTGGGCTGGTTGTTAACCTTTTTGTAAATATAAGATCAAAGGTTGGTGATCATTTAAAAGCACAAAGATTAAAGAACATTAGCCAGGTGAGAAGAAAGTTCTGTTTAAGTTAGATCTAAACAGATTTCATATTTTATCACCAAATGAACCTCAAATTTGATCTTCAATTATTCTGTTTGCTGAGAAGGATGACAAACTTTCTGGAGTTTCCTACTTTTTAAAATAAAAATAGTTAATCTTATCTCCTAGGAAGAGTAACCTTAAACTCAGACCTTATTTTATCCTTTGAGGCACGAAATTATATTAATGTACTACATGTTTTTGCAGGAAATTGTAATTGTTTTAACGTACTTCTAATAGGAAACTGAGATTACTCATCTGATCTGTAATAGACATGTCAGCACTCTGATGATTATTTCACTGCATCCTTACTAATTTTATTCTATAAACCTACCAGTACATACAGGCATACCTCATTTTATTGCGCTTCACTTTGTTGTGCTTTGCGGATATTGTGTTTTTTACAAATCGAAGGTTTGTGGCAACCCTGCATGTTACAAGTCTTTCAGCACCATTTTTCCAAAAGCGTATGCTCATTTTGTGTCCCTCTGTCATATTTTGGTAACTCTCGCAATATTTCAAACTTTTTAATTATCATTGTATCTGTTATGGTGATCTGTGATCAGTGATCTTAGATGTTACTATTGCAATTGTTTTGGGGTGCCATGAACCAATCCCATATAAGACAGTGAACTAATCAGTAAATGTGTGTTCTGACTGCTCCACCAACTGGCCATTCCTCTGTCTCTCCCCTTTTCCTCAAGCCTCCCTATTCCTTGAGACACAACAAAATTGAATTTAGGCCCATTAATAACCCTACAATGGCCTCTACATGTTCAAGTGAAAGAACGAGTAACACACATGTTTTTCACTTTAAATCAAAAGCTAGATTGATTAAGCTTAGTGAGGAAGGCATGTTGAAAGCTAAAATAGGCTGAATGCTAGGTCTCTCACATCAAACAGCCAAGTTGTGAATGCAAAGGAAAGGTTTGTGGAAAAAATTTAAAGTACTACTCCAGTGACACACAAATGATAAGAAATTGAAACAGCCTTATTGCTGATATGGAAAAAGTTTTATTCATCTGGATAGAAGATCAAATCAACCACAATATTTCCTTAAGCCAAAGCCCAATCTAAAGCAAGGCTCTAACTCTCTTCAATTCTATGAAAGCTGAGAGAGGTGAGGAAGCTGCAGAAGAATAGTTGGAAACTAGCAGCGGTGGGTTCATGAGGTTTAAGAAAAGAAGCCAGCTCCATTACATAGAAGTGCAAGGTGAAGCAGTAAGTCCTAATACAGAAACTGCAGCAAGTTATCCAGAGATCTACCTAAGATCATTGATGAAAGTGGTAAACAACAGATTTTCCATATAGACAAAACAGCCTTCTATTGGAAGAAGATGCCATCCAGGACTTCCATAACTAGAGGGGAGAAGTCAATGCCTGACTTCAAAGATTTAAAGATCAGACAAGTCTCTCTTGTTAGGAACTAATATAGCTGGAGACTTGAAGTTGAAGCCAATTCTCATATACCATTCTGAAAATTCTAGGACCCTTAAGAATAATGTTAAATCTACTCTGCCCATGCTCTATAAATGGAATAGCAAAGCCTGATGACAGCACATCTGCTTATAGCATGGTTTACTGAATATTGTAAGCCCACTAGTGGGACCTGCTGCTCAGAAAAAAAATCCTTTCGACATATCACTGCTCACTGACAATGCACCTGGTCACTCAAGAGGTCTGATGAAGATGTACAGGAGATTAACGTTGTTTTCATGCCTACTAACACAACATCCATTCTGCAGCCCATGGATCAAGGAGTAATTTCAACTTAAAGTCTTATTATTTAAGAAATAAATTTCATAAAGCTATAGCTGCCATGGGTAGTGATTCCTCTGATGGATCTGGCAAAGTAAATTGAAAACCTCTGGAAAAGATTCACCACTCTAGATGCCATTAAGAACATTTGTGATTCATGGGAGGAAGTGAAAATATCAGCATTAACAGGAGTTTGCAAGAGGTCGATTCTAACCTTCAGCGATGATGACTTTGAGGGGCTCAAGACTTCAGTGGAAGAAATAACCACAGATGTGGTGGAAATAGCAAAAGAACTAGAATTAGAAGTGGAGCCTGAAGATGTGACTGAATTGATGCATTCGCTTGATAAAACTTCGGTGAGTGAGGAGTACCTGTTTATGGATGAGCAAAGAAAGTAGTTTCTTGAGATGGAATCTACTCCTGGTGAAGATGCTGTGAATATTGTTAAAATGACAACAAAGGATTTAGAATATTACATAACCTTAGTTGATAAAGCAGCAGCGAGGCTTTGACTCCAATTTTGAAAGAAGAGCGTTGACTCCAATTTTGAAAGAAGAGCGTTGACTCCAATTTTGAAAGAAGTTATACAGGTAAAATGCTATCAAACAGCATCAAACGTTACAGAGAAATCTTTTGTGAAAGAAAAGTCAATTGATGCAACAAACTTCACTATTGTCTTATTTTAAGAAATTGTTACACACCCTAAACTTCAGCAGCCACTACCCTGATCAGTCAGTAGCCATTAACATCAAAGTAAGATCTTCCAACAACAAAAAGATTCCCACTTGCTGAAGGTTCAGATGATTGTTGAAATTTTTTAGCAATAAAGTATTTTTTAATTAAGATATGTACATTGCTTTTTAGACATGATGCCATTGCACACTTAATAGACTACATTATAGTGTGAACATAACTTTTACATGCACGGGGAAACCAAAAAACTTGTGTGACTCACTTTATTGTGATATTTGCTTTATTGCAGTGGTCTGGAAGCAAACCCACAATATCTCCAAGATATGCCTATAAGTGGCATAAATTCATTTTATCTTTATTTTTTCATTGAGGTCCTAAAAAAATCACACAAAATTTTGTTATTCGAATAGATTCACTTTTAAAACATAACACTGTTCCTTTACCAATGTCAGCACCTTGTTTACACATGTAAATATCAAAGGACTACAATGTAGCTCTGAAAGATGAAAAACAGACAACTCTTACCCAGGGCAAGAGTAACCACAGCCAGAAGCAAATACATCACCTACGTTACCTTAGGGGAAAGATAAAAGGATTTCATTTTGTTTTTGTTTTGTTTTTTTTTTTTTTAGAGATAAGGTCTTGTTATGTTGCCCAGGTGGGAGTGTAGTGGCTAATCATAGCCTCAAACTCCTGGGCTCAAGTGATCCTCCTGTCTCAGCCTCCCGAGTAGCTGGGACTACAGGAATACACCAGTGCACCCGGCTATTTTCGTTACTATTTAAAGTGATGTTTGTTTAAAACTTTGGAGATAAAAAAATTCAGTTTGTTCATTGCTCTGCATATCTGTAACTCTTGAATATGCTTCTTAAAAATATATCAGATGAGTTTGATAAAACACACAATTGGCTAAACACCATTTTTTCAACTTCACCTTTATGGTAAATAACGAACAAAGAAATCCCTCAGAAATGCTAGAATTAAAACTATAAAATGAAGAAGCTTTCCGAAAAAATTAGAATTAAAAGATTGGTTTCAATGTTAATGAAATAAGATCATTTAAAAAGTTATAAATTCATATTTGTACTTATTCTTATATTCATAGTTATACAGTTCATCACAGGCAATACCTACACACACACACACACTCACATGTTCTTCCCCCTACCCCCCTCGTTTCTTTAAGTCTCATTTTCCACCATGGGTCTCAGCCTTTTTTCATTTTCCTAGAAGGTCTACTTTTCATTCCCTAAAGAGGGAAGCCCTGTAGGGTCAGGGAGGAAGAACACTTCAGATGCCCATGGGCTAGAAATAGAAGTCTTGGTTAGGAAAACTAATTGGATGCTGAATTAATACAGTGTCATAATGGCCCACAAATTGCTGTGTGAGGGTCTTGGCCCCACAGCATCAGCCATCAGATGACCACATCATGCTGCCTTTCTTTGTTGTGAACTAATACATCAATCTCTTTGGGACCCCTTGTGTCTATGAGCAAGAACATGACTACCATGAGGGTGAGTAACCAATACAAGAGCCAAGACAAGGAATTCTAGTTTCAACTCTGTCCCTGTCCCACAGCATAAGTAGATCACCAAAACTTACTGCCCAAGTAACACTCAGCTCCTATCTAATTAATCCTACTTATATCTAAGATCAACACAGGTTGGGGATATGAATCTATTGATCAAAGACATAGTTAATCCACACGCTAGTTCTAATTTCTATAGCACCGAAGTTTCTTATTTCATCAGCAAGGCTAAATGCTGCATATGCAGAACAGTCTAAGCACAGTGACTCTTCACTTACAGAAATGGTTCTGAAAATGTTAGTCCTAGTATGGGGTACATAAATTACAGACCAATATATACTTTCAGTTTTTTGGGTTCCAAATGATTTCAAATGAGACTCTGAAAGAGATAATAAGTTGATAGGTTTCTGAGTCTTGATTTCATAACATCTACCCAGATGCAATAAGGGTACATGCAAATCTCAGTCTAAAGAGTAATGCTAAACATTGTCATGAACTGAAGCTTTACAAACTATGAGAAACCCTGGTATATAGCCAATTTGTAGTCACCAATTAATCCCTACAATCCTTTACTCTGAATCTTGAAAATCCTGCAACTAATTCTCACTCATTCATTTCTTGTTTTGGCTTAATGAAATCGTTACCAAGGACTTCCTATTAAGTTTTATTTGCTTTTCTAAGTCTGTGCTGTGCTTTCTTCTTTATACAATAAACATCTTCCTCTATTACTAGTAAACTAAGCCTGTAAATTTTAATTATATTTGTCTTATTATCATCTCATCCTACCAACCCTGTGGCTATTTACAGATTTCTAAATTGGCCAGCATAAGAACAAATCTTAACCTTTTGAAAGTCACAAATCCTTGTTAGAATATGATGAAAGCCAAGGACCCTAGTCCTAGGAAAACACACACACAAACACACACACACACTTCTGTGTTTACTACAGTTATATAACAGAATAGTTCAGAGCTTAGGCTTTAGAGGTTTGAATTGCAAGCTCCATCCCTTGCAAGCTTTAATGTGATCATTTGCTAAATCAGGATATTAAACTTGTAAAAAACTCTTTGGGCCCATGTGTTGGTTATATTTTTTATAAATAAAAGCTTTTTACATTTTGCCCCCAGTAAGAATATGTTATAGAGTCAAAAAATCCTCATAAATAAGATCTAATCCTAGAGTGAGGGAAGAAGAGATATTTTTACTTGTAAGCCTGTTGTGAATGTTTTACTAAATAATTTCTTCATGATTTTTCTATAATTCCAGTATGACTTCTTCTATATAATGCTAGCCAAAATTTTAGAAACATCTATCAATCCAGTTTCTAGACACTGATTATCTCTAATGAGGGAAGGAATTATCGGATGCCTAATTGAATGCAATCCCTGAACATTATGAAGATTGTCATCCATACTTGGCTGGGGAAGTTAGCAATTATGTCACCTACATGACATTATTATATTTTTAAAATGTGTTTATGCCATAGAGTTTTCTTTATCTTGCTGCTGGACTTTCCTTGTGTTCTCTGTCTATATATGTAATATACAGCCTTAAAACTCAATATCTTAAAGTTTGGACAAATGTGAATTTTTGGTAATTACCTTTTCAAACATAATTTAGATCACAATAAAATAAGTACAGTTCAACAACAAAATCACTAAAACAAAAACATTACCAAGTCCCAGCCCAAGTCTGAGTTAAGGTGATTTCATTATTAAAAATTTCAGTCTTTACCTAAATAGAGTTCTCCATGGCAGTGATTTTCAGCCATTTGCAACCCAACACACCTGAGGTGTATGACATATGCCCAGCATCACAGCAGAGATTCTCATCTGGCTGAAAGAGTAGAAAAGAGAGGGAGTATCACAGTTGAGAGTCACTACCCTGTAGCAAAATATTTTCCTGTGGTCCACATTATGTTTCAAGAAGGAACTTAAGGTAGTAGCTAATCATGGAAGGAAGTTCAGTCTATTGCCATGCAAAAAAAAAAAAGGAAAATAAGTCAGAGTCAGGCTATTTCTTCCGTTATAGTAAAAAATAATATATATGGCAAAGGGGAAAAAAAGTATTTCCTTTTAAAAAAAATCTGTGGTTTACATAGCAGAAAGCTCAGATAATTGTACTTAACCTAAGAATACACCATGTCTTTATAATTATTATTAAGTGATTTTCTGGACTCATACACAGGGCTCTACAGTTTCCAAGTAGGGCACACCTTACAGAGTTTGGAAATTGGTCTAAGAAACAAGCACTCTGAATTAAGTAAAGATTAACTCATCCGCATGTAGAAGTATATCCCTGGGAGATGATATGTAGATCCGTATCTGGGAAAATTAGGTTGTCTTCCAATACATTGCAATCTCTGAAACCAGGATATAACTTAATTACCCAGTTATTTGGTAACATGTCAGGCATGAGGAGATGATAAATGGGAACCAGAGAGGAAAAATTGATCAGTTGCTCTTTCCATCCTGGTGACCGGAAAGTTGAGGCTCAAATTTATGACCGTCCTCTGTCAAGTGGACAGGACCTCACAGACACGTATTTTCCATGCAAACATCAAGTTATTTTCCCCTTTTTTCTTCTTGGATCACATTTTCTTATTTAAATTTTTAAAAAACCTTATAGTTTATTGTGTGTATTATTACAGATAATTTTAGATCACTTATTAAAATTATAAACATCTGTACTTATCCAGCACTGTACAGGGAAAGGGGTTTCCAAAGAGCAATGTAAGTACTTGTGCAAGGTGAATTTCCAAGTACCTGCTATTATTTACATCCCTGGAGGAACTGAGCACTCCACACTCTCAAAGCTTGATTCCAACAGTGTTGAGATCACGTAACTACCTACCTGAAGTCTCTATTCCTAAGCAGCCTTTGGCACTAAGTCACACTTCTCAACGGGAGATTTTGTGCTGACAGATAGATAGCATTCTGAGCATGATTGCCCTAAACTTTTTAATAAATGTTAAAGTTATCACTCCAGTCCACTAATTAGTCTCTTCTGAGTTTGATTTGCATAAGTCTGTCCTTTAAAACCTGGCCAAGACAGCAATCTGGTAGAATTTCATTGCTGATCATACGCATGTGATGAACAGCTCCTAAAACTTTATGCTGCACCCAAAGCCCACTCCATGCGGGGCCCCAGGAGCAGCCAGAAAACCACTCTTGGGCCCCCTTCCACCTGAAGAGAAAAAAACATCATGACACCCTGTGCATTCACTACTAGTACATTTCATCATGCCATTACAACTGCATTTTTCTCAGCACAAAATCTACTCTTATGCCATTTTGGTGAGGAAAATGGTGGGATTTACTCCAGATACCGAAAATACAAAGTGGCTGTGTTTAGGCCTTAAATGCACCCAACTAGCACAATCTTCTTTCCTTTTCAAAAACCTTATTTATTTTGGGTTGTTCTTGAAGAATCAGTCAGATGCCTTTGAGCAGCAGGCTCATTTGTTTATTTATTTCTTCATCAAACAACCACTGATTAAGAACCTACTATGTGTTAAATGCTAGGCTAGGTGTTAGATCCTGCCTTATGGAATGAAGAGTCTAGTATGGGATGCAAACGTTTTTAAAGTATATAGATAAATGTGTTCTTATACATCGTGATAAGAGATGTGAGAACTAATACTTGGATGCTAAACTAGAAAGTAACAAGGGGAAAGTTAGTGTTAGATTGTAGAGCCAAAGCACACCCCACCCCCCAACAGGAGATGCCTCTTAACTAGATGAACACATATGCCTTTATGATTGGGACAGTCTCAGTTAACGTCAGTTTGTCCAGCATAATTATTAATAGAGCCTCCTTTCCCATGAAACATATCCTGATTAAAATAATAAATTATGTGGTCATGCTAATTTTAAACAAAGTGGAAACTCAATAAAGTGCTAGGTCCTATGAGGGATAATGACTTCTAAGTACTTTGGAAAGCATCCCGAGGTGAAGATAAGCATTAGCAGTGTAATGGGCTGAGATTAACTTCATTCCTGACTTGGTTCCAAAGAGAAAAAAATCACGGCTTCAAACATAATGTATTTAAGGGCATGGACTCGATATTGAGTGAAGAGAAAAGAAGAAGAGAATCTCAGTAAATAAAATTTGAATCATTTTCCCCATTGTGAAGACAGAATTAGCAAAAGACAAAATTCTAGGTCTTCAGCATAATGGAAGCCTGGAAACTTTTTTTTTAATGTGAAAGCAGATAGCAGAATGTAGTCATAAAACATGGAAACTGAAGGAACCTTGGAAATCAGCTCATACAGATCCCCCATCTTGGAGAAAATGATGCCAGAGGACATAAAAGTAAATGGTATCTTGGAGGCTGAGAATCACTGTACTGTATAATGCAAAAAGCATGGGATGTGGACTCAGGCCACCTATGTTATAGTGCCAATTCCTCAGGCACATCTCTTATTTTCCCTGTACCTTCAGTTTCCTCAAATGGAATCTCAGAATCAAAATACCCTCCATACTATCTCCCAGGGTTGTTGTGAAGATCAAATAAAATCATATAAGCTATGAAGTGCTTTGCAAATTTATCATTATTAGTAACACATTCATTAGCCTAGCCCATGTTCTAAGCAAAAAGTCTAATGCTGTTATGAAGTTATGGCAAGAAGCTTCCACGCACTTTGCGGTTGAATAAAGGGGATTCTGATTTGCATTTTGTAGCTTTCATATTTCTCCCTTCTCTGACCCCTCAAACTTCACCAAATCAAATACAAGTAAAAGATGGTAATTAGGCAATTGACAAGAATTAAGGCTTTATATACACTCTGGTTTTGGCTGAAGAGGCCATATCTAGAACAGATAATAAGCCCCATGGTTACACGAATGTCTATCCTTTTAGGATTGGATTACTACAAACCTAAACAGGTTCAGCAACTGAAAGGACTAAACAAATTTGAAATGAGGAATAGATGGCTGACCATGAACTCTGAGCTTTTAAAATGAGCAAGGTTGTGCAGAAGCACAGTCCAGCAGGAGTGCTGTGAATGGCAGTACTAGAATGGCAAGAACTGGAATCTTAAAAAGTTATCCCACACAGATGGACCAGTGTTTTATCCAACTGGAAAAATATTCTTGAGTAAATACAAGAGATCTGGTAAACCTTTTATAAGGAGTTAAGTGAATCTGTCAACATATTGAATGGGTCAGGGTAAGTTGGCAAAGAACCAAAAGAAAATGTGTAAGGACAAACATGCAAGTTGATTTCTTGCTCGTGGAAGAATCCAAGCAGGTTCTCCTGGCTGGTAGTGATTTTCCTGCACAGAGTGACTCTGCCATTCTGCAGGGACTTATCATCGGTTGCATCCAGCCAGTGAAAAGGGAGAAAGACTGGAGGAGCAGAGGTTCTTCTTAACAAGCCATGGCCCAGAAAAGCACAGCTTACCCTCCGATTTTACTGGCTGTAACTCAAACTCATGGCCACACCCAACTCCAAACAAATCTGGGAAAGGGGTTCTAGCTGGGAAGAAAAGAAAAGCATGAATTCTGATAAACAGCTAGCATTTTCTACTTCAGATGATTTCTAGTTACATAAATTCTGCTCCAGGACTGTCAGCAGAGTAGAAGTAAGACCAAGAAGGGAAAAGGCCTATGAAATGGCTGCCCTGCCATCTCTGCCTCATGCCCAACAGTGTCCCCAGTTCCTTACAAAGCTAACAAGTATGAACAAGGGGCAGAGAGTTACTCTTCTGTGGCCAGTCCTTTATGTCTAATGCTTTTCTAATTAGTAAAAGGGATCAGTTGAAGGCATACTGGCCTTGTGATAGCATAAGAGAAACAACTTTGGCCCGAATATGACAGATCCATTCCCTGTAACCTATACGGTACCCTGGAAACCATAGCCTTCCTAGAATTTTCCATTTGAAAACCCTTATACGCCTTGGCAAGTGATTTGCAATGAGCAAGATTTTCAACCACAGAGAGTTTTAGGAACTCTAGACATCGGGGCCTTTGGGCCCAAAACCAATTTAAGATGTGCTTCTACTTTTTTCATTATTCTGGAAGGTGATCCCTGACTTAGCCACAAACTACTTTGAAAGTAGAGAAACCATTGGGAAAGAAGAAAGTAAGGCTTGGCTGCAGGGTTTGGTGTTTAACTGAAAGGCAATACTTCAGGAAATTGTGAAACCACTCCGTTAAGCAGATGGTATGAAGATGGAGAATGTTATCTAAAAATACAAGACTCCAGCAGAAAAAGTTACTCTTCAGCTACCACCGTGTCTCTAATTGTCTGTCTGCCTATTTCTCTTTTTCTCAAAACAAAGGAGAAACTGGATTCCTAGATTTAATCTTTCCCTTAGGTGGGTAATAATAGATTTATCATTTTGATTGAATTATATTTTTAATGCAAGGATATTTTCAAGGGTATTTATATGCAAGGAATATAATGATGTACTACAGACTTCCAGCAGAACAAGAAGGGAAGTGAAGGCTTAAGGGGTCTTAGGGTAGAAAGAACACAGCAGGAGGGGAGAGGGATGACAAGAGGCTGGCCGTTTTTGTTGGAGTCCCTGAAGTGCCAGCCGGAACCCTTCCCCTACAGGGAGAACCAGACCCAGAAATAGCCCTCAAATAGCAGAATCACTTCTGATAAAGCTGGATTGGGAAATGCAGCTTGGATCTACAGCCATGGTGAGGTTGCTTAAAGCTTTGCACACCCTGATTTGGACTGAATTGCCCACTCACCAGTAATGTGGCTGATCTGAGAGGGAGTTCCCAAGAGCTCCCTGAAGGGTTTAGAAAGGAGGGCAGGAGAGGGTCGGGGACTAACAGAGAGGAAGGGCAGAGATATGAGGGGCTGAGAGTTTGGGAAACAACAGATGACCTGAGAGGCATGCAGTCAACTGACTGGAAACAGGGATCAGAGGCAGACTGGATTTGGTGCTGATGATACGGGGGAGATTCTCGGGCCTGAGAGGGTCCAGCTAGGGAGGCAGGTGGGAGGCATATAAACCTGGGGTTGGTTTTGAGTGCCACAGTGAGGAGGGTGATAGTTTACAGCAGGGAGCAATTAAGCAGGAGCGCTGTGATTTTCACCCCAGGAGCCGGGAGGAGGTAGTGTGGAATCTGTAGTGGCTTCTGCCAGGGCTGGGTTGCCTTTCTTCATGGTTAGCAGCACCATCCTCAGCAGTCTCAGAACAAGGGGGCACTGGAAAGGTAATAATCCCCGCCTCGTCCAGCTGAGGAGATAGTCTGCAGCTATCCCTCAGTATGAATTTGCCTCCAAGTTCATTTTTCAAAATATTTGAGGCTGTCAATACCCATAAAACATTATTAGGCTGAACCATATAAAAATGCCAGTTTTGAAGTTAAAAATATGTCAAAATAGGCAATTTTCTATAATTCAACTTAACATTGAAGTGAAGGATACATTCCTTGGTCATTTTCATAGTCGCACAGTAGAGAAACTTCACGGTTGGGAAACCCCCAGCGCTCCTAAAAGCCTTAGGGGTCAGGCTGTCCTCAGAGGACCCAAAAATAACCCTGACATAATCGTCACTGAAGTCCTCAATAATTCTATGTTACCATGGGTGACAGAACACTTTCCTGGTTGAATTAATTCAGTGACCTAGTCAGATTTTTAAACCCTGAAATAAGAACCCAAACTCCACTTGCCTCACTCTTAATAAACGACCTCGCCAACTATGTCTCAGAGAATAGAAGCTATCAGGTAAGAAAGAATTTCCTCAAACTTCCACCCAAACACTATGTACTTGCCTACAACTGAATTCAGACAGATTATCTGGATGCCTTCAGGCATATTGTTGAAGAATCAACTTGGAAACATTCATTCTGATTTACAATATTGAGCCACAACACAAACATATGGCAGTTCACAGATACATAATTATTTGTTCCTGTACCAGAGACTGACATCACCAACCCATCCTCCAACGAGGTGTTCTTACCAAAATGCAAATCTGAACGTACCATTTTTGTAATTTAAAGACATGGAGCACCTTAGCTTGGGTCAGGAATCTCATTGCTTGAAGAGCCCTCTGCTTCCTGCTTCTCCAGTATTACCCCCCCATAGAACTTTTCCTTCAAGTGCTCGATTACTTTGCTCCCTGGAATGTACCGTGCATTTCGTGCTCCTGGGTTTTCCACATGCTGATTCTTCAGCCGGTAAGTTTTCTTCCTGTCAAGATTTTACTTGGTTTAAACTTTATCTCCTTAAAGAAATATTTGAGTAAGATGCCCCACCTTGATGCTGCCAAACTTGTACACACCTCTGTCCTTGCTTTTATCCCCTTATACGTTTATTCTTAGTTTAATAACCTATCTCACTCACAGGGCATTATATCAGGTAAGCACAATGCATTTTTGAATTGGAACTACATGAAATAACATGTACTCAAAATACAAGATGAATGAAGAATTGTCTATAAAGGTACAATTTAGCTCCTTAGATCCTAAAAATTTAAGAGTATATTTTTATATAGTAATACATGAGTGTACTGAGAAAGCTCACAATTTAAATTAAGACTCTGCTAACTGTTTTTGTGCATTGAAGCAGCCTTTCTAAGTAGCTTTGATAATAGCTAACAATTACTGAGTACTTACTCTGAGCCAAGAGCCATGCTAAGCACTATACACACCTAGTTTAATTCTTAAAACTATCCTTAGAGTTCTCATTTTAGGTTGGGAATAAAAGAGTAGCATCTCCTTCAATTTATTTGATTGATAAATATAGATTTTATATATCCAGTGTGTTTTAAATAATTTTCATCTGAATTCCAACTGAAGAACTAAAATTTAATATCTGAAACACATCACATCTTTGGATAAAAATATAAATTATCTTGATCTTCTAGTAATTCAAAAGTAAAAATAACTTCTGTCTACTTCTTTTTCTTGCCCTAACTGCTATGTCTATTTTCTCCAGTAACCATCTGGTGACATTTCTCCTAATTCCAGTCCATTTTGGGATCTTCCTTTTCCTTCAGTTTTATTAAGATTCTCAGTGCTTAGAATCACCGATCAGCAATTGGATCCATGGTGCTATCCAGATCCCTCAGAAGGTATATCCCTACCTGGTAGATTTTTGATTGGAATAAAATAAGATGACATGAAAGTACAGAGAAGATGAATGGCTTGAGCTGATGGGCAGCATTTGGAATTGGGTTTTGTTTTCTTCAAGAACTGTGGTGTCATTTTTCTTTGTCTTTTCCTGTCTCTGCTGATTCTGTCTAGGGGACGTCTTCTAATGTGAAAAATTGAGTAATAGCTTCATAAGAAGAAGTCCTGAGAAAACAACTCCAGGATCCCAACTTATCCTCAGTTCACATAACATTCTCCCACAGAGTAAAGGGCTTATTTTTATTCAATTAGAGCTCAATTATGTTCCACGAAATAAGTCTGGGAACAAGTAGCAGGTAATAAACAAGACACATCATGCTTCTTTCCTTGGGCTCCTTTGAATCAGTTGTTTCTTCTTTAAAGAGTTTTGGTGAGGTAAGTTTTAAGTTTTTGGAATGTTCACTTAAGCTATAAATCAGGAGCTTCCAGTGTCTTTTTGCTAGGACTGAAAATTGGACATGAGTGAGATTATGGCATGCACACACACTGAGGGCTACAGGAAAACTAGCAAAACTAATTCTTAAAACCCAATAAAATCCAAATGTTACAATAATTATTTTGCAGACACTACATGGTAGTGTGCATAAAGTAAAATTATAAAATACACACTAAAACACCAAGTTCCTTGTCACTCTGTAGCCCCCATTCTTCTTTCCTAGCACAGTGACCAAGGCATCAGCTCCAGCTGTCTCCATTCCAATGGGGCTTAGCTGGTACAACCTGCCTGATCATGAGTTATGTATGGAGCTATATATATATTCACCCCTACAGTTCTGACACTTGTCTAGGAGAATCTATACTTAGGAAAAGCTCCACACATAGTTCACCATACCAGTAAAAAACAGAAAGAACCTACAGCAAGTACTCTCTTCCACTGAACCCTACCCTCTACATCAAAAAAAGGCAAGAAGGTAGAACCCATGATGCAGGTTGGGGAAACCTGATTTATTCAATGTGCCTTAATTCACAATGCAAATTGAGTACTAGAAAGTCAGAGAAAGGTTACTAAGAATGCTCGGTGATCCTCTACCTTCTTGCTCCTCAATAGAGCATTGGCATCACCTGCATCACTGGTGCCTTGTTAGAAATATAAAATCTTGAGTCTTACCCACTACTGAATCAGAATCTGCATTTTTAACAAGATCCCCACAGTATTTGTATGCACATTAAAGTTTGGGGAGCTGTGCTCTACCTCACCACCTTTGACAGCCTACAAGTTGAGTTTTACAAGTCAATCCTCACCATGTTCCTCTGGGCTACAGTCTGCCTGAAAATCTGTGCAGTTCTTGAAACTCTCCAGGATCAGGTCCTGCCCAATTCTGCTACCAGAGAGAGAATGGAGGCTTGACTTTAAAGCTGAGCTGTTGGGCCTACTGCCTGCCTGCAAAAATCCCTAATGCCAATCTTGACCTCCTCCAAACTTTGTCTCCAACAGGATCATTTATAGTTGGGTTCCACTGGCCTTGCAGCAGGAACATGTTATTAAAATTTGCAAAAGATTTCTGAGGACAGCTATTTGTTTAAAATTCCGTGTTAGCTGCTCTACCCTTTATGAAATGGAAGATGTGATCTCAATTCATTCAAGAAAGGCATGAAAATTGTTAACAGCTTTATTGTTGTGCTTCACAGTTCAAAGTCCAATGCCAACCAATAGTTTTTCCATAGAGACAGAATGCAGAGAACCATAGCTCCAAAAATTATTCACTTTGACACTAAATCAAAATTCCACATGAATAACATGTTTGATTAACAAGCACGTTTCTATAAGAAGTTGCTCAAATAATACAATGTAATCTATGGAGGAGTGAAGTACAAGTTCTTGAAATACTTGAAATACTGGTAGATGGTAAATATTAAGAAATTGAAATTTGGCATGTTACAAGTTGTCAGATTATGTTTCTGTGATTACACAGCTCAGTTCCAAGTTTAATAAAAAGGATTATCTGCCTGTCAATCAAATATTAACTGAGAATTTACTATGTTCTGGCTGTTATAGCTATGGGGAATTATCATTTTCGTACAGAAAACCTACTATATGCTAGATATTGTGTACTCAAGATGCAAATATGAGTGAGACATTGTTCCTGCCCTCAAAGAGTTTATAGCCTACAAGAGCAAGGCATGTCAATAAAAGGAATGTGATAAAGTTCTATGGGTCATTTACTAGGCTACAGAAATGCTCCCAAGCAGGAAGATCAACTTTGTCTTAGGGAGGCTGCAGTTTCATAGAGGCAATACTTAGAAGTTTTTCTAGGCAGAGGAATAATAACCAGAAAAGAAGGGAGGCACAAAAGAGTATGTCATATTTATAGACCTGTGGGAAGTTCAATATGCTTGAGGTCTAGTTTTGTAAGGAGAAGCAGGTGGTACTGGAGAGGCAGGCAGGGGCTAGACCATGCATGATAATGTCTTTGGATTTCTTTTCTGTGAGTGAATGGGAAGCCATCAAATATTTTTTGAAACGGGAAAAGTATCAATTTTTGATTAATCCCATTACTTAATTAAGTAATTAAGCCCATAAATTAATTCACTTGATTCTCAAAACAATTCTATAGGATAAGTATTATCTCAATTTTTAGATGTGGAAATCAGTTTAAGTTTCACAGCTAACAAGTAGCAGAGTATGGAGTCAAAGAGAGGTCAGTTTGACTGCTTAGTTTGTGCTTTTACATAAAAGAATAAAATGTGATCCCTGAATTCAATAAATTAGCAGGCTAGCTAGAGATTCAGGACTACCACAGACAAAACCAATGGAAAGTAACCAAGCCCCGTACTATACGTATTGACTATAAGAGCAAGAGGAGCTGGAGATGGTAGGTAGTAGTGGGAATCTTTACAGCTTAAAGCAACAAAAGAGGTCTAAATGGCAGATGTGGGACTGGAGCTGGGAAGTGAGGACAGTTTGACAGAAAGAAACGTCAAGATAGCTAACTCCCTTCACCTTGCCATGCCATCCCATCCAGTTTAATTTGTGTCCTTGCCCCTCTTCCCGTACACAGTACTCTCTCATCCCACATGCCTCCCCCTCTCCTGGCCAAAGCATGGAGTGGGAAACTCAATCACTCTCTCTTCAAATTTTCTCTTTCTCCTGCAGTTTCTCTAATGAGAGACAGAAAGACAGAGAAAGGAATGTTTTCTTGTCTTCTACTGCGCATACTACCACTGAACATTTCTACCTCTTATGGGAGGCAGGAATCTTCTCTACCCACGGCAGGACTTAGTGAGCCAGATTCTCCTGGTTGTTGATATACTAAAGGGGAAACAACAAAATCTGTAAAATACCATCCCAAGCCTGGTTAGTGTGATTACGTTCTACTGTAAAATTCTGTCGTGCATGTCAGGAGCTAAAGAATATGTTCTTTCTACGGGCTTTCTTTCCGTTACCAAATGCTAATTTTCCTCTAGGCAGACAGATTCCTCAGGTGGATTAGGGCAAAGTTAATGCGCTCACAGAGGCCACAGAGAAAGCAAGTTAATAATAAAATATTGCCCCCAGTACATATCACGTGTGGAGCGGATGTCTCTAAGAAATATTTCAGGGTCATGGAAAAATGCCGAGCCTCCAGAATGATGTAAATTTACTTACAAATGTGATTTTTATCCAAATTCTAGTTAATCCTTGGCCAAGATAGAGCTGCAAATTTAGGAATATTTGCAAATGTTATGTCTTCCCATTAAAATGAAAACATCTCCACAGTCACCATAAACTCAGGACACAGCAGCTATCTTGCTTAAGAAGTGATACTGCCATTCACCTCAGCCAGATTTTACATATAGCCTCACTCCGCATATAGACAAACATTCTTACAAGGGTTTTTTTCTTTGGTTTGTTTTGGTTTGGTTTTGGTTTGGTTTTGGTTTGGTTTTTGTTTGTCTCATTAAGTCTACATCTAACTCTGTCCAAATCTATCAAAAAATATTTTGTCGATAGACAAAATATTACTCATTGTCCATATTTGATATTAAGATGTATTAATTAGGAGCGATTCTAATGTGGTTAGTATGTCTGAGCTTTAAATTATAGCTTTTTTTGTCTCGTCGATGGATTTGAATGATTTCCACTCATGAACTGGTAATTAAAATTTCTGGTCCGTATTTGTAAGACTTTCTACTTAACTGGTCCCTTTATCAAATCTGTACCTGTTTAATTTATTTAGCAAACAGAGCCTATGCATTCATTTCTATGTGAGGAATCGGAGCACACATTAACTCCTGTTCTGCTGCCAAAGTTAACCTCCCAGACTTTTTAAAAATGTGAGTCTCTACATAGTGACAACACAAAGGTAGAACATGACAAAGAGAGAAGGGTTATGCTTCTCCTGGACCATTATTAAAACTGTCGGTCCAAGGTAGTCCATACTTGGCTTTACGTTGGCCCCTGCAGATTTTGCATACACATGTGTGTGCAAAGTAAGTGCAAAGAAGCACAAAATGGGAAAGTACACATTGAAATTAGAAAATAGGAAAAAAAATGCACCCAACAAAGTGTGCCGGTTGTTAGGAGATGTGCCATAACTTTCACCCTCGATGCTGTCTGCAGGAGCGCCTCACACTGTAGGTAAATGGAACCCAGCACTGTGAAGCATTAGGTTTTTAGAAGTGAAGTTAAACTGATAAATTAGACCTCATTTATTGAACAGCAGTTAGAGCCGATTGCCTAGGGAGTCGTTTGACACCTTTGAAGACCCTGCTAACTTAATTGGTGATAGTTTGGGGGCTGAAGGAAACATTTAAGCCAGGAGCAGCAGGACACCGTGCCGCATGAAAATGGAGAAGACAAGCATTCTCTCTGACAAGGGGAGTCATATATAGATTTTTGTGTCCATTGTTTTCGCTTATTTGTGTGTGTGCTTTACTCAGTCAATCAAATATAATTGACACCACTGGGTTCTGTTGTTTTGTAGATGACAGGAGCTAATGCAAGGGAAAAAAGCTGGAAGTAAACTTCCCCCTGAAAGGCTGTGAAAAGGTTTTTCCACCGGCCCGTGACATTTTTTGCTCAATTGTATTAATTGATGTAGTGACAAGGCAGTTGGAAAGATGATGGATACTGATCACTACACCCTTTTTAAGGTTGGGTTATATCTTGCTATTAGCATAAGCACTTGTTTGTACAAGGAGTGAACAGCAACCACATAGAACAAAAGGAGAGGAAATAACCAGGCAGCTTACCTGCAAGGCGTACCTGACAGAGGAAGGGCATTGGGTTTTCTGTGTCGGGGTGCCAAGGCAGTACTGGGGGTGTGCATTTAGTCAAAGACAAGCTCCCAGCTTTGAACTTAACATTGATTCTCCTTGACCAGTGGTCTTTGAGGAGACTCTGCCCCAGTTTTTTAATCATTTGCTCAGAGCTGCAAATAATTCTCAGTTTTCATAAAGTCCTAAGTGTTTGAGTGCCAGGGCAGAAAACTGAGGAAAACCTACCAGTATTGGAGCACCCTGAGCTTAAAACTGCCAAATTATTCAGGCTAAGGGAGCTATAGGTTTTAGGATGCTCATTTTTCAGAGTCAGTGACAGTGGCAATGATGCGTTAGAGTAGGCCACATGGCTTAACAAGACAGTGCCAGGACTGAAATGACTTTGACTACTCATGATAGATCTAGTAAAAGAAGACCTTTAATACCTAAAAAGGGAGGATGTAGAGGAAGGAGTCCTCTTTTTTTTTTTGGTCTGCATAAGTCTGCCTGAAGGTTAAAAGAATATAATCTGTGGTTCATTTGAGCTAGCTGGAGTCATGCAATGCAAAATCATCTTGAGTCTTACTTGGATCATGTCCGGTGTGTAAGTTACCTTGCATTGTCTGAACTCAACATCCTAAATTCACCAAACAAACGTGTTTTCAATCACACTAGAAAAACTCCTTTAAAAAAATTTTATTAGTTTATGGAGTTCATTCTTCCTTTTTCTAACATAAAATGCTTTCTCTAATTTCTATTGTTTGGCATTTAGATTTTGAATTGCATCGATCAATATTGTGAAATTTAGAGGGAGGGCTGGGACAAGGATTAAAGGAAAATTTCCATTACCAAAATCCTCAAGGAAAAAAATCAGTAGCTAAATGCAAAGAAAGATAGAAGCCCAGACTTTACTTTTGTTCTACAAATATTTCAAGAAAACATTTGATGAACCTCATCACAGAGGAATTTCTACAATACATCCTGAGCAAAAAATGAAACCCAGTTTTCCATAAATCCAGAGACCCATATCATTTTTCAAGTATTAGCAAACAGTCATTAGCAGACAGGCAAGTACTATATACAGGAGAAACCTCCAGAAGATCCAGTCACAGTGGTATCTCATGCCCTTTCTCAGAGAAAATCCTTGAATTCATACATTCATTCAACATATATTTACTGAACACCTGCTCTGTGCCAGGCACTGTGGATGTAACAAAGAGCAAAACACATAGCATCTCTGCCTTCATGAATCATTCAGTCCAATATAAGAGAGAGACATCAATCAGATACAGACATTAATTTGATGATAAACCCAAATAAATTGAAAATTGAAAATGTGATAAGTTCTCTGAATGAGCAGTAACTGGTACTATGAGAGCTTATCACTGGGAAATTTTACCCTAGCTGAGAGTTCAAGGAAGGCTTACCTAAGGAAATAATGACCAAACTCAGATCTGAGAAAAAAATGAGTTACTTACATATGAAAGGTAGGAAGAGCAGGGAGAGAAGGGAGACTATTTCAGTCATACACACACTGCAGGAGGGACTAGTGCAATTCTAGGAATTCAAATAAGCCAGAGTAGCTGAAACACAGACAATACCTGGAAGTGTGGTAGGAGGTGAGCTACAGGTGGGGTAGGCAGGGGCTAGACCAAACTGCAGCAAATAGTTCTAAAATACAGACACCATGTAGGTATTTTGTCCTCCTTATTATTTTAATAACCATTTGCCATTTTTTTTGAGATCTCAGAGTAGTGGTAATAAGTTCTCAAAATAATGGCAAAAGTCTGGGAGCTGCCTTTCCCACAGGTTCCTAAAAAACTCCTACTGTAGCAAAAGGCAAAGCAAGAAAATAAAAGTGAAAGGTGGTGTAGGCAATTTGTGGCCAGGAGAATTTCAGATTGCAAATCCATCAGCTCCCCTTGTTTACATCTGCAGCAAAATGAATTTTTACTATTGGAAAATGTTGACTCTCTACATTAATGTCAATTTGGAAAAATATTCAGATTAGGCAATGAAGAAATTTGTCAGAGGGATGGGATTATACCACAGTGACACAGAGCCATCTTAGATTGTGTTCTTAATACCATTAGAGAACCAAACACTTTGTTTTCAAAAAAATAATGTAAGGAGTTATACTTTTTCTGGGCTCATGCTTACCAAGATGCTACTAGAGAAGATCCGGTGGCAGAGGAGCAAGCCTTGGCCATAGCTGATGGCTGGCACCTTGGCCATGGCAACAGCAGTGACAGAGAAGCAGAACAGACGCAGTGGGGAGTCCCAATACCTTGTAGACAGGCTGCTTGTGAGCACCAGCAGCACTCTGCTCACCTCTGTCTCGGAAACCTTACAGAAAATCAAAACGTAAAAGTATGAATGTTGTCGATCACTTACAACTCGGTCCTGAAAAAAATGAACATGAACGCAATCCTCATGGTGGAGATGTTTCTGGCACAGAGGGCCACGACTCCCTTGGAGAGATAGCATGCTGCGCTAGGCCTGAGCTCCCACACAACTCTAGAAAAATATACCCAACTGGGGAGTACAGAACCAACCATTCACAAGCACTCTTGATAAGACATTCCAGAAGGAGATTAAATTACCAGAACACACTATCAACAGAGATTAGATCTACAGTACACCTTTGACAACAAATCGCATGGTTTTGCATATGGGTAAAGTTCAGCTGTTCCCCTATACACATACACACATGCACACCCCACCTTACATGCCATGCCACTAGGGTATTCTCCTGAAGCCGCCCATTCCAGGGAGGCCTATCTTGTCACTGTCCACCCCCACACCGTACTGTCGTTCCCCTGTCCACGTTTACACGTATTCTTCCTCTTCCTAGAGTGGCTTACACCCACTCACACATCTTCCTGCCAAGTTAGAGCCAGCATGGCCATAAGGATCCACCCCAAATCCTTTTCTCCTTTGTGTATCCTTTTACTACCCCAGTACACTCTAGTTGCTTTCTCCTTTCTGGTCAGAATTATATCTTTTAGTGTGTTCATTTGATCTACCCAACAAGATTGTAATGTTAACAAGGAGCACACATGCGTAGTGATTAGTTACCTATTGCCACATAAAATACCACCCCAAAATTTGGCGTAAACGACCACCGTTTGTCATTACACAAGTCTGCAGGTCAGGTGTGTGGTTCTGCTGATCTGGACCAGGTTTGGTTGATCTCAGCTGAACTCAGAACAGTCCGGTGTGTGTTAGGTAGGTGGACCTAGCTATGTCAGCTGGGTTCTCCCATATCTCTGTGGGGTTGGCCGGGACAACTTGCTGATGGTTCACGTGGGCCCTCAACCTCCAGCAGGGCTGTGGGCTTGTTCACATGGTGGAGGCAGGAGTCTGAAGGAACAGGGCAACTTGAGGCCCAGGCTAAGCTTGGACACTGTCACTTTACTTTCATTCAGTTGGCCATGCACGTGCACACATACATACACAAAATAGACACGAATAATAAATAGACGTGACAACAGAGTAGTTATATCAATTCCAAACTTCCCAATCATACGGCTAAGCAAATGCAAAGTGACCTTCTGTCACTAACCTTTGTCCAGATCATCTGACGTCCTCTTTTATGTTTCAGGCTAGTCCATGATACGCTGATTTATATTGAGCCACATCAAAATGGTCACTTCCTTATAACAATTGGGAATTTTATACCTCTCTGTAATTAATCAAAGTTCAATCTCTGTTATGAGGTCTTCATCTAATTAGCCATGACACCTTCTCACTACTGCTATAAAAATCTATGCTAATACCAAAAAAAAAAAATCAGAAGGATGGCTCCCCTCGGGTGCTGTAGATATGCCTGCCCCAGGTCCCTGCACATGCCAAAAACCATCCATTTATCTGATTTCCTTACCAGCTGGATGCAAAGTTTTGTAGACCACCCTAGCTTTTAACAAAAGAAGAAATATTTCTGGCTTGGGAGCTGCCCAAACGGTGCCTACCTATCAGTGAACAGTTCTTTCCTTGATGTGTACTTTCTGTTTGTCCTTCAAATATCCCTCTCCACTGCCCTCTTTCCAGCACTATGGCTAAAATTTCCTACTTGCTGCTTCATTGGGGTTTTGCTGCATAACTTCTTAATTCCTATGTATGTTCTGGCAGAAACTGTGTTTTATATCCCTTTGTCCAATGCTGTGAAACAGTTTGTATTCTCAACAAGTATGTGATTCATTTACAACCAAATATAAATCTTTGGTAAAGAAACAGACTGGGAATCTCCTCCAAACCAGGGAGAACCAACTAGTTTAAAGTCAATATTTCATGACAAATTTTGTAGAAGAAGGGGCTGATTCTCATAAGAATCACCTTACACCTTCATGCCCCTGGCCAGGGCTACACATCACCCAACAATATGACATCAGGTGGCCTCACCCAGGAGTGGATTGTGAAAGTTGGCTCCATGTGGACTTGTAAAACAAGAGCAGGCTTGTCCTACCCTGATCTCCTGGAGACCAGCCCTGTGGCCACAGGGCCTTTGGCTGAGCCAGCCTTGGGACACAGGCCTCCAGCCCCACGGGAACCTGGCTCCAAGAGTCTGGGGTGAGGAGTCTCTTTCCAGAGTTCACACCATTGATCCAGCTAAAATATGCTTTTTCCAGAGATTTGAGAGTTTTCCTGAGGAGGTAACACAACCAGGTTTAAACTGACTTCTGGGTATCATATAGGGAATTAGGTGACTATTTTCCCAGATAAACCAACATGGCTCCCATCCCTATTATCTTTGTTACTACCCAAGACATAGCTTCATCCCGTGATCTTTCCTTTCCTGCACCCTCGCCCACTGTTGCTCTGTGCTGCTTTTCCTTTGACCTTCCTTGTATGCCCTGATCCAGTCTTTCTGTGGAACTCAGGAACCCCTGTCCCATGGTTAACAAAAAGCTCCTAGATCTTCAGTCACTTCCCTAAATGTCCTGTCCCCAGCTGGTCTGAGCAGAAGCCTGGCTTTCTCCTAGGCTCGTGGCTCCAAGGGAAGGCCACTTATTTCCTCGCTCCACGTATCTCAGGGCCAGGAGGTGGGACAGCATCCTCTTTACTTCCCAGGAGTCTTTCCTCCCTTACATAAAAGCCCTGCGTCTTTGATACGGCAATGTGGTTATACTGCCCTGTACCCTTCTCTCTGCTTTCTTGTACTGACCCTACCAATCACTTGTCTCATCCGCCACAGATTTGGTGTCTACCTTAGCTTCTCACTCTCTGCTCCAAGCCCAGTCACCACTCCAGCTAACTTTAGTGTGTAGGAAAACAGACTGTCCCACTTCTTGACCTTGTGGCTCCTTCACTTCTTCATCTCCAATGACCTTACCCCTGATGGGCCAGTCTATTCTGCCATCTGCTTCCCTGGCCACAACCCAGGCTGTATCATTACCCAGAACTTCTCCATTTCTGAAATCAAACACTCACACTTTCTTTTCTGATCCCAACCTTCTTTCTTACTAGTTCTCTCATCAGTTGCTCCCATATCACCCATTCTTCAACTCAGGGAGAACTCCAACCTACTGAACCTCTGCTTTTACCTTCAAGTTCTTAGCCTGTCACCTCAAACACACTCTTGGCAAGAGCATCAACTTCCTCACCCTGTTGTCCTTCCATTACTTGTTCTGGGAAACCACAGACATTGTATTGACTTAAGTGTCAGCCTTCTTGCTGCCTCCTAAGGCCACTGACTTGGCAGGAGAAAATCACTCATAAAGAATGGTTCCTCTTTATATATAACATTTCCACTCCTGACCAGGTCTTAGAACTGCCTGGCAATTCTGCCGTTCTCTTGTCAGCTCTCTCTCCCAGAGGTTTGGAGTCAAGTTTCCTCTGATGTTTTCCGGCACTGTTGTAGACAGCAGTAATGCAATGACATGCACAAAACAAGACACACATGGTCCCTACCCATGAGGAGCTTATTCTAAAGGAGGGAAACTGATACACCCAAAATATCACCAAAATAGGCTATGATGAAAATCAAACCAGGTGATGTAATGGACACTAACTAGAGCCTGTTTTAGGTTGTGTGTCAGAAAAGCCTTCACTAAGGACATAACATTTAATTTGAGACCCAGGTGACAGAACCAGCTACGCAAAAAGCAGTGAAAAGCCCATCTTACAAAGAAGAAACCACTTTTGCAAAGGTGCAACTGTGAATGCTATTTCAGAGTATTTGGGGAACAGCCAGAAAGCCAGGGTTGCTAAATCACTGTGAGCAAGGGGGAGAATGTGGTGGCAAACCGGATGAGAGAGGCAGGCAGGGGACAGATCATGCAATACTTTGTTGGCCAAGTAAAGGAGTTTGGATTCATATTTTACATGCAAATAAAAGCTATGGCAGATGTTTTGGGGGTTTTTGTTTTGTGTTTAACTTGAAGAGTGACATGATTTGGTTTGGAATTTTCAGAAGATCACCCGCCTCGCAGGTCTTGCTTCCTTTCCTCCATGCCTTTAACGAGTCCTCTTTCCTGACTCGTTTCCCTCTGTATTTAAATGCACTCAATTTACTGCAGTCTCTTAAGAGACCACTTCTCTGACATCACTCTCCCCTCTCTCCTTCCGCTTTCGCAGCCGCCCTTACTGTCTTCGCACTTCCTCAGCCCACTGCCCTCTGGCTCCTGTGCCCACCACCCGCCCAGCTCTCAAGGAAGTCACTGAGGACGCTGCCGGTGCTCCGCTAAAGGCCTCTCTTCAGCCTTGTCTCCCTGGGCCTCCCTCGAAAGTCCCTCCGATTTCCTCGCGCTTCTCCACTCGCCCCTTTGGGTGTCTTGCGCGAGCCCTGGTCGCGCCTGGCGCTTCGGCATGGGTGCAGGCGGGGCGTCCTCTTCAGCCCGCTCTTCCTCGCGGTCCACGCTCTCTCCCCGAGCGGCTTATCTCCACAGCCCGCACCTCCCAGCACACGCACGCAGCCTCCAGCCCCGTCTACCCCGACGTCTCACAAACCCAAATCCCCCACCATGTCTCTCTGCCAGGCTCCAGATACGCTTGCTTGTCCCACAGGCTCCTAAATCCCAACCTGGCACAAACTGAACTCACCATCTTTTCTTAAAATCGTGCCTCCTCTTGTGTTCTCAATCTCCTTTGGCAAAGCCAGAAACCCATATGCTGTCTTCTCCTTATTTCCTTACAACCAAAATTTTCAACACTTCTTCCCAATAGTGAAACCCGTGTCCCAGTCACAGACACATCTGACTTGGGCACCATCATCTCCTTCCTGGGTTAGGGTAACATTCCCCGACAAGGCCAGCCTGTCTCCGTTATTGCCCCCTTCATCCCTTTCCCTCCTTGCAAATAGAGTTTTTCTAAACCCAAAGTCTTCCTTATTCCTCCATTGCCCTCAGAATAAAGTACAAACTGTTTATGCAGCTCTCTTGGGTCTTTCCCCTGAACATCTTACTCCACCATACATACTCCGGCCACAGTAATTATTTTCACTTTCATCGCCATGAACTCTCACCTACGGACCTTCACACAAGCTGTTTCCTCTACTTCAAAATCTCTTCTCTCTCCTACTCTGCCCCTGCAATTACCTATTCTCCAGGTGTAAGGATTTGTTTCCTGGATCCCTCGAGTTTGTTGTTGGTACCTACTCCATTGACTCCTTTGATCACCTATCAAAGTGAATTATGGTTTTCTTTTTATTTGTTTTTATTCTCCATTAGACTTTAAGTCCCATAAGGGCACAGACTCTGTTTCCTTCATCCCTCTATCGCCAACACTTAGCAGAATTTAGCACATAGGTGGCTCTCAAATGTTTTTTTAAATAGATGAAGAAAGTAAGGCCTACACCAAATAGTTCATTCTTTTCTCCAAGCAATGATTGATTGTTTCATAAATAAGCTTTATAGTTATCATATTGACAACCTTCCTCCTTTTTTCTGATGGCTGCATTCCAACTAAAAGGGATCTTGGGGGAATAACTCACAACTTGGGGAAAGAGAACCAAAAGGTTTAACCTTCTCACTTCTCTCTTGCTCCTCTTCTGCTTCCCTGAAACTCTTTTAATTTGTTTAACCCTTCCCTTGATCTTTCAATGGGGGGGAAAAAAAACATTTGCCTTAGCAAATCCACTTAAAAGGCAAGTTGCTTTTCCAAATAGGAAACTGAACATTAGAATGCAGGAAATCGTGTGAAGATATTTTTTTCTTATATTTGACAAAACTTGGATAAATACAAAATGAAATATTATAAGCGTGTAACACCATATTTGACAAAACCTGGATAAATACAAAACTAAATATCATAAGCATGTAACTCCAAAGAGATCCTTACCTGACTATCATGCATCTTCTACTGTGGGGCCTTCTCCACCTTCCTTCCCTCCTCCCTTGTGCTTACAAACAGCATGGTATCTGCGCATCCTGGCAGTTCTGCATCACCTACATAAGGCTAAGAGAAGGCCTTGAAGACAGAGCCAGGAATTGCCTCATTTTCTGCCCTTAACCCATATCATCACATGCCCAACTTAGTCTATTTCTTTTTATTAAACTATACATTATAGAATAGACACAGGGGAGAAGGGGAGAGAATACACATGTGTAATGGCAGCTGCAGCAGGTTGGGTAATCCAGGAAGCAGATCCAAGACAAAATTAGAAACACAAAAGATTTAGGAGATTTATTGGGGAAATGTCTGTGAAACACAGAGGGGAGAGAAAGCAGGTGAAGGCTGCAAGATCTGCAGACCATGATGCAGGTCTGACACCTGGGAAAGAAGAGGGAGAAGGAAGGAGGGTTGGGTACAAAGAGCCGCAGATGGCAGTGCAGCTCTAAAGATGTTGGAGCCAGACCAAAGAGTAGTGATGTTCGATGGGTCCCGTGTTGGCAGAAGTGTTCCAGCTCCAGTCCCCATGCTGTACTGAGTCATTAGCTAGGAGCAGCCTGAGGAGGGCATAGCCTCAGCATGACTGCTGTTGGCAGCTGAAGACTCCTCCCCGTAGATTCTGTCTGGAGGAAGAGCTGAGCAGCGCACCTCCATGGCTGGCATAGTGGCTTCAGAACTTCTTTGTGAAAGTGACCTAAAACACCAGTCTGCTGGGTAGAGGGAACCTTAGAGCAAATGTCATGTATTACTTTACCTTAGTGATTCTCAATCTCAGGAAATTTTGCCCCCCAGGGGCTATGTGGCAATGTCTGGAGACATTTTTGATCCTTATGTTTCATAGGAGGTGGAAGGTGGGGTGGCCAGGGGAGATTGAGGGGGTTGTACTACTGGCATCTAGTGAATCGAAGCCAGATATGTTGCTAAATACCTGACAAGGCACAGGACAGCCCTCTACAACAACGAATCAAAGAATTATCTGGCTTAAACAGGTATATGAAAAAATGCTCAACACATTAGTCATCAGAGAAATGCAAATAAAAACCACAACAAGATATCATCTCACCCCAGTTAAAATGGCTTTTATCAAAAAGCCAGGCAATAACGAATCCTGATGAAGACGTGGAGAATAGGGAACCCTCGTACACTGTTGGCGGGAATGTAAATTAGTACAGCCACTGTGGAGAACAGTATGGGGGTTCCTCAAAAAACTAAAAATAAAACTACCACATGGCCCAGCAATCCCACTGCTAGATATGTATCCAAAAGAAAGGAAATCAGTATCTCATAAAGATATCTGCACTCCCACGTTTACTGCAGCACTATTCACAACAGCCTAGATTTGGAATCAACCTAAGTTTTCATTAATGGATGAATGGATAAAGAAAATGTGGTACATACACACAATGGGATATTATGCAGCCACAAAAAGAATGAAATCTGTTATTTGCAGCAACATGTATGGAATTGGAGAACATTATGTTAAGTGAAATAAGCCAAGCACAGAAAGACAAATCTCGCTTGTTCTCACTTATATGTGGGAGCTAAAAATTAAAACAACTGATCTCATGGAGACAGAGAATAGAATGATGGTTACCAGAGGCTGGGAAGGGTAGCAGGGAGTTGGGGATAAAGTGGGGATAGTTAATGGGTGCAAAAATTTAGTTAGATAGTTAGAGAGAATGAACAAATATTTGATAGCACAACAAAGTGACTATAGTCAACAATAAGTTAGGCTACACTTTAAAATAACTAAAAGAGTGGAATTGGAATGTTCCTAACCCAAAGAAATGATAAATGCCTGAGGGGATGGATACCCCAATTACCCTGATTTGATTATTACACATTGTATGCCTGTATCAAAACAACACATGTACCCTATAAATACATACAACTATTATATACCCATAATAATTTAAAAATTTAAAAAATTTTTAAAGAATTATCTGGCTTAAAATGTCAATGATGCTGAGGTTGAGAAACTCTGCTTTCCATCAAATAGAAAAATATCAATTACCCTTCAAAGAATGCAAGGTGGTGGGGAAGGTGAGCATGGGGGAAGCTAAGAACACATGTGGCACGTCACTGTACATCTGGAGAGCACAGTAGACCCAAAATTCTACCTTTCAACCTTGCTCATTTCTTATTTCAGTGTGTATAGTCTATGAAATAAATCACATACACATTGAGAATAATGTGAAGGCAGAATGCCACATATACACAGGAGTCCTGCTTCATCTACCAGCTGTTGATATGTATGTCCTATATATTGTTTTCATTGACTGCAGGTTGAAGAAGGACTAAATTTTTCTAGGAAAGGAAAAAAATGGCCTAAAACTTTACCTTTCTATGCAACACATGTTCTTCACAGAGCTACCATTCTAATTTGAAATATAATTGTTTAGCAAGTTTTAGTTATGAGTGGGGATAATAAAATCCCCATTTTTTTTCCTCCCACAGTGCCTGCCCAAACACTGTCATCTTTATTTTGTTTCTCCAGGGTAAAACTGTAGCTGTGAAAATGGACTCTGACCAGTCCGCTGACAGATCACTCTCATGGCCAAGAGTGTAATTTCTCGGAGTAGATATGAGAATAAGAGTCCTGGAAATAATTTATTTGAAAATATGAAAGTAGTCCAGAACATGAGATTATTCCTGGCAAACTAAAAAAAGAATCAGAATTGGCTCTTGCACTCGCATCTGCAAAACCATGGTTAGCCTTCTGAGAGCTCAGCTGAAGGTCGCAAGAAGAAATCAGATACAAAGAAATCTTTAAAAGGGGAGAAAAAAAATGGAAGAAAAGAAAAATAAAAACCTGTTCAATCCCCTGCCTCTAGCCTGCACTGATGCCCTCAGGAGAAGAAACAGTAGATTTTACTGAGGTAAAGTAATTTCAATGCCAGTTAATAGTTCTGGGGAAAGATGAGTTGGAAAGGATCACCTGAATTGAGGGGTAGGGGTCATCTGTGGATTTCAAATGTCTGTTTCACTCTTGTTCCACTTTACTGCAAATAAGTATTAAGTGACAGGAACGTTTTATAGAAGCATCTAAAAGAATGAACATGGAGAATTGGCAGAGTTATGATTTTCTTGGTTTATGAACTTGTTTGAAAACCAGGTATGACCTTATACTTAACATGGTATAAAGGTCCAACAAAGCTATTACAATCTGTTAATAAAATTATAGAATGTCTCTCTCCTCTATAGCTAGTGTAGGCTTTACTCCCAAGAAAAAAACCAGTATTGGTTTCCAATAGGGATCTGCCTTCCATTCATGTCAGACATCCAAGGAACAGAGCCTCTCGTTCTGGGCTTCTTATATTATACAGGGAAATGCACAGACAGAAGCGTATGCGTTGAGTCTCCGGAGGCTGAGAACAAACTAACGTTTTTAATCTTACCTGTGCCATTTAAATCTTTATAGGATTAAAGAAAAGAATTTGCCTTCTCTTTTTTATGTCTATGGGAGATAGGAACCAATTTGGAAGTCAGAAAATTTAGAGACTGTTGTGCTCTTTCTTGACGCTGTAACCTTGACAAGTGAGCCTTAAATTCCTTTTTGTATACCTGGCTCTCTTACCTCCGTTAATAGGAAATAAATGCAATAATAGAAATAAAATCCCTCTGGCTCTTGGAAAAGCCATGGAAGAAAGACTCTTTAGATAATTTTCTCTACTGTGATGGGCTTACGTGCGGAGGATGGAGGCAGCAACTGCAAACCCCCTTTGTTGTGCATTCACTCACATTCACTGCTCAAGCCTTCCCATTTTGATTGTTTCCCTTGACCAGCAAACGGAGAATGCAAATGTGTGTTCTTAGATGAAGGAAAATTAAACATCCACTAGCTTCAGAAACGTGCATGAGGAGCCTTCAGGTTGCAAAGCAACGGCCTCAGGTAATAGGCGAGGATGTGTACATGATTCACTACAGCTTTTGACACTTCACAAATCAAGTCTGATTGGGTTTCTCATTGAAGCGATCTGACAGCGGAACCAGGAAGCCTCCTGGGGCTGTTCTTTTTTTTTTTTTTTTTTCTTAGTAATGGATAAAAACAAGCCCAGAAAACAGTCGTTTTGGAAGTAGTAGTATCCAAACTTAGTTTTCTTTTTTATTTATTGTCATGCAACTGCTTCTTTAACCCACTCTATTGATCTTGAGTAGGAAGTGGAGGGGGTTGGATGGAAGAGGAGCATTGCTCCTCCAACTCAGGCATCTGTGGTTTGGTCCTGAGGGAAAGAAATAAATAGGCCCAACCTAGAAGAAGAGGAGGGAGAGGAGGGAGTAAAAAAAAAAACCCAGAAGATTGACTGGTTTGCAAGGGATCCCAGTGGATTCCTGCTTACACCAGAGCATCATTTAAGCCTATGTTCTTCCATCTACCTTGTTTGCAGTAAATAGCTGCCCATTATGTCAGGTCAGGCAAGTGCTGGGGCGTCACAGCTCAGTGGCTATGATCTGCCCGCAGAGCAGCTAGAAAGGTCCCCCAGAGAGCAAACGCATGTGTCAAGTTCTGGAGCCATCAAGGTTCTAAGCGACAGCTTATCTTGAGGGTTTAAAACATGCAAGCTGTCCCTGCTTGCTTCTCTGTCCTCCTCCCTGCTCTCTCTCCCTCCTGTTCTCTCCACCCGCCCTCCACTTATCCCCTCCCCCAGTCTTTTTTTCCTCTTGACAATCTGCTTGAAGGAAGACAGATGCTGGAGCAGTTTTCCTTAAGTCGGCTCTAATTCCATAAGGTGCAATCCACCAAACACAACTCTGTCCATCTTATGAAAAGGCTAAGATCCTGAGGCAGCCCCATTTATTATTTGTCTTGACACCAACACAAATATTTTCAGATGAGTTGGAAGCTGTCACTTTACTATCCTTATGTTCTTTGCCCTCAATAAATAAGACACATTAAAGTTCTTAAAGGCAAACAAAGAACTGTATCCTGGGTACCATTTGTCCTGCAGTTGCCATGTTTAATTGAACATTTTATAGCACTCTAATGCCATGTCAGGTTCTTAATGTGACATGTGTTCCTCTCTTACATTATCAATGGCTAAGAACATACCAGAATCTTCCTTGGATTCCTGCGTATGAGAAATAAGATTTATCCTGTGAGCTTCACTGAATCATTTATGAGTTGCCTTATCTTACCCAGGCAATTTTATAACTCATAAATGGCCCCTCTGGTCTGCTGTCTGGATTTTGTTTACTGTAAAATCCCAAAATAGTATGACTATTTTCAAGATAGCAAGCTAAATTTTGCTGTAGTATAGAGTTACCCTGTATCTGTCCTTTATTTTGCCAGTTACTGGTCCCAGATATGAGGCATGGAACCAATTTGGAGGAGGGAGGGTGCAAATGTATGGCATATTAGGATATGTAATCCTATAGGGCAAAGGTAAGAGCCAGTGTCTGCCAAACCTCATGGAGTAATTATGGTGTTAGGCAATTTTCTTTAGACGATGCTGCCCTGGCAGAGCTGAACAGCAGCAGAACTTCTAGCTGCTTACATCCCAACAGAAATTAGCCACATCTCAAGCAGACACACACCCTAACCAATGTGGAAAAAGTACAGGATGTTGGCTGTACCAAGAAGAGATTAACTACGATTAAATAAGAGAAAAAAATACATGAATGTTAAAGATGGCTAGTGAAAGGAGAATTGTGGGAAGTTGTGTTTTTGTTGTGTCATTCTCAAGGAGAGAAAAATGTCATGAAGTAGACGGATGGGCAGTGCTAGTCCTTGAATAAGACAGAGCCTGGGTTTACCAAGTCCCTGTCGCGTGCAAAGTCCTCAGCTCTATACAGAGTGCTGCCAGTGGTCAGCCAGACAGCGCTGCTCCCTTCCAGCTCAGTCATAGACTAAATAATTTAAATATATTTCAGGATGTCTTGGGCAGACAGTGTGGTTTTCACCAGCACACAGCCATAGTGTAGTATTGTCCCCTGCATATTCCGAGTTTCTCTATGTATTTCTGTCAATAAATACAACTTAATATTTATTTCTGATGTCTGTTTATTTCAGGGTGACTGCCTGAACCTTCAAAAGCTCCATGTAATATATAAAATCTATGAGATAGCCTTTTCTTTGAATCAAAAGCAAATATTTAATTTTTCAAAAGTTACTTTTAAAATTCTATCCTTAATGTTTTTGCATGGGAGGCAGTACAGCCCAGTTAATTGGATCTGGATTTCATAGCTGCTCTGTCATTTTTCTCTCAAGTGTCAATTTACTCATCTGTAAAATGGAAATACTGATACTTACATTGTAAGTCCATTATAAAGATTAAATAAGAAAGGTCTAACCCAGTACCTAGAACATTTGTAGGCACTAAATAAATGCCCACTGTTGTTGTTGTTTTCATTATTATCAGATAACTGTAAAATGGGTATGTGCAATCCTAGAAAGGATTAAGTAGAAAATTCTGCAGACATTTTGGCACTTTTTCTTTAACTTCCCATCGTAGGTCACGGTAGTGGCAGGATAAGGATGGAGCAATTGGCTATATTCATTTATTCTTTCCACAAATATTTATTGAGTACCTACCATGCACAAGCATTACAAAAAATGACAAGAGAGATGGCAAATACTCCAGCTAAACAGTCATGAGGGTTAGAGTCACAAACGCAAACCTCAGTCCTTGAGTTCACATAAAGCCTCCTGACAGGTTTTCAAGGGGGTGGGGAGGTTCTGGGTTCTATTCACATATAATGCACCCTTCATGGGAAATCGAGTAAATCTAATGATTCAGACTAGAGTCACTCCATTCCTATAGATTTCTTTAAATGTCCACGAATACCATCTTTACATAAAACCAATGTTATACCTTTTCTTAATGGACTTTGTTATAAAGAAAGGCTGACAAACCTGTTCTTATCTCCCTATCCTTTCCAGTCATTGTAGAACCCCCTGTTATTAAAATATTTTTTACAGATGAGCAATTCATATCATACCTATAATAAATCTTTCTATTTTCCCCAGGACGCAAATGTGAGAAACATCAAAGAAATTCAATTATAAAAGCCTATTTTCATTCAGTTAAGGACAGGAAAATTTATTACGGGTTGCTATTTACCATGTTTCACATGGGCATAAATGAATTCAATTTCAATCTAAGTATCAACTCTGTCCTAATAGGTTTTGACTGGACTAAACACAAGCATCTTGACTTGTGTATTGAGAAGATATAGCTCTATAGACATGCTCAAGGAATGAAAATTTTATAAAAAGAACTTGGATGTCTAGACACATTTAAAGATCTAGTTCTGGACATATTTATTTAAGCAGTATACATATGAAGTAGGATAATTATGATTTTGATGGCCGGCTTTAAGTTGTCCCATGTTAAATACCTAGTTTTGTCTGAGAAAGAAGCATGTGGTGCCTACCACAATTCTACTGGGCACTCATTTGGTTCTCAATGATGCCTGCCTGGTTTCTCTGCCTCACGCTGCTGTATGAGGGATGTTGGGGTGTTCTCAAGCATCTGGATATCTAGGGGCCTTGCCCTCTTTGTAATTGCTGGATTATATACTGGCCAGTGATATATCCTTTCTCTTAAAGACTTCTTCCCTCCATTCGCTCATTATAGGAAGAAGCTCCACATAGAAGTTTTTATTTTTTCTTTTAGCCATAGAATCTGAGTAAAGTGTAAAAGTGAAGCTGCTCCAAATGAGGTGTAAGGCAGGCTACCATAGCACCTACACATTATTATCAGATAATAATGTGATAACATTACCACACCTGGAGAAGGTATATTGGTAGAACCTCTTGTAAAATAATTTGGCATTACTTTCATATCATTCAAATTTGCATGACTCAAAAATTCTACTGCCAGGCATATACCACAGAGACATTGTTGCCTTTGTGCACCAAAAGAACTGTACAAGAACCATCCTAGCAGTACTGTTTGTAAAAACAAAAACTTCAAGTGTTTCTAATAATAGGAAGTTGAATAAATAAATTGTGGTATTTTTACACAATGGATTATTATAAAGCAGTGAAAATGAATGGATCTTACCTTCTTGCAATAACAAACAAGTCATAGAAAAAAGTATATACACATACATACATATATGTATTATACATATAATGATACTATTTCTATAAAGTTCAAAATTATGCAAAAATAAAATTTAAGATCGTATTTACCTCCAAGAGTTGGTGTAGTGCTGGGGGGTGTGAATGGGAGCAGCACCTGACTAGTAAAAATAGTATTAGTAATTTTCCCGGTCTTCAGTTGAGTAGTAGCTGTTCTAGTGTTTATTTTATTACTATGCCTCACAGTTTACATAAATTCGTCTGTAGGTATGAAATATCACACGATAAAAAATAAAATTCAATTTCCTCAAGTTTCATAGAGAACATTAAAAAAATTCAACTTCAAAAACAATCTTACTTAAAAAAAAGGTCAGTGGAGTTCAAACCAAATCACACATATGTGGCCCTAATCCTAATAGATAATTTCTGAGCACCATGAGTAGATGCTATTTGGATACAACACACAGTACTATTTTAGAGTTTATCTGCAAGTCTTGCTTTAAATTTGCCAATGTTATTTATAGGCCTTTTTCACATCTATCATAGCTTATGAATGAACTTCTTTTAAGAAGTTCACATTTACTTGATAAAGCTTACAGGAACTCTCTAAAATTGCCATGCTTAAAATATCAAATGGAATTGTACATATCCCCATCTGGGACCTCTATAGCATGTTCTTCATCCTTCTCAGGGCTTTCACAGAGCTTTGCGTGCAAACTAAGAAGACAGATGTGATAACAATCCTACAGTCTATGTGCTGCTAAAATGCCTACACGAGCTCTATTTTGAAATATATTTGTTATTTTCTTCTACTTCAAAAGAAGGGTACCATAACCTATCTTTATTTCTCAATGAGGTGGAAAACGTGTAGAAGTTATACACGTTCTGGGTTTTGAACCGCAGCGAAAGGCACTATTCAAAGTCATGAGGAAGTATAATAATGAATGCATCTCCATTCACCATATTTGTAGTTGAAAATACATAAACATTAAAAAGTAAAAAATATAGGAAAGTACATGTGAATTGGCAATGCTTAATTATTTTGCAGCTGATATCACAATGAAAAATGTTTTATCTCTTCAGGAATTATTTTCATCACATAATTTTAAAAAATGCCAAAATGGAAAAAAAATGTTAAGGTCAAAATTCTAAAGAAGATTTTAAAAATCCTGATGGAGCCCTATTATTGCAACTGAAGTTATTTTCACCCAGTGATTAGGAAATTCCATTATGAGAGAAATTATTGGTGGTAAAACCACAGCAAAATGTGTTGACCTAATGGCTATTCCTCAAAGGTAAGTCGAAATGTTCCATGAGCTTCTCTTATTGATTGTTGTTCCCATGTGCACCTCTGGGAACAGAACAGCAAAGAAATGCTTTGATCGGAGAAAGAGTGACCTTTTCTTTGAAAGTGTTTTAATGCTGTGATATGCTGAAATAACTAACTGAGAAGATAACAAAGGAGGGAAAAAACCTTATTATTTTGTAACCCATGGGGAAATGGGCATTTTTATACTTTTCTACAAAATCAGGACTCTGGTAGAATTCTTGAGGCTAGATCTGAAATGCTGCATTTGATTAGAGTAAAGTTAATATCCGTACATAACCAGTGAAGGAGCACGTGCCAACACTCACGGGCCTGTGTGCGTGCTTTTCTGTTGATGCATCGAAGAGGAGGAGTGCACACGCGGCCAGGAAAAAGACCTCCCGTCTAAGATGTGCCCGCCACCCTGCTCTCCACACGCGCCTGCATTGCCTCAGCCTTCGCGCTAACGCTTGTTATACTCCCTTCACAGCTCAGCAGTCTAAGGGCCGGACCGTTTCAGTAGCCTGTCTGTTACACCATGAGTATGTGGCAGAGTCTGATTCTATGCCATAAGCAGGGTTTCCAACAATGAGAATTACAGCTGGGTGATCAGAGGACCTATGACTTTCCTTACAGAAGAATCACCAAATTTGAAGTACACCTAATATGAATAATTATCGAGTAGTTCCTTAAGACAATGAGGACCAGTTTTCTACATAAAAGCCGTATGCAATGGTAAAAACAAAAGTAAAGGCATGGACTCAAGCTGTTTTCCAGCATTTTGATCCAAATCTGACCTTCTTTTTCTTTGTGTAGGGATTTTATCTTCTCTTATGATAAGAAGCATTTCTTGACGTTAGCAGCTTGCTTTATCTCGCAACAGTTTCACTCAACAGATCTCCTTATTTGGATCAATCAGATGGGAGGACAAAAATATGACAGTTAGCTCCAGGAAAAGCAAAATATTTAGTTTATAATGAAACAACCTGACTTTATGTGAGCCTGCTCTCTTCATAGGCAGCTCACCAACTGTGACTCTTTAGGGTTAGCAGTCAGTGTGAATCATGGAGCAAGCACACAGCGAGGGACATGCTGTTCTAATTTTCACAATTACAGCAAGTTTTCCTCCCTTGGCTAATGTCTACTTCCTAGAGAGGAAATGGGGCACTCTCCCAGTTCTTGCTCCCTGGGAGTTACTGGGGGGCACTGGAATATGTCCTGGAACATTCCCTTCTTCAGCTGCAGTCCCCAGATGGTAGATCATAATGACCACTCCCTTTAAGCCAGATCCCCACCCAATCCTTTTCTTTCCCTTCTTTCTTCTGTTCCAGTCCTGCCAGGCGCTGAGGGTGTGAGTCCACCTTCACTATGCTCCCTCCCCATCCCCTTCCCATCCCCACCCCCCCATGAAAGGGCGCACAGTGGTCATGATGCAGCCCTCCACACTCTAACACCCAGTTGGCAGGCCATTCTCAGCACTTTGGCTCATGATGCAAAGGAAGAAAAAGACACTGCTCCCAGATGCTTCAAACTAAGGTACGGGTGACCCGCCTCCAGAACCTACTGCTCTGCAGCACATTCATTCTGTGTCATTTAAAGGGGGTGAATGTTGTGAATGCTAACACAACTGTTCCTGAAAAAATAGGGTTTTTTCCTGAATAAGGAGATGATCCTTTTCAATGGAGCTTTGGGAAAAACACAAAAAGCAGTGAAAGGAGAAGGGGACAATAGGGACCTCGGCAGCCAGCGGTGAAAACGAAAATAATAGCAATAACCAAAGTTATTTGAGCACTTAATCGGTGCCAGACACAATTTATATACACACACACACACACACACACATATAATTACACTGAATCCTCACAACAAACCTTGAAGTAAGTACTATTGGTCCTATTTTATAAATAAAGAAACTAAGGCTAAGGGATATTAAGTAAGTTGCCTAAGGTCACATAGCTTTTAACAAAAAGAGCCAAGGGTCAATCCCAGGTAGTCTGTCCTCAACGGATATGTTCTCACCCACTCCAATTCCTTTGAAAATGATGACATTCTACACAAAATTGTGTGGCACCATCATTGAGAAATAACATTGAATGCTTTTGTAGAATTAGAAAACCTAGAGGAAATACGAAAAGGATATAATAGTTTTGACTATGAATTATGCCTTATTCAACTTTGCATCATCCTTTCCTACTATAGTGCTTGTTGAAATTATTACCCATGCACTATATTTATGACATGCTACAAATCCTTGTCCCAAAGACAGTCAAAGATGACTTTCTAGAGGAAGCAATGCCTGAACTAAGTCTTAAGAAAGATAGGATTTATCTAGGCAAAGCTTTTAAATGTAAACTTTAGTACCCATGATTAGTTTTAAAAAATAGCACTTCTTTGTGAAATGAAATCTTAGAAAGTGAAAGAAATGGGGCTATGACACATCACAATAACAAGAATCACACTGATGAACAACACGGTGGGTCTCAAGAGGCATTCTTCATTGCAAACAATTAAATACGGCTAATGGGGCCTTCCCATTCTTTAGGCAAGTTTCACTCTTTAAAAAATAAATAAAACAAGTTATAAATAATGTCTGTCATGTCAGTCTCACAGTCTTGATAAAGTCTAGTCCTTGTTGTTACTGTTTAAACAAGATCCGCATTTTCCAGAGCCACATTGTATCTGGCCCTGCAGTGGCACAATGATAAAATCAAGTCTTGCTAGATTACAGAAGATCACTATTTTTTAAAGTCTCAGCCCATATTAATATAATAAGTCTAGCCACCTGAGAAGATAAGATTGCATGCAGGCAAGATTCTTTTTTGTTGTTGCTATAATTATTATTATTATTTACCAAAATGGCAGAATTGTTTTTAAAAGTTTCTCTTTTTGTAGATCTTTGGATACATAAGAGATATGTACTTGTATACTTAAAGAAAGGCACTTTTTCTCTGTCCTCAAGAAAACAAATATGTACTATTAATATATTGATGCTGGGTATTCCTAGCATCAAAAATATGCAGGAACAGCATCAGTCTTTTGGCTGTTGCAATGCTTTGGAGAAGCTCATTGCATCTGGATTTCTTAGGCAGCCACTTAGAGCTAGTCTGTGGGAAAGCAAATTTTGAAAACTTATGAAGGTCTATGAGTTGTACTTTGAAGTGCCAAAACCAAGGTGCCAAAAATACTTACTAAAACAAATACTGTGCCAAAAATACACACAAATTAAATTTAAGTTACAGAGTAACTCAGCAAGACACTTAAAGCAGAGTTTCCAGTGGTTCGTAGGTCTCAAATAACAGGCAGACAGTAATATGAGATCAGACATATTTTCTTTTCTAGTTTTCTGCTCAGCATCACTCTTTTTTAAGTACAGTAATATGTATTGGGGGCTATAAAAATTTTGGTGATAATGAAATGAGAAAATAAAGTATATGGGAACTACATTGGCTTGTCTCATACAGAGAAGGTCCACAAGGCCAGCACTGGAAGAACACAGATAAACCATTTCTCAGAAGCTCCCCGTCAGTAAGCTATCATGACTACTATTGCCACCTTAGCCACCCAGCTATGACAGAGGGCCAGCCTTCATTCCAGCATTTATGTCCAGAGTTCACAGCCTTTCTTTGGAAGCCCTTAACCTGGCTCAGTTCTGTCTTAACTGTTGTGTACCCAAAGTAGCAGGAAGAAAGCCAAGCAAGTAATATCAACACGCTTAAAGCTGATGTCAGTCGACAAAAATCTTCCAAACATAAAGCCCTGCCGCTATTCTCAGCTCTGGGCTACAAGGAGACTTCTGGTGAACTGTGAAAGTTCCGAGATAAACTAAGAAATTTAGCCCTTTTGAGCTTGATTACCAATTCAAGATTTTAACCTCCAATTTATTGAGTGGTTTCAGAGTAAGCGTCATTTACCTGACTCCACAGTCCCTGGGAGTTCAACAGACAGTTTTAAGTGGGTCTATGAACTCCTGAAAAAATAAGCAAAATTATGTGCATTCTTGTGTGTGTACACTCATGCATGTGAAATTTTCTGGGAGTTGTCAAAGGAATCTATGCTCAGAAAAATTTTAAGACCTATGGATCTCTAGGCTCTAGCATAATTCATCTAAGAATCCTGGAAGGTCATTGAGCAATCATCTAGCACATTATGCATGGGGAGTTAATTGCATTCAGATAATTCTCAAAAGTTAAGGTAACAAGCTGGATCAACTCCAGAACTAGTGTAGAGATCTATATCTGAAATACAACAGCATATTAGGAATTCCTGGGCTAATTTCTCTAGCACTTCCACTGGTATTAGATATGTGGTAGGGAATAAACAAACTCTCTGAATTTCTCATCTGGATTCCACCTATCAATGTTGGATAAAACACCCATGTGAAGTGGCCAATTCCCAAATCATTCTTCACAAAGGATGTGAAGAGTCATCTTCCTAAAACAAATATCTGATAAAATAATATACCCTTCTTGAAACCTTACAATCATGGTTCCCTAACATCTATAATAAGAAGTCCAACCCCTGGTTCAAGAGGCTCCATTGTCTGTTTCTGCCATCTCTTCAACTAGATCTCCCACCTCTTCCAATCTGGCACCCAGTGCCCCTGCCAAACCAAAATATTTCATGCCTTGCTGGTGCTATTCCCTGTGATTCTGTACACACCACAGCCCTCCTTGAAAGGCCCTTTGCCTCACAAACTTCTGCTCATTCTTTAAGAAGCCCCATAGGAGGGTTAAACTTTCCTCATAAAGTGATCCATTTTCTCCCTTGTGCCTCAACTTTTATCTGCCCCAGTAGCTTTCATCACATTGCACTGTATACTCTGCCTCCCCTATTAAATTGTGAGCTCCTTGAATTCAGAAACTGTGTTATTCATCTGTGGGTCCCCATTGTCTGGTACATGGTAGGCAACCAATAAATATTAATATTTGGTGAATTGAATATTCTGTGGATCTAGGGTTAGGGGCCCCAGGGTCACGTGGCATAGGAATGAACAAGTGGTTCAAGTGAGTGCCCTAGATCAGGATTGCAACCGCTGATTCTGGAACAGGGAACGTTTATAATCCTCCTTAACTATATGGTCCCCTAATATGAGATGATGAGCACAGGATGGAAGGAAGGAGGATGTTTGGTGGGGGGTGGACGGTGTTTGCACCTGTGAAGAAATGATATCTATCTTCCAGGTGATCTGAAAGTTCAAAAACTGGATGTCTGAAAACTTCCTTTCATGTACTGGTTAAGGACGTTGTCCTTTTCTTATTCTCTGACTTAAACTCTTGCCTCTCTTCTCTGTCTTAGTAAGCATTATTTTGGACCCCAACCTAGTCTGAATACTAGAAGGAGAGCTAGCAAAGGGGAGCACGAAAGTTCTTTCCTGATTGCCCCACTGCAAATTTTCCATCTGCCCGCACATGTTTGAAGATGACTTTTCCTCTCTTGGGCACGTCATGGCTTCTTCTGAGGACCTCACTGGGCACATGTTACTGCACCGTGCTGCAGGCAACGCTCTGCCTCAGCACTCCACCCCACACAGACAACCGAGACCCCATTGCTTTTCCAGGCAGTATTCTTTTTATTTTTTTTAATGGACAAATAAAAATCGTGTATATTTATGGTGTACAACATGATGTTTTGATACATGTATACACCGTGGAATGGCTCAATCAAGTCAATTAGCACATCCATTTTCTCACACACTTATTGTATCTTTGGGGTGAGAACATTTAAAATCTACTCTCTTTTCAAGTATACAATTCAGTGTTATTAACTGTAGTCACCGTGTTGTATAGCAGATCTCTTATCTTATTTCTGCTGTCTCACAGAGGTTTTATATCCTCGATCAACCTCTCCCTGGTGCTCACCTCCACTGCCGTGCAGCTCCTGGTAACCATGGTTCTAACTCCCAGGCAGAATTCTTAAACAAGGTGAAAAAGAGCTTCAGTCCAGCTCACTCTCCACCTGGTCCATATCTGGTTTGAAAGAAAGTTCAGGCATTGGTACTGCCCACCATGTGAGAGTGTGACCAGTTCCTCTCCCTCTGCCACCTCTGGCATTGATCACAGATTTTTGCCCTTAAATTCCTCATGCTGTGTCAGGCAACACTCCACTGTGCCCTCCCAACTACTAGGGACACATAGCTCTTCAGGGGCTGCCTTCCTGCGGTCCCCAACCCCTGGGGAGCCAACCCATACGGGTCTGGGGCCTGTTAGGAACCGAGCCACAGAGCCCCCATCCGTGTAAAAATTGTCTTCCATGAAACTTAGGAAGCTGGGGATGGGGGGCACACAGCAGGAAGTGAGCGGTGGGAGAGCTGAGTGAGGGAAGCTTCATCTGTATTTACAGCTGCTCCCCATTGCTTGCATCACTACCTGAGCTCCCCACCACCACCTCCATGGAAAAATTGCCTTCCATGAAACCCGTCCCTGGTGGCAAAAAGGTTGGGGACCACTGCATAAGCCCCTCTCACCAGACTGAAGTTGAGGGGCGGATAATCTCCATGCTTCCTCTTTGAAGGGGAACCAGGAATCACAGTACTTGGCTCTCTCCAAAGAAATCTGCCTCCACAATTCTCTCTCTTCTTTCCTTTTAATACTCCTTTTGGAAAGGTGGCACCTGTTGTATCCTGGTATTTCCATTATACGTTCCAAGTTAACATCCTATTATAGTAAGAACCTTAGGGTTGCTGTGAGAAATGAGTAAAATAATCCAGTAAAGCATTTAGCACAGTGTTTATAAAGCCCCTTAGGAGTAATAATGTTATCATTATTGCTGATATGAAGGCTTAGTTTGATATATAGATCTATTTAGGCATCTGCTTTTTTTAGCTTTCTTTGTTACATATTTTCATTTCCTTTAGGGAAATATACTGTGCCTGTCTGGTATGCTTGCAAGAACATTGATGAACTTAAAAGGGACGCAGTTTCGTTTCAAACTTTCAGCTGTCAGTTTAGAAAAGTGTTGACATTAAGGGTCCTTTTGCTGGCACCAAGCATTTTACAGGAGGTAGCATTTATTTCATTTATATGCATAGTGAAACTTCATTCAGTCTGACCCCACACTTGCAAGTTCAGCTTAAACTAATATTTCCATACGAGACAACATGTTTTACTGGGGTTGAGGGGAGTTTGCGGCAATGTAGAAAGAAGCTTCTCTGCTAAAAAGAACATAGAAATTCTGCATAAAGCAGAACAGAAAACATTTTTTTCATAAATAGCTGAGATTGAATAAAAAGGGAAATCACAGTGCACTAGAAATAAAAAGGGAACACAGTGATTTTAACTGATGCTGTGGAGGCCCAGGGAGGATATCAGACTGGAAGAAGACTCTAGTGGAGGCTATGACGTGGGGGCTCTGGAAGGAGGCTAAAGTTTTAACAACCACAAGAGGCCAGTAGGGATGTTAAGCAGTCCACGTAAAGCAGATAGCTGGCAACAAGATCCCCATTCTCTGCAAACCTATATGGAATACTGACCATATGCTAAGCAATAAAACAATTCTCAAGGAATTTCAAAGTATTTAAGTCTTACAGAATATGTTCTCTGAATACAATAGAATTAAGCTAGCAATTTATCTCTCTCTCTCACTCACACACACCCCCCACTACTGAATCTTCATATTTTTCAGTAATAAGAAAAAAACTTCTAAATTATCAATGGGTCAAAGATGAAATCAAAGAGAAATTGTACAATATTTTTGAATGAATGATAATAAAATACTACATATCAAAACTCGCAGATGCAGATAAAACATTGCTTAGAGAGAAATGTATAACCTGAAGTTTAGAACATTAAAAATATTAGAAAAGAAGAAAAGCTAAAAATCAATTAACTAAGGATTCATCTCAAGAAGTTAGAAAAAGAGCAGGAAATTAAACCCAAACACAGGAAAAGGAAGGAAATAATAAAGACAAGGTAAATAAATAAAATATAAAACAAACATACAGTAGAGGAAATTAGCAAAGCCAAAAATCAGTTCACTGAAAACACTAATAAAATTGAAAAATCCCTGTAAAAACTATCAAGAAAAAATGAGAAAAATAATAAATCACTAATATAAGGAATGAAAAAGGAGGATATTATTATAGGTCCTGCAAATATTTAAAAAATTAAAAGTGGATAGCTGTCCCCTTGATATGATATGATGAGAATGGTACTTACCCTCTCTGGTCTTCCTCCCAAAAACAAATAACCTCAGTCTAACCTTGAGAAAAACATCAGAAAATCCAAATTGAGGGACATTCTACAAAATGCCTGACCAGTACTCCTCAAAACTGTCAAGGTCATGAAAAACAAGGAAAGTCTAAGAAAGTGGAGATATGGCAACTAAATGTAATGTAATACTCTCAATGAAATCCTAAAACAGAAAAAAGGCATTAAGCATAGAGTTAGTAATACTGTACTGTATACTTAAAAATTTGTTAAGAGAGTAGCTCTTATGTTAAATGTTCTTACCACGAAAAAGGAGGAGGAGGAGGAGGAGGAGGGAGAAAATTTTTAGAAATGACGGCTATGTCTATGGCGTTGTTTATGGTGATGGTTTCACGGGTGTATACTTATCTTTGAACTCATCAAGAAGTATACATTAAATATGCATACCTCTTTGTATGTCAGTTATACCTCAATTTTTTCATTAGGGAAAAACTAAGGAAATTCAAATAAAGTATGGAGTTTAGTTAATAATATAATGCATCAATATTAGTTCATTAATGATGACAAATGTACCATAATAACATAAGTTGTCAGCAATGGGGGAAATGGGGAATAGGGTATTATGAGAAATCTCTGTACTATCTTTTCAACTTGCCTGCCAATCTAAACTATTCTAAAATAAAATCTTTATTTAATAAAATATTATAAATTGATATTATTAATATTATGAATACAATGCCAATAAATTATAAATTTAGATGAAATGGACAAATTCCTAGAAAAACATAACTTACATAAACTGACATAAGGAGAAATAAAATGTATGAATAGTTGTATAACATAACTATTTTAAAAATTAAATTTGTAATTTAAAACCTTCCTACTAAAACCTTGGGCCCAGAGAACTTCATTGGTGAATTATACCAAATATTAAAAGAAGAATGCCATTCTTGCACAAACTGTTCCAGAGAATTAAAATGGAGGGAATACTTTTTAACTTATTTTCATTCTATATAACTTGTCATGAACATTACAAAAGGGACAGTTGCAGGCCCATCTCACTAATAATATAGACAATAATCTTAAATGTTAGCAAAATGAATCCAGTGATATATAAAAAGGTTAATACAATATGACATAACCAAGTTGAGTTTATTTCAAGAATGAAAAATTGGCTTAAAATTTGAAAATCAATCTGTGTAACTCATCACATTAACAGAACAAAGAACACAAATGATATAAGCATCTCAACAGATGCAGAAAAGCTCCTGTTAATGATAAAAATTATTTACAAACTAGGAATAGAAGGGAGCTTCCTTAATGTGATAGCATAATTATTTGTATAAAAATAAAAAATCAATAGATAAAATATTAGAATTAATAAGTTTGCAATGTCACTGGATACAAGATAAATATATGAAATGCAATTATATTTCTGTAAGACAGGAACAAACAGAAAATTTAAATATTTAAAGATACCATATATAATATCATCAAAATTCCTAAATACCTAGAAACAGACATAGTGAAAGATAGAAAAGTCCTACACACAGAAGGTATAAAATATTATTGAAAGAAATTAAGGAAAACTTCTTGAATCCATCTGGAATTAATTTTGGTATAAGATGTGAGGCAAAGAGTTAATTTAATTTTTTTCCAATTAGTGAAACAACTGTTTCAGCACAAACTGGATTATTCCTTTGCTGAGTTGGAATGTCATATTTCTTATACCCTAAGATTTTGTTTATTCTTGGACCTGTTTCTGGGTTTGTTCCACTGATTAGTTTAATCTTATAAAAATACAAAACTAATTAAAATATTATAGCTGCTATAAAACAAAATTTCAACAAAGTTAGCCTAATGATCTAATTGGCTTTTGTTAGTGATTCATGAATTGGTCAACATTCCATCTAAAAAACAGAAGGAGCTTTGTTGGGCGTGGCAGAATAGTTGGTTTTTGTAAGGTAGCTTGAACAGGAACAAGGAAACAACATAATACAAAAAACTGGATTTGTTAACATCGGGTTACTTTCCTTGTAAAGAGCAAAGCAGAGGACTTCCTTATCATGCCGCCTCAGGTTGACTGGGTCCTTTCCAATTGGTGACTCTGAATCTCCTGGGGTTTTTTTGTAAAGACTGGCCTGTTTTTTAAAGTTTCAGTTTGATTATGTGGCACTTAACTGGAGTAACGCCATATTGGTTGTTCTGTTGGGGCCCAGTGTAGAAGCTCAGTCCAAAACAATGGCTTCCCATAAATTTTATTTAACATATCTTTATAATAAATTTCATTATCGAATAAGACACTTCCATCATTACTGAACTTTTTTTAACTTCTTGGCCATTTCTGTGTGCTTACTCTTTGCGATGAGATTCACAATTCCTTAGTTCATCCTCCCTCAAACCACCAAAAGAATTTTTTTTTACTGGAATTGCAAAACATCCCATCGGTTAACCTGAAGAAGTGAGGAATTGAGGCTTGTTTATGATGTTGAATCTTCCCATCCAGTAATATATAGTTCAACTTTTTATTCTTGGCAGTCCTACATGAGCCATGTTAAAACATGAACTTAAAATTACTGAATCTTTCTTTGTAATAAGAATCTTGATTAATTCATGGAGGATTTTGATTCAGAAAGTCCTAGATTCCAACCACAGCACCATTGCTTGTATGGAACATACAAGTAATCTTTCTAAGCCTCAATTTCCTCATAGAAAATTCTCTTTATAGGGTTTTTCTGAGAATTAAAAGATACTATATATATAAAGTACTTAGCACATGGCTTACCACAAGGTTCATACTCAAATTATACCGGTTGTCTTTGTTGTTGTTACTATTATTTTCTACAGCATTGTTTTACATGAAGGTACTCAATAAGAGTTTGTCAAATGAATGTGTACACATATGTTTTGATCAGTGGCATTTGAAATAAGGAATTACAATTCTCTACTCTACTTCTATACTGGAAATAGTGTAGGAAGTGAGCCATGTGGTTTCTTAATATCCTAAAGGAAAATATACTACCACTCCACTCTCCTTTCCCAGTTGGTGTTTCCAGTTACATAAATGGGGACTAGGGCAGACAACAATAAATTCCCAGCTTAACAAAGAGTGACAAAAGTCCCCTCATCTTCTCTAAGAACAAATTTCCATAAAGAAATTTAGGGGAAAAATATTTCTCTTTGGGAATGTTTTGGAGAAAAATAATGATTCACTCATTACAAAAAATGACTAACACTTAGCAGGAGAGATCCATTTATTTTTGTCTAGATGCCAGTAGTTAAGACTCACCTGTTAACATACACACAGAAATCTCAGACACTGAAAATTACAAGAAGATCATCTGCAGGGCTTCAAGTAACAGAAACGTGATAAGGAAAATGGAGTTTTGCCAGTCCTACAGCCCTCAGCTCCTCCTAACAGAGCATGTTCTTACACTGTGAGTGAGCAGAGAACATGGTGTCTTCTTATTAGGCATGAGGCAGTAGCAACAACAACAAAAAGCCCTCGGGTTCATTCTGCATTCAAGGTGGGCTGCTGTTGAACAATTTGTTTCACAACCAAAAGTTGACAGAACAAATCCAAAACATTTCTGTGTACGTGTTTACATGGGCAGCGATTGGCATCCGCAGTGGGTCTGAAGGTGTGCCTGAAGTCCCTTATGCTTTTTGTAACATTTTCAAATTCATTGCTGTCTTCTAGATGACAGGAAATTCAGGTCTGCCTTCCTCCTGGGAGATCTTTATTCACAGACAAGTCAAAAACCCTTGACAAAAGGCAACCAAGGGAACTTGTTGACCTTTTAGCTGTCTGCCTAACATCAGTGCAAGTATTGTTCCCTGATAAAACAAGAAATTCAATTTAAGGGAAAATTTAGAAGGCATTTGAGGCACTCTCATTTTATTTTACCTCTTGGGCTGTCTTTCAAACTGAGAACAAATGTAAATAAACAAGAGCTGTGCTCTCATTCCAAGGATTCAATAACAAATATCTGGTCTCACAGCTTGATGTAAATGAGACATTGTCTGTCTCCTTATTTATCTCTCCTTTCAGCCATTTGTTGAACTTTTTTTCTTACCCTTTCGCATGTACACACATACGCAAACATACACATGCACACATACACATACACGAAATTACTAAGAAGTTAAAGCTTCACTTCTTTGGGTACATCTTTTTTTTTTCTTTTTCATTTGTAATGTCTTGAAAAGCTGTATTCTTTTATAAATAAAAAAAGAGAACAAATCACATCCGAACAATGCACTCTAAGATATTCATTATTTGTATGATGTATCCAAAGTGAAAATACTCAAGAGAAGAGATTGTTAATCTTTTAATTATGTAGAGGCTTATTTAGGTTGTAATAATTTTTACTTTTACACATATGGACTAATCAAATTTTTTTTTCTGTTGGAAATGATGAAACATTCATTCATCAAACAATTATTTAGTGTCAGGAACTGTACCAGGATTATAAAGTCAGATAACACAGAGATGCTGCCTTCAGGAAGGAAAAGCCTGAAGGAGGACAGTTGCAAGGCCAGATCTAGTTCACCAAAATGCATGAATTGTATTCATAGCTATAAAAGGAAACTCTCCTACACAAAGCACTCACAAAGTATTCTATTTCTGCTTAATAGAATCTCATATTCCTATAATTTCTACAGAGACCTCACATTTGACTCTATCCCCACTAAGCTCAGCACTTTTGAATAGTGTAATTCAATGCACTATTGGGGTGCCTTGGAAGGGGCTGAGTAAGAAGAAAGAAGTCTTTTTAGATGTATCAAATCTTACTGTTTCAGAGAAGGTTAGAAATGCTTATGTGACATAGTGCAAGAAAGCATAATAATGGGAGAGACTCTGAGAGCCTCTTAACATCTATAGAAGTATCAATTACTAAAAGGAATGTGCTGTGGGTGCCTGCACTAAAGGATTCTACCTTCGTCAGGTCAAAAATTGTTGGAGGTAGAGGTGGGGGACTTATGTTATGTTCTTTCTTTTACCTTTGTGCTCTCCATCCCATCATGTCTACAAGGATAAAGTCATTTACCATAGTTTCTAACCAAAAAAATAAATAAATAAATAAATCTTAACACACAGTGGTTAACTGCTAAGCTAGAAAACAAAGAACACGTTTTGGTTTGATCCTCCCAGTAAACCCAATTCTTTGCCCGTAGACAGGTGCCTGAATCTGAACTCAGGAAAATTCATGCAAGCAATGGGTGCATCATCACCCTCAATGGCTCCATTTCAACTCATCTACTAAGAGGATAACTCCCATCCAATGTATTAACCCAAGGATGTGGAATCTGGGACTGACTGGGACAGGGGCATGGACCAGATGGGAAAGTTGGTTCCTGCAGGGTTTTGCCACTAACTGACTCCTGAGGGCCTCTCTGAACTAACCTGTCCCACCATAGCATGGCAAAGAAGAAACTGGGCAAAAGTACACATGCATTACTATGCACACATTTCAGTCCCTGATTAAAATATAGTTCTCAAAAAGCCAAGGCCACTGCTATGTTTTGAATATTTGTCCCCTACAAAACTCATGTTGAAATTTAATTGCCATTGTGACATTGTTTATGTCATGAGGGCTCCACCCTCATGAATGAAGTAATGCCATTATCTCAGGAGTGGTTTCACCCCCTCTTGCTCTCTCTTTTGCCCTTTCTTTGCCCTTCTGCCATGTGATGCCTTCTGCCATGTTATGATGCAGCAAGAAGGCCCTCACCAGATGCCAGCACCTTGATATTGAACTTCCCAGCTCACAGAACTGTGAGCCAATAAATTTCTGCTTATTTTAAATTATCCAGCCTGTGGCATTCTGTTATAGTAGTACAAATGGACTAAGACAGCCACACCTACTCTCCTTACAAAATTCTAGAATCTCACAGCATAATTCTCAAGGGCTTGCAGTGTTGTGATTAGAATTTCTGCATAGCACCCCAGTCACATGACCTTCAGGTCAGGTTTCCTATCATATAATGCTTAGCCTACAGCCTGCAGCAGCAATTATAGCATGCCTTTGGCATTGCCAGACCATGAGGCCAGACACCAGGCAAAGCAAAGCCCCAGACCTGTTCTGAGGGCTTTACCAAGAGGATCGACACCAAGGGCTTCCAATTTATTTTTACCTTGACCCAATAAGAAATACTTTATATCATTCAGTAAGAAAAACTTTATATACACTGTACACACACACATACACACACACACACACCCCAGCTTGCTCAGTACAGTTCTGACACTACTGACAATATACTAAGTGCATGGAACAGAATGAAGCTGTGTGGTGTAAACAATGAAATGCCTACCACATGTGAGACATTATATGCCTATTTGGAGGTAGACAAAGATGTGATAAAGATTCTTTGTGTGGCCAAACTTTAGTCAGGCTTCCAAACCTTCTCCTAGGCCCATCTATGTACTTCCTTATAAAATACAGTTTTAGCCACCCCTGCTAAGTCAATTTAGCAAGAACTCCCCCACCCTCAATGTCTGATCACCCTCAATATCTGATCACTCTCAATATCTGATTGGGTTCCTCATTTTCTACCACTCCCTAGATGATGTCAGATCACCCAGCTTTGCCTTCAGCAAGAATCCTGTTAGATCAGTTTAGCCAGAATCCACCTTACTTCTGATGACCTTTTAGTAATTTTCTATCCACCAACCTCCACCCTGCCCCTTGGCTATCAATTCCCACTTGTCCATGCTGTATTTGGAGTTGAGCCCAATTTCTCTCCCACACTGCAAGACCATTGCTTTGATCCCTGTACCTATCTTGATGGTCCTAAATGATATCTTCCTAACCATGCTTTAACAAGTATCATTGAGTAATTTTTTCTTTAAAATTTAAGATGCTTTTAATGGGAGATGCCTGAACAGTAGTGTGAAAGGTGTAGGGCATCACTCTCTAGTTCTCTCTATTGTCTACCCATAGATTGAAAGGCACAGAATGAATCTGAAATGGTTAATCTTTCTGTCTCTGTTTTTGCTCCACCCTTTCTCACATTTGTGTGTGCGTGTGCGTGCATGCACGCACATATGTGTAACTTAAACATATTTTCTTTTTACAACTAGGCTCACATCTGAAGTCAAACCCTCCATCACGCCTGACACTTTTAATTACCACCCTGTTGAGTGTGCCCATTGCATTAGACTATAGCTGTCAACTCCAACAGGATCAGTATGAGGCCTGCTTAGTAGCTTGCATGCTCCTTTCCTACTGCCTTCACCACAGTGTACAATGGCTACAGCAAAAATATGTACTTTATGAGGGTAACAATGGGTAGGAATCATGCCTCATTCATTTTTGTATCTTCCAAATACAGCTTAGAGTCTGGGATATAGCCATCGCTCAATAAATATTTATGGAGTGAATGAATAGACAGATGACATCAAAACCCCTTTCTGTGTTCTTTCCCTCAACTGAGCTAAGGGTCTTATGACAGCCTATAATTGGAGAGAAATCTGCCTCTAGGTAATATTTTGTTTAGTTTTAATTGTTTGGACTTCTTTGAGACTATTCCTTACTTGTAGAGTAGGACAGGCAGGACTACAAATACATATGCATTTGTTTAACAAATATAACTCTGCCCCTCCACACTATATGCTTAGCCCTGTGCTAATAAAATACCTGCCCTAAGTCCTTAATGTCTACTTGAAATGAGTCACAGAGTTAGTCATGTAAAATCCATATGTGAGATCCGCACCAAAGCAGATTGTAGAACTCACCACTTAATTCATCCTGCATCTTATTCAACACCCAAATCCACCACAGCAAAAGTTTTCTAATTGATCCTGTCCACAGACAAATCAACTTTTGTTTGAAGAAATCAGTAGTACAGTGGGATTCGGGTTTAAAGACAGTTCTTCCCTTTACCTTCTCCCATAACCCTTTGAACGTGTCCCAGGCTCAGACAATTATAATGTCTAAATTTTAAATAGGGATTTGTAGTTTACAAAAGGTAGTTATACAAATAATCTCAATCCTTAACAATTCTGTGAGGTCAGAGGGATCCTACAAGTTCAAATCGACCTTGTCCTCCTGTTCTTTAACCCCAATCATTAATTTGGTGAAATACAGCTTTGTTCCCTGTACTGTTTCAGGGCTGGTAAAGCATTAATATATTGCTGGATAATCTCAACATTGGCCAGCTTCTGACATTAACCAGAATTTATTTCTGACAGCATTCTATAAATTATAAGAGTGTTAATTCAATTTCCCTTACCATCCATATGGGCCTGATCCTATTTTTGAATCAAGCCAGTCGCTATTGGTCCTCTCTACTGTAAAGTGCTACAATACAGTACTTAGTGAATAATGTTTACAGCAATGATAAAATTCTTGTGAGGTTTTTATTCTTCTAGGAGATATATATTAAAGAAAAGGAATATTTGTGCACATTTTATTGAATATTTATTTTGTAAGCAAGAGCAAGAAATTAAGAGAGGTTTGTGTAAAAGAGCCCCTAAGAGGAAGCAAAGGGGCAGGAAGTGTGGAAGAAAGAACTGAAAACACAGACCTGTCAAACTCCACTGAGCCATCAAGGGAACCGATTAAATGGTGGCGAATAGAAAGAACTCTTTCTTCCTATACATAATGCCCTGGTACTGACCCCATCCTGACTGAAGTTTAATATACTCTATATGTACCAATTCTGGGGAATATTTTCACTACTTTTGAACTATGAGTCAACTCTAGCTAAAAACCTTACATGTAGTGATTTTGAATTGATTAAGATAGTGTCTAAGTATGTCATGCCCTGAATAGACTTATTGTCACTCACTGGAACATAGACTCCCTTTCATGACGCCGGGCTTCTGTAGTCCCTGTGTGGAGATGGCACTCTTCTGCAATGGCCATTGAAGTCATTTGTAGACACACTGTCAACCTATAATGATCAAGTTTAACCATAAGCCTCAAATTTAGTTCCCAGCCTTACAGCTCAAATTGGGAATCACCCTTTCAGCCTGGAGTGGTTGGTTAGTATACCAGAAAGGGATAAAGCATATGGTCTCATAATTGATTTTAAAAGGGTCAAATGTCCATTCAGAATGATCTGTTTCTTTGGCTTTACAGACTTTTCAAAACTCTGCATTTTGTAGAGACAGTATGGAAATAAATAAAAGTCTAGTCCTCTATTCCTATTTGATCAGCTGCTCTACATTTCCCTAAAAGTTGACTTCATTGGCTTTAGACTTCCATGATGAAGAAGTCATATTGTCTTTCTGGAACCCATAGGAATCTCATGCAGACAAAACCCTCCACACACTCTCAATAATATGAAAACTCTATCTGGCCCACTACACTGCCTGTCAGAAGTAGAATTTTTACATTTGTGTAGACACTGAGATGGATTTACCATGAAGCTAATGCAGCTTGAGTTTTAGTACCTTAAGGGCTTGGACTTAATTTTTTAATTTGTAATTCTGTTGTATTTTTCTTAAAGAAGGGCCCCATAATTGTGTAAACTTCAGGTTCCACAAACCCTGGACCCACCTGTGGCAAAAACACTGGAGCAAAGAGGTGGATGTTCTTTCCCCCAATAAGCCTCAGAGCCCATAACTCATGTAAATCTTTCAGAGATATTTACACAGAGGCTGAAAGAGAGACTGGATGCTTCTCAAAGTTTCTGCTCCTGTCTGTGATTCTATGGCCTAAAGAGCCTACCCATTGATCCTTCTCAATTGTGGATTAACCTAGACCCAGAAACCCTCTCTAAAAGATGACAACTAAGGAAATAGAAGTTTAGACCCTTTCTTCCGCAGTTAACAGACAGATGGCTAGTTCTCAAATTTGCATGTTAGATATAGTTCTTCCATTATCACTACCCTTTCATTTGCTAACATGGCAAGTACAGGACAAATATTCAAATTGGCTGCTAAGATTCGAAGTGATTTAAGAAAACTGACTTCGGAGAGCAATGTCTTCAAAGGTACCATCATTTAACTTATAATTGTGAGGTGACGAAGTGCCCTTTACTGTTGCTCTACTGTTGTTGTCTTTTGCTTTTTAGAGAGAGCTAATTATTAACATTAGCTTATTAAATTTGAAAAAAGCATAATCATCTGCAGATTTTTAAAATGTGCCTATAAGTTCCTATCTACCTTTAGATATACAAAATAGCCAAATAGTGTTTGATTTTCAAAGAAGAGGTGTTCTCTCTTAATTAAAAGTCTGTAAAAGCTGAGGAGACTTTCAAATTATTTTAAAGACCCCTTGTGTGAAATTTGCAATACACTTTTGAAATATGCCTCTGTCACAGCTGCCGTCTGATGAGGCTTGGGTTCCAATCTGTGCCTCTCCAGCAGTCTGTGCGACCATTGCTGCCAGGTGGCATCAGCTTCCTCGCAGCATCCTCCTCCTGTCTGCCATGAGGGAATAAAGCCGCATCTCCCTGGGAAGCTCCCATTGGTGACTCAGAAGAAATCTGTCTGCAGGAAAGAGATGGCAAGCGTACTTGGATATTTGAATTATTGCTGTCATCAGCACTTTGCTTTCCTGCATCTATTGAACCTTTGACATTGAAACAGTTTGCTTATATGTAGTTACAATATTTGTAATTTGCTTTGGGTTTACTGAAATGTAGAGAGATTCATAGGTAGTTGTTCATGGCTTTGTAGGAAGCAGAAAATGTTTGTAAACATAATGAAAAGGAAATTAGCAAACTGATAAGTAAGTTGCCTTAAAACTTTTGTGATTACCAATTTATTATCTATTTTAAGACAGTATCATCAGAGGTATCTATTCTAATTGGGCTGAGCCTAGAATTTAAAAAAAAAAAAACAAACTTGTATGCCAAACATCTTTGCTACTCCAAAGAAAAGAAGATAATCCTTGGTTTAAGGTTAAGCGTACTCCCAAAGAAAGACTAGGAAAGGAAAGGGAAATGCTGAGAGCATCTGTAAACTTGGGCCTGCATCTTTTGTGCTCCAGGGACAATTATGGTAATTGTGCTGATGAAAGAGAATTTATGGATATAAGTCACTTGTGCCAATATAACTTTGGCACATAGCTGTGGGTGCAATTGGTGACTACAAAATCAGCCATCTGAAAGAAACATTTTTTTTCACCTTCAAAAGCTACTCAAAGGTTTTTCATCAATTCTTCACTATTAAATAATGCATATCTGACTTTTTCTTCTTAGAACATTGGAAAGGCATTAATGAGATCCTTGATCAGCTTATATCCCAATATTGTATGACATAAGGAAGAAATGTTCAATCACTTCAAAAATGAGTTCATAAGTAGCCAATTTGTCTATACTACTAAGATAAGAATTTACAAAGCAAATTAAATAGATTTCTACCTACAAAAGTATGACTTGAAATCAACTTGTTCCCTAACCACAATAGGTGACCATTAGAGAAATGCCAACAAAAAAAATTAATAGCTCTTTGGAAGAAAGATTATATAGCCATGTCATAAAGTCATTTTTCTACCATTGGTTCTGCATCAATTGTCCCCAAACAGCATTATTTTATTTTTCTTAAATATTTAGTTTGTTTAACCTGAGAATTTTTATTTACATGGTGGAGAAGAAAACTTAACATAAGTACAGGATAAAGTAAAATAATTAATAATAATTTCCAAGGCTGTGCTTTGTTTTAGTTTTCAGATCTCTGACATACAATTTATCTTCAACATATAGAGTACACTTAACTCATATAGGTAATCTTACTTTCCAGGGCTGAGACTGAGGGGAGGCAAGTGAATGCAAAACTTAGGAGACAAGTACTCTCAGAGGCGTAGGAATGCACGTGCACTTTGCATCCTGAATGCCTCAGTGGCCTCACCGGCCTCACCCTCATCACAGAACCACAGCAGTAACAGCAAATCTGCCAAGTTCATATTCAAATAGCTGTTATTTTGTCCAATCACAAGCATCTGGACATTCTTACTTCCTAACTCTCCATCCAGCTGAAGGACAATGATAATTGATGGCTCTCTTATCAAATTCTAATTCCAGACTAAGAATTATAGAAAATAATCTCTATTTTATATTGACCAGAAAATTCACACCATTTTACTAATACAAATTTCTTCTTAATTGTGGCATGGAAAATATCTTAAATTATTGTATAATCCTGTTTTCCTAATGACTTAGGGAAATGTATTGCTGTGTCAAAAAGTGAAATTTTGACCACAAGATTAATGATCCCTTCTGCCCATCACTGATGGTGATGAAAACAAATGACAATACCATGGCTTTCAAAGCCCTCCACATTCTTAAAATTTTTCTACCGATTAATATGTTTGCCTTACCTTTAATGCTGAAATATACCACTGACCTACCTCAGTGACAATCTTGCACTTTATTTTTGTTACCTGAATAGTGATGAGTCTATGAAAAAATAAAATCTTTTGTTGTAACAAGTTGTTAAATAGTACTGAGAGAATTTAGAAAATATGACTAATTCCTAAAATATTGTATCTGATTTCAATAATACATACCAAATTATGGCATGAAAGTTTATTGTAATATCACTGTAAGGGCCTAGAAGGAACTTCTAGCAGTTGCTTATGTAGTAAGTCATCGTTGCTTCTTAGTCAAAGCATAAGACCGACCCAGTCGGGGGCACAAACATATGTTGTGATTTCTTTGCATTGCATATTTATTAGTAAAGGACACTGTGGAGAGAAATGTTTAGAAGTTTGTTTCTGAAGCATTTCAACAAAACTAAATTGGGGAATAATGGGCTATTTTCCCTCAGGGAAGAATTTAGAATTGCAGTTCACAGGAACAGGCCCGACAACCTGTCCAGAGGGCTTGTCCATCTCTAGTTTCTGGATGTCTCTGACTCTCTAATCATCTGTCCTTTTCTCCAGAATCCACTTGGCTAACCTTTCCTTTCACCACATTATTTTCTTCCCTAGCACGTCCAGTGGATACTGCTAACATACCGGCACATAGCATTTATTCTGCATTGACTGAGTAGGTACAGGCTTAAAGAAATTGACAATTACAGCCAGGACTCCAGGCTAGGGGCTGGGAGAAAAGAGGCATCTCCACAATTATAAGGTTGTCTTGATGCTCCTGACACCTCCAAGGCTGCAGGGAGGCCAGTCTAAGCATCTCTATTCCTGACTCCTAGCCCTCACCTCAGGCAGAAGCTTCTGGAAGTTCCCCTAGCAGAAGCTCGGGCTCTCTGGAGACCACAGTGGAGACCTAAACTACAATGAGGACTATCGATCAGAGAGACGAACAAGCTCTGACACCAAAGCCGGCAGAAACCTCACCACTTTTTTTTTTTCCGTAAGACCTTTTCAAATCCTTCTCTATTCACTGAGTAGAAAGCAATAAATTAGAGCAGCAGGCTCAAAATTTGGAAGGCTCTGGCAGACGGGGCTAGGCTGAGTTATTGTTCTATGTAACCCTCCCGCCTGCCTGGGAGTCATACATAATGGAGAAGGAGGTAAATAAGAATTAAATACCTGAAGTCTCTTTTTTCTTCTGTCCTTTGATTACACCACTATTTTATTTATGATTCCCCAAAGAGAAGGAAACTTCCCTTATGTGCCATTGCTTCTATAAATTGTTAAAGAATCACAAAAATGAAATACCTCACAGCAGGTTTTTCTCTATTGCCTCTTTGCTGCTGTACTGGCCCTTTTAAAGTGATGGTTTGCCGACACATGTTCCTGCTCACCTCCTCCGCAGCCACCCTGTCCGCACTACCCCCAAACACAACCAGCTTTAATTTCACTGTATCTTATTTGCCAAAGGAGATCAAACACATCTGAAGTCCACACTGAGCTTGGTGTAGTGTTCACTAGTACTGTCCAGGTTTTGCTTTATATAATATTGTTTTGCACCTCAGGGACAGTGTACATGGCAGTCAGTTCACATTCTTTGTTTTGTCTCTGCAGGTTTGGTTTGGTTTTAAATACTATTCTTAATAGCTTGGGGTGGGGAGAAGAGGGTTTATCTTAATTATTTGTGTAATCTCTCAAGGTTCTACCTTTCTTTGTTAAAATAGAATTTGATACAGGGCTCTCTAATTCTGAATCTATTTGGAAGTTTCTAGCATTTGGTTCTTTCCTCTAAATAAAATTTCAGGATTTTTGTTTTATATCACTTACTCCTACCACCAGGACACTTAAGAGATTGTGGATACAGGTTCTTCTTGCGTGTTATCTTCCAGCTGGAGGAAACGCCTGTTTAATAGAAAGGGTTTAGAGTGTGAATAACAGGATAAATGATGTCAAGGAAGAGACCAACATGATGCTGAAATGATGAAGCCTTTATGTAATAATTCCTAACAGATTTAAGGGGGAAAAATGCAATGGAAAATAAAATCTGCCACACACGGCAAGCAGGATTCTTTTTGGACTTAAGGTGACCAAATATTCTGACTTTCTACCTTTTGAGATTTATTGTATACACTACTCCATCAGACCAGAAAAAGGCATGTTTGAGGAAGAAATGAAGCCCAAAATAGAGGACATAGTACACTGAAATTGCATTAAGTAGTTTATTCATAGGAATACAACTATATGAACTCAGAGTCAGAGAAATTAAAAGCGGGCAAATTTGCCCACATTCATTCATTGAATTCACTTCACGCTCAGCAGTTTGCTTGACATGAAACCTTTGAGTCTGTTGCCCCTCAAGGAGTCTCTGCTCTGTGTGCCCTTGGAGTGTCTGTACTGTATTTTTTTCACAGAAACTCTTTATTTTATATTGTATATTACTATGTACACTATATGTCTACTCACATCATATACACACAGAGTTGTACACCAAAAATCATGTTTTGTATGGGCAATTTAAAGGATTTCAAGAGTACTTTTGACTCTATTCAACTTTCACTTTACACACTGACTCTACAAATTAACTTCCATTCATAATCACTCTAATAATTAAGCTGTTTTGATTAAGTTTAGGTGTCGAAGCTCAGAAAAATCACAGCTGTGGTAACTTAAGGCCCTGCAGGTGCATTCATGTAAAGTTCATGAGAGATTCTTGAGGAATCACAGAACATGGGAGAGATGCCAGAAGAGTGGAAAATGGACAAAGTACCAATTTTCTAAAGAAAGATAAAGATGTTTCCAGAAATTAAAAACCTTAAAATTAATGTGACACCAATATCTACCAACAAAAAACAATTTTAGGATATTTAAATAATTTGGAAGTTTTTAGGAAATAATTACAATTAGCCAGCATAGTTGTACGAAGAATAATACATCACAAACAAGGCTAATTTAATTTTTTGATCATTCTTTTCACCTGTTTTTTGAGGAAAAGCCATAGAGATAGTATATCTTAATTTTGCGATATTCTAATAAACAAAATGGAGAATAACATGAATTTATGGATTACATCAATTCAGAGGGAGCTTTTAGTGGAGTCCTTCACTATTTAGAACTTAGTTCCTGCTATGGTTTAAATGTTTATCCCCTTCAAAACTTGTGTTGAAATTTAATCCTCAATGTGACAGTATTGAGAAAATCATGGCTCACAGTAGCCTCCAACTCCTGGGCTCAAAGTGATCCTCCTGCCTCAGCCTTCCAAGTAGCTGGGACTACAGGCACATGCCACCACCATACCTGGCTAATTTTTTTTTTTTTTTTTTTTTTTTTTGTAAAGAGCAGGTCTCAATATGTTGCCCAGGCTGGTCTTGAACTCCTGGCCTGAGAGGTGGGCCTCTAACATGTAATTGGCTCATGAGGTCTGTGCCTTCACAAATGGATTAATCCATCCCTGGATTAATGGGTTAATGGATTAATGGGTTACCATGGGAGTGGGAATGGTGGCTTTATGAGAAGAGGAAGAAAGACCTGACCTAGCACACTCAGCCCCTTTGCCATGTGATTCCCTGTGCCACCTCAAGACTCTTCAGAGAGTCCCCACCAGCAAGAAAGCTTTCACCATGTGCTGCCTTCAGACTTCTCAGCCTCCATAACTGTAAGAAACAAATTCCTTTTCTTTATAAATTACTTGGTTTTAGCTAATCTTTTGTAAGCAACATCAAATGGACTAAGACAGTCCCATCTTGTCCAACATTTCTCCTTATCATCTTGGATGAAAAGTATAGAACAATTATATCTTGTTTGTGGATTACAAAAAGCTAAACAGGAACACAAATACAGATAATTAGTATTACCAAAAAAAAAAACCCACCTTACTAAACTAAAATTTAAAAAATTAAAGAGCAAATCTAATTAAACTTCATTTAATAAAGGGAAATATAAGCTCTTCACTAAGGTGCAAAATTTAACTTTGTGTGCACAGAATTAGGTAGATCTGTTTTGAAAACTGATCTTTTGGAAAGAATTATACTTTTTGTTGATTGAAAGTGTAACACAAACCAATCATGTGATGGATCTGCCAAAAAAACAACTGCAATCTTTGGTTACATTTTCGGTTTCCCCAAAAAAGGGAGATTATCTTCCCACTGAGCTCCATACTAGTTGACCACATATGGAGTATTGTATTGACTTCAGGGGGACACATCTTAAATCTATCCATCTTCAACATGACAGCCTTTCACATATTTAAGGACACCTTCCAAGCTGCCTTTTCCAAGGTAAGCATCCCTCTTCTTAATAGAATAAGGTGTTACGTCACCAGGACTATTCCTTGTTAATAACACTGCCCTCTACACATTATAAAGAGTCAACAACTCTTTGTAACTGTGTCACACAGATTAAACAGGATATTCCAGATGTAGAATGACTAGCATAGAAGAGCGTAGGACCCTCATCTGCTCTGTTCAAGTTATTCTTATATTAATCAAGTCTAAAATTACAGTGGAGCTACATCATACATGCATTTAATTTATACTAATTCTACTGTACGTTTCAGCAAAAATAAATAAAAAGTGATACTGCCCACTTGGTGAACACATGCCCCAGAGTAAATATGAAATGAGAAATGTGAATCTGGGCATCCATGTGTCATAATTTAACACTTTTTATTCTGAGGACTAAGTGTCATTTGAGAGTTTAAAGATGTGTATTATTTTGTTTGTTTAGCCTCACCCCTAAATATATTGCTTTTCTTTCTGGAAAATTTTCGATTTTCAAGATACCTTTGACTTGAGAATTTTGTCTTTTTGTGACTTTTGATAACCACATGAGATGGCAACTCTTCTCTATTGTTTTTCTTTTTGGCAGTCACCTCACATTGTTGGATTTATAGCCAATTTTTAACAACATTCTTTTCATAGATATACATGGTAAATCAGTTCTGCTCTATCTTACATTTTTAGAGTTGTTTTGTTTTGTTTTGTTTGAGCCTAAGTACAGGATTTTATGTTTATTCCTATCACATTTCTTCCTACTATATCTGACTCATCATTCCAGATTTATGATTTGGGGGACTGATTGATATACTCAGCTTTGTGTCATCTAATTTCCATAATAAACCAAAGCCTAAACCTGCCCACTTGGTTGCCATTGCTGATTCATTAAGACCTTTGCATGAATTATTATATTTCACTGAGTCTAAAATGAATATCTTTTAAAAACGTTTGTGTATTTGAAATTGTGGTTTAAAATCAATGGGATATTCAAGAGAATAAGAAGACAAGCCACAGACTGGGAGAAAATGTTTATAAAAGACATATCTGATAAAGGACTGACTATTTCCAAAGAATTCTTAAAAGTCAACATTAAAAAAATGAACAACGCAATTAAAAAATGGGCAAAAGACCTAAACAGACACCTCCTCAAAGAAGATATGAAGATGGCAAGCAAACGTATGAATAAATGTTCAAAATTATATGTCATTAGGGAATTGCAAATAAAACAACAATGAAATACCACTATATACCTATTAGTGGTATTAGAATGGCCAAAATTCAAAACAATTTCAACACCAAATGCTGGTGAGGATGTGGAGCAACAGGAACTCTCATTCATTACTGATGCAAAGTGGTACAGCTACTTTGGAAGACAGTCTGGCAGCTCTTACAGAATTAAACATATTCTTACCATATAATCCAACAACCACATTCCTTGGTATTTACCCAAAGGAGTTGAAGACATATGTCCACACAAAAACCTGTACATGGATGTTTATTGCAGCTCTACTCATAATTACCAAACTGTGAAGCAACCAAGATGTCCTTCAGCAGATGAATGGAAAAATAAACTGTGACACATCCAGACAATGGAATATTATTTGGCACTAAAAAGAAATGAGCTAATAAGCCATGAAAAGACATGGAGGAAACTTAAATGCATATTGTTAAGTTAAAGAAGCCAATCTGAAAAGGGTACGTACTATATGATCCCAACTATATGACATTCTGAAGAAGGCAAAACTATGGAGACAGTAAAATGATTAGTGGTTGTCAGAGATTAGGGGGTAGGGAGGGATGAATAGACAGAATTCAGAGGATTTTTAGGGCAGTGAAACTATTCTGTATGACAGTATGACACTGGGTACATGTCATTCATTTCTCTAAACCCATAGGATGCACAACACCAAGAGTGAAACCTATTATAAATTAGGGACTCTGGGTAATAATGATGTGTCAATGTGGGTTCATTGATAGTAACAAATGTACCAATCTTGTGCAGATAGTGATAGTGGGGAAGTTTGTATGTGGGGACAAGGAGTAAAATGGGAAGACTCTGTACTTTCTCCTCAATTTTACTGTGAACCTAAAACTTCTCTAAAAACTAAAGTTTATTAATCAAAAAAAAACCAATGGGATCTTAAAATCCCTATTGGCCAGGTGGCAGTGCCATGGTATAGTGGTCATAACCTGTGAATGCAAAAATGTGGTCGTTGCTACTCAGATTATCAACATTTCAAATGATTTACATGCACCATTGGGACTTCTCATATTAACTTTAAAATTTCTTCAAAAAGGTTACACCACGATTCAATATTGAAACAAAAAGTTATAATAGATATGGAATACCACAGAAACACAGCAGTGAGGTGTATATTTGATATTAGTGCAACAAAAAATTGCCATTGGAGTAACGACCATAATTCCATATTTTCTTGAGAATGCAGGACTAAGAAAGAATGGTCACAAGTACATGAAGCTGTGCTACATTTTATTCCTGAGATAAGTACAAGAGGACCATCACATGGCAAGTAATGTATTTAAGAGAAATTAACAATCATTGAGAATAACCCAAAGAAATTGTATGCAGTAAGAAAAAGCTGGTATGTGACAATGTCATGTGACTCAAATGATAAAATACAAGTCAAATAGGAAATGCTGACAAAGGCTGAGGGTTCTTTAACATTCCTCAGAATTACACTGTCAACGTGAAAGGTGCTAAAGAGACTTAAGAACAGAAATTAGTCTAAAAGCCCTTACAATAAGTGTAAAACAAAAATTCTAAGTAATTAGAAAGCAACATTAATAGTTCAATAAGCAGCACTTTTTTATTAGAGGTATGTAAAATAATGGTGAATCCTATAATCAATAGTGTCTTCAATCTTAGATAAGCAAAAACTGAAGGAATTCATGACCACTAGACCAGCCTTACCAGAAATGGTCAAATGAGTCCTGTATCTGGAAACAAAAAACTATAATCACCATCATGAACACACACAAAAGTATAAAACTCATTGGTACAGCAGAAACATAAAGAAGAAAGAGAAAATAATCAAAACTTATCACTACAGAAAACCAACAAACTGCAATGATAAACAATGAGAGGAAGAAAGAAACAAAGGATATACAAATTGGAGAACGATTAACAAAATGACAGGAATAAGTCCTCACCTATCAATAATAACCTTGAATGTAAACAGATTAAATTCCCCACTTAAAAGATATAGACCAACAGAATGAATTAAAAAAAAAAAAAAACAACTATATGCTTCCTACAAGACATTCTCTCCATCTGTAAAGACATATATAGACCCAAGGTAAAGGGATGGAAAAAGATATTCCACACAAATGGAAATCAAAAGTGAGCAGGAATAGCTACACTTATATCAGATAAAGCAGACTTTAAGTCAAAAACTATAAAAAGAGACAAAGAAGGTTATTATATAACTATAAAGGAATCAATTCAGCAAGAGGACTTAATATTTGTAAACATATGTGCACCCAACACTGGAGTACCCAGATATATAAAGCAAATATTTTAAGATCAAAAGGGAGATATAAATTCCAGGACAGTAATAGTTGAGGACTTCAACAGCCCACTCTCAGCATTAGACAAATCATCTAGACAAAAAATCAACAAAGAAATATCATATTTAAACTGTACTTTAGATTAAATGGACCTAACAAACATTTACAGAACATTTCATCCAACATCTGGGAATACACATTTTTCTCATCAGCATGTGAAACATTCTTCAGGAGAGATCACATGTTAGGACACATAACAAGTCTCAAGAAATTTAAAAGAACTGAAATTATATCAAGTATCTTCTGACCACAATAGAACAAAACTAAAAATCAATAAGAGGTATCTTTGAAACTGTAAAAATACACGGAAATAAAACAACATGCTCCTGAATGACCAATAGGTCAATGAAGGAATTCAGAAGGAAATATAAAAATTTTTTGAAACAAATGAACATAGAAACACACCATACCAAAAATCTATGGGATACAGTAAAAGAAGTATTAAGAGGAAAGTTTGGCCAGGTGCAGAGGCTCATGCCTATAATCCTAGCACTCTGGGAGGCTAAGATGGGAGGATTGTTTAAGACAAAGAGTTTGAGACCAGCCTAGGCTACTAATAAGACCCTGTCTCTACAAAAAATAAAAAAATTAGCCAGGCATGGTGGCATATGCCTGTAGTCCCAGCTACTTGGGAGGCTAAGGCAGGAGGATTGCTTGAGCCCAGGAGCTTAAGGCTGCAGTGAACTATGATCACACCACTGCATTCCAGCCTGGGTGACAGGGCAAGACAATGTCTCAAAGAAAACAAAAAAGGAAGGAAGGAAGGAAGGAAAGAAGGAAGGAAGGAAGGAAAGGAAAGGAAAGGAAGGAAGAAGGGATGAAAGAAAGAAAGAAGAAAGCTTATAGCAATAAATGCCTATATCAAAAAGGTATAAATATTTCAAATAAAAAACCTAATGTTCCTTGATGCATCTCAAGGAGCTAGAAAAGAACAAACCAAACACCAAATTAGTAGGAGGAAGGCAATAATAAAGATCAGAGAAGAAATAAACAAAATTGAGACTAAAAAAAATACAAAAGATCAATGAAATGAAAAGTTGGGTTTTTTTAAAAGATAAACAAAATCAACAAACCATTAGCTATACTAACCAAGAAAAAAAATAAAGACCCAAATAAATAAAATCAAAAACAAAAAAGGAGACATTACAACTGATACCACAGAAATACAAAGAATTATTATAGGCTATTATGAACAAACTGTTATTAATACACAAACAAATTGAATAACATAATGAAAATGGATAATTCCTGGACATATACAACCTGCCAAGATGAACCAAGAAGAAATATAAAACCTGAACAGACCAATTACAAATAACAAGATTAAGTCAGTAATTAAAATTCTCCCATCAAAGAAAAGCCTAGAACCTGATGGCTTAACTGCTGCATTCTACTAAACATTTAAAGAAGAACTAATACCAATTCTTTTCAAGCTCTTCCAGAAATTTGAAGAGCAGGGAATTCTTCCAAACTCATTCTACAAGGCCAGAATTACCCTGATACCAACATCAAGGAAGGAAACAATAAAAAAAGAAAACTATAAGCCAATGTCCCTGATGAACATAGATCCAAAAATCCTCAACATAATACCAGCAAACCAAATCCAGCAGCACATGAAAAAAAAAACCAGGCTCCATGATCAAGTGGGATTTATCTCAGAAATTAAAGGATGGTTCAACATACACAAATCAATGAACATAATAATTACATCAAGAGAATGAAGGACAAAAACCATATAATAATTTCAATAAACACAGAAAAAGCATTTTATAAAATTCAACATTTCTTCATGATAAAAATCCTCAACAAACTAGGTTTGGAAGGAGCACACCTCCACACAATAAAGGCCACATATGACTAACCCACAGCTAACATTACAGTCAATGGAGAAAAGCTCATTACCTAAAAAAAAAAAAAAAGTGAAATATCTAAGAACAAATTTAAGCAAGGAGGTGAAAGACCTCTACAAGGAAAACTACAAAACACTGATGAAAGAAATGGACTCCAAAAAATGGAAAGACATCTCATGTTTATGATCAGAAGAATTAATATTGTGAAAATTACCACTCTACCAAAAGTGATCTACAAATTCAGTGTAATCCCTATCAAAATACCAATGACATTCTTTACAGAAATTTTTAAAAATTCTAAAATTCATATAGAACTACAGAAGACCCTGAATAGCCAAAGCAATGCTGAGCAAAATGAACAAAGCTGGAGGCATCACACTACCTGACTTTAAAATATACCACAAAGCTATAGTAAACAAAACAGCATGGTACTACTATAAAAACAGACACATACATCAATGGAACAGACCAGAAAACCCAGAAAAAAATCTAGAAATTTAAAGTCAACTGATTTTCAACAAAAGTGCCAAGAACATTCAGTTAGGAAAGGATAGTCTCTTCAATAATTGCTGGGAAAGCTGGATATCCATATGCAGAAAAATGAAACTAGACCCCTATCTCTTACCATACAAAAATCAAATAAAAATAGATTAAAGATTTAAATGTAAAACCTGAAACTATGAAACTACTAGAAAAAAACATTGGGGAAACACTTCAGCACATTGGTCTGGGCAATGATTTTTTGAGTAAGACCTCAAAAGCAGAGACAACAAAAGCAAAAATAGACAAATGGGATTACATCAAGCTAAAAAGCTCTGCACAGTAAAAGAAGCAATCAACAGGGTGAAGAGTCAACCTACAGAATGAGGGTAAATTATCCATCCAACTAGGGATTAATAACCAGAATATATAAGGAACTCAAATAACTCAATAGCAAATAATCCAATTTAAAAATGGCAAATGTTCTGAGGTCTTGTCATGTATCAATAGGTGAAATCTCCCAGGTACTAGCCCTCAGAGAGAACAAAGGGTAGCTTGTGTTGTATTGTGTTGTGGTTTTTCTATTTTGTGTTATTTTTACATCTATAAAGGGGACAAATTCTATGATTCCTTTCTCCATCCAGGCAGGGTGATGGGTCGGGGGGAGGCTGGCTGTGTTACTAAATATGTTCTATAAATACATAGAGACAAATTTCCCCCACTAAAGACAGCATTTTAGGGCTACTTTAAAAATATGTCAAAAGCTGTATCGGGTAAAATATTTTCATTGCCTTCACCCTCTGAAGGAAACAGAATCTCCCCAACAGGGTGGAGGCACAGGAATCCTGGGTCCCCACACCTGTACTCCACCATACCTGCTGCATGTGCGCACTTGCCCCAGGCCCTCAAAAGAAAATGTACAAATGGCCAACAGGTATATGAAAAAATGTTCAACATCACTAATCATCAGAGAAACAGAAATCAAAACCACAATGAGATATTGCCTCATACCTGTTAGAATGGCTATTATCAAAAAGACAATAAATAACAAAGGCTGGCAAGGATGCAGAGAAGGGGGAACAGTAATACACTGCTGGTGGAATGTAAATTAGTACAACCACTATGGAAAACAATATGGAGTGTTCTCAAAAAAACTAAAAATAGATCTAACATATGATCTGGCCATCCCACTGCTATGCATATGTCCAAAAGAAGGAAAATCAGCATATCAAAGAATATATCTGCATGCCCATGTTTTATTGCAGCACTATTTACAATAGCCAAGATATGGAATCATCCTAAGTGTCCATCAATGGATGAATGGATAAAGAAAATGTGGTACATATATACACAATGGAATACTACTCAGCCATAAAAAAGGAATGAAATCCTGTCATTTGCAACAACATGGATGGAACTGGAGATCATTATGTTAAGTGAAATAAGCCAGGCACGGAAAGATAAACATCACATATTCTCACTCATATGTGGGAGCTAAAAAAGTGGATCTCATGGGGACAAAGAGTAGAATTGTGGTTAACAGGCTGGGAAGGGGAAGAGGAAGAAGGAGATTGGTTAATGGATACAAAATGCAGTTAGATAGAAGGAATAAGTTCTATTGTTTGATAGCACAGGAGGGTGACTCCAGTGAACAAAAATTTATTGTATATTTCAAAATAGCTAGAAGATTTGAAATGTTCCCAACACAAAGAAATGACAAATGTTTGAAGTGACAGATATCCTAACAACCCTGATTTGATCATTACACATTGTGTGCTTGTACCAAAATATCCCATGTACCCCACAAATATGTGCAATTATTATGTATCAATATGTAAATAGTGTCTTCAAGTCAAAGAACTATGATCTTATCCACTTATACACTTAATTGGTACATTCGTTGCAGATAAGACTTCCGTTGTCCTTCAGAACAATTGACAGGTGAACTGGGTAGTAAGGATTTTCCCTTGACAGATGTGAAGGTGAATGTAAAGCAAGTGTACATGTTAGGTCCACAAAGGACAATGACAGAACCCGGTACATGGGTGTTAGAACATGAACTCAATGAACAGAGACAGCATAATTAGAGAGCAATTAAATAAAGGAAACTAGATGCAACTGGATCAGATGGAGCAGAACCAGCATAACTTCTCCTAAACAAAATGTTTTGGCTAAACTTATGTACATGACTTTGCACACTTTGAAACATTTGATCAGTTAAAAGAGGCTGAAAACCTGATTTGGGTGGCATAAATTTTTTTTTAAACTAAGTTGATAGTTACAGGACACCCTGCCCTTTACTACTACAATAGCCTCTTAACTCTTCTCCCTGCATTCACTTTTACTCCCTTCAATCTATTTTCCATGCTTTTCTAAATGCAAATGCACACATATTAAAGGGTTTAAACAACTGTATGATTTCCTATTGCTCTTAAGGAAAATTCAAAACTCCATCATGTGGCTTGGTCTTGACTAGCTCTCTATCCTCAACTCACCAACTGCATGATGGCATTCTTGGCTCCAGACACTTTTAAACGTTTTCAGTTCCTTATTTGTGCCATGATCCCACTTATGGGTGGTTTCTCTGCTTAGTATTCATTTACCATTTCGCTTCATTTGGTAAGCTCCTATTCATCCTTCAGCTGCCAATTCAGTTGTCACTTCCTAGGGAAGACTTTTCCAGCCCCCTGACGAAAGCAAGTTCTCTATCACACACAATTTTAGCACCATGTCTCTCTCCTTGTTGCAGTTAATGTGGTTAAAATTTTTCACATATTTGTGTGATTGTTTGATCAATGTTTTATTTGCTCACCCTGCCACACACAATAAACTGCAAGCTCCAAGAATATAGAAACCATTTTTTCTACTAACCATTGTTAACCCCTAGTACTATTCCAGTGTGAAGTGGGTGCTCAATACATATTGAATGAATTAATGTTAAGTGAAGACACCTACATATTTCTTCTTCATTTTCTGTAATCACTTTTCATAAATCCTGGAAGTTGGCAGCCCTGATCAAATAGAATGTTTTATTATAATGTTAATAAAAGGTGGTGAAAGTTCTCAGAAAGATAAAGTCAAAGAGTAGATTTCCTATTAATGGCTTGAATTACATAAAGGTTAATGTTTGAAGGAGGGCAAGATAGCTAAAAGATGAATGGTTGTGATCCCACTTACTAAAAATGCAATTCTTATCTTTTTTTTGTCATATTTGTTATTAAATTACTACTTTAAAAAAAAAGCTACCCAACAGCCAGATGAAATAGATATTTTGGGGGGAGAAAATTTCTGGTTACAGACATTCAATAAAAAGTTTTAGCTTAGTCAGTGTTCTGCATCAGGAACAGGAGGGAATTCCTCTGTGATTATGGGGATTTGTTTTCATAAAATTCCAACAATGTTTATGTAACTATGTGAATATAAAACCATTTTGATCTGGGCATAAAAAATAGTGCATTGTATCAGTTTCATACTTGTTAGGTGTTAGCAACAGAAGGTGACTTTGGCAATTAAACAGAAAAGTAGTTTATTAACAGGATGTTGGAGGTTCTACTTCTGACATTAGAACTGCCTAGGTGCTTTGGCAGACCCTTCAACTGCAGAATAATTAATCCCTGGTTTGAGACACCACTTCTGTGCAAAGGCACCTCCCCTTACAAAAAGAAAAACAAAATGAGCTAGACCCAGTGCCAGCACCAAAATGACAGGCAGTGGAGAAAGATGAATATGCTTATAAGCAATTGTCAATGCCAGTGGTGCCATCTGGAAAATTAGTCTTGAAAAATGAGCCTGGTCTAGCTATGAGTTAGGGAAGAGTTCCTAGGGTTTCCTCACCAAGCAGCGACCATCAGGGGTAGTTAACAAAGTCCCAAGATTGATGGTTACCCCTGGCTACTGGCAGAGGCAAAGGCAAAGTGAAATCTTCTCTTGAGGAAAGCTTCCCCAGTTATCAATTTGGAAACAAGGGGCTTGCACTGAATAAAAACAAGTAATGAGCTCACAATTCAACAGCTCAAATACAAAAGAAAGTAATCCACTATGTCTGAGAGATAGTGAAAAAAACCAACAATTTTAGACCCCTTTCTCAAGTACTGCAGTTATTAAAATAGTCAGATATAGACTATAGACCTACCATGTAGGTAATATTTTGAAAAATTAAGGATGCATCACATAAATGACTGTTAGGAATAAGCCCTACTGATTTAAAAAAGAAATAAATGCAGCCTTTAGAAATGAAACAAAATGAATTATTGGCATTAAAAAAACTAATCCCCAATTAAATAGCAGATTAGGCATTTTAAGAGAAAAATAATAAACCAGAATATATATCAAAAAATTATCTAGCATATAGCACAAAGAGAAGAGACGGAACAACATAAAAGAAATAATAAGCAAAGTGGAAGATAAAATGAGTTCTATCACACATCTAATCAGAATCCCAAAAGCAAAGAATAAAGAGAATGCAGAAGAAGAAACTAAGCGAGATCCAGTAGACTACCTTCAAAGGCATGACAATGAGAATGCAGCAGATATCCCAACAATAATAAAGGAATTAAGAAAATGTATACCTAGAAGAACTCTCTCTCAAGAGAATGAGGGTAAAATAAAGATATTTTTTATAAACAAGAGGAAGTAGTTTTCCACCAAGGAACCAGCTAAAAGATCTTTTAAAGGATACAATTCAAGATGGAAAATGAACCCAGAATGATAGTTGCAAGAAGAAATAATTTTTCAAAAAAGTACACATGTTTATAAATGCAAACATTGTACAAAATAATAATAATAATACAGGCAAAATTAAAGTACTGGACTATAATAGATATAGGTCAGAAGGGGCAATCAAGCTGAAATATTTGAGGATCTTTATGTATTTCAGGAGAGAAGTTAAGATATTATTTAACTTCAAACTCTGTTAAGCTAAACAAGCATGATAATATTTCAAGGGTAGTGATCAAAAGAATAGAATAGAATTGGAGCATACAAGACCAAAACAAAGAGAGATAAAAATATAAAATAAAACGAAAATAAACTAGCAAAAACTCAACAAAAGATATAAATAGATTAAACTCATTGGTTAAAAGACAGAAATTATGAGATAACATTTTTAAGTCCAGGTATATTCTGCTAGAACAAAACATCGAAGTGTAAGAACACAGAAAGGTCAAAAATAAAAAGATGGAAAATTATATCCCAGGCAACTACTAACAACAGGGAAATGGGAATAGCTATTTTAATGGTAGATACAATAGGTTTTAAGACACATCATCTTGATAAAATGGTTTGATTCACCAGAAATATGTTACATTCTAAAATTATATGCACCTAATAAAACAGCCTCAAATACATAAGGCAAAACTGATGCAACTTAGGGAAAAGCTGTCAAATCTACAACCTCTCCCAATTACTAATAATTCAAGCAGAACAAATATCAGCATGAATATGATTATATACTAGTGAATATATAGATACCTTTACACACAACAATTAGAAAATGCACATTCTTCTCAAGTAGACATAGAATATTTGCAAAATCAATTTCTATACAAGATCATAAAAATTCAAGAACAGATAACATTGTCTGACCACAATATAATTATGGTCCAAGTCAATTACAAAAAATAAAATGTTTTGAACATTTGTTTGAAAAACAATTTGGCAGTGCCTCAAAAAGCAAAACATAGAGTTACCACATGACCCAGCAACTCCATTCCTAGGTATATACCAAAAGAATTAAAAACATATGTCCTCACTAAAACTTATACACTAATGTTCATGGTGGCATTATTTATAATAGCCCAAGCTAGGCATGGTGGCTCACGCCTGTAAACCCAGCACTTTGGGAGGCTGAGGCAGGAAGATCACTTGAAGCCAGGAGTTTGAGACCAGCCTGGGCAACACAGACCCCGTATCTACCAAAAAAAAAAGTCAATAATATAATAGCCCAAAAGTGGAAACAACCTGAATGTTCATCAACTGATGGATGGGCAAACAAAATGCTGTATGTCTGTACAATTATTCAGCCATGAAAAGAAATGAAGTACTGATACCTCCTCCAACATGGATGAACTTTGGAAACATTGTGCTAAGTGAAAGAAGCCAGATCACACATTGTACGATTCCATTTAACTGAAATATCCAAAATAGGTAAACCTATAGAGACAGAAAGTACATCAATGGTTGCCAGAATAACATAATCTTTTTACTTTACCATAAATTGATGTTTTAAGATTTTAAAATTAAAGTGTGATCTGTCAGTCAACAGAATCTGAATTTAAAGAATTTGAAGAAGGTGATGATTCTGCATCAATAACTTCTTTATGCTGTGAGGGTTATGTGAAAAAAAAAAACAAACTTCTTTAGTGTGTGTGGCATTAGAAGACATTAGGTTTTCAACAGCACCTAGAGGAATTGTGCACAGTGAGTACTATCTACTTAGTTATTATGTTTAAATTGGACCTTGAAGCTTTTGTATTTAATAAAATTACACATGATGTTTCCAGCATATTGCCTAGCTAGCATATAACAAAAGCTCGAGAAATGTCGGTATGCCAAAATAATAACACTGGCACCCCCAGGAATTATTCTCATTTTACAGATGTAGAAATTGACGTTTAGAAGCAGAAAGGAGGGAGCTTTCCCAGTCCACATAGTTAGTAAGTGACAGAACTGGGCTTCAAACTCAGGCTTGCTGACCACTATGATATTCAACAGTATTCCCCAAACTTTGGCACATTTACCTCTGGTAGAATACACAAAATTATTTTAGATGGAACACAAACACATTTTAAAAAATGTAATGTGTATGTTTTTCTTTTTTTTTAACCAGCCTCTCCACCCATTTTTTTTTCTGTGTTTTGTTTTTGTAGTATAATATCTGGAAAATTTTTATTCACAAAGAAAAGTAGTTGCCTTACAAATGAAATAAAATATTTGAAGTATTCCTGAAGCATCTTTAAAAACTTTTCTCTATTATTTTCTTTTTTAAAAATAGCAGGTTTGTTGAGATATAATTCACATATCATCTAGTTCACCCTTTTCAAGTGTGCATGTCAGTGTTTTTTAGTATATTTATAAAACTGAACATGGATCACTACTATCTAATTCCAGAACATTTTTATCACTTCAAAAAGAAATCATATATATATTAAGCAGTCACTCCCCATCTTTCCCTCTCCCCACCTTTGACTACCACTGATCTACTTTCTGTCTCTATGGATTTACTTATTCAGAATATTTCTTATAAATGGAATCATATGATACGTGGCCTTTTGTGTCTGGCTCCTTTTGCTTAGCATAATGTTTCAAGGTTCATCTATTTTGTATCCTGTGTCAGTATTTCATTCCTTTTCATGGTCAAAAAATATTCCATTGTGTGGATATACATTTTGTTTATCCATTCAGCAGTTGATGGACATTTGGGTTGTTTATACTTTTTTGGCTATTATGAATCATGCTACTATGAACATCCACATACAAGTATCTGTTTGAGTCCTTATTTTCAAATCTTTTGAGTAATATGCCTAGGTGTAGGATGCTGGCTTATATAACAGCTCCATGTTTAACTTTTTGTGGAACCACCAAACTGTTTTCCACGGTAGCCACACCATTTACGTTCCCATTAACAGTGTATGAGGGCTCCAGTTTCTCCATATCCTCACCAACACTGGTTATTTTCCATTTTTATGGATTATACCCATCCTAGTGGATGTGAAGTGGTATTTGTTTTAATGTATATTTGAAGATATAATTATCATATTAAGCTCATGGTAATGTTTGTTTTCCCTTTTGGCAGTGATAAGATTTCTTAAATACACTTTTATTTAAGGAGGAAAAAAGTGAATCACTTAAAGAAAATCAGTAGATAAATAATGTACGGATGGAGAGAAGGTGAAATTCGTGAAGGTGTGGCCTTGGGCAAGTTACTTAATTTCTTTGAGCCTTAGTTTCTTCATCTGTAATAAAAGAGGACATTGGACTATTATGAAGACTAAATGGACTAGTATTCATAAAATATTTGGAACAGTGCCTGTAGAAGTGTGTGCTGAATAAGTAGAGAAGGTGGTGTTGAATGAGTCAAGTTTGAGAAACTCTTGCATAACTTATAGCATATCTCTTTATTAGCAGGGACTGTCTTTTTCTATAGGAGGTATTCAATCACTGTTTAATAAAACCAATGGCCCAGTGAATATAATTGTGATGTTGAATTTCCCTGTTCACTCTTGGCCTATATGACAAAAGGTGCTGTAGAAAAGGAGAATTTTCTTGGGATGGGGATGACCTGGCAACACAGGCACAGGCAAGTCACTGCTGATATTCTGCCACTCAAGCTATCCACCTGCACCAACCACCACTAAAGATGCTGGTACCTGGAGGAAGGTGTGGAAAACACCAGTCCTTTTTACTCCTGGATTCTTGGCTTCTTACTAGTTTGTTTCTTTTCTTTTCCTTTCCTTTCCTTTTTTAAAAAAATAATTTTAAAATTAATGAGTGGGGCTAGATTTCAATTCTCCTTCCTTTTGGCCATAACACAAAGACAAATACACTATGACAAAAAATGATATTTCAGGGATGATTTTTTTTATATATATATATAAAATGATATTTATAATGGGATTTGGCCTAGATAGTCTCTTGAAAGATCATGGTTGCAGTCAACAGTAGTCACTTGACCTGTTGGGAAGTGAAACATTATAAATAACTCCCTTCTCTTATCAAATCCATTCTCTCACACTTGGGGGTTAGAGTTTAAACATTCATAAATTAAATGGCCAAATAAAAGTCATTGTTTTACATTAGATCAAATATAAAGAACTTACTTGAGTAAAGCAAGAGAGTTAATGAAGAAAAATAATTCACTGAAATAAAAAAACAGTTTAATTTTCATTTACAGAATTATGAGCAGTGTAATGTTCTCTGCTCAGCAGTGCCACTGTTTCATGCACCCTTACAGTTAATAACTTATTCTAGGTATTAAATCTGTCACATTCCTTTTACTTGGTCTTGCAATGAAGAATTTACAGCAGGAGACCCAGAACTGACCCAGCAATTTGAAAACATAACACAGATATGAATCCAATTATTCTCCATCTAAATGCTGACACTTAAGCCCTGCATCGATATGTGACATCTGAACCAGTCATATTTAATATCTGACTCATCAAAGCCAATCCAGAAACAAAAGCAAAAAGATTATTTCACACCCACCTTCAGCATGGAGTTCATGAACGAAAGAAAAAGAGAGCATGTCAGCCTGCTCTATGTAATTTAGATACTGACATAAAACATATTTTTTTAAAAGTTGTTCTCCCCCCTGGTGTGCTGGTCTTTTTCCCTTTCGCGACTGCATTTGCACTGAAAAAGAAAGAGTTGCTTGTACAAGTTCATAAAACAAAACAAATCACTTCTTCAGCAGGAATATATCAGTGGCTCGCTGCTCGGGTCTAATGGTTCTTGCCAAATGCGCTGATCATTTCTGTTTTTATTCTTTGTAAAATCAGCAACTGGAGCTGCTTAAAATGTTTTTCATATAAAAATGTAATGGGTCAAACAGTGGCCTTGCAAAGAGAAGCGGGGGTGAGTAGAGATTTCTTTGAAAAAAAATTTGACTGAAAATTTAGGGATCGTAGTATAAATAAAAATTGCTTTTAATATAGGTAAAATGAGGTATTTTATTTTGTCCCTCTACAATGGAGGGGAAGGGAGACATATTCTAGAGCCAGCTAAAAAGGAATAGATAAAAGATTGTGAATTAGTGCTTAGACTAATGACGAAAGGAGCATTTTCTTGTCCTCATTGTTGAAGAAAGCAAAAGGAACCAGAAGATTAAGAAGTTAAGAGATTAAGATTCACTTGCTCATCAAGAGAGAGTGAGTGAGAGTATGCCTGCTGAAAACACACTCACTTCCTTTTGTAAAGATTAAAAAAAAAGTCAAGGCTTGGAAAGCAAGTTGATCACAAGACCTACTTTCTTGTATTTGATAAAAACTAGGTTCTATGTGCAGGAAAAAAATAAAAACTTTTAAAGAATATTTTTGACTTCTAAAGGACTATACGCTAATGAAGGGACAGATTATCCAGCAATCCCCAAGGAAAAAATTTTGTAGCTATCTTTTTACATTGTATGAATTAGACTTTAGTTTCTTATTATGTTATTATTTGTTGTGAGAGACTAGTTCCCATCCTATCATGGTCACGAAAGGCTACAATGTAAAGCAACACAATATAAAGAAATCCCGAATCCCCAGAATGTGAAGTAAAAACAAAAGAGAAAATTTCAGTATCAAAACTCAAGACGACAGCAAGAACAACTCTCTTCCACCAAACACACAAACTCTGTATTTGTATTGTACATAGTTTAATCCACAGAAAAATATGGCTTGGAAAAACACACACCAGAATCTTAGCAGTGATTACAATGAAAAGAAACAGTGGGATTGGAGGATAGGGAAGGGAGCTTTCAGATATTACTTTATATATCTTCTTTCAAACACCATATAGGAGGTAATGTAACAAGCATTTATGTACGTGCCATTCAGATTTAACAACTGGTAGTATTTTGTGGTCATTGCTTTAGATCTCCTTGGTTTTTAAAAGGGATCCAATGTTACAAACTACCATGGTGCAGTTATCTGTGTTTTCTGAAAATGACCTCAGAACTCACTCTAGGCTGCTTGGGCAACAGTCCAGCTGAGACTAGGGGCATCTCTCTCTCCCTGTTGAAGGGTCTACTCCCAAGAACCACTTCCCATGGCACTGGTGGTCTCTAACTCTGGCAGCAGGATGGCAAATTTCCACAGGGTCCAGGATCGTCAAGTGAAGGATAGCTGATTTTCCCAAACAATATGTAAACCACTGATATCCAAAATCCTGACCTTCTGGCACTAGTCAGCCTGTGAATACCTTCACTGACATGGCAGTTTTCCCAGGCTTGCCCTATAAAAAGAAAAACAGGAGGGCAATGTCCCTCCACTAGCCTCACTAGACCCAAATGTAGACTCCCACCTTTTTGTGGGATGGTGGAGAGATGGAGACCCTGTGTCTTCTCTTCTCTAGGGGCCAGGAAAGACTCTCCTTTGCATAAGAGATAGTGTTTTTCTTTCTTGCATTCTTCTCAAATCCCATGTCCACCTTCCCCAGAGGCACATCTATCCTGAAGTAGACGTGTGTTCGTATTTTTGTACTTCTAGTACATATGAATGTACTTATACACGACTCATAAAATTTTTTTGTGAGTTTTAAAAATTTACATTAGGGTTTATTATTTTTCTGAAACTTGCTGTTTTTACTTAACATTACATGTCTAAGATCTACCCATGTGGGGTTTATTTTTCACCCAATCTGGGAGTCTCTGTGTTTTAATAAGCCAATTTAATCTGTTGACAATTATTGAGATTATTAATTTTTTAATTATTATTATGTTGGTGCTTTAGAATCCTCTTTCCTTTTTTTTCCTTTGCTTTACTTCTGTTTTACTGCCTTAGTTTAAGTTTTCTTTATTTAATTTTCTAGTCTCTTTTAGAAGCAATTCAAAACTTGTTCTTTTAGTGGCTACCTCTAAATTGTTAAATGCATACTTAATGAGGCTAAGGTTCATATAAAGACCTTAGACTCTGATGACCTCCCTCCCATTTTCCATGTATTGATATCTAGTATGTAGTGTTCCTTTTATAAACAGTTAATATTTATTTATATTTGCCAGCATGTTACCGATTTTTTTGCTCACTATTGCTTCTTGTAATCTACCTCTTTCTTCTGGGTTGAGTTTTTTTTCTTACCAAACTATAACTCTTAATAGATGAATTTTTAGTGTAAGTCTGTGTATTAGTCAGGATTCTCCAGAGAAATAGAACCAATGGGGCAGGGGTGGGGGCAGGGGGGAGAATAGAGAGAGAGATTTTAAGGAATTGGTTCATGTGGTTGTGGAGGCTGGGACATCCAATATCTGTGGAGCAGGCTGGCTAGCTGGAAACCTAGGAGGGGCTGGCTGTTGGCAGAATTCCCTCACATTTAGGGAGGTCAATTTTTCTCTGTTAAAGCCTTTGACTGATTGGATGAGATCCACCCACATTATGGAGCATAATTTGCCTTACTCAAAGTCTGCTGATTTAAATGTTAAATGTTAATCTTATCTAAAAAATAGCCTCAGAGACACATCTAAATATGTTTGACCAAATATGGGTACTATGACCTAGCCAAATTGACACATAAAATTAACCATCACAGTCTATAAGTAGTATAATCTCTCAATCTTTGATTGCAAATGATTTATTTCACTTTTATTATTGAATAACAGTTTAGTTCTTTATATAATTTTGATCTGAGAATATTTTCTTTCGCCTCTGAAGATATTATTCTACTGTCTCTTGCTGCTGCTAATGAGGATTCTTCTCTCAAAGTGATTGCCATTCTATTATGTGTAATCTGTCTTTTCCTTCTCTCTTCAGATTTTCTCTGTCTTTGATTTTCTGTAATTTATTTATGAGTGTAGAGATGCGTTTTGTTTTTATATCTTTCTTGGGACTTGCTATGTCCCTTCAGTCTGAGACTGTTTTTAATCTGGAAAGTTCTCAGCCCTTATCTATCCAAATTGTCCTGCTCCCATGTATATTCTCTCCTTTTGGAAATCCTCTTGAAGTTTCTCTTCTACCCTCTATGTCTTTTAACTTCTCTTTCATATTTTCCATTCATTTATCTCCCTGTAATGCATTATGGTGGTTTTCTTCAAACTCCATCTGTTAATTTACTAAATCTCTTTTTGGTTCTTCCTCTGTGGTTTAATGAGTTTTAATTTTAGAGACCATTTTCTTTTAATTTCTTGAATGCCTATTTTGTTTTTCAAATCTGCTATCTTTTTTATTGAACTATCCTGTTCTTGTCTCATAATTTCAAGAAAACCCCAGTCTACAGTTGGTCAGTTCTTTTACTTCACCTACCTCAAGTCTTTTATCTGGAAAACCAGATTATAATTTTTTTCTTTTCCTTTTTTTTTTTAATTGCATGGACTCTTTACCCCGAAGGATTTTTTTTCCCCTCACATGTTTCCTGCTAAGTGTCTGTTAATTTTAATGGGCAATTATGATCAACAAGCTAATATTCAACATCACTCAGGATCTGTCTAACATTCAATTTGGTGAATAACAAAGGAAGAACACACCCTAACATCTTTAGAAAAGATCTACAACTTCAAGACAGTAGGGCAGAAAGTTTTGCTTGTTTCCATGAGATGGCACAAAATCCTTGTCTGAAATTCCGATGATCTCCATTCAGTTTTAAGGTGGTTTTGTGTGTGTGTGTATGTGTGAGAGTAGGATTGTACTTTACTCATGTTTGTATTTCCCAGTGACATCTGGTTTATATCTTATGTTCAACATATTTGTGGAGTCTAATAAACAAATTTCCCATCAAAATTGGGACTTTTTTTTCCCTCTATGACTCTGATCTTTATACATAGGTAGCTGTTTTGGGTAATGAACACATTGATGCAGATTTGTACTTCATCAGTGGAATTCCAGCTATACATTATTCCATCTAAAACAGGAAAACCTCTTTTTGGATAGTAGAAGGAGGAATTAGTTTACAGTATAATATAATATGATATAATATATAAAAATATATATACCTTCTCTATTTGTCATTTTTGGCTGCCTAGTATTCCTTTTCCATTTCCTAATAACACTAAATTTTTCTGAGTGAACTCCTCTCTCCATTCTTACTGTTGCGATGTGGATGGGACATAATTGGCTTAACCCAGTCAGCCATTTCCATCACCTAGGCCACAGTGACTAGTTATGAACAGGTATGTTACCCAGTCAGAGGCAGGGAGATGGGAGACAATGTTTGCAGGAGTTTACACTGGAACCTCTCCACATTGGAATGACCAGCAGTTCATTGAGACAGGAACAGAATTATATCTAGGTATGAGTTTGTCTTTCCTTCAGCACCACTATCGGGGGGCTCACCCTGTTTGATCAACTGGTACCGAATCACGTATAATATTGCATCAGATCAGGGGACCGACTTTAAAGAAAAGGAGGTACAGGCAGTGGGCCCATGACCGTGGGATCCACTGGACCTATCACATTTTCCACCACCTAGAAGCTGCTGGCTGATAAAGTGTTAGAATGACCTGGTAAGGAGAAAACTGAAGGACCAGCTTGGAGATAATACTTTACATGTATTGAGTACCATCCCTCAGGACACAATATATACTTTGAATTGAAGATATTCTCATGGTACTCCTCCTCAGTAGGAAGATTATGTGGGTCTGGGAAGCAAGGGTAGACCCAGGAGTGGTTCCACTTATATCACTCTCAGTGATATAAAATATAAAATTCAGTGGTTTTATCAGATTCACAAAGTTGTACAACCATCACCACTATTTAATTACAGAACATTTTCATCATCCCAAAAAGAAACTCCATACCCATTGGTAATCACTCCTCAATCCCCCTTTCTCCTAGCCCATAGGCAAGATGGTTATTTTGGTTGTACCAAAAAGATTATTTATATTTTATTCATATTTATTTATGTTTTACCAGTTGCTGGTTTCTTGTATATACTGTCAAAAGCATTACGTCTTAGAATGCTGAAAGAATTTGCCCAAAAATCTATAAAATTTGCCAAAAAGAAAAGATAAATAAAGGACAGGAACCATCACTCAACTCTTAATTGACACTGGGGTCTTGGTGCATCCTATTGGCGTCTTAGAGGCCCACTCCTGTACAACAGCATTCATTAACTAAAAATAAATTTCCAATGTGCAGATTCAGTGACAATAATAATAAACAAATGCCAAATTACTAAAATATATTATACCCTTGCACCAGCAATCGAAATGAGCTTGGAGTCTCTGAAAGTCCATGTGGCAATAAAAGTATGGCCCCCAACTGGATCAGAAACATGAATGTGAAAACACTTTTTCTTTTAAAGAGTCTATATAGCATGTCCTGAAGTAATAATTCAAATATTAAACATGCTATGACTCCTATCTCTTAGTCTCATGTGTGATTGAATGCTTAGGAACCTACCTCACAGGGAGATGCTATGTCAGCCAGTCAACTTTGCAAAGCAATCAAGGTTACTAAAACAGACTATGTTTATAAGACAAGGTCAAAAAGAACTTAAACAACTCTTAGTGCATCTGAGTTAATCCCTAATTTAATTTTTTCAAATGTTCCCAGTCTGTCCCTAATTATTTCTATTCAACTCAACCTTTACACACACAGAGCCAAGTAGGGAGAATTGGGCCCATGGGTTTTACATTTTTATTAAAAGCCAGAGGTAACATTTAACTAACTTGAATTGTGGGTGGCAGCTCAGTTCATGATTTCTTCAGAGGAAATTTGACTGAACACATGGAGCTGGGCTGTGCAACAAGATCACTATTTGCTTTGCAAGTAGGTGCATGTAAAACGGTATTTGGCAAGCATTCACTAAAACCCCTTACATTGTCCCACACCTGAATTATTGTCCTTCCTGTACCTTTCAGTTACCAAAATAAAAAGGTCAGATTCACAACACTTAAAAAAAAAGCACAGATAAAAGTTCTGTTAGAGTAACTGTTTGTAACAAACTTCCATTTCTATTAACCACATTAGGACAGTGATATTTTCCTACATACATTCAGTGAGCCCAATAAATGCTATCTGACAATGCTGAGTTCTAATTTGTGCATATGTGTGAATATATGCAAATATATATAAATTGCAAAGTTCTAAATGTCTGTTTATGCGTTTCCACATAAATATCACAAATGCCTAAAATGTAAAGATACATAGAAATAGATATAGAGATATATAAAGACACTAAATTATAATCAAATTAGAAAAGTATAAAAGTGTATGTGTTTTAAAGTATACACATTAATGGGGGAAAACATTCTAGTTCAAATTTTAACTAATAGTTAAAAACTTAGAAAATATCATCTGCCTTCAATTATAAAACACTGAATATATTTATTATTCAACCTATGGAGATAAGCACTCCCATATTTCATTAACAGTCTTATATTAGATTTGTTTTCTGTAAATTGAACCAACAAAGAAAGGTAACAACAAACAGGGGCTCCCTGTGGAAAATTTTCTTTACTTAAATTCTTTAAAAATTAGAGATTTAAAAGTTCTGTATGAACAAAAGAAAAAGAAAGAAAAGAAAAATACATAAGTAAAGATACAAAATCAACTGCAAAAACTTTGTGACATATATGACAAATTAAAATGTAATATGATAAATACACAAAGAATAATTTAAAGTCTCTAAGAAAAAGATAAATATCTCAATTGAAATGTGGGCAAAGGCCATGAGCAGGCAAGTCACAAAAGAAAGAATAAAAATGGCCATTAAACATGGAAAAAATATTCGACCTTACTTGTAACTGACAGAAACCTAATTTTAAAAGAGGAGAGAATTTTTTGACCTAGAAGAGTACCAAGTATTTAAAAACTGGTAACATATAGTGTTGGTGATAACTGATCTCAATACAAGTACTCCCATTTTGTGGGTCAGGGTATAAACTTACTATGTTTTTGAAGGGCAATTTGGCAATACTTTGTCAGGATGTAAATATGCCAATCCTTTGATGCACAAATTCCAATTCCAGGAATTAATCCTAAGGAAATAATCAAATTAATGATCACAAATGTATACATATACATATTATGTAAATATAAACATAAACATATACATGAGTATCTGCATACATGTGTATGCGTCAGCATTGTATACAAGGGCCCAAAAAACTTGAAATAAACTAAATCTCCAAAAAGATAGGCTTAATTAAATAATTTATTAAGACATACCTATACAATGAAATGAGCTGTTAAAAAGCAAAAATGTAAAATTATATTTATTAATAGGAAAATTCCAAAGTATATTATTGAGAAACCAGGTTTTAAAACACTTTTGGTCCCATTTTTTCCAAGAAATAAACATAACAAAGTCTAGAGTTATGCTAAAATAAGAACATTAGTTATCTCTAGGCAGAGAGATTTTGTATGATTTTTTCCTTCGACCACTCTGTACAGTTTAACTTTTTTGTAGCGTGCATACTATGTTTACAATCAGAAAAAGATCTCAGCTATATCTTACTGACATTCTCTTCCCTGATTTTGGGAATAGCAAGCAACATGACCTACAGTCAAACTATCTAATACTAAACCTCAAAATTATCACTTGTCACCCTAACAATTCCTTTCTTTCTATTAGAAATACTCAATTTCCAAATTGCAATTTCTAACTTTCCCTTTATTTGTGGAAAACAAGAAATCAATGTGAGTGATAGAATAGTGACAGGTATTTATGTTTCTTTTCCTTTCCCAACACTTCTAGTACAGTTCTGCTAGAAATACATACAGTATTTACTCAACAAATACTGCTTCAATTGTAGTATCACAAGGACCCTGGAAACTTTCCAGTGCTGTATACATGGTAATCTGATATCAGTTAAAGGACTAAGTTGTTGCATTATCCAGAAGAATGAAATAAAGTATACTTCCCTGAGGTTTCTTCTAGATCTAATTGATTAACACAAAGCAGAGTTTAATACACAAAAGGGAGGGATTTCTCTGATTTGAAAATGACATAATTTATAAAACAGCAAAGCCATTAGACTGATAGGACAGTTGTTTTTCTACATTATTTAGCAATCATGAAGCATGACAATGTGAATTTCTTGAACATTTTATAAGAACTTCTTAGCAGAGTTGGTACATGACGCAGGGGTTTGAGCTCAAAATACTACCCTTGAAGACCATTTTTTCCTCATCCACTGAGAATCTATCAGATAGATCACTGGGAGCCCACTAAGCAGGACAGATGGAAGGCACTGTTTTTAGGTGTGCAGGATGAGAGCAGATCATAGGCATGTTCACCTAGTAGACTTGACCTTTTAACATAATAAATGCATTCGGCTCTCCATGCCTATGGGTCCTGCATCTGTGGATTCAACCAACCACAGATCAACAATATTTGGAAAAATAATATGGATGATTGCATCTGTACTGAATATGTACAGATCTTTTTTCTTTTCATTATTCCCTAAACAATAAAATATAACAACTATTGACATAGCATTTACATTATACTAGGTATTATCAGTAATCTAGAAAAGATTTGAAGTATACAGAAGGATATATGTAAGTTACATGCAAATACTACACCATTTTATATAAGGGATTTGAGCATCCCTGGATTTTGGTATCCCATGGATACCAAGGTGTGACTGTACAAAAAAATTATATTATTCATTCAGCACTAACAACTTTTAAAATTGGATATACTGGATTATGGCATCTACAAGTCATTAGATATGCTGGATTATATTGCCAATTCTTTGCCACTGACTCATTTTTGACTAGAGAACTCACTATATTGCAGAGGTTTTATATCCTTATCTGTAATGTTAAGATAATATGTAATCCTTAAAGAGTTTCTTTTAGACTGCTAGACTGAACCCTAAATAGTATGATGTCATTTGAGGGTCTGTTGCATTTATTGCTGTGTTATTCAGGTGGGGGAGGAGTTCTTCGTTTTCATCCAAAATTTTGTTTTTCTAATTTGAAAGTAATACAGGGTGATTGAAGAAGAAATTGTAACAAACCATAAAGGCATAAAAAATGAGCACAATACCACCTTCAAATAGGATCAACATTTCGATACATTTCCTATAGCAAGTAGTTAAGATTTCAGGCTGTGAAACCAGATTACGTGGGTTAAAAATCCCATATCTGCCAGTTACTAGTTTGTGACCTTCAACAAGTGACTTATTAGCTTTGTGCTTCAGTTTCTCAAGGGAAGTGGGTAGAGAATTATAAGGGAAGGAACCTTAATGGGTGGTTATGAGAATTAAATAGGTTAATGTGTACAAAGCGCTTGGAACAGTGCCTGGCACATGGTCTCACGTTAACAAACTTTAGCTATTATTTCCCTTTTAAATTTACACATTAAATATATGGAATCTAAACATATGGAATCATACTGTTTGGTACCCTGCTTTTTCACTTAACAATGTCCCCCGAGCACATTTTTCTTTTCCTTATATTTAATGAATATCTTTTCATGTACATTAATATAGAACTACATAATCAGTTTTAATCACTACACAGTATTCAATTGTATGGATATACCAAATTATTTAACCAATCAGAGGAAACAGTTCTAAAGGCTTTATTCCATAATATAATCTCATCATGAAGATCAAATCGGGTTATTAAGCCAAAAAAGTAAAAGTATACCATGCTACGAAATCTTTAACATTTTTTGCTGGCTTCATAAACTAGTGCCAAACAGGAAAAGGAGGAGGAGGCAGAGGAGCAGTGGGCAAGAGGTGGAGAGGGAGAAGGAGGCACACAGTGATTTTTTTTAAAAGTGGTAACAGGGGAGTTTAAAAAAGAATTTAAAAAAAACCTAATGTGAAATCCTTATAATGCTCCTGATTTTTTATCCTCAAGAAATAATATCTAAGGCTCTTGAAAATCTTTTAAGTAGTACTACTTGTTTTGGCTGAATTCACCACCTCTAAGATGTTTCTTCACCACCTGTAAGAAATACATGAAAAATAACCATGAAACAGAAGTCACTTATAAACCGAATTTTAATAAGAGGAGAACCAAACCAGGACTGATTTCAAAAATGTGTGGCATAAAACATGGAGACCATTTCAACACATATTTCTATATAGAATCTTTTTTGTCATGGGAGACTATAAAGTTTACGATCTTATAAAAATTGTTATTGCTGTTGTATAGTATTTACAATGCTGACATAGGAAAAAAATCATCCTATCTGCCTTGTCTTATCACCCAGATTCTGACTTCATGGTCATATCAGACTTCCAGACCGACCTTCCAAGTTTTAAAGCCACCTTCTTATAGTCTGGGGAGGATTCATATGGCCAGCAGTATCATTGCAACAGTCTTAAAGACCAGTCCAAAAAACCCTCTCAATTCCAGAAATATTTCAAATCTCTTCTGTGTTCTTCAAAATTATAGATTTATGCTAAATTTGTAAAGCAAAAGTGTACCATACTTTTTTCTATATGTAAAGATAACTTTATTGACCTACCTTCAGGCCCAGTGGTTTGGACTCACTCAGGCGCATTCACATTCTTGATGGATTACAATGGACATATGCTTTCAAAGCTAGAATTTAGTCTGTGATGATGGAATGGAGAACTCTAAATCAAGGAATGCCAAATGTTCATCTTTGGCCTTGTTTATTTTTTTATATACCAACCAGTGATTCCTAAACTAGATGTGACTAAGAATTACCTGGGATGTTTTTAATACAGATTCTCAGGCCCAACTTCAAAACTATTGAATAGGAAACTCTAGGATCAGAGCCCAGGAATCTGTATTCATAACATCTTCCCCAAGAAATACTAATACAGACAGCACACACCCATCCATGGACCGGAATTTGGGAGCCACTGCTCTAACTCTTGGGTTAGACAGTATATTCATTTAATCAAGTATTTCTAAAAACTTATTGTGGGTATTTCTCTGGGTGATACAAAGGAAATAAAGTATATAATCCCTGTAAAAAAAAAAAGCTTACTGAGCCAGCAGTCCCCAAAATATATTCCATGAGGTGTTATAAACATGGGGTATTACAAAAAAAAAGGAATTCATGAGCACATAAATTTGGTAAACTGCAGGTTAAACAAATTATAAACACAATTCTTCATTCCAGAATTTTTCAAGGCCTTTAATATGTTGTAACTTTCCAAGAGGGAAGTCAAACTTCTTTGTACATGGAATTCTTCTTTCACAGAGCATGTCTTAGAACTAGTGTTCCAAAGAAAACAGTTTAGAAATGCTGAACTAGGGTATCAATTTCTTGTGGACAATGACCATGACCTTATACATTTCTTTACCCCTCATGGTACCTAAAACAGGGCTTACTAATACATGTAAGGTGAGATAGTTGAATGAATTCTCACAATCTAAAAGGTAAGTTTATCATCCAAGATGTCAAGGAAATATAGGCTAAAAAAGTACTAAAGACTGCAAGTGCCCACTGAGTAAAGATGTCATTTATTCCATTACTTTTTTGAATTTCATTTGTTCTTTCAGAGTGTTGCTTCATATTAGTGCCACCAGTAAAGCAATGACCTCCTTGTGAATTGTCAATCAATTTATCTCTTACTAATATTCAAAAATTAGGTTTCATAGATGCTAATACTTCTACTAAGAAGAAAACTGTGGCTGTGGAATGATGTTGGGACCATGACAGCAGGAACACCATAGGAGCCAAGGAGTTTAGCATGCTTCAGGAGGTGAGAATGGTACACACCTGCACCAATCTTTCTAATCAAAGCACAACAGAGCTTGTATGGGAATATAGGAAGGACACCAGGGAGAGTAATCACAGCCTAAGGAAAACAGCTTGCTAGTCTTGTGGCCAATTCCAGCATAAAGACCTTGCTGGGCATTATCTGCCAGGCTGTGGTGCAGGGAACCATTATATAGCATGGAAAAGTGAACTTGGCAAATGAAGGATAAGAGGAAAATCAAAAGAACATTTTCTGTCATCAGTTCTCCTTTTCCAGGAATGAAGCATACTTGTTTGGTATTTTTAATTTGTTTGATTCTAAATGGCATGAAAATGCTTCCATTTCACTGGGGGAGGGCCAGCTGGAGTGAAAATCCAATGGCTAAGAACAGAGGTTTTACATTTTATCTTTTAATACAGGAAAGAAAAGAAAAAAGATCCTATCTCAGAGTGGTTTGAAACCAAATTGTTTTTCATTGTCTGCATCATGCTTTGATGAAGTGGAGGTGGTTTTCATGATGTAATCCACATGGTTTAAATAAACAGTGTACTAAGGTTAACAAGCTGCAATCATAACAGAACTAGTTGGGGGTTATAGTTGGGCTAATTTGATCAATTACTTTTAGTTCCAGAGGTCTCTAGATGAGACAGAAGCCAGTATACACATTTTGGCAGATGAAAAATTAGTTTGGTCAACACATACCCTGATGGTAATGAACATTCTTTCAGACTTCATTTTTCATTCCCAAGAGAGGAGAATCCCACTAATGCCAGTTACTGCCATTCAAAAGCAGCCAAAAAGATAACTGTAAATATTTTTAGGAGCCAGAAACTTGCATTCCATGGGGTAGACTAAGACTAGATTTTGGCTCCTTCATTGTGCCTTTAAATGTTATATTTTAAGTTTTCCTACTAAAAATTTATTGAAACTAGGAATGACTATCTACAGTTTTAGTCACCATATGCTATGCCTTCTTTAAAAGTTATTACATGAAGCTAGTAAATAGTTTCATTTACATGGACTATCTGAAAGAGCTAAGCTTAGATACATGAGGTGAGTTTATCAGCTTTATAAGATGTTGAAAACAAGGAAAGGGTGGGAGTTGGTATGTAAATAGAAGAAATGGACAATAAAGAAAAACAAGCTATTTAAATTCCAAAATTGCCCAATGTTTAAAAGACACTAGCTTAGTGCTACGGGGCACAAAATTGTGTAAGCCATGGACCCTGCTTTCATTGTGTACTAGCGGAGATGCCATCCACACCACAAACTGTAACACAAGATAGTTTGTGCCACAGAAGAGGCACAAAAATTTGACTCCTAATTCTAAAGGAGTCAAAAGATGGCAAGACTTCATTTGGGGACAGGAATCAAGAAAAAAAATTCCTGGAAGAGCTTTCATTTGAGATGTTCAGGCCAAGATATAGACATTTAAGCATAAGGAAGGAGTCACAGGTAGCATGACGCGGGGAAATGAGGGATGTCCAGGGAATTCTGAGGAGTACCTTTTGGTTTGCCCAGAAGATTGTGTTCATAGAAGGGAGAGATAAGGATAGAAAAGTAAGTTGCAATCATTTTTGAAGGACTCTGACTTCTGAATTCTATGCAATTTGAATTTGGACAAAACAGTGTAGGGAGTTGTTGAAAGTTTTTGAGAAAAGCATATCACAATCAGAAAAATTAATCTGGAAACAGTATCCAGACACTATTACAGTTGGGAGAGCGGAGAGGTGGAGAAAGTCTAGTTGGAAGGTATGAAAGTCTGGATCAGGGTTGTGGCAGTGACAATTGAAATGAAAACACAAAGGTCCTGCACAAGGAGAATCTATAGGACTCGACTGCTGGCTGTGTGCAATAACAAAGAGTGAAGAACTAAAAAGGCAGCTTTCAGCCAGGGGTGGACAAAAAATTGTGGAACCAACATTAGGGATACAAAAAATGAGAAAGTGGGACTATTTTGGTGGGTTTGGTTAGGTACCTTTGGAATTTGGGCACTCCAATCATATCCAAAATTTCATAAAGTTTAGGAAGGTCACTTGAGGGGAAATATATTAGGGGTTTGGGAATTAGCTGATGCAGAACAGAGTGTGAGGCCCCTTCAGAAAGAATTTGGGTTTCTCGTTAAAGAAATATTTAACGAGCTCCTAATATGTGCCAGGCCCTGTGCTGAGCATGGTAAGGAAAATTTAAACATATAAAACAAAGGCCTTAAGGAGTTTACAATCTATTAGTTTCTCATTCTCGTTCTATCACTTATTTGCTGCATAACCTAGGGTAATTAACATTTCTGGGTTTTTCAGCTTGTTTACATCCCGGGAATATTGCAATGTACATGTTTAACCACTTAGGTGATGGTGTGAGATTTGCCGGGTGTAAAATTTTTTAGGATCACAAGGGAGTTCACGGGAAATGTCATTATGAATAGTCGTAAGGGCTAATGGAGGCAAGAAGTGAGGTGATAGCCAAAATCCCAGTCGGAGCGAGGAGCACAACACATAGGAAACATTTAGAGAAGTCTCTGAGGTTAGAACTGCAGCCAAAGCTTTCCACCAGTGCGTCATTTTCCAACAGTGTGGGCCAGCAGTGGCCCTGAGGCACTCCCAGGCCGGGCTTACACGCTGGACCCAGAAGCCAGAAAAGTAATACACACATTTCTAAAAAGGGACCCTGCACAGTAGGGGACAGTAGAGAGGTATGCAGAGTGCAGAAATCTTCTTACTGTGCTGGTATTTAGTCATTCAATTGAAACTTATTGAGTGCCTACTGTGTGCTCAGTGTTACTTGCTGAGTGTACAATGGTGAGCAAAGCAGACATGGTCCCTGACATCATGAAGTTTGCAGCCTAGTGAGGAAGACAGATATTAATCACATTTCCACTGGACTTTAATAGGTGCTATTAAAAAAAAAGAGGTGCACAGTTCAGTGAGAGCCTCTAAAAGGAGGACTTTCATTTAGATTGGTGTATCAGGAGAGCTGCTCTAAGAGAATGACATTTGAGCAAACAAAGGTTACAATCGGCCTTGAACAAAGTCCTTTACTGAGGTGGGGGATGAGGGGTGGACTACTACTCAGATCTATTCCTATTCCTGTCCTGATCACTAGAGTATCCAATTACAGAATCCTGAAAGAACAAAATATGAAATACTCCAAAAACACCAAAGCTGAACCCAGTGACTGCAATACAGAGAGAATAGGACATTGTCTAAGGTCTAGTCATGCTTATCACAGAGGTACTATTGCACAGTGGCAAAAACCAGAATCTGGAGTCAAACTTCATGTAATTTGGGAAAATTATTGAGTCTCTGAAAGCCTCAGTTTCCCCTCCATAAAGTGAAAATAGTAAGAGTATATGCCCTTATGGTTGCTGTGAAAATTAAATAAAATAATCCATAAAGCTCATAGCACAGTTTCTAGCACTATTCCTTAATAAATGTTAGCTATTATCATCACCATGGATAAGGATTTTTTATTGAGATATCCTCTAATTCACATATCATAAAATTCACCCATTTAAAGTATGCAATTCAGAGCTTTTAGTATATTCACAAAATTGTGTAATCATCATCACTACTAATTCCAGGACTTTTTTATCACCTCAGAAAGAAACCCCATACCCACTAACATTCCCCTTTCCTCTTCTGCCCCAGCCCCTGTCAACCACTAATCTATTTTTTGTCTCTACAGATTTGTCTCTTCTGGACATGTCATGTAAGTGGAATCATATAGTATGTGGCCTTTTGTGTCTGGCTTCTACTTAGTCTGATGTTGTCAAGGTCCATCCCTGTTGTAGCATGCATCAGTACTTCTTTTCATTTTTATGACTGAATAATATTCCATTATATAGATATAATATATACATTTTGTTCATTCATTCATCAGTTGATGGACATGTGGGCTGTTTACACTTTTAGCTATTATGTATAATGCTGCTATGAAAGGTAACATACAAGTTTTTGTGTGGGTGTGTTTCCAATTCTCTTGGGTATATACCTAGAGGTAGAATTGTTGGATTAAATGGTAACTCTATGTTTAACTTTTGGGGGAACCACCCAACTGTTTCCCAAAGCTGTTGCATCATTTTACATTCCCATGAGCAAAGCATTAGGATCCCAGCTTCTCCACATCCTCACCAACACTTGTTATTGTCTGTCTTTTTTATGTTAGCCATCCTCATGAGCGAGAAGTAGTATCTCATTATTGTGGTTTTGATTTGCATTTCCCTAATGATTGTTGATGTTGAGTATCTGCTTATTGGCCTTTTGTGTATCTTCTTAGGAAAAATGTCTATTTACATCTCTGACCATTATTTAATTGTTTATTTGTCCTTTTATTGTTGAGTTGGATAAAGATTTTATAAAAAGGTTTTGTTTACTCCCACTGATCTGGGAAAAAATCAGCTCTCCAAATAGTAGCAAAGCATTGTCGCTTGCTATCTGCATTAGCAAATGGTGGATGCTTTGGAATTGGCAGGCACAGAGGTTCTTTCATGGCTAGGAGGAGAGGGCAGACATGTTCTCCCTGTTCTCATCTCCCTTCTCCAAACCCTGGCCCTCCTCCTTCCCCACGTTGAAACTCTGTCTAGCTCCCTCTCTCCTACCTCCAAACACCCACGTTTCAGTCTCATAGTGCCATCTTAAGACATTTCCATATACAGGTAGAGACCTGAGGGGCAGGAAGCTAAAGAAAGTACACAGGAGTTGTTTGTCCCATTCCAAGCACAGGGCCTGGAAGATGGCAAGAATAAACACAAACACCTTCCCTTCTCTGATCTCTTATTCTGAACCTTGTCATTGCTGAGGCTGGCAGAAGCCCTATGGCGGGGCAGGTGGGGGGGAATCCCAGAACTAGGAACAGAAAGGGAGCTCTACCACCTTAGAAATACTGTGGCCTTAGGCAAATTACTTACCTTCTCCAAGTTTGGTTTTCCTCACCTGCAAAATCAGGGTATAACACATGGTCTACCTGTCTTGCAAGATTTTTGTGAAGATAAAATATACTAAGGTATATAAAAGGGCCTTGTAAAATGCTATATAAATGAAAGTATTATTACCCAGAAGTGAGAACTCAACTTCTGTAAAGCATCACAGTTGTAGGTAAATAAGCTCCAGAATATTAAATATCTCTATACATCACTTCTGGGTAACTTCTGTAATATATAGGTTCCATGTGGAGTATAGTTTTTCATTTGAGGTATTGTTTTATTCTATAAGTCCTAGTCATTTGCAAAGGCTTTATTTGAAAATAAGCTAACAAGTTAAAATCCCCTACATTCAATTTATTCACACATAGGCACGTTAAATAAGAATTTATTTCTCTACTCAGATATTTTATACCCAAATTAAAATAAATATTCAATATTATGTACTTATATTTCAATATTTGGACTAGAATTGTTATATAACTTATTTTGAACACTTAACATAGTGCCACATAGTATGTTAAGCATTGTGTCCTATAATCCTTACCACATTCAAATGAGACAGTAATCATTATTCCAACCATTTTTGAGAGGAGAAAGTTGAGACTAAACAAAATGACATCACCCACCTAGCAAGAGACTAAGCTGCGACTGGGAATACAGTCCCTTTGACCCCAGATCCCACCCTCTTGAACTCCATGTTTGTGATATGCCAAAGAGAAAAAGAACACTGAAGAATTGGAAGGTGATTCTTCTGCATGCGTTTTATTTATTTTCACATTTCATTAAAGGCTTACCTTGGACAGAGTCCACAAAAGAAAACAAACCAAAAGAATTGGAGAAGATAACTGATATATGGACAAAAACCCCATTTGAGATTTATTTAAGAAATGAAGAAGAATTTACTGAGAGTAAGAATTGTTAAACAAAGATATAAGATATTAAAGGGAGTTACAATATCTACTTTTCTGAACGGTGCCAAATAAGGTAAATCTCATGTTTTATAGCTTCTGCTAAATTCAATTAGGAAACTAGAGTCAAAGGAGTAAATAACTAGTTAAATTATAGCCAATGTAATAGTATAGCATTAGAATAAATATGTATATATGAATATAGAGGAAAAAATTCAAATACAAAGCAGAAAAAATGAAAAAATAAAAATCCCTTGAAAGCCAAAAATGTTACTAAAGGGACAAAAAAAATTTGCAAAAAGTTACTAAAATAACTAAGGTTACCCAATGTTTTTTGTACCCCTAGATATAGTATAGGTTTAAAATAAATGAATAAATACACACACACACACAGACCCACTTTTAATCAGGTCATTTAAAAAGCACCAGGGGTTCTGACTCCTAGTCTTAAAAAAATAAATAAATAATAAAATAAAATAAAAAGCACCAGGGGTATTTGTTTTGTGTGATGATGTGTATACATGTTAATACAGGAATTAAGTATACATTTTATGTGGTAAATATCCATATATATAAAATTTAAAATAGTTTTCAGCAGTAGTATGGAGATTTTGTTGTAGAAATAAAAAATCAATCCAAGCTAAGTTCTGTAAATATACTTGGGTGTCACACTCATACCACACTAACTTCTGCACGTTGTACCTCTTACATCTTTTCTAGTCTTGATTTTTTTTTTACTTCAAGTCTCATTATCTTGCCAATTAAAACTTGCTGTTTTTTAAATTATCCACTTGGTTCAGCTTTTAAAAGAGAGGAAATGAACTATACTTTTACAAAGAATAAAATTAAAATATTTATTCCTTCCAAATCACCAGTTGAAAATAAAACCAGACAGTGTGTTTTTTTGTTTTTTTTTTTTAATGAAAGGCTTTGTTCTGTTTCTCTTACCTGTTTCATATTCAATGCTGGACACAGCATGGATTCTAACATTCCAAGTTATGAGTGAACAATGAGCGTAGAATTGAACCTCTAATGAGCTAATTCTTTTTCCAGAAGGTTAGACTACCAGTTTGCCTAGCAAGCTATAAAGAGGACTTTTCAGAAATCCTTACAACTCAATACTTTCTTTGTATCAAATGTAGTTTCTTATTTCCATTCCAGTTAGAGAATTAAGTTTGAAATACTGTCTGGAGTATTCTGCCTCAAAGTGTGATATGCTACATTGTTCAATGAATGTCAGGACCCTATTAAAAATAATCACACAGTAATGTATTTACTAGGGAAGCAGTTGAGTCATTCAAATAGCCTCAACAAACCAAATGCCTCTGTGAATATCAGTACTTCAAATAGGCCTAGACCAACTTAGTGTGCAAAATCAGATAACTCGTGACTAATTATCAATGGGTAGGAAACATTTTCACAGGTGGTTTTCATTGTGCTAAAACATGCAGTTTGGGACACACACACACACACATACACACATGTGTACCTTAAGGACTTGAATCAGGGATAAATCCATTCTAAAATTTTCCAGTTTAATGATCGTTCCATATATTTAGGTGTGGAAAGAAAAATCTAATGCCAAATTTTACGTGGATATATTCTTCCCAAATACATCTTAGTAAAAAAAAATTGATGCTAATGAAAGCACAGATTTTAAATCTAGTACTTGGAGATAGAAAAAAATAAACCATAAATTATCTTAAGAAAATATTTAAGTTACCTATATTTTCTCTACAATTTGGTTTACTCTTCATTTGGGGAGAGGGGAGAGTATGCTACATTAAAAATATTTGTTTAAGCACATGTTCACATGGACTCCTAGAATAAGGAGAATTTAAGTACCTTCCAGTGGGAAAATATTACCCTCATTGCTCTCTTTCCTTCCCTGTCCAAGACATGCATCATAGGTATTATAGTTCTTGGTTTCCAATTTGCTTGTTTGAAATAAATGATGCCAAAATTCAAAGAATCATTTAGGGACACTCAAAACATTTATAAAAAGGATTTTAGTTAACAAAACAAATGTTGTCATCACAAACTTTAATCAGAATAAATGAAACAAATGCCTTTGAACAGACTGGATGACACATACACTTAGAAAACTTGGCTTCACTGCTTGATAACTTTACTTTGATACTTCATGAGGTAGTGGAAAGAGAATTGAACTAGAAATCAGAAGACCTGGATTCTTGTCCTTGCATCACTACCTATTAGCTTGGTAGACTTGAGAAATCATCCTTTCTGAGCCTCTATTTCTTCATCTATTAAAAAGAAAAAAAAAATAGAAACAATAGTACTTATTCTCCTTTCCTCTCAATGAATGATACTCCATAACCAATGAACACCCTGAAATTCTAAATCTCTTTTCCTGGTGCCCCCTTTACCACTGGCCCTCAGTGAAGCATGGATCTCAGGTGAAAACACATCTTCTCCTCAGACTGGTGCTCCTCTAAGCTCACATCATAAAAAAAAATTCTGAGGCTGGTGGTGTTTGGCTCTTTCATGCTCTACTTCTGTCTTTGCTATTCTCATCGACTTCCTTCATCATCCTCTCTCAATGGGCTCACCATCTTACTCTCCAATACAAGTCTTCCTATCATCTTGGTGATTTCAATTGTCATGTTCAAGAACCCATTCAACATGCTAATGAGGAACCAGACAAGGATGCCCACTCTCACCACTTCTACTCAACATAGTACTGGAAGTCCTGGCCAGAGCAATTAGGCAAGATGAAGAAATGAAAAAGCATATGAATTGGAAAGGAAGAAGTTAAATTGTCTCTGCTTACAAATGACATGGTCTTATACATAGAAAACCCTAAAGACTCCACCAAAAACCGTTACAACTAATAAACGAATTCAGTAAAGTCACAGGACACAAAATCAACATACAAAAATCAATAGCCTTTCTATACACTAATAATGAACTAACCAAAGAAGAAATCAAGAAAACAATCCCATTTACAACAGCATCAAAAAATAAAATACTGAGGAATGAATTTAACTAAGGAGGTGAAAGATCTGTACACTGAAAACTATAAAACTTAGATGAAAGAAATTGAAGAAGACACAAATAAATGGACAGATCCCATGTTAATAGATTGAAAGAGTTTAATATTGTTAAAATGTCCATACTGCCCTAAGCGATCTACAGATTCAATGCAATCCCTATCAAAATTCCAATGGAACTTTTCACAAATATATAAAAAACAATCCTACAATTCGTATGTAAGCACAAATCTATATTAACAGTCCAGACATCTGCCCAGGTCACATCATTTCTTAAGTATCCCCCAGGCATTTCAAATTCCACCTGTTTAAAATTCAATTTACAATCCTCTCCCACCAAAAGTAGGTGATCTGGAGTATTCCTCTTTTCATAAAAAGCACCATTTTTATCTTCGTCCTACCTGAATTGCTTTTCCTGTCCCCTTCACCTAATTAACTCCTACTGTTACTTCAACTCTCAATTCAAACATCTCTTTGAAGAAACCTTCCTGAACCAGCCTGATACTCCTCACATTATAACTTTATATTTATTTGTAGGATCATTTGATTAATTCCCATCTCTCCCATTATAATCTAAGCTACATGGAAACAAAGACCATATCTGATTTACTAAGCATGCTATCCCCAGTACTTAGCACAGTTCCTGGTACATACTTGGTACTCAATAAACACACTGAATGTATGGTTATAATTACAAGATAATTTAATGTTTATATGGCAGATTTTGCTTACTTTGTATCAGAAGTAATCATCCTAAATGTTTTAAATAAACCCAAATCACTCAAAAGACTTAGATAATACCTATACGTTTATTCCTAAAGACATAAAATTACTGGAAAGTAGACTGATTTCTACCTATGGATCATAGCCTTAATAAGAGGCCAACCTCTCAAGGAAAAGGGATGGTCATTGGTTAAGTACAAGAAGGTAGAGGAAAGAAACAAGAATAGAGCCACACAGCCAGTCTGAGAACCCATACTAAAGGAGTAGAGACACTGTCCAAAGGGAAAGGTTACATTCATACAAAACCTCAAAGCTTGGTACCGCTTCAAGGTTAATCTCTCTGGGCCATGTCTAGTGAAGGCTTTCAACTGTGAAAAGATTACAGCATCTTGCATCTTTTCCCTCTCACTCTGAAAATGCTTGTTGTATATTTTATATACCAGAGAGATCACAAAGCATAAAAGAAAACACAGGATGCAGAGGGGAAAAGTTACTTCAGATTAGAGGAGCAAACCATGATTTGTCAGTTACATATTTCTGCAATATTTCAAAATATGAACCACAATTCATACACCACTACCATTAAAAACTTGCAATACCTGTTTGAACTATAAAAATCATTAAACTTTACGAATTTTGATAGAAAATAGATGTGGGATAGGCCCACTAACCTAAAGAAAAATTTGTTTAGAGTGCATAAGTAATAAGTCAGAAATCTTTCTAACACTGTCAGGTAATCAGTATGTCACACAGCTTTCCCCCATGAGGGGAGACAAAACTTAATGATCATTGACTCTATCTGAAAACAGCCAACATCTCATCAACAGATGGGTAACTGTCAATTAGCCATTTGTTAACCAGTGTGGATTTCTTGGCAGCTCTCACACAACCTCAACAAAATAAAGGGGGAAAGCATGAGCAGGGATGAATGGATGAGTTCTCCTGAATCGCATTTTTAATTTTTCATAACCTTTTATATTCTTGATAGAAAAATAATTTGGTGAGAAAATAATATGAGAAAAAGACAATCTTGTCCAACATAAGTTAAAACCCTTTCTCTAAGACCTTTATGGTTTGCTATGTTTCTCAGAAATGTTACCTGTCTAGCTTTAGATCTGCTAATGTCAGAAATATCAAAGGAAGAGACTACATCTCTAAGTAACACTGTCCAGTTAGTAAGCTTAAAAACATACTATTAATTTATAATAAAATTTATTTAGTGTGTTTTTCTTCTAATAGTATTGATTGTTTATACCGGTTTCTACATTAGAACATTAACAAGTGTTAATGTTCAAGGGTAAATCCGAAGATTTAAAGTAGAGAAAAACTATCGCCAAGAAAAAAGCCCTCCATCTTTAGACTAATGGGTTTAAGAATCATCAAGACGCTTATTTAAAATGCAGATTCCAGGGTGTATCTTTTATTTAGTTGAAATAAAGTATGGTTGAGGAAAATGAATTTTAATATTCCAGAGGATTAATTTGTTAAGCACACTTTTAAGAAAAACTGTCATTGAAGAAAGAAATTTAGATTACTCTCATTATTAAAACATGTAAGATTAAGAAAAGTAAAATATAAGCTCCTAAAAATGTAGTGCAAAAGCAAGATACAATATTTTAATATCCTCTTTTTCTCATATAACCTATTACCAGGACATGGCAATCTATGTAGATTCTAGATCAAATGTTTCTCAGACTTTAATTTTCATAATAACCTCCTGGGAATCTTGTTAAACTGTTGATTCTGATTCAATAGGTCTGGAGTGGGGCCCGTGGCTTTACAGTTCTAATAAGCTCCCAGGTGATACTGCTGCTGTTAGATATTGATCTAAATAATAGGTCAATGTTAGATAAAATTGAGTACTAACATTCTAGCCATTGGTACTCAAACTTCAGCATGCATCAGAATCACCTGAAGGACTGATTAAAACACAAATTGCTACCTCCACCCAAGTTTCTGATTCATGTGACCACAAGACAGATACTGGACTGATGTAACCACAAGTCAAGAAATGCTGGCAGCCACCAAAACCTGGAAGAGGCAAAAAACAGATTCTCCCCTGGAGCCTCCAGAGGAAGCCCAGCCCTCCCAACACCTTGAGCCTGGAGTGATGCCTGAGAATGTACATTTCTAACAGGTTCACACGTGGTACTGATGCTGTGGTCCCGGGACCAAACTTTATAAATTACTGTTCTAGACCATATTCCTGGGGAGGTACTCTAATTGAAAAATAAATACCTTTCAGAACTTGGATTCTCTCTTTTCTCAAACTCATCAGAGAGTAGTACTAGCAAAAAGCAAAAACTTGGTATCACCACAAATCCTAGAAAAGACCACAATCATTATCTCCTATTATTTCCCTTCTTTGGTCTTTTTGGGAACAGAAAGGACATGAAGAGTAAAGGACAATGCAGCTTTTCAATTTAAAAGAGATGGATATGGACTCATTTTTGGAAAAGATAAGAAGAGTTCATGTACTTGGCATTAATATCTCATTTTACCTTGGTACAAACCTTTGAAATGATATGCCACTTTCCTCTAAAATTTGTCAGATAAAACTCTCTCCAGGGAGGTGCTCACAAGATAGGGAAGGATGAATTTGGGCTGACAAGCTCTCTACACCACATTCATGAGACTCCAATTAACACCCTTGGCCAGAAAGCCCTTTCTGTGATGGAGCATGCCAGCACCTGAACAGGGCTCACCCTAGTCACCTCCATGACACGACAGAGCAAGGTATGAACTGGAACAAACACCCTAGGGGCTTCCCCCAAAGAATGCAAAATTCCCACATTTTTCATTCCTTTGAGTTAAAGAATTAAGGGCCTTGTTAAAATGTATTTTATCCTGTAGAGTTAACCCATAAGACATTATCAATGTGCACCTTGCCTTGAATGCATTCATGTAGTCAACAAATATTTTTGAGCACCTGTTATGTATCAAGCACAGGTCTAGGCACTGGAGATAGAGCAGTGGACAAAAGCAACAAGATCTCAGCTTGCGTGGAGCTTATACTAAAGGTAGGCTGCGAACTAGTAAATAAATAAGTGAACAAGGTCATTTCAGGGAGCAGTAAATGATGCAGAGAAAATGAAACAGTGTGAGATGATAAAGGAAGGACTGCTTCTTTACACTGAGCGGTCAGGGAAGGTTTCCCTGAAAAGGTAATTAGTGAGTTAAGACATGAAACACAAGCAAAAGCCAACTGTGGTGTTCATCAAATGACCTAGCCACAGTCACTTACTACTTTAGTGTGTGGTTAAGGTATAGGAGACAAATTTTGATGAGGGAAGAGTGGGGAGAAATTTGGAGTCTAAAGAATTGGATGCTGCTTGGGAAACAGGACTGGGGGTGTGGGGGCTGCCACAGAGGCCTTGGGTTGACAGAAACTTCATGAGGTCACACATTTTTCTAGGCAGGTTATATTCTGAGCTACACCTCTCAACGATTTTTAAAATTCATGCATTAGAAATAGTCAAGCCCCAATCTGGTGAGGTTCTAACCCCAGCTGAGTCATTGCCGTGGTGATATAATTATTCTCAGCTTTGAGCAGCTGTGAAGCCCAGCCCCAGAGGCATAGGCTTCAAAGGCTTGGCAGTTGTTCTCAATCTTTTCATTTCTGAAGCAACAAAGAGCAGCACTGCACTTTTGTCAGTGTGGACAATATGGTCAATCAAAGTTTACCGAGGACCCCCGCTAGGCAGAAGCATGTCAGAGGTTCTTCCATGAATTCAAAGAAACGGTATATACAATATCTCAACCCCCAGCCCAAACTACAGCCAGACTCCTATCCCCCCACAAATCTCCCCCTGCCATTTCTTTCCATCATTCCTTTCAATAGATTTAACTTTAAAAGCAGGTAGAGTTTCCTAGTCATTCAAGAACAATACCTTACTTGATTCATATCTTGCTTATTATTTTGCCAGTCTTAAAGTTTATCTTCACGATCAAAGCATATGGTGCCTGATGTTCTGAAAGGCTTCCATTCATAAGTGAGGGGAACAGGAAAGTCATGGGCAATGACTAGAGTTTGCCTTGGTTAAGTGTGTGAAGAGAGGACATTTTGATGGGGTCCTCTTCCATCGGTCTTCCTCTGTCATTCTTTGTTCTCTGGTAGGCTTCCCAGAGCTCTCCTCTGAGAAACCTGCAGTTCCATTTGTGCTCTCTACAGCATTCCATGCTCTGAAATTTTTTTCATTCTCCTTTCTGCATCAGAACTTACTATCCTCTTTCCCTCAAATTCCCACTGAGTTCATCTGAACATCTAATTCTAGAACAGTGTTACTCAACAAGTGGTCCTCTACCAGCAGCATCAACATAACATGGGAACGTATAAAAATGCAAATTCCCTGCCCATTCCCAACCTAATAAATTGTGGGAGTCGGGGGGTGGTAATCTGGGCCTTCATATGCTTTTCAGATGATTCTTGTGCACCCTAAAGATTGAGAAACACTATTGTGGGATATAAATGAGAGGTAATAGATTATTGTCACTTGTTATGTATTTGTTTTTTAAAGGGGTCTTTGAAGTCTTTTTCTTATAACATGACTATGTAAAAATTGTAGGAACCTCTGAGTGGGCAGAAGATATCCCACCATGTATCACAAAGCATACTATATAGTGGCTACCGGCTCCTACGCCCTGTGATGGCAGGGAAGCTAGCTTCAGACAAAAACCTCTGAAGGTACATTCAGAAGCCATCAGAACGTCTCACTTGATGTGAGATGACAGGTAGATTAGAATACTTTGGCTCTCAGCCACAGCCCCAATGTTCAGAAGAAAAAGATCTCCTAAAACATCCTCCCTCGGGATGTTAATGGCCCTCCTCTAATCACACATCATTTATTGAATGTGAAAGGAGGTCTGATATGGCAAAACGTGATGACCTGGCAATTTATTTCACTTCTTGGTGTCACAGACAGGTTTCTGTGGGCTCAGCAGGGTCAAAGAGCTTAAAACATTATCTAGAATAAGACAAACATGTAATTTTCCTCTTGCTTTATTCTTCTATTTTTTCCTTAACAATTAATTAAGAGACATTCCTTTACTTAAGAAACTTGAGATGAGGTCATACCTTTATGGTAACCCTTATGGTAATTCCTAAAAGCCAATTTCTACAAGATGAAGCTTGCTTGGGAATCCATGGGCCAGAGTTTCCAGCTAAGGAAGAATTTTCACCAAACTTTATGCACTCCCAAATCTTTCCTATACAACAACATCCTCCTGGGCTTAAATTTTCTATCAGGACTCAGCCTTCTCTATAAAACCTTTTAGAATGATGTGTCTTCTGGCTGGCAGAGTTTGAAAGTCAAGCAAACAAGCCTTCCAGGCCTCACATTGAGTTAAGAAAACATTTTCTGCATGACATTTAGGGCCAAATTAGGGACCAAAGTCCTCATTCTTTTACTCAAGACTAGGTTTATGTCTCCACAGGCAATGTGAAATGGAGTGTGGAGAAATGATCTCATGAAATAAATTAATTTAGACAGGATGCCTGGTTTGTTCATACCCCCACAGAGTGTGTGTGTAAGTGTGTGTGTGCATGTGCGTTTAACAGCAGGTTAGGGAAACAGTAACACTGAAGAGATTAACAGAAAGGGCTCTGCACCAGCAGTCCAGTCGGGCTTTTTCCGTGGGCGCCACCACTTACCAATCATGTGACCTTAGGCAAGACTCCCGAATCCTTTGTTTCCTCCTCTGTTAGGTGATCTTACATGATCCATTCAACTGCCACCGAGGGTCACTATGAAGACCAGACGAGCAAAAGGATAACTCATGAGAGTACTCTGTATTGATATATCAAAGTTCAATATTACTGCCATTGAATGTCCCCTCTCATACTTGCACCCGGTTCTGTAGAGACACATGATCATTACTCCTGGGTACGTGCTGACACACCACAGCTTCAACCTTTCAATCTCTCCCACCAGGACCTTAGAGCCACACATTTACCAACACTAGATGAACTCACTATCTCTGTAAGGATCCCAACTACAGCTGCCTCCAGAACAAGATACGAGACTAGGAAATTGAATCTGAGCTTCTCTCATGGAAGGCCAGGGCATTAATCACGGTGAGCACACTGTGGGGTTTTCATCTGTGTTTGACTGGTTGGGTTCATAAAACCTTTTTCATGTTTCATCAGGAGATTCCAAGTTTTATATATTTATTATCCCACGCATTATTTCACAGCCAGCAGTATATTTTACTTGTAGCAGTGCCTAACTTGGAATAATTTTGGAAACCACAATGCTTATGAGGCACGGCTTACTGGGGCACCAGCAAGCAAACCTTGCCCTTTATTAACAGACTGGGCTAAATATTGCTTACATTTGCACCCTGGTGTGCACTGCCATTTCAGCTTTTCCCCATAACAACCACCACAGGACATGGGGATAATTCAACCTGGGTCTCCCCACCCGCTTACCTCTACCTTGCCGCAGTTTCAAGGAACCTGGTATAAACATAAATTATATAACTTGCCGTATTCATACTGTAAGGCATTGACCATTGAGTGGCAACAGCAATAACAGTTATTTTCATGGCAAATGTGCTTCAGTGAAATATAGTACAGGGTTGCCTCTGCCTCCTTCAAGCCACAGTCTACCCTTAAAAAATTAGTGTCCACGGGTGGTTGTCAATATAGATCAACCTAAGAGGAAAAATATGTTCGCTGGGAAGTTCTTTGGCCTGTGACTCTAACACACAAGGAACATGGTGATTACTGATGGATTTTTGCCTCTTTAAATGTTTCCATTCTTTTCCATACTGCCTCCTCTGTGAGTTCGTGTGGCTCATATTTGACTTACTTGACTATAAAAAAGTAAGTTTAGGTCATTCAATTTATTTAATAAAACATAATTTGAGTCTCTACCTTCAGAAGTAAAATGTTTATTTCATTTGTCATGATTTTACACCTAATGAGATTATTGAATCAACACATTTCTCTCTAGTAGAGAAGATCTGGGTCATTCTTCTGAGAGCCCATTCAGGCAACAAGATGAAAATACACGGGCAGAGAGACATGGGAGGAGAAGGCGGCGAGAGAAGGGCTATCAGAAGAGGAGGAGGAAGAAGAAATGGACAAGGAAGCAGGTAAGAGTCACGCTTTTTCACTTTGGAATCCAGGAGAGTATTAGTTTTGTCATAAGGAGTATTTTATGTTTCATGAATCATATCCCAGCATGGCCCCTGCACCTCAAAAGGACCCTGACAAATTAGCCAGACCATCTTCTTTCTTCAGGTCACCTCAGGAATTTATGACAACATACTGTTTAAAAACCTCAGGAAAAGACAGTCGTACAATGTTCTTAGTTTAAACTGGGCCAGAAATTGGGTTGTTGAGTCATTTTACTCCAGCACCTAGCCCTGTGCCCAGAACAATCAAAAGTCCTTTTGGGATGTTAAATGAGCGAACGAAGAATGTGTCCCTTGGATCTGATCTAACTGATTCAGGGGCAGTGTGGTATGAAGGCTCTGAGCCCCAACTCTGAAACCAGATCTGTGCTCAAATCTCTCAGTTCTGCCACTTCTCTGACCTTTAATTTTTTGGCATCACAGTTTCCTTATTTGTAAAATGAGGATATTAGTATATACCTCATAGGATATTAGGATCTACTTCATAGGCGTGTGGTAAAGACTCACTGAATAAGATATTCTTAGGATACTGCACGACACATAGTAAATGCCATTGAAGTGGTGGCAGGGTTACTGTGTTGCATAACTCTAAGGAACACTAGGCACATCAAAATCTATGTGAATGACACCCCTATGCAGGGTACAACCTGCAAGGTCAAATAAGAGCCCTGACCCTTTGCTAGTATTATTACACTCTGCTTAGGCCCATTTTTTCTTATTCCATTTTGTTCCACTATCCAAAAGTTATGCAGAGAAACATGAATATGTGTTATCTAAAGTGCAAAATAGGTATGTATACCCTCCTATGTATATATAAGAAAACCAAAGCATTTTCTGTACTGTGTCTTTTTAAACATTTTCCTTAACCAAGACAAGCCATCTTCACTAAGAGAATGAAAGTATATTCATGCAAGTAGCTGACCATACACTTGGCCCAGGACCAAATCAGTCTCTTGAGGTAAAGAGCCTACATGTTTGCCAGCCTAGACGTTATTCTATGATAGCCTAGAAGAAAGGAACAGTGTTGAGAGAGTTGCACAAATGGCTTCCCAGAAGTAGGTCTAGTGGAATGTCCAGATTCCATCACATAACAAACCAAAGTAGAGACACCAAGCATGGTGCCATTCCCTCTGATGGAGCATGATTTTTTTTCCTTGTCAGAAACATGCAAGGACCTCTGCCTTGAGAGCACAGAGGAATCAGCTCCCACCCCCATGAGTTCTAGCTGCTCCTCACCTCTCAACCCTGACCTCAGTGTCCTCACATGGCTTGCGAGGACAGTTTCACAAACAAAAAAAGACACTAAAAACAAAAATAAGGAACCAAGTGAACTTTACAAACTCAAATGACCCTTCTTTTCAAATGGAGACAACTTCATTTAACAAAAATCCTCTCAGTAGGTGAGTTTGTTTTTTCATGTTTACCACAAAGTAATTAAATAGCTACTTGCAAAATTCCAGTGAGGAAAGGAAGATGCACCACCAACCAGAGGAAGGACTCATTTTTTATTGCCATTCCTAGAACTTAAATGAAGAACTTGTCCTCCCCTGATAAAATTATTATACAAAGATGGATAGATAGGTAAGGATTATAATCCCTAGGAATTGCAAAGAATAAAAAAAGGAGAGCAGGAGCAGTTTCTTTCATCCCCTACCACACTATCACCCTTTGCTCCCTGCCCACTGAAATCCCTACTGCACTTTAAGCAGAGTTAAATCTAAACACTAAGTTACCTGGATTGATCTCAAGTTGCCAAGGCCTGAAGTCAAAAAATAAGAATGAGAGAGGGCTAGGGGAAGAAGGAAGAAAGGGAGGGAGGGAGGAAAAGGGAGGTAAGACATTCAGTGTATATGGATTGCTTTCTGCAGCAAATGATAGAAAATACCACAAGAGATAAACTCTTTAGGTGGTTGCATCAAGGTCCACCAGAAACTTTCTATCTTCCCACTCTGCATCCTTGGCATACCTTCATTTTCAGGATCTTGAGGTAGCTGATGCACCTCCAGAAATCACATCCATGTTACAGGCAAAAATAAGGCAAATAGGAACAAAGCCTTCTCCTTAGGGCTTTTGTCTTTTTATTTGTGAAAGGAATCCAGTCTCAGAAGACTTCTCTCTATGTCTCATGGGCAGAACTGTACCTGGTGACCACCCCTAGATGAAATGGGGCTAGAGAAGTCAAGCTTCTGAGTTAGAGAAACGCAGGGAAGAAGATGATTGGAATAGGTGTGGACTCAGCCAACCCAACTCAGCAAAATTGGCTGCAACAAATGCATTTGAAATGACAGTAACTGCATGAAATTAGAAAATGTCCAGAATGTCCTTAACTCTTTTAGAGCAGCATTTGTGGTTGTAATGAGACCTGAAGATAAAATGCTAAATTGAATGACACACTTTATCATGCCTTCTTTGTATGGGGTAGGTATTATGGATCTATGGGAAATCTGTCTTAAGAAAATGAATATTTACAATTCTTTGAACCCAACTGATTGGGCTGTATTCCAACTTTTCTTATACTATATGGCATATAGATTAGAAATGGGCTTTGGAGCCAAACAGGCCTAGGTTCAAATTCCGACTCTGCCACTCACAAGCTTTATGACCTTGGAAAAGTACTTAGCCTCTGAGCCTTGGTTACCCTTCCTATAAAATCCTATTTGTTAAGAGTGGTAATTAAATTGGATAATTATGTAAAATACCATGGCAGCACCTGCCAGCTGTGCTCCCCTTCATCCATGGTGGTAGAGTTGTACTTGGGAAATAACTGCCTAGCCAGAGACTACATTTCCAAGTCTCCTTGGCAGCTGGGTGTGGCCATGTGACAAGCCCCAACCAATGGAATGTGTTAGCAAAATGACACTTCCAAGACCACAAACCTTTCACACACAATCCTCTACACTCACTTTTCACTTCCTCCTGGCTGGAATGGCAACCAGAGCCACCTCAGCAGACCAGGCAGACCACTGTAAGTCTGAGTCCCTGAGTGATTGGAACATCTAGCCCAGACTCTTACTGAGAGACAAATAAATTTCTACATGCCTTAAGCCACTAATTATTGTTCAGTCTCCTGTTACAGTAGCTTAACGTACCTTAACATTGGTCCTGGCACATAGTAAGCCCTAAATAAATTATAGCTACTGTTCAAATAACCAAGAAGAAAAAAAAAATCGTTATATACTTTTTCCTTTGCAATGAAAACATGGTACTGACACAAATAAGCTACTGAATCCCTCTATTTTCCAGTTCTAAAATCAATAAAGTTATCATTTTATAGAGATTATGGGATGCTTATTAAATTAAATTTTCAAAGAGCCTTGAGAGCCTATTGCTAAAGCCTAATAGTTTAGTGAAAAGTAATACTATGGTAATGAATATTTATATGATTACCATGTTACTCTCATATAAGAGTTCTTAAACAAAGACTTTTTATTGAAGAAATAATAGAAATACACTAATCTAACAAAAATATAGGAGTAAAATCTTTAGGAGAGCTCTAGTCGGTTTTAGATAAAACTAGTGATTTAATTAGAGCCATATTGACTTTAAAAAAATAGTAATTTAAGTAATCATAATTGAATTCTACATAGGTAAAAATATTTATTATAACATGCTCAAGGTTCAAATATTTTAAGTCATAAAAGTAAATTACCCAGCTATACAATGATATGAGAATTTTGGATTTTGTACATCTTTTACTTGTTGGTTTTTTTAATTTCTGAAGCCTTTTCTTTCAGTAAAAGAATTTGTGCAAGGCATGCCTGTTTGACATGTCCTCTCACAAAAAATTAGGAAAGAGATTTAGCAAATATGAGGCATTTTTATATGCATACATATCCCTTTTTTCCTTTATGATTTATAATTCTGAATTTAGCTCCTATGCTCCAGCTCTGGGGAGCATTTTAGAGTAATCCTAAAAGAACTCTACTTACTTGAAACAGAGAGTGTCATGAATTCTCTTGGTATATAGCAATTATACAGGGGTGTTTGATAAAAAAAGATAACATAGACACCTACAATACATGAGTCTAATAGAATAAATGAAGCATCTAATAAAGTTTATTGCCTCAAGTTCAATGTGAATATTTTTTTCGTTAAACCAATAGGAATTTAATCACAAATTCCTTATTATAAAGTATAACAGCTTCCTTGGAAATGATCACCAGAATGATTTTTTCCTTTAGATCTCTAGAGATCTATATTTTCTGTCTTTAATATTTAAGATTAATACCTAGATTCAAAAATATGCTCTTTTACTGTGACAAATTGCCTCAAACTATGACTTTTTCATTTTACCCACATTTTTGAAATGAATTTATAAACATATATTGAAATTTTTGCTACATTTCAATACTGTGAAAATTAGATAAAACTATGGCCTAATCAAATGTTTCTTTAGCATATACTAAGTGTACTGCACTGTGGAAAGTGCCCCACCTACCCCCAGTGCCCCAAAAAATAGAACTACAAAGTAGGGAAACGAATAAGACCTTTGAAATCTCCCAGCTGACCACCTCCTAAAGAGGGAAAAAAAGCCAGAAACAATATTTCCCATATCTAGGATCATAAAGCCAATTCACAAAAGCCTAGCCCCTCTTATTTCCAAGGCAATGTTCTTTTCCCTTCCCAAATATATCATTTATTCATTCAACAAAAACATTCACCAAATACCAACTGTTTGCTATTCTGAGTGCCGAGCATTGAAGATATAAACAAAATGACATGGGAAATTTTAAAATTATTTTAACAGTTGTCCTCAAAATGTATCTTGAGTAGGGAATGGTCTTTGCTTGGGAAAATGCCTTGAAAGAGTCTTGGGGTAAAAAGCAACACCTTAGAGCACTTAGAAGTGGCTGATGTCAAAGCTTCAGAGAAGAAAGCAAAATTGCTTAGGATGCTGTTCAGACTTAGTTGTAAGGAGGTGTACAACAATTCATGGCAGAATTTTTTTTTCATTGTAAAAAAGTGGAAACAACCTAAATATCTGTCAAAATTAGAATAGAAAATAAATGTTGTAATAGCTATATCATAAAGTACTAAGCAGCAGTTTAAAATAATTAAGTTAATTGTATGTACTAACAGGGAAAACTCCTCAAGACATAATTAAATGAAAAAGCAAGCTATGGAATAACAGCCATTTCATACTAGTTATATTTAACATACCTTAAAATACTCTATATTTTTTATCTTTTCTGTATAGGCAGTCATCTTGGAGGATGTGCACTAAGCAGGTGGCAGTGCTAACATCTGGGAAGGAGGCCTGGATTGCAGGTGCTAATCAAAAAGGACTGTATCTGTATCTTTAGAGTTTTAATTTTTACTAGAAGATATATTCACTTATTGCTTGTAAAATCAAAAATTAACTTTAAATATTTTAACAACTTTAAAGTAAAATATAAAGGACACTGACATACAAGAATAGAAGACATATAAGAATAAGCAAGAATATTTAATAAATAAGAATGACTATTAAAAGAGAGGTATTTGATATTCTTAAATTATCATAAAATACTGTTTCATAAAAAATACTTTTGTATGTTTCACTTTTATATTTTTCAATGTATTAATAATTTCAAAAAGAATATTTACAACCTAAAATGTCTTTGAGCACAAAAAAGCATTAGTACTGTGGTCCACATTTTTGTAGCAGCATGAAACAAGTAGGGCATTTCTAGCTTTACGAAAGAGCAAAGAACGTAATTAGATGACCCAATAGACAACTCAGTGAGAATCAAGAAATTTTACTTAGTTTACCTAAGTCCTTATGTCTTGGCAAGAATATATTAAAATAAGGTTCTAATGGGAATTTTCAAAGCTTTTTGATTTCCTTCTTCTTTATAATGAAGAAGACAACTGCACGTCCCTTTTTCCTGTATAACAAGAATATTCATGACTCAAAAATCCTGTGAGAGTTTCTGCTCACTTCCGTACCTCTTCTCTAAATGTCAGTTTTACCTGTAATCTCATCTGTATAAGATTATCTTGACTCCAGTCTGAAGAAGGTTGTATTTAAAGTGCTGAGACAGTAATCTCCATGAATTACCTGTCACAATGGGGAACATGAAGACAAGGGACTAGACTGAGCCTGTTGAGAGTCAAACTTGCTCTTCTAGGAAAAACACATCTGAACTTAACGGCTATACACATGAGTAGATGGGAGCAGCCAAAAGTCATTTCTATTTTAATGCAGAAGGCATTAGATAATTTATGAAGTAAATGTGCCTCCTTGATTATGTTTGTTTACACTGACTCTAAAAAGAGTGTGGTTTGCATTCCTGAGCATGTATGGATTGATTTTCAGAGAAGGTGCTCAGAAGGGAGACAGGAGTACACATGGGTTTAATAATGACCATGGATACCCTACAAAGTACGTAATCCACATAAGGATAATAAAAGACCTTTTAGTTCACTCAATTATCTGGTTAGATAAATATAAACTCTATCCAGGCTTCCCTTGTCTACTTAGCACACTTCTGGGGGCCTCCTTCCAGGTCAGTAGGTTTAGGCTGTAGGAATACACACTCATTGTTATCCCAGGTAAAACATTTTTTACAGTCAGTGAATCATTAAACCCAGTGAAGGTCACTTACGCTGCTAAAATTTTTCTGCAGATGTTCTTACACAAGCCCCAGGAAGATAGGCAGGCAAACATTCAGTCCATGTGAGTTAAGGGCAATTACAAACCCTCAGAACCAAAGCTTCCAGCAGACTGTCCCTCCTGCCTTCATTTTGGCCCTCTCTCCCCTTCTGCTTTCATCTAGCACTGAAATATTTCCCACAAGGAGCCAGGTCAGATTCCAGCTCTTCTAGGACATGACACATTGGTTTCTTAAGGGAATGGTCTTCTGAAGTTTTTTTAAAGCCAAAAAAATAACAAAACTAAAGACATCAAGAAACCACATTCTCCTTCCAACTTTAACTCAACTTCAGATTATTCACAAAGGCTCAAAATCCAATAGAGTTACATATGGTTAGAGCTGGAAGAAAACCTGGTGATTATCTAGTTGAAAACACTCATTTTCAGTTGGGGAATGAAGTCGAGAGAGAACAAGAGATTTGCCTAAATGCACATTGTGAGTTGATGGCCGAGTTTGGACTAGAACCTTGGTGCCCTTGAGCCAAGGCCTCAAGAACTTCATGGACACCCTGACAAAAAAATAAAATTGGAAGTTAAATCTCCTTCAGAAAATATTATATATTTTAATATAAGCCCTAAGACAATTAGCTTGAGAACTATTTCTGTTTTGGATTTTTCTTTAGTACAACCCTTTGCTCAACTCTCCCACACCTTTATTGAAGACAATCTGGAGTTGACCATATTTCAAACTTTCTTTCTTAATTATGAACATCTATTTATCTGCATAACTCAGTCTCTTATTTTTACAGTATATTTAAACCAAGTATGTGAATCTTTGCAAAAGTAATATTTCTTTAGCTATTTTTCTGGGCCCCTTTAGAGGTCCTGCTGTGTGAACTATTTGAGCTAGGATATGATAATAAGGAACGGGACTCTTTCCACTGATAATATGGTTTCCATTAGAGCTCAGTCTACGTTTATAGTTGAAAACTTTATTAGCTGAGTTACCATTGTATGATCAAAAATACTTTGCATTTACAAAAAGAAAAAGCATATTAGAGTAAGGTCAGTTTGACAAAAGTGTGATATTTGCAGAGAGAGCCAAGGATTATCCATTTAAAAGGCCAAGTCAAATAAGACACAATTAGATCTCATTTGGCCTCCCACCTCTCAGGATTCAAAAACTCACATTTTTGCAAACTTGGGGGTATGAGTTTCATCTTAATTGTGTCTTGTTTCCCTTGGCCCATCCATATTACTCCGACTCTTCTGACAGGAGCTTTCAGCAAATATCACACTTCCTTGTGTCTCGCTGACCTTTTTTCAGACTGGCTTTTACTTTTCCTTATTAGATGTTTTTGAACAGATATCATATTTTATTTTGTTTAGAAAGGTAAAATAAAGGGTGAGAATTTATTCATCTATGTGGCCATGAGAAGAAAATAGACATCAACAACAGAATTTTTAGAAAAACATACTCCCAACCAATTCTGAAGATGCAGACTTTGCTACCAAGAACACACATGGCTACTAAACCTATGGTCTTCTGCTACACCGTATGATCTCAAAGAGAGACAAAAAAATTCAGAGAAAGAAATCTAAGTTGCCAAGACATTCTTTTACACCATGTAAAAATTTAGACCAAAGGTTTAAATTTCAAAGGTGCTGAATGTAAACTGACTTGAAGTGATATAACACATTACCATACTTTAAGAGGGCCTGAAGTTGCCAGGATGCCTTACCCACTGGCCATTAGCTCCACACCAGTCCCCAACTCTGGTGCCTCTTATCGTCTATTTTTTCTGCACTTAAGTTGCCAAGACTCTCCTGAGAAAGACACAAGCGTGCTGACGGGGCCTTGCAGGCTCATTCTACTCTACCGTTGGTAGGAAACACACCCGGGCTTTGGTGACAGGCAGGCCCTCGTTTCCAGCCTCTCTACAGGCCCCCTGGCCATCCCAGTCTTTCTCACAGCCTCAAGGGTCACTCTTGGTCCCCTATGTCACAGCTGCCTGTGCTGGGCTAGGAAGTCCCCTGAGTTTCACAATACCTCAATTTGGGTATAACTTCCACCACTCCCAGAGGAGTAACCATGAGCAAATTACTTAAATTCTCTGCTTCTCACTTTCCTTGTAGGTTAAATCAGGGTAATAAACTTTATCATGAAAGGCTACTATAAAAAAATGTATACATGGTATAGTGTGTGGTACATAATAGTATAATGATAAGAAGAATCAAAATTTCAACTTGACCCAGCAATTTTTTCCTTTCTTTCTGTTTGATTCTGTATTACATTCCTCACAGAAGCTACTCCAGAATCCAGAAAGCTTCTACAGCCCTGAGATTTCCAGTCTTCCCTCTCACTCTTAGTCAGTTTGGTCACTGTACACTGAGATCAGCCATGCGTGGTTCCCAGCCCCCTCCCTCTCCAGCCGTCCCGCCACACTGCTCGAAGCTCAGAGGTGTTGCACTCCTTCACCCAGACCTGTGCTGCAGCTGTCCCAGAGGAAGAGGCATCTCTGTGCCTTATCCAGGGTTAACTCCTTACTGCAGTCTTGCCACATGCCAGCTTCTTTTACCACCTCTTCTTCCCTTTCGCTCTTATGTGTTGGTGATGGAATGAATGTTTCTTAAGGTATGTTTTCCTCCCACTCCACCAGTTCCTTCTCCACTCTCTACAGCTGTCCAGGTATCCTTATTCCAAAATAAATCTCTGGGTTCTGCTCTCCTTTTGAGCGCGTGCTCTCTGATCTTTTGCCACCAGGTCCTCACCCACCACTGCAGCATATAGGGATTGAGAGCCAGGCTGCCTCTTCCATTTACTAGCTGCGTATCCTCGGGCAAATAACTTAACCTGTCTGGACTTCAGCTTCTTTATCTGGGGGCAGGGGTTGGGGGGGGTGGTGATAGAGTTGTTTTGAGGACCAAATTAGTCAATTCATCTAAGCACTTAAAATGGTGCTTAGTACATAGTAAGTGCTCAATAAACGTGAAGTGTTAAATCTCCTCACCCACTGCTTACCCCCCTTTGCCTTCTTGCCACTCTTCCTCCTTTCCCTGAGGCTTGACATTTATTTCTGAAAGATACCAATGGCCTCCTAATTTTTAAATGAAAGACCATTTCCCATTTTTTCCCCCTCATTCTCCTTAAACATTGTGCTGCTTTGACAAAGCTGACATCCCTCCCACTGGGACATCCATTGTCTTGGGGCAAAGGAGGAATTAACTGATATGTGTTTCCTATGACCCTCTCCTATTCAGGCCATGAGACATTGAGACTAGCATTGCTCCAAGGAGCAGGAGGGAAGTGTCAGGAAGAACACTAGCGACAGGCACTCTAATTTTTGGCCTTTCAGTCAAAAGTCTTGGCAGAAAGACTGTGTGATTCCCCACACCTTGCCTGGGTTTGGTCCTCAGAGTTGGGAAGGGAAAGAAATCTACAGGGAAATTCAAGGGGACTAGGTGCAGGAGCCCTTTGGAAGGAGACATGGAACATGCCCCCCACCTATACCCATCTAGGCTGAAACTAGACAGCAGTAAAGTGGAAATGAAGCTATAGTAGGATGACACAGCCACCCAACAGAGCTTCCTATGGGCCCCAGAGTGTCACAATAAAGCAATAGGGAGTTTCCCACTCTCCTCATTCCCTTCCCCCAAAGGGACAAGGAAGTACTGAGAGAGGAGGAGGTCCCCACAGGGGTCTCATGGTTGTGTTGAAAGGACTCAGCTGTGAAAGACAGCATAGACCTTGGGACTAGAAACCCTCTGGAATCACAAACATCTCAGAGGATGCCAGTAAGGGTAGAAGACAGCTATTAAAAACCATGACCACAATGCCAGCACAAACCCTACCAGGCCAGCCCAAAACCTCTCCGATGCTCCATAAGCTACATGCCCCAGAGAGGAGACAAATAACACCACCCCACCTGGACTGCGAGCTCCCCGAGGACAGAGACCATCTTGTTGTACTTTGGTTACCTTAGGACCGTGTAGATACTGTTCAACAAATTTCTGTTGAATTGAGTTCATTGATTACCTTGTTTCCTTTCATGTCAAATTGAAATGGCAAAAAAAAAATCATCCTCCTATCTTTTCTTCTTTTTTTTTACTTTCATCTTAAGTAAAGCATTAAAAAGCAATATTAGTCCTGGACAGATGAGGAAAAGCTATGAGATAATAAATTTAAACATTAACACAGAACAGCTAGAAACTAAGTTGGTCTGAAATGTTCAATAAATATTTTAAATAGCTTGAACCACTAGAGGGAGTACGTACAGGAATTAATGAACTGGGATAAAAATTGCATTATAATGTTTAATTGACAATCAACCATAAATCTTATGGTCAGGCATAATTCTTTCTCTTTAAAAAAATATGAATACTTTAAAAAGATAAAGGCTATGTAGAATATGTAAAATCAAGTTATACCTCATCACACAAAAGCAAAATTTAAACACTAGTTTATGCAGGCACTGTGAACTTTTAAAAATATCAAATGTAGGAATTTGCAGCAGTTCTGTGCTATTCAACCTTAAATGGCAACCTAATATGCATTGACCAAGTCAACAGCCCAATCCTGATGTTGTATTTTAGAACTTTCAAATCAAAAATCATATATTAAATGCATTACATTTCTCATCTCAAAATTTCAAGAGAAACTTCAGTGGTCATCATTTTATAGTTGAAGAAAAAGAGACCCAGAGTAGTTCACCAAATTATTCAAGGTCATATAGCTAGCTAGCAGATGAACCTGTGCCAAAAACTTTAGGTCTAAATGGGTAGAAAAACATTTTAACAATCCAGAAGAGGCATCTCGGCAGTGTTTTGCTAGATCAGAATGGCTCCATACCAACCTGGGCAGAGTTCTCAAAGTTACTGAAACTTTGATTCAGTTACACAGCTATGACCCCAGGTACAAGTCAGCTCCTGAGAGGACTGGGAGGGACAGGTTTTGAGGCCTGTCACCACATCCCTGTGAGTTTCCCTCAACTTAATTCTGGACCCAGCCATTGGTTCTGTTGATTTTAAGCACCTGGTCACTTTATTCCAGTGGCTTTGTTACCTCTCCTTTCAACTGGGCTTTTGGGCTTTGGTCAGAGCCATTTCAGTCCATCCCAACAGGTTCCCTAACTTGAGTCTCAGGCAAAAAAGGTTGGGGTTTTGATACCTCCCTCTCAGAAAGCCTCAGGACTCCTCAGGCAAAGTAGTGCACTCTCTCAATATGCTCTATACTCTGGATTTATTAGGAGGGAGAGACTTCCTAAGAGAGAAAAAAATTAAGAAAAGAATGTCTTGTTATAGACTTTTGATAGAGCAGTGTAAACATCTTACCTTACTACTAATAAAAAAGGAAGATTACTCAAATGATTCTGACCTTACAACAAAAATTACTTCATATTGACTTGGTTTCTCCATTTACCACGTAGTAATGTCAGACATACTGTTTAAGTTTCAGTTCCTAGCACATCACTGCATGTCAATATGGGATGTACCTAATTTTATGTACTATGATATGTACAGAAAAATCTGGGAGTAAAAATCATCAAAATGCCAATAGCTAATAGCTGCTATATTTAGATAGTTTGAGAAGTATTTTCCTCCTAAAGAATTGGTATGCTTAGGCACCTGTTACAAAGGCTTTTGGCTACAAGTAATGAATGCTCAAAAACATCGGCTCACACAAAGAGAGGTTTGTTTTTCTCATATAACAAGAAGTCCTTCGATAGGTTGTTCTGGGCTTGGTTCAGCGGCTCAGGGGTGTTATCAAGAATGCAGACTCTATATCTTTCTACTGTTACCCGTAGTATGTTAGCTTTCTGCCCTTAGGCTTTCCCATAGGCCTCCAAATACCTCATCTTATATCTCATTGCCAAACAATACCACATGGCCACTCCTATCTGCAAGCAAAGGGGAATGGAATTACTATCATTATCTTAGACCCAGGGCAAGGGCAAATGGCCACAATGCTTGTGTTGTGCACAACCGGGATAAGTGTATGTCATTCCACCTCGAACAGTTGTTTTTCATCCCCTGGGCTGCCCTGAACAAAATGATGGCTCCATAGTGAGGGGAAAGGAAAGAACAACCACTGGGTAGGCAATTAGCAGCATCTGCCACAGCTCACTCCCGTAGTCCACTCTTTCCACGTTCTGTCATAGATGTTGAATGTAATTTTTAAATATGCTCAATAATACATCATTGATTTCTGTTTCTGATGAGTGAAGAAAATCATCAGTTCCCAGGAAAGGGTCAAACTCTTTTAAACAACATGTGTGAGCATCTTTTCCAGAAAAGCAGTCTTTTACTTCCCATTTCTGTGTATGCAAGTACATAATTTCAGTAACCGTAATTCAGTTACACTCATAATGTTTCACAATTTCCCTCAACATTAAATCAACCACCTATGATTTTCTATGACAAAATCAATGTATGGGTTCTTTTATTCACTTTTCAAATGCCCTTCCCTGCTTCACATAAAGTTCTGTCTGTACTAAACCAATGGTGATAATACTTAGCGTCATCAACACGTAAGTGAAGAAAACTTCCTCCGAAGCTTGGTATTTTAGCATAAATAAAAAAGCAGACTTCATATACTTCTCCCTTCATTTATGTCCCTCACACATACTGAAAGAAATTTCACTCATTTATGAAGTGAAATAGCTGCTAGCACTCTCTAGATAGTAATTGTTCTTCCATATTGTATGCTACTAATATTATACAATATCCAACCTTGTCAGTGGACAAAGGAATTCTGTCAATTGCTCTGTCTGCTTTACTTCTGATCATAATAATTATCTTTATTATCATAGCTGCCGTTATAACTTTCTTAACAGTAGCAAAACTTATACTTATTTTTCTATAAGGGTTGAGGCTTTGAATAAAGCCTTTGTATACCTGTCCTCTTCTTAAATTCTAGCAATTTTGTCCAGGAAAGCATTATTTTAACATTGTATTAATACTTGGAAAATTCTATTGGTTTGCCAGCAAAATCACTGCTTTGCTTGAAAATTTACACAAATGCTTCAAGCCACAGTATAAAAGTTTCATAACTAACAACGCGCCAGGAATTAGGAGCAAATGGACTGCCAGTCTGACTAAATCCAATACTCAAATATTTAATCTTTTTACTTCTGATCCACCCTTTTCTATCTAATCCAGCTGCCTGTGTGAAATCATCACAGTTACTAAATCATTTGTCTCAGGCCATGAGAGTCAAATTTTATAGTAACACAGAGTTGTTGGAGCCTTTGTATGGCTGTGTTTGTCACTTTTGATTCATTGATTCATTTTTGTGAATTGAGCATAAAACAATATATAATAATAACTATAAAAAGGAAAATTTAACACATAGAAATAACAAGCACATTGTGTGTAAATATGTGACACCTGATGAACTGACCAGCACAGTCCTTATCATACACATGTACACTTTTAAGAATATCATACTTATTGAGATATAAAAATTCCTGTGAAAATAATAATGTTAACTTTCAAAATTTGCAAAATGTATGTGAACAGAATCTTTCCATTTTTCCCCCTGAAGCCTTCAGGGGGAAAATGTCTATGGGCCATTTGATAGGCCACTGAGGCCCCCAGTCTCCAAGTCCATGGGCACTTGGCGAACATCAACAAATATTTGGGCTACAGTTGCTCCAACCACAGAATAAAGAATTTGAGCTCCAAATCCATGGCCACTTCTGACTTGAATACACCTCCCATTTAATTTAAAGGAAAACTATTCCTAGAGCAAACAGCAACAGAAGTTATTAAATTAATGAACTTGACTTTACAGTTTTTCCCTGCTAACTTCTTTCATTTTGATTTATTCATTACCCAAGGACATAATCCCTAGCTCTATAATCCCTGAAAATTCAAAAAGACTTCAAAACACTTCTCAAAAATCTGTCAAAGTTTAGAATGTATTAGGTAGCCTTGATTACACTTCATCACAAATGCTCTAGACCAGAAGACAGAAAGAAGATCAATGAGAAGAAGTGACAAAGAGGTGTTTCGTTTATGTGTTTGCAGGGAGGCGAAGAAGAAGAGATGGGAGATCAGCAAAAACTAGAGCTCTCTAGGAGTGTCAAGGAGATTCTAGAAAGAGAAGAGTCCTTTTAGGAGGTTTTCAGTGAAATGGTCAGTGGTAATCTGCCTGGGACTCCACAGAAGAGATGGAGTCTCTTCACCACACTAAGTCATACACTAAGAAGGAAGGTGAGGTGAACCTTAAATTCCTTTCCAACTTTAAGATTCTATTATAAGTAGAAAACAAAACATAGACCATTTTTGTAGCACTGGATTCTATAATATAAAGTTTCCATAAACAACAGAATTATCACAATAGAATTGATTGTAATCAGACTAGCAAAACAGTATCATTTCTACCTATTGGATCATAAAAATTGTATTGATCCAAAAATATTAACAGTGTGTGTATTAAAATAAAATTCCAACTGTATATAACATCACAATATAGTTCTTAATTTTTTAAAAGAAGCCCCAAGGACTGTGCCACCTGAATAATCTCTAATAGTGAACAGATTGCCTTAATTATCAACTCTAGCAATAAAAGTACGAGAAAAGCAAATTGGTCTTTTTCCTCTAGGAGTTATATCTATTTCTCAAAAGGATGACTAAAATTATCTAAGTAATACAAAAACTGGTGAAATCCTGAAAGTAAATTTATAAATTTTTTAATTATTATGGACACATAATAGTTCTACATATTTATGGGGTATGTGTGATGTTTTGATACAGGCATACAGTGTGTAATGATTAAATCAGGATGATTGGGGAATCCATCACCTCAATCATTTATCATTTCTTTGTGTTAGGAACATTCAATTTCACTCTTTTAATTATTTAAAAATACACAATACATTATTGTTATAGTCACCCTACTCTGCCATCAAACATTAGAATTTATTCCTTCAAACTGTATATTTGTACCCATTAACCATTCTTTCTTTATCCATTCCCCTCCCCACTATCCTTCCCAGCCTCTGGTAATCATCATTCTACTCTCTATCTCCATGAGACAAATTATTTTAATTATTAGCTCCCACATGTGAGTGAGAACATATGAAATTTGTTTTTCTGTGCTTGGCTTGTTTCACTTAACATAATATTCTCCAGTTCCATCCATGTTGTTGCAAATGACAGGATTTCATTCTTTTTTGTGGCTGAATAATATTCCATTGTGTATATGTACCACATCTTTTTATCAATTCATCCGTTGATGGCCACTTAGGTTGATTCCCTATTTTGGCTATTGTGAGTAGTACTGTAGGAAACATGGGAGTGCAGGTATCTCTTCAACATACTGATTTCCTTTCTTGTGGACATATACCCAGCAGTGGGTTTGCTGGATAATATGATAGTTCAATTTTTAGTTTTGTGAGGAACCTCCATACTGCTCTCCATAGTGGCTGTACTAATTTACATTCCCACCAACAGTGTACCAGGGTTCCCCTTTCTCCACATCCTTACCAGCATTCATTATTGTGTGTCTTTTGGATAAAAACCATTTTAACTGGGATGAGATGATATCTCATTGCAGCTTTGGTTTGCATTTCTAATGATTAGTGATGTTGAGCATTTTTTTCATATACCAGTTGGCCATTTGTATGTCTTCTTCTGAGAAATGTCTATTCAGATCTTTTGCCCATTTTTAAATCAGATTATTTGGTTTTTTTCCCATTGAGTTTTTTGAGCTCCTTATATATTCTAGTTATTAATCCCTATCAGATGAGTAATTTGCAAATACTTTCTCCCATCATATGGGTTGTCCCTTCACATTGTTGATTGTTTGCTTTGCTGTGCAGAAGCTTTTTAGCTTGATGTATCCCATTAACCAAAGAAGTATAACATCTCTACAATGAAAACTATAAAACATTGATGAACGAAATTGAAGAGGACACAGAAAAATGGAAAGACATTCCATGTTCATGGATTGGAAGAATCAATATTGTTAAAATGTCCATACTGCCCAAAGCAATCTACAGATTCAATGCAATCCCCATCAAAATATCAATGATACTCTTCACAGAAATAGAAAAAAAATCCCTAAAATTTGTATGGCACTACAAAAGACCCAGAATAGCCAAAGCCATCCTGAGCAAAAAGAACAAAACTGGAGGAATCACATTACCTTCAAATTGTACTACAAAGCTATAGTAACAGAATAGTACTGGCATTAAAAAAACAGACACATAGGCCAATGTAACAGAGCAGAGAACCCAGAAATAAATCCACACATTTATACTCAACTCATTTTTGACAAAGGTGTCAAGAACATACATTGGGGAAAGGACAGTCTCTTCAATAAACAGTGTTGGGAAAACTGGATATCCATATGCAGAAGAATGAAACTAGACCCTTATCTCTCACCATATACAGAAATAAAATCAAAATGGATTAAAGACTTAAATCTAAGACCTGAAACTATAAAACTACTAGAAGAAAACATGGGGAAAACACTCCAGGACATTGGTCTGGGCAAAGATTTCTTGAATAAGATCTCAAAAACACAAGCAACCAAAGCAAAAATGGAAATTAGCAACTTTTAAGCTAAATATAAATTACTTTCTTTTCGACTCAGTCTTTTTTGTTTGTTTTACTTTAATATTTTCTATATATTTCCTAATTTAAGCTGTGGCTTTAAATAAAAAATACAGCACAGGGAAAATGTATATTTCCCCCCAAAAGATCTAAGTTATTCCAGTACTTTAACTCCAGCTTCTACTATACCAGTCAAATTTTATTACAACACTTTTGGTTTTGACAAATGTTAGAAACCAAGCCAATGCAAAAAGAACAGGTAGAGTGAATACAATGGTAGTAATAATTAAGAAAATCTTCCTTTTGGTAACAGGTTAACAACCAATAAAAGCAAGTTTATTTAGATAAAAACAAAATATCTGAACTGTTAGAGTTGGGTGTTATAAATTTGAGATGTTAAGAATTAGACACTATATACATATACTATTTACTTCTTACATGACTCTAAGCTGTGTTCAGGAAAGAAGGTTAGAAACCACATGGCTGAGCTCCCAAAGATTTCCTAGTGCCAGCCACATGTCTCACCAAATTGATGGGAATAATTTCTCTTTCTTGCAGAGCTCTATATAGGGCTTGCTCCCTTAAAGAAAGTATGTAATTCCAAATTCTTACTATGGGTTAAAAAATAAGAACGGAAAAAATTGGACACTAACATAAGAAAAATGTATGCTGTGCTCTGCATATTATGATCATATTATATAGTTTAAAATGTGAAGCAATGATTATGTTGCTAATAACTGAAAACTTCTAGATAAGAATTATAATAATTTCTGCCCCAAACTATTTTGAGTTTCCTCTTTACCTTAAATGCTATAGATAGTTCTCTTGTAGAATGCATAGAGATTGAATAAAACAGAAAGATGCTACCTGAACACTGGAAAAAACATTTATTTAACAGAAGTAAATTCCATAAATATCTATCTCCTTGTGGCACAACTCCAAATACATGAATGGAAAGCACAATTCTTGATAGAAAACTTTTCCTCCACCCCACCCCGCGTACCCCCCACAGATGCAACTTACCTAAGTCCCTAATTCCTTACTCACATTATCAGGTTATCTCAATGGAAGCCAAAGCTCCTATAAAAATTATGTATCAGAGAAGCAAAACTTGTTAATTTGTAACTTAGGTAACTTTTGAAGTTTGATCTCCTTAGAGACCTCTTAAGGTTAAAATTTTGCCATTTCCAGGCAGTTGGTAGCGATTCAAAAAGTACTATTTATTGGGCATTAATAAGGATGTAATTTTGTTTTTTTGTTTTTGGGTTTTTTTCCTGCTCCAGTTAGTGAAAGGGAAACTTTATTGAGGCCCCAGGGCAAGGGGTTTGGGAAGGACGCCACCCCACGGGAAAAGAAGGAGGAGCCGGTGGAGGGGCCTTATTTGACCTACCTTTTGGGGCGCAGGTTGTTGGTGTGGCTGCATTCCTTCTTGTGGCAGTTGGCAGCACAGGGGTGCAGGTGAGCATAACATTTGCGGCGGATACATGGTCTTGTCACAGCTGGCAGAGGGAAGGTTTCTCCATGCCGCCTCGCAGGTGAAGCACCAGCAGCAGGGTGGACTCTTTCTGGATGTTGTAGTCTGAGACGAGTGCAGCCATCCTCCAGCTGTTTGCCTGCAAATATTAGACGCTGCTGGTGAGGTGGGATGCCCTCCTTGCCTTGGATTTTGGCTTTGACGTTCTCCATGCTGTCACTGGGCTTGACCTCAAGGGTAATGCTCTTGACTTGTCCCTGAGGGTCTTCACAAAGATTTACATTTCTGAGTCTGCAGCTCGGCAGCCTCATTGAGAAGAAGGAGCTTTTTTGAGGTTTTTTTGTTTTGGTTTGGTTTTTGAGACAGGGTCTCACTCTGTTGCCCTTGGGCTAGAGTTCAGTGGCATCATCATAGCTCACAGCAACCTCAAGCTCCTGGGCTCAAGCGATCCTCCTGCCTCAGTCTCTGGAGTAGCTGGGACTATAGGCCTGGCCATCATGCCTGGCTAATGTTTCTATTTTTTGTAAAGATGGAGGTCTTCCTGCTTTGCTCAGGCTGGTCTGGAACCCATGGCCTCAGGCAGTCCTCCTGCTTCAGCCCCTCAAGGTGCTGGGATTACTACAGGTGTGCGCCACCACACCCAGCTGAATGTAATTTTGTTAAACTGGGATCTAGAAGTGGCTACTTAGAACTCTTTCAGAAAGCATGAAAATAAGCATGTACTCAAGCCTAAAGTAATTCCTAAGAATCATACCAGAGACCTAATGGAAATTAATCAATTATCCTTTAAAAAAAAAAAAGCTGCTGAGTATACTTTCTTTTCATTTTGCTCTGTTTTGATTGGTGTTCAAAGAAATCTGATTCTAGAGGGAACAGAATCCCTATTCAATTTGCTAGAAGTTACTTAAATGTGTCAGACAGCAAACGCCAGCTAGAATCTGTGAAGGATTTTCTGGAATTACTTGAAGATTTGAGGATATACTGGAATAACCACAAACTCTAAATTTTATAGACAAAGTTCAAAGTGGCAATTTTCTAGGCTTATATAACCTCTTAAAATCTCAGTTTTCTCATCTGAAAAAATAGATAAACCAGGTGGGTGGCACATGCCTATAATCCCAGCTACTCAGGAGGCAAACGTGGGAGGATTGCTTGAGCCCAGGAATTCAAGACCAGCCTGGGCAACATATCAAGACCCCATCTCTAAATAATAAAAATAAAAATAAATGGATATACTAATGCCTCAAAAGATTAGAGGTAGTATACATAAATGCATAGCATATAGTGGTCACTCTTAGTAATTTTTTTAAAAAAGGAGATAACAGAAAGCCACTTAGGGAGGCTTAAAAAAATTTTATTCACAAACTGTTTTGAAGTCAGAGATATTAGACCAAATGGTAAATAACCTACATGAGGTTCTAATCCTATTTAATAACATTAGTATGCTTTCGAGATGACATACGTCCATAAGTTTTGAAAAACTTTAAGGAAAACGTTTGTTAATGACAGGAACAACTATTATAAACAAGAAATGGTAAAGAAAGGTAATATTAAAAGATAAAAATCTTACTGGTTCATTTCTAAACTTCTAATAAGGACTACAGAGGAGACACACTGTATGAAATTTAACATCTAAACTAAAAATCTAATAGAATTATTGAACATATACTTGACTGAAGGAAAATAAACATTATTTTGTAATCAAGAGCTATCTCTGAGTATGGTAACAGAGATTCTAAAGAGAGAAGTAACTTGGAGAAAAGATTATTTTCTTTCTTTTTTTTAGGTTGGTCAAGTGAAGCAGCGGGAGTGGGGAAGGAACAAAGGAATCTGTAACTGGTTGTGATCAAATAGTTGTCAACACCACCGCACTTGGACCAACCAAGAAAAGATTATTAAAAGATTATTTAACCTCAGGTATGCAACGTCCTCCTGGGTGTCACAATCTTCCTCACTCCTGGGCCAGATTCCTGGGCTAGGTCCAGACCCCAACAACCCTCTAGCTCTCAGCTTCTAAACTACAGAAGAGTGTCCCCCTACACTTTTCTGTTACGTTATTGCAATGACTCCAATGCCATGGTGTTAAATATGTATGACATAATTCAATAAGACAGCTCTTATTGTTTTACTCAAAATCTCCTCGCTCTACTAATGGGGCTTTGATGGAAGACAAATCCTGGTGACTGACATCATGTAGTACTCACATTTGTCTCTCCTCTCCCACATAATCTTGGACCTGTTTCCTGAGTCACGCTCACATGCCTGGAACTTTATCTGTAGGAACCCTCTCTCCCAGGAGAACCTTCATGAAATTTTGCAAACAGCATTCTGTAAGATTGCTCCACTGTATTGTCAGAAATGCCCAGATTTGTCTTAACTCCAAGTAAAGACTTATACAAGTCCTTTCCCAGGAAGCTCTTCAACCTCCATGAAAATAAGCTTCCACCCCATTATTGACCAGATAGCTCCAACCATGTCTGAGATGCCAGATTCAAGCATTTCCTGTACTGCAGAGGAGTTATATGATTCTGTTAATGATCAGAAAAGTAGAAAACAAAAAAGCAGAAGATGAATTCATGTAAACTGGGATAATTCATGGTATGGAGGACACAGATAATCCAAGCTCTCTCTAACAACATTTTAAAGCTCTGTTCTGTCATGATCTGGAGACTGGATCTTAAAAGTCACTATTTGTAGATCTCTGAAAGCATAGACCTAGCGTGGTGCTATAACCAAAAGGTAAACAAAATGGCAGGCTTTGTCAGGAATGGGTATTGGATACAAAACAGTAGCTCATTCCAGTATTGCCATATATGGAATACTGTCTACAGTGCTGGCTGCTAACCTATAACATATTATATAACTTGATTATATGTAACTATAACATAGAGTCAAGAGAAATAAATAAAGTTCCAGAGAAGAGTGAATAAAAAGTTAGTGATATATAAGTTTTGGTAATAAAGTACATGAATACAATCAGAATGCTTTCAAGCGTACAACTCAGTTATCTATGAGGGAAAGAAGAAACTACACAATGCATGTGATCCCTCCCAAGTCTTATCACCATTTTATTCCTTTTTAAAATTTTTTATTTAGAAATAATTTTAGACATAAAAAACTTGCAAAATAGTACAAAGACTTCACATATACCTTTCACCCAACTTCCCCGAATGTTAATATCTCTCACAACCATAATAAAATTATCAAAACCAAGTAATTAATATTGATATTGTACTATTAACTAACTTATAGTATTTATTCAAATGTCACTATCCCACTAACACCTGTTTTTCTGCTCCAGGAGACAATCCAGGATCTCACATTGCATTTAGTTGTCATATGTCCTTTGTTTACTTCAGTCTGGACAGTTCTATAGCCTTTCTTTGTCTTTCTTGACCTTAACATTTTTGAAGAATATTGGCTAGTATTTTTGTAGAATGTCTCTTAATTTTAGTTTGTCGATGTTTCCTCATGATTGAATTCAGTATGTACATTTATGGCAAGAATACCACAGAAGTTATATCGAGCCCTTCTCAGTGCATCTTATCTGGAGGAACATGATGTCAGTATGGAGGAACTGATTTCTCAGTTAAGGTGAGGTCTACCAAGTCTCCCCACTGTAATAATTCCTTGCTTTAACTAATAAGTATTTCATGGAGAGGTACTTTGAGCTCCTGCAAATATACTGTTTCTCATTAAAGTTTCACCCACTGAACACTTATACACTGTTGGTGGGAATGTAAATTAGTAAAACCTCTATGGAAAATGGTATAGAGATTTCTCAAAGAACTAAAAGTAGATCTACTATTCAATCCAGCAATCCCACTACTGGGTATCTACCCAAAGGAAAAGAAGTCATTGTATCAAAAAGATACCTGCACTTGTATGTTTATGTTTATCACAGCACAATTCACAATTGCAAAGATCTGGAATCAACCTAAGTACCCATCAACCATGAGTTGATAAAGAAAATGTGAAATATGTGTACACACACACACACACACACACACACATACCATAGACTACTACTCAGCCATGAAAAAGAGTGAAATAATTTATTTTGCAGCTACTTGGATGGAACTGGAAGCCATTATCCTAAGTGAAGTAACTCAGGAATGGAAAACCAAATACTGCATGTTCTCACTTATAAGTGGGAGCTAAGCTAGGCACACAGAGGCATACAGAGTGGAATAATGTACATTGGAGGCTCAGAAGGAGAGAGGTTGGGAGGGGCATGAGGAAAGAAAAATTATCTATTGGGTACAATGTACACTATTTGGGTGACAGGTACACTAAAAGTCCAGACTTCACCCCTATACAATTCATCCATGTAACTAAAAACCACTTATACCTCTAAATCTATAGAAAAAAATAGTTTCATTCACTGATTTTAAGCATCCATTAATGATTCTTACCTATAAAATTATTATTACTGAGGTGTTTGTCAAATGATAATTTTCTGTTTCCTTCATTGCTTCTACATTTGTTAATTGGAATTTTACTACAAGGAAGAACTGTCTCCTCTCCCATTTATTTATATCAATATGGACTTAGGAATATTTATCTTATGGGTTATAATTGATTGCTTTAAAATTTTATTCTTTGCTCTATTGTCCCTATTTAACCATTGGGTACTCCTTCCATTTGGCTCCTATGTGTTTTTGACATGATTCCACATCACTTTTTGAGTACTTCCTTACTTTCTGGCACTGCAAGTACATCTCATCTTGTACTTGTACTTGCTCCAGCTCTGGAGTCAGCCACTTCTCCAAATAACCTTTTTCTGTTTGTGCAGAATGGGAGAGAGTTAAACACAGTATTTTTAACTCTATAGTCAGTCCTGGGATTTTCCTTATATTTTGAGTCTTTTTCTGATTCTGCTACTTGGAGATACTTGCCAGAAAGTAAGTTATTTTAAAAAAATTAAATGTCTTACAGGACCATTTTTAAACTTTGGCTGAGGCAAACTCAGATGTAATTTCCCCGGCTAACTTCTGGCCTCCTTGTTATTATAGTTCCACATACATCAGAAATAAAGTTCCCTTGGAGACTGGAGGACTCCATCTACCATTTCAACAAAATATTGAATTATGTGATTCTTGGTAGAGAGTAACAAAAGCCCTCTTTTTAAGGGATTATTTTCAACATTCAGAAAGTTCCAAAGGGCTAGCTAGATCTCTCGTCTGAGTATTTTTGGAGATAAAATATTTCAGACCCACTGAAGAAACTGAGGAGCCAATATAACTCATTGCTGTAGGGTTATAGACATCAGACTTTTTAGAGAAATATGATTTAGATTCAAGTTTAATGTGGCAAAGATTGCTAGCTCTTTCTAATATCCATTTTCTTCTTTCTTGATTAGTGGAGCCCTAAAATTTTAGCTGGGCACATAGCCACCCAGAGCAAAGCTATACTTCCCAAGCTCCTTTAAAGCTAGGTGTAACAGTGTGACCAAGTTCTGGCCAATGGGATGAGTAAAAGTGACATTTATAACTCTCAGTTATTTTCTTAAAGAAATGGGTCATGCTCACCTAACCCATTTTTCTTCTTCCTCTTTTTCTTCTTCTTCCTGATGGCTGAGACCATCTTAGGCAAAAACATGGAAGTTACATGCTAAAGAAGTCACATGTTAAAGGCAACAAACCAGAGGAGACCTGAGCCTTGACCCCATGAAGCTGCCGTGTTAGGTATGGTCAGCTTGCACTTAGGTTGAAACATGAGAAAGAAATTAACTTCTATTTTTCTTAAGCTACCATTATTTGGGGATCTTTGTCATAGCAGTTAAACCCATAACTAATATAAGCTTAATATCTGGATGTAGGACTTTGCTAAAAAGAGATATAAGTAATATTAATGTAGCAATTGGACAGGGAACAGCAAATGTTCAGATAATCCAGAGTGGAAAGCTTGTGACTCTTGTTACGCCATAATAAATATTTGGTTAAATTGTTACCTGCCATACATTGGAAGGTAAGCCATAAACTGTCAGAGCCTGTAACTCTAGTTATAGTTGGAAACTAGTGGGAAAAACTCAGAATTTTGATGTGGCAAAATTGGCTGCTTCTTGCCACTTGAAACAAGTCTTACAAAAGAGATGAAGTCAGAGATAGTTTCTCCTAAAAGAGGAGAATTCAGTTTTATGAAAAGAGGCTTTCTCTGTCTTGCCTGAAATCCAAATGAGTGAAAGTACAGTAATTTGGGTACTCAAAAGGTTGAAAAAGGCAACTGTTCTTTACCAAACACTGATGCAAGAATAAGAGGTAGCTCTAAAAGGCAGCTGTAAGAGGAAATTAGAATGTGGCCCCCAAACCTTTCTTGAGCACCTCTGATAAAGTAGTCCCTGGCAGACAGGAGTCAACTCAGTTCAAATATCAGATGATAGCTGTGGCCTTCCTACCCAATCCATTGCTTCAAATGGCCTCAAGACAGCCACCATAAAATTGAGAAGGCAAATGGACAGAGTGCAGAGGCCAGTAAATAGAAGATCAGATATTTCAGTTTTACAAACTGTGTCAGGGTGAGATCTATGTTTGTGGCTACCTGTACCTGGAACTGATATGATGCAAGTTAACCAGAAAACTAATTTGGGGCTGTGGGGAGAAATTTTATTTCCAAGGAAAAAATAAGACTGTTGTTTTTTGGCTTCTGCTCCTATATTAGTCAGGGTCCCAAAAGGAAATACTCAAAATGTGTAATTTGAGGGGAGTTTAAAAAAAGGAGTTATTTATAAATTGTGAGAAGAAATAGGAGATAGAACAGGAGAGTAGGGAAACCCTTCGGCTCGGAACAGTGGGGCGCTATTACCACACTTCAGCCTGAGAGTGAGGAGAGAAAGCACTTACTGAAACTAGGAGACAAAAACAGCTGCCTGACAGATGTGACCCTTGCTTGAGGGACACCACTAGCCCAGGGCAACCCTGCAAGGAGGGATCCAGGGAAGCAATACTCCACTTCTCTCTTCCCTTCCTCTCCTCTTCCTCTGGAGCTCCCCATTGGCAGAACTTAATGGGAAAACAGAGAATACGGAAGCTCTGTGGATCTAATCCATATAAGTCAGCCTCTCAGAAAAAGATCAGTGTGGAGAAGAAAAATCAATAATCTGGAGGAGCAAATAAACAATATTCCACACAACCCCAAACCAACACCAGCAAGAAAATGGGCTACAAAACTATGCAGCCTCCAAGAAAGGTTTATTCTCCAATGTCCACCACAGATGAGGTCATGGAGGATGATTCACAGGGAGTTCCTCCCAGAAAACAGAAAAAGATGTTGCCATGTGATCCCAGCAAAGAATGGAATTTACTCCCAGGGAAGGAGTCCTAGCAGTTCCTGCTCATCTGGACCAGTGACAGCCTCCTTCCTTTTCTGATTGGAGTTTTAACTGTGGTTATTATGTTGTGGAGGAGAGATAACACGTCTTGCAATTCATAGGTTGCTAGGCCACAAGGAACCATAACAAGACATAATGAGAGGATTACACATAGACTTTGCTTGAGATGCAATAATTAGATAGGACCTTTGAGCTATCTTCCCTTTGATAGAAAAGGAAATAAATATGCTTCATTTGTGAGAAAAAGCACATGCATAGATGTGGTTAAAGGAGTTGACTGTGGCAGAGATTGTTAATTATCCTTCAGTATTTCTTCTCCTCATCTTCCTTTAGGAATAGTGTCCCTAAATTATAGCTGGGCACATGGCCATCGGTCTCCTTTGCAGCCAGCTTGGGCCATTTGACTAAGTTCTGGCCAATAGCATATGAGCAGAAGTGATGTTGAAATTCATTCTTACACCCTTGAAGAAAAGGAAACAATCTCCGCTTTCCTCTTTTCATCCTTCCTGCTGGCTGTGATGAGGCAATGGTGCAATAGTGACAGCAATCATCTTGGACTGTGGATAGAAGCCACATGTTGAAAATGAGACAGCAACAAGACGAATGGAACATGAATCCCAATGTTATGAAACCACAATTATCCCCGGACTGCTTATTCTTCAATAATATTTAAGAATACAGCCAGACATGGTGGCTCATGTCTGTAATCCCAGCACTTTTGGAAGCTGAGGAAGGAGAATTGCTTGAGGCCAGGAGTTCAAGACTAGCCTGAGCAACATAGCAAGACCCTGTCTCTACAAAAAAAGTCATTTAAATTAGCCAGGTGCAGTGGCATATGCCTGTAGTCCCAGCTACTAGGGAGGCTGAGGCAGGAGGATCACTTGAGCCCAGGAGTTGGAGGCTGCAGTGAGCTATGAAAGCGCCACTGCACTCAAGCCTGAGCTACAGAATGATACCTGTCTCAGAAAAAGAAAAAAAAAACAAACAAGAAAACAAAACAAAACAAAAAGAATTTTTTTAAAAAGCCTCTGTTATTTTGAGTGTATATTATGGAGGCCAAACCTAGAGGTTACTAACTAATACTAAACTTAACTGATACTAAAAAAGAGTATAACTAAAGGGAATAGGAAATTCAGTCATCCTGGGGAGAGAAAGAGAACGGAACCTACTCATAGGTTTAGAGACCCCTGTGCCTTCTCTCACACTCACACCCAGAACAGTCTCCGAGTCCATAACCGCCTTGGAGAATATTGCAAATATACGTTGATAGGAAAACCCTGGACATTTCCTCTGTGATCTGAAAGACTAAATTAGATGACCCTTTATCAACTAAGATAGACCCTATGGTTAAGGAAACAAAAGTTACCTATGGGTCGAGGGTTCAGGGCTCAGCTAGAGTGGCAACTTCCTAAATTCCTCTGGCTAGAAGAAAAACCACACTCTCATTAAACTCTCTAACAATAGAAGCTATCAGGCAAACTGTCAGATCTTTCCTAACTCTGATTTACAACCCAGACCACTACAACTCTGATTGGACCAGCCTCACAAACATTCTTTCCTGATAAACAACTGTAGACCTCAAGCAAATTTCCGACAGCTTATAGAGACTATGCACAAACTGTCTTTGTGTCCTGTAGTTTACCCTTTGACACAAAGAGCCAAACTCCACCTCATTTTAATGCTAAAACCCCACCCCAAAGTGAACATGGGATGTATGCTACATATATGTTTATCCATTGTATATGCGCTTAACCCTGCTCATAAATATGTATAGCTTTTCCCCCAAACTTGCTGAATGTGTATGATTCTATTGTGTAGTACAGACCCTGTGAAGCATAGAAACCAACCTGCCCTTTCCCTCTTCAAAGTGAGCGTACCTTCAGCACACACGAAGACTATCTCTTCCCAATTTGAAAACTGATCTCACCAATAAAGCTCTCCTTTCTACTCTTTAGCTATTCTGGTAGTCTTTTGGACAAACATCTCACTGGAATTGCATGTGAAAAGTACCTAACAGATAATCAGTCCAGGCCAGATGTTGTGGCTCATGCCTGTAATCCCAGCACTTTAGGAGGCCAACGTGGGAGAATCACTTGAGGCTAGCAGTTTGAGACCAACCTAGGCAATTTAGTGAGACCCCATCTCTACAAAAAATCAAAAAAAAAAAAAAAATTAGCCAGGCGTGATGGCATGTACCTGTAATCCTAGCTACTCGGGAGGCTGAGGCAAGAGGATCACTTGAGCCCAGGGGTTTGAGGCTTCAGTGAGCTATGATCATGCCAATGCACTCCAACCTGGGTGATAGAGCGAGACCCTGTCTCCAAAAAAGAAGTAGATAATTAGTCCAGATACTTATCAATCTTTCTTCTGCCCCCAAATTGAGGTAGCCCTCTATACAAAAAGGATCTAGTATGGCCCTGAAATCAAGAACCACTTGGGCAAACAGCAAATTTTCACTTTGATTGAGGGGGCAAAGATTGATTTTTTTTTTTCTTTGTGGCATAAGAAAAGCACAGAGGTAGGAAAAAACACACTTGGAAATGAAAAAGAGTACTTTCTGAGATTGGAGAAAATAGTGTGACGCCCAGGGCAAGGGAAACATTTCTAAAATGACCAGAGATTAAGGAAAGGGGGAAAGGAGGAAAAGGCAGCCAAGACTGTTACCAAGAGAGAGAGGTGGTGGGAAGTTGTTGCAGAGAGCTAAGCCAAGTATGTAATTGAAACCAGAACTGGTCTGGACAAAAGTACAAATTTAAAAGTGAGATCATAAAACCAACTCCAAGTAGCCATAGTGTTTATACATAGAAATGGAATAGGTCCTAAGGGGTCTCTTGCCTGTTTTCTAAGCAAGACTTCGCGTTCTAATGCCCAGAAGGGATACTTTAGGGCCATTAGTAAGCACATGCCCATTTGATAGTTTTATCATAAGAACTTCCTGTGTGCTTTATACATGTCAAAGCTTTCTCTTTTTTTAATTTTTTTTTTTAAACCAGAGACAGGGTCTCACTTTGTTGCCCAGGTTGGAGCTCAGTGGCTGTTTACAGGTGCAATCCCAGTACTGACCAGCACAGGAGTTTTGATCTGTTCCACTTCTGACCTGGGCTGGTTCACCCCTCCTTAGGCAACCTGGTCTCCCACTCCCAGGAAGTCACCATACTGATGCTGAACTCAGTGGGGACACCTGACTGGCATAGCACACTACAGCCCAGAACTCCTGGACTCAAGCGATCCTCCTGCCTCAGCCACCCAAGTAATGGGGACTACAGGAGTGAGCCACCATACTCAGCTGTTGAAGCTTTTTTTTTGAAATGCAACTATGGAAATGATATTAAGGTGAGAAGCAGCTATTAAAGTCTTGCAATAGAAACATTGAGTTTTACTAGACTAGGGAGTTTGTTTAAATAATGTGCTTTGTATTTACCTTAAATACCCGTGAAGCAAGATGATCCCTCATGGACTTGAGGGGTTGGGGAGTGGAAGGAGGAGGTCGTCAATTGTTCACAAACAGAATTAAAACTAGATATTCACAGTATTGGTAAACATCCTTTTCTTCTTATTTGCTTGACAAACATTTGCCACTTGACAGAGTCCACTACTCATTTTAAAGGATACTCTTATTACCGGTTTCCTAAGTATACTATTATTAAAAGACAGAAAGAGGAAATAAAATGGTCATAGAATAAAATTTTAACTGAATTTTAAGACTGTAAAATGGAATAATCTATGTGCAAATGTTGTATATTGATTCCTAAAAATATTTTCTTCCTAATGTATGCTTCTCAATTATGGGTTTCAGAGTCATTTTCTATATCTACAGTAATTGGGAAATTAGCACGTTAAATTTAAGTAATACAATATGAATTCTCAAAGTGATCAACCAGAATTGAGTAAGGCTCAGTTTTGATATTTGCTAACCAAGAAATTAATTCTCTCTAATACCACTTCCTATCTACATGATCTTTTACAAGCCACTTAACTTGTTTTATCACCTTTTACATGAGAATAAAAATATCTTTCTTATCTACATGGGGAATTGCCACTGAAAGAATACATGTGAAACTGTACCATAAACTGTCAAGTGCTGGTAAACCCCACACTTCCAGCTTAGGTAAAATTGCCTCCAGAGCTCAGCATCTCCAACTCTTGTTCTTGCTCAGTCCCATTCTAATAATGTCAGTCTCTCTTCTTGCCTTCTGGGTTCTTATATTCCCCCCGCCTTCACTCTCTCTGTGTAAAAAATGGAGATTATATTATCTACCTAATGCAATTGGTATGAGGACACTGTGGAAAGCCCCTGGTGCAATGCTTAGCACATGGTCAACTCAATAAATTCAAGTAGAGATGGGCAAAAGCAATCAGAGACCACCTAATCCACTTCTGTCCTTTGCAGAGGAGGAATCTGGAGACCTGAGGAGTAAGGAAGTTGCCCAGTTACACACTGAGTGACAGATTTAGATTTGATCCCAGGTCTCTGGACTCTCAGGGCTCTTTCCACTGCAGACCGCAGTAGTTATTGACACAAATACATGCTCAAGGGGGAAACCACCAAGGCATGTTTCCCAGTGGAGTCTTTCGCTGAACCAAAATGAGGATGAATTGAGGGGGAGGGGAGGGAAGGAAAGACAAAGTCCTTTTCCCATGTGTTCAGTGGACTATGATAGGCCCCTCCCACCCATGTCTTCTAACTAAGGTTTTGACTATTTGGTAAAATATATTCTAATACATCACATATTGGAAGATTATCCAACCATCAAATAGAGTGAAGTAGACCAATAAGCACTAGCATAGAAAGATATGCCCGATATATTTAGGGACAAAAGAAAACTGTGGCATGGTGTCTATAATATGTTCCCATTTTTGTTTTATGTGTACATAAACATGGTAATAAGTCTGGAAGGAAATCTTCCAGACCACTAGCGGTGGTCATCCTTCCACATTATAAAGAGCTTTCTTCTTCTATTTTATGTCTGTATTGTTTAAATTCTCAGACTTTGGTCACTAGGGGAAAAAAATGGAACTTTTTTAAGTAAAAAAAAGTACTATTGAAATAATTAAAAAGTAATTGCATAAAAGTAAATTATTCAGATATATATGAAGCCAGAGGGAAAATGAAAAATAAGTACTATGAAATATTAAGAGCTTTGGCAAGAATAATGAAAATATTCAGCCCCTTTTTTTCTTAAAGATGACTACTGTCTGATAGATAACATTTCCTTTACATGAGCAGGAAAAAAACAAAACAACAGAGGCAGGCACTTGTAACAAAACATCTTTTCCCCACATCCCTGACTTAAGAAAAAAAGTAAAGCAGGCTATCTTGGAGGCAGATATGAAAAATCTCCCCAGCCCCAGGTCTGAAAAGGAAATAAATCCAAAGTATGCCCTACGGCACGTGTACAATACCCCTGCAATGTTTTCATGCCCTATTACTTGGTACCTTAGTACTGAGAATCTTAACCTAGTCTGGGAATGCCCTGAAATGTACCAAAGAATGTACATAAGTCCATGTGTACAAGTTTTCTGGGGAGAAGAACTGTAATATTCATCCATACCTGCAAATATTAAGAACCACAGTATTCATGTATGCACACCGATTCCAAATTTCAACAGACACCTGAGAGTTGCTTTTTCTCCACATATTGTTACACATACAGTAAGAATGTTATTAGCCACTTACATGCATCATTTCTAATTCTGACAGCAATGCTGCAAGTAAAGAGTATTCCTATTTTACCAATAAGGACTATGGAGAATTAAAGGTGTCCACAGATTCTTAGACACTTCTCCCATTGAGAGTTGGGGCTCTATGCCCCTTCCCTTGAGTCTAGATGGGCTCTGTAACTACTTTGACCAATTGAATACAAAGAAAGTAACACTTAGTCAATTTTCAGGCCCAGGCATTAAGAGACAGATAGCTTCCACTTACTGTTCTTTGGAATAATAGCTCGTATGCACCAGTCATTATGTTATAAAGGAGCAAAAGCAGCCCCATGAAGATGCTGACACAGAGAGGAACTGAGCTCCCGGTCATAGTTAGCACCACCTGCCAGCCACATGAATATGTTTCCATTACATGGCAAAAGGGAATTAAAGTTGCAGATGAAATTGTTAATCAGCTGACCTTAAACTAGAGAAATTACCCTGGGTTATCTAGGTGGGCCCAATGTAATCAAAAGATCCTTAAAAGTGGGAAAGAGGCAGCAGAGGAGGTCAGAGTGACTCAATAGGAGAATGACTTGACCAGCTGTTGCTGGCTTTAAAGATGGAGAAAACAGCCATGAACCAAGGGATGCAGGCAGCTTCTAGAAGCTGGAAAAGGTAAGGAAACAGATTCTCCCCCGGAGCTTCCGAAAAGGTACACATCCCTGTCGACACCTTAATTTTAGCCCAGTGAGAACTGTATTGGATTTCTAGCCTACAGAATTCTGACAACAAATTGTGCTGTGTTAAGCCACTACATTTTTGGTAATTTTTTACAGCAGCAATTGAAAACTGACACAGAGACCTTCCCAAATTGCAGATTTGTGAGCAAAATAAATTATTGTTGTTTTAAAGCACTATGTTTTCGGTGGTTTGTTCCTCAGTGATAGATAACTGGAACAAGGAAATTAAGGCTCAGAGTAATTAATTTCTCCAAGTGACCCAAAAAGTTCAATTACCTGGCTCTGGTATTACATTTTTCACTGTGAAGACTCCAATGCCTCCACCGCCAAAATTTTACCAGTCAATTCCTCCTTCAGACTCCCTGAACATCACTTCTCTCCTTGCCACTGTCTGAATCTGCTTTCCTGGGGGTCTGTAGGGCTCTCCTTGCACCAAACCCAGGGTGGCCTTTTCTCTGTCCTCATTCTCAGTGATGACATTGTTGACCACCACCTGTCTTTCTTTCTCCAAGAGGTTCTTACACACACTGTTCCTTTAAGTTCAACACAGTAAAATCCAAACATATTGTTCTTAAAAATGATGACTATTTAAAAAGTTAATAGTACATAAGAGAAAAATTAATTACTTTTTAGTAGGCTTTTGAACATTCTTATGAATATCCAGGCTTCTTGATTTAACCTATTTGGAGATGCTTTATAGATTTAATTTTCTATGTTTAAGTACCTTTCTTCAGTGGAGACATAAATGCCCTTTTAAATTAGTGGTAGTGAAAATAGTTATCCTGGAGACAATTATATTCAGCAATTAAGTTTTATAATAAAGCTGTCTTAATCAGCTGAAATAACACTTTTCACTGGTCATTATACTACCAGATAAGAAGAGTTAAATTTTTCAGGGATGAGACCACTTCAGCTCTTCAAAGGAAGTTTCATAGTAAGTGTTCCCACAAAATGTCAATAGTAAAATGACATTGATTGAAAAATATTTTTTTTCATGCTTCCTTATTTGTTGAAGACCATCTCTTGATGTCATTAAAGACTGTGAGTATGATTTAAAGAAAGTCAATTTTTCCTGAGTGAAACCAGTTTCAGATCCCAGAGAAACTCACTCTGGCCTACCAAGCCAAACACAGATCAGGTGGACCCATGTTCAACTTTAGGATATAATGAACCAAGCAGCCTTTTGGCTCAAATCTCTGTGATACTCCCAAAAGTTTGGCCATGAGTCAAAAGAGCTAGCAGATGAAATACAATACATCACATGGTACTATTTGTTAAAAAGATAAACATGATTTTTGAAATTTATAAATGTTGCTCAAATATGGTGTAAACATGAACATAGTTCCCTGTAAACTGAATTTCTGTTGAACTTTTGTGTTCTGACTGCAATTTTATTAAATAAGGAGAACTGATACAGTGGACATCAAAAATCAAGCAGAAAGAGGATGTGAAACTAAGCTTCGTTAGGAAAGTCAAAAAGACTTCCAGGAACACTTGGGGAAACCTATCAATACAAAAATATAAAGTCCCTGGGTGACAGAGTAACTGGTCTGTTTCCCTAGAAGCTGCACATCAAAAGTAGTTTCAGGAGCAAGTTAATAGGGACACATTCCTTATTAAAATTCCACATCACAGAAAGAAATTTTATTGGATTCCCAATAACTAAAACCTGGGAAGATTTAAAATAATCCTCTTACTTAAGATTCTTTCTGTTTCAAATGATGGAAAATCCAACTCAAACTGGCCTAATTAATAAAAGAAATATATTGGTTCGTATAGGTGAAGGCTCAAGGACTAAACTTCAGGCATAACTTGATCCAGGGGCTTATGCAATATTATTCAAGCCCAGTTAATCTCCAAATCTTGATTTTTGTCATTTTCTGTGTTTTGGCTTCATACTGAGGCTATCTCCCATTCTGACACCAAGATGGCTACAGCAGTGTCAAGCCTCATGTCTTTACACCACTAGATTCTATAGAAGTGGGAATGCTCTTCTTTCTCAGAAGCCCAGCCAAGGTCTCCTCATGTCTCCTTGTCTCTGATTGTATTAGATGCCCATCACTGACCCTATTACTTGGGCAGAAGAATGGAATATGCTAATTGGTTTCCTCGCTTTTCCCCTGGAACGGAGGAAACAGTCCATCCCATACAAATATGGAAAAGCACAGGGGAGTGATTTCCCAAAGGAACTTTAAGATACTAGAAAGAGTGTGAATATATGTTAGGCAGCAATAAAGGCCACTATGATGTACTGTTATAAGATGTCAATAGGAGACATTTTTATTGATACATAATATTTGTATATATTTATAGGGTACATGTGATATTTTGTTATATGCATAGAATGTGTAATGATCAAATAGGTATTCAGGATATCCTTCACTTTGAGCATTTATCATTTCTATGTGTTGGGAATATTTCAAGACCTCTCTTCTAGCTATTTTGAAATATAAAATATATTATTGTTAACTATAGTCATCCTAGTCTGCTATCGCACATTAGAATTTATTCCTTCTAACTAACTGTATGTTTGTACCCATAAGCCAACCTCTCTTCATCCCCCCCACACATACACACTCTTCCCAGCCTCTAATAATTATCATTCTACTCTCTATCTCCATGAGATCAACTTTTTTAGCTCTCACATATGAGTAAGAACATGTGACGTTTGTCTTTCTGTGCCTGGCTTATTTCACTTAACATAATGAACTCCAGTTCCATTCATGTTGCAGCAAATGACATGATTTCATTCTTTTTTATGGCTGAATAGTATTCCATTGTATACATACACCACATTTTATTTATCCATTTCCCTATTGTTGGACACTTAGGTTGATTCCGTATGTTTGCTGTTGTGAATAGTGCTGCAATAAATATGGGAGTACAGGTATCACTTTGATAGACTTATTCCCTTTCCTATAGATAGGTATCCAGTAGTTGGATTGCTGGATCATATGGTAGTTCTACTTTTAGTTCTTTCACAAACCCTCACACTGTTTTCCATAACGGCTGTACTAATTTAAATTCCCTCCAACAGTGTGTAGTAGTAAGAGACATTTTAAGCATTGTTTGTGTGCTTTTTAAATGAGAAGTAGAGTCATTTAGGTTTACAAACACTTATGTTCTGATATACAAGTATAAAAGATGTCAAGCCCAGCAACTTTGATACCTAATGAGATAATGATTTTGTTCCTCTTTCAGTCCCTGTGTGTTCTTTCCAACCTTGTCTCCCACAACACTCATCTATGCAGATTTTGCTGCAGCCTCATCCACTGGCTGACCTGGATTGCTTACATTTATGCCTCGATCTTCCCAATTCCTGTTGCCTGGAATGTGCCTTCTCCTGTTCATTCTCTGATGTCTAAATTCTCCTTTTTCGAGGCCTAATTCATAGCTACTTCCTCTTTGAAGTAATTTAGACATAAGGGTCTTTTCTCCTACATTTTCCCATAATTTTTAGGTTAAAATTTGCCATTTTGCCGTCAATTCCCACTCTCTATACCATGGAAGATATCACTTTGATGATGACAGTCATGCCTGCTGACCTTGAGTGTAGCCCTAGATTTCTTCTCCCGACAGTATTCCTGGAAGTCCCTCCCAATCAATCAAAGTTTGCTCATAAAATGAAACTTCTTAGCCACTGTGGATGAACACTCACTATTATATTCTTACTCTTTTACATTTATGACCCCAATAGTTCGTATCTTATGAGTATAAAGCTTCGCCCCTAGAAAATGTTCAATACATGTTTGAGGAGTGGAACTGAATTGGATGGAGGGCAAAATCTAAAGGTAAGTTAGTGACGGTGGTACTTGGTACAAAGCTAACTGTAAGTGAAGGATATGTACTTCTATAATGCACATTTAAAAATGTGAGAACTCAGAGATTCCTTTCCCCAAACACCGTGTTCTCACAAAATGTGACATAAAATCTTAAATGTACTTAAAAGTTTTCCCTGAGGAAATGGTTGGAAGCCATTTAAAGCAAAATCCTGGCACTTAACTATTCCTGATCCTAAGAAATAAAATATTTTAACAGATTCACTTATTTAGGAAATACAATCTGTGGTAGGTAATGTATTTGAGGAGAGGGAAAAAATCCATCCTCATAACCAGAGCTGGTTGAACAATTTCTAGAATTGTGGACAATGATTGTGTATATTTTTAGCTATGATTTTAGATGACCTTATAGTGTTGGGAATTGCACCACTTTATAGCCCAGAAATGATTACATAAAATCATGTTAAAGTGATTATAATGAGAACTACATAGGCAGTAATGTTTGCTGCTCTGCAAAATACTTAGCCCAAGAGGCTGTTTAAAGCTGAATGGAACAGAAAACGCTGGTAGTCCTATTAGACCTGTTCCTCCAGTAAAAAAGCACTCACTAGCAACCACAGCCCAGCAACATTTTCTCTGACTCTCACGTCTCATTCACCACCGGACATCAAAACAGCTAGTTATATCCTTGAAAAACAGGATAGGCTAGCTATTTAGCATTATGCCATAAATGTCTCTTCTCCCACATCCAAGTCATTTTAATTTAAAATATTCTGATTTGAAGATACCGATTTTTAATGCATTTAGGCTAGTCAGGGAAGGGGGAAGTAATAACATAGAAATTAAGTTCTTCAAAGTTCTCTTCATTCAGCCTACATAAAACTTCCAAGTTTTTAAAGTATTTTTCAGTGTCAAATAATTAGTTCTTTGTAATTTTTCTACATTTGTCATTAAGAAATTTCTGAATGGGGCATTTATCATTCTTTTCCTGCACAAATGACATTTCAGCACATCCATGTAGTTGATGAGGGAACATTGTTCTTTATAGAAGAATCCCAACTAATAAATGTAGAAAAAGTTATATACAACTCCCCGGTGAAATAATAAATCTAGTCAATGAGCATCAATGGCTGCTAATACTGCAGGTGAAATGTTCCTGGAGAACTTTTTAATGGATGTGTCAGGTTAATAACACCTGAACATATTGATCAATCTCAGTGTTACTAAATGTATGTCAAGCAAACTGTACGTGATATACTGGTAAATTTTTTATCTATTGCTGCGTAACAAACTACTCCAAAACTGAGTGGCTTAAACAACAGTAAACGTTTATCATTTCACACAGTTTCTCTATACTAGGAATTCAGGAGTGGTGTAGCTGGTGATTCTAGCTCAAGGAATCTTAAGAGGTTGCAGTTGAGGTGTCAGCTAAGGTTACAGTCATCCAAGGGCTTGGCTGGGGCTGCAAGATTCACTTCCAAGATGGCTCACCCACATGGCTGTCAGCAGGGGGCCTCAGTTCTTCACCACATGACTTTCTCCAAAATGCTGCTTGAGTTCGCAGCAGCCCTGACATCTGGCTTCTCCCAGATTGAGTATTCCAAGAGGGAGAGATGAAGAAGCCACAAAGTCTTTTATAACTTAGCCTCGTAAGTCCCATATCATCATTTCTGCTATGTCCTATTTGTTTACAAGTTAGTCCTCCTACTCATTATGGGAAAGGACTACACAAGGGCATGAATACAAGAAAGTGGGGATTATTGGGGCCATCTTGGAGCCTGGCTACCACAAATGGGAAGCAATCCTATGATATGTTCTTGCCCCCTCCCCTATAAAAATCATTCCAGAATCTAATCAAACCTCTAAGTCTAACTACTGATTTATAGCAAATGGGGGGGGGTGAAGAATAGGTAGAAGGACACATTTAAAAACACCACAGGGAAAGGAAAACAATCAGTCACTTCCTCAATGTGGGACAATTTAAAGAGCAAGATCTGATTTCCTCAGCCAATAAAAAATGGTATGAGGGGAAAAAGGTGGGGAACAGTTACAGAGTAGAAAACATTTAAGAGATGTAACAACCAATGATAATGATTCAAACAAACCAATTGTAAAAAGACTTTTTCCGTACAGTTGTGAAAATTTTAAGGACTAGGTATTAGATTATATTAAGGAATTGTTGGCTAGGCATGTTGTCTCACTTCTGCAATCCTAGCACTCTGGGAGGCCAAGGCAGGAAGATCACTTGAGGTCGGGAATTCAAGATCAGCCTGAGCAAGAGCGAGACCCATCTCTACTGAATATTGAAAAAATTAGCTGGGCATGGTGGTGTGTGCCTGCAGTCCCAGCTACTCGGGAAGCCGAGACAGGAGGATCGTTTGAGGTCAGGAATTTGAGGTTGCAGTGAGCTATGATGACACCACTGTACTCTACCCAGGGCAACAGAGTGAATAACTATCTCAAAAAAAAAAAAAAAAAAAGTAATTATTGTTAGGCATGTTCAGTAGGATAATGGCATTGTGGGTGGGTGAGTTTAATGTCCTTACTTCTTATTGGTTATATGTTGAAGTATTTACACCTGAAGTGTTTTTATGTCTGAGATTTGCTTTAAAACTAATCCAACAAAACTAACAAGTAGTTGGGGGGAAAGATGAAGCAAGATTGGCAAAAAGTTGAAAATTGTTGATGCCAGTTGATGGCATTTTGGGAGTTCATTTTACTACTCTTTCTAGTTCTGAATATGTTTTTAAAATCTCTACAGTTTTAAGCCACTGAAAGTTTGGGATCAGTCACAGCATTTAGCATTACCTAGAGGCACCAAAGAGGCACTGCGGGATTTTTAGCTGAGTTGGGGGATGAGGAGGGTCCGCAGTTGTGGTTTTACATTTTCATGAACTTAGAGGAGTGTGTGGCAGGAGGGAAGGTTGGGGGAGGCAGGAACATCCAATCTGGAGCCAATGGCAAAAGCCTCCGTGGAATAGTGATAATAGTGTCTTCTAGGGAAGTGGCAGTGAAACTAGAAAGGAAGGAAAAATCCCAAACTGGCGGGTGGCCACATCCTACAATAATCTGCAGTTGCTTCCTGTGACATTCCCACTATTTCCTGCATAACTTCTGTCCCTGGGGTAACACTTTATTTTTGCCTTTGAGTAAATTTCTTTATTGTTTCAACTCAAATTTCCCTAACCTTTATAAAAGTTTTTGTTCTTAGAGTTTAAGATTTGTTTTTTAAGGATGCTGAAAAGGGCAGCACAAGAAGATAATAGGGGCTTTTGCTTTCCCTTTCAATCTCTATTTCTCACAGGAATATTTTAATAATATTTTAAAGAGTGTGATACTTGTTGAGAAACTTGGAGAAAGCCACTGTGTAAATATTAAGTGGTAATTATCATGAGGATAAATCAGGGATCACAAAGGAAGGCAAAGAAAGACTTTAATTTCATATAACTATTTTTAATCCTCACATTTGAAAAGTATTTATATTTGACTTAAACAAAAGGTCTCAGAGCCAACTTTAGAAGGTTGTTTAAAATGTTTATATCTTCTCAGGCTTTCTTAGATGGAAACATTAGCAATTTTAAAACTCTGAATTATTCATGAAGAATAAAGCATTGTCTAAGGGAGTGGAAAGCCTCAGAAGAAATCATCACAGAAATTGTTTCATCAAACCCTTGCTATTAAAAGATTGTATTTTTATCCCAAAATAGAATGGAGTTTCCTAGCTATTCGTGGCTCAGGGGCAAAAAAATTCATCCTGTTGGTCAGCCTCGGATATGATTTGTCATTAAGGTTCCTGAGGTTAAGGAAGAGGAACTGTATCAAGTTTCAGTGTCCATAAGTAAAATAAAGTTAATTACATGACCGACTGTTCAGAACATTTAAAAACACTTCATTGTATATATAATGCTTTTGTTTCAGGAATTTGTTTTCTTCCTATACCTTGTGCAATAGGGATGTCACAATGACTTCAAATAAAGGAGTTAAAATCTAGACCTCTATGAAAATAAAAGCACAAGTTGTGAGATTTTTAAAATTCTGTCTAACTGATCACTTGGGGGTTATATAGAACCATAAAACCCAATTCATTTGAACCATGGTGCTCAATAAGGAATAGTTCCATAAAGGAACACATGTTTTCTTTAAAAAGGGACCTGTCTCCTAACCCCGCAGTGAACCAGATTTTGTGTAACGTGTGTCCGCAAAGAACCACTGTCTTTACCTGTGTTCTGTCTGGACTGAAGGGTAGAGGCATCTGATGAAACAAGACTTGCTGCTGCTCTCAGGTCTCTTGCCACTTCAAGTGTGGTCCCTGGACTAGTAGCTACCATACTTCCTGGGAGTTTGCTAGAAATGGACTCTCAGGTGCCGCTCCACACCTGCTGAATCAGAAACTGTATTTTAACAAGATCTCTAGTATATTGTGAAAAGTACTGCTCTAGAACACACAAGTGCTTCCAATTCCAATGCTCACCTTTCCCTTTAAATCTTACCTATTTGATGTTTCTATCTGGCTCTCTGAGATGCTTTCTCCTTGGCTCCATGTCCTCCCGCTCTAAGAGAGGTGCTACCCTCATACCTGGCCTAGGCTTTCAGGATATCACATCCTGGCTTAGATCCTAGCACCTCAGGTTGTGAACCCCTTGAGGGAACAGGATGAAGTCATGACTACATCCATTTCCGTACCTTCCATGTAGTAGAGACTCAGTACTTTTTGAAGAATTAATACGTGGATGGCTAAGAAGATGGCCTTTGATAAGTATAAAGCGTCACTCCTTCACTTACTAGCTGTGTGACTTTGAATAAATTACTTAATTTCTCTGAACCTCAATAAAATGGGAATCATAATCCTATCTCAAAGAATTCTTCTGAGAAATAAATAAAACTAAATGTACCCGGCATAATGTACCCATTCTATTCTAAGGGCTCTGGGGTTTCTTTCATGTATTAATAAAATAGGCCAGGCATGGTGGCTCACACCTGTGATCCCAGCACTTTGGGAGACTGAAGTGGGAGGATCGCTTGAGCCCAGAAGTTCAATACTAGGATGGGCAACATAGCAAAACCCCATCTCTACAAAAAAAAAATTTAAGAAGCCGGAGGTGGTGGTATGTGCCTGTAGTCCTAGCTACTCAGGAGAATGAGCCAGGAAAATCCCTTGAGCCCAGGAGTTTGAGGTTGTAGTGAGCTATGATTAGGGCACTGTACTCTACCCCAGGTGACAGAGTAAGACCCTGTCTCAAAAAATAAATAAAATAGTACTGCATTTTTCAATTTTTAACTGCTGTCCCCTGTCTTAGTCTACTTAGGCTGCCATTAAAAAACAAAACAAACAAACAAAAATAAAAATCTATTGACTGGGTAGCTTAAACAGAAATTAATTTTCTCCCAGTTCTGGAGGCTGTAAAGTCCAAGATGAAACTTCCAGAAGAGTTCAGTTTCTGGTGAGGGCTTTCTTCCTGGCTTGAAGTCAGCTTTCTTCTTGCCTTCTCCTCACATGGCAGAGAAAGAGAGCTCTCTAGTGTCTCCTTCTCTTATAAAAACACCACTCAAAGGAAGTAGAGCTCCACCCTCATGACCTTATTTAACATTAATTACCTCCTGAATGCTCTATATCCAAATACAGTCACATTGGGGGTTAGGGTTTCAATATTCAATATGAATTTTGAGAAGACCCTTTAGTCCATAGCATCTCCAACACATAGCATGGCAGTACTAACAGTTGTAGCAAAACCTTTCTATGTTAGACCCATTTACATTAATGATAGCAATGCTATTATTTCTTTGGCCCTATAATGTCTTGATATTTCCCTCATTTTAATTTTTGTGTTTCCTTAATGTTCTCTATCCATCTTAATAAAGAGTCTCATTTGGATCTCTCCTTGAATAATTATTACCATTTTTTATAAGTTCCTCAGAGTTCTGGTAACACAATTCAGCTATTTTTATGCTTCTTAAATCTTTAAATCTTTGATTAGGTAAACAAGCTGTCAGAAAATGCAAGTGATACTTATAAGCATTTTCTTACAGTGCAAGACAAAAATAGGTTAAATATATAATTAAAGAAATTTTTAACTTCAAAAAGATTATGCAATCTAGTAACCCCCCTTTACTTTCTGTATTCTTCTGCTCCCTTATTCTGATGCAAAAGTATGTAATTCTTTAAAAAGAGCCAGTACCTATTTCCCATCTGCGACTAGCAACATTTATAAAGAAAATGAACAGGCTTTTATCCTAATCCCTAGATGCTGATGTGTTTTTTGACTACTGTGATTATATGAAAACCATACCCAGCTGAGCTCTTAAATATTTCCAAGAACTTTATAGAGATAGACAAAACAGTTAACTCGATGAAGCACTTAATAAAAGGTGGTCGTTATTCAATAAATATCTATTTCATGCATTGTGCTTGGCAAGAATAGGAAGATGAGAAAAACACAGATTATTCTCTCTGGGAGCTGGTTGGCTAGTGGGAAAGATATACATATGAACAAAATTTAAATAAAATGTCATCTTTGATTCCCTAATGAAAACATCTGTAAGATACAAATGATTGGCAGAGTTACAAGTATACTTTGACTGGGGCTATCAATTGATACTGATAGCAGGAAAACTTCTCAAGAGCATTGTCTGGGTTTGCTCTCTTCAATTCCTCTTTTCACATTTTCACTTGAGTCCATGCCAGGTAGGCTTTGATCCTCCCGACTCAACTGAAACAGCTCTTGTCAGGGTCACTAACTCTCTTGGTAATCTCAGTGTGCCCCATGGTTTATATTCCATTGCAACCTCTCACAGATGTATTTCTCCAGCCCAGATCTTTCCTCAGCTGAACTCCAGGCCACTCATTTGAATGTAAAATAGATGTGTCAAAATTCTATCCAAAACTGAATCCTCAAATTTCTCCCACAAACCCTCCTCCATGACCGACCATTCCCCCATCCTACCATTCACCTAGCTGCTCAGGCCAACAATCACAGATCATCCTTAATTCTTCTCTTTACCTTCCATTCTTCAAAAAAAAATTCATCAGCAAATTCTGTTGACTCCACCTTCAAATAATATCCCGAACCCAACACTTCTCATCACCATCAGTGCTCCCACTGCACCAAACCACCGTCTCTCACCTGAATCCTGCAGTACCTTCTTACCAGGTCTCTCTGCTTTACTCTTGCTTCCTTACAGTCAATTCTCTGCACAGCTACCCACAGGCATCCTGCTAAAATGTCAGCCAAATAGTTCACTCCTGTGCTCCAAAATCCTCTACTATCTCCCCATCTCATACACACTAAAAGTCAATCCATTCAGTCACCTACCAGGATCCACACAGTGTACAGTTGCCACCCCCCACCCACCCCCTCACCTTTACCTCTCTGAACTCATCTCCAACTCCTCTCCCCACCCTGGGTGTGATCTGCCTCCCTGGCTCCCTCACTGTCCCTCAGGCACACCAGGCCTGCTCCTACATTATGGCCTCTGCCCTTGCTGTTCTCTCTGCCAGATCTCTATCTGCATAGCTTGTTCCCTCACTGCCTTTAGATCTTTGCTCAGATATCACCTTTTCAGTTAAGTGTCTAAACATGTCTGTTTTATACATGGTTCAATCAAAGAAGCAGAATTAGTTGCACAGAGAAAGAATTGTTCATGTAATTTATGTTACATGTTATATGAAAACTGTTCAGGTAATTTTTGTTAGTGAATTTGACTTTACCAGTGGTAGGAACTCATTAAGCAGTCTCTGCAAGGCTGTTTTCTTTGCATTTGCTGCTGGAGCTTGAAGTCCACAGATCAGAGAGTGGGAAAGAAAGATGGATATAAAGTTGGGGAGAGCCATGGGGAGAGTAGGGGCAAGCCGGAATCTAACAGGGCACATGGGAACCCACATCAGTTCTCACTGCCTCCAATGTGATGACGTGCTTGTCCTACAAGAGAAGCCAGCCTGCTTCATCACAGAACTAGATACACACCTGGAGCAGGCGTCAGAGAAGCTGAAGGATAATGCAGGGGAAAGCGGAGAAATTGCAGGCCCTATAGTAATGAAGTGAGCCAGGAGATGAGCTACAGTAACACCTGTCCTGACCTTCCAAGTATAAAACACAAAATGGTGGCTGCTTGTTGCCTTCCCTCCAAATATTACACAAAAAATGCACAGGGAAGAGAAACAACTCAGCCTACTCAAGTTACACATTGCAAAGCCATGATCACTCGGTCTAAAGCCGCAGCCCTGCCTCGAGCACTCATTATCATTCTCCCCTGTTATTTTTTCTCCATGGCACCAACATTCTATCTATTTTATTTATTTGTTTTGTTTACTGTCAGTTTTGACCCACTTAAATGTGAGCTTCCTGAGGACAGGGATTTTTTTTCATGGTTGTTCATTTCTCTGTGCCTAAAAAATATCTGTAAAATATTTGTTGAATTATGCAAACATTCAGATGAACATTTTTAATAGCTCTGTGATTATGATTGTTTGTCTATGGGGCAGTTACAGATTTTCTCACTGAAGCAAATGAGAATTAGAGACGTGTGAATTCATGACTTTAAAATAGCGAGACAGCTAAAGAACTAACGGTCTGTAAGTTATTCCCGTTCCTTACCTCTTAGAAACAGGGAACAAGTTTATAGAAAATAGCAGAAGAGCAAAAAGATGTTCTATAGCACCTTTCAGGTAGTATATGGAATAGTGAAGATAAGACTTTGTTAATATAAAAAGGAATGCTTATCACCAGACTTCTCACATTAAATTAGGCACTTGATAAATATATTTGGCTGCTACTGACTATCTTTAACACTTTGTCTTATCGTCCATTCTTTTTTCAAAATGCGCACAGTGGGTAGAGACCTGTGTTCAAACATGATCAAGATAAATAGAGATCAGAGCTGCATTTTCCCCTGCACCTTGTTCAAGGTTCTCTCCTCAAAGAAAGCTCCTCCATCACCCAATGGTAGCACGAATTGCTCCTCTTTATGGAACCCTATTATACTGGTTTTTCTGCAACGCAGTTTCTTTCTTTATGATCTCTACATGTATGTCTTAAAAGCCCACTGTAACAGTCAAGGTCCCAACACTAAACAGATGGCACACACACATTAGGATAATATACAATGAAATTGTGACACAGATGTGGACAGGGAAAACACAAGGGGTAGTCGAGGACTCCTGGGAGAGCCAAGGAGTGCTGTCATCACCTTAGGCACGGGGAGTGGAAGAGGTTACAAGACCAGAGAGAACTGGATAACGGGCTTCCCTGAGGAGAGCCACGACCTTCTGTTACAGCCAGCTTCAGGTAACCTCCTAGGTAGGTCACCAGGATCACAAATATCCTGGCCTAATTTTCCTCTGTCCCTTTAATTTCTTGCCAGAACAATCCAGTGGATAACCCCAACCAGAAGCCAGAAACCACAGGAACTCTTTCCTGAAGCAGACAGCAGGTTGGAGAAGAATATGGCAAGAATCTAGAATGCCAGAGCACCTTTCACAAATTACTTGGTGTGGACTTTGTATACACACAAGGTATACCTGCGAGGTCTACTAGCCTATCTCAAAACAGTTGGGCAGAACCTGATCTGTCACCTACGTGGAAGCAATCATAACTTCACTGTAATGACTGCAATGAGTCCTGAGTCTGCAGGACCAGGAACCAGCCTGGAAGGCAAGAATCTTGCAGTGAGACATGTGACATGACTAGGAGCAGGATTAAAGGGTAAAACCATGAAAGACCTCTGAAATATTTCTTGGTCATTGGTATGCTAACCAAAAGTTGCCAGTACAGTCCTCTATGTGGGAGACAAAGGGTGGGATGCTTAGGAATGGTACATTGAACTCTCAGAGCAATACAACACTCCTACGGCAACGTGCCCTGTGGTAAAACGCCACGGGGTGTGAATTCCTGGGCTGGGCCTCACAGGACAGCACTGGTCACTGGCAATTTCCTCCCTCAGATAAAGAGGGCTTTAACCAGGGTCTCACATGTTTATCTTGTTACTTACTATATTACTCTTTTAGCCTTATAACTTTATATGTGTGGTTTATGTGTTCTGTTTAAATGTTGGTCAGTGACAGATTTAAAGATGATCAATAAAGGAAGGAGAAAGATGCCTGAGAACTTTGGAACTTAATTTTTTAAATGTCAAGCTAAGGAAATCAGGGCAACTAGGAACATGGCATGTATCTTAAAGACCGATTCACATTCTACATGCCTTTTATTAAATGGATACCTCCTTTAACTAGCGACATTGCTTTCACTCAACAGCCTAATAACCTGGAAAGTAGTAAAACTAAATGCCTACCTTATTGATTAGCTGTCAAAAATACTATAATATTTCACCTTTCGCATAAAATATGTGCTAAAAAATTTATTAGTACATTAACATATGCTTACCTCTCTAGTGGGATGAGCTATGTATCCAAAACAATATGCTTCCTTTGGTATTTTCAAAAGTAGCATTCCAATATAGAACTGCAGAAAGCACATCTATATGTATGGCAGTTTTCATAAATAAGGATTTGGCTTTGAGCCTTTCACACATGTCTCTGGTTCTCTTTCTAGGGTTTTAAAATAGCATAATTTTTTTATGATCCTTTGAAGCTATTAAAGAAAGAAACAGTACGAACAGATATTGAACAAAGCTCATTTTTTCATTCCTGGAAACATATGATTAACATAAAAATTACTGTAAAACAATCATGTTTTTCTTCCAGGAGGTGTGCCATGTTTTATTTAAGCTTTGGGTCTGCAAAGCTAAGGCTAGTGCCTGGCACATCATGTGTTTTATAAATGTTTTTAACCAACTATATACCATATATGCTACATATGTAGCTATATACCTCTGTTTTTATTTAAAGCCATGCTCTAGGAATTATCAAATGACTGTACATGTACTACACACATGGCTTACTCCAAAGTGTTTGAAATGATGCCTGTGGTACATTTTATTGATTAGAATGCTTTCAGCTGCTAGGAGCAGAAAGCCTTGTCTTAATTGGCTGAAACAATAAGGAAAACTGATTCTCACATGTAAGAAGTCATGAGGTAGAGTGGGTTCAGGACAGGTAAATTCAGCAGCCCAATGATATTTCATAGGACCCTGGTTCTTTCTATCTATCTGTTCTGCCTCCTAGGCATATCAGCCTCATCCTCAGACTAACTACCCACCCCCGCCCCCGCCCCCGCCATGGATAATTCCAGGAATTAATACAATGTTTAGAGAATAAAAGGAAAGAGGCGGTGGGGGCGGGTAGGGGGGAAATGCCTTTTTCTTTCCTGGGTCTCTTTTCACAACCAAGGAAAACGTTCCCAGAATCCACCATTCAGACACCCAGCAGACTTCTCCAGTCTCATTGGCAAGAATTGTGTCACATGGTTTTCCTAAGCCAAACATTGGCAATGGGGATGGGACCGCCATGGATTGCTGTACTCCCACACCTGCCAGGATGCAGAATAGCAGCCCAGTGAAGGAGAAGGACACCCAGAACAAAATGAGGATTTTATGAAAATGGAGGAAGGGGGAATGGTTGTTGGGTAGGCAGCCAATAGCGTTTACTGCACAAGTGAAAACATGGCTTTCCGGGCCGGATGCTGTGGCTCACACCTGTAATCCTAGCACCTTGGGAGGCTGAGGTGGAAGGATCACTTGAGGTCAGGAGCTCAAGACCAGCCTGGGCAAGGGGGAGACCCCATCTCTATAAATAAATAAAACATAGCTCTCCTAAATCTTGCATTATAATGAATATGTTAGTTACAATTAAGTTTTTAGCAATATTCTTAATTGCCCTATTAGAATGTAGGAGTACTTTGCTAAAATAATTAGGATGTCATAGTCTCCTTTAAAAAAAACTACTCCACTTTTTTTCTCAGTGAATTTCTGTATTGGTAGCAGAGGTCTTCAAAATCATCTCACTAATCTTAGTTCATACTAATGTGTATTCTCAATATTCCGTTTGTTTTCTTCATTGACAAGTATTTTTTCTCATTCACATAGTTTTATATGCTTAGGATACAACTGTGAACAAAACAGTCCAAAATTCCTCCCTTCATGGGGTTTACATGCCATTACTATTGAGATATATCTCATATGAAAGACATTTTAACAATAAGTAATAATTTTAAAATATGTAACATTAAATCTTGATAGTCTGAAAGAACAACGCAGTTTCTTGAAACTTATCCCGAAAAAATAGGCAAACATGGGTGCAAACGTCTTCATTATGTTGCTGCTGCTCACCACAATGGTCTATAAGAGGGGGAAATTGAATAGAGCCTAAATGTCCAAAATCAAAGACCGGGTTAGGAGAGAATTATTGTGTCTATATAGGTAATCATTAAAAGTAATTATGCTATTTAATTATTACTTAGAATATTGTGTAGCCATTACACATAATTGTGTGGAATAATATTTATTTGTAAATGTTCATGACATAACACTAAATTAAAAGTAGGATAGACTGGGCACGGTGGTTCACCTTTATAATCCTAGCACTCTGGGAGGCCGAGGCGGGAGGATCACTTGACGTCAGGAGTTGGAGACCAGCCTGGGCAAGAGCAAGACTCCGTCTCCACTAAAAATAGAAAAATTAGCCAGGCGTGGTGGTGTGCACCTGTAGTCCCCACTACTTGAGATGCTGAGGCAGGAGGATCACTTGAGCCTAGGAGTTTGAGGTTGCAGTGAGCTCTGATGATGCCACTGCACTCTAGCCCAGGTAACAGAGCAGGTCTCTGTCTCAAAAAAATAAAATTAAAATAGAAAGTAGGCCACAAAGCACTATGGAAACTATAATAATCTTTTGTTACATATGAGTATGAGTTACACCAAACTATTAACAGTAATTTTCTCTGAGTGTTATGATTTGGAGTGAGTTTTTTTTCCCCCTCTGTTTCCCAGGTTTTCATTTTTGAGCATGTATTGACTTGATAAGTAAAAAGGGTGAAAATTAAAGTCATCAATGCTGATTTTAAAGTCAACCATTTATCAAGGGCTTCCCATGTGCCAGTCACTGCACTAAGCACTTTACATTTGTTAGCTCACTTAATCCCTTCAACTACCTTATAGGTTAGGCATGCTATGTTCTCCATTTTTTCCTCAGGCTGTACGTGATAAATCTAACCATTTATCAGGTTAAATATCTTGCCCAAGATACACACTAGGAGGTGGTTCACCTTGAATTTAATCCAAAGTAGTACGACTCAGAGTCTGGTCTTTTAACTGTTGATGCTATTCTGCCTACAAATATAGACAGTTAAAAGCAGGTTGAATATGGCAGAAAATCAATAAATTAGATTACAAAACTTAGGGGAAAATATAAATGGATACAACAGAACTGTACCAAGACGGCAAGTTGACTTAAAAGTTACTCCAAAATAAAATAAAATGATTTTTAAAACAAACAAAAAAACCCCAAAATCTGCTCCATAAATATTTAGGGGATTAATAAATACATGAAACACAACTGGTTTGGCTAAAAATTATAAAAAGATAACTTTCAACTTTTCAGTTTATTAATCAGTTGTGCATGCCTTGTTTCCTTCCAGAACCCTTCTGATACAATTACAGAGAGTCTCATAAGAGCTGATAAGCTACCTCTCTTGTAAGAAAAGTACACGCAGGAATAACACAGGTAGTAAATTGGCATAGTTTAATGAATAATGCTAGAAAGCTGAAAGAAAGAAATTAGGTTGAAGAACTTTCTTCAATATCATAAGAAAAAGATCTTGGCCAGACATAGTGGCTCACGCCTGTAATCCTAGCACTCTGGGAGGCCAAAGCAGGAGGATCTTGAGCTCAGGAGTTTGAGACCAGCCTGAGCAAGAGTGAGACCCTGTCTCTACTAAATATAGAAAAATTAGCTGGGTGTCGTGGTGTGGGCCCGTCGTCCCAGCTCCTGGGGTGGGCAGGGAGCTGAGGCAGGAGGATCGCTTGAGCCCGGGAGTTTGACGTTGCAGGAGCTGTGATAATGCCACTGCATTCTAGCCAGGGCGACAGAGCAAGACCTTGCCTCAAAAAGAAAAAAAAAAAGAAAGAAAGAGAAAAAGATCTTGTGCTAACATATACGAGTCAAAAGTTTGATAGGGAAATGAGAAAAAAGATCATTATTCTTACATTTAAAGCTAAATATACATTTCAAGGCTAGTGAAAAGAAATCTAATACAAGAAATGCACAACTTGTATTTATTGTTTTTGATGTTTAACCAAATTAACAGTTATCTTATCCAATAAACAGTTTCCAAACATGTTCATAGGACGAGAAACAGTGGACTGGCAATACTATTCACTCTAACAAAATGTGTGCCAGCAATTCACATGTTTAAAATGGTCATAAACAATGACTTCAAGTCTAAATATTATTAGCACAGGTCACTTGATTTATGAACAGCATGATAAATAAATGAGCTTTTAGTAAACACTGACGATAGGCCAGGCCCTGTGCTGATGAATTCATATATATCATCTCCATTTATTTTCTTAAAAACTGTGCTGGAATGTGCAGTTGTCAACTTGATTTACTTGGAAGCTCTCTTTCTCAGAATCCTCTACTCTGTATTGTTCCAAGTGAGAGCTGGGCAAAGAAGAACTTGTTTGGAGATTTGGAAGGCAGAGCAAGCAGCAGCCATGACTCTTGGGAGGTTGTCAGATGCAATAACAGACAGATGCAGAGGTGCCCGGCAGGGCCCAGCTTGTCTTCTCTGTCCTCCGTGCTGTGTCCTTTTCATCTGCTGACTATTGGCACTGCTGACCAGCTGTGGCCCCTGGCACATCACACAGTGCTCGTCTGTGGACCAACACAGCCCACATCTCAGAACAGAAAATATTTTCCCTCTTACGCCATCTGAGCCAAGAGTCAAAGTCCCCAGAGGTGGGGATTCAGTTAGTCTAGCTTGGATTACTTGCCTACCCATGAGGACAAGTACCTTGACATACAGGGGAATGCACATTGAGAAATAAGTAACTCCTGGAAAAAGAAATCAAGGCTTGGGAAGGGGGAATGGGTGAAGTGGCCCAAAACAACAACAACAAGAGCATCAAGTGTCCACTCTTACCTGGAATGTTTAGTATCATTGACCAGCTAACAATAATAGATAACATTTATTTAGCCCCTTCTCTGTGCCAGTAACCCAGCAATTTATATGTACTATCTTATTTAATCCTCACAACAATTCTAGGAGGTAGATGCTTTTCTTTCTCTATTTCACAGTCAGAAAGATAGATAAAGTTGTCATTTTGGTGGCTTCCATCCTGTAAAATATAACTGACCAGAGCTGGATCTAGTTAAAGGTGTTGACTCTAATTTCAGAACTACTAGATTTTCAACCCCAATTTCACTAACTTAGGTAAAATTTTGCTGGATTTTTTGTTAGTTTTTCTTAATTGACTACTATTCTTCTAGTAATGATTTTATGGGGCAAAGATTAAAACTATTCTAATAGAAAGTATACTTTTAGATTATTTGTGGTTTTTGCTCAATGTAAGAAATCATCAAAAGACAAATGGAATATGCACTAATAATAATTTTAAAAAATTATCTCTCCGTTCACACAGTCTCCAGTAGTCTAATTGGGAAGAAAGAAATCTTTCATCAGACAGTGATCCCAGTACTGCTAACTTATATTGTAATGACTAATTGTATAGCATAAATCTTATCCTTTTATTCTGTATGAGAGTTCTGACATGCATAATGCATTTTACTTTTATTATTATTCAATTTATTAAAGTTCAATTTAAAAGCCTACTTTTGCCTTAAGCTTTTAATTATAATTTATAAATTCTATTTTCTATTCAGCAAATTTTATCATTCACTTTTAAGGGAGCTTTTACAAGTTCATTAATCTAATGCTTTTAAATATTTTTTTCTCCTGTTTAGAAGATAATTTTAAAAATTTATATTTTTAAGCTGAATTTAAAAGTGCACTTCATTTTCTTTTACTTTTTCAGTATTAAAATTGACTCACAAACCTCAAGTGCTCAAGTAGTTCTTTTTTTAAACAAGCTTTATTGATGTTGAGATAGCAAGAGAAAGCTAATATACAATCTGTATTCTTGGACACAAAATTATCATTTTTTTCCAATGTTTTGTGATAACTTGGGATTTTATTTCAAGATTTTATATTCCAGTATTAAATTTATGCCAACGAATGAATTTTACTGAAAGAAAAAGCTTTACTGAGATATGACTCACATGCTACATAATTCACCCATTTAAACTATAAAATTGAAGTGTACAATTTAAAATATATAATTCAGTGATTTTAGTATATTCATAGAGATGTGCAACCATCATCACAATCGATTTTAGAACATTTTCATCACCTCACAAAGAAATTTCTCACTTCTTAGTCAAGTGATTCTTATAAAATACAATAAATTAAATTTATAGATAAGGGAAACCTTAAATTCTCTTAATCATTCTAATACTCCATAAATTTAGTAAAATTTGAACTTAAAATCACAAATGTAAAATAATTAGTCAATTACTCATTTTAAATTGGAATCCTTGGGCCCTTCTAATAGGCCAAATTATCTAAAACATTATAAATATCTAAATACAGATTAGTCCTTAACAAAAAATATATTAATAATATGGATTTTATTTACTTCATCATTTCTATATTTAATTCTAAATCTTCCCAGAGCTAAAACTACACCCACCCACTAATAGAAAAATTATGTCAAATAAATATAATTTGGGATTTGCTTTCTAAAGCAAGTCTGGGGAAATATTTTCTTAGCTAGATGGAATTGCATATCAACAAGAGCTTTCGACTCAGGGTTTGAGATTTAGAACTAAAAACACCCAGAACAATTTATCTCATAATGGTGAGTGACAAGCTAAGCCCAATTTTATAGACACTATATCAAGAGAATCGGCTGTTGGTACCTTAGTGGCAGCTGAAGGAGGGCTGTTTGGGATAATGTAGAAGAGAGACATGCCCAAGTAATGTAGTGGCACGCAGAGCCCAGAGAGAAAGTTGTGCAAGAAATTTTATATGGTGAAAGTAGCTGAGGAATTTTAGGACAGGAATGTCTAATATCCTGTGCTGTAATTACCTTATTGTTACCCTGTTGTTGTCTCCCTGCCTTCAGCAGGAGTATGATACTCTTGTGCTTAAAACACAAAAGTAGGACAACTGGGATAGCCAAGAGCGACGTTAGGAACCAGGACACTGTCTAGAAGCAGGTGGCAGTGTGAGCTGATGCAGATGTGGCCTGGGCTCTCCCCTCCCCCAAATACCCTGAGCATATTAGAGAGGGCTCTGGCTGCAGCGAGTGGGGTGGGTACATAGGCCATGTTGTTTGGACATTAAAGGAAAGGGTGATTTTGAAAAGATAGAGGGCTTGGGAACCCCCAGGCAGCAGATGCTTGAGTTAAAGGAGGATGTAGCCACATGCTTTTTTTTTTTTAATTGAGACAGAGTCTCACTCTCGCACCCTGGGTAGAGTGTAGAGTGCAGTGGCATCATCCTTAGCTCACTGCAAACTCCCGGGCTCAAGAGATCCTCCTGCCTCAGCCTCCCGAGTAGCTGGGACTACAAGCGCACGCCACAATGCCCAGCTAATGTTTCTATTTTTAGTAGAGACGGGGTCTCGCTTTTGCTCAGGCTGGTCTGGAACTCCTGAACTCAAGTGATCCTCGGCCTCGGCCTCCCAGAGTGCTAGGATTACAGGAGTAAGCCACCATGCCCAGTCACATGCTTTTTAAGGAAAGTCTACTTCTTAACAATAGATGAAGTAAAGAAAAAAGCAAAGAAGAGATAATGGGTTATTTCCTATTGTTGTTCCTAATCGAGTGTCGAATTTGTGCTGAGTTATAGAATTCTACACAGTTACACTGAGCTACTCAGCATCTCAGCAACCGGAGAAGAATTTCTAGATCCTCTTTTTCAACCAATGCTAATGAAAGAAGGTTTCAGCCTTTCTTGTCATGAGGGAGGAAATGAATCATTTGACCATTCTAGCACCAAGTTCTCTTGAGTTATCTCAGTAGCCCCAAGAATTTTGAATTTGGGTCTTCCTAATTAAACAGAATGTTTTACTAATTTTTCATCAGTTATTTGTTTACCTTTATAACCCTCTGGTTTGATTTTATTTAAAGATTTTAGTTCAATCCCCAGCATCTCCAAACAGCCACAGTCCCCGCCGGGCGTGGTGGCTCACGCCTGTAATCCTAGCACTCTGGGAGGCTGAGGCGGGAGGATTGCTTGAGCTCAGGAGTTCGAGACCAGCCTGAGCAAGAGTGAGACCCCGTCTTAAAAAAAAAAAAGTAAAGATTTTAATATAGTGTTTTATGTGGGGCTATGCTCACGTGGCTCCACACACCTGATCTGTTTGATGAAGTCAGTCAAATCACTGGTTAAAAAATAAAAGGAAACAGTTAAACTGGCTACTTGTCATCATGAAGACTTAAAAATTGGGCCCTATTTCCCACTTTTAATAATAATTCATTAGCCCTTTGTCTGTAAACCAGACCATTTGAGTTTGGCCCTTTGAGCCCCCAAGAATCTATAAAACAGCCTTTTTTTTTTTTTTTTAGAGACAGGGTCTCACTCTGTCACCCAGGCTGGACTGCAGTGGCATGATCATAGCTCACTGCAGCCTCAAACTCCTGGGCTCAAGCGATCCTCCTGCCTCAGCCTCCTGATTAGCTGGGACTACAGACGTGTGCCACCATGCTTGTAGAGAAGGGGTCTCGCTGTGTTGCCCAGGCTGGTCTTGAACTCCTGGCATCAAGCGATCCTCCCCATTTGGCCTCCCAAACTGCTAGGATTACAGGTGTGAGCCATCACACTTGGCCCCAGCTGCACAATTTAAAACGAAGAACATGGCATTCCTTGCCAAGAAAGAAGATTCATTTTGAAATGGCATCTCAACTTGCATGCAAAATATGCCCAGTTTTTTTAAAACAATGGTAAAATGATCAGCTTTCTACTTCAGAACATTTTGAGGTTTTTTTCCTATCTCCATGTAATTATGAAATACATGTGAAACCAAGTGAGTTAATACGGTATTATGGATTGAATTATGTCTCCCCCAAATTTCTTATGTTGGAGTCCTAACCCCTAGTTCCTCACAATGGGACCTTATTTGAAGATAGGGGCTTTGCAGAGGTAATAAAGTTCAAATGAGCTCATTAAGGTGGGCCCTAATTCAGCATGACTGGTGTCCTTATAAAAAGGGGAAATTTGGACCGAGATATGCATACAGGGAGAATGTCATCTGAACATGAAGATGGCCATCTATAAGACAAGGAAAGTGGCCTGGGACAGATCCTTCCCTCACAGACTTCAGAAGGAACTAACCACTCCCACACCTTGATCTGAGATTTCTAGCCTCCAGGACTGTGAGAATATTAATTTTTGTTGATTAAGTCACCCAGTTTGTGGTTCTTTGTCACAGCAGTTCTAGCAAACTAACACATATGACAAAACAATAAGCTTTCCTCCACACTCAGTGCCAAAAAAGCAGGCCATAATTTGGGTTTCTGCTCCAGAATTACAAGCTCAAATGCCAGCAGTGCCCAAGCAGGTAATCAAAAGGAGTGAATCAAGCTAGATGGACTCACCAGGATTTTTTGAGGGGACTAAGGCAAACTAGAAAATAGTATCCAGCTCCAGCCAGCTACGATGAAGAAATACAAGCCTAGTGTTTGTTGCCAGGAAGTCTGACTTTGTTGAGAGAAACCCAAAATGAAGACTTTTTTTAAATGTAAAAAAATCTCCCTTTTAAAAAATATTGACAGCACACTGAAAAGTATTTTAAACATTGTCCTGGCCAACACTATGTAGGCCAAATAAAATCTGTCTGAGGCCCAGTTCAGCCCATAGCCTAATGCATTCAAAGAAGTGCCCTCACACAGGATGCTCCCAGAGTCTGAGAAGAAGATGTCTAGGGACCTGGTTTCCAAGGCCCCTTGCTTCTACTAGGTGGGGCCATGTGACTAAATCTGGCCAATGGAATGGGACCAATGGAAATGAGGTGAAATCTGTCACTGCTGTATAGAAACTGGCAAAGATCTAGGGTGCCTTCCCCTCACTGTCATCCCCTTCCAGAACAATCTTGGAGGTACATAGTGACCCAACAATTTAAGAGGTCAGATTTGACAAAGACAAGAACCGGAAGTATGAAGAAAATTACAAGCTATTCACATATGGGATACTTTCCCCTGACCCTGACCCTAAAAGAAAGAACGAGAAGGAATAAGCTGACTTGTATTAAGATAATCAGGGTGCAAGGTTCCAACCTCCTCCCCTCAGTCTTAATCAGCAGGACAAGACTGAGTTAGGGTCCAATTCCCAGCTCTAGCTGTGAAGGGTGACACAGTAAGCAATGAGTGGGAGGTAGCAGTTGCCCCTTACCAGAGAACATCTAGGAAGAATTTGCGACCCTTTCTGCATTCATTCCCCACAAGAGGTCCACTTAGAAAACATATATTGATGGCAAAGGTGTCCATTTGCCTTTTGTTCATTTCCTTTTCCCACTAGAGATGGTGTGGGAAAATGGCTAGGTAAAATTTGCACTTCCTGTCTTTACTCTAAAATTTTAAAAATATTACCAATATTATCATTATAAAATTCTCATTCATTATCATTATAAAAGTAAATGATCTCATCAGCCATAGTTGTCCTTCTAACATCCAGTTGGTTACAGAACTTAATGAGGTAGAATATAACATATTTTCTGGATACCAGCAAATGCCACAGAAAGGCTGTCCCCTTTCTTTGGCCTTGTAACTTGACCTTTGAGCTCTTTCAAAATTCCTATTCTTGCCTATGTATAAGCCCCTGGACCTTGTGACTCTTAGATGAATACATATTAACTTGTTCTTGCCTGCTTATCAAGTATCTTTTACTGCTAATGTGAGTTTACATTCATCATTTCTCTCTCTGTCACCCTGAAGGCCTTTGCTGACTACTCCTCCCAGCCCCCACCATCATTTCTTCTCCCAAAGCCTTTAGCTCATTAAGCTGACTTTCCAGCACTTCCAACATTTTCATACTTCTGCTTAAGTCTTCACATATCATAAATTTCATATTGCAAATCCTTGAGGGCAAGAACCATATGTTTTAATTATTGGTTTATCCTAAGTACCTACTACACACAGTAGCCTTTTACATTTAATTGATTACATCCATATCATTTTAAATTAGTGATATGTAAATATGATTTATGATACTTTCCTCATTTCTACATGTCAAACATAAACGTTTTGTTAGGAGATAAAAGTCAATTTAGTTAAGGATTGGTAGGATTTGTATATATAAATGAAGAAACTAGTTCTACCTTTTGCATGAATATCTGTTGGTTGATTTTGATTTTTTATTATTACATTTGAAAAACCTAATGTCATTAAAGAATTACATTGTCATTAAAGAATTACATTGTCATTAAAGACCTTTTAACCATGTGACTACTTATCCCACGTGTTTACACTTGAAAACTAGTAATTGTAAAGTCAAATAAGCCAGTAACATAGATGTTATCTACAGAAAGAAGAAATCATCTGAGAAACAGGATGTTATACAAACAGGGTGAGTACACTTGTTTTCCTTTGTCATTGAACATTGCCTTGAATAGACTGAATTTTGCATAAATGTAAACATTTTAATCTTCATCTCTGATACAATTCAAGAATATACATCTCTGTTGTGTTCCTTACATCACTACACTGCTCTCAATACTTCTGAATAGATCCCCTGGTCATGGTAACATAATGGCTCCTATGTGTTGTGTGATGCTTCACTGTTTTGATGTGTCTCATAGTTTTGCTCTTCTTTGTAAGTTTGAGTTTTTAAGTTTATGCTTCAGGGCTTATTTCCTAATGGTTACTTGGCCTGCAATTTAAGTACAGCCTCCCGATCCATTTAACAAATGTCCTGGAGCGATTTGGGAGTGGTTGGAGAGATTTCAAGACAGGGAGGTAACCAGGAAGCTAATGGAAGAGCAGGGAGTAGGAGGGCCTGATCTAGGATCAGATAAGAGGTATAGCTCCAGGGGTTTGCAGTGGGGATGGCAGAAGTTCAAGCAGAGCCCAGGAAGTCAGTGGGAAAAATGTGTGGAAGAGGTAAATCAGGGCCCAGTCCCTGGGAAATGGCTGCAGGAATGACACAGAAAGCTGGCTAGTGGGGCTCAAGGTGAGTTTCCCTTTTGGAGAAAGGTGAAGGAGAACAGAGGTGCCCTAGAATCCTTGGCCTAAGGGAGGCCAAACAATCAGACCATCTCCCCAGAAGTATCATGGGGCCGAACAACATGGGCTGACAGCCACAGCACAGCCAAAGTGCCAGGGCTTCACATTGCAATTGAGTAGCAATTGCAGCAATTTTTCAAATTCCTTATTGACACGGAGAGATCACCTTTCTTTACTGGGGAGAGTTAAAGCAAACTGCAAATGATGCGGTCCCTATAGCAAATAGCTAGGATGGAGTTCGAACTAAGAGAACTGGTATTTCTCCCCCAAGTGCTTATCTGAGTAAAAATTTATAGCATACTTTTCCACTCAGTAGGATTTTAACACAAATTTATTAAAATCATGAAGCTTTGGCCAGGCATGGTGGCATTAATGCCTCTGTTTCACTACTTGAAAAGTGGGACTAATAATACATTAATAAACTGAGGTGTTTTTATCTCATGCATCTTATAAATCAGTAGTTAATTGTTTCCTCTGTGTTGGCTGCTAAAAAGATCAGAGATTAATTGGCAGGTCGCCTCTAGAAAATGCAGTGGATCTTATGGCCTGCCTTCCCTGTACAACTGGCTTCCCTTTTGTACCACTTTTTTTCAGACTCACCTAAAAGTAATAACTATTTTAAAAATCAATTTACAAACATAATTAAACTGTGCATACAAATTAGAAAATACAGACACACCCCCTCCATACATACACCTTCCCACCCATATCCTGCTATTGAGGAATAATCACTACTAATATATACATTCTCTCAGTCTTTCCTATCTATATCTACTTATATATCTATGTGCATATCTTATCCATTTTAAATGCTATTCTACTATTCATATCGTTGTATAGCCTGATTTTTTTCCATTTAGAAATATATTGTGAAATTTTCTCATGTCAATAGTTTTCTACAAATAAATATTTATCCCTGTGGAATTTTCCTTCACAAGGATCCACCACAATTATTTAAATCTCAACAGGTGGAAGGAGATGGAACCCAGCACACAGGTGAGAGATTGAATTTAGGTAGGAGGAGAAACATTTCTCCCATTTTCCACTGTAACAAGATGAAAGGAGGTGTGCAGATGAAGGTAGATTGGAAAGACATATATATGTGCATGTAGTGTGTGTGTTTTGCTTTGTTTTGTTCTTTTGTTTTGATCACAGGGTAAGAAGAAGCATAAGGATAGCAAAAGAGATCTTACTCTAGAGATTTGAAAGCAGAAAGTAGTCAAATCTCCCATTCCATAGGCAAGTTCAAAGGAAAAAACAGCAGCAGCTTGAATGGAATTTTGTGGATAAATGTAATCAAGAGCCTAGGAATCATCTTAAAAAAAAAAAAAAGAGTATGTCCTACTCAAGCCTATAAATTCAACTGGATTTAAAGTGTCAAAAGACAAAATTACAATATTTAGTTTAAAGATCTTAATTGGCTTTACTAGAATTGGGCAAAACTGCATTCTGTAAAATACAATAACTGTTCCAATGAGCTGTGAGCAGAGGAGGTTGGTTTTATAGACAGGTCTCCATCCAGAGCTTTAAGTTTTGTACCTTATCAAAGAGCACATTCTTAAATAACACAATAAGGACTCATACAATGTATATTATAAAAACAAATATCCAAAGATCCGGAAGACATACAACTATATATCAGCTGATTTAAAAACTAACTTTCCAGTTCCAGAGGCAGAGCCAAAAACAGACTCTTTTCTCCTCTTCATCAGTGGTTCTCAAAATGTGATACCCCAACCAACAGCATCAACATTTTGGAGACCTTTTTAGAAAAGTAAATTTTTGGCCCCACCCAACACTACTTGTATCAGAAATGCTGAGCATGAAGCCCAAAAATCTGTGTTTTCTCAAGCCCTGCAGTGGTTTCTGATGCACAGTAAAGTTTCAGAATCACTGCTCACCATAAGTTGACTTTTACACAAAGACACAGTCCCACAGAGTGTGGGGAAAGCACCAACAAATGGATTGTCATCTTCCCAAGGATCCTTAGTCAAGAAGAGGCTAAGGGTTAATTTCTTTCACCAGTCTGGGCAAATGGAGGAGATAGGTAGGTGGAGTCATTCCTACAGCCAACAAGTCTTCAGGGAAATTGAGCTTGACCTTGCCCCAACAAACAAGGTCAACACAAATTAGCTGACAGCTAACTGGCTGTGTGCTCCATTGTGTTATGCTGTCCCAGAGAAAAGGTCATCAGGCCCTCCCTCCCATTGGACTGGCTAGATATGGTCCTCTTATTGACAGGGCAGGACACTGGCAGAACTGCCCAGTCACATCAAAGGAAATCAAGCATTTGGGGAAGGGTTAAAAGGCAAGAGGGACTCTCCAAGTCTTTTAAAACATATCACATACTGACATTTTAAACAGACCACTGGTACCTAAACTTAAACTGCTACATTTAATCAAAGTCCATTAGCCTGCTTTATATCTAAAGGGTATGGATGGCTTCAAATACTTTAAGGGAGAGTCTAGTATCAAAGATAGAAAGTCTCATTGAAATTGCTATTTACCTGGAGGGACCCTGGCACTATCCAAAGTGATTATCCTAGACAATTCTCACAATAAGAAACTGACAACTATAATAAAAGAATATACCACAATTACAACTTGATAGAATTTTTAAAAATTGGAAAAAAATTACTGGCATAATCTCTACCAATTACAATATGATTTCTCAGATCATTTTAGGACTATTTTGTGTGATTTATTCATTAAACATTATATCATACTTAAATTAGAATATACCATTAAATATGGAGGGCAACCAGGAAATTATACGTAAAGGCTATTTATTCATTGGAAATGATGACTTCTATAAAAATATACTGAAGAATAAGGTGTTCTCACTATGGACAATATGAATAATGAACAAAAATGTCACAATCTAACTCTACATAAAATATTTATTTTCCATTTATGCAAATTTTTTCCATTTATGCTCTATTTGCCAAAACAAAACCATTTTTAACATACTTCCTTAAAGTGACACCATCTTCTTTATTTCTCCTAAGCCCTGTATTTACTTCCAACTATAGATATTTTTAAAGTTTTAGGCCAAGAGTCGGGAGCAGCCTTAAGGCCACATTTGGCCTTCTAGGTCCTTAAATGCGGCCTTTTGACTGAATCCAAATTTTACAGAACAAATCCTTTTATTTTTATTAATACATTTTTGTTCATCTTTTATATTTTTATATTATTTTTAAAATTAATACATTTAAAATACCAAAGAATAGAATAAGTTTCAACAAAGTAATCCTCCCAGATTGACTGGCAAAATTAGAACATTAGTAGCCTCAAAGGATAAATTGACAGCTACAATGCTCATGATTTAGTTCTAACTTGCCCCACCTGACTGGCACCACTACCTCTCGAGGTTGGTTAGAGACAGTCTATGGGGGTCAAGTATGCCAGTCTGTTATCAGTTTTTGACAACAGTACACTGTGTTTCTGTTTGAAGTAGAATTTGTGAATATTGCACAGCTCAACAGTATTAATTCTGTCTGCTTAACAGTCCATCGTGTCAAAGAAGACCAAGAGAACACATAAGGAAGAAAACAGATTTTTTAATGAGGATTGGGAATTGCAATATTATCTTGTTTCTGCTAAAGATAAGATGATTTGCTTACTTTGTGATACTGCAATATCAACATTTAAAAAATTCAGTGGTCATCAGCATTATAACACTCCTAAGGACCACAAATATTTTAGGTTAGAGCGAGAGGCATGAAAGGTCATATTGCAAAAATTAAAAGATAAAAAGCAAAAGCAAAGACAGTTCTTTCAAGCAGCAGGAAGACCTGGAAATGATGCCATTGAAGCAACTTAAAAAGTAGCTTACATACTTGGGAAAAAAGGAAAGCCATTCAGTGATGTAGAAATTGTTAAAGAATGCACTGTCAAGGTTGTAGGATGCTCAGACCCCAATAACTTTTCAAAGTATAAACAACTGCCTCTTTCAAGGAGAACCATAACTGATCGGCAGCATAAATTAGCCTTCAACTTAACAGAACAACTTCATGCAATACTTCAAAAGGAAAATATATATTAATCAATCGCTTTGGATGAATCAACTGATGCTACTGACTTGGCACAGGTTTTATACTTCATTCGGGTCAAAACAGAAGATTTTCTTTGCTGTGAAGAGTAACTTGCTTCGGGCACTCTTGTGAAAAGAACACGGGAAATTATCTTTAACAACTTTCAAAATCAATATCATGAAGTTGGACTGAATTTGTTAAATTTAGTGAGTGTATATATAGACAGTGCACCTTCCATGACAGGAAAAGATGAAGGGTTTATTGCACAGATATAAAAAACATTAACAGATCCAGATGCTTTCATTTCTTTTCATTGTATCTTGCATCAGCAAAATCTCTGTGCCAAAGATACAATTTTGACACTTTGCAACAAGTTATAAGTATTGTTAACTATATTCGTGCAAAGGCAACATGGCATCGTCAGTTTTTTAACATGCTAAAGTTAAGCGATAAGGTATTCAGTGTGGATTTGCATATCATTCTAAAGTGCATTGGCTATTGAAGGGACAGGTGTTAGCCAAATTTTTATCTCTATGAGAACAGATAGTTAAATTTATGAAGACCAGAATCAGCAATGTGAATTATTGAAAGAAGTTTTCCATAGGAATGCAGCATTTCTGTGTGATATGTCAAATCAAAACGACTTGGAATATTTCTTTGCAAGGTAAAACTAAGTCTATATATGATATGTGGCAAAAAATCCAAGCATTTCAAAAAAAAGCTATCTTCTTTCAAAACAATTCTTCAAGAGGAAATTTCAGGTGAACATTTTCCCCAGTTAGCAAAGGCCAGTGATGAGCAGGATGATATGTGCAAATCATCTGAAGAATACACAGCTGTTATAGACCTATTAATTGGAAAATAGAGTGAAAGTTTCACTGACTTTGAGAATCATGACATCACACTCAAGGTAGCCTTTCAGCCTCACCTAGTTGATATCACCAAGGCACCTAAAGAACTACAGATGGAATTGATTGAGCTCTCAGTAGGTGACATTTTAAAGTCATTATTTGATGCTAAGAAAGGTCCAATTGAAACATGGAAAAATGCACAATACCCACACCTTTGGCAACATGCTCGAAAAATGCTTTCTTTCTTTTCAACCACTTATTGCTGCAAATCTACATTCTGCTACCTAATCCAAATCAAGATGCCCTTAAGGTCACAAATGACTGATACCCATCTAGAGGATCAACTGAAACTGCAGACCTCCACGCTGCAACCAAATATTCAAGTGCTTCCCAACAAAAAGCAGACATAAGAAAGTCATTAAAAATTTAGTTAAACTTTAGAATTAATGAATAGTTTTCACTTTTTGAAATTATTAAGCACATAGTAGTTAGATTTTTACAAATAACGTACATTTTTAAGTATTTTAAGTACATTTGAAGTTTCTTATGTGGCCTTATTTGATTACAGCTAAATTAATGTGGCCTTCTAACATGAAAAGTTTCCCTATCCTTGTTAAAGGCTTTGCTGGAGATTATTTTAGGAAAGAGTTAGATATTGGCTTGGGAAAATTTTTTAAATTTTATAAAAACTCTACCCAATGGATGGAATTTCGCTCTAATTCTAGTTTGCTGGTTCATTTGGTTTAAAAAAAAAGTTATGCAAATGTGTGGAAATTGTTCTATTAATAGAAGGAGAAATGTCTATGTTTTGAATGTACATTGTACTTATTTCATGAGCCCTGTTCTGACCAGAAGCTCACTCCAGCACCAGAAATTAAGTTTCTTGGTACACTCAGGGCTATTTTGAAAACTTACCTGTCTAATTATGGTGCTTGAAAGAAAATAAATACTCATTTGAATGCCATCAGAGAGGTAAATCACTTTGTGATTCTCTTCATGTACACATAAAATTTGTATGCCTTTTCTACAATTTAAAAACAAACAAACAAAACAAAACAGGCCAGGCGCAGTGGCTCACACCTGTAATCCCAGCACCTTCGGAGGCTGAGGCAGGAGGATTGCTTGAGCTCAGGAATTCGGGACCAGCCTGAGCAACAGTGAGACCCCCATCTCTACAAAAAAAAAAAAAAAAAATAGAAAAATTAGCCAGGTGTGGTGGCACATGCCTGTCAGCTACTCAGGAGGCTGAAGAAGGAGGATCCCTTGATCCCAGGAATTTGAGGTTGCAGTGAGCTATGATGCCACCACTGCACTTTAGCCCGGGCAAAAGAGCGAGACCCTGTCTCAAAAAAAAAAAAATGCTATCAAATTCACTGATTTTTAGAGATGATTCAAGTGTGGTGTAAAAGCAGTAAAATTTGAGAGTCCCTTGTTAGTCTTAACTTTCCCATATGTCCTATATACGCTGGCTTGAAATAACATACTGAACTCTTTCATGATATAATGAAAACTTTTCCACTATTACTCTCACCCTTTTTAATATTTCTTGATGTAGGAAGAGTGGATTAAGCAGAAAATGAAATGTACCTCTCTTTAGCTCCATATGCCTGACCACCTCCAGGCCACCATTCTGTCTCCTCTGCCCAGAATTTAAGGATTGAGACTTTTCTATTTGGTTATGCACATTATCTTGTCTAACCTTCCCAAGAATCTATTAAGGAAGTTTGTATTTTTATTATTCACATCTCATAGATGAGGGGATTGAGTCACAGAGATATTCAGAAACTCTAAAGCCTACATGCTTCTCCACAACACAGTATTACAGAGATAAAGGAGCCCCAACCCGTTTGTATTCATCAAATGTACAACTACCAATTTCAAACTATGGTATCTACTGCATACATTAGTTGTTCTTTCCAACAACTATTATTCTTCATTGTATTTACATTTTAAATAATAGTAGCCATGATAAAGAAGAAGAATTCTATTTCTCAGAGATGATTTGTAATTGTATTATTTAGTATTAGATTTGGCTCTACGTGACAAGAATCCCCAAACAATGGTGGCTTAATCAAGATGGAAGTTTACTTTAGTCTCATGTAGAAGCCTGAGATAGACATCTCTGGGCTGATGGAGCAGAATCTGAGATCCAGGGACTCAGGCCCCCCTACTTTATTGCTATACAAGTCCCGAGTTTACTTTATGGTCCAAGATGGTTGCTGGAGCTCCAGAAGTTACATTTGAATTCCAGCCTGAAGAAGGAGAAATTGGGGGAAGGGTAGGCCTCCCCCTTTTAAAGACATTTCTAAGAAGTTGCATGTACAACTGGGTTTGCATTAAATAGGCAGGGCAGAACTTATTTACATGGCCATCCCTGGCTATAAGGGAGGAGAAGTTCTTTTTATTTTGAGTTGCCATGATGCCTGCTGAAACCTGGGTGTTTATTATTAAGGAAGAATGGGATGGATTTGGGGGATCAACCCAGTATCTGCCATAGGAAAGGAAAATGCATTCATGTTGGATGGACAACAGGGTAGACTGGATTGTTCACGGAGGTCTGGGCCATATGTAGCCAGGTCTTTTAATTATTTAAAGAGAAGCCAGAAATCTAGATTTTTATGTGCGATTTCCTGATTCCTAAATATTGCTAGTTGATTAAAATATAAAAAACTAGTGTGTGCCAAATAAAACCCATCTATGTCAAGCCCTCCGGCTGACAGTTTGCTTCCTTTGATCTAAAAGAATTGGCTATGTTTCTTTTTTAGATTTACTATTTTCAATCAAACAACAAATATCGATTGAGCACTACAATGAATAAAGTACAATGTCAAGGGTGATGAAGGACAGAAAGATATAATCTTTCATTGGAACAAGAAAGTCTCTGATGTAGGAGACAGGGCTCATGACTAGAATTGAAAAAAAAGAGGTTATGGGAAGCTGGTTTTTAGTTTGTTATATTTTGTCTTGTTTTTAGTCCAGTTTCTTTACCTGACCCCAAACACGGTCTCTTATTTCCTCAGGTCTCTTCGAAATGTTCAATAGTTTCCATTCCCATTTTAGCTCACTCAAGTAAATACTCTGTCCTTAGAATTCTGTATTCATGAAATGTATCTCTAGGAAGTATCAAATATTCTCTTCCTTATTTGTTGCTAATATTCTACGGTACAGAAAAGTTTTTTTAAGCTTTTCTTTATATGAGCTAGTTCTTGTAAAGTTAAGCATATCCACATACATGTAATAATGTACATCTGACCTTGACTTATTGTCCTCAAAAGGATGTGTGATGGGACAAACATTATTAATACATAAATGTCTACAACCTTCACCCCTGCTCCTCCTGGCAGTAGAGAGGTGAGAGCTATGGGTGAAGTAGACCAAAGTCATCTTGTCAATTGTCTTGGGAAAAGCAGTGAGAGCGGAACACCAGCTGGAGTCTTTCCCTGCCCTAGAGCGATGAGTCACCCACTCCTGCTGCTATCCTTTCATGCTGTCATAACTGGCATGACCAGGGCCGCCTCTATAATTTGCAGGCCCCAGTAAATGAAACTGTGAGGCCTCTTGTTCAAAATTATTAAGAATTTCAAGACGGTGACGGCGGAGCATTAAACGAAGCGTGGAGCGCTTCTGAGCGAGGGTTCTGTGTGGCGGCACAGGTCTCATGACCATGAAGCCATCTGTGACTGTAGTGGTGGAACTCGGGACGCTTCTGCCCAGGGAAGTGGGGAGCAGGTGGGCAGTAGGAAAACATAGCTCAGTGATGTAGGGTGAAGTTTTTCTTTCTGGGGCATTTGGGGGTGAGAGAGGCATAGGGGCAGTTTATAGTATGAGTTTTTTGGTTTTTGTTTTTTTATGGAGGGGAAAATGTAATGGTTTTCTTGTTTGTTTTTTTCAAGTCTTGTTGTGAACTGCATGTTCCCCTTTATGGTGTTCAAGAAATACAAGTAAAGAAACAATTATGAAAAGATGTTTTAGTTTGTAGGACTCTGCTGCCATACAGGGACTGAAACATAGGGGTCATATACAGCTGACCTTTGAGCAATGCAAGGGGTTAGGAGTACTTACCCCCCATGCAGTCAAAAATTGGCATATGATTTTTGACTTCCCAAAACTTGACTACTAATAGCCTACTGTTGAGTAGAAGCCTTACTAATAACATAAACAGTTGATTAACACAAAGTTTCTATGCTATATGTATTATATACTGTGTTCTTACAATCAAGTAAGCTAGAGAAAAGAAAATGTTATTAGGAACATCATAAGGAAGAAAAAATATATTTACCATTTATCAAGTGGAAGTGGATCATCATAAAGGTCTTTATCCTCATCACTGTCTTCACACTGAGTGGGCTGAGGAGGAAGAGGAAGAGGAGGAGTTGGTTTTGCTGTCTCAGGGGTTACAGAGGCCGAAGAAAATCTGCCTATAAGTGGACCCACAAAGTTCAAACTTGTGCTATTCAAGGGTAGGTTGTATAACCACTTCACAGCTATTAGTAATGTCACTGATTAAGGGTTGGCTGACACTTTTATAGTAATGGTAGCTTATGTGTTTGAATTTATGGCTTGTGAAAAAAAAAAACCACTATGCTTGACTTCCTCCCTCCCTCCTTTCCTCCTTACATCCCTTTCTTCTTCCTTCCCTTCATTTCTTCCTTCTTTCCTCCCTTCCTTCCTTCCTTTCTTTTTAACCAGTATAAAGCCCTTTATTATCTCCCAATAAGGAGCTTAAATATTTTCACTTAATGATAACCAGTCATACTTATTTAAGCAACCAAATGATTATTTTTCCCAATATAATTGCAAAGAAGGTTATAATGAATTCTTATTTGTTCAAAGCTGCTGCCCTCATATGTCACTTCACTTACCAGGAGCTATGTTCAAAGGTAAGGTATCTCCCGGGTGTTCCTGACCTGTTCCCCTCACCTCCTACATATTCTTCCATCCGTAGCTGAATTCCATCTCACCCTTTTCACTCTGCCTTCCAGAGCCCCAATTCCTATACAACAAATGTTCTTACATTATCTGGCTCTTCCCAGAAAGTTCCCTCAACCTTCATGCCTTGAGTAATACGTCACTTTTCCCCCAAAATACAGCTCATGTTGGGTTCTAAATATCACTTTTATGCCATCATTTTTTAATACCCCTGAAAAAATTCCTTCTTTGAGATGATGCCACCTGCTATCACTCCTTGTCATTGGAAACCACATATTTCTGGCCACTCCTTCCTATTGAGAGGCATCAGAATATTTAGCCCCCTTGTCCCTCCACCAAGATCTTCCTCAAAAAGCCTGACCTTGAATCAATCCAACCATCCACCTCCACTCCTACACCAACACTGCTAGGCTATTGGAGAAAGTCACACAAATGTGGGGATTATTTCAATCAGAAACATATAGTCTCCACCTCATTTAGGCTTTCAATACTACTTGCCAATCCCTTATATATTCCTGGCTAATGTTCTAATTCTACACCCAATCACTGAAAATACTCTTCAACTTCCTCAGGCCACCTATGCTCATACTGACCTCTTTTCTCTTAGCAATTGAATTCTTCCCCCCAAAAAATATTGCTCTTGAGTGTTGACTTTTTCCATTTCTTGCCCCTATATTTACAAACAAGTCTATAAATACATCCACCTGGGGTAAACTGATTGCATTAATAGCCTCCCTTTTCCATTCCTTTTACCCTGTAATTTTGTAGTGCCTTCCCATTCTGATCCTGGGCTTGCCCATGTAACTTCCTTTTGTGGAGGCTTGAAGGAGTACTTGTATGCCTCCACCTTCTATTTGGAAGTCTGCCAGGTCCTTGCACAGAAGCCCATGCTAGCCTGCTGGAAGATGAGAGCACATAGAGCAGAGCTGAGTTCTCCTAGCCAAGATCAGCACCCAGCAAATCCGTCAGCTGGCCACAGTGCATGAACAAGCCTAAAGACAATATCCGCCAAATCTGGTCCAGCAGAACTGCCTAGATAACGTGCAGACTCATGAAAAATAATAAATCGTTGTTTTCAACCACTAAGTTTTAGGATGGTCTGTCATGTAATGATAGCTAACTAACACAAACTCTCACTCCCAACTCGCTACTCTCAGAGGAACAAGTATCCCTTCTCTCTCTCTCTCTCTCTTTTTTTTTATTTGTTACTTCTTTTTTGGTTTTTTTGTTTGTTTGTCTGTTTTTAAGAAATGGGGTCTTGTTATGTTGCCTGCCCAGGCTGGTCTCAAACTCCTGGCCTCAAGCAATCCTGCTTCAGCCTCCAGAGTAGCTGTTCCTTCTCTCTTTTAAAGCAAATTCCTCTACTTGCTCTTTATCCCATTCCTGTATTTCAGATCTCATCCCTTTGATTATTTCTCTCTATATTGTATTTTCAACCTCTTGTTCTCTTTTGACCTCTTTCCCTTATATATAAACATGTTCAAATCTCTCCCATTAAGATAAAATAAACACACAGAAAAATAAACACGTGTCTTCAGCAAGTTATTTACCTATTCTCTCTTTTTTTTTTCATTTGTGTTCCTTGCAAAGATAATCTATACTTTTGTATTTGTTAGCGTTCTCCAGAGAAGCAGAACCAATAGGATGTCTATTTTTTTTTGAAGATGGGGTCTCACTTTTGCTCCGGCTGGTCTCCAACGCCTGGCCTCAAGCAATCCTCCTGCCTCAACCTCCCAAAGTGCTAGGATTACAGGTGTAAGCCTCCACGCCCAGCCTGCTGATATAATTTTTTCTTGCTCAGGGGAGGTCAGTCTTTGTTCTATTATGGCCTTCAATTAATTAGATGACACCCACCCACATTATGGAGGGTAATCTGGTTTACTCAAAATTTACCAATTTCAATGTCAATCTTATGCAAAAAAAATCTTCACAGAAACATCCAGAATAATGTTTGATCAAATATCTGGGCACCATGGCCTAGCCAAGTTGATACATAAAATTAACCAACACAACTTGCTGTATCCATTTGTTTGTAGCTATTAACAATTTACCCTTTTCAGATATTACCTTATTAATCTATCCAAGGCATTTGATACTGAAAATGCTCTTTTCTCTGTCCTTTTGCTTTCTTTATAGCCCTCTCTCCTAGATTGCTTCCTTTCTATATCTGTGACTGCTGGGTTTCAGGTTTCTTTATGGCACCTCTTCCTTTCCCTGCTTCTTGAATGATCCTTAGGGTTGTACTTCCGAGACTACCTGGTCCCCCTTCATGTACCAGTGGCTTCAACTACTAAATCTGTATCTTCCACTTAGCCTCTCTTCTGAGCTTCATTCATTCATTCATTCATTGAGGGTATTAATGGGGTGTCATTTTACTGAATGCTAAACACTATGGGGTCTTGTGGCAACTTCTCAAATGGCCCCCAAGGCCCCTGCCTCCTATTATTCACACCTTTGTTTTATCCCTCCCTTTGAGTGTGGGCTTCCAATGAACAGAATACAGCATAAGTGATGAGATGTTACTTCTGAGATTAGGTTACAAAAAGACTCTGGCTTCTTTCTCACCCTCTCTCGCCCTCTCTTCAAGCTGTCCCTTTCTGTCTTTCTTAAAAGTCTTTGCTCTGGGACATGTTGTGTGAGAAGCCTTACGGCAAGGCTTGTGTGGCAAGGAACTCAGGTCTCCAGCCAACAGTCAGGAAGAATTTGAGGCCTGCAACCAGCACATGAGTGAGCTTGGAAGCAGGTCCTCTGCAGCTGAGTTTTGAGATGACTGCAGCCCTAGTCAATACCTTGATTGCAGCCTTGTGAGAAACTCTGAGTCAGAGGCACCCAGCTAAGTTGCAACTGGATTCTTGATCCACAGAAACCATGAGAAAATAAATATTTATGGTTTTATGCTGCTAAGTTTTCGTGTAATTTGTTTCACAGTAATAGATAACTAATATATGGCTACTCAGAATCCAAAGTCAAATAAGAAATGGTCCCTGAGATTAATGATCCTCTAGTCCATTAGGGGTGATAGAAGTGTCCATGATCACAGTATGATATGATAGGTGTTATAAAAATGTACACAGCAACTGATTGGAGACAAAGAGAAGAGAATTTCAATCATACTTGAAAGTTGAAGGATTCACTCAGTGGATTTTATTTTGTCATTGAACAAGAAGGCTAAATCATTTGAGGAAAATGAGAAGAAAAAGGTGGTTGGACAGTTAAGGAGAAAATGAATTTTTAGAACCTCTGCTGGGAAGAAGAGTTGAAGAAGTTGGAAAGGAAACAAATAATGGTATCTAGGCAGTATGAAGTTGAGATTTGAGATCACAGATGTATAGGATCCTCAATCTGAAGTTGGGCTTTATTTTTCAAATGCTTTTAGCAATCTGGATGTCAGATTAGAGAAGCTGATGGCTGAATTTGGGATTTTAGAGAAGATAAAACAGAAAATCAAGAAACACAGGAAGATGAAGAGCTGACAAAAATAATAAGACAATTCTTACAGTCCTGGCTCATAGAATTTAGGCTGAATAGGAAAAGAAGGACAGCCAGAGCCGCTGAGAATTTAGGGAAAATGCAGCTGATCCTAACCTGCCACCAATCACTGGGACTAAAGGAGTCAATGTTATTTGGTTTAAGCCTAGGCTGTGCCCTCTGTGCCCTCACTCTCCAGCTGAGTTGGAGAAAACTCACAGCTGAGGGTGGGAGAGGGATGGTTACCTAGAAGGAAATCCAGGTAAGATACCATGAAAAGATTGAATGGATTGCGCTAGCAGACGCCACTAGTTGCCTACATTCTTCTAGGGTAAATGAATCCTGAATTTTTAATGGGGAAATAACAACTGCATTTCCTAGTCTCTCTTGAAGTTAGAGATGGCCAAGTAACTCATAAACTAGTCAAGAGGATATGGAAAGAAGGTGTGTGTGTAACTTCTGGAATGTGTCCTTAAAAAGAAAAGCGATATCATTCTGTTTCCCTTTTACTCCTTTTCTGCCAGCTGGAATGTGGTGTAATTATGGGTGTGAGCCAACTTGAACCATGAGGGAGACATTACATTTTAGGGAGGGCAGAAAACAGGAGCCTGTATCCCCGGATGATCTCACGGAGCCTTCATACCAGCCCTGGTCCAATATTGGGCACAGTTAGACTTGCACATTTTCCAAGGCACTTTTAACATGGGTCTTTGTTATAAGCAACAATACCTATATTTCAACTAAATAGATATGCACTAAAAGATAAGCTGGGAATATAAATGACCATAGCACAAACCAGGCATAGTAAGCAATAAATAGAAGGATACAGAGAAGAATCGCCTCAAGACAGGCTGTGAACTTTAAGAGGTTAAAGTTTCTGACCCATGACAGCCTCCAGACTGTCCTTAGGTGGTGGAGTGCAGGCCAGGGAATGTGAGTATGGTGCTTTTACCATCCATTGATTTTCCTGTCATCTTTCCAGCCTTTTTGACTCTTACTTTATTGACGAAAAAATTGTGTGGCTCATGATGAAATTGGAGAAAACCACAGAGAACAAATTATTAGGGCCCTTTCGTTGTCTAGAGTTGCAATGTCTAATAGGTAGACACAAGCCAGATTTAAATTAATTAACATTAAATAAAATTAAAAATTCCGTTCCTCACACTAGTCACATTTCAAGTGCTCAGTAGTCACAAGTGGCCAGTGGCCACTGAATTGGACAGCGCAGTACATTTCCATCATGTCAGAAAGTTCTATTGGACAGTTCTAGAGAGATTTAAGAAAGAGTATATGTCTCTTCACCAATATTCAATCTTGCCCTCAGTGTGTGTAATCAAGCCCAAAGACTGGTCTCCAAGCTACTTCCACTTCCTAAAGGAGATTTTAAGACTGGCAGCGCCAACATAAACGTCTGGCCCAGTCCTGCTTAGAAGTTGACGCGGTAATAAAAGCCCACCATTCTCCCACGTCAGTCAGGTCGGCAAGTGCGCGGCGGAAAGCAGGCAGTGCCCCACACGTGGAGGTGCGAGGGGCGGTGACAGCCCGGGGGCGGGGCCGGGCGCAGGGGGCGGGGCCGGGCGCGGGGAGCCGGGGAGGCGGCGGGGCCGCGCGCCAGCCCAGCCTGCGTACTCACGTGACAGGTCCGCGAGGCCCAGCTCGCGCAGTCGTCAGGGCGAGGGAAGATGGCGGCCGAGAGGGAGCCTCCTCCGCTGGGGGACGGGAAGCCCACAGACTTTGAGGAGCTGGAGGACGGAGAGGACCTGTTCACCAGCACTGTCTCCACCCTAGAGGTGAGACCGCGTCGCTGTGGGTGCTGCGCTGCGCCGCTGTCGCGCGTCTCACCTTTAGGTGCCTTTCCCCTGCCCCGACTTGTCCTTCCCCACCCCCCGGATTTGCAGGGACCTGCTCGAGGTGACACCTGTGACACGGGCCCTGTCTCGGGTACCTGTCAGTGGGTTAGGGCTTGGCCTGGGCGGCAAGGCCTCCTGAGGGGAGCAGCCTGCGGGCCTGGGGGGGCCGACCTAATCCTCTGAGGGCCAGGAGCAGAGGGAGCATCGCAGTGCCCTTTCCCTGCTTAGCGGGCCTTCCTCCGTGTCTGCTGCACCTCTTCTTCCAGTCTAGGAAAGATCTTGCCCTGGTTCCCTGTAAACCTCCACCGCCCTCCCCTGGGGCTTCCGTAGCTCCTCTGGAGAGGTGCTTGCTTTTCCCTTCCCGTGGGAGGGTGTGCCCCTGAAAGGGGAGGGCAGTGAAGTGAGCGCTCAGTGGCTGAGGTCTGTGAGGAGCCTGTGAATGCACTTTTCCCAGTCTTGGCCCTTCGTGGACTGCTAGTTCCCCTTGAGAAAGGTGCTTCTGCTTTGAACTGTTATGTAGGTAAATACATTTGCCTGTTTTTGACTGTCTTTAGTTCCTAGACTTTTTAGGGGTCATAGTGTTTCTAAAATATAAAGTTGAAGGAGGGAGTAGTCCAGGAAACTGCTTGTGTGTGTGTGTTTTAAGTTACCAGGGTAGAAATAGAAGCAGATCTCTCCTTTTTCCTCTCTTCTCGCATGGTCAGCGATCTGTGAAGCTGAGTGTTCCTGTTTTTGTCAAAGGAAACACCCTCTATGAACATAACTATGTTGGGTCCTCCTATATCCACTTCATGTTTGAGTTGTTTTGCATTTGATGAGAGCATACACACCTCAGAGTCTAATTTTAAGTCTTTATGTATATTAAAAATGTAGCAAATTTCTCAGAGGATTGTTTACCTCAGGCTGTACTTCCTTATAAAGTACTTTTTAATAAGCTTTCTTAGCTTGTTCAACTCTGCACCAAATCAATTAGAAATTACTGTCAAATATCCATTATCTGAAATTCAGTTATCTAAAACTGGGAACTTCGGGAACCATTTTCAGCACACTGATCACATTTTACTAATTGCATGTGCAGTGTCCCAGCCAAACCTCACCACCCCTCAGGTTATAGGCTTCCTGGGGCTAGTGTTTTGATCATCTTTGTGTTTCTCACAAAATCTTTAACATTTGCGTTTAGTAAATGTTTGCTGGATTAATTGTCAAAACCAGCACCTCCTAAGAATTAGTAAAACTTATTTTTCAGAATATATTTTGGGGGGTTTCTATCCTTTTATCCCTTTATACCTACTGTACCTTAACATGTGTTGAAAGTTAGTGTCTGCAGGATCCTGAGACCTTTATTCCCTTTTGGGGGTAATAGGTTTTCTACCAGCAAGAATCAGAACAAACTGGATCGACCCTAGTGTGAAAACACTAAGCATTCCGTTTAATTGAGGTCATCTAGAGTTGAGTAAAAGGAACTATAATCTGTATTTTCCATGTGGTTGGAACTTTTTAAAAAATATGGTGTTTGACCTTTTTTCCGTCAAAGTCTGCAAAGTTTGATTATGAAGATTTTAAATTTATCTTGGTTAATGTACCGTGAATGTTGTAAATACAGTTGTTTTTGGTTGTTCTTCTAACCCCTTATTTCATGTAGTAATTCTGGTTATTAATTTTAAGAAGGTGGTATGGCTGTGAGATTTGTAAATTCAAAATGTTTTTTTTCCAAACTATTTGGGGAAGGATATATGGCAGTATTTCCTAGTATTCCAAAACTTCTCTAAAGAATGCTGTTTCAGTACTCTACTTTTCCTTTAAACAGTGCTTCTCAAACTTTAGTGTGCAGGAGAATCCACAGTATTCACCTTTAAAGTGCAGATGCCTGTGCCTCACTGGAATCTATGTGTTTTTTTAATTTATTAATTTTTCTTGAGACAGGGTCTCCCTCTGTCTCATGGGCTAGAGGGCAGCGGCATCATCATAGTTCACTGCAATCTCAAATTTCTGGGTTGAAGCGATCCTCCTGCTTTAGCCTCCCAAGTAGGTGGGACTACAGACGTGTGCCACCATACTTGGCTAATTTTTTAATTTTTGTAGAGATGGGGTCTTGCTCTTGCCCAGGCTGGTCTTGAACTCCTGCGCTCAGGCAGCCCTCCCGCCTCAGCCTCAAAGAGCTGGGATTACAGGCATGAGCTACTGTGCCCAGCCAATATTCTGCATTTTTAACAAGCTTTCCTGAGGACAGTGCTTCTGGTCCATAGACAACACTGAGTTGCAAGCCCTAGGTGATTCTTTTGTAGGTCACCTGCCTTAAATAGTTATTACCTAAGAAAATATTTATTACCTAAACCATAAATTGAAAGAAGATATACAAATGAATGTTTTTTAATTTCACAAAAGTAAGCCAGAGTTTGTTTTATTATATTTTTCATGTAGAAACTTTTTCATTTGAGGGCATTTTATTTGGGGGGGATCAATTAAAATATATCTAAGTGAAAATCAAATTATAAATAGTTTCAATGGCATGATTGTTAAGCTTGTAATGCCTAGGCATTAGTAGATCTGCATGCTTATGTGTAATTTTTTTTTGCTTTTATTATTTTTAATTGTCACATAATGTACATATTTGTGAGGTACAGTGTGATATTTCTATACATGTTTATAATATGTAATGATCAAATCAGAATAATTAGCTTATCAATCACCTCAAACATTTATCATTTCTTTATGTTGGGAACATTCAGAGTCTGCTCATCTAGCTACTTGAAAATACACAATAAATTGTTGTTAATTATAGTCACCCTGATGTGTTCTAGAACACTAGAATTTATTCTTCCTACCTAGCTTTAATTTTGTATCCACTCACCTCTGGCCGTCCCCCCACCCTACCCAGCCTCTAGTAATCACTATTCTACTCTCTACTTCTATTAGATCAGCTTTTTTAGCTTCCACATATGAGTGAGAACATGTGAGATTTGTCTTTCTATGCCTGGCTTATTTCACTTAGGATAATGTCCTCCAAGCTCATCCATGTTGCCACTGATGGTAGGATTTCATTCTTTTCTATAGCTGATAGTAGTCCATTATGTATGTATACCACATTTTCTTTATCCATTCAACTGTTGATGGACACTTAGGTTGATTCTATATCTTGGCTATTGTGAATAGTGCTGCAATAAACATGGAAGTGCAAATATCTCCAGTATCCTGATTTCCTTTGGATATATACCCAATAGTGGAATTGCTGGATCATATGGTAGTTCTGTTTTTAGTTTTTTGAGGAACCTCCATACTGTTCTCCATAATTGCTGTACTTATTCCATTCCCACCAACAGCATGTAAGAGTTCCACTTTTTCCACATCCTTGCCAGCATTTGTTATTTTTTGTCTTTTTGATAATAGCCATTCTACCTTGGGTGAGATGGTATCTCATGGTGGTTTTGATTTGCATTTCCCTGATGGTTAGAGATACTGAGCATTTTTTCTTATGAATATGTATTTTTACCCCAATATTAAACTCCTTTCCTTTCAAAGTTAATAATAGTTATATAAAGCTATATTCAGTAAATAAAACACACTTCAAACCCCCTACTGTATGTTTCTGTTGTGACTATGAAACAAGAAAGTGGCGGGAGTCTGGGGTGGGGGCAGGGAAGGGAATGAGAAGGGAAAGAATCTGGCCAAAGCTTATTCTTTCATGGTACCTGAGAGGTAAGGCTTTAAATTGTTTATGAATACTGTTTTTTTCCTTAAATGATATGACCCTAAACTTAAAGGTGCTTGACTTTTAAGCACCTTTTTAAAAAAAAGTCAGGAATTTTTATTATATACCTGGTTATTTATTAAAAACAGCTTTATTGAGATATAATTCACATACTACAGCTTGCCCATTTAATGTGTACAGTTGTTTTTAGTGTATTTGCAGATGTGCAACCATCACCACAGTTTTAGAACATTTTCGTCACCTCAAAAAGAAACACTCTGTCCTTTAGCAATCACTCCCTGCCTATTTCCCTGTCGTCCCATCTGCCCCCAAGTCTAAGCAACTGCTAATGTGCTTTCTGTCTCTATAGATTTTCATATTCTGGACTTTATATGAATGGAATCGGGTAATGTGTGGTCTTTTGTGACTGGTTTGTTTCACTTAGCACAATGGTTTCACGGTTGATGAGTCTGAGGCTCTTTTAACAGTCTGAGGTTAAAGACCTGAAGAAGGAAAGTGCAAATAGTAAAGGAGAGAAGAGAATTAATGTAATAATATATTAAAAGATAGCATTTGTAAGACTTACATGCCTCTCTTCAGGTGATTCTTATGGGAAGGAATTATAGTTTTATTTCATTTGGGGATATATCAGTGAAGATAAAATTAGGCAGCTAGGAAGGCTGGATGGATTAGAGATGTAGATTTGGGAGTCTGTCATAAACTTATTTAATGATAATGCTTAACCAGGCTCTGTGTGGAAATCTATCTAGTCCCTACTCTCATGGAGTATATGAACCAGCAGAAGTCAATTATAATAAATAAAACGGTGTGAACAAATACCTTCAACACCAGTTGATACATGTGTAATTGAAATATGTACAGGGTACAGAAATAGTATAGAAGACTGGAGTGATTTAATTGCATAGAGGTGATCTTTGAGCCACCGAAAGTGGTTGACATTATCAAGTGAGAGTAAGTAGAATAAGACAAGAGACACTTTTGATAAAGAGGAACTGAGAACAAGTTTAGTATCTGTTGTTCCAACACAAGAAGTAAGTGTATAACTTGTCTTCTTAATTCTGTTTTCTTTCTTTTTTTTTTTGAGACAGGGTCTTGCTCTGTCGCCCAGACTGGAGTGCAGTGGTGTGATCATAGTTCACTATAGCCTCCAACTCCCTGGCTCAAGTGATCCTCCCGGCTCAGCCTCCGGAGTAGCTGGGACTACAGGCATGCACCATCATGCCTAGCTAGTTTTTAAAAAATTTTTTTTATTTTTTGTAGAGTTGAGGTCTTGCTATATTGGTCTTGAACTCCTGGGCTTGAGTGATCCTCCTGCCTCAGCCTCCCAAAGTGCTGCGATTACAGGCATGTGCCACCACGCCCAGTCTTAAATCTATTTTCTAATATTTAGGTAGGGCTTGAGCTTGAAATGAACTAATTTTTTAAGAGTTTCATTATGAATTATCCATGTTTCAGAGGGGAAAAAAACATTTTGTGAACAGGTATTTAAAGGCAATAAGCATGGAAAATTACTAGAAAGAGATGCATGAAGATGTGTAACTCTAGTTGACTACTTTACCTTGAAACCATTAAGTTTAAGAATTTTAGAATGAATTATTTTTAGATCCTATAAAAATGTTATTCTTTGAAGTTACTTGAGACAGGGATTCTTAACTTTTTGAAAGTTTTTTTCTTGAAAAGAACAAAACTTGTCCTTTTTTGTTTTTTAGTTTTTTGAGACAGGGTCTTGCTTTGTCGCCCAGGCTGGAGTGCAGTGGTGCATTGTAGCCCACTGTAACCTTGGATTCCTGGGCTTAAGCAATCCTCCTGCCTCTGCTTCCCGAGTAGCTAGGATTACAGGCACAAGCCACCATGGCCAGCTAAATTTTTTATTTTTTTGTAGAGGTGGTAGAGGTGGGGTCTCACTGTGTTGCCCAGGCTGGTCTTGAAACTCCTGACCAAAAGTGATCCTCCCACCTTGGCCTTTCAGAGTGCTGGGATTACTGGCATGAGCCACTGCATCTGGCCATCTTTAATGTTAATTTTACAAATGTCCACTTTTCTATGAAATTGGACACTTGTGTTTCTCTCCTCTGATAGTTTTTGGTTGACATAAAATTTACTTCAATTTAATAAAGTTCGCTACTGTCTCAGTCAAGATACAGAACTTGCTTCCATCACCCCAACAAATTCTCTCATGCTGTTGTTTGTCGTTAACCCCTCCCACTCCTAGCCTCTGACACCACTGACCAGTTTCTTGACTATAGCTTTGTCTTTTCCAGAATGTCATATATATGAAATCATACATTATGAAACTTTTCGAGTTTGACTTCTTTAACAAAAGCATAAAGCATTTGAGATTCTTCAAGGTTGTTTTGTATATCAAGAGTTCATTCCTTTTTATTGCTTAATTTAATATTCCATTGTATATATATAACACAGTTTATCTCTTCAGCAATTGAGGGACATTTCAGTTGTTTCCAGTTTTTGGTATTTGTAAATACAGCAATATAAACATTTACTTGCAGGCTTTTGCATGAACAGAAGTTCTCAATTTTGGGGAATAAATACTTAGAAGTGGGGTAGCTGTGTTATGTGATAAATATAAGCTTAACTTTATAAGAAACTACCAAGCTATTTTCCAAAGTGGCCATACCATTTTGCATTGCATAAGCAATGAATGAAAATGCCAGTAGTTCCACATCCTTGTCAGCACTTGTTATTGTCAGTTTTTATATTAGGCAGTGGTGAGCTTGAGGCTGGTCTGCCTAGCAAAAACTGATTGTTAACATTTCCAGGAATTTTGTGAACTAGTTAGTAAACAGCCTTTTTAAAAATTAAATGATAGAAACTTGTTAAATAAGTTGTATTAAAAACAAAGGTAATTAAAATTCATTACATCCTAATTCTTTTACTACATTTTACTGTTATCTCTGCTCTTGAGGTTATTTATGTCTATTGTGTCTGTATAGTGGAAAGTACATGTCTTCCCAACTCTGCAATTCAGTGAGGAATTGTAGACATGGAGGATGTGATTATAACAAAGAAATCAGCAGAAGATAAAAATCTGGGTCTCTTTCCCACAGATCTGGTTGTTGAACATTTACCAGCACACCACTTATTTTTAACCATTCTAACAGGTGTATATTGTTATCTCATTATGGTTTTAATATATATTCCCTGATGATTAATGATACTGAATATCTTTTCATGTTTATATTCACCATCTGAATATTATCTTTTTTGGTAAAGTATCCTTTCACATCTTTTGCCCAATTTAAAAATCGAATTTCCTTACTGAATTTTGAGAATTCTTCATGTATTCTGAATATTTTTTCTCAGTCTGTGACTTGTCCTTTTGTTCTGTCTTTCACAGAGAAGTTTATAATTTTGGTAAAGTTATCTTTTTTTTTTTTTTTTTTTAAACGAGATAGTCTTTCTATGTCACCCAGGCTAGAGTATAGTGGTGCAATCATAGCTCACTACAGCCTCAAACTCCTGGGCTCAAGCAATCCTCAGGCTTTGGCCTCCAAAGTAGCTAGGACTGCAGGCACATGCTACCATGCCCTGGTAATTTTTTAAATTATTTTGTGTAGAAGGGGTCTCGCTACGTTGCCCAGGCTGGTCTCAAACTCCTGGCCTCAAGCAGTCCTCCCACCTTGGCCTCCCAAAGTGCTTGGATTACAGGCAGGAGCCACTGCATGTGGCCCTTTCTTTTTTTATTGATTGTATTTTAGACGTCATATATATGAAATCATTTGCTAACTTAAACCCAAAGTTGCAAAGGTTTTGCTTATGTTTTCTTCTAAAAGTTCTATGATTTTAGGTTTTACATTTAGGTCTAGGATTCATTTTGACTTAATTTTTGTGTAAGGTTTGGGTTGAGGTTCTTTTTTTTTTTTTTGTATATAGATACCCAGTTGTTCCAGCACCATTTGTTGAAAGACTAGCCTTTCTTCATTGAGTTGTCCTTGCATCTTTGTCAGAAATAAACTGACCATATATGTATGGGTGGGTCTGTTTTAAGACTCTATTCTGTTTCATTGATCTGTTAACTACATTTTTTTCTTTTTCTTTTTTTTTTTTTTTTTGAGACAGGGTCTTGCTGTCACCCTGGCTAGAGTGCAGTGGCATCATCATCACTCACTGCAACATCAAACTCCTGGGCTCAAGTGATCCTCCTGCCTCAGCCTCCTGAATAGCTGAGACTACAGGCGCCCGCCACCACACCTGGCTAATTTTTCTGTTTTTGGCAGAGATGGGGTCTCACTGTTGCTCAGGCTGGTCTCTAACTCCTGGCCTTAAGCAATCTTCCCGCGTTGGCCTCCCAAAGTGCTAGAATTACAGGTCTGAGCCACTACAGCTGGCCCTCTTCCTTCCTTCCTTCTTGTCTTCCTTGCCTTCCTTGCCTTCTTTTCCTTCTTTTCCTTCCTTTCCTTCCCTTCCTTTTCTTTTCTTTCCTTCCTTTTCTTTCTTCCTTCCATCCCTTCCCTCCCTTCCCTCCCTTGCCTTGCCTTCCCTTTTCCTTCCTTCCTTCCTTCCAGAAAGAGTCTTGCTTTCTTGCCCAGGCTAGAGTGCAGTGGCCCAATCATAGCTCACTGCAGCCTCAAACTCCTGGGCTCAAGCAATCCTCTTGCCTCTCTTTCCGATTTTTATGCTTTTTTTTCTCTTTCTTTAATGTGCTAGCCAGGACCAATAGTATAATATTGAATAGACGTGGTGATAGTGAATTTCCTTTCCTTTTTCATAATTGTAGGAGGAAGATACTCTTTCTCTTTTATATAAGATGTTACATATAAGGTTTTTGTTGATGGATAATCTTCATCAGATTAAAGAAGTTCCCTTCTATACCTAGTTTTCTGAAAGTTTTTATCCATGAATTGGTATTAATTTTGACAAGTGCTTTTTCTGCATGTGTGATCATATAGTTTTCTTCTTTAGTTGATTGATAAGGTAGATTATATTGATTGATTTTTCAAGCATTGAATCAACTATGCATTCCTGAGATAAACCCCACACAGTTATAATGTATTTATCCTTTTTCTATATTGCTGGATTTAATTTGCTAGTATTTTGTTTAGGCTGTTGTGTCTGTGTTCATGACAGATGTGTGTGTAGTTTTCTTTTTCTTGTAATGTCTTTGGTTTTGGTATCAGAAATGCTGGCTTCATTAAATGTTTTGGGGAGTGTTTCCTCCTCTTTATATGTTCTTGAAAAGGGTTGTATGGAATAAGTCTTATATCTTCCTTCAATGTTGATACGGTTTACTAGTGAAGTCATCTGAACTGTAGTTTTGTTTTTGGAAAACTTATAACTACAAATTCAATTTTTTAAATAGATACAGGACTATTTCTTCTTAGTGAACTTTTGTAGTATGTGTCTTTTAAGGTAGTTGTCCATTCACTCTCAGTTATGAAATTAATGGGCATAAGGTTTTTCATAATACTCCTTTATCATCCTGTTTTCATGTCTGTAGAGTCTGTGGTGATACTCCTCCCTTTTCATTCCTGATCTTTATAATTTAGGTCTTCTGTTTATTTGTTTGTTTGTGTATTTTAATTTGGCTAGAGGTTTGTCATTTTCTTAGGATCTCTTCAAAGGATCAGGTTTTGCTTTCATTGATTTTTTTCTATTGTTTCTGTTTCGAATTTCATTGATTTCTGGTCTTTATTTACTTTCTTCTGCTTGCTTTGTGTTTAATTTGTTCTTTAGTTTCTTAAAGTAGAAGTTTGGATCATTGATTTGGGCCTTTGTTTCCATAGTATTAGTATTGAGCTATGTATTTCTCTCTAAGCACTGCTCTGGTAGCAGTCCATAAATTTTGATATTGTGCTTTTGTCTTCATTCAGTTTAAAATATCTTCTAGTTTCCATTGTGCCTTCTTTGACCCATGGGTTATTTAGAAGTATATGGTTTAATTTCCGAAATTTGGGGATTTTTCCAGATAGCTTTCTACTAGTGATTTCTAGTTAAATTTGATGATGGTCAGAGAATGTTTTATGATTTCAATTTTTTTACATTTGTTAAAGTTTGTTTTATGGCCCAGAATATGGTCTATCATAGTGTATATTCTGTGTGCACTTTTTTTTTCTTTTAGGCTTATCTTGGCAGCACAGCCTGTGTGTACTTTTGAAAGGAGTATATAGTCTGTTGTTGGGTGGGGTGTCCTATAAATGTTAGGTCAAGTTGGTTGATAATGCTTTTCAGGTCTTTTCTATTTTTTCCTATTATCTACCTACTTGTTCTGTCAATTACTGAGAGAAGAGTGTTGAAGTCCCCAAGTATAATTGTGAAATTTTAATTTTTTATTTCTCCTTTTAGTCCGTCAGTTTTTCCTTCATGTATTTGGCAGCTCTGTTGCTAGTTACATAGACATTTAGGATCATTATGTCTTCGAGGTAAATTGATCCTTTTATCATATAGTGCCCCCTTTGTTGCTGATACTGTTCCTTATTCTGAAGTTTATCTAATGGTTATTTAGCATTCCAGCTTTTGATTGTTTGCATGACATTTTTTCTATTGTTTTACTTTTAACTTAAAGTTCTCCTTAAAGTAGGTTTGTTATAGGCAGCATATTGTGTGTAGTTATTTTTGTATCCAATTTGGCCATCTCTGTCTTCTAATTGGTGTGTTTAGAGTATTTACGTTTAGTGTAATTATTGTGGTTGGATTATATCTGCCATTTTATTTGTTTACTGTTTTTTTTCCTTCTGTTTTTCCCATTTCCTTTTTCTTCTTTCTTTGGTATTACTATAATGTTCATTAGTATTTCATTTTAATTTGTCTACTGGACTTCTTGCTTACTATCTTTATATATAAATATACGTTTTAATAGTTGCTCTACAGATTAAAATATACATACCTAACCTTTCACAGTCCAATTAGGGTTAATATTATACTTCTTCAAGTAAAATGCAGTTTCGTTTACCTCCTCTCCTTTATGCTATAGTTTTCGATGTATTATATCTTCATGTGTTGAAAACCTTACCAGACAATGTTATAATTTTTGCTTTCAATATTTGTACCTATTTTAAATAACTTAGAGGAGAAACGTAGTCTATTCTATTTCCCCAGTTAGTTGCCATTTCTGTGGCTCTTCTTTTATTCATGAAGATCCAAGTTTTTGTTACTTTCTCCTACCATGTAACTTCAGCCTGAGGAAGTTCTTCTAGTGCCCTTTTTTTCTTTGAAAGCTGGTCTAGTGACAGCAGATTTCTATGGTTTTCTTTCATCTGAGAATATCTTTATTTCAGCTTCATTCTTGAAGGATATTTTTGATGGATATAGAATTCTGAATTTACATTTCTTTTCCTTCAGCACTTTAAAGATTTTGTGCCATTGTCCTCTGGTCTCTTATTTCTGATGGGAGGTATGCGGTCATTCTGATCATTTCCCTGAATATAATTTTTTTTAGTTGCTTCAAGTTTTTTATTTTTTTATTTTTGCTTTTCAGCCACCTTTTATAATGTGACTGGATCTGGTTTTCTCTGAGGTTGTCTTGTTTGGGGTTTGCTTGTTCTTGAATCTGTAAATTTATGTATTTCACCAAATTTGGGAAGTTTTTACCCATCATTTCGTGAAATATTTTTTCATTTTTTCTGCACTGCTGTCTTTCTGCCTCTGATTTTAGGATTCCAATGAGATGAATGTTAAACTTTTTTATATTGTTTCATAGGTCCCTGAGGTTCTGTTCTTTTTTTTTTCAATTTTTTTTCTTTGTTATTCAGATTGAATACTTTCTGTTGATCTACAAATTTACTGACTTTTTATCTCAAGAACTATAAAGGGCCTGAAATTTTACCCTTTTTGTACACTAACAAATTAACTTGTTTTATGGTTGCTAGAAGACATGATAAAGGACTTTATTCCTCAGAGCACAGCAAGCAGCATGAGTATCATGTTTGTGCCAGTTTCCCTTGCCCCTCATGTCCCAGAGGGTCGAAGTGGATGGGCCCAGGTGGATGCTGCATCTGTGTTTGATTTGTGTCACAGCTGAGGAACCCAAGCCTAGGGAACCAAAATCATTTATAATAGGTAATGTCTCCCTATTCTTTGCACCGGAGGAGACATTATCTTTATTATACTGCACAGTAAACAAACCTGGTCCTTGCTTGGAAAGGAGACACTTACCTCTCTCCCAAGGTTGTTCACTATATAATCATTCATAAAAACATAGTCCAGAACAAGAGAGTAAATGCCTCTGCTTGCAATATGTACTAAAACATGAGAGACCCATGGAAAATTTATATACTATTTGAGTCTCTTCTATGTTAACATGCAGCTTTGGAGGTAAGCCCATGATTTTTGTAGCTTCATTTATAGAATTAAGAAATCCTCTTCTCCATTTATCTCTTCTCCAGGATGTGCTACTTCCCACTTTTCACCTCCCAGGGACCTCTCTTTCCAGTTCCTCTGGCTAGAAACATAAGCTTCTCTCAGAGTTGTAGCTGCCTGTACTGTCATACTTTTGCCAGCTTGAGCCAGCCTTGCAGAAAGGCAGTAAAAGAAAGGAAAGAAAATACCAATGAATATTTCTACCCTTCTCTCTTCAGACTACTGGCTCCCTTTTTCTGGTTCAATTGCTCAGAGAATTAGATTTTTCTCTTGTTTTTTGTTTTTTTAAAATATTTAATGACCAAAAAAAAACCATAAAACCACAGCTTCTGGAAGAACCACTTGTTATTGCCCACTTGTACCTCTCTTCAAACTTGACCTTGGCCTCCCGTTGGGCCTTGTGTTTAGAAGGATCGCTGAAGACATCCTTGTTGATGACAATTTTGTCCAAGGGGATATCCACAGAGTATGCCCTTGTGGGCATAAGGTGATTGAAGTTATAAACTTTCCCAAAAGACTTGATCTTTGACCGCTTGGCGATCTTCTTGCCCATGGCAGCTGTCACTTTGTGGGGATAGTGGTCAATTCCAGCCACCAGAGTATGGCTGTAGGGGATAGATAGTTAACATATATGACAGCTGTGTACTGTATTACAGTCTTTACATCAACAGTCATATCTATTTTAAAGAACTTAAGAGGGAAAATAGTCTCTTTTAGTTATTCAGATATTTACTATTTCTGTTGCTCTTCCTTCATCCAAGGTTCCCTCTTGTATTATATTATTTCTCTTCAACATAAATAATTTAGCATTTCTTTTAGAGTAGATCTGTTGGTGATGAGTGCTCTTACTTGTATTTCCATTTGAAAACTTTATTTCACCTTCATTCCTGAAGGATACTTTTGCTGTTTACAGATTTCTGGGTCAATAGATCTTTCTTTCAGCAAGTTGAAAGTGTTCTGCCACTGTTTTGTCTTCTGATGAGAAATCCACAGTCATTTGAATTGGTGTTCCCCTGTAAAAATATGTTCTTTTTCTCTAGCTGTGTACATTTTTCTCCTATATCTTTCATTTTCAGCAATTTGATGATAGTGTGTGTAGGCATAGTATTCTTTGATTTTATCCTTGTTGGAGTTTGCTGAGCTTCTTGAATCTATAAATTTATATCTTTCACCAAATTTGGGGAATTTCAGCCACTGTTTCTTTAAATACTTCTGCAACAGTCTTTCGTCCTTCTTTCCAGTGACATGAATGTTAGACTTTCTGATATTGTCACATAGGTGCCTGAGGCTTTGTACATTTTTTTCAAGTTCTTTTCTCAGAAGTTATCTTTGTTATTCAGATTGGATATTTTCAATGGATTTATTTTCAAGGTCACAGAAGCTTTCTTCTGTCATCTTCATTCTGTTATTGAGCTCATCCTGTGAACTTTTTTTTTAGATAATTTTTTTCAGTTCTAAGATTTTCAGAGTTTTTTTGTGGCTCCTATTTCTTTTCTGGTAGATGTCATTTCATTCATTTTAAGTGTGTTTACCTTTACCTCATAAAGCATAGTTAGAAATTCTTTTAAAAGTTTTTTGTTGTTTTTGCTAATACCTCCAATGTCTGGATTATTTGGGGGATGGCATCTGTTGATTGTCTTTTCCCTTAAGATTTGTTCACATTTTCTGGGTTCTTTTTAATGACAAATAATTTTGGACTGTATCTTAGACATTTCAAGTGCTATGTTATGTAGAGTCTGCATCCTGTTATAATCTTCTGGAGCATGTTGGGGGGTTTTTTGTTTATTTTTTGTTTTGTCAGGCAATCAGTTTGCTTAGGTTTAGTCTACAAGTTCTGTTTTGCCTTCTGTGGGCAGTAGTTCTAATCTCAGTTCAGTTTTCAAAGTCTGTCTCGTGCATGCACTGCTCATCACTCAAGGCTTAGTCTGGGACTTTGGCAATGACCTAAATATCAGTTCAGTTCTCAAAAGTCTTTGAGAATTGCTATGCTGTTTGGGCCTATTGTTGCACATGTGGTGCTCAGAGTTGAGCCTGAGACTTGCACACATTCATTCACAGAATTAGGGGATCCCCTTCTCATAGTTTTTTCTCTGGGATTTACCTCACATTGTTCAGGCTACAAGAACCCCTTTTCTCAGATCCTGTGGCCAGAAAGGTTGGGTTTATTTTGGAGTTTTATCTACCTGTGCTGTTGCTCATATAGTGCAGCTCCATGCCTGGTGCTTGCTTTTGGCAAATCCACAAGAGAAAAGAGGGAAAAAAACGGGAATTTATTCATACACACATACTGTTTAGCTCACATGATACCTTTGGCTGAGTCATCTGGCCATAAAGATGAGATTTCTATCAGAGTTTTTAGCTGCCTGTGCCACTACACCATTGTGCAGGTCTATAACTAGGGCCCACTTTTAAGACAACTGTTAGAGAAATGAGGAAAAAAATAGAGTCACTGCCTTTTACAATCTGTTTGAATTTGTTTGCTTTTCAGATTCCTCAGGTGGTTTTTGTATTTTGTGTATAGGCTTTAGCTGTAATCAGAGGGAAAGAAAGACTCTAGTGGACTTACCACATATGTTAGTTATCTGTTGCTGTGTAACAAATTGCTCCAAAACTTAGCAACTTAAAACAACAGGCATATCTCACACAGTTTTTAAGGGTTGAGGAATCAAGGAGCGGCTCACCTAGGTATTCTGGTTCAAGGTTCCTCATATGATTACAGTGAAGATTTCAGGCAGGTCTGCAGTCATCTGAAGGCTGGGGAGGATCCACTTCTTACATAGCTGTTGAGGGGAACCTTCAGATCCTTTCTACCTGGGCCTCTCTATAGACTGCTCAGCATCTGGCAACCTGTTTCTCCCAGACTGAATGGTAGAAGAGAAAGGGCAAGCAAGGAACCACCCAAGATGGAAGCCACAGTCTCATTACCTAATTTCAGAGGTGACATACTATCATTTGTGCTTTATGCTGTTGGTCACACAGACTTACCCCTAGTACAGTGTGGGAGGATACTATACAAGGGCGTGGGATCATTGTGGGCCTCTTGGAGGCTAACTATCACACTCCATCTTGGCTGTAATTTAAACTTGTGTTTCTAAGCTTTATACAAAAGCAAGAGAAAATATAGTGTGATACATTGGGAGAACTCCAAACAATTTTTCGTTAAAAATTGAGCAGAAAATGCAAATCATGGGTGGATGGGTTGTGGCAGGAGATGAGGCTTAATGGGAAAACAGAGCTGGTTACTATGAGCCTTGTGTATATGCAAAGGAGTTTAGGTTTTAGATTGTAGTCACTGAGGAGCTATGAGCAACAAGTGGAATTTTCAGATTTCCTTGTAGCAATATGAAGAATATACTGGAAAGTGGGGAAGAAGATAGTGAGACAGAGTTCATTTTAGGTGGAAAAAAGTGATTTAGGGTTGTGGCAGTTGGGATGTACATAAATGAGAGACAGTGGGCACAGAAGAAATGAGAGTTGGTGATTGGCTAGATACGGAAGATGGTGAAAAGAGAGAAGTAGGACTCTGGGGTAGTGCCTACATTTCTGGACTGGGTAATGGGGGGCTGATGATATAGGGCCAAATCTGGCCTGACACCTGTTTCTGTAAATAAAGTTTTATTGGAACACAGTCGCATCCATTTTTTTACATTTGTCTGTGGCTGGGAGAGTTGAGTAGATGTGACAGAGACCATATGGCCCTCATTTACCATCTGACTCTCTTCCAATTTGTCAACCTAGGAAACTCCATCTCTTTCTAGAATCAGTTTAGAAGTTAAAATCTCCAATGTATTCAGGCAGACTTAGGGACTCCTTCCTAGCATTTCAGCAGTACTTTATATGTGGCTTTATTACAGCAGTTGTTATATTAGATTCTAATGGTTATATGTAAATGTCTTTCCCATTGAACTCTTAAGCTTCTTAAGAGTAGAGACATGGCTTTTCATCTTTGTTTCCCCCCTTCCCTGCCCCCCAGAGATGCTGGACTAGAATGTTTTTCATCTTTGTATCTACAGGCCAAAATACATATACACACACCACATAGTAAAGTGTTGTTGCTTATATTTCATGATAAGCTCAAAAGAAATTTTATTGTCAAAAAAAGCTATTTGGTTTGTTAGTTAACTTGAACAATGGTAAGTGAATATTAAATACCTTTTCTTTTTTTTTTTTTGTTAACATACCCAGATTGTTGCTAATAAGTAACTTTTCTTTAGCTGTGCTGAGTAAAGTTTAAATGGGAAGGGTATTATAAATAGTGACCAAAGTAGTATTTTGGGATTATTTAAGGTAGACTTGTTTTTCTGTTCACCATCTTAATCAGTGATGTATTGGTAAGAGTGTTGGTTGCAAACAACATAAACTGACTCTAGTTCATTTAAAAGGAAAAGGAATGTGTTAGAAAAATGTTAGGGAGCTCATAGAATCAAGAAACTTGGAGAATGAGGCATAGGAATCAAGAGAGGTAGCCATGGTCCTGCCATATGACTAATCTCATGTATAGCTACCACTGGTACTGTCATTACTGGACACTGATACTTGCTTCTACTTCTGAGTACTGTCGTCACTGTTCACTTTCCAATGAGTTCTTTTCTTTTGGCAGCCACTGTGAATAGTCTCTTGCTGATCCTGCTCTGCTGTCTTATTACCTACTTTGAGAGTCCTCAAAATAGAGAATTTGTTTGGATTCTAGTAAGCAAAATGGCAAATATTCATTACATATTTCTTAATTGAGCTAAGAGGAGTGAACGATGATAGAAAATATTGGTCACGTGATTGATAACTAGAAGAGCAGGCCGAAGGACCAACTGATTTTTTTCTTGAATAATGAACTGATGTGGTAAAGACAGTGTTTGAGACAGGTTACCATGTCAGATATTTTTGAGATGGAGTGTTGTGTGGATAAAAATTTCACAGAGAACTCTTCTAAGTATTAATAGTTCAGGCAGGGTGTAGTAAGAATTGAACAGTAGTAGCCACAGAGATAGAAAGTGGTTAGATGTATTTATAGAATCTGTAGGATTCGAGATCAGGAAGTCGGGGGGAGGGTAGAATTATTATATTTACCAGGATCACAACCTTTATGTAGTCAATTTTAAGCCACAGAAGTAGAAAAAGAAGTTATTGATACACAATAATACTCTATTTTTTATTGGTGAAGATCAATTTTAATTGAGAGGTGGGATTCTGTAGAAATACAAATATAAAAATCTTCATAGTGATTCCTTTGATGTGTAAAATAGAACAGCGTTCCCCAACCTTTTTGGCACCAGGGACTGGTTTCGTGGAAGACGGTTTTTCCATAGACCACGGTTGAGGTGAGGAATGATTTCGAGATGATTCAAGCACATTACATTTATTGTGCAGTCAAACCTCTCTACTAATGATAATCTGTATTTGCAGCCGCTCCCCAGTGCTAGCGTCACTGCCTCAGCTCCACCTCAGATCATCAGGCATTGGATTCTCGTAAGTGCAACCTAGATCCCTCTCATGCACAGTTTATAGTAGGGTTCGTGCTCCCATGATAATCGTATGCCACTGCTGATCTGCCGGGAGGTGGAGCTTGTGCGGTGATGTGAGCGATGGGGAGTGGCTATAAATACAGATGAAGCTTCACTTGCTGGCCTGCCACTCACCTCCTGCTGTGCGGCCCAGTTCCTAACAGGCCACTGACCGGTCTCAGTCCGCAGCCCGGGGGTTGGGGACCGTAGAAGTAGAATATGATACAAGAAAATATTTTAAGGATACTGAATAAACAACTTGACTACTACAACTGAAATACTTTTAACTGCTGTCAGAAAACTGGAATGTACAACATAGGAAGTTTCACTCCAGGGATTATCTTTATATAATTAGAAAAAGATAAAAAGCATCACTCTAAGAACATTGTTCTTAGAAGTTTCCAAATGAGGCTGGGCAAGGTGGCTCACGCCTGTAATCCTACCACTGTGGGAGGCTGAGGTGGTAAGATCACTTGAGGCCAGGAGTTGGAGACCAGCCTGAGCAAGAGCAAGACCCCATCTCTACTAAAAATAGAAAAATTAGTCGGGTGTCATGGTGCACACCTGTAGTCCCAGCTACTTGGGAGGCTGAGGCAGGAGGATCACTTGTGCCCAGGAGTTTGAGGTTGCAGTGAGCTACGATGACGCCATTACACTCTACCCAGGGAAACAGAGTGAGACTCTGTCTCGCAAAAAAAAAAAAAAAAAAGTTTCCAAATGAGCAGTTGAAAGGTCACTTTATCTTTCCAACAGATTTGACATAATAATATGTGAATATTAATGCTGATTAAATATAGTATCCACTTTTTATAGTAGTACCCGTTATGGAAAATAATACCCATAATTTCAAGTTATTTGAATTTGTGCTTTTTAACTTTTTTTTTCTTTCAAGCTCATGAAGTAAAACAGCAAATGGGCTTTTTCTTTAATATGAGAATGTAGTAGCTAGAAGGGAATGGCTACTTGGAATCAAGCTGTTGTAGAAGGTAGAGATTAGAGTTGAACCTCAGGGATCATTTAATCTACTCATAAATAAAGAAACTGAACTTGATTTGTTCAGAATCCAAGTAAACTCAGTGGTTTGTTCAGCCTTATTGTACCTTATCATTGTGGCTAAAGTGCAGATTCTTTGATTTGCTTTCATTTTAATGTATTTGTGAAGCTCTTTAATTCATACCTCTTGAATCCATCCCCACTACTATTCCTTCACAGTTTATCTAGATTAATAGTTTGCTAATCTGTTTTAATTCCCACACATTTGCTAGCTTCCATTCTAATCTCAGTGCTGCTTCTAGAATGTTCTTTTAAAATCAGGCATAATTTTCTCCCTAAAAAGCTTTCTGTACCTACCCATAGCTTTCACAGTAAAGTCCAAAATCCTTAGCATGCTTTACAAGACCTTCACCACCTAGCCCCTCATAATTCTTTACTTCAACTCTTAGAAAATAAAGGTAGGAAGAAAAAAAATTAAAATACTATGTTCAACCACCTAGAGATGATCACTGTTAACACTGTTTTTCTCTTTTTTTTGTAGCATACTTTTTTTGTGTAAAAGGGAATGAATTTAGTATACAATTGTCCCTCATCCCTCTGTGGGAGTTGGGGGCATTGGTTCCACCACCACCCGTGAATACCAAAATCCCTGCAGTGCATACGTCAGTCCCTCAGTAGGCCCTGCAAACCCATGTATATAAAAAGCCGAATTTCTGTATAATGCAGGTGATCCACCCGAATACTGTAGTTTTGATCTGCATTTGGTTGAAAATATCAACCTTAACAACAAGATTCAGGCAGTATGGCTAAGTATTGAGTTTATTTGAGTGCGAAGTTTGAGGATAGCCACCCGGGAGGATACCAACTCCAAAAAGATGGAGTCAGTGCTCTGAAGTGACGAGGTTTGAGGGTCATTTATATAGGCAAGATCTGGGAAAGTTCAACAGAATTTCAACATTTTCCGTACAAGGTTAGTGCACAGTTACAGCAATTTGATAGGTTATAGGCAATGTTTCTTTTTAGGGAAGGGTATATTTAACATTCCACATTAAAGATGTAATAGTCAAGAGGTCTTTTTATCTCAGGCACCATCTGGTCTGAGCCAGGAACAAGAAAATAAGGAAGGAGATTAATCTATAACAACAGGTCAGTAATTAAGAGGTTGTGCTCTGTGACTTGATCTCCAAAGTTAACCTTCCTCAGGGCCTAACAACTTTTAGAAACCCCAAATAAACACACTGTTTTCTTTCACACACACACACACAAGCACGTATAAGTGGGCCCACACAGTTCAAACCTGTGTTGTTCAAGGGTCCACTGTATACAATATTGTACTTTTTTCCGTTTACCTTTAAAGCATATTTTCCCATGTTAATTAATGTTGGCAATAATGCTTTTTTTAAATGTCTGTATGTTTCTTCATGAATTTTAATAGAATTTAATTTTTAAATTATTCTCCTGTCATTAAATATGTGGGTATTTTTAGCGTATTTGATAAATATCCTTATTCCTAACTTTTGGTCTGTATCTCTATTTCCTAAGACTAGATCCACAGCAGAAAGTTGTATGAGAAATTCTAAAAAGACTTTAGTGCTTTTTGGCTTTTCAGAAAAACAGAACAGATTTACATATTTGTCAGTCGTATCTAAGTTGGCAATCTCAATAAGCTTGTTAAAATTGAAGGTTATATATTTTTAAATTTTTGCTTATTTCATAGGCAAAATTTTATATCTTATTTTCATGTGCAGTTGGCCCTTGAACAATGAGGGGTTAGGGGACCCCCCCCATGCAGTTCAAAATCCATATATAACTTTTTTGACTCCTCCCAAAACTTTACTAATAGCTTGCTGTTGACCTGAAGCCTTATTGATAACATAAACAGTCCATTACCCCATAGACTAGTGTGTATATATAGTTTATGCATTCATGACATACCTAACTTTTTCTTAATGTTTTTGATATTTCTAGGCTACGTGGTTCATCTGAAAGTTTTTTCAAGTTGTTGCAAGTCTTCAAAAAATTTTCTAGTATATTTATTGAAAAAAACCCCATGTATAAATGAACTCTTGCAGTTAAAACCAGTGTTGTTAAAGAGTCAACTGTATATTTCTGATTTCTAATAAAGTTTAGTATATTGTGTATGTGTGTGAGAAAGAGACTTGTGAATTTTTATTTTCTTTGAAAATTAGAATTACACTCATGCAAATATAGTAGACAGTGTGGCTGGGAATAGTAATTGGTCAGATAATCAGAAAAGTTGTTAAATCCACGATTGTGTGTATTTGTGTATACCTTAAGCATTTTAACTTAAAACAACTGTAAGTTCATTTGCAATTTTTAAAAAATATTTAATTTTGAAATAATTCTAGGTTTATGGAAAAGTTGTAAAAATATTATAGGAGTTCATGTATTACCCAGCTAACATCATACACAAAAATAATGCAGTTGTCAAAACCAAGTAATTGGGCTGGGTGCAGTGGCTCATACCTGTATCCTAGCGCTTTGGGAGGCCAAAGAGGGAGGACTGCTTGAGGCCAGGAGTTCAAGACCAGCCTGAGCAAGAGTGAAATCCCATCTCTACAAAAAATAGAAAAATTAGTCAGGCATTATGGCATGCACCTATAGTCCCAGCTATTTGAGAGGCTGAGGCAGGAGTATCACTTGAGCCCAGGAGTTTGAGGTTGCAGTGAGTTATGATGATACCCCTGCACTCTAGCCTGGGCGATGGAGCGAGACCCTGTCTCAATTAAAAAAAAAGAAAGAAAGAAAGGAAGAAGAATTAGATGCACCCCTCATTATATAAACAAGAAAATTGGTACCCAAACAAATTCATTATGAAACCATAGACAAATTAATGTGCAAATGAACCAGAATCCAGACCTCCTGATTCCTGGGAAGTTTTGGAGATAAAAATTGTTCAAAATGAAGTTGAATGTATGAATTATATGTGAAATCTTAGTGTCTATATCTTATTTAGTACAAGTATATCTTAGTTTCTAGAAAGACAAAGAGAAGAAATAGAAAGCAACATTTATTTTTAATGTATATTGTCAGGAAATTGGATTGTGTGTATAGTTACCTACCTTTCTTAGGTTTTATTATAAGCATCTTTCTGTGTCAAATGCCACTCTGCTACTTTAAAAAAAATAGACTTTACTTTTTAGAGCACTTTTAGATTCACAGCAAAATTGAGGGTAAGCTACAAGGATTTCATATATACCCCCTACACATGCATAGCCTCTCCCATTATCAATATCCCTCATTAGAGTGGTACATGTGTTACAGGTGATGAACCTACATTGACACATCATTATCACCCAAAGTCCACAGTTTACATTAGGGTTCATTCTTGGTATTATACATTATATGGATTTGGGCAAATGTATAATGACATATATTCACCATTATATCATACAGAGTAGTTTCGTTATCCCAGAAATCCTCTTTGCTCCATCTATTCATTCCTCCTTACCCCCTAACCCCTGGCAACCACTGATCTTTTTACTGCCTCCATAGTTTTGCTTTTGTCATATAGTTGAAATCATATAATACGTAGCCTTTTCCGACAGTCTTCTTTCACTTAGTGTAATACATACTTAAATTTCTTCTATGTCTTTACATGACTTTGATAGCTCATTTCTTTTTAGCACCAAATAATATTCCATTCTCTTGATATACCACAGCTTATTTATCACTCACCTACTAAAGGACATCCTGGTTGCTTCCAGGTTTTGGCAATTATGAATAAAGCTGCTGTAAACATCCATGTACAGGTTTTTGTGTGGATATGTTTTCATCTCCTTTGGGTAAGGAGCAGAATTGCTAAATCATAAGGTGAGAGTATGTTTAGTTTTGTAAGAAAGTGCCCAGCTGCTTTGTAAAGTGACGGTACCATATTGCATTTCCACCAACAATGAATTAGAGTTCCTGCTGCTCCACATCCTCACCAGCATTTGTTTTTGTCAGTGTTCTGAATTTTGGCCATTCTAATAGGTGTGTAGTAGTACCTCATTGTTGTTTTACTTTGATTTTCCCTGATGACGACATACGATATGGAGCATCTTTTCATATGCTTATATGCCATCTGTATATCTTCTTTGGTGACCTGTCCAGGTCTTTGGCCCGTTTTTAATCGTTTTGTTGGTTTTCTTATTGTTGAGTTTGAAGAATTTTTTCTGTTTTAGATGATAGTCCTTTATCAGATTTGTCTTTTGCAAATATTTTCTCCCAATCTGTGGCTTGTATTTCCATTATCTTTACAGTACCTTAAACAGAGCAGAAATCTTTAATTCTAATGAAGTCCAACTTAACAGTTCTTTCTTTCATGGATTGTGTCTTTGTTGTATCTAAAAAGTAATTGCCAAACCCAAAGTCGTCTAGATTTTCTACGGTATCTTCTAGGAATTTATACTTTTGCATTTTACATGTAAGTCTGTGATCCATTTTGAGTTCATTTTTGTGAAGAGTGTAAAGTGTTTCAGATTTTTGCATGTGGATGTCCAGTTACTTTTCTCCATGGTGTTGCCTTTGCTCCTTTGTCAAAGATCAGTTGACTATACTTACATGGGTCTATTTCTGGGATCTGTGTTCTGTTCCATTGATCTATTTGTCTATTCATTTGCCACTACCACGCTGTCTTGATTACTGTAGCTTTTATAGTAAGTCTTGAAGTTGGGTAGTGTCAGTCCTCCAACTTTGTTCTTCAATATTATGTTGGCTGTTCTGGGTTATTGCCTTTCCATATAAACTTTAGAATTAATTTGTCATCATCAACAAAATAACTTGCTGGGATTTTGCTTGACAATGCATTGAATCTATAAATCAAGTTGGGAAGACTGGACATTTTACAGTATTGAATTTTTGTATCTGTGAACATGGGATATCTCCTCATTTATTTAGTTCTTCTTTGATTTCTTTCATCAGAGGTTTTAAAATATTTTCCTTGTATAGATCTTATACGTATTTTGTTAGATGTATAGCTAAGTATTTCATTTTGGGGGGTGCTAATGTAAATAGTGTTGTGTTTTTAATTTCAAATTTCACTTGTTCATTGCTGGTATATGGAAAAGCAATTGGCGTTTGTAAGTTAAGCATGTATCCTGCCACGTTACTATAATTGCTTATTCCAGGAGTTTTTTTTTTAATCAGTTCTTTCAGATTTTCTACATATGTGAACATGTCATTTGCAAAGAAAGGAAATTTTTATTTCTTCTTCCCAGTCTATATGCCTTTTATTTCCTTTTCTTGTCTTATTGCTTTAGCTAGGACTTGCAATCTGATGTTGTAAAGGAGTGGTGAAAGGGGACATCCTTGTCTTGTTCCTGATCTTAGTGGGAAAGTTTCTCACCACTAAGTATAATGTTAGCTGTAGGCTTCTCATAGATATTCTTTATCAAGTTGAGGAAGTTATTCTCTATTCTTAGTTTACTGAGAATTTTTGTCATGACTGGGTGTTGGAGCCACTCTGCTACATTTTTATGTGAATGTGCCATTGGCTGTTTCAAGTTTTAAATAGTACCATAGATAATCTGGTTGACAAACTTGTAGCTAATTCTTTGACATAGTTATTTTCTTAAAACTCAATTAAATGATAGTCATTGAGTGTTTGCTGCTAGATACCAAGTAAAAAGTAGTAAACAAGATAAAATACTCTCTTTATAGAGCTTATAGTCTATAAAGAGATAAGTATAATGTAGTAAGAGAAATTATGACAAAAGTAGGTATTCTGTGGGAGCATATGGGCCAAGCACTCAGGAATCTAACCAGACTTGGCTAGAGGTGCAGTTGAGGTTGTCAGGAACATCTTTCAGAGGAAATAATATATAAACTTATTTATTCTTTAAAATCCTTCAAGTGAAGTTGCTAAGTTAAATGGAGGCCCACTTTTGGGAGATTGGGTCTGTAAGAATTGTTTCCCGAGAGAAAAGAAAGCCTCTTTACATTTTCCTATAAGGATTTGAAACTGCTTTTGAATGTTGTAAAGGAATGTCCTTGTGCCATAGTTTACTTAAAAAGCTAATGAGAAAATCTTATTAACTAGGAGTGGCATCAAAGGATTGTTGCACCTACAAAAAGTTTACTAAACATAAAAGAAAAAATTGACATAATTTTCCCGTAATAAATTAAGAACATCTGTTGCAAAATCTACCATTAAAGTAAAAAGGTAAGCCATAGACAGGGAGAAAATATTTGTAATACATATCTGACAAATAATTTGTATCCAGAATATGTGAAGAACTCCTACAAATCAACAAGAACAATAGAAAAATGGACAAAATACTTGAAGAGAATCTTCACAAAAAAGAATATTCAAATGGCCATTAAACATGAAAAATGCTCAGCATCATTATTCATCAGGGAAATGCAAATTCAAACCACAATGATATATACTTTACAACCTCTAGAGTAGCTAAAATGAACAAGATGGAATATATCAAAATGTTGACAAGGATGTGGAGCAACAAATTTTCATATACCTCTGGTGGGAATATAAATTATACAACCACTTTAGAAGGTTGTTTAGTAATATCTCCTAAAGCTGAACATTCATCTACCTTATGATCTAGTTATTCCACTCCAAGGTATATAACATGTTCACCAAAAGACTAACTAGAAAGTTCATAGTAGCACTATTGGTAGTAGTAAAAAACTGATAACCATGCAAGTGGTCTCAACAGTAGAATGGATCACTTATGGTATTCACACAATGAAATATTACGCATCCATGAGAATAAGTGATCTACTACTACACAGAACAATATAGAAGAATCTCATGTACATAACATTAAGAACAAAAACCAACACAAAAGAATATATTCTTTATTATTCCATTTTTATGAAGAGCTAAACCAGGAAAAACTAATCTATGCTGGTAGAAGGCTGCATGGTAAAGAATGGCAGGGGATGTGAGTGGAGTTTCTGGGGGGTGCTGGTTTAACAGGTATGTTGGGTTTTTGAAAATATCTAGCTGTACACTTTGAGATATATAATTTTGTGTGTGTGTTACACTTCACTAAAATGTTTTTTTAAGTCTTGGTTTTAACTGTTATTTTAAAAAACTATAATAAAGCTAAAAGCTACACAACCTAGTTTCCATTATATTGGTCATTATACTTTAAGGTTGAGAAGTACAAAAATAGTCCTTAGCTGAGTTGAAATGTAAATATTTTAGAAGAAGGTGTATTTTTAGTTTGAAACTATAGAATTTTTAGAATAACTGTAGTCTTAATTGAACTAGTAGTAAGCCTTCCTCTTATAGTCAGTGCTTTCAACTTCTTGCACATGCAACATGTTTTCAAGATCTGTTGAGTTGCATGGAATTTTGATGTTTGGGTACATCTGCCCCCACCAGGAGGGGAAAAACATGGCAATAACAAAAACAAAAGCATGGATTCTTAAAAATCAAGGGACTTGATCTGATTTGGGTTCTATTGTATATGATTATGTAAAATATTAAATTTGGTTTTTGTTAATTACAACTCAACATGACAAACTAGTATTTCTAAAAGAATGAGTAGAAAAAGCTTTATTTATTAAATCTTAAGTGACTTTTTGTTAAGAAAGGAGAAGATGAGCAAAAGTGTGTTTTTGGTTCATTGTTACCCTTAGAGGAGAAAATATAAATAGCTGTTCTTGTTCTTTCCTCCCTTCTTATCAAGAGAAATTACAACAGGTAAACATGCCAATCCATTACTCATTATTGTTCTTTTTAACAGTCAAGTCCATCATCTCCAGAACCAGCTAGTCTTCCTGCAGAAGATATTAGTGCAAACTCCAATGGCCCAAAACCTGCAGACGTTGTGCTAGATGATGACAGAGAAGATCTTTTTGCGGGTAATTGTCGTATCTTTATTTTTAAATAATGACCAATAGTAGTATGTATTCTGTTAGACAGAAAATATTCTCTAAAACAAAACTGAGATTCTGTGTAAAGTGTTAGTAATAGCTCTTCTCGTAAAAACTTAGAAGGGTAGGGAATTTCCAGTTAGATCACTCTACGAAAAATATGGACTGTTGAGAGAAGCAGAAATGTCCTTTCTGGTTTTAAGCATTTGAAAATAAATTCCATGTTATAATTGGATTGTTTTGGTCAGTATTTAGACTTAAAGACTAATGGTTGTGGCATTCATACTTTGAGAAATAGCAGTGATTGTATTTTTTATTACATACAAGTTGTCACAAAGCAAAATTAAGTTATGGATTTAAGAATCTATTTATATTCCATTTGTGTTTGAAATTTGTTTTAATAAATTGCTGCAGTATTTACCACCTTTTCCATTTTGATTCAATTTCAGGTGAGAAAATTGATGCTTGAGAAATGTATTTTTGATATGAGGGCAGGATTTGGTGTAGTCCTTCCTAACTTTAAAAAAATTAGACTCAAACAAGTGTCTGCTTTAAGATTAAAATTTAGATACAAATTAATGTTTTAATATTAAAAAACAAAATCTTCCTTGCCATTGATGATACAAAAAATTAAAATAGTCAATCTTCATGTGTTTAACAGCTTAATTTACCTGAACTGGCTTTCATTGAGTTAAAATTTAGTAATATGGTTGGGTTCTTTTGTGGTTCATTAGCAGGATTATTGGATTTTCACACTAATGTGTGAGATGTGCCTCCCTCAAACCTTGTTACAATGTCAGCACATTACCCATCTGACTTGAAAAAGGAAAAAAAATAGAAAAAAGAAAAAAATTCAATAGTATGTCCTCAGCTTTCATAGTGGTTCAATATTCAGACCATTCTGTATTTTTTGTACAAATATGTTTGAAGATACACAATCCTCCATCCCAAAAGTCCGTGTAATTTCCAACTTGCTTAGTTCCATGAAAAGTTTTCACCACAGATGAATTCGTGTAATTTATCATGTCAGAAAATTGAAAGTGTGATACCAAATACTAAAATACCAATCATGTGGGGGTCTTTTTGGTTTTGGGGGTTTTTTTTTGCTGCCTACCAACTTAGATTCAAAATCACAGTTAACCAAGTTATAATATTCCAGTATTCCTTTTTATTGCCTTTCTTGGACTTTTTTCCAGGCAGTCCTTAAAAGTTCTTTCATGGCATTTGTGTTTTAAGCTAAAAGATGATGTAAGTCCTTTCTGTACTAAGCAAGTACTAATCTAAAATTGTGTGTATTCCTCTAATAGTATAGGATCATTCATAAAGGTTTTGGATTATCCATTTTATTAAAGAGTCTTTCACCTTATAGTCTCAGAATTCTATATAAATGAGTGCACGGAAACCTTACTCTAACAGAACTGTGTGCGTGCATGTGTGTGCACAAGGAAGGGTTTTTTTTACAGTGTGCACAGCTGAGCAGGCAATTAGCCAAGTGAGGACTGTACAATGATATTTGCCCACTTAGGTCAACTTAAAAAATCTCTATAGTGTTTTAGTCTACCTAGCAGCCTATACTAAATTCTGTGATTCAGATATGGTCAATGTCAGTGTTTGTTTTAAAAAAAGGGAGATGACAGTAAACATGGTCATCTGTTTGCTTTGTTAACCTACAAATATAAACACTTTTTTATTTTTTGAGAGGGTCTCACTCTGTTGCCTAGGCTAGAGTACAGTGGTGTCATCGTAGCTCACTGCAATCTTAAACTCCTGGGCTCAAGTGATCCCCCTGCCTCAGCCTCCCAAGTAACTGGGACTACTGGCACGCACACCACACTGGCTAATTTTTTTTTTTAATTTTCAGTAGAGACAGGGTCTCTCTGTGTTGCTCAGACTGGTCTGGAAATCGTGGCCTCAGGCAGTCATCCCATCGTGGCCTCCCAGAGTGCTGGGATTACAGAAGTGAGCTATCATGCCCAGGAATAAATACTTACACTTTGTCTTTTATCTTAAACTCAGCTGTATTTCATAATGACATTATTAGGTGATCTAAGACTTCCGATTATTTTTGTATGAATGGATTACTAGTGTACTTGATGCTTATTTATAATACATTTAAGCAGGTATATAATTTCTCCCTCTATGGAGGAGTGTGGTTCTAGGAAACCGTAGTGTATGTTGCCAGCATGGTGAAAACTGTTGTCCAGTAATGAGAACATGTACTTGATTTGTTTTTCCTATACCAGAGGATAGAATATAGATATTACTCTAGTGACCTAGCCATTTGGACTTTAAAACCATCTATTATATTGGTACATGTGCTAATGTATTTTTGGTAGCGTTTCAAATAGTGTGTGTCAGAAGTGGTACCAGAAAAAATTCACCTGTGACATATGTTGCAGTTATTAGCTTATGTAGAGAGTGTTCACCAAATATATTAATACTTAACTATAGAACCCCTCTCCTCCATCATTTGTTACATCTGGCACTAATGCTTCACTGAGCATACCTCAGGAAACTGTCCTAGAGGAGTAGGTTAAGTGTGAGCAAATTGCCAATCCTGAAATTGTCCTAGACCTTTAGAATTTGTTTCTGCCAGAGTACCTAGCTTATTTCACTTACGCTGTTCAGCAGGTTATATAAGCCAGTTGTAAGTTTAGTGAGTATTCCCTTTGTTTAAAAATTCTCTGGTATCTATCAAATAAGTAAAGTATTACTTAGCTGACATTGACGTAATCAATTTATACTTGTCTCAAAGTATGTCTTCAAGGAAAAGTTAATCTTTATACTTAGTAGCTATGGGGCATCTTTCTGAACCTTTAGGTCTGGTTTAAATTAAAACTTGTGAATCTGTAATATGTTAATTTACTTAAGCTAAAAGAAGTCATGTGAAGAATTTAAGGCAGACTATTTACTGTTAGTAAATAAATAAATAAATCCTACCATTTATGAAGCAGCCTGTTAGCCACTATAAAGAACACAAAACCTGGTATCAGTGAAGTAAAATGTGATTAAAAAGTTAAAATGGGCGGGGTAGGGTGGCTCACACCTGTAATCCTAGCATTTTGAGAGGCCAAAACAGGAGTGTCACTTGAGCCCAGGAGTTCAAGACCAGCCAGGGCAACATAGCGACACCCCTGCCTCTACCAAAAAAAGAAAATAGCTGGGAGTGGTGGCATGTGCCTCTAATCCCAGCTACTTAGGAGGCTGAGGCAGGAGGATCACTTGAGGCCTTGAGATTGAGGCTGCAGTGAACAATGATCACACCAATGCACTCCGGCCTGGGTGACAGAGTGAGACCCCTATCTGTAAAAAAATTTCTTTAAAAAAGTTAAAGTGACTTTATCTGTACTGATTTCTCAATAACATTACTATCTGTTTCACAGTTATTTTTGTCTGTGGATCTGTTGCCCATAACAGTGCCTCTTTCACAGATATTTGGAGATTTTTTTGTTTTGTTTGCTGCTTGTTTAGTGTTTGCTTATTGGCAGTTAATTACTCCTACCTTTGATACACTGCTTTTTTATTTTTTTATATTGCTCATTGGTTTCATTTCTTTAAAAAAAGGATCTTAAAAAATACCAGCAATCTTCACAGTCTGAGTTGCATATAAGCTTTTGTTGTGTTATGGTCATCTATAACCTATTTCAAGACCTATAGTCCATTTTCCTTCCTCATTACCATAGTTTGAAAGATTTTAGTTATTAATCATTCCTACTTTTAGTATAAAAATATAAGCAGATCTGTGCCAAGTAAGGATCTCATCAACATGAGATAACCAGTAAGAATAGCTTGATAAAATGTTGACCTGTGCAACCTTATTTCAGGTAAATATGCTATTACTGCTATACTTTTTGAGTATTAAAATTAAAGTGGCTCGCTACCATTACTACTGTGCGAAACCTCTAGGAATCTAAGAACCTCGGGTTAGAAACCACTGGTCTGATCCTGTGTTTCCCTTATCATCCTGTCTTCCTTTTCCTGTTGTCAATTCTACAGACCAGCAAAGCTGTGATTTACATTATGGCCACTGATTGTAATTTTCACTTTCCTGGCTCTGCCTTTTGCTTATGCTATTATTCCATTTTCATGGAATTCTTTCCTGGTCTTTTCTCTACCTGTCTGAATCTTCTCAGATCAGTTTCATAAACTACTCCTGATGTTCCACAGCCCTAATGTATTATCTCCCATCTCAACTCAAATTGTAGGGTTTTTTTTGTAGTTCCTATAGCAATTAAATGCCTTGTAACATTCTTTTTATTGTTTTCTTGGCTATTATTGTATTTTATTAATATTATTATTTAACATTCCACATGCTAATGTCTTGTTTTCCCCAACTAGATTGTAAACTCCCTGAGGGCAGGTATGATATTTTACATTTCTTCATTGCCCTTAGCACAATATTACGTAGCCTGTAGACATTCAGGTTTTTTATTTGATTTGATTTTTTTAAATGTATTTAGTTATAGATTTTTCAAGTGAATAAGCATTTTAAATTAAAACCTAAACACCTATTTGCTTTGTGTTGTATTTGTTTGTCTAATAGTATCCAGTAATCTTTGGCAGTTAATTGCTTTGAATTACTAACTTGTGGCTTTTCCATAACCAGTTTTTAATTCCAGTTAGAATAGTTCTGGGTAGCCTTCCACCATAAAATTTGTTTTCATATGTATAAAATAACCATAATATTAGCCTGAATAAAGTATTTGGAAGGTAAGTTATCACAAGCATAGGATATATTACAGATCTAAACACAAATGAATGTGGAATGTTTTCTCCTAGCCTTATCCCTACCACTAGTACAGGTAATTAAGCTGACTTAATAGAATTCTTCCTAAAACCAACAAAGTAACTGTTTGTTTTAAAGTTATAATAAACAACTAAGGAAGGATTCATTAAATTCTTTTGTAATGATTATTTTAAAATATTATTTTGGTATTTGTGAATATTATAAAAATATTTTTTATAATTCATTAACTGCTATAGCGAATATTAGGGGTTTGCTGCCAAGTATTCTTAACTCACTTGTTTACTTTGTATCTAGAAGCTACAGAAGAAGTTTCTTTGGACAGCCCAGAAAGGGAACCTATCGTCTCCTCAGAACCTTCTCCTGCAATCACACCTGTCACTCCTACTGCACTCATTGCTCCTAGAATTGAATCGAAGAGTATGTCTGCTCCTGTGATCTTTGATAGATCCAGGGAAGAGGTATAAGAAAATGTTTGTATTTTAAACTAATATGTAAATAATATGTCTTTAGTTCAGTACCCAATATCACTCTCCTGTTAATCATTCCTAATCAAGCCTTTCAGACATTTTGGGAAAAGAACATTGGACTAAAGAAGTTAGGGGATCCGGCTACTTATTTTATCTCCACCACTCTACCCTACCCAGTGAATGACCTGGGTATATCACTTACCTTCTTAAATCAAGGAGTTTGTCATTTGTGATCTTATGATAATTTGTGCCTCTCAGTGTTCCTGTGTTGATCAGATAAGATGATATATAAAAGTGCTTTGAAAACTGTTTATCACAATAAAGTGGTATTTTGAGTAATTTTATTTGATAAAATGAAATTTGTAATAAATACTATTGATATGTAAGCATTGCTATCTTGCCTTTATTTTTTAAAGGGAAGAATGTATATCAATTAAAGATACATTCTGATGACTTGGCAGTAATTTCTGATAAAGTGAAGTTGGAAAAGAAAAAATGATATGGTGGTTATTTTGATAGCAAAATTGTATATTTTAAATTCATTCATATAGAAATAGATCATTAAAATGATTATGATTAAATAACAACCACATGCAAAAACATGAATAATCTCACAAACATAATATTAAGGGAAAGAAGCAAGACATAAAAGAATAGTTACCATATGATTCTAATATAGGAACTTTAAAAACAGGGAAAAGTAAATGTACAGTGGTAGAAGCCAGAATAGTGATTATGTTGGTGGGTGAAGGATGGATTGTGACTGGAGGGAAAGCGTGAGAGGGCCTTCTGGGCTGTAATGATGGTGCATGTTTCTGATCTAGGTTCTGGTTACAAAGATGTGTTCACTTTTTGAAAGTTTGTTGAGCTGTACACTTATAATTTACATACTCTTCTGTATTTATGTTACGATTCAAAAAGGGTTTACTTTAAAAAATCTGTACAAGAAGTCAACCTTGAGAAAAAGATTATGATTTAGAAAAACTTTTAAATAGTCTTAAGACTATTAATATTGCCTTGAAAAATTTACAAAGTTTAATAATCTCTGACCTTTCTTCTTAAGAGTAGCAAGACTTTCCTGCAGAGCTGCTATTTGGATTGCTTATTTATAATGGCATTAAAAAGGGCTTCTCTGTAGTCTCATAGGGTTATCATTTTTCCCACTTAACTGCCTTTTTTTGTGAGCTTTATAGTGATTTCATTGACTTCAAGAAGAACATGTTTATTAGGTAATTAGAGAAATCATGATGATAAAGTTGCTTTTAAGTATCATCATTTCTGCTGGTATTTAAGATTCTGCTGTTGAAAGTAATGACTACCTCCTGGTTATTGAACAGTAGAGATACAACTCTGAAAAGTGCTATTATTAAAATTAATTAGTGAGATAATTATTTTAATAATCTGAGATTCAGTATATAGAAAAAAATTCCACAATATTTATATTTATGCAGAAGACTAAAACATTTTTCTACATCTGAGGAGTTGTGAGAACACAAGATTTTCTGTCTTCTCCAAATGATCTTTTTCCTATTTGTGTATTTTTCTTTTTTTAACATAGTGAGGAAATGTGAAAGCTTTTATTGTTTTTCAGAAATGGAGTACTGAGTGGCTTTTTAAATTATTCACTGTGACAGTGACTCTAATAGAAGATAGATGATAAAATTACAATTCTTAGTGTTATGACAATAATATAAATTGGAATCTTTGTTGACACCAAAAATACTATACTTTCTAGATTGAAGAAGAAGCAAATGGAGATATTTTTGATATAGAAATTGGTGTATCTGATCCAGAGAAAGTTGGTGAGTCAATATTTATCTATTGTATTTTGTACTCCATTTTTATTGGTTTAGCTCTGTGCTGTTTTTCTTTACTAAATGCATCAGTACGGTATTAAAATTAGTTTTATTTTATTTCATTTTATTTTTAACCCACCCATCACAACAAGCAGGGTTTTATTTTTAAGCATGTGATTCTTAATAGTATCTTTGACTTTTCTTATAGGTGATGGCATGAATGCTTACATGGCATATAGAGTAACAACAAAGGTGAGCCTTTTGCTTCTTTAAAAAAATATTGAGCACTTACCATGTGTGGTATGAGGATAAGACGATGATTAAGGTGGAAATAATCCCTGTCTTTATAAAGGTTATCATCTAGTAAAGATTGCCAAGAGGTAGTTACAATGAGTTGTGAGTGGTTTGATACTTAAAAGAAGCGTGTTCTGCGAGAGTATGCGGGAAGGGACCTAATCTAGACCTGACGGGTCAATAAGGCTTCCTGGGGAAAGTAGTATTTAAGCCAAGACAAAGGTGAGCAAAGTGATTGGGGGAGGATGGGAAGGAAGGAAGAAGAATGCTTGTTCCAGGCAAAGGGATTTACTTGTGCGAAAGACAAGAGTCAAGAAAGCATTGTGCTTTCTAGGATCTGTAAAAAGTGATGCATGATTGAATTGTTTGGCAATAAGCCTCTGTGTGTTATGAACAGCCACATTAAGGAGTCTGAGTTTTATCCTAAGTATCATGGAGAGCCATTAAAGAGATTCAAACAAGAATGTAGCACAATTAGATTCTTGTTTTAGAAAGATCGCTTTGGCCTCATTATGAATTGGGAGGATCAAAGTAGAAATCAGAATTTCCAGTTAAGAAGCCACTGCAGGCGAGGCACAATGGCTCACGCCTGTATTCCCAGCATTTTAGGAGGCCGAGCCAGGAGGATCACTTGAGGCCTCGCGTTCAAGACCAGCCTGAGCAATATAGCAAGACACCGTCTCTACACAAAATACAAAAATTAGGCAGGCATGGTGGCACATGCCTGTAATCGCAGCTACTTGGTAGTTGGAGGTTGCAGTGAGCTATGATGATACCACTGTACTCAGGCAACAGAGCGAGACCCTGTCTCAAAAGAAAAAAAAAAGAGGCCACTGCAATTATTAAAGGATTGTAGGCCTTCAAATTTTGAAAGAGAGAGAGAGTCTATAGCAGGAATAGTCCTAGCTATGAGAAGTAATACTTTACACCGAGGAAGTGGCTCTGGAGATAAGCAAAATAAATGGCTTCTTGAGTTATGTAGGCAGTAGAATCAACAGGACTTGGTTGTAAGGAGTGAGTAAGGAGGGGGATGTCTAAGTTACTGCCTAAAGGAACTTTGTAGCTGGAGGAGTGATCCAATGGAGAAAGGCAACATGGGGAGGAACACAGTAAGGATGGGGGTGGGATTTGTTAATTCAAATATTTATTAAATACCTACTGTGGTGTCAGGCTCTGTTGCAAGCACTGAGGTATAGCAGTAAACAATACTACTTATGTTCCAGCAGGGAGAAATATGGTGCATTTGAGGCGCCCAAGAGATTAAGTGGATGTGTCCCTTGGGCATTTGGATGTGTTAGACTGAAGCTCAGAAGGATTTCTGGGCCAGAAGTAAAGATTTAAAAATCATTAGCATAAGTAGAGTAGATGAGATGAGTCAAGGATAGAATAGAGCAAATATTTTCTGTCCTTTTAAGGTTCTATAAAAAATATCTATGATTTAGTTTTTTCTTAGAAATCTATATACCATATTAGTTAGATACTCGGCATTCTTTTGCAAAGTAGATACATCTGTGTGTTCACAAGTATGTATAACATTAACTTCTAATAATTAGTTACTATTCAAACTTTTAAATACCTCTTCTTCACTTGTAGACTTCTCTTTCCATGTTCAGTAAGAGTGAATTTTCAGTGAAAAGAAGATTCAGTGACTTTCTTGGTTTGCACAGCAAATTAGCAAGCAAGTATTTACATGTCGGTTATATTGTGCCGCCAGCTCCAGAAAAGAGTATAGTAGGTAAGCACAAATTTTTAAAAAATTAATATTTGTTACTGTTACTACTTCAGTTTTAACTGTATGGACTTGTGGATTCCATAATCATTCACTGTCACCATTTCATAATGTCTAGAGATACTGAGTTTAAGTATCCCATTTCTGTTAATCGTGCATCACTTGAAGAACATATAGCTGACAGTTTTATTTTCTGACATCTGAGGATTTTGATTTGTATAATACTGTTATGTTAAATATTGGGTTGAAATTTACCAAGTTTAAAGCAGTTGGAAACCCTAACCTTTTAGGGTCATTAGAATACTGTTTTACTGAGTCACACTCAGAGAATACTTCATATTATTAATATATTAACATTTTTCTAAGGGGTGGAGGTGTTTGACCCTCAACTATACGTTGTCTGAAAAGAAAATTTGATCTAGCCTTGTCTCACATAAAACCTATTTAAATTCATCTTAGTTTATTTCGTACCTCAATTTAATGTTTAAAAACATTTCTACTTGTACAAGCAATAAAACTGAGTTAAGAAAATGCAAAAAATTACAGAAGAGCAGGAAAATCTTCATTTTCTCAGCATTAAAAGACATTTCTCATCTCTTAAAATTTTGTAGTATTTTTTTCAATCTTTTTTAGTCATTGGTTTTTTTTACCTTACTTTACTTTCCTTAATACTTAGATTATTATTCTGAGAGATACTTAAGATAAATTTTGCTGATTTTTAAATTATTGTTTTTACTTTTTTAAACATTTGGTTTGAGAAGCAATTTTGTTTGTACCTGTTATGATTTCGAAACCTGACGTATTCAGATCAGTTTATTCTTTTTCTTTTTTTAAATTCAGAAATCTACTTGAATGGTTCTTCAGCTTTTTAGTCTCAAGACCCCTTTGTATTCTTAAAATTTATTGAAGACCCTAAAGAGCTTTTGCTAATGTGGGCTATATCTATTGACATTTACTATATTTGAAAACATTTTTTAAATTTTACTTATTAATTCATTTAAAAATAACAATAAACTTATTATATGTTAAAATTTTTGTGAAAACTAGTTTTTGTAACACAAAAATATTTAATGATAAGAGTGGCTTGCTCTTTTTTTTCTTTTACATTTTTCTAAATCTCTTTAATCTCTGGCTCAATAGAAGATAACTGTATTCTTATATCTGCTTTTGCACTCAATTTGTTGTGATATAACACATCATATAACCTTTGTAAAACGCCACTGAACACTCATGAGATTATGAGAGTAAAAAAGACAAATAATACCTTGGTATTATTATTAAAGTAGACTGTGTCCCCTGCCCCCCAAAGGGTCTCTGAAGCCCTCCAGGTATTCTGAACCGTGTTTAAGAACTGCTGATCTAGTTATTAATCTTAGTTCTCTCTACTCTAAAGTATTGCGGTAGTATCTTTTGGTAGCCTGTTGTCTATGTAGGGGACTTAAGTTTCATTTATCCTAAACTGTTTATTATTAACATCTTTTTTCCTTGACTTTGTCATGCATATATTTATATATACCAAAACAGGTAAAACAAAACATTACTTTTTCTCATTTTGGTGGCTAGATATGCTAGTCTAATTCTCACACATTGATTAAAAAAACTTAAAACCTAAATTCTCATGCCCAAGATCATTATATGTCCAACTTTTTTTTTTGTCTTAATAATCTTCAACCGTCCACAAATTATTGCAGTATAATAACTAGCACATGTAAATTCACAGTAGAAGTAGAAATTAAATCCTAAGAGCATCCTTTTCTGTTGTTGATTCTGACAGGCTCCAAATGGTAATACGGGATAGTGACACAGTTATATTGTCCATATACATTACCAGCCTAGCCCATTAAATTGTAAAACTGTCTATTAAATTTTAGGAATAACTAACAATCACTGAATGCTTATTGTGCTAATGCACCGTGCTAAGTACTTTGTGTGCATTCTTTTATTTAATCCTCACAACCGTATGAGGTTAACTTATCGTTGTCTTTATTTAATAGGCAAGGAAACTAAGGTTAATCAAGATTATGTAACATGCCCCAAATCATACAACTACTAATTAACAGAGCTGAGCTTCGAATGCAGGCTGTCTTACTCCAGAGCTTGTACTCTTAACCACTATTTTATTCTGCCTCCTAATTTCAGTATGGTTATTTCAATGCAGTTATAATTTACTTGTATTTTTTTTTTTTTACCTAAAATAGAAAATCTTCCAATTTTTAAAAATGACTTAATGCTGTGTTATTATAGAATTGTCTTAAATACATTTAAAGTGAATTAAATTTTTTAAAAATTATTTATATACTACTATTCCAAAAAGAATTTGAGGCGCCTACATGTAATACAGATCTATGTATATATAAAGAAATTAGCAGGAAAATAAATTTAGTCAAATAGTAAGGTAAAGCCAAGCAAAACAATTTCCTCAAAATATGTGCATAAAGTCTTGAACAATTATTAAAGGTGGGTGACAAATTGATCTTTGAACTTACTGGCAGCCAGCCAAGTAGAGAAGCAATCATTTATAAATTTCATATTGTTCATAAATTTTTAAAGTAAAATTGAATACATTGTTTAAGAAAAACTAAAAACATGAGAGGCCCTTCTAATTACATAGCTGGTGGTTTTCAAGTAACATACACTTATAGTAGGGTGGTGGAATAAGAGTAGTAACTTCTCTTTGCTGGGAAGCTATACCTGCCTCTAAAGGAAGAGGAGTCTTCATTAGCAAGCACATACTGTTACTACTTTAGTAGGACCTTAGTTGACTTAAAAACACTATTCCATGTAAACTATTAGAAAAGAACAACAAAGTTGAAAAGTTTTAAAAGTTAACTGGGTAGGGTAAATTGTTTTGTTTTGTTTTTATTGTCGTTGTCCCAATGTCCCGTAATGGTTACCTCTAGGAAGTAGCATGAGTGAAGAAAAAAGTGAAGAACTACATAGTGGTGAGATTTTTTTCGGGGAAACCATATGTGAAGTGATTCACATCCCACATCCAGTAGTTCAGTAGTTCAGTCAGGGTAGGTAATTTAGGCATCTGAGTCTTCCTTTTCAAACCAAGTATTTCAACGGAATTTTGTTAAACAAAACATTAATAAGTGATTAATAGGTTAATTATTTACCAGCTGTACCAACCTGAAGAAGAATTATAAGGTGGTTACATAATATGTTTTTTAAAGGCTCTATTGAGATATAATTCATATACTGTATAATTCCTCCATTTAAAGTATATAATTCAGTGGCTTTTAGTATATTCAGAGTTGTGCATACATTACTACAATCAATTTTAGAATATTTTTATTATCCCAAAAAGGAACCCAGTACCCCTTAGCCATCATCTCCTAATTTCCCCATCCTCCCCAGCCCTAGGCAATCATGAATTTACTTTCTTTCTCTATAGATTTGCCTATTCTGACATTTCATATAAAGGAAATCATGTAGTATATGGTCCTTTGTGACAAGCTTCTTCCATTTAGCATTATATTTTTAAGGTTCTTTTATGTTGTAACGTGTCACAGGGGAATAAAACAGAAAAATCTGCAGTCTAAAATTGAAATTGCCAATATAGAAATGATTGACGTGACTTTTGTTTTTTAAATTTGAACTATTGTAAACAACTCTGTGAAAGAGCTTTTTCTTACAACTGTTATAAAACCAGCTATGATAAATGACCAAAAGCATGCTATTAGAAAATCTGCAAGAGGGAAAACATTTAGCAAATTCATGGGTTACATTTATTTTTATTTTTTTAACCCCAAAGTAAAAAAACCTTAATTATTACTCATAAGAAATGAAAATGTTAGTTGAGCTTAAGTTTACTGATTTAGAATTATGTATATTGAAATGCAAGCACATTTTAATTTACCATGAATGTGAAATATAACAGACAAGGGATCTTTTAATGTAAGCTTTTATATAAACAAACAATGTGGGTCAGAAAACTACAAATACAGCTCAACTTTTCTTTTATCTCTTCTCTCATGTTGTAAGTATTTACCAAGTAGAGTTGTTAACATATCATGAGATTTAATTCCTCAAAAGGTTTTGCTTTTTAAGTAAGATATCAGTTACAAGTTTGAGTTTTTTTGTCAAGGTCAAATTCAAAGTATATTCCAAATTATGAAGAAATGATTATAAAAGACTATTTCACAATAATACAAAATCATGAATGTCATTCAACTTCTTCAAAGGCATGACCAAGGTCAAAGTGGGTAAAGAAGATTCATCATCCACTGAGTTTGTAGAAAAACGGAGAGCAGCTCTTGAAAGGTAATTCTAGACAACTATACTTTATTACTGTCATGTTTGTACTTCAGTAATAGAAACTCAATTCCATTGTATGACAAAACTATGTTTTAATAATTAAATTTTTTTCAAAATACCACTTGATAACCCTTAAGAGTGCTTTAAACTTTTATTAAGAGTGCTTCTTTCAACAGCACAATGCTATATACTTGTTCTGTTTTTATAAATCCTCATTAATAGTCTGTCTAACAAAATAATACCTATTTTTGTATCATATGCTACAAGCAGGACTACAAAGGCATGAGTTATTTGGGGACAGAATTATATCAGAGATGTAGTCACTAAGAGCACTAAGAAACTGCTAGGCTTATAAAAGGAAAACAATTGTGAATGGAGGGAAAGAGTTGATAAAAATACTTGGATAAAAATAATCCCACTTTGATATTATTTAAGTTTTTAGGAAGTTATGCCATATTCATGTACTGTGATGGATAATATAGCTAATCATCTAAATTCATCTAATTCATCTAAATTAATTTTTCTTTTTCATTATTAGTTGGTAAGAATACTAAATACAATGAAAAATGCAATTTGCCTAATTGATTTTGACTTGAATGTACAAAAATATTAGTCATTGCTTGAGTTGACTGTATACAGTCGGCCCTCCATATCTGTGGGTTTCACATCCATGGATTCAACCAACGCTGGATGGAAAATATTTGAAAAAAAAATTGTACTGAACATGCCGACTTTTTTGCTTATCATTATTCCCTAAACAATACAGTATAACAACTATTTATAGCTCTTACATTGTATTAGGTATTATGAGTGGTCTAGAGATGATTTAAAGTATACAGGAGGATATACGTGGGTTATATACAAAAACTACACTATTTTATATCAAGAACTTGAGCATCTTTGGATTTTGGTATCCCCAGGAGGTCCTGGAACCAATCCTCAACAGATACCGAGGGGCAGTTGTACTTACAGACTGATATACATGCTCTATCTTCCTTTAGAGTACTTGACTCTATACATTTCCTATAGCTTTGAAGACTTGTCTTCATTATAGCATACTAAAAGGGGAATGGATGGGAGGAATCCCATTCCCAGAATCTTAACATTTATTCCTTCCTTACTAATGCTGAAAATGTGAGAAAACAAATTTGAAACTTTCTTAAAGCCCAGCATTTAGAACATAAGTTGGTAATTGCCTAGGCTTGAAACATTTTCTAGTTTCATAGGTTTTTTGTTTGTTTGTTTGTTCTTTATTTTCTCTTTGGCTTAAAATCAGTGGTTGGCGTGGGTAAAACAGGTTTTGGGGATGGTATATATTTCTCCAAGCACAAATTATTTTTTAAAATTATTTTTGAGGCAACTTATTTCTTCTTTTTAGTAGTAAATTGTTTAAATTTTAAGAAAATGCCAAAGTAAAGTCAGATTTGAACAATATGCAGTAAGAAAAGCCGATGAATATGCAGTTTAAAATCTTATTTTAGAGAATACTTAAAAGATAGGATTATGTCTGCAAGAATCAGCAAAGGATTTAAATTGCATCAAGAGAAGTTTAGGTTAGGCATTTGAATTGATTCTGTTGTAAGAGTGGTCATAGACTGAATATTTTTAAGAATAAAGGTAGATAATGTTCTGCCTTGATTTCGCTTAAGTCCTTCCTGAAAATGTAACCCTGACCCTTTGAGAGACCTTTCAAGTCTTATTTTTCTATGAGTAAATTTGAAATATTTCAGATGGCATGCTTGATAAGAAACTTAATGAAGATTTATTGTACCAAGGACATATAATTTGATTCTACATTTGCCTTTCTTCTAACTTGACTGCATTGCATAGTACTTACCATACCTTCATGTAGTATGAAATGTTGAGAATTTTAAGGGAATATTGAAACCTGACCCAGTGTGTGTGTAAAAATAGTTTCTTTACTGATAAATGTTCATGGAAAAAAAAACAGTATAGTAATGAGGGAAAATTCATTTTCAGTTAGAAAAAATAACTAAAGCAAATGTAGGCATAAAAGTATAGAAACAAAGGAACTGGAATGATTTCTTTAGTTTTAATCTAATCCTAATTCTCCTTTCTCAGCCAATTTTAATCAGTTCCTATGCAGATTTTTAAAAATCTGTACAAGATTTTATTTTATTATTTAAAAAAAAATTTTTTTTAGAGAAAGGGTCTTGCTCTATTGCCCAGGCTGGAGTGCAGTGGCACAGTCATAGCTCACGGTAACCTCAAATTCCTGGCCTCAAGCGACCCCCTGCCTCATCCTCCCAAGTAGCTAGGACTATAGACGCATGCCACCACGCCTGGCTAATTTTTTATTTTTATTTTTATTTTTTATTTATTTATTAATTTTTTTGTAGAGACTGGATCTTGCTGTGTTGCCTGGGCTGTGTACAAGATATTAAAACTGCATTTTTCTTACCTTTGCATATAGCCCACTTTTCTAAAGTGATTTTTCTGTGGTATTTCTTCAACTTAAAACATTAGAATAGGTGTGTCTGTGGGATACTCGACCTAGTTGGATCTGGTAGGTCAGGGAAATATTTCTCTCCGTATAACTTTATTTAATAGTATGATATTTGTTTACATATTTATTTGTTTGTTCAACTTAGAGAATCCAGATGACTATCTTGCACAAAAGGGTAACATCTGGTATTAAAAGCTAAGAAGAGAAAGGGAGTGGTTAAGTACACAAGTTCTCTTCTTGTGCCATGCTCAGTAAAGTAAACAGACACTACTTCTATTAAGAGTATCCCTAAGTCGCTTACTTGGTTTTCTTGAGAGTGCTTCACATCTTAAGATCATATTGAGTTTATTTTATAGGTAAGGATATACTTCTGCAAATATAAAATGAGAAATTTAGAGGAGCATGATAATGGTGTACAAGATTTCAGTTGCAGCCTACGCTACCCTGCACTACACACTACCTGTGTGGCCTTGAGCAAGTTACTTAAATGCGTTCTTTATCTCTAAAGTATAAGTGTATCAGTTAAGATTGTGTTCATTTCAATCTAAAAACTCAACTGACAAAGTTTAAACGCTTCATGTAGATTAATTAATCCATTCTTTTATATCAGAGAGTTTGGAGGTAAGAAGCTGTTCAGGATTATCTAATTCATCAGGAACTTCTATTGCTTCCTTCTTATATCTGAAATACAACCATTTCTCTCACCAGCCTACTGACTGCTAGTCCAAAGGCCTTAATTAACTGCAGTAGCCTCCTAAGTGGTCTTCGTGCTTCCATTCTTGGTGCTTCTACTCTTTTTTAATACAGCAGCTAGAGTTATCCTTTTAAAACATAAATCAGTTTGTATTAACCCCCCATTTCACTCAATAAAAGCCAGAATCCTTATAATGGACTACAAGACTCTGCATGACCAGCACCTCTTACTGTTACCCTTTTGATCCCGTATCCTTCTTGATCATTCCCTCTTCTCTGGGCCACACTGACCTTTTTGCTGCTTCTCAAACATCTCAGGCATTTTCCTACCTTAGAGTCTTTTCACCAGCTGCTGCCTCTGCCAGGAATGCTTTGTTCCCAGGTATCTGCATGGCTAACTCTCATTCCTTTTTCAAGTTCAAATGTTCAAATATCACCTTTCCAATGAAGCTTGTTCTTATCATTGGCTTAATTCTGACCTATTCTGTTTAAATTGCCACCAACCACGTCTTAAACACTTGGTCCCATTTATTTTATTGTTCTATCCTTTCTTTTTTTCCATAGCACTTGCTACCCTGTCACATAATTTATATGTTTATTATTTATAGTTTATTGTTTATCCTCTTGTACTAAAATATAAGCTCCACCAGGGAAGGATCTTGGTCTCCTTTGCTCACTGATGTGTTTCAAGTACTCAAAATAGTAACTGATATGTATAAAGAGCTCAGTAAATATTTGTTAAATGAACAAATGAATGTCATCTAGTACCCAGGCTCTCTCTGGCTTTCTGTTCTCTCTGTGAGCACTTGTGTTTGAGTTTGAAGCAAGAGAAATAATTTTTAACTTTGTTGCTCTCAAATGCTTTATTTTGTTTTGGTTTTGGTAAGTAAACAGAAATTTGAAAGCCCTAAATAATTGTTCTAAATTTATCAGTAACCTTTACTTGGAGCAAATCTGAGGCAGTTCAGCTACTGACCACCTCTTTTTGGGTGTGCTACTTTCGTCAATTCCATTGTGTCTTTCATTTTTGTCGTACTTCAGTGTTTCTTTTTCTCCCCATACCTCTTTTTATGTCTTCTTCTTACATGCCTTTCACCTTTTTGTTCTGTATCCTTCCTTTATATATCTACAGCCGTCTGTGTTCTTAATTCTGAATTGGTGTATATTTATAAATATACCTTGTTTTAAAATCCATTTTGTTTCTGTTCTTAATTTCAAGATTATGTAAGCTATATATATACATACTTTTTTTTAATTAGTTGTTCTTAGCCAGGTGCAGTGGCTTACACCTGTAATCCCAGCACTTTGGGAGGCCAAGACAGGAGGATTGCTTGAGGCCAGGAGTTTGAGACCAGTCTGGGCAATATAGCAAGATCCCATCTCTACCAAAAATATTATAAAAAAAGAACATTAGCCAGGTGTGATGGCGTGTGCCAGTAGTCCCAGCTACTCAGGAGGATGAAGTGGGAGGATTGGTTGAGCCCAGGAGTTTGAGGTTACAGAGAGCTATGATCACATCACTGCGCTCCAGCCTGGGCAACAGAGCGAGACCCTGTGTCTAAAAAAAGAAAAATTAGTTGCTCTTGACTTCCATGTGACCTTTAAGAAGGAAAGTTTTACTGTCTGTTAATAGAATATCATTTTTCAAAATTGATTCCTCAGAATGCTAATATGTAGTAGGGTGAAAAAAGGGATCTGTAGTCAACTGAGTTTTCTTAACAAAGGGTTTAACAAAGTTTAACTAGGTTTATTTCCTGTAGGACTTCTCGCAGCACTTAATATAATGCTGTTCAGTTTGAATCTTACCAAGGTTACAGTGAGCTATGATAGGACCACTGTTCTCCAGTCTGGGCAACAGAGTAAGACCTTGTCTCAATAAAAAAAAAGTCCTAAAGAGAGCAATATCTATATAATATATTTCAAACTTTCTTGATTATTAAATGATTCTTTGTCATGGAATATTACATGAGACTAATATTCTGCAGAACTCACTTTGGGAAGCTGTTTTAGAGTATAAATGTTAGGTATTTCCATTTAGGTTTGAAATATTGTAATATTTTATAAAGGTTGGGTACTAGATGTCTTTCCTGCTTGTTTACTGTACAAATATCTGAGTACCTGCTATTACCCAGCTTTTGTATGCTGAGATGAACAACTTATGCAAACTGCCTTCAAGTAGTATTCAGTCCAAAAAACTAAATTACCTAATAGTGTTGGGAGATTTCAGTGTTAAAATTGTAAGTCAAATTCCAGGGGAAAAATACCACCATTTCTCAAACTTACAGGATTAGTGTTCTTGCTGCATCTTGTTTTTGGCTTCATAGTAGAGGCAGCAAATTTTTTTTTAAACCACAGCATAGATTGTATTGCACATATCTATTAAATGCTTTTTCTAGTGTAAGGACTTCTTATATTGACTACTGACTTAAAATGAAGTTTAATATGGTATATATTTTATTTAAATGTGTAAAAACAGAAGTTTAATTTAAGCACTGATAAAATAGTCATTTTGACCATTGTATAAAATGAGACCTTAGAGAAGTTTATCAGTTTTTTTCAGATACTTTATTAATTTTAGGTGTATCTTATAATCTTATAAAAAGGTAGAAGAAATTACTATGTATATTCTAAAGAAATAGAATAAATGTATATTAATTGTAAGGTAAAATATTATAATTGAAATATTTCATGTAGTCATTAATGTGGGAAAAGATAACTTTTAAAAAAAATAGGATTAGATGAGTACTCGTGAATCATCAAATAATTGACCTTATTTCCTTTTCTGGAGTCATGATTGGTGATTTATTATGAATGACAAGCAAATGTGAGCTAGTTTTCTAGTAAAGGAAAATGACTGAAGTTGGACAAATAGTGATTTCCTAATGGTGTTTTTCTTTACTTTTTTATTTTATGTGGTATCATATTTAGGTACGACATTTACCAAAAGTAGAAAAACCTTAATAATAGAAATATTCAAGAAATAGCTTTGAAGAGGTGTGGGGAAAAAAGAAAAGAAATATTGGAGAAAATTTAGTCCTTGTCAAATGAGGACCAAAACTGATTGTCATCATTTAAATCTGCTCACAAGCAAAAAATTGCTAGGCTGTTCCCCATTTTGGTGATAATAGCAATTTAAAATTTTTTTGAGTAGAGTATACATAGTAATATGTGTCTTAGAATTCTAAATTTATAACTGGGAACATAATGACTCCACCCAAAGATAAAATTATCCAACAGGCTCATATACCCTTTTACAACTTTAATATTTTACAGAGAGAAGTTTGGTAAGTTATTTAACCCTTCCCATTCCCACACCCACCCACATGCCATTTCTCTTTTTATGTAATTATGAAAGGGGGGTAGCATATCAATTTTCAAAAGATGAACAAAAAGCTTTTTAATTATTAAATTGCTGTAAGATTCTAAATAATTACAGTGAGGGCACAAAAATAGGAGGCAGACTGAGAACACCTTTTTACCTAGTTTTTTTGTTTTTGTTATTTTGTTGAAGTAAGATTTAAAATAAAATGCTACTGATAAAGGAGCAATTTTACTCTTAAATCTAGGTATCTTCAAAGAACAGTAAAACATCCAATTTTACTGCAGGATCCTGATTTAAGGCAGTTCTTGGAAAGTTCAGAGGTATTATTTCTACTTTGAATTTTTTGTATATAAATTTTCTCATTATTTGTCATTGTAATCATTTATATGACTAAATGCACAGTAAAAATTGGATTAATAGATGGAATAAAGCAGTTTTTTCGTTTTGCTTAGTGCTTTAATTACTTAACTAAATCACTAGCAAAATATCTTCTTTGCAATGATATTAGTAGGATGATCAGTCCCTTTCTTGAAAATTTAAAACCATATTTAAGAAAATGATTTGTAAATAGTCTAACTCTGAATGCCCTAAGTTGTTGCTTAGGCATCATGTTGAAATAGGTTTATTCAGACCTCATTTTAGAGAAAGCTGAATGTGTGTGTCTACATCTATCTAGTATCTTTATTAAGGTTTTAAAAGGCAAATTCGTGACTTGAAAGAGCATAAATTGTAACCATGCTGTGTTTTATATTTGAGATGTTTGGTAAATAATGGGCTCTTTAGAACAGTTTAGAGTTCTAGTTTGAGATTTTTTTAAATTTACTTGAGTCCCAGAATTTTTTAAAAACTCAAAACCACACAATCCTAACTGAGCATAAGATTTTTCTCAAGACTTTCTTCTTTCCTTATAAACAGTTTATTTCTGTTGGCAAACAGGTGGCCAGTGTTAGGGTGCTTGGCAATTTCTTAATATATTTTGACAAACAGGGTGTTTGTTCCATCTAAATGTAAACGTGCAGAAGAAAAGCAAATGGAAGGTCTATTTTTTAAGTTTTCCTTTGAGAATGTACAAGTAGTATATTTGAGAAATTAGATCTCACTATTGAAATGTATGAGAGTGAAGAAAATACAACCTCCTTTTCTTTCTTTTTTTTTTTCTTTCTTTTTTATTTTGGGAGAAGTGGGGGTCGCTTTTGTGCCCAGTTAAACCTCCAAGCTTTTAACTGGTTTGTTTGCCCTTATTTGTCATTCAATTCCAGCTGCCTAGAGCAGTTAATACACAGGCTCTGAGTGGAGCAGGAATATTGAGGATGGTGAACAAGGCTGCCGACGCTGTCAACAAAATGACAATCAAGATGAATGAATCGGATGCAGTAAGAGCTGATTTTTCGACTTGAATAATGAGATGAATTAATGAGCCCAACAACTGCATTTTAAAGCTGTACAAGTAGAAAATAGGATATTAATTTGCTTATTGAGTTTAGGTCTCAGCCACATCAGTTGACCGCCGTGGTTATACATGGTTAATTTGTTGCTTTAAAACAAGGAATGTGGCTTGCTATTGGTAACCTAATTTACAATGGTTTGTTCTTCCTAAATTAGCTCCATTTTTCATTTTTTTCTTAGTGGTTTGAAGAAAAGCAGCAGCAATTCGAGAATCTGGATCAGCAACTTAGGAAACTTCATGCCAGTGTTGAAGCCTTGGTCTGTCATAGAAAAGGTTTGTTTGCCTTGTTAGTACCATAAAGCTAATTAAAATATTTTATTTAAATTTTATTAAAATAAATACACTGAAGTTACTGTAGAAAAGAGAAAATAATAGTTCAAGAAAATGTTTTCCATTTCAACTTCATTATTTAAAATTTTTACTTCTATTTTGATCTTAAATCTAGTTTGGAAGTAGAAGAATCCTGAGCTTATAAAACTATGTTTGAATTTTGGATTAAAACTGTTGGTCACTTGATTAATTCTTTGTTAAGTGTATTTACAAATTAACGGATGAAGATATCTTACCAATTAGTAACTTTGATTATAATTAAAAACTTGAGATTCAAAAGTCAGTGTTTGAAAATTTTCTTGAAAGTATTTGTTTTGTGTCTCTATCTCTTGGAAAACTCCTTGAAATATTTTCTTCATTTTTGAACCATAGTATTTAAAAATCTGGGGCTTTTTAGTAAAAATTCCTAGAAAATTTGAGTTGTAAAATTTTAATCCACATTGAGGGTTTTTTGTTTGTTTTATTTTTAAAGAGTCCAAAGCTTTTAATATTAATTTTGCAAAATATTTAATAAGTAATTAATATGTGACATTACCAGCAATACATTTCATTAAGATAATTACAGAAACCTATTAATACATTTATTGTTGAGAGTAGTTTGTAACAGCTTTTGCCATTTGAGTTACAATTTCTCTTAGGGAATGGGCTTTATGGCTCTTTTGGAGGACTTTACATAATGTAGAGCAACAGAACAATTTCCAGGCAATGTAATTGTTAGTCATTGACAGTATCCAGCCTATCAACACCTATTTTTCTTTATTTAAAATATCTGATATTGTCATGTTCAAAAATATTTTTAGAAATTCTAATATTTTACTGAGTGCTGTTATACAATGAAGAAAAAAGCAATAAGTTTATATGAATTGTCTATACAATTTTACCTTGTTTTTCTCCTATTAGCTAAATAATATTCTCATTAAAAATCATAGATATTATTTTCAATGACAAATGTTTAAAGGCTAAAAATGTAGTATAAATCAATTTTTAGTCTTCTCCATGCTTCTCAAATTAAAAATATATTCCTTGTCTTTTTTAGGAAAGAACAGAGAAAGAATGAGCACTTTGGCAGAGAAAGGAGAGGCAGATTATTATATTACATTATTTAAACATAGTTCATCCTCCAGGAATAAAGGCAATAGTTCTTTTTAATTTTCAGTAGATTTCTGAACATTTGGCATTTATGCCCAAGGCATTTTAATGACTAATTGTTTTATGTTAATTACTTAAAAATATTGTTTGAGCAGTTTGTGAATAGGTAAAATTTAGTGAAAAGTAGAAAATTAATACAATATTTTAAAATTTTACTAGTGAACACTAAAAGTGAATACTTTTTTATTTCAGAACTTTCAGCCAACACAGCTGCCTTTGCTAAAAGTGCTGCCATGTTAGGTAATTCTGAGGATCATACTGCTTTATCTAGAGCTTTGTCTCAGCTTGCAGAAGTTGAGGAGAAGATAGACCAGTTACATCAAGAACAAGCTTTTGCTGACTTTTATATGTTTTCAGAACTACTTAGTGACTACATTCGTCTTATTGCTGCAGTGAAAGTAAGCCCTGTTTTACAATCTTTCTTGCATTCTTCTCACTTCAGTGGTTTGCTTTAAAAAGGATTTTGTATCCTATTAGGCATGTATTTAAGTGTGTAAATTCCTTACTATACTAGTATATATAAAATGGCTTCAAGATGAGTATTCATAACTAAATATTTTCTTCCCTTTAACTTGGACAGTACATTAGAGAGAATTAATGTTTTTAAGAGGTCTAAGGAATGATAAATAATATAGAAAACATTGCACATTTACGTATATATTTACATATATAAGTTTGCAGCTAACTGATGAGCATTGATTTGTTCATTCTAGTACTAACTGAAACTACGTACTGGACTCTATTACCATTAGTAAAGTTGACTGTGTAATAAGAAGTAGGATAAAACCAGAAATGATTGCTGCACTGAATGTGTTTAATGGGGACTTTAACATGAATTTGGATTTTCTGTGTGTATACCCAAATGTGTAATCACCACGTATTTTATAGGTGAGATGCGACTAGGTTAGATCATAAATTGTGCCATCTAATGGTAATGTTTAAATATAAATAGCCTAATTTCTGAATAGTTGGGCAAGTAATCCAGTTAATAAAAATTAGTATTCTACACTTATCTCCAATATTCAGTTATACTTAACTGAATATTATTCAAACTGTCATATGTTTCAGATCTTATGGTGTCTTTGCATTATTGTTACAAAATAGTAGTTAGCGTTGGCTGGGGGGTAATGGGTATTTAAATTTTACCTTGAATTTAAACGTCTAGAAAGTTAATGAGACCTTGTTCCTTGCTTTTTTATGTAAAATTTTTTCAGCTAAAGTCTGTGACCCAGTTAGTATTCATCTACACTCAGAACATTGATATAGTATGTATTTATTCATGGGTCTGTTCTCAAGCTACTGGTGGCAGTTATTACTAGGGGGTTGTTTAGTACTTCGGAATGGTGTTTTCTTACATTTGGTAAAATTACCAGTTTCACTAGTATTTACTATTTCAACTGTTACTCTTTTTTTTTTCTATACAGTAGATATTTTATTTATTTTTTATTTCAAAATATTATGGGGGTACAAATGTTTTAGGTTACATGAATCATTTTTGCAAGGCTTGAGTCCTGGCTATAGGCATGCCCATCACCCAAATAGTGTTCATACTACCCATTAGGTTGGTTTACTCCCCTCCCCTCCAACCCCCACCCCCCAGTTGCTTTTCACTGAGTTTTACTTCCCTCTGTACACTTGTGTGCTCATTGGTTAGTTCCAATTTAATAGTGAGTACCTGTGGTGTTTGTTTTTCCATTCTTGCGATAATTCACTCAGGAGAATGGTCTCCAATTCCATCGAGATTGTGCAAAAGGTATTAATTCATCTTTTTTTAGGGCTGAGTAGTACTCTGTGGTATACATATACCACATTTTATTAATCCACTCATGAATTGATGGGCACTTGGGTTGATTCCATATCTTTGCAATTGTGAATTGTGCTGCAATAAACATTCAAGTACAGATGTCTTTTTGATAAATTGACTTCTTTTCCTTTGAGTAAATACCCAGTAGTGGAATTGCTGGATCAAATGGTAGGTCTACTTTTAGTTCTTTGAGGAATCTCTGTATGTTTTCCGTAGAGGTCATACTAATTTGTAGTCCCACCAACAGTGTATAAGCGTTCGTTTTTCTCTGCATCCACGCCAGCATCTATTGTTTTTGGACTTTTTAATAAAAAAGTCTTTCTAACTGGGGTAAGGTGATACCTCATTATGGTTTTAATTTGCATTTCCCTGATGATTAGTGAGGGTGAGTATTTTTTCATACATTTATTGGCCATTTGTCTTTCTTCTTTTGAGAAACATCTGTTCATGTCTTTTGCCCACTTTTTAATAGGGTTGTTTGTTTTTTTCTTGCTGACTTCCTTGAGTTCTTTGAAAATTCTGGTTATTAGCCCTTTATTGGATGTGTAGCTTGTGAATATTTTCTCCCATTCTGTAGGTTGTCTGTTTTGTCTGTTGATAGTTTCCTTAGCTGTACTAGCTTTCTAGTTTAATCAAATCCCATATATTAATTTTTGTTGTTGCCAAGTTTGCCATTGGGATCTTGTTGATAAATTCTTTGCCTAGGCTGATACCTAGAAGAATTTTTCCTGCATTTTCCTCTAGAATTTTTATGGTTTCATGCCTTAGATCTAAGTCTTTTATCTATCTTGAATTAATTTTTGTGAGTAGTGAGAGGTAGGGTTCTGTTTCATTCTTCTGCATATTAATGGTATCCAAATCAGGAAAAAGGTTAAACTCTACTGCTCTTCACTGACGATATGATGTTGTACCTAGAAAAACCCAAAGATTCCATGAAAAGTCTCCTGGAATTGATAAATAAATTCAGCAAAGTCTCAGGATACAAAATCAGTGTACATAAATCAGTAGCATTTCTATATACTAGTAACAGTCAAGCTGAGAGTCAGATCAAAGACTCAATACCATTCATAATAGCGACAAAGAAAGTAAAATACCTGGTAATGTACTTAACCAAGGAGGTAAAAGATCTCTATAAGGAGAACTGTGAAACTCTGAGGAAAGAAATCACAGAGCATACAAACAAATGGAAAATCGTATCATGCTCATGGATAAGTAGAATCAACAGTGTTAAAATGTCCATACTACCCAAAGTGATTTACAGATTCAATGCAATCCCCATCAAGTTACCAAAATCATACTTCACAGATCTAGAAAAAATAATTCTACCCTTTGTTTGGAACCCAAAAAGAGCCCAAATAGCCAAAGCAATCTTAAGCAAAAAGAACAAATCTGGGAGCATCACATTACTGGACTTCAAACTATACTACAAGGCTATAGTAACCAAAACAGCATGATATTGGTACAAAATTAGAGACAAAGACCAATGGAACAGAACAGAGAACCCAGACATAAAACCATCTACCTACAACCAAATGATCTTTGACAAAGCAGACAACAATGTACACTGGGGAAATGAAGCCCTATTAGATCAATGGCGCTGGGAAAATTAAATGTTACTCTTTATGTTCTTGGTGATTAGTTTTTCTTTTCAGCTATTTAGAGATGTTAATATAGGTAGCAGTTATCAGAATATACGTCATTATATATAGGTAACTTGTGATACACAGAAATCCAGTTTACTGATAATTCCTATTTGTGTCCCACCTACTCTCACCTCATTCCAGAGCTCCCACTAGCTGTTGTAAAAAGTATGACATTTCAAAAACACCTGGGGGGTCAAAAAAGGGAAGTTGAACAGGGTTTATAAGAAGGCATACCTGCAGAGAAGAGCTAACCTGGGAAAAGACCCCGTAGCAGGGATGGCCTGCCCATGTAAAGGATATTGATCCCTAAAAAATAGCTTTCCTCATACTGCTTAATTCTTTTTTGCTGTATTTTTACATTGTATGAAATTATAGTTACATTCATGTTTTCCAAAATATTTTCTACAGAACACTGGTACCAAAAGTGGACCACAGTCAGCTGAGTTTGGAGAATAATGTTTATAGTAAACCTGTTTTGGAGATTCAGAATGCATTTTAAAAGCTCAGAACTGTCTAGGAGTCAAAAAGAAAATAAATTGTTTAACTTTGTTTAATCCAAAGGCTTCCAAATTCATATGAGCAGGAATTCTTTTCCACTTAATATCTGACCATGTATATGGAACACACTTTGGGAAATACTGAATTAATGGTCCATTAACTTAGAACTAAAGAGCTATGGGCAAGTTATACCTTGAGGTAAATTAAGCTCTTTCAGATTGTTTTTTTTGTTGAAACCTAGCCTAGGTCAGCTGCATAAAGGAGTTGAGAAATTATAGAAGAGGGTGATAGGTAATTTTTATGGTTTTTATTTTTGTTTTGTTCTTTGTTTTAAACTAATTCAAGCCAGGTGCAGTGGCTCCTACTTGTATTCCCAGCTACTCTGAAGGCTGAGGCAGGAGGATTGCTTGAGGCCAGGAGTTGGAGACCAGCCTGGGAGATAGATACAGCAAGACCCCAGCTCAAAAATTAATAAATAAACAAACTAATTTGCTTGTGTATGAACAAGTAATAAATGCACATGACAATTTTGTCAGCCCTAAAAGGTAAATTTTCCTTCTACAGAACTAAAACCTCTAGTTTTAGTTCTCTGACCTCAGTCGTAAACTATTAGATTTTTATGTGTCTGCACAGAATTAGCTATACATGTATATGAAGCTCATTCTCTCTCTCTCTCTCCCCCTCAGTTCTGCTCCCTCTCTTCCTCCCTTACTTTCTCAAAAAGGAACATGCTATATATATGTACTGTTCTTTTTTTTTTTTTTTTTTAAGAGACAAGGTCTTGCTCTGTTGCCCAGGCTGGAGTGCAGTGTTGTAATCATAGCTCACTGCTGTCTTGAACTCCCGGGCTCAAACAATCCTTCTTCTTCAGTCTCCCAAGTAGCTGGGACTACAGGTACATGCCACCATACCCAGCTAATTTTTCCTTATTTTTTGTACAGAGAGGGTCTTGCCATGTTGCCCAGGCTGGTCTTGAACTCCTGGCTTCAAGTGATCCTCCCCCCATCAGCCTTGCAAAGTGCTGGGATTATAGGCATGAGCCACTATGCCGCAGCCTATATGTGCTATTCTTTGTCTGCCTTTTTCATGTGCTGCATTTTAGAGAGGTCTCCATATTATAGGTAGATATGTTACACTCTTTTTAATGGTAGCATGGCATTCCTTCATGTAACATATAGATTTACCTTGAGTTGTTTAACCAGTTCAGTCTTAAAGAATGTCAAATATTTTGTTAACCAAATATTCCTAGAAGTAGAATTGCTGACCAAAGGGTAAATGCATTTTAAATTTCAATAAATATTGGCGATCACTGTTCAGAGAGATTATACTTCATACTCTCACCAACATACGTTCCTTTTTTCTTCCACCCAATGATGAAGGCATTTTTTGTATAAGTTGTAATTTCTTTAGTTAGTATGAATTTCAGCATTCTTACAAATGATAAGCCATTTATATTTCTTTTTCTGTGAATGAACTGTTCATATCCTTTGCCGAGTTTGCCTTTTATCTTATCTGTTTCTAATAGCAACTTAATATTAATTGGCCTTTTGTTTTTTCCATATTGAGAGTGCTTTTCTGATGATAATTTTGAAACTAGGAATACTTTGGGGATTAGAATGTAGAGCCACAGTGGGGAGCTAAGAACATCAGGAATTGGGGCCCTAAAGAAAGACATAAATTTTACCCATTTCAAAATATTGCCTAAGCCTGGCCTTGTATCCAGGAAACTCCCGTTTTTCTTTTTTGTACAGTGCATAGCCTCTGACATTTAGGACTACAGTTTTGGCTGGGATCGTTGTAAGTGTTGTCATGTATTGGGCTTCTGTGAACCCCTGTAGTAGGGTCAGGGATTGAGGGCAATGGTTTTTAATGTTTTTAGCACTGGAACTCTTCATAAAGAATTCTTATAGGGAGGTCCCACTTTATAAAATACATAAAATATGTTTTTAAAAAACTAATAGATAGGTTCCCCAAGGAGTTTAAAAGCTTTATTATTTGGCTATAAATACTCAGCACCCCTTCAAAACCCCAGGAATCTGGGCAGCATACTTTCAGATTCACTGAATTAGAATATTATAATCATTAAAATTGCAGTGTCAAATTTCCTGGTGGGTTAGGAAAACTGTTCCACATCTGCAACCTTGTCTAACCTAGACTAGCTTGCATATGTCACAAATTGGCAAGAGAATGGGGGTCCTAAGTGGATGATCAGTATAAACCTATCCCTCTTATAGAAAAGGTTGGTTCTACTAGAGTGGATTAGTATCTTGACATATAAAGGGAAACATTAAGTTATGATTTAATTGATTTAAGATAGTGTTATTAGAAGTTAGAGTATGGTTCTGATTCTTTTTTCTTCTGCTTTCTATTCTTATATTACAAGGGTAGGAAAACAAATGAAGAAAAAGTTAATTTGTATATTGAAGATTTATTTATTTTTCTGAAATAACCTGACTTTAGTAGTCTTACCTTTACCGTAGCTCCTACATGTGTACCACAATAAACATGATGATTCTGGAATATTATGAGGTAATAAATTGGACAGGGACCAAATTAGTTTGGATTTTCCATATCAATGAAAAAGCCAGTTGATGTATATTAAGAACTTAAGCAAATATTGAACTTAAAGGGCATTTTGGCTAGCTTTTGCCCTGTGTTATTACATATTTTAAGTGCTAAAATTATTATCGAATACAGAGAAATTTATAAGTGAAGAGTTGATATGGCCCTGTTCCCTTAAAGAAAGGTTAGGCCTAAAATCTTAGATTACTTTTTGGTGGGGGTTGTGGGGTGCATACATGTGTAGGAGGTGAGGGACAAGGATTGTTTGTTTTAAATGATAGTGACTTTTTCCTAATCCATTTGTGTTCAATGTGTTACTTTTGTGAATTTGGCCCAAATTAATTTGACTGAAGCAAAGTTAATTTCTAAGGAATGTTTTAGGGGAAATGTGATTTTATAAATATAAGAAAAGCAAAAGGGGACATAAGGTTCACTTACTAACATATGTGTAAGAAGAGAAATGAGATGACAATTAAATATAGCAAAGTAGATTTAAATACCTATAGATAAGGTGCTTTGACTTACTAGTTTGCTCAGGATACATGTTGTTCAGGTTAATTTAAAATGTCCACAATCTTTAAGAACCCTTTGGAAAAAAATATTTTGGTTTCTGGTTGATTGGATTTTTTTATGCTAATAATGCCCACATTTTAAAATATGCAATATGATATAAATACTGCCTGATTGTGCTTTTTAAAAATATTATTATTCTTTGCACTTTTAGTAGAAAGCTAGAATTAATCAATCAACTATATTTAAATATATATGTTATTTAGAAGTAATCCATAATAATAATACCTACAGCATCCACTAGGTTATGTTACTGTGCAATAATATACTTGTCATGTTATTTCTAATCCACAAATGTAGACATTTCCCCCCTTTTATATTTGGGAGAACTATGGAGAAATTAAATGAATTTACCCATGGTCATACAGTGACAAAACTAATATTAGAACCCAAATTTGTTTTGTTCCAAAGCCTACTTTTTAAAAATACACTATCTATGCATTTTTCTCTTCAGGAGGTCCCTATAGGAACATGTATTTATTTACTACTGCTTGATTCAAGAAGTTTTTTATTTGGAATAAATTAAAGTAATTCTGGTTTAATGCTTTCTGGTTATTAATGTTTGCTTCATGAATGTTCAGTTAGTAAATACTAAAATAATATCAATATATCCCCAACATCAAGCTAGAAAAGGGATTCTTAGTGGATTCTCCAATCCTGTCCATCAGTTTTTTCATGAGACTTCTAAGTATTCTGTGTCAATATTTCATTTCTTTTCTCTATTCACTTGCTCTTGCTCTGCCATACTCGTTGAGAGAAATCACAAAATTTGGTTGGGTTTGGTTGACTTGTTGTGTTAGGGTCTTTTGCTTATTCCATTTAGTTCTGCATTGTGTGTGTGTGTGTGTGTGTGTGTGTGTGTATGTATTCATATTCATCTTTTCATCTTTTGCCTTTTTTATCTTGTGTAGGACTGTCTTTTTTTTTCATTTTGTTATACTTTTACTTTTTAATTGCTCTACCTTTTTAAATTTGCTATTGTAATCTCTCCCACCACATTTTTATTTGACTTTACCTTCTGTTATCTTATGAGTTTTTCCCATTTTATTTATTGAATTTCTGACATGTTTCCAACACTTAAATCTGCTTCTAATATTACTTAGTAGGAAAATTTCCAATGTAGATATGACACCAGCATTTTCCTGTTAAAGACATCTTTCTTCAAAGCCAAAAACTCTGTTAGAAATCTTATTATAAACCACATTTAAAACCCTAAAGGCTGGTGAAGTGGATTTTGTATGTTGTTTTTTGATTCTGAATGCTCATTTTTCATTCAGTGATAGGGTTTTTTAGGTAAGAATATGGAAATTGCTTTTCTTTGATATCGGTCTGCTTATTTTCAGTATCTTAGTGTATTAGAATGGCACATAAATATTTGGTTTTATTGCTTTCAGTATGATAGCATTTCCAGTGTTATGAAAGTATTTTACAGTGTTACTCTTACTTAATAGCATTATGTCATTCACTCGTAGGGTGTGTTTGACCATCGAATGAAGTGCTGGCAGAAATGGGAAGATGCTCAAATTACTTTGCTCAAAAAACGTGAAACTGAGGCAAAAATGACGGTTGCTAACAAACCAGATAAAATACAGCAAGCTAAAAATGAAATAAGAGAGGTGATTACTAAATGCTTTATCTCTTTACTCAAAATTTTCATGAGTCATTCATATATACATAATTTTTCATACATTTTTTTCTGAACCATTCAACACTTAGCTATTTTTCCATATTTTTATGAACTGTATTAGAATTATGTTAACATTTTGAGCATCATCAAGATCTGTAGAACCCTTTGTTACCTCCACTTGATTATGGACTAAATATAGAAGCATACAAGGGAAAGACCTAAAATTAACCTTTACATTAATAATTACACATTTCTTTTTAGGTGTTAATTTTATTTCAGATAATTACTTATTTTATGTCTAAAAATGGTTTTAGAGAGAGACCTAACCCACATTTAGCTGTCCAGGGAACATTATCCCCATATATATGTATTATATATGGTATATTAGTAAATCTGTATAAGTTTATTATAATTTATACACTTTTTTTGCCATGCTTCAATAAGGAAATTGAAGAGGTAGGACAACCTTTATATTACTAAAAATAAATGTACCTGCTCTTTGAAGAGTATGTACCAGTGTTTTGGTTACATAGTGGGAAAAATATCATTTCATTGCTTAAAAATCTTCAGTTATTTTATTTTAGCTGTTCCATTGGTCACTAATCACAACATTTTGTTGTTTCTGTACTGAATTTAATGTTTACTGATGATGGGTCTTTGGTACATCATAATTCCACTTTTTAAAAAAATCTGGTCATTTTACCATTACAAAAATTTTTTTTAATGTTTGTCATATAATTTCTAGTTTAAAATATTTCCATGGGCATATAAATTGTGTTGAACACATATTCTTGAAATTAACAATATTTTTGATATATTCTGAAATGATAGAAGAAAGAAATGAGAAAATTACACTGTAACACTGCTAATTTATTTGGTAGTGAATTTTATACCCAAAATCTTTCCTGTTAGTTTAATTAAGCTTTGGATATTGTAATTCATTAAATACAGTATTGGAATATTGTGATCTTGAGCAAATCTGGCAGTGAAATATTAATGGAAATTAAACTGACATGCATTTCTATCACTAGAAAGTTAGGTACAAGTTTGATTAATGCTAAATCAGGCTTTGCCAATATTGAGCTTTCTCAGGGTTTTCAGCCATTGCGTTTAAATTTAAAAAGTGGTCATAACAGCTAGTACTATAGTTTTCTTTTCCAGACAGGAATAAAATATTTGTTTCTTTTTTTGTTTGTTTTTATTAGTGGGAGGCGAAAGTGCAACAAGGAGAAAGAGATTTTGAACAGATCTCTAAAACAATTCGAAAAGAAGTAGGAAGATTTGAGGCATGTATAATAATTTTGCACTTTACGTAATAGCATGGTCACATTTTGCTGCAAATTGGTGGTAAAATTTAGTTTTCTACTAATGGCCTTTTTTTTGGTGTATTGTACTTTAATAGAAAGAACGAGTGAAGGATTTTAAAACTGTTATCATCAAGTACTTAGAATCATTAGTACAAACACAACAACAGGTAAGCTGATTTTTTTTTTTAATAACTCACAAACTTTTAGGATTTGTTTTTTGTATACTTTTTTATTTTAAAGATGATGATTAATGAAATAGGCTTTTAAACTCAAGAATAAGAAGTGGAGAGAGAAAGCCAGTGACAGTAAAGGAAAAAAAATGGTAGTTAAAATAATTGGAAACCATCTTAGGTCCTTGTTGCCTCTACTAAACACTAGCAGAGATGTACTTTTCCCAATTTTAGGCCATATTGAACCTCATGGACAACTTTCCCTTCCTCTATCTTTCTCGTTTTGTTTCCTTGTTGGTCAGACCTGTTTGAGTAAATTCTCATAGTAAGTTCTTCCATGACAGATAGAACTTAAACTAAGTTCTGTTTTTTTTAAGTTTTAAAAAAATTTATACTGTTTTTATTTTTGTTTTATTTTGTTTGGGGTTGGTGGTGGTTGAATGCTGCAAGTGGCATTTGTCTCTAACTAGAGAAGACCATGGGTTTTAATGGTACATTAAATAAAAGTCAGTAACAAGATAGTAAGATAATAGCACAGTGTTTTGTGTATATTTTAATGTAAATTTGAGTGATCAAATAATTTCATGTCTTGAATGAAAAGATTTCTTCTTCTAGTTTTAAAATCTGTGATCTAGAAACTTGTTTGTGTAAAATATAATAGGTTGTGTTTTTGAATTAAGTGATTATGATATCTTCAAATTCACCCAGGCTGGAGTTCAGTGGCATGATCATAGCTCACTGTAACCTTGAACTCCTGGGCTCAAGTGAGCCTCTTGCCTCAGCCTCCCCAGTAGTTAGGACTACAGGCATATGCCACTGTGCCCAGCTAGTTTCTTAACGTTTTTTTAGAGATGGAGTCTTGCTGTGTTGCCCAGGCTGGTCTCAAACTCCTGGCCTCAAGCGATCTTCCCCTGTTGGCCTCCCAAAGCACTGGGATTACAGGTGTGAGCCACCACACCTGGCCTATATTTAGTCTCTAATCAAACAGTTCATAAAGTCAGATTTTTAAAAGTATGAAATACAAATAAGTCATATAAGCTTATTTTTAAAGGAATTGTTCCAAAGGTAACTTTAGTTTATACTTCAGTCTGTTCCCTGACTGTCCAGGGAATACTGGCAGCTAATTCTTTCCAGTCCCTTTTTTTCCTTTCTTGCTCAATATTTTCTTTTCTTCCTCCTTTTATCTCATTCTTCTTGGCTAGCAATAACATAAAATGTGAATATCCTCTGAATTAGGAGATGTTATCACTTTATGTTGGAAAAAGTAATTATAGTTGTATTAAGGTAGTCTTTAATATGTGGTAACAATCTATATCTTTATACAATTTTGCATAAATCAAAAAAAATTGTAAGTTTTCAAAAATTATATTGTTTACATTAAAAACTGTAATTAAGAGTAATTGGTGTTTTAAATAGTTTATATGTGAATTATATTGACAGACTTCAGTTAAGGAAGTTAAAATGATCCCTTTAAGAGCCAGACATTAGTAAATGTTAATCATTGTTAGCTATTTATATAGATTTTTGTTTAATGCAGTATAGGATATATGCATATAAATGACAAAAAGGTATTAAGAATATCTTTTATTTTTATCATCCACAGCTGATAAAATACTGGGAAGCATTCCTACCTGAAGCCAAAGCCATTGCCTAGCAGTAAGATTATTCCTCTTAAGAAGACCTTGGATGTTTGTTCTAGTTATGCTGAATTCCACAGTGAAATCATTTAAAACCATCTAAATAAACCACTATATATTTTATGAATTACATGTGGTTTTATATATACATATATGTATACACACACATACACACACACTCTGACATTTTATTAAAAGCTGCATGTCCTGACTCTCTTGAATTAAGTGGACTGTGGCATGACATTCTGCAATACTTTGCTGAATTGAACACTATTGTGTCTTAAATACTTGCACTAAAAAGTGCACTGCAAGGCCAGAAAACTTTACAATATGTTCTGTAGTATGTTTACCCTCTTTATGAAGTGAATTATCAACGCATTTATTAATGTTCACTTATACATTCCTGTACAGAAATTATGATTTTGTGATTACAGTAATAAAATGATATTCCTTGTGAAGTATTAGTAACAAATTATTTGGGTATGTAAACATATCAGGGATATTTTTAAAGCATTTTTAATAGGCAGAAACTTTTTCTTCTAGGTGTTTATGGGTGATGCTGTGATTCCTTAATTATTTTAATTAACAGAAAAAGCTGAACTTTTACATTATTAAATGACTAAATGAAGCTTAAGCTTTCTTATGAAACCATCATAAATCAAAGAACATTTATGTCTTGGTTTTCTTGGGTTAAAGAAGAGAATAATTGTCTCTGCTTGTTTTTATCCATCCCTATTGTAAGTGCCCAATCTAAGAATTAGGGAAAAAATGTATTTATGTGCTTCTGTTACAAGTCCCATGGATTTTACTCATATTCTGTTATCTTCAAAATCCAAGACTTTGCATATATTTAATTTATTCTTTATCTTTTTTTTAAAAGACCTAAAACTAGATCATCTATGGTCATAATTGACAAGGAATGGTACCATACTTAAATATACCATGATTTGATGAATAAACAAGGACAGCACAAAGAAAATTTGAAGTAAAATGAAATTTACTTTGTCTTTGGCAGCCTTCTTACCTATTCTGTGTGCTACTTAGATGGCTGTTATCTAATTCCTAATACTGATGAAAATTTAAGTTGTAACTGGAATCAGAGTTCCTTTTGTTTTATAAAAAGTATTCTTAAAAACACCCCACTTCTCGAGCTTAATAACCACATCTCCCTTCCAGAGGAACAAGATATGATATGTGTAACTGAGTCCTCTCTTGTGGCTTACTGGCTAGGAGTATTTAATAATATATCAGAGTATCCTCAGCCTGTGTTTGCTTCCACTATTTCAGTTGAAATGTTAAGCCTGCTACAGGTGTTACTCATATTTGTACTCCTAGACCCCAGAAGAGTGCCTGACACATAAGTTAATAATAAAGATGTGGGCCAGGCACAGTGGCATGAGCCTGTAGTCCTAGCTGGGGAGGTTGAGGCAGGAGGATCGCTTGAGCACAGGAGTTCAAGGCTGTAGTGCTCAATGATTGTGCCTGTAAACAGCCACTGCACTCCAGTCTGGGCAAAATAGTGAGACCCTGTCTCTAAAAAAAAATAAAGAATCAATGAATTGAACAGGAAAAAAAAAAATCTCAGGAGATGTAAAATAATGTTTGCTCTTTTAAGAAAAAACTGAAGCAGAAATAGTACATTCTTCTTTTGCTTCTGCTATAGATAAATACTTTTGAGAAATCAATAATTCATAGTAATATATAGCAGATGCTATCTTGCTGTCTCATTAATATTGGGCAAAAAATAGGCTTACCAGGAATAGAGTTCCACTAGAGTGATGTCCTAGTATTATATACATGGTTATATTACTTACAAAGGTATAGTTTGTATATGGGATAATAACTTCGTTATTCAAGTTATTTATTATTAAAATCTTCCATTCAGATGTGGTACATTCATTAGAATATTCATTACCTCCAATTAAAATAATAAATATTTTCAGTCTTAATCAAGCTGAAGAAAGTAACAGACCCAGACTCCATTCCAGACTTCATTCCCCTTGCCCATGTTTACTGAAAGATAAGCAGTGTATTGGAAATTTCAAGTAAATTATGTGAACCTCTGATACCTACCAACATTTTAACAGGGTTTAGTTATTTCAGCACTAACCCATCAATCTCCATTTCTCCTGTTCATATTTCTGAAGTGCCTTCCAAATAAAACAAGAGCATTAATAGTGCTAATAACATAACCGTTTAGTTGTATAGGTTTGAACTTAAATATTTTTTATGAAATGGAAAGTTAAAGGAGGACTAAGGCAGCATAATGTAGTAGAACAAGCTAAAGTTGGTCAACATACGTGTGTTCAGTCTTCTATCACTTAGCAGCTGTATGACTTTGGGCATATCACTTAAATCTCTTATCTACAAAGTAAGTACATAAAACTCTTGATTCCTGAAGTGCCTTACTGCTTTAAAATATTTTGTTTAAAATATCAAACTTCAATATAAATATTATTCTAAAAAACCAAATTCTAATCAAAGACTACCTCCTATGAAGTAAAACAATGCTAGAGCAAAATGAATGTATGTAAAAATATGATTTCTAACACAGAAGAATAACTTTTTTTGATTGTATTTTTTACAGAACTATTTTCAACTAGTCTACTTGTTTTATACATATATATTTATATTAATCTCAAAATGCTCTTGTTTCATTGTTGCTACTGAATTTTTTTTCTTTTTATCCAGGTCTAGTAAAGTTTTCCAAGTTCATTGTACAAATTGTTTCATAAGTGGTTTTTAAATATAAAATAAATAAGCCTCTTAACATGAGCACCTTTCTTTAAAGAAACGAAGTCAGATAAGTAGAGAAGGAAAGTATATTCATTTAAAAATGCTTAATCTTAATGTCTATGGGAATTTTAAAGACTTCCATTTTTCTGTCTTAAATAAGGGATGTGACTAAGCTAAATGGCTACTTGGCTTTTCTTGTCATGGTTCCCCGCATGGGCAGTCATGTGATTAACAGTAGTCAGGGAGACAGAAGATATTCAATAACAGTAACTACAGATAGGCTGATCAAAGTCATCCTATTTAGCTGGGAGTGGTGGCGGGTGCCTATAGTCCCAGCTACTTGGGAGGCCAAGGTGGGAATATCGCTTGAGCCCAGGAGTTAGAGACCGGTCTCCAAAAAATAAAATAAAATAATTTTAAAAGTCTGTTTTAGAGGAAGGAGGGGTCACTGGTAGTGAGGAGGGAAAATAACACTTGTGAAAAGGAAGTCCAGTCACTGGCTTAGGAACTTTGGAGGCATTTCTATATCATATTCACTAGTCAAGAAATGTATATGTTATGATGCCTCTGTGTGTGACAAATTCTGTGTTTCAAAGTATTGAAAAAAGACTGAATAGAATCACCATCCCCTTTCTCATCTAAAATTCAAAGTAAAATAAGTATCATTCCTAACCCTCACAGTAAAGGATATGGTTATAAGTAACAATGAAAGTAGATCATGGCCAGACATGGAAATAGCAAGAAAAGGGAATTATTTAATACAACAAGAGAAATGTGAATAATTGTTCATTACCCTGCCTTTGTGATCAGGGCCATGAAGAGAGCTCATGGTAATCTGTGGATGAGGCGGTTAAAAGTTTAGACCAATAGAGGCCAGGCACAGTGGCTCACACCTATATCCCAGCACTTTGGGAGGCCAAGGCAGGAAGATCACTTGAAGCCAGGAGTTCAAAACCCCGTCTCTACAAAAAATACAACTAGCCAGGCATGGTGGTGCACACCTGTAGTCCTAGCTACTCAGGAGGCTGAGACTGGAGAATCACTTGAGCCCAGGAGTTCAAGGCTGCTGTTAGCTATGATCACGCCAATGCACTCCAGCCTGGGCAACAGGGTGAGACCCTGTCTCTAAACAAAACAAACCAAACGTTTACACCAATAGAAATATAATGTTAGCCACATATATAATTTTTAAATTTTCTATAGCCAAATTTTTTAAAGTAGAAAGAAACAGGGTTGGTTGCGGTGGCTTATGCCTATAAATCCTAGCACTCCAGGAGGCAGAGGCGGGAGGACCCCTTGAGCTCAGGAGTTCCAGACCAGCCTGAGCAAGAGCAAGACCCAGTCTGTACTAAAAATAGAAAAAATTAGCCCGGTGTGTTGGTGCTTGCCGGTAGTCCCAGCTACTTGGAAGGCTGAGGCAGGAAGATCGCTTGAGCCCAGGAGTTTGAGGTTGTAGTGAGCTATGATGACACCACTGCACTCTAGCTGGGGCAACAGAGCAAGACTCTGTCTCAAAAAAAAAAAAAATGTATTTTAATATTAAATCCGGTGGTTCCAATGTATTAAAACTTATCGAGATATTTCACATTGTTTTTTGTATTAAGTCTTTGATATCTGATGTATATGTTACACTTTCGTTACATCTCCATTCAGACTAGCCACATTTTAAGTGATCAATTGTAACATGTGGCTAGTGGCTATGTTATTGGACAGCACAGGTTTAGGCAATGTCTGTGGAAGTGAAAATGGAAAGTATGTCCAACAGCTAGTTTATTTACCATCCTGAACCCAGTGAAGAAATCAAAGCTGAATAAAGGACTCCTACTTATTGCTTTCAAGGGGCAGATACAATTTAGGTACAAAACTTTGTAGCATAATGTTTTGCAAGTAGTGGATACTCAATATCTACTATGAATAAATTGTAGCATTATACTGCCAGAAGGAAACTTAGAGACTGTCTTACAACCTCTTCATTTTGCAGGTAAACTAGAAGATCCAGGGCTTAAATCATGACTGAACTGATTTTTCCTCTTAAATCTGTGTTAATCGTGTGTGAACATTCTTTGAAAATGTATGATAAGTTTTTCAAGATTCCTGTTCTAATCTTTTATATATAGAATTCTAGGACATCCTTTGGGATACAGAGAAGTTATTTCTTCAAACTGTTGCTTCAGAAGCTGCTAAGAATAGAAGACTGTAGAAGATAGGGAAGTTGTGGCTTTCTGTCTAATTTTTAATGCACATGAAGTAATTAAAAATGCTCATCTTCCTTTCTCTTGTCACATACTTTTAAAAAAAGTCTCTGAAGATTGAATAATTTTAAGTATTTCTTAACTGGGTGAAATGGAAACTTTGTAATTAAAGCCAATCAAGGTGCAGCTGCCCATTTGTTAATATACACAGAAATTATTTTCTTATTAAGGTCAGTTAATGGGATAAACCATTTTAAGAGAGTACTTTGAGAAAAAAAAGTTCTATTTTAAATTTATATATATGTAACTGTTTAATAAAAACTAAAGTCAGAAAAAAAGTTAACAAAACTATTTAAAGAATAAATTGCCTTCTTATTACTTCATAGTCAAGTCTCGAGTTATCTTGATTTTAACCTGTACTTTATTTTCTTGATCTTTATTTCAAATATTCTCACTATATATGTGTATACAGTGTGTGTGTATATTTGTGTGTGTAGAAATGTGTGTGCACACATGTGACAGTAGGCTTTTAAACCAAACTTAGTTTCTAAATTTAAGTTAAAAATGTTTCACCAACCTTCTATAACTGAGACATAAAACCAAATGCTTATGTTTTCAAAGTTACATTTCTTAGGCATCATAATTTTACCAAGACCAACTTGAGTTGACTGTATTTCTGAAATCTGTGCCCTTCTCATTTCCCCTGTTTCTCTCCCAGGGTCAAGATCTTCCCCACCCCAACCCAGTCCCCAGCCAGAACTGGGGTCAAGATCTTGTTACCATTTACCAGAACTATCTTAAGTCTCCTATGAAATACTATTCTTTTAGTCTCTCCCTACTCTGCTACTCCTACAACATGCTGTTAAATTGATCTTCCTAAAGAACTCTTGTCACAGCACTGTGCTCAGAAATCTTCAGTGGACTCCCTACTGCCTACAGATAAAGTCCAGATGCTCCATAATCTGGTCTCAAACTACTTGTCCTGTCTTGATTCTTACCCCTTACCTTCACCCATCTTTTGCTTTAATCAAATGAGGCCCCTGTCTTGTGAGCATACCCTGTTCCTTCCTGGTTCAGTGTTTTTGTTAATGATACGCCTTGTCTGAGTTACCTTTCCCTTTTAACAGCGATTGTTTAAATCCTACCCATCCTTTAAACTTTAAAGCCAAATTTAAAGTCCACATCCTTTTAAGTCTCCTAGGTGGAAGGAAAGAAGGAATCTCTCTTGATCTCTCCATAGCACTCTGTTATTATAACAAACTTTGTTTCTTTCAGATTGTACTTATAGAGATCTATCTTGCATTATAGTTGCCTGGCCTTACTTCCTTGACTAGTCTGTATGTTTATTGAGGAATGACTATGTCCTTATTACTTCTTGTAGAACCTCATGTGTTACAGCCAAGACAGTATAATGGAGTGATTAAGAACACAGTTATGCATTCAGACCACCAGTTTGAATCTCGGCTCAAGAACCTACAGTATTGACTATGAGCAAGTTATTTTTCTCTAAAACTTAAGTTTCCTTATCTGTACAATGGAAAGTACTCCTTCACATGCTCCTTAAGGGCGTTAAGATAACCGATACGAGTTTCTTAGCAAGTGCTTACTAAGTATGAGCTATTATACATCCAATAAATGTTTGCAGAACACGGAACATCTCAGCCTGGACAAAGCACCCACATTTCGATTATGTCACCATTCCTTAAGGCTTCTTCAAAACAACGGGTTTATGCTTGGCTAAGGCCTACATAGGCTTACCAAAAAGGTTCTCTCCCAGAGCAATCTACCCTAAGGAGGTCTAGTCTGAGAGCCCGGGGCTGAAGATCAGACAGGGAGGGGAGGAAAGCTTGCAGTCAAAATCCATTAATATTCAGCAAACAAAAGCTTAAAACTTTTTTTTCCTTTGGGTAAATACCCAGCAGTGGGATTGCTGGGTCAAATGGTAATTCTACTTTTAATTCTTTGAGGTATCTCCATATATAGCCAAAGTGTTGTACCCCCATAATATTCTGAAATTAAAAAAAAAAAAAACCTTAAAACTACCCCCGCCATGGAGATACTCTACTGTAGTTAAATGAGTGTTGTCAGTAAATGTCAGAGACCTTTAAAGAAGACTGGAGACTAAAAAGGAAGGGTAAAATGGAAATGTGGTAATTGCTTTGGGAAAGAGAAGTTTATTTCCACACAAATTTGTGTAAGAGCCTTCAATATGCAGTAGACTAAGGGAAGTACTAATCTGTGAAGAAGGATGGAGAGTGAGAATTTCATGAGAGCAAGTGATGGAGTGGCAACCTTCCAGCCAAACGATGGAAGTGCCTGAACCACTGCAGTGGAAGTGCAATAACTTAGGGAAATGGAAATAAAGATGGCAAGTTTCACCTATTCTTTCATTTATCCATTTATTTTGAGATCAGCATGCCGATTTCAAAATCCTGGGTAAAACTGATATCTAAGGGAAGAATGGAGGAAAAATTGGGTAGATGGAAAGAGTCTCAGAAAGAAGCAGGGATATCTCTTACTTTCAACAAAAGGAAAGGGAAGGATGAGTATACTTGGAGATGAAAAAGAAGAGCTGTATGAGTTCAAGCCTGGAAGTTTTTATTTTCTTGGCGAAGTAAAAAATTAAGCCATCATCAGGGCCTGATGTCAGCAGGAAGGCCAAAGAAGATTGGAGGCCAAAAAGGAATGGTAAATATTTAGAAAAAAGACATAGCGATGAGTGCTAATTTTCAAATCAGTTTGGAAATCATGAATTTGCAAACAAAGCCAACCAGAGAAAGTATCCATTTCTTCAGCCATCAGACGGTAGGACCTAAGCAGATTGATGGATTGATTCAATATTGGGGACTGGTGGTGGGTTTGAGGGAACATGGGAGGGAAGGGATTTTGAGATATGACTTTGAAATACTAAGGTTCCAGTGAGCAAAATGAAGGCGAGAGAGAGAGGACAGGCAGAAATTGGAGGGTTGAGATGCAATGAAGTAAAAGCAGCTTTTCTGGTAATGAGGGAACAGAAGAGGAGAAAGGAGAAAGTAGCCAAAGACAGGAACTTAAGTTTCAGAAACAACATTAAGTTTTAATGTATTGGCACTGTTTTAAAAAGAATAACTTCAACACGGCAAACAACTGCCTAGGCCTCTTTAGTAAGGCCATTAGGGTTATTTCTGTGGCATTCCTAGAATTTGCTTTTTGATTTGCCAGTGTCTTGGAAGTATTTGCTTGTCAATGCATAAAAATGTACACTCTTCTGATTTTTTTAGTTAATGTTTGTTTTATCAAATTAATACATGCACAAAGTCTGAAAACGAACATTGAAAAGGCTAATGAAATACAGCAGTTCTTTGCCCCACATGGCACCAGTTTCCCCAATGCTCTTCCTCAGAAGCACCTCTTTCTACTCTTAGCTGTTTCTTCTGCCACCCTTCACATTTCTAAATAACAGGCATATGCTGCTATCAAACATCCATTTTAGACATCATCTACTTACCTTTTTTATGGTAAGGAAAAGTTTACTTCACTTGCTGTGCCATCGCTCTTCTTTAGACACTTGTCCCCCACCCTTCCAATGTAGTTATGTTACAATTTTTGGTTAAATCAGTATTCAGTATTTGCATTATTGTGCCTATACAAATACTGCTCACAGTTGAAAGTTGTAGTATATTAAGTGATGATTTTCTTTCTTTTTTAAAAAATGAACTTTAATTTTTAGAAGTTTTAGATTTACAGAAAAATTGTGAAGTTAGGACATACAGAGTTCTCATATACCCTGCACCCAGTTTCTCCCACTGACATCTTGCATTATATAGTACATTTGCTACAACTAATAGACAAATAGTGGTACATTATCATTAACTAAAGTCTGTAGTTTATTCAGATTTCCTTAGTTTTTGCTTAATGTGTTTTTTCTGTTCCGGGATCCCTTTCAGGACACCACATGCAGGATATGTTTATTATAGTTGTCATGTCTCCTGCTCCTCTTGGTTGTGATAGTTTCTCAGGCTTTCCTTGTTTTCAATGACCTTGCTATTTTTTTCTGAGGTAAAACATGCTTTAATTTTTTTTCATTTTGTTGGTGCTTTTTTTCCCTTGATCTGTTGCTAATTTTCTCCATATCTTCCTATAGTGTCACAGTGCATTTTCCCATAAGACAACTTGCATCGGGTAATCTAGTCATTCTGGTTGTTTTCCTTACAGCCCTATCTCCTGGAAACTAATATTCTCTCTGGGGCTAGTGCTCTCTGGGCTTGCTGTAGAGTTACCCTTGGACTTGTATTGCTCTCAACTTTGAAATTGCCTTTACCATTTTCCTGGGATGTGTTCCCTATATGCTGGGACTCAGGTCTTCTTCTTTTTTGGTTTATTTTCTTGTGTTGGTGAAGTATATTTTCCAGTAGTTTCTTTAGGTTAAAAAGAAGATATGGCAGAAAGCATTGTGAAAACAACCCTCAAAATAACTGCCTCTTGAGTCATGTTGCTCTAGTCTGGACTGGTTACCATGTTAAGCCCATTGCACAGTGGTGATCCTAAAGAGTCCCCTTGCTTCACCCCTGGGTTGTATCTTCTGGTTTCTATACCCCATATTTTCCCCTTTCTCAAGTTATTCCCTCATTTTGGTGGATATACAGGAGAGGTTCCTAAGAATGAATGCATAGAAAGTATATTTTTTGAGACTTTATTTTACCCTAATCCTTTACAGGGTAAAGACTGGCTATAGATTGGAAATAATTTTCTCTCAGGATTTTGAAGACATTGCTTCACTGTCTTCTAGCTTCCAGTGTTGCTGTTGAGAATTCCAAAGCCATCCTGATTTCTGTGTGATCTTTTGCATATGAGCTGTTTTCTCCCCCTCTTTGGAGACCTGTGGGATCTTCTTTTATCCCCAGTGTTCTGAAATCTCTTAGAGATTGTTATAGTGTATGTCTGTTTTCATCCTGTGTGCAGCCTTTCAATCTGTAAAGATGACATTCAGTTCTGGAAATTTTCTTGAGTTATTTCACTCTGTATTTCTTCCCTTCTGTATTCCCTGTCTTCTCTTTCTGAAATTCCCCTTATTTGGATACCGAATGTCCTAGACTTATTTTTTGCTCCTATTATTCATCTGTGTCATTTTGTTCTACTTTCTGGAAGTTCTTTTTCTGTTTTCTGATCCTGTTTTTTAATAGCTTCTTGTTCTTGTTTCATAGATGCAATGTCTTCCTGTATCTCTCTGAGAATATTAGTGATAGTTTACTTTTTAAGTTTTTTTTCTACCTTATTTCTATTTCCTCCAAATTCTTTTTTCTATTTTGGTCTCTCTTCCATGTTATATGCTTTCCTCAGATATCTGTTAAAGCTTAGATGTCTCCTCATGTCATGATTAGCAGTGGGAATTGAAAGCTGATTGGAAGCTCTGAGGGTAGTTATGGAGCCTGTCAACTTTGAGGATCACTGAAGAGTGATCTCGTTGGGCCATTTGTGGGGGGCTAATAATGTTGGTATCTCTAGGTTTTTCCTCTTAGGCCAGTGAGTTTCCCTAGAGAGTACTTTTCCTTTTTTCTGCCTGGCAGGTAAAGATGTGGCTGCCAGTCTTTTCTAGGGCTTCAGCATTGATCATTCAGTATGTCCATGGTCACTCACCCCAGACCCTAATTATTAATGGTAAAAGTATCCATGCCCTCAGCTGGGCCAGTCAACTTCTAATGCAAAGAGTTTCTCTTTTGCCCTCTCTAGAGGAAATATGCTTCAGAATTCTCCAGAAGTAGAGGAGGAGACAACAGATCTTCCTGATTCTCAGCTGTTGCCCAATCCTTCTTTTAGTCAACTGCCTCCCATTCTAGAGGTACCTATTGCTCCTGTTGTGGAGACTTTTGAGTATTGAGCTGTATAAATCAGGTTGGTTTTCAGCTTCCCTACTGCTAGTTTAAGATCTGGATTTCTCTTGTTTGCTAAAAGAGTTACTTCTCATCCATCTTTTTTCTAGCTCACAAAAATCTTGTTCTCTCCTCTCCTTTTTTTCCTATCTTTGGGTTTTGTTTTTAAAAAAGGAAGAATTCCTTATAGTTTTACTAGGGCTAGAAGAAGGATGAAACTAGTTATGCATGTTCAATTTGCTATCTTCACCCAGAAATGTCTACATTAGTCTTTTAACTGCAACATAGTATTTGTAGTGTAGATATACCAATATATTTTTATCCAACCCTCATTGATAGAATTTCTTTCTAAATTTTTGTACCACATACAATGCAGTACTCTTGTATATACCTTTCCTTCCCTGCACATATGGAACTATTTCCAGAAGTGGAATTTCTAGATTGAATATGTGTATTTAAAACTGCAATAGCTACTGCCAAGTTGTTATTCAGAAAGGCTGTCCCAGTTTACTGTCCTATCAATAGTATCCATTTCCCCACATCCTTGCCAACATTGGAATAATCTTTGAAATTCTTCCCAATCTAAAAGGTGAAAAAAATGATACCTCGTTGTTTTAATTTGCACTTCCTCAATCACTACTGGATTTGAATGTCTCTGTTCTTGGTTATGTGGTAACTAGCCTCCACAATGGCACCAATTAATTCTTGCCTCCTGAGACTTAAGCCATTGTGTAGTCCCCTCCCACACTGATTAGGGCTAACTTGTTTAACCCAATAGGATATTGCAGAAATGATAGAGTATGACTTCTGAGGCTAGGCGATAAAAGTCATCATGCCTTCTTCCCTGAGCTTTTTTTGGATCTCTCACTTTGGGGGAAGCCAGCCTCCATGTCTTCAGAACATTCAAGCAGTCCTGTGGGTAGATGCAAGTGGCCAGGAACTCAGGTCTCCAGTCAACAACCACAGTTAACTTGCCAGGCATGTGAGTGAATCACCTTGGAAGTGGATCCTGCAGCCAAGCCAAGTCTTGAGATGACTGTAGCCTTGGCTGACCTATTGACTATAACTTAAGCTGCTCCAAGATTTCTAACTTGTAGAAACTGTGCGAGGTAAGTATTTGTTGCTTTAAGCAGCTAAGTTTGGGGTAATTTGTCATGTATAGATACATACAGATATATAGTTACGTATAGATAGATACATACAAGCTAATACAGATTTTTTGGTCCTTTTGCATTCTTCTGGGAATTTCCTGTTCATACTGTGTCCATTTTCCTATTGGGCCATTTTAAAAAAAAATTATGTAGCTATTCTTTACATATAAAATCTATATTAAGCTGGGTACAGTGGGTCACACCTGTAATCCTAGCACGTTGGGAGGCCGAGGTGGGAGGATCTCTTGAGGCCAAGAATTCGAGACTAGCCTAAGCAACATAGCAAGATCCCGTCTCTACAAAAAATAGAAAAATTAGTCGAACATGGTGGAATGCACCTGTAGTCTCAGCTACTCAGGAGGCTGAAGCAGGAGGATCCTTTGAACCCAGGAGTTTGAGGTTGCAGGGAACTATGACAATGACATGGCACTCTGGCCCAGTCAACAGACTAAGACTCTGTTTCAAAACAAAACAAAACAAAACAAAAAACAAACTATATTAATCCTTTGTTATACATGTTGCAAAAATTTTTCTCAGTTTATTGAATGTTTTTTAAACATTGTATCCATTAGTTTACATTAATTTTAAATCCTTATCTAGTCTAAAACATAATCTTTCTCTTAATGTCTTGACATTTTGTATATTATGTAATAAGAAGACTTTGTTTCTACCTTAAGGTTTTAAAAATATTTTCCTATATTTTATAACTGTTTTTTTTAACAGAGCTTTCTACTCTATATGGAATTCATTTTAAAAAATCCATTTTACTTTTCTCCCAAATGGATAGCCAGTTATCCCTACACTATTTATTTAAAAACTCATTTTTAACCCTTATGGATTTGAAATACCACCTTTTTTTTATACTGTATACCCATATATTTAGGCATCCATTTCTTGGCTGTTTGATTCTGTTGAGTATTTATCGAATTCGGCTCCTGGATCATACTTGTTAAATTACTATGGCTTTATAGTATGTTTTGATGTCTTCTAAGGTAACCTAGTCCTTCATTCATTTTTCTTCTTTTTAAAATTGCCTTGGGTGTTCATTTTTCAAATGAATTTTAGAACCAGCTTGTCACATTTCTTAGCTTCTTGGGGCTTTGATTATACTAACTTTTAAAATATTGTGGTGAAAACTTACATCTTTAAAATATTGATTGTTGTCATCCAGGAGCATGATATAACTATTAGGTCTATTTTTATGTTCTTTAATAAAGTTTTTTCATTTTTTTCATATAGGTCTTGCACATTTTTTGTTACATTTATCCTCAGATGACATAAGTTTTTAAGGTTATTATTAATGAAATCATTTTGTTTTCCTATATAATTTCCTAACTGGTTAATGTTGGTATGTAACAAAACTATTATATATTAAATATATTGATTTTTATATGCTGATTTAATATTTGGCACCTTATGACACTCTTATTAGTTCTAATAATTTTTAGTTGATTCTGTTCTATTATATATAGATGATCATTTCCTCTACAAATAACCTTAGTCCTCTCTCATCCTATCCAATATCTGTACGTCTTATTTCTTTTATTTGTCTTATTACACTGGCTAGGGCCTCTAATAAAATGACAAAATAGTTGTAATAAATTCATTGACACTATTACGGTGCTTCCTCAAATGATGTTGAATAGGATATTTGCTGTGGGGTTATGGTAGTTAACTGCTATGATTTGAATATGTCTCCCAAAGTTCATGTGTTGGGAGCTTAATCCCAATGCAACTGTGTTGGGAGGTGAGGCCTAATAAGAGGTGATTTGGTGATAAGGGTGGAGGCCTAATGAATGGATTAAAGTAGTTTTCTGGGGAGTGAGTCAGTTATCATGAGAACAGGTTGTTATAAAAGTGATCCTGGGGCCGGGCGCAGTGGCTCACGCCTGTAATCCTAGCACTCTGGGAGGCCGAGGCAGGAGGATCACTTGAGCTCAGGTGTTCGAGACCAGCCTGAGCAAGAATGAGACCCTGTCTCTAAAAAAAAAAAAAAAAAAAAGTGATCCTGGCCCCAAAATTGATCTTGGCCCCCCGTGCTTTCTCTCACATTCTCTCTTGCCCTTCTGCCCTTCTGCCCTTCCACTATGATGACCCTCACCAGTTGCCAGCACCATGTTCTTGGACTTCTCAGCCTCTAGAACTATGAGCTAAGTAAACTTGTATTCTTTATAAGTCACCCAGTCTGTGATATTCTCTCATAGCAGACATTAACCTTTACCAAATTTAAGATATTTATTGCTATTCCTAGTCTAAGAATTAGGAATAGGTATACAGTTTTATTAATTTTTTTCAGGATCTATTGGATTTTTTTTTTCTTTTCTAATCTGACAATATTCAGAAATACATCAACTGATTTCCTAATGTTTAACCATCTTTACATTTCTGGGATAAATCTTACTTGGTCATGATGTGTTAGTCTTATAATTGAAAGTTGAATGTGTAATACATTTTATTTAGATTTTAGTCAAAACTTCTAATATAAGTTGGTATTTAAAGCAGTTTATCACTCAATTTGCTGAAGTGTATTTCTATGCAATAAATACTAGGGAAATGTGGTATTATTAGTGTAAGGATTTTATACTTGGATTTGAGCAGAATTTTATTTTGCTTATGTAAATTGTTTGATTTTATTGAGAGATACTAACTGTTCAATGTCTTTTTAAAATTTTTATTTATTTAATTACTTATGTATTTATTTATTTATTAGCAATGGGGTCTCACTGTGTCACCCAGGCTGGTCTCAAACTCCTGGCTTCAAGTGATCCTCCCACCTCATCCTTCCAAGTAGCTGGGACTGGAGGCATGATCCACCATGCCCAGCAATGTCTTGTACATGTATTTGCCATGTATTTTTAAAAATGTTTTGAGGAAAAGATATTTAGCTGGCCTGTCACAGATTGTAGAGTTGTACTAAGAGATATGTAGGAACAACAGGATAATGTTTTTGCTTTTTTTCTCTTACTTTGGTGCTACTCTTTTCTCCCCTTCCTTAGTAGTTGGAAGACTCACAGAACTTGGTTGGAAATTTAGCTCTTCTAATTATTAGCTAGTAATTTCATAGTTATTTATCCTCTCTAAACCTTAATTATGCCATCTGTAATAATTGAAATTTTAACAATGCCATTTATGGCTAGGCTGATAGACCCTCAAGAACACACCCACACATTGATAGCTTGTATATATTTTCAGCAAGATGAAAGTAAATTATACGCAGCTATTAGTGGAATACAGCAAATAGGTTTCATTTGGACTATCTGTCAGATCTTCATGGACCCACAGATTTCTGCCTTTTAAGTCCAACGGGCAAATGGTGAACCGTGCCATTACAAAAATATATTTAATATATGCCAGACTACTGGCAGGCTATTGTAGAAGGATAGTCTAGAAAGCATATTAAAAGCTTGATCATGCTGGGCACGGTGGCTCACGTCTGTAATCCTAGCATTCTGGGAGGCCAAAGCAGGAGGACCACTTGAGGTCAGGAGTTCTAGACCAGCCTGAACCAGAGCCAGACCCCATCTGTACTAAAAATAGAAAAAAATCAGTGGGCCTGGTGGTGCACACCTGTAGTGCCAGCTACTTGCGAGGCTGAAGCGGGAGGGTCACTTGAGCCCAGGAGTTTGAGGTTGCAGTGAGCTATGATGGTGCCACTGCACTGGTGACAGAGTGAGACTGTCTGAAAAAATAAATAAATAAAAAAAGCTTGATCAGCAATCTATGGCTCAAGGATTTCATGATTACATAATCCTGGGTTACATTACCTGTTTCAAGCAATCTTGAAGTTGTTTTAGGGGTCTTCTGCCATCATCACCTATTATTATTTTTAAAATAAAAAACAGAAACATTACTTCCTAGCCCTTGAAAGTCCTATTGCATCTTATTGCACGTAACACTTCCTCATGGGATTGTTACAAAGCTTATTATTTTTTTGGGACAGGGTCTCATTCTGTCACCCAGGCTGGAGTGCAGTAATTCATTGCAGCCTTGAACTCCTGGGCTCAGGCAATCCTCCCACCTCAGCCTCCCAAGTAGCTGGGACTACAGGCGTGTGCCACCACACCTGGATAATTTTTTTAAAAAAATTCTTGTAGAGATGGGGGTGAGGGAGTGTGTCTCTCTCTGTTGCCCAGGCTGATCTTGAACTTCTGGCCTCGAGCAATCCTCCTGCCTCAACCTCCTAAAGTGCTGGGATTGCAAGTATGAGCCACCGCACAGGGTCCCAGCTGAGGAAACTTGATTATCAAGTTATTCAAGTAAGCCTTGAGTTTCCTTCCTTAGGTTAGAGCACAGTGCAGAATAGAAACTGCTCTGTTGGAGGTGACTTGTGGGTCCCTGAGAAGTGACCTCAGTCTGCCAGGAAAAAAAGAACCAGCAGTGAGCTTCTTGGACTGCAGCTGCATTTAATTCAGTTTGTCCTTGAGGGCAGGGGGCATTTCAATTTAGCAAACTCTAGAGTTTATGATGGAATCCTAAGTCATGGAACAGAGGAATAACTGGGCTTCTTGCTTTCAGAACTTGCCTGGTGTGGACCCTGCCAAGCCCTCTACATTAACCTCATCTGAAGGTCCATCCCCCTAACCCAGCACTCACACACTTGCAGCTCCAGGACATGCCCTCCTCTCAGCACTCCGTATTTTAGCTGTGGCCTATGACTAGACCACTGTTCCTTTTTTCTTCTGGCCAGAACCTCCTGATGAAATAAACAGCTCTGTGGACTCTATGCTGTCTGAGTTTAGAGCCCATCTTGTAGGTTACTTTAAGCCTCTAATGACTATCACACTGTATTGTGTGATTTATCTGCCTTACCAACTAGGTTTTAGGACAAGTACCTTTTAAAAAAATCTTGTCATGACCAAGCTTGGTGGCTCTCGCCTGTAATCCCAGCATTTTGGAAGGCGGGAAGATCGCTGAGGACAGGAGTTCGAGGCTGCAGTGAGCCATGATCACACCACTGCACTCCAACCTGACCAACAGAGGGAGAGGAGACCCTGCCTCAAAAAAGGAAAAAAAAAGTCCTCAGCTGGGACACTTAGTCTTCTAGGTACTTTCAAGCTACTAGTCTCTGGTCCCCACCTTTTTATTGTGTCTTCTATTTTCTCTCATAGTTAAAAAGCTCTTAACAGTTAGTTAGAGGCAGCATTTTAGAATTGGAGCCTGAAGCAGGAGCGTTTATGTCAGTGACCCGCCAACTTTTGGGCTCACTTTCGGGCTCTGTAGCACAATACCATTCCCAGGTTCGACGGCTGAGTCAGAAGGAGACCCTGACCCTCGAGTCGAAGGGAAACAGGAAAGTCTTGGTAAAAGTTGCAGGGTCCACCGCTGTCAATGTCCTTCGAGGGTAAAAACAAAAATTCAACCAACCAAAACAAAATCAAAAAGCTTCATACTATTCTATTCTTTTCTGTCTTGCAAAATGCAATCCGAGCGCCGCCAGAGCCCCAGGGGCCGGGAGCGCCGGGGCGCGGCCCTGTCCCGGCGCCCGGCGCGGGGGCGCGCACACGCCTCTCTGCAGACTCAGGTTTTCAGGCCCCGCCTCCTCCGGGCCCAGCTGATCGCCGCCGCCCATTAGGCTCGAGACTCTGGCGCCTAAAGCCCTGCGCCCTCCGCCCCCGTCTCCCGGCCCTGGCCCCGGCCCGGCACGCCCCGAGCGCGGCGGGCGGCGGGCTCAGCGCGCGGATCTGGGTCGGGGCCGCGCAGCCTCGGGGCCGGCGGGCGCAGGGAACGGGAGGTGGGGCGGCCGCGGCCGGGCCCGCCCCCCGCCGCCCTCCGCCGGCCGGCTGGCGCGGCCATGGAGGTCTACATCCCGTCCTTTCGCTACGAGGAGAGCGACCTGGAACGGGGATACACGGTAGGCGCGGGCCGCGGCGGGACAGGGCCCCGCGAGCCGGGCCTGCGGCGCTGCGCCCGGGATGTGCCCTCGGCCGCCGCCGCCCCTGCGCAGGGGTCCGCTCGCTCCTCTCTCCCCTCCCCCGGCCCGGAGGAAGGGCTGTGCCCCGCCGCGGTTGTCAAGGAGACGGGCGCCCCCCCAGGCCCCGGGGTTCCATCCCTTCCTGCTCCCTGCCTCGGGGCAGGAGCGCGGGAGCCCAGCGCTTGGACGCGGCACTCGCCATTCTCCCCGCCGCCCGCCCTCTGGAGCCCAGGATGGGCTTCGTTCCTTTCCAGCACAGCTGCCCCCTTAGTCCAGACCGAAGTAGCTTCGCGGCAGGTTCATGCTAGCTTCCAAGTTCTGTGCTATTCGTTCAGCTAGAAAACATGTTACTTTGAAAAAAATCATCATTTGTAGCTGTGTGTTAGCCAAAGTAAACACATGTGTTGGTTTTAGATGGTTTCCAAAGTTTGCTTTTTTCTTTTTTTTTTCCAGTTACGCAGTGCCATGAAATTGCAAAATCGGTATTTATTGAGCACCTGTTTCATACATAGGACTGTGGTCACCCAGAAATGTGAAACTGGACCCCTGCTCTCAAGAGTGAAGGGGAGGGCAGAGACGAGGGCATGGGCCCTTTTGGGTAACAAGTTTAATGAGTGAACTGTTGGTGGTGATTTCTCAATGAATTTAAACATTTTTACCTAGACAGTCATTGCTAGTGGGGGAGATGTCAGAGGGTGGGTAGACCTTGGAAGAATTTATTTATAGTTGTTAAAGAACGGATAGGGTTGGAGAGAGATTGTAGAGAGCAGTCTGAAAGGATTATTTTATTTATGGCCAATTCACTAACTTGCTAAACACCAGTTACATGAATTTGGCAGAGTATTTTAACCCATCCCCCCTCCTCTAAATATTATTGGTATTTGGTGACAGTCTGTTGGGCCCTTGTGTTTTCATAGCAAGGACTAAATTACCCTTTCAAAGGAAGATTTAGAGTTAAAAGCAGTGATTGAAAAAAAAAAAAGTCCAGAAGTGTGTAGGTTTTTAGAATTGAGCAGACTGCTGGGTCCAAGTGTCCTGAGACAAGTACTAAAAGTGCTTTCCATGAGAAGGAAACTGCAGGGAGAGGGGAATTGTGCTGTATAGTGGCAGTTATTTATATAAATAATCCTTTCCAGTGAATTAACATTTGGTTAAATATTCTGTATCGTCTTTTTTTAAAAATTGAACTTAAACTTGAATCTGTTCAAGACTTTTCTCTTGGAGCTTTTATCCAGGTTTCCTAAGCCTAAAACCTTGGTTCATTCTTCCAGGTATCTCACGTCTCTATCAGCATCCTCAACGGTCATGGAGGGCCTACCATTTGGGGGTTTTTATTTTAAGATCTGAAGATAAAAAGGGCCTTGGTTATATTTTGTTAGGGGCCTTGGTTTTCAGAGAGAAGATGAAGTTGGTCTCACTGGTCCAAGCTAAAAGTTAATTACCTGCAGAAATAAGCACTTTGAAATAGATCATAATTAAGGCTCATTGCCCATTATTGATTTTCTTCTACTAGAGGAACTGTGCTCTTTAAAAGTTTACTTTAAAAAAAAAAGATCCTAACTCATTTAGATTGGGAGCCAAACTGTTAAAATACATTCTGAAGTGATTTTTTTTTCCTTTATGAGTTTGTGAAGCACTTGTTAATACTTTTCCCCCCTGAGCAACTAATTTTGTAATTGTACAGCAGTTGATTCATTCAACAAATATTAACTGAGCACCTGCTATATATCTCTATTCTAGGTGCTGGGAATATAGCAGCAAATAGTATTTCAGCTTAAAAAAAAAACCCTAGAATTTAAAAGATATAATCTCAGTTTCCTAAATAAGAAACTGGTAAAATAATGTATTCCTTAGTTTAAAGAAACAAACAAAAAAAAACCTTTTTACTTTAGTGATTATGTTTGTGATTTTAAATTTAAAAACATCTCATTCTAACAAATTCAATGATAGGATGTTGAAAGTAGAAACAGATGGTTTCTCCTTTCTGCTTCTAGTCCCATACCCCCAGAGGTAAGTGTTGGGGTGTGTCTTAGAGGTTTTTTTCCCTATTCTGTGAAGACATATATATATTTTTTCTTTTTAAAAAATAAATGGCAACATTTTACTACAACTGTCATCCTACAACATGTGGACATCTTTCAGTGTTGATACGGAGAGGTCTGCCTCCTCTTACTAACTACTAGTGAGTGAAGGGCTCTTCCACCATATGGTGTACCGTAATTTGTTTACCCAGGTCTCTCTTGATGGCCATTGACATTTGTTTGTAATTTTTAGCAACTATATCTAATGTTAAAATAAGACCTCCTTGTCCATACTTTTTTACTGGGTAAAAAAGCCAACCACTTGGCTTTCTGTAGAACATTAACTAGAAGTGATACTTCCAGGCCTCTTAAAGCTTTTATAGATAATATGCAATTGTTATTTAAAAAGTTTATACAAACTTATGCCCAATGTACAAATTTATTTACTTTTAAAGAGTGAATTTTTGCCCCTTAAGTATTTAAAGATTTGCTGTGGGCTTGCACTGTGTTGGTGGGGGTTTAAAGGATGGAAAGGTTTTGTTCCTGTCCTTAGGGATCCTCAGCCCATCCAGGAGCTACTCAGAGCAAGGCAGGGAAGGGTTAGGGTACTCAGGGGCTTCAGGGAGTGAGAGGTCAGTTGCTCTGCAGGGTAGCTGTGCTGGGGTGGGGGTTGGGGTGGTTAGGAATGCTGACTTTGAAATCTGGTTAGGTTTTTGCTAGGATTGTGAATTTTAGAAAGGGGAAATACAGGGCAAAGTGTCATCTCAGAAGAAAGGCATTTTAAAACTCAGATACACCAAAAAAAAAAAAAAAATGCGGGGGCACTTCTAAATCAGTTTCCTTTACAAAGAAGTAGGAGAGGATGTTGTAACAAAATGCAGATGAAGTCAAATGTTACTACTTCCTGGGAAAGTCATTCTCTTCTTTCTCCTCCTCCCGCCTCCCCCATATGCCAATAGTTTACTTGTTTAATATCTGTTTCCCTGCGAGGCTATATACTCCTTGAGGCTAGGAATAGTTCATCTCCACTGTTGTATCTAGTACAGGGCCTTTCACATAGTAAGAATTCAATACATGTCTGTTGAATAACTAATGAGTGATTAAATCTTCATAGGAGGAGAAAAGCAGAAGAGCAGTGATCTTGAGGCATGAAGCAGCTCAGTGGGTTAGGTGGGGGTTGGGCTGCAGACTGAAATTTTGAGTAAGTAGCAATGATTGTGCAAAGTGATTCCAGAAAGAGAGAGATGGGGAGAGACTAGCTCACTAGCCTTGAGATCTATAAAGGGAGTGTGGACTTAAACCTCAGACAGGGTGAAGTTGTTGAAGAGTTTCAAGGAAGGAAATAACATGATTAGCTTTGCATTTAGAAAGATGACTATCTTAGTTCAGGTTGCTAGGTAGTTTATAAACAACAGAAATTTATATCTCACAGTTCTGGAGGATGGGAAATCCAAGATCAAGGTGCTAGCAGATTGTGTCTGGTGAGGGCCCACTTCCTGGTTTATAGATGGTGCCTGCTTGCCATGTTCTTACATGGGAGAAGGGGCAAGGATCTCCCTTGGACCTATTTTATAAGGACATTAATCCCATTTATGAGGGTTCTGCCCTCATGACCTAATCATCTCCCACGAGGCCCTACCTTCTAATACCATCACGTTGGGGTCAGAATTTCAACTTATGAATTTGAAGGAGACACAATTCAGACCATAGCAATGGTTCTGGAGCACTCATCATTTAAGAGACACTTGCAAATGATCGGGAAGGAGCGGATAAAGGCCTGAACTAAGGCTTTAGCACTGAACATGGAAAGGAAGGGATGACTACAAGAATCTCCAGTACCTGGGGACCAGATGTAGGGCAGCAGGGTGACTCCCATGGATGCAGGTAAGATAAGAACTGAAGCAGGGGAGATATTCATTTGGGTACCTGCAGAGTTTTGGTGATGGATGCAGGCATTTGATTTTGGAGTTCAGGGTAGATAGAGGTCTGGGTTAGAAATGTGGCTCTAATGGGGACATTCAACATCAAAGATGGGAAAAAACATATGCAGAGTGAGGAAGGAGGAAGGGCCAAGGGTCAAATCCTAGAATTTGTGAGAGCAAAGATGTCCCAGCACAGAATCCAGAAGGAGGAAAAAGACCTAGGGGTGTGAGGCTAGAGAAAGGAAGGGTGGGAGATGCTTTACAAGAAAGAAAGTGCCAGATGTTGCTGAGTGGTCTTGCAAGGTGAGGATGGAGAAAACAGCCCAATCCAAGACCTGGGAATACCAGGTCTCAGATGCCAGTTTAGGCTAGTATTTTCAATTTTAAGATACATTATTGATAAAAACAACAAAACTAGAATTACTACTTAGGTAACAACACAAAAATTTGAATGTATTAGATTTCAGTTTTCACAGCTGTAAAAATCAAAGCATGAATTAGATTCAAGTCCATTTTAACTAAATGTCTATGACTGACTACATGTGTTATGCTTATACAAATATATCCTCTTGGGATCTGGAATCTATCAATGATTTACTTGTTAGACACTTAGAAATGTATTATGCTCTTCAGTACATAAGGCAGCTTTATATATACATATAAATAGGATCATAATATTGTGATATATGTAGTTTTAAAGTTTTTATGGATTAAAATACAAAAAATGAATAATGTAACAAACCACCATTTACCCGTTACTCACCTTCAGTATTTTACAATTCTTATTTTATTCACCACCCCTTATTCTCTATCTTTTTTTTTTTTAATTCTGGAGTATTTTAAAGCAAATTCAAGACATAATTTTACCTGTAAATATTTTCCTATGAATATCTGATACGTAAAGACTTTTTAAAACTATAACCAAAATGTAAATATTACCACAAAATTAGCAATACCTTAATATCCAATTCCCAATTGTTTTTGTTGTTTTTGACGTAACCACAATGTAAATACTGCCTGGGAATTAGCAATGATTTACATTTTATTGTTGCTATTTTACATTTGTGAGAACGAGGCTGGGAGGTTGAGGGAGTCTGGCTGGCTGCCGGAGAGTGGCCTTCCTGTCTCTGTTTGCTTTCATCCTCAGAGTAGCTTTACCTGGTGACAAAATGGTGACAAAATTATAGCCTTTTAAAAATTTTTATGTACGACAGCATTCAGAGGAAGAGAGGGCATTTCTTCATAGGAAGGGCACTTTTTTACCCAGGAGTCATGAGCAAATAAGTCTCTTATCAATCCCCAGTTGGTTTCTCAAACAATTCTACTGCCAGGGGAATTCAAGGGAATTCTGTAGGCCAGTTTGCTGAGGCCAGGGTTATCTGAACCAATCACCATGGCAGGAAGGATAGGTTAACCAGATGGAGTTAAAATAGGAGGCATCTCTGGAGCTGGGAATGGGTCAGTCCATTCCTGCCACCTAACCCCCCAGGCATCATAGTGGGAGAAGGGCAGCAGGATGTCAGTGAGGCCACAATGCCCACAACAACCTCCTTCAGTCATCCATTACCAGCACATATAATGAAGGCGGCCTTTGTGTAACAAGGATGTAGCTGGCACGGTGCCTCATTTGTGGTAAGCTCAACGCAGAAGCCCACATTAAATATTTGTTGAATGACTAAATCAAGCATGTGTAAGATATGTTCCTTACCCCTAAGGACAAGAAATACAGCTTGAAAACATTCTTCTTGACCATTAACAAACTTAGAATAGTACATTTATTTAAAAGTCAAAATAGGTACAAAAGGATTGAATTTTGGAAATGTGGTGCTTAGGAATTTGGGGACAGAATTAAATTTGTTTTCATCGAGCTAGAAATATGTTTTAATCTTTTAGTAGTTATTTTCAAATGTATGTATTCTTTTAAAATAAACTTTTAGTTTTGAAATAATTTTAGATTTGCAGAAAAGTTGGGAAGTTAGTACAGAGAGTTCCTGTGTACCCCTCACCTAGTTCCCCCCATTGTTAATGTACTATATTACCATGATACTTGTTGGAACAAGGAAGCTAACATTGGTTCATTGCTATTAACTAAACTGCAGAATTTATTTGAAGTTCACTGGCTTTTCTACTAATGTCCTTTTTCTGTTTCAAGATCCAATCCAGGATACCACATTGCATTTACTTTAGTTTGCTTTGACCCGATACTAAGTTTGTAGTCCCAATTGTGGCATATTATGTCTCAAAAATGAGGTAGGTGTATTATTATAGATGAACCTGTACAGATCCAATTAAATTTTGGTTATTTCTGTTGCTTCCTGGGTGATTTTTGCTATTTGAGCTTATTTATAATATTCCACCAGTGTATGATGGAAGCTCACGTTGCCTAACGGTGGTCTCATGCTGTCTGCATTCAAAGCCTGCCTCCAGCGTTGATTAAGAGATCAAGCTACATAATCTCCTTGTGCCTTATTTTTCTTGTCTATAAAAGAGGATGATCTGTAAAAGAGTACCTACCTTGTAGGTCTGGTTTGAGAATTAAATGAGATAATGCTTGTAAAGGGCCAGGAATGTTCTACCTATGTTTGTGATTCATTATTATTTCAAGTAGGGACTGCTTTGAAATTTACTTATTTTTTTAAAGCTCTTTGATGTTAATTAATAATGTAAACAAAAGTCCAGGAGAAATATTTATGTTATAAAAAATAAACTCTATGCAAATAATTTGATATACAGTACTTTAGAAACAACAATTACATATAACCAACTGGTATTCTTATTACAACTTTCAAACTTCAATTAAGGTTCCATTTTCTAGCCTTATTTACTATCCATGCTATTTTTCCTCATGTTCATAAAGGCTAATATATTTACATAAGTGATTAGGATACAGTACAGAGGTCATGGAGATACATATTTCCAGTCTTCTTTATTCTTTTCTGGGCCCCACTCTGCCCCTTCAGAACGAAGGAACTGTCAGGTTCATGCTTTGCATTCTTAAGCTGGTCTTCCAGTACTCATTTAGATTTTGTAATGAAATTTTCTGTTATTTTGCTTTGTATATGCCTTTGCTGTGTTATTTTTTATTGTTGTCTTATTCCCTCTCACTCTTTTAAAACTAACTGTTTATTATGGAAAATTTCAACTTATGCAGCAGTAGAGAGAATAATGACCCCTTTATGCTGGTTTGAAAATTAAGCTCATGATCAATGTTGTTTCCTACATCTGTAAATATTTTCAGATATTTATACTGTATGTCAAAAAAACAGATTCCCCCTTTAAAATATAGCTACGATATCATTCACTTAAAAATGAGCAATATCATAAATACCAATCCATTTTTACATAAATTCGTTATGAATTTGAGCATATAGCACATTTGGTATAGTTCAATCCATTGCATTTATCATTTTTATGACTTTTTATCCCATCTTTGTTCATTTTCAAGTTTGGCCTTTTCAAGTTGGGTGCTATGCCCTTGACACAACCTTAGTAGTCTTTGTTAACTTCCTTGCTTTTAGTATAACAAGAAATTCCCGGTACTTCTTTTACATTCCCACTCTGGATCTGGGATTAGCCATTTCTCTAAAGATCCCTGATTGCTTTTAGTGGGAAATGAGATTTAGAAACCACAATCTGTACACAAGGTGTGGACTGGTTTGTGAAGATTTCTAGATCTTTTCAGTGGTCAAAGCTAGGATTTTTTTAAAGCGAAAATACATGATAAATTGAGGATATCAGGATTTTTTTCTTACTCTTTTCCACCTTCTTTTCATGAGATTCAGAAAATATGATTAAGTATAGAGGTTATTCATGTACAAAGCTTGAGGACAGCCACTTGGGAAACACACACTCCAAATGAATGGGGTCAGCTCCAAATGAATGGGGAGCTGAGGTTTCAGTTATACAGGCAGAGACTGAGAAGTTTTAGCAGGATTACATTTCCATATAAGACTAGTACGTACATTACAGCGATTGGTTACAGATTGCTACATTCCAAGGAAGATTACTTTATTACTTCATGAGGAGGGATAAAGATCTGAATGGGGTCTTTTCTCTGGAGCTGCTTGGTCTTCCTAATTATTTACAGAAAAAAAGGCAGAAGTTGCAGCTGCATGCCAGGTGACTCAGGCTGCATAGCCACATTTTTCTCAAGGCTCAGAATAATTTAAAGTTCCAATAGCTTTAAGTTTGAATCGCTTAATTTCACACTCTCTTCTGTCTTCAACTGTGTCTTTTTTCTCCCACACCAAGAATCTTGGTTCTTGAGTTGCAGAAACTGATAGAATTTGAATATCACATGATTAGCAATTTGCATTTTCTTATAAGCATAAATGTGTCTTAATTATAATACCAGTACTACCATCAACAACATGATTACTGAATACAGCTTACAATTAAAAAAAAACAAGTTATTGTATTCTTAGACCTATTCCACTAGGAGTGTACAATCAAATGACTGTGTTTTAAAACCTATTTGATTAGTTCGTCTCTGCGTGTAACACCAACTAGTTACCCAGTCTCATTTCATTCTGTATTTTTAGGGATTTTTTTAAGAACTAATTTTATTTTATACTTGTGTAGGTATATACATAATTCTAAATCAGTTACAACACATCAGGTCTGTCTGCTGAAATTCAGCTTCTGTTTATGTCCTCCTCGCCCTGTTTCCTTCTCGTCATATTGATTATCATTATTTAAAAAAAAAAACGCTGTGGCCGGGCAAGGTGGCTCATGCCTGTAATGCCAGCACTTTGGGAGGCCGAGGCAGGAGGATCTCTTGAGGCCAGGAGTTCGAGGGTACAGTGAGCCATGATCACGCCACTGCACTCCAGCCTGCTGGGTGACAAAGTGACACCCTGTCTTAAAAAAGAAAAAAAAAAAAAGTGGTATGAGACTGTGACCAGCACTCCACTGATAGTGGGGAATTATTTTTTCTTCTGTGTATAGAACTCACTGCTAGAAGACTTGTGGGGATAAAAGATGGAATGTAAAAATAATCACTAAAGCGTTTCCTATGTAAAGAAAAAAGTTATGGGTTATCCTTCCATTTAAAAGATATATTAAAAAATACTAATATATTTGTAGCCCACACTCCTTTTCTTAGATGAACAATAGGATACTAAAACATTTCCTTCCACCTTGCTTTTTTGTAACTTAACGATCTGTCCTGGAGATCACTACACAGAGACGTATGGGAAGATGCACCATTCCTTTCTATGCAGGCTTACCTCGTAGGTATTGCTGCTTTGGTTCCAGACCACTGCAATAAAGTAAATATAGCAATAAGGCAAGTCACACAAATTTTTTGGTGTCCCAGTGCATATAAAAGTTATATTTATGCTAGATTGTAGCCTGTTAAGTGTGTGATAGAATTAGGTCTAAAACACCCAATGTGTATACCTTAATTTTAAAAATACTCTATTGCTTAAAAAAAAAGTTAACGATTATCTGAGCCTTCAGCAAGTCAGAATCTTTTTACTTGCTTCAATGTTGACAGCTACTGACTGATCAGGGTGGTGGTTGCTAAAGGTTGGGGTGGCTGTGACAGTTTTTAAAAATAAGACAACAGTGAAGTTTTCTGCATCGATTGACTCTTCCTTTTGCGAAAGATTTCTGTGTAGCATATGATGCTGTTAGATGGCATTTTACCCACAGTAGAACCTCTTTCAAAACTGGAGCCAGTCCTCTCAAACCCTGCCGCTGCTTTATCAATTAATTTTATATACTATTCTACATCTTTTGTTGGCATTTCAACAATGTTCATAGCATATTCACCAGAAGTAGATTCCATCTCAAGAAACCACTTTCTTGGTTCATTCATAAGAAGTAACTCCTCACCTATTAAAGTTTTATCCTGAGATTTCAGCAATTCAGTCACATCTTCAGGCTCCACTTCTAATTCTAGTCCTCTTGCTATTTCCACCACATCTGAAGTTACTTCTTCCACTCAAATCTTGAACCCCTCAAAGTCATCCATGAGGGTTGAAATCAACTTCTTCCAAACTCCTATCAATGTTGATATTTTGACCTCTTCCCATGATTCACAAATGTTCTTAATGGCATCTAGGATGATGACTCCCATCACTTCTCAGCCTTTTGCTAAGATCATGTGTAGAATGGTGAATACTTTCCAGGTTTTCAATCTATTTTGCCTAGATTCATCAGAGAAATCACTGTCTATGGCGGCTATAGCCTTGCAAAATGTATTTTTTAAATAATGGCATTTGAAAGTTGAAATGACTCCTTGATCCATGGGCATGGATGTTGTGTTAGTAGGCATGAAAAAATATTAATCTCTTCATCTATCTCCATCAGAGCTCTTGGGTGACCAGGTACATTGTCAATGAGTAGTAATATTTTCAAAGGAATCTTTTTTTCTGAGCAGTAGGTCTCAACAAAAGGCTTAAAGTATTCAGTAAACTATGCCATAAACAGATGTGTTGTCATCTAGGCTTTGCTGTTCCATTTGTACAGCATAGGCAGAGTGTTCTATATTTACCATAATTCTTATGGGCCGTATAGATTTAGCATAATTCATAAGGGACCTAGGATCTTCAGAAAGGTAAATGAGCATTGGCTTAAGCTTAAAAGTCACCAGCTGCATTAGCCCCTAACAAGAGAGTTTGCCTGTCCTTTGAAGCTTTGAAGCCAGGCATTGACTTCTCACCTCTAGTTATGAAAATCCTAGATGGCATCTTCTTTCAAGAGAAGGCTGTTTTGTCTACATTGAAAATCTGTTGTTTAGTGTAGCTACCTTCATCAGTTATCTTAGCTAGATCTTCTGGATAATTTGCTGCTGCTTCTCCATCAGCACTTGCTGCTTCACCTTGCACTTTTATGTTATGGAGATGGCTTCTTTTCTTAAACCTCATGAACCACCCTCTGCTAGCTTCCAACTTTTTTCTGCAGCTTCCTTACCTCTCTAAGCCTTCATAGAATTGAAGAGAGTCAGGGCCTTTCTCTGAATTAGGCTTTGCCTTAAGGAAATGTTGTGGCTGGTTTGATCTTCTATCCAGACCACTAAAACCTTCTCCGTATCAGCAGTAAGGCTATTTTGCTTTTTTATCATTCATGTGTTCACAGAAGTAGCACTTTAAATGTCCTTCAAGAACTTTTTCTTTGCATTCACAACTTAGCTGGTGCAAGAGGCCTGATTTTTGGCCTGTCTGGGTTTCAACATGCCTTCCTCACTAAGCTTAATCATTTCTAGCTTTTGATTTAAGGAGAGAGACAAGTGACTCTTCCTTTCACTGAACACTTAGAGGCCATTGTAGGGTTATTAATTGCTTAATTTCTATATTGTTGTGTTTCAGGGAATAGGGAAGCCCTAGGAGAGGGAGAGAGATGGGGGAACAGCTAGTCAGTGGAGCCATCAGAACATAGACATCTGTCAAGTTCTCCCTCTCACATGGGTGTGGCTCGTGGCTCCCCAAAACAACTACAGTAGTAACATCAGAGATCACAGATCAACATGACGGATACAATAATAACGAAAACATTTGAAATATTGAGAAAATTACCAAAAGGTAACACAGAGACACAAAGTGAGCACACGCTGTTGGAAAAATGGCGCCGATAGACTTGCTTGGCCAGAGTTGCCAAAAGACTTCAATTTGTAAAAAAATGCAACCTCTGTGGAGCACATTAAAGTGAAGTGCAATAAAACAAGGTACGCCTATAGCTGCCTTGGTCTCCATTGTTTGGCTTCACTCAGTAGCCTCATGCATACGTCTTTTTGTATTTTTGTCCGTGTATTTTTAGAATAAGTTCCTAGCAGTGGTTACTGGACCAAAGGTAAATACAATTTAAGTTTGCCAGATATTGTTAAATTCCTGTCCATAGGGATTGTGCTACTTTTGAATTACCATAGCAGTTTATGAATGTGCATGCTTTCTCACAAGCTTGCCAACTGAATGTTTTGTCAGGCTCTTGGAGTTTTGCCAGTCTGATAGGCGAGCAGTGGTATCTCAGTGTAGTTTTTTTGGTTTGTTTGTGTTTTTGAGACAGGGTCTTGTTCTGTTGCCTGGGCTAGAGTGCAGCAGCGTCAACATGGCTCACTGCAACCTCAAGCTCCTCCAAGTGATCCTCCTGCCTCAGCTTCCCGAGTAGCTGGGAGTACAGGTGCACGCCACCACACCTGGCTAATTTTTCTATTTTTTGAAGACACGGGGTTTCATTCTTGTTCAGGCTGGTCTCCAACTCCCGGCTTCAAGTGATCCTCCCACCTCGGCCTCCCAGAGTGCTTGGGTTGCAGGTGTGAACCACCGCGCCCAGCCTCAATGTAGTTCTTAACGTCCTTCATCATGTCTTGAATTGTGAATGAAGTTGAGCATCTTTTTATATGGTTAAGAACTACTTGCATTTATCTTTCTGTGAATAAGATAGTTTATATATTATAAATAATAATTATATTTATTGTTTTAAACTTTTTACTATTTCAGATAACCTTCTATCTAATTATAATTACTCAGATTTTATTAAACCAGTACACAGTGATTCATAGTGGATCAAAACATCCCATTAAAAGAGAAGCTTTCGTTTCTTTCATTAACCACTCAAACTCAAAAATAATTTTATGGAGACCAGCCTGGGCAACATAGCAAGACCCTGTCTCTACAAAAAATATGAAAAATTATCTGGGCATGGTGGCGTGTGCCTGTAGTTCCAGCTACTCAGGAGGCTGAGGCAGGAGGATGGCGTGAGCCCAGGAGTTCAAGGCTGCAGTGAGCTGTGATTTTGCAACTGCACTGCAGCCTGGGTGATATTATAATAATAATTATTATTATAATAATTATAATAATAACATATTAATATATATAATATATAATATAATATAATACACATTATATATAATATTATATAATATATATAATATAATATAATATAATAATATATATTATATATTATATAAATAATTATAATAATTATATTATTATTAAAATAATAATAATAATGATAATAATTTTATCCTCACACATTTATGTGCACAAGGTAGATCCATAAACAAGGAAAGTGAAAACAAAATATCCTCAAAAATGTTTTATATAAGGCTAGGCTGGTTAGTAAAGGTGGCTATTTTATCCTATTCCTCGAATATTTATTCATAAGTTGAACTAGTGAAAGCATGCATTTCACAGTTCTTGAACTCTTGGCCTCAAGCCATCCTCCCCCCTTGGCCTCCCAAAGTGCTAGGATTGTCGGTGTGAGTGGCCAAAAGCATGCATTTCTAAAGCACGATTCCCACCATGAAGAGTTCTGTATTTGAATCTAGCTTTCATTGAGGTTCCTGAAAGAAAAGATAAAACACAGGTCAGACCATGGGTTTGGGGTAATCTAGTGATTTACTGATGAAGCACTAAGCTTCACACCAAAAATTACATTTAGTGCCCAGGTATTCCAGTCAGTTGTGAAGCCTAAGGGGTTTTGGTGGAAACATCTGTGTCTTCAGGAGTAACTCACATGCTCACTCACTAGAGCTTTGTGAGTTGACTGTAGTACACAAAACCTCAGATAGCTGAGGGGAAACTTTCCAAAATGTAAAGTTCTAGTTTGTGTACTAATCAGATAAAAGGATCATTCTAACCCTAAAGTCTGCCTGGTAAGTTTGGTGTTGTCTGCTTTGAGATGATAATGCTTGCTGATGAAATACAAATATTAATCGCATGTGAGCTATAAGGTAATAAAAACTAAGATATAGAAACTTTCAGATAGTCACTAAATTTTTCAAAACATTTTTTGATTGATTGTTCTGTATTCTAGGAGAACATAGGGCAATAAAGTAATAATGATTCATCTGGCAAAATGAAGGCCAATAGTTGGCTCAGGAAAATAGGCACGCAAATAGGGACAAAGAGACGTCTAACTTGTGTATATTTGTGAATCTGTGCTTTGGAAGTAAGCCGTGAGATAATGCAGAAACAGTTGGTAGTCGCTGTAAGCTCCCTGAAGGCAAGGACCATGTCTGTTTTAATGCCATGGATTTCTAAATAGCATGCACGGATATCGTCATCATTTGTACTTGAACTAATGAATGAATGAGATATCTGGTCACTTTGGAGGCGCAGGCTTACCACTGGTATGCTCACATGTGAAAGGTCCCTAAAGCACTTCCCTGCTCACTGTCCTAGTCAGAGGCCGAGCTTGTTATCTTCGGCCCTCTCTGAACGTTGAAAGAAAGCCAACTGTGTTTTTTCCATTCATAGAACCAGATTAGCCCTGCAGGAGAGGGAGGGGCATTCACAGGAGCCTGTATTCCTAACAATTTGAAAAGACCGAAAGAAAATTTTTAAAAGCTGAATTATCTGCATGGTAGGAAAATGTCACCTCATAGTAACTGAGAGTGAATTTTACTTTCACTCAGGTGGGGTCTTTTTACCATTTCCCTTTATGTTCCCAATCTAATAAGTATATGCAATTAATGATTTGGGAAAACCCTGACAGGATTTTTTTAATCTTCCAGAAAACTTTAGAAGGAGCAGATAACCTTTCATAAAGCTAAAAGCCCTCTCAGATCCCATGTAATTTGATGGCTAAATTCTGATTACTAGATTGGGCATATTTGAAACATGCTAGTGTCCCTTTCCTAGAGCTTTTTTTTTTTTTTCTTTTTTGAGGGGAGTAGGTAGGTATTTGAAATATGCTGTTGTCCTCTTCTTGTTGATTTTATTTTATTTTTTTTAGAGACAGGGTCTCACTCTCTTGCTGGAATGCAGTGGCACAATCATAGCTCACTGTAACCTCAAACTCCTGGGCTCAGACGATCCTCCTGCCTCAGCCTCCTGAGTAGCTGGGACTGCAGGCACGTACCACCACACCCAGCTGATTTTTAAATTTTTTTTTAGAGTTAAGATCTCAGTATGTTGCCCAGGCTGGTCTTGAACTCCCAGCTTCAAGTGATCCTCGTGCCTCATCTTCCCAAATTGCTGGGATTACAAGCATGAGCCACTGCTCCCAGCTCTTAGCGATTTTTATCATTCTCATTCTAAGGAAGAGCCAATATGTGAATTGAGTCTCACCAGCTGCCTTTTCTTAGTTCTTTGAGTTTAGATAAATTTAGGAATCTAGGGATTGCTTTAGAAACTATAAGCTCTCTCTTCTACACCCTCACCCTTCTCTCCATCTTGCTAATGGAAATTCATTGTATTATTGAAATTATATAAGGTGGGTAGAGCAAAAATTCATTGCTGTGGTT